>JAUPFV010000002.1:285489893-286937230 GCA_036936605.1 Limnanthes douglasii subsp. nivea
ATGATTTATTCCTATTGAGTTTTTAACCAAACCAATTAGGAGAATTGGTGTGACTAATAATAACTCTACTCTAGACGGTATTTTATCTTTGAAATTTATAAAAAAAACATGTTCAGTGAAAATATTATAAGAAATGAGATAAAAGTTGACAATTTCACAAGCTCTTGTTGTTGAGAATAGAATAATAGGCAAGAGTAAATGTTCTAAATTTTGTGGTAACTCAAATGAAAGACCTAAGTCTAGATATGGGAAATAGAGTAGGACATGCAACTATTATAGCAAGCATGGTCATATATAGAAGTACTATTATGGATAGAATAAAGAAAAATGTAACAAGTTAGATTCATAAAATAAAGGCGATAATAAAAATACTGCAGCTTTTGCTTCTACTACTAATGATCATGCATCGTGATTTTTGTTATTGGTAAGTGTTCTCCTGTTGGTAATTTAGATTCAGAGTGGCTTGCAAATACGAGCGTTACATATCATTCTGTTTCTAATATGAAATATTTTTTGAACTACAAAAAATGATGATTTTGGTAGTGTCAAGATGGAAAATCATAGCTCAGCTAGCATTGTTAAATTTGGAAATATTCATGTGAAAAATATACATTGGGGTACATACTTACACTAAAGGATGCGTGCCATATTCATGACTACGTCTGATACGAATGTTTTTGATAAAAAAGGTTTCATTCACACTTTTGGTGATGGTAAGTGGAAATTATCCAAATGTTCAATGATAGTTACTCGAAGTAAGGGTAAATTTTATAAGTGTTTCTTATTGTATAAGACATATTTGGGTATATGTTCTGAGGAGTTGAATACAGTTGAGAAATATAATTCCTACTAACCTATGATATCAAAGATTATGATGCATAAGTGACAAAAAAATGAAAACCATTGGAAAGTAAGTCATTCAAGTTGATAAAGTAATTATTATTACCCCATATGACCATTTTTTGGCAGGAAAGCAATATAGAGCTTCGTTTTCAAAGAAGTCCACTAGAAAACAAGGAAATTTAGAGTTAGTATACTCTGATGTTTGTGGTTCCATTGGAGGTAACAAGTATTTTGTTACATTATTGATGATGTTAATCGAAAAAACTTTGGTATACATAGTGTAAACAAAAGCCAAGTGTTCAAGATTTTTCAAAAATTTCGTGTTATGGTAAAAAGAGAGATTGGAGAAAGTTTAAATATATTCGATCTGATAACGGTGGTGAGTATACTTCGAATGAGTTCAAAATTTATAATTCATGTTATGATATTACACATGAAATGACAACACCAGGTATACCGCAACACAATGGATTTATAGAGAGAATGAAATTGCATGCTTATTTTTGCGGCGATTTAGATACAAACCAATACCTGTAGTTTCCAAGATCTATCACTGTGACACTAACCATGGTTTGTTGTAGAAAAATGAGTTTCATAAACTAATGTCTAACATGTTATCTAGTAACCAGACTCACCTCAATGATGAATCATGTTACCACATCAATTAGTTAATCTTCGTAATGACGTGCCAAACATATAAGTATTGTAATGGTATATAACTATTGCTCGCCACAATGATCTTCGGTTTGCTTTATGAAGAATGCAAATATGCCATGACTATTTATAAAATCTTTTTAATACAGTTATGTCGATTCTAAAAAGTTAGATTAACTTTAGAAGATAAATTAAATATGTGAATAAAAAAGATTTAAAAATTATCAAACACAATTATTACCGATAAGTTTTTTTATTGTCTCAAAATTTACAATTTTTTGCTAAGTATATAGAGAAATTTGTGTTAGTTGTTTCTATCAAATCTTAAAAGTTTATTATACTTTTTTAAGAGAATTCAATCACTTATGCATTTCAAAGTTACCTGAAAAAAATTATTTTTTTGTTTAAACTTGTGTAACTGATATTGCATGAAATAAAATACCATTCTTATCTTTAAACAGCAACTATGAAAATTTGTATCGTTCTATCCCATTATTCTTTCAGTTTTTCTGCATTTTATAGATTTATAACATATTTTTTATGGTGTGGATAATTTCTGATCGAATGGTATTTTGGGAAAGAGTTTTAGAAAATAATATTTCGAGTGAAATGTAGAGAGATGAAAGAGGTGTGTACTAACAGTAAATTTATACTTGTTTAATGACTTGTGGGCCTTTCGGTTCGGATCGTGGGCTTAGGTCAAGTTTAAAAGCGCACAAGCCCAAGATAGGAAATGACTAGCAACCAGCTGAGTCACGATCCACTTGGTTGTACTGTTTGGTGGGGCATGGTACTTATATGTTTTAAACTGCCTTCGAATATATAAAATAGTGAAATTAGTTGGGATATTTATACTTGTTTAATGACTTGTGGGGCCTTCCGGTTCGGATTCGTGGGTATGGGTCAAGTTTAAAAAACCATAAGCCCAAGATAGAAAACAACTAGCAACCAGCTGAGTCACGATTCCACTTAGTTGTACTGTTCGGTGGGGTATGGTACTTGATATGTCCAAACTGCCCTTCTTATATATACAATAGTTAGTGTAAAAAAATCCGACCTTATCAGTTTGGATATTTATTTAGAGTTTTTGAATCTGTAGTGAAGAATAGAATTATGCTAATTTTTTAACAAAACTAAATTTTTAGATTTGTTTTGTAAAATAAAATTGAGAGATAAAACAAAAACAATATAATACATAACCTAGGTTATATATATTAATTATTGAAAAATTTGATACGACCGAATAAACTCAGTAAATTATAGTCATAGTTATTAAGGTGTAAATAACTTCACTTTTTACTATAAGGATCATGTTTATTTTTATTAAAATATGGTATAGTTCTACGTAATTCTAATTTTAAGTTCATCTAAAAGTGATATAACTCCACTTTTTTTACAAAAATACTATTTTAAAAGTATATAAGAAGTTTGTTTTCTAAAACTCATGTATCAATTCAATAACAATATTTCTTTCATTTTCTTTCTTTACAAAACCTGACCAAGTAGTTCCTCCTCCGGCGACCCTCCGTCAAGCTCATATTCTTTGATGCGGAAGAAATCTGATCCACCTCTACCAAAGCGAGCATTCTAAAAAATTCGATTTTTTTATTTTATTTGGTGTTCTTGATTTATGAAGCTAGTTAATTATATGTTTGTTGTGGTTGTTTTGGTTGAATTTTTTGTTTAATTTTATGTGTTAATGTTAGGGTTTATAAATTTGGATTCAATTGGAGGTTTTGGGTAGCCAAATTAAAAATTTGGTTTGAAATTAATGGGTTAAGGTTCATCTTTCCTCGCCGGAATCGTGGGGAAGACAAGCGGGTAACGATGGTGCGCAAGATCAGTACCATCGGTATTGTAATGCTGCACGATAGGTACGTAGCCAATTCACTTATGGTGCCCAAACCGATTTTTTTTACTTTTCTGAATTTTTTCTAGAAATTTGAGACGAAATCTTTTTGAATTTATGAATTTTTCAACCTATCAATTTTGTTTTTCATACTTATTTAATTTTTAGTATTTGTTTGTTATATAGTTTACTTACTAATATTTGTTGTTTATTTTGCATTTTATTTTTTATTTAACATTTATTATGTGTTAACTTAGGTCGTTGCGCGGAAAGACCACATGTCACGCTCTAGACTTGACCATCCGAAAAGAATCTTGTCAAGTTGTTGAAGCGGAAAAGGGTCAAACTTGTCCGCCAAAAACATGGATGAACTACATAAGGTCAAACTTTTCCGCCAAAAAACATGGATGAACTACATAGAAATAGAAGCGGAAGATCACGGCTGAACAATCATTGCATCGCATCATAAGGATTCGAAGCATGCTAAAAAATACTTGGACAAAGAAGTTGATCATGTGAGGATGGATCATTAAGATAGGTTACAACACCACCCTACATCTTCATATCATTGTTCACCACCACCGGCGTGTCATTCACCATCATCACCTCATCATTCACCACCAGCGCATCGTACACCACACTCAGATGTAACTATCGATAACGCTCACGTTCGTGATATGGATTAGGAATTACTAGAGAGGAGGAGAATGTCGCGGCTCAGAGACTTGACGTTCTTCGTACTATAAACACCATCCAGACGAGAGATGACTTGGATGGTTTGAACTTTTCAAGGAACAAGTGTTACAACTCACTTCTCTTTGGCTCATTATTATTGTTATATGATTTATTTTGGTTTTTCTTACTTGATGCTTTTATATTTATCCAAGACTGCATTATTTATTTTAGCAATTACGTTAGTTATGATTTCTTTATGTTTTGTATTTAACTATATATATATATATATATATACTTTTTCTTATATATCTACGAATTATGTTATGTTATTTAAAAGTTTTTGTATTAATCATAAAGGTTGCTTATGTTTACTATACTGCTTATATTTACTCGAATAACAATTACGTAACATTAAAAGTGAGTTAAACATCTTGATTTACTAAAACATTATACAACAAAAAAGATATTTATTAGTGCTGAAATCATCTGCAGATCTATATATAGCATCCTCGTTCTACAATTACAAATTTCAAAAATCAACCTAAGTAAACAAAACGTAGTTCAAAAACATAAAACAACAACTAGACCAAACGAACCGCATTCTAACCGATGGCACTAGGGGTTCGAACCGATGTTCCACGGTTAGGACCGGTAATGTTGAGGTCATGCACTATAGATTCAAGGTTCCTGCATAGATAGTACAAGTGGTTAGAACCGAACTTAGTGCACCTACGCACCACAAGTGTAACCCCACTTAACCGTAGTGCATTAGGTGCATCAAGTTAAAAAAAATAAAAAAAAAAGGTTATGTATGTTTATCTTCTTTGGCCAAGTAACTCCTCCATAGAAATTCCATCATCTGGTTGACTCATATTTACTTCAGTTCGTTTGTATTTTTTTTCTGAAATTCTGTTAAAATGTAGTTAATTTAATGAGCTATTTTTTTTTCAAGAACAAATTTGATATCACATTGAAGAACAAGTTTAAAAGATGTTAAATGTTTTGGATGGAGTTAACTAGGTTGTGTTTGATGGGACTAGGATACACTTAGTATTTTGTTTTTAATTAATAGCAATTTTATAAATAAATTAAACTTGAAGACAAATTTCGGAAGTAAAAAAAATAGATAAAATTAGTAAGGAAAAAATAAAAAAATGAATCAAATATTTATTTTGATGAAGTTAGACCCGGAATTTAACTTTGACCCTAGCTATAATTTTCATTAAAGTATAAAAAATAATTATAACCATAGTTATTAAACTCTATCCAGCATTTAACCTTGCCGATAAGATGATTTATTGTTGCTGGAGCTGAGTCTGGGAGAAAAGGTAGATATCACACTTTCTCTATAACACAGATAGGTTGAACCCATAACATTAACAAGTCTCCAACAAATGTACAGATAATGACCTGTGTATATCTTAAACACTTTCCACCAGATACCCTCTTTTAGACAAAAGAAGCAAATCAGAGTTACATTAAAGAATTGTTTGGCAAAAATTAATTCGAAAATGGTATTTGTTCTCGGTTACAATAAACCAGCTTCAAGAGATTTCTCGTCTCAGAGTCTCGTCTACCAGCCTTGAAAGTTTTCTTCACAAGCTTTTGATCAAGGGCTGTTGTCCTGTAGATTTTGAAGACCCGGTCTACACGATCAGGAGCTGTGCTTTGAAAATACAGTTCCTCAAACTTTTTCTTGACAAACCTGGAGATATAAGAAGATGTAGGAGTGAGATATTTCTATGAAAAATAAACCTAAGCCGAACAAAACCGATTTACCGAAATCAATAGCGCTTTGTCATTAAGAAAATCGATTTTGTTCAAGTTTGATTCGGTCAGCTTATGTTCGGTTTATGTTCACCTCTAGTAAGATATGTATTTCTCATTGAAACCAAATATACACATAAATGAATAGAGATGATTACTCATATGCATGCTCGATCTCTTGTTTCCCAGTTGAAACTGGCTGGTAATCCTTGAACCACTCACAGGACATTCAGAGGCACCTACATATAAAGTTAGATGTTTATAGATGCTTTATAAACTTGCAGTATTTGAATATATACTAATTGGATGTCATCGGCTTACTTTAACAACTTTCTTTTCGAATATATCAAATTTATTCAGAAACAGCATGAAGGATGTTTTCTGCAGAAACAAAAAAGAAAACAAGTGTAAGAACTTGTTTACATACATATATAAGTAATAGTAGTTTTTAAAAAAAACTGAAGAAAACCTCAAAACATGGTTGCTTCAGGACCCAATCGAAGAGCTCCTTTGTCTCCATCATCCGGTTTTTATATTCATCCTCAAAGAGCATTTGATCGTACCTGAACATAAACAATAATAGAAGCGCATTTCATACGCTACATTCATGTGTGTATATATATATATGAAGAAGATGAATCCATTTCTTACTCGCTGATGGCCACACAAAAGATTACAGCGGTAACACCTTCGAATAGGTGAATCCATTTCCTTCTCTCATTTCTTTGCCCTCCAACATCAAATAGTCTGTACACTTCGCCGCTTTTCTTGTTTTCTCCTACAGGGCTGCCAAAACAATAACCAGGTTATTTCGTGGATTTCTAAATACTACCAATATTTTTAAGCTGTCGAAGGTCTGAACAACGAGAATGAGGAAAGAAATAAATAATTCAGAAATCAGAATACTAACCTGAACTGGATTTCTACAACACCTGTTGTACGCACTCTTGCATAAAGAACATCCTCCTATATTCAAATTAAGTAAGTCATTCTCTAATCTAGAATAATTAGTTGTATGCGTGCCATGCCTATGCCGATGCAGAAAGTCAATTTTTAGTCCGATCAATGGATATGAAAGTAACCCTTCAATAATCCTAATTCGGACATAAGTATCTTTTCATGGAAGTACTTAAGTGACATGGAGTACCTTGGTCGGCACATAATCTGCATCTGACAATCTTTGCAAATTTTGCATAAAATATTCAGTGCAGTCAGGAACTTGGAGTTCGTTACCACGGGCATACGTTTTCCTACAAGTGTAGGATAATAGATTAAGTATGTGAAACGTCATAAATGAAAACACTGTCTGAATCAGTTTGAATGTAATTGTAAACTATACTATACCTGAATGGCTGGATCTTTCCACAAGGTTTCTATCTCCTCTGCAAGCTCTTTGGTTAGATGTGGGTAATCTAATCTCCCACCAATTTCTGATAACTTATCACCGACGTCCTGACATAGAATAGAGATATTAGCAAAAGACATTCCGATAACTAAATAAGTAGGATAAGGTATAACAGACCTTATTTTCAGGGGATAGCGAATACGTCAATTCTTCTGATACATTTTGAGAAAATTCTTTTGATCCATCGTGCAATATCTGTTCGATTCATACAACATATAAGAAGTTAAAAATTACAAAATAGCTACATACTAAAAAAAACTGAAAGATATCTGCACTAAGTAAAAAGGGACACACCCTTTCCAAGTATTCCGTACTTTTATAGTTTGATAGGCATTGGCATGGATGACAGAAATATAGCTTTTTAGCTCAGCCTCACTAAAGCCTGTTTGAAACAAAAGTTTTATCTGCAGACATTGATTTTTGTGTCAATCAGCAAGTATGCATACAGTTTCAAAAGTACAAATAAAATACATCTCTATGCTATGCCTTGCCTGCTTAAGAATTGTAGACTTCCCAGACTCTCCAGCACCTTCAGAGGCAAAAGTGATCAATCATAAGAAACAGAAAGCATCTGATCCATAACAGGAAGAACTATTTTGTTAAGTAACAATGCAAATACCACGATCATTTCTAAATCCATATACAATTAGCTACCAACACCACATAGGACGTAAAAATGGTCTCATGCCGGATTTTTGGGAATTGGGATTAGTTGTCTTCATTTCACTTTACTTGTATATTTCTCTTGCAAAGGTTACAGGCGCATACCGTTGGGAGTGTTGTATATTTCTCTTGTATAGGTTACGGGCGCATGTCATAAAGTGCTAAAATGATAAAGGAATATGTTGAACTTTTATAAATTGTATATTTTACAAGGAGACGGGAACCATGTTAATTATAGTACCAACAAAAGAAATGCACAAACAAGTGCGAAAACTCGTAAAAAAATAGTAGAAGACATTTATATGTTGCTTTACTTGAACTTTCAGGTAGCTAGTTTAGAACTATTATGTATGACTCACAAAAAATACTTTAAGACCACCAATCGTTTACCCTTGTTCCCATGGTCAATGTGAAGGGTCAAAACCGTGACCTTCAACAATCTTGTCCGCGAAAACTACGAAAGATCATGGTGTTGGTAAGTTAAAATTGTGACCTTCCACAATTAGAGCAGGGAAGACTGTAGAAGGTAATAAAATGGGTCAAAAGACTCAAAGAGTCTCTGATGTACATTCCACTGTCTCAGCAGAGAAAGACTGTGTCTTCTTTGCTAAAACTATGACACATTCCATGGTGTTAGCATAAAATTTATAACCCATCATACCTATTTATGACTAGCTTCAATTTCTAAACTCAGAATTAGTTCAAAGTCATACTTAGAGGTGAAAGTAAATTAGTTCATAATGAAGCTTAAAGTAATAATAATTATAATAACAATACACACCAAGTAGTAGAAGCTTTTGTATATGCTTTTCAGCCTTTGACTCCTGTTGAATCCGTCTTTCAATTTCAGCAGCCTGCAATTATTCAAAAGTTTAGATTTTGGAATCTAAACTTTAGAAGAGTTGAAGACTCACCTGTGCATTCTCTTCACCATCTTCATCGTTGTAAGGACGGTTTCTGCTACAGAGTAATCCCATATGTTCTATCACAGTAGACAGCATAGAAGATTGAAAAACCAACCTATATTTTCACCATAACAAAACAAAAACACTAATAAATTTCATAAACCCTTGTCTCTCTGTCACTCACAGATCTCAAAATAATAAAAATAAAAATAGGATCTGGAAAGAAGAAAGCTGTAGCCAAAAGCAAACCCAGAAATATATAAAAAGAAACAGTAGAATAAAATTTAAAAAATACCCAGAATTTAAAGTACAGAGAGAGATCCTTCGATTATGTTATGAGAATCTATATGTACATGTATGTATATGATTATAGAAGTATATAAAAGAATGTGAAATGTTGGGGATGGAAGACGGAGGGAAACAACGCCGAAAGGTGCCCTAGCTTAATTACTTTTTCTTATTTATTTTGGTGTTGCTTTTTTGTTCAGTCAAACTTTTAAAAGACTGTAGTCTGTATGCAGTGTTCTGTATTGTACAGAACAGAATTAAAAACAAAAGAAATTCAATCCAAAACAGAAACAAAAACAAAACACTATTTTTTATGTTATTTAAATTAAGATTATCTTTTTTCTTTAGTAACCCAAATCCAAAGTTTAGACTGCTCCACGTCTGTTTTTTGAGCAGTTTGTCTCTGTCGATACTATTTTCTCTCTCTGAAGACCGAACACCGCATACGATTCCACTTTTAGACCATTAATTTTTTTATAATTTTATTCAATAGTCTGTTTTTTAAATAATTGAATTGTACAGTTATATTCAATTGGTGGAAAAGTTATGGATAATCACCGGATTTTTTATTGATACTTTATTGAATATTATTTGAAAAATGTTAAAAATAAAATATATTTTTTTAGTGGAAGAATTATGGATAACTATCCTACATTAATTAAAAATAATGCTTTTAAAGTTTATTAAATACTATATAAATGTATTTAACTATATTTATAAATATCGTTCATAAATTTTTAATATTTATATTCTTTAAATTAGGATTCAGAAAATATAAAATTTTAGATCACATTCCTAATTCAAAAAAAAATTAAAACGATTTTACTTAGAAACAAACGAAACTAATCCATGAACGATATTTTTGGTGAATATTTATTCTATTTTTCAAACAAATTACATTTAATTAGGTTTGAAATATATATATATATATATATATATATATACACACGTAATTACATAAATAAAATATATTTACTTTTTAGCAATTAAATTATACATAATTATGTAAATTCAGAAAATATGACCTTAAAAAAACAAAAAACACTTAAAAAAATATCCAAATAAAATTATTTTTTTATACTTATTCTAAACCGAATAAATTTTAAACGATTATTGTTAAATAAATTTGATGGTGGGTAGCTATAGGTAAATTACCTTTTACCACTCTCTTTTAAAAATAAAAGAATAAAACCATTCCCTCTTAAAAATAAAAGAATAGAAGGCTCTGAAAAGAAGGTCATCGAAGGTTCAAATCATTAACATCATAAACTGAAGGTGATATAACATCATTGTAGTGGAATCCAATAGCTATATCTCTTATAGCCGAAGAGTGTCAAGATTTTGTTTTCCTTCAGGACCTTTCGAGTACCAAGAAGAGACGTAGTCTCCATAAACAACCCCACGGTACCGGGGCAGAGATGATTTAACAAGTTGAGAAGCAGGGGCTATTTCCATCGTTTTGGCAGGGTCATGAAATGTAGCTATTGAAAGCCGTGCTCTATCAGCATTGGTTACAGCTCTATGTTGAGCACTTTTGTATGCCCCGTTTGTTATTATCTGCATATATCAGACAACAAATTACAATCCTATCTTGGACCTAAGCTAAAAATCAACTCATGATAATAACCACTACAAAGACTACATCATAACCCTTCAAAACTTAAAGGCCTAGTATGGCGAAACCTGTTTTCTTTATTACACCTCAAACAATCTACAACTTCTATTGAACTTTTTTATTTGTTTAGTTTAAGCTAGTTTTCTAGCATATAAGTTAGACATCGAAGATAATATTTACTCCACATCTATAGTCCTTCCATGAAAGTTACAGTCATATAACAGTCCACATCCTAATAATAACTTTATTATTCTGTAAACTTAAGTATATAAATGACATGCATCAATATTCACTTATGAATATTCTCTTTCAATCAAACTTGTTTGGTTACTTATAGTCTAAAAGCCCATGATGGTCAGTGAAGAGTGCAGTAGCATTTGACATATAAATTGGTTATTATTATATGTTAAACATCAGAGAAAAAAATATGAGCTATTTGCTGTTGGATGTTTTAAGAAGAGGATCATCACAATGAAAACGAATGGAAGAGTGATCAATGTAGAGAATTACCTCAGTTTGATCAGCCACAATGACAAGAATGGCATTGGACAAAGGAGAAACGGTTACCCATTTTCCGTCTTTGAGAAGCTGAAGGCCACCAACATCGTCCTGAGTAAGGAGAGTCAAAGCACCCATATCCGAGTGTGATTGAAGACCAAGGGTGAGCTCAGGCTGGGGACACGGAGGATAATAGCTGACAGTTATATTCTGATAAAATTCCCCGACGGCATCCTCGATGCATGAACTCGGGAGACCAAGGTTTCTCGACATCAGCCCAAGCAACTTGCTAGCAAGTGACTTCATCTCATCAGCGTACTCCCCAACCACTTTCCTGTCACCATAAGATGTTAGAAACGGTCTAATAAAAGCATTCACAGCAGGCACTTCATAACTTCTAGTAAATTTAGCTACAATTATGGTAATCAAGACTTTTTAGATTGTAAGATTTTTCCGACGGGTCACTATCTTAAAGATAATACAGTGATAATCTATATTTAGCTACGGCTCTACAAATTTAGAAGCTGGGAGTTTACAACTCCAATAATTTAGATAATCGTTTAGCGTATCATTTGGAACATAATTTGATACTAATAAGCCAATTGGATGCTCTAATATAGTAATATATATTATACATTTGAGTATTGGGGATCCTCTAATAGCAGAAGTTGTAAATAAGAGGATGGACATTATGACAAGACAAGTATTCAGACAAATACCTGTAAGTGGGAGGGTAATCAGGCCAGGAAGAGGGTTTCCGGCGAGAAAGAGGAAAGGTATGGTGATCAAAGTAGTCCCTCCAGTCCAAAACTACATCTTTATCAGTGCCATGGAGCATCCTGCTGCCATACCCCTCTGATGCAGCAGAGTTGGGCTCACAAGCATACTTCAGCTTCTGATCCATGGAGCATTCTTTAAAGAACGAGATCCCTACTTCCTTCATTTGTTCTACCAACTCGGTTCGTACTCCATGGTTGGTGACATAGAAGGCACCCCAGTCTCTGCAGACGTGCCCTATGGCCTCCTTAACAGCATCCAGATGGATTTTATCAAAGGACAACAAATCTATCATCGGAATATTGCCATCGCACTGGTGTAGCTCCTTGTTGTTTAATCGGTTTTCGGGCAACTGAATATACTGCAAAGGAACCTCTGATGTGACTTTTGCTAGGGTTTCTACTCGGACCTGCTCCATACTTGTCTTGTTACCTAAGATAAATGTTCAGCTTTCAGTAACTCAAAACCAAAAACATAACTTTCGAAAGGTACCCTATAGGTTTAACTTATGCCTTTGTTTTCTCCTTCCATCTAACAATTATAAAATCAAATGGCACACTAACCACATCTTACTGACTACTAAAAAACCTTCTAATCATAAGAACATGGTTATAGGACTATACAATTTTTTAGTAATCGACCTTAATATCCATGTTTCTCAGCCTGAAAACTGACACAGAGCAACTAAACTGGGAAAACGATGACAGTCCCATAAACTATGAAACACCACTATACAACACCATATACACAAAATGAAGAAGATTAATTTGGTTTCAATTATCTAGATTCCGTTCATTACATAATCCCCTTCTATCTATATATCTCTCTTCTTCTCGATTTTTGAAGACAGGGAAAAGCAATTATCTTGATCGATTTATATATGATATTTTAAAAATTGATACAACGAAAGGGAAGGTTTACCTAGAGCAGCTACGGAGACGTAGGACCAAATTGATGGAGACTTGCGATGTAGAAATTGATTAGTCTTCGAGAGGAAAGGGAGTGAGTTGGGTAACAAAAAATTGCTGGCAAAGAAGAATTCGGTTGATAGAGTTGTCTTTTTATGATTTACGGCAGAAGTGTAGTGTATTTGAGATCTACGAACAAATCCATCTAAAATTTTGTAGCAACTATACTCCCTCTAGAGTTTAAACCGTGAGAAATTAGTTTGGAATTTTAGAAAGGTTAGTTATCATTTAAGAACTACTCAACTATTTAATTAGGGATTACTATAAAAAGAAAAATAAGTTAGTATTTTTTATAAAAAAACATATTTTTATATAATATCCAATAAGTATATATTTTATTTTATTTAAATTTTAAAAAAAAATATCTTTCAAACCGTAAATTAGAAAAAAAAACATATGATTGGTTTATATTTTATTTTTAAAAAAATTTAGAAAAAAATATCTTTCAAACTGTAAATTAGAAGAAAAAAAACATATGATTGGTTGTGTTTTTAAGATTTATTTGTCTTTTAAGACGTACAAAACAAGATGTATGAATGATATTTTTTTTTAGAGTTTAGTTAAGTTTGGCTTCGCATCTAACATTTTTATTTCTCGTACCTGGCATCTAGATTATGTGTCTAGTGTCTTTATTTTATCATGGTTTTGTATCTAACATCTAGCATCTAACAATTTCATTTTACCCTCATCCCGCATCTAGCAAAACGTTAGATACGAGATGCGAGACACATGATACGAGACTCCATCTTCTTCATGAAGATGAAGTAAAACCTATCTAAAATACATAAAACGATTATATATCCAAACGATCTTTAATCTTAAACCTAGAAACATATTTTATTTCTATTTTTTAAAATTATCCTTTCGATCACAACTTATCGGTTTACAATCTGATTCCATAACTCGAATATAGTCTTTGAAAACTTCTAACTCATCAATTTCATAGAATCTGTCGAAATTTCACTTTCTTCACGATCAAAGCTTTCTTAAAAAGTTAAGGTTTTATTATCGTTTGTGAAATCATATTTGGATAAAATAAAGAGAAGAAGATAGATTTGACCGTTGAAGAACGTCGAATCGTATTTGGAGAAATAAAGAGAAGAAATTCATTAAAAATAATCAATATGTAATAAAATATTAATCTTATATAATTAGTAAAGGTACTTGAAGTATTAAAAAAAGATAGTATGTGGTAAATAACAAAGTTAGTTGGATTTTAGATAATAGTAACTAGCATGTAATAATTAGAAAATATATTTGGTTTTGGATAGTTTATTGTTACATTACTTTTTTCATAATTGAGGTGTAATGGTAATCTTTTTACATATAAAGGTTTTGAATAATTAAGTTTATCAATTATATCTGAATTTACTAATTAGACCGTAGTTTATATATAACGATTTTAAATAATTACCAAATCCCAAGTTGTTAGACACACTCGTAACAATGAAGAAAAATACAAATCATCTGATAAACCTCGCAAATACTTGCATGAACCCACAAATAGTGAATTTAAAGTTAAATACCTAGAATTTCACCTTCAATGTTCGATCAGGGAAGTTATTAAGATATCTTATGGATGAAAATATGATTGAGAAAAGCCCTATACAGTTTTCCAACCTAGTTATCATGGGAACCACGTGCAATATCTTAAGGTCCAAATCTTGGCTGAAAGGCTCGTCATCCTCAATATTTTGTTTCAACTTCTTTATAAAAGTTCCACCTTATTTTCTGGATACTTAAATAGGTTGGTCACTTCAGCTATATTTATGTTAGCAAGTCTATTCTAGATGGCGAGACATATTATGTACATTTGAGATAAACTAGCCTTAGCTTTTGGTAATAATAGTCATGAAAATGAGGTCTTACTTTCAAACTCATGTCATTATGGTCTGAACCTATTTCCTTTTAAATAATATATTACAATAAATAAATATAATTAGTAGGTTAACCAGATAGTCGATACAACTAAGATTTTTTCTATTAAGTTCGATTTACACATTGTCATCAAGGCTCAAACACTGAGGACTTTTTGATGAATTTTCAGTCAGAGATTTTGTTACTTTTGACAAAGAACCCTGAACCAACGTGGCAGGTTCAGACCCATGGGTGTCTAACAACTTGGGATTTGGTGTAAGAATACAACCGAATTTCTCATTGGGGGAATTCTTGAACCAATACATTAAGTTTGGTTTCACCACTTCTCATAAGGAGGCCGAATATAAATCAGTTATCGCAAGTCTTAAACTCTTTTGCATATGTGGGAATCATAAGATAAAATTTATAATAGACTTACAGATTGTGAAAAACCATACTCGGTGTCAATCATAAACGAAGAAAGATAGCATCATCTAGTATTTAAGAGAGCTATATCGCTAAACAACCATTTTTTAACAAGTGAGTTTCAAGCAACCACCAAGTACATAAAACACAATGGCAGTGCACTGACCTTGTCGGGTAGTATATACTCAATACTATATGTGGTCTTATAGTAGAATCCAATTATTTTATTGCATAGCAAATATCATGTGGTGGCTGAAACCAAAGTAATTCTCATTGAAGAGTGGACTGACTAACGGTCTATCATCCATGCATACTTTGAAGAAATGGTAATATAAGATTGACTTATCTTGTCTTTAAATAAGTTTGTTCATCATTCATTTGAAACTTGCAGTCAAATTTATAAGTTTTCTTTATACCCAAATCTTTTCTTCGGCTTCTTTTTTCTCTTATTTTCTTTAAACTTTGATATTTCACCAATCTTCATTTTAGAAAACAGGTTGAATAGTTGGAGACAACTGTTTGATTTTGGCGATGAGGGGTCTGATAGCTACAATGAAAGCCTCACTAGTTTCTTTTAATATTTTTCAAATTCTTTATAGATTTATGAAAAGTCTGATGGGAACCATAATGTTTACAAAACAATCGCCATCGATGCCCAACCTTTTAGATTCATGTCACCATTTTGGGGCTTTGGGACCACTTATGGGGGAATCATAACTCATGGGTTGTTTGACCGAGTTGGTGCTCGTAGCGATATGGTGTGGAATGTTAAGAAAATAAGTATTGATTAATTCATTTATTATACTCTCTATACCCTGGGGTCTGGAAACCCAACCACGCCTCTTATTGAAAAAATCAAAATGGTTTCGTTTATGCTGATAATGAATCGGGTAATAAACAAGACATACTTGTATTACAAGACCGAGGCTCTACTTAAACTTCGGGAAACATGGGTAATTCCAGCGATATATGGGACAACTTTCGATGGCCTATAGAAATCGTATCAGTGCTACGACCGACGAGTTCATCTTCATCGCATGTCTATTCGACATTGGCGTTAATTTTATGTTGCACCCCACCTCCCAGAATTATTTCAGCTCACTTTGGTGTACCTTAGTCAATTAGTGGTTAATGGGTGTAGACTACTCATATCATCATTAGTAGTCTCCAGGGTGATAGAGGGAGAATTCAAAATAAAAAAGTCCTTGTGGTAACTAGCATTAACTCAACAAGTAAAAGTTCTTATTTTTACACGACGATGCATAACCACCACAATGTTACCGTTGACATGCCTAAATGTGATAAAACGTGAAAATTTTAATTTGTCTTCGTAAACGAGAACTAGAAAATGTGCAAGGCTTTTACGAAGCTATTGGTTATTCGATGATGTTCATACCAAAGTAAGTATTCGCGTCTTTTTTAAAAAAATTGATGTTGTTGAGGATGTATGAGGCAATATACTTATTTGAATTACATACAAGAATGTTGGGTATTTTTTTGATAATTTTAGGGGCTTTTGAACGTCCCGAGAAAAAAGTATACCAACTTTTGCGGTTCTATCTATTAGTGTTTAGGAAAGCAACATAATCTATTGATCCATGAATAGTTTATCAATACCATTTTTGGTCTAGTTTGACCAAAACATGCATGATAATAGTCTTCTCGACATTAGCCGAATTGACTAACATGTTTAAAAATACATTAACCAAAGCTTTCATCTTCAAAAAAGATGACTTTAGAGGAAGTTTATATCTTCAAAATAAAAGGAACTCTAACCAAAGTTTTCATTTGTCTATACATATTTTTCAACTCCAACAGTAATCGACAACCTCACATCCTTTATTTTCTCGAAGAGAATTATCATTTAGGAAGGTATTTTGAAAGTTGAAAATAAATTATCTCATTTTGCTGGAAAATAAAAGGTTAAGGTGAACATGATCTTGATATCCAAAGGTCTAGAACAGTATAACCGAGAAGATTGTCCAAATTGGACGCATGACTCAGGGAATGAGAGAAGATGCTACCCAACATGAGACCGAGCAAAAAAAAAAGATTGCGGTGATGATTTAATGGCGGGCTAAAGTTGAAAAGATTGAGGAAGGTTGGATCTATAATCAATTGTCCGAGTCGGTTTTACTTCTAAATATGCAATGAACAAGAAGTTAATAATGCATTATATGCCAGAACTAATAACTCAACAGGGTGGTGTTGAAATGACATCCAAAGATCGTGCTTAAAAGACAACACATGCTCTATAGGAAAAGTCTCTAGTCGTTCAATAAATGGGAAAGATGATTCTAACCCGATCTCTTCCGTTCGGACTAGAAAAGTTTATTCTCGTAGGTCGATTTAACAAGAAATCAAATTGAATTCGGTATAAAATAAAAATAATAGAAAAAATAGAAAAAAGGATAAATAAATGACTAAAATAGAAAAAATACATATTTTGGGTGAATGTATATAATAATAAGAAAGAAATAAACTATTAAACCTAAAAAACTTTACAATGGAACTCTTATAAAAACCAATATGTGTCTATATAAACATTTTTTTAGACTTTAGTATAGTTACTGATAACCCATTTGAAGAAAATTAAAATAATCAATAACTACTTGAATTTTAAAGTTTATCATAATATTTCTAACAATACCCATGAACACACAAAACGCGTATAACTATAATAATTATTTATTTTTAACCTATAAAACTATATATTTTTAAATCCTAACTCCACAAATATTTTTAAAATGTATGTATTTCTATTTTTTTTAAAGATGAACAAAACTAAATCCATAATTGATTTTTTTGGATAAATTTTATTTATTTTTCTATTTTCACAACCAAATTACATGTAATTATGCAACTAGAACACAATTGCAATTTAGCAACTAAATTACACGTAATTATACATCTGAAAGACAATTACTTCTTTCGGATTTATTTTGCGACAAAAGTGCTATTTACTCAACTATTCTAATTTTTTTTACGCAACTCATTTTGTTCGGAATTCTACTACTGAACAACGTAGCTTTTTCATAACCAATGTCCTATTTACGCATTTATTTTCGTATCATAACACAATTCATTTGCATGTAATTTTGTAGATGAAACAAAGTTGTTTTTTAGCAATTCAATTATCCAATCCAATTACACGCAATTCCACAACGGAAATATATTTATTATTTTCTATCCAATTACACGTAATTACGCAACCAAAAAATTCAAAAAAAATATTTTTAATAGATCTATTTGTGTTTGCTATAAATAAAAAAAAAAAACCAGCCGTATTTTTATATTTATTTTAGAGTTATGATATTTTAAAAATAAAAATACAAAATCAAAGAGAAAAGATAAAAAAAAACGACTACGAAATATTACAAAATGGTTAGTGAGACTTTTAATTGAAAAACGCAATATCATTATCAAATTTTAGGTATTATGATAAATAAATTTAATGCCGTGTTATCATACTAAATTTTATTTTAAAAATTGTTTTAAGATCTAACCTTAGGTTATTAAACCGTTCCAATTAATAACTGTATAATTTTATAAATAGCTAAAATTGAAATCGAAGCACTTAAAACACCCGCCTCTAACTATGACCGTGATTACCAGGATTTATCAGAAAGAAATAAGTACTGCACCTATAATCCCAGCACAAGCTCCCAAAACAGAACTGCATACACATAATATGAGCATCAATATACAAATGGAAAATAATTGCACATGAAAAACCTACCAAATTCACCTTAACAACTATAACCAACACACAAGAGCACCTAAAACCCATGCTTTTGGTTCTGCTATCTTTCCTTAGAAGTGCAATCTGGTAATCCAATCTACCACCTCTTAAGAAGATCCCAGAGAATGTTGTCAAGAGACTATCAACCTGCCACTGGCATTAATGGCGGCCCAGATAGTTATACTTCTGAAGCCTATCCAATCTGCATCCTGTGCAGATCTATAAAAACTAGTACAATTCATTAGCCAAAGAATTTGTAGCTATCGTTTTTGTTTACTTAATTTACTATTATTTTCATCTAAACACAAGAAAACTGGGTTGAGGAAAACATTCATCGGAGATTATTATATAAACACACACAGCTGATGACACTCTTTAAGGGTTATAGTTCAAAAATCCTTTTAAGGCGTCTAATGCTAACATTTGAGAAATAGATGGCATTAGTAAAGATTCATAACAAGCTCATCTATTAGCAAAATAGTAATTAATTCTCCTTTGGAGCTGGCATAAGACGTAGCATCTCCTCAGACGAGTGGCTACTGCCTGGGTCTCTTTCTTCTGCCAGTAATGACTGCAAGTCACTACCATTTGCCAAGCTATTGAACTCAACTGCTTTAGACGGCATTGCCGGGTAGCGTCGTTGACAGAAAGTCATCAATCTTTTAATGGATTGCAAGTATTTACGAGTTGTCTCATCGTTCATGATGTGGGCAACACTGTTTGTGTAAATCTTCTCGCGGGCTGAACGTTCGTGGATACCAACCATAGTAACACCAATTGGCCAGGGTGCATTACCAATGGCTAACTTAATATACTGATCCATTGCTGCAAGGTAGTCTCGCTTCATGCAACAATTCACTACCACCATCAATGCTCGACGGATATCGTCAGGAAGAATCTGCAAAGAACATCTTTCACTGTGATATCTTTGCACTTTTCAAATCAATATTGTAAAATAGCATAGACGATTGATCTAATACAGTTTTAAAACCAAGTTCTAAACAGACCACTGCATCAATTTCAATGTAGAAATCAATTATGATATAGACGGGAATTCCCATCTATCTATATATCGGCAATGCCAAGCTGGTTAAGAGGAGGCAACACAGTACCTTAAAGGACAAACAGAGAAGTCATTGCTCAAATACTATGAAAAGCATGATTACCGAATAGATGAAAGCCAACTACATTCCCTTATCATGAACCTTGTAGAAATGGCAAGCTTGCTGCTTTTTACACGTAATTATAAAGAACTAAACTGGCAGCTAACAGTTGAGAAGGTCAAGAGAGTTTTTCTCTTTTCGCTTCACTTGCTAATGGCAACTAGATAATCATTTTGGACCTTCTTGCAAGTTCATTCTGATTAAATTAGGTTGTGAGATGCATCCAGGTCCTTGAAGCAAGCACATCCGTTACAACCTATCCAAGTTCTAAAAGCAAGCACATCCATTTCAACTCTACAATTCTTCTACAACTTGTCTACCCTATCCTTATTTGCTTACTCCTAAGGCCGGTGCTAGTAAAGCAGTACACATAACTTACATTGCTCAAACTTCTACTGCACCAAGCTAAACAAGCATCTGAAATGTGAAGTTAGCACAATGTTCACAACCTACTATTCTACAGAAACTTGATGGAATTCTAACACTGGTATATTTGATGACTGGTTAAACAAAGTATGTCTAAAGGAAATCAGACTTTTAACCCTTGATGCAGATCTAATGTAAAATCAAGTAATGAAAGAGAAAAGTAAACTCACCTTCTTCCTGCAAAACTTGAACAATGGAGTGAGATACCTAGCGCACTGCTGAAATGTGGCTACCATTTGTTTCCCTTTAGCAGTTCGCCTCTCCCCCTCCTCCTTGGCGTCAAGCTCTTGTTTCCACTCAATCAACAACCTCTTGAAGAATACAAGAATCTTGTCTTCATTACACAACTCCTCGAAATTTGCTTTCATTCGCTTCGAGTCATTCTCAGTATCAAGCCCGCTAGATCCACCACCGTCCTCATCACCTCCACCTTCTCCATCCTCCTCTTCTCCACCCCCTTGTTCTCTATTCTTCCTCTTCCTCTGGCTCGACATCCCTGTCTTCTGCCTCTTCCTCAGCTCCGCAATATCTCGTAGGAAATCGTTCGTCTGACCTTCCGTCATGTCGCTGTCCACCTCGAAAAGCCCCTCCTTCAACACATACTTAAGCCGGTCAAGACGCGCATCGTCGTCTTCGCCGAAGAGAGTAATCGGTTGTTTTAGCAAACGGAGGCGACGGATCACTTCCTGCTTCGGGAGGACGAGATTATCGATGTTCCGCTCATCGGTTAAGGAGCTAGATACCACAACTGCGGCGGCGACGGCAGGAGTGGGAGAATTAGCGGTGGTGGAAGAATTACTGGCGGGGACGGCTGATGAAGAAGCTGAAGAGGAGCCGGAAGTGGCGGCGGCGGCGGCTTTGCGTAGGTTTTTTGCATCTTCTTCGCGGCGTTCTTCGTCGCGGAGTTTCTGGATTTGCTTCTTTTCGATATCTGAACGCTTGAAAAACCTTCTACCACCGGTGTCTTCGGCTAGGGTTTGGCGTTTTTTGAGAAGCTCTTGTTTAATCAGATCCATGTCGATATGTTTAACCACTGGTTGATTGAGAGGGACGAAAATTTGGGAGAAGGTTGATACTTTAAACGCTATCGTGTTTCAAAATAAGCGTGCAAATAGTTTTCTTAGGTTCCTAAAGGGCATTGCAAACAAACTGATTTTAAGGGTAATTTTGGGAAAAGATAATACCACTCAAAATCCTTTTGGTATTGGGCACCTCATTTGGCTATAATGAGATCCCAAATTTAGAATTTTTTTTTCTTGAATGTGAAATGTCCATTTTGCCCTTCATTTATAAGTCAAAGTTTTGAACCAAAAACCAATTTTCTCCAGCTACTCTCTAGAGCTTTCTCTCTCTAAACTAACTAAAATCTCTAAAAAATCATGGATTTGAGTGATCGGAGTGAAGGTTTCAGCTGCAACCTTGATGATTTCGCATCGTAGGAAGAAGAGCCGTTGACGGACCACTTGGAAACCCAAAACGAGGTATTTTCTGAATTTTTTCAAATCAGTGCGAATATAGCAGTACCACCGCTATATAATGGACGAACTGCGAGCTGGGAACTCGCAGCTCGTGCAAAATTGCGAACGGTCCGTTCGCACAATTCCCAAATGGACGAACGGACCGTTCACAGAAAAACCTGATGCGCGAACGGTCCCTTCGCGAAAATCCCTGGTGCACGAACGGGCTGTTCGCAATTTTCCATTAATTACGTGTTCCCAATTCGCGATTTTACCAATCAAACGAGTGCAATGTTCGCAATTTGGCTGAAGTTTCGAATTTGGTGTTCGCGAAAATGACATGTTTTGGAATTTAAATGATCATCTAGATATAAATATGTTCTCATATTGCATGATTGAAATATGTAGGAACCCGGTCTACCGCCATGTTCGATGGCCGATTACACGAAAGTGTTTAGTACGGACACTTATTACACCAAAGCCGATTTGGTTGATTGGGTTGAGTCCGAAAGCATAAAACTAGGATTCATTTTGGTCCGGAGTAAAAACGACGACGGTACCAAAAGCATGAAAACTCTTAGGGTATATTTTAGGTGCGAGAGGCACGAGGTTTACAAACCTAACCCCAAACCGGGGTATGTTAAGAAGCGCCGAGAATGTTCATCGAAAAAATACGGGTGTCCGTTCTATTTAAGAGGGAGTCCGGTCTCAGAGCTACCGGGTTATTGGAAAGTGGTTGTGCTAAACGGGAAACACAACCACGATCCATTTTTGCACTTGGATGGTCACTCACGAGCCGCTAGACTAAAATTCGAAGAACAATTGTTCGTTCGTAGTCAAACGGAAGTCGGTTCTCGACCGAGAGAGATATATCGCGGTTTGAAGATTAAAGACCCGCAAAATGTATCAAGCATGCGCACGATATACAACATGCGGCAAAAACATGATTTGGTTGATAAAGCGGGCAAGACCCAAATGCAATACTTGTTTGCTAAGTTAAAAGAACACGAGTACTATGTTTGGGAGCGAAGTTGTGAAGCAACGGACGAGATCCTCGAGTTGTTTTTTGCACACCCTAAAAGTATCGATTTCATGCGCACTTTTCCTCAAGTTCTTATAATGGATAGCACGTACAAGACTACAAGGTATAAGATGCCTTTACTTGAAATAGTGGGCCAAACTTCGACGAAGAAGACATTTTGTGTTGCTTTTGTTTTTTTGAGCTCCGAGAAACAAGAGAACTACACTTGGGGGTTGAGTGTTCTAAAGATGGTGTTGACGAACAACAAGTGCCCATTACCTAACATTATCGTCACCGATAGGGAGTTGGCTTTAATGAATGCTATCGACGATATATTTCCGGACGCAACTCATATGCTATGCACTTGGCATATTGGTAAGAACGTCACCTCTTACGCTAGAAAAGTTTTACCGAATGTGGAAATGGCCGAAGAGTTCAGAGAATATTACCAAAGGGTAGCCTATTCGGCCACACTCGAAGACTATAACAAAAACCTTGCCGATATGCACCACACGTTCGTATTTTGTCCATTGGCTATCGACTACGTTATGAAGCAATGGATTGACGAATATGGACACAAATTCCTCAATATTCACACGAACAAATTTAAACATTTTGGCAACCAAACTAGAAACCGGTGAGTTATATTTCCATCTCCACACAATATTTTTTAATATAAAGTGTTAGAAATCTAATGTATTTTATCTCATGTTATAGGGCGGAGAGTGCTCACTCTAGCCTCAAGCGGGCAATTGGTAGTAGTCTATGCACGTTCGAACAATTTTGGAAACATGTTCATGCGCACCTATCCGCTCAACACTCTAACATTTTCGAGTCATTCAAGCGTAGTAGGTATCGTCCAAGAAACTCAACTAGGGGGCCTAACAAAACCATCTACAAGGATGCCAAAAGTGAGCTTTCATCTCAAGCTATAGAATTAATAGAGACAAATCTCGCAACGGCCTTGAAAATATGGTTCACACCCGGAATGTGTGGGTGTGTTATTAGGACAACTCATAATTTACCATGTGCATGCGAATTAGCTTTGATTTATAAAGAAGGAAGGCCGGTTAGAAAAGATGAGTGTGATGTCTATTGGAGTACGTTAAGGATCAAACCTAATGAGGAGTTTGATACCGAAGACGAGCTCACTAGAAAAATCTCCTTAATAGGTAGCATCATCCGCGGTTACGGGCAACACATCCAAGACCACATTATAAATAGGATGATGCAAATCCTAGATCCCGCTAGAAGTCATGTTTTGGAACCTAAGGAGCCGGTTGTTACTAAGGGTAGGAAAAAAGCCGGTCGGGACAAATCAACTCAACGGGACCCTAGCAAGTGGGAATACGATGGTAGTCTAGGCGCTAGCACTCCCGGCACGATTGGTAGCACGGCCGCCTCGATAGGTAATATAACATTTCTACCGCCAAAAAACAAGACGAAAGAAAAAGCGAAAACCAAGGCTCAACCGAAGAAAGATAAAGTGCCTCGACCGAAAAAATCATCAAAGGGCCAAGATTTTAGCGGGTACGAGAGTTGGTTTCCTAGCTATTTGCATGACTACATTTCTAGCGTCGAAGACGTCTCTCCCGACGGTAATTGCGGATTCTTAGCCGTTGCTTTGACGGTATACGGTAATCCGATTCATGGGACCAAGTTAGACGGGATTTGATCGGCGAATTGCAAAATGAACGTGAGCTATGGGAGAGAGTGTTTGATGGTTCACAAGGTGTAGATAACCTTGTGAGAAGGTTGAACGTTTTCGAATTGTATGGTGCCGGTACTAGGCATTGGATGACGTTACCCGATTTAGGGTTAGTGATAGCCACAAGATACCAATGTATCGTATACCACATTTCACTCCACAAATCGTACACTTATCTACCTCTACGTGGTGTGCCTCCTCGATCATGTCCTAACCTCGAAATTGGTATAGGTTTCGTTCACGGTAACCATTTCGTCAAAGTAAGTATACAAATGTGTGTTTCAATTTTATATATTATTTTTGTGACCAAATATTTATCTACCTTTTATTTGTGTAGGTTGTGTTGAATGGACCACTTCCGGAAATATATCCTACTTGGTTTCCGTTTCGTACGGATCATGACATAACCAAATCAAGCCCGCGCAACCATCGACCGCACACGAAGAGCCACCACGTGTCTTCGATTTGAATGAAGACTAATAATTTGATTATGCATTACTTGTTTTTATCTCGTTGTGTTTACGAATAATTTTTTTTACTTTCACCTTGGTTTGTAATCGATACTCCCACGTTTTATTTATTTTTAAAAATCCATTTCATATAATTATTGTAAAAACAAGTTGCACAAAACAATTAAATTGCTAGTTCCCCAAAAAATTACAATTTTATCAAAAAAATTGTGCAAAAATTTAAAAATTCGGCACAGTGGTGGATTTTCGAACTGTGAACGCTTGATTTTGCACAAATTGCGAACTCCCACCACTATGATTTGGCAAAATCGCGAAGGTGTTGTTCGCGATTTTGTCAAATTACATGCGCCTACATTCGCGAATCCGGCGTTTTACAAGTAGCTGTGTTCGCGAAACCCTCTGTAAATTTTGTTTTTTCAACATTTTGTGACCTTCCCGACTCCAAAACTGATTTTTCTTTTTACCAACATCAAACATTAGTCAAGTGGCCCTAATGATTCGAATTTTGTGGGAAAAAAAACTCAAAAAAGTTAAAAAAATCTACTTCAAAATAGCCTAAAATGGTCACATTTGGTGACCTTCCCGACTCCAAAACTGATTTTTCTTTTTACCAACATAAAAAATTAGTCAAGTGGCCCTAATGATTCGAATTTTGTGGAAAAAAAAACTCAAAAAAGTTTTAAAAAAACTACTTCAAAGTAGCCTAAAATGGTCACATTTTGTGACCTTCCCGACTCCAAAACTGATTTTTATTTTTACCAACATCAAACATTAGTCAAGTGGCCCTAATGATTCGAATTTTGTGGAGAAAAAAAAACTAAAAAAACTTAAAAAAAAACTACATCAAAGTAGCCTAAAATGGTCACATTTTGTGACCTTCCCGACTCCAAAACTCTTTTTTTTTCTAATCTGATTTTTTTTAACCATTATTATTAGTTGTGATTTGAAGTATAAGATATATGAACCGACTAAAAACTACTTAAAAGTAAGATAACGTTGTCAGACATGTAAGGATAACGTAATCTGGATGGGCGACTAATGTGGTGACACATAATATATACAAAAATGCACACATATGGAAGATAATTATTACAACCCACGTTATTTAAATCAGGGTCTCATTATAGCCAAAGACAACATTGCATTCAAAATAGTATGTATTGAGCTATAATGAGACCTTATCCAAATATTAAACGCCCACCAAAATTGACTCGCCTCCTATAAAATAGGACATAAAAGCTAAAATAATACGAAACTTTTGCAACCTGCAGCACGGACGAAAATATAAAACTCGTTAACGTTTACATATGGATTTTACGGCGGACGAAGATTACCACATACTTCGAGCTGTGAAGATTGCACGCAAGATACTGGGGGAAGATACAAGCGATCAGTTTTTCGAGCGTGTCCTATCTACGATGTATATGAACTACGGCCGTTTAGGTACAAGAGGTGTCGTTGTGCGTACTCGTGAGCAGATCAAAATCAGATACAATTTTTGCAAGCCAATACAACATTTGTGTTTCTTGCCATCGCTTATTAAGCGAGAAGCAGCCTCCGTTTGGAACCTAACCTTGATAGACTACATCACAAGGGATATGGTAGCATTTCTAGAGGACAAAATAATTACAAGGGGTGGAGTGGATGATGTGGAATACAAACTTAGATACGACTACGACTAAGCCTTCCACTTATGCAGTGTTACGTATTACTGGTTGTTGTTTGAAGTTGTCATTTTTCTTATCAGTTGTTGTTTGAAGTTGTGATTTTCGTATTACGGGTTGTTGTTTGAAGTTGTCAATTTTCTTATCAGTTGTTGTTTGAAGTTGTGATTTTCGTATTACTGGTTGTTATTATTAAGTTGTGATTTTTTTATTAGTTGTTGTTTGAAGTTGTGGGTACCAAATAATGTCTACAAAACAAGGTAATGAAAACTTTAACAAGTTATAGCATTAAGTAAAACAAACAGACAATACAGACACTAGCAGATGGAAACTATTAAAAACATATCACAATGCTCAATCGTCGAAGTCGTATCCCAAGTTGTCGTCAGACTCAATCCCCTCTTCCCTCTCAGTAATCCTATTCTCAAGATACGCTACCATATCCTTCGTGATGTAGTCTACCACAGTCATGTTCCAGACGGTAGCTGCTTCTTCCTTAATTTTAAAGGGTAGAAACAACAAACGATCCATTGGTTTGCAAAAAATGTACCTCTCCTTGATTTGGTCACAGTTATGCACGACAAAACCTTCAGTTCCTAAACGGCCGTAGTTGTAGTACATATTACACAAGACCAGCTCGAAAAACGCGTCGCTACTATCTTCTCCCAACTCTCGGTGGGCAAGTTTCACTGCCTCGAGCAAATGGTAATCTTCATTAGGGGGTAAACTCCATTAGTTAAATTGTTACTGTTCGAATAGTGCTTCGCGTCTATTTATATGGTCGTGGTTGTTTGGGCGAGAACTGCATTAAAAGCAGATGTTTTTTGCCGCAACTTTTTTAGGTGTCTCGTTATAGCGGAAAACCTGGTGATAGAAGTTTTGTTATAATGAGACCCCTACTATTATTGCACTGCAAAGTTATTGTACTTTTTTAAATATTAGGTGTCGCATACTCATTCGTCTGTTTGGATTGCGGTATCCTATTCTTACAGGTGTTGTTTATCGATAGGTCAACTTGGATAACGTTATCTTAACCATAAAAGTGGTACAGAAAGACGTAATTTTTGGCACAACAAATAATAGCTAATATACCAATTGCAAAAAATGTGTCCATGGACTGAGTTGGAAGATCAATATCTGATGATTGCAAAAAATGTGTCCATGGACTGAGTAGTTCATGTTTGAGAATATGCTTGACTTTATAAAAACATAATAACAAGACTACATAAAAAAATCTAAACATATAGTAGTTCATCTGAATATTATAATATTGTATGGAAACATATGGAGGGAATGAAGTGAAGGTTTCCCGCTTAAAAGAGATTTAAGCGGGAACAAAGACAACCTTTCCCGCTAACAATTTTTGAGCTGAACCACCCAGTTCGAGTTTATAAATACTATAATCAGACTAAGAAACTAAACATTTAAGGTATAACAATGTGTGATTCGGGCTGGAACGTACACGAAGATGCAAGCCTCCTAAACGCATTTGACATCGTGAGAGGTACGATGCAAGAGGAGGTTCCTGGCTTCATCGATGCGGTCTTGTGCAGAATGTTCTTCAACCACGGTAGGGAGGCTTCCTGCCTAGGATGTATGATTCCCCGACCACGCAGACGCGAAGAAGTGTTCGAAAGGTTAGCTTACCTTAAAACAGTGACTTTACAAATCGAGTCACTTCCTTGGGAAGTCCGAACCAACCTCCGAAAGGTATTCGACATGGGATCGCAAAGTACAATTACGCCGGAGATGGTGTCGTATGCGACACAGTCGGAAGAGCAACAAATAGCAGACGCAATAGCGAGCGCCGTTGAAACGTATTCAACTCCCGAAGGAAGTAGTGATTCAAATGGGTATGGAATGAACTATCCGACTCCATAGAACTAAGTGTGCAATGCTGACTGAGGGTTAGTTTATCTACCGTTTGCTTTAATTTATTTGCTTATGTATTTTTAATTACGCAATGCTTTTGATTCATGTGTCTAATTTCCTTATGTATTTCTAATTATGCGAGAAATCTAGGTGTTATTGTTTAAGTGTTGTTGTTTTTAAGATACACATCATATAAGCGAAAGCATCAACTTAAGCAAAACTAAAGCAAAAAAAATAAGGTAGTATCAACTTATCCGAACAAATGCGACAAATAAAGAACCAAAAGCAATTCCATACAACCATATCAACTAAAGCAACAACTAAAGCAAAAAAATAAGGTAGTATCAAACAACCGTCCTGGTAGTCATATAATACAAATACACCCAAACTCAATCGAACTGGCGGTACTGGATCCCTAAAAGCGAACACTCGTGTATGTCCCGACGCAAGTCCTCCACACTCATTGAATCCGCTCTAGAATCAACATCAGTCACACGATCGGAAAGCTGATACAGTCGTGCCTGATATGTCATCGCACTAGGGGGCTCTGGAACATGTAAAGCAGATGGACCAAGAATACTAGGATCAAGCAGAACGTACCATAGGTGGTCACTGATCCATACATCGTACAAAGTGGTCGTGCCAGGACCACCTATAGTTTATCTGTCACCGCGAATCCTCGGGTCAACAACTTGTGACCCCCAGCATATCCACGTGGCCTCATCCCACAAGAAGCGCGTGTTAATACGCCTCCGCCTATCTGCTGGTAAAACAGTCTGCAACGCTGGTGGTATGTCCTGAACGTGGCCTAGCTGTCGAGCCACCCGAAGCGGATAGTACGCCTCAACTACGTCGAATGCCTTCAGCGTGTGGTCAATCGAAGCCACAAGCTGAAGAGGGAAATGAGCACGATGCGTCTCGTAATGCATGAACCAAACCTGTGTCATATGTTAGTTAGTAATCTTCAAAAAAATGTAAGTAATAATAAATTAACGCTATGGAAACAAATATAACAAATCATTGTAACTCACATGGTTCTCCGTCAACGAAATCAGTCCCTGTCGGATGTTAATCCGAGTCTCATCATCCGCACGAAATGGCGTCGGTACATATCGACACATAGTCGCCATAGAACAGTCGTAGAGAGTGTTCATCGTAGGCAAACAGGTGGAGAAGTGATCGTATATCCACGTCTCCAACAAGGCAGTACAACCCGCAATCCCTAAAGTCGTGTGCAGCGACGACTTTCCTAGGTGGTGGTACAGCTGAGCTAGTATATGCTATCCCCAGTTATATCTAACGGATGAGGTATAATACTCTACGAACTGGAGGTAATCTAAAGATATAATGTTCCTTGTCTTGTTCACCAGAACACAACAACCCAGCATGTGCAGCAGATAACCCCTAGTGGCACACTTTACATCACTATCAGACATGTTATCATCCTTATAACAGGGTACCATGTACTGCTCGCGTAAAAACTGTAAACGAACAGATCTAACATTACCCCCCCTGTTACGCCCTAACTCATACTTAAGTTCATCCACATCTATCCCTAATGCACTAGAATACCAAGCTGCACGCTGTCCATCACTAGGAAATGACTGAACTACGAAAGCATCACCTGTGACCGGGAGACCAGTGATGACGTAGATGTCGTCTAAGGTAACCGTCATCTCACCGAAGCTGAAGTGAAAGGTGTTCGTCTCTGAATGCCACCTCTCCAGAAAAGCATCTACAAGATGAACGTTGGTACTCCAACGCTCCAACACATCTACCAGGGGACCGAAACAAGTCATCATAACCTGGTCTCTTACCCTGTTTTGCCCAACAATACCCCATGCACGGTGGGTACCGTACATAGAGTAGGTCCGCGAGTGCCGACGAGCCTACATAAAACATAAACAACTTAGAAATAATACAAAAGAACATATAAACGTACTTTAAAACACGTCATTACTTACCTCTCCTGCAAAGACGTGGTAGGCCTCGTGCTGTGTATACTCTGGATATAGACCAGGCACATGAGGATTCACCCTCCTAAATAACTGGTCGAGCGTCCCGAACCCATGGGATAGAACAGGGGCCGGAGTAGAAGCGCTAGGCCTACGCCTAACGGACCGTGACCGTGACACACGGTCCTCGTGCTCTCCATCATCGCTCGAGCCTCCTGAATGTCGAACAGGTGTATGCTGCTGTCTGCGAGGCATGCTGAAATACAACATATAAATTATTAATAAATTTGGGGATACAAACTATTTCATAAAACAAAAAAAAAATCAAAAATTCAAAAAATTGGGAAATTGGGAAATTGCGAACACTGGGTTTGCAATTTCACCAAAATTGCGAACAGGGCGTTCGCAATTTCCCAATTTTGCAGTTTGCTGGAACTGAAAAATTGCGAACTGGTCCCTTGCATCCCGTGCAAAATTGTGAACGGGTCATTCGCAATTTTGCACGGGTTGTGAGGGCCCAGTTCGCAATCCTGCGTTTCCAGAAACTCAAACCATAGATCCCCAAATCGAACCCAAATCCCCAAAACCCAACCCAAATTCATCATACATGGTACCAAAACGATCCTACTGAATCGACTAACAACAATCAGAAGCTATTTTTCCAAAAAAACAACTAAATATACATGAAAATCCGACTTTTTATCAAGAACACTAAACTCTAAAAATCACTAAAAATACTAAACTAAAATGCATAAAAATTACATGGATATGCAAAGGATTCGTACCTTAAGCTGTTTGTGATGTTGGATTTGAGAAATCTTGCTGTTTTGATTTCAAGATTTTTAGTGAGATTGAGAGAGAGAAGAGAGAAAAGAGAGAAAAGAGAGAAGAGAGGCTCAAAATAAGGGTTTTATATCAGGGGTAAATGTGTCTTTTTCGGGTCTCATTATAGCCAAATGTGGTCTCATTATAGAGGGGTCTCATTATAGCCAAATGTGGTCTCAATTTAGCCTTGCCCTTTGATATTTATCCGGCTTGTGGTAGGGTGGGTTTCCAATAAAATGGTCTGACGCTCCGAGCTACGACACCATTTTCGGTAAAGTTTAAGTCATACCAAATAATATCAGCGAAATTATAGTCAGCCTACCTTAATTATTATATTTCCATCCTATTTAATGTATATTTTATTATTATTAATATCTTTTCAACTATTTAATTCATATCAATTTTTTATTATTATTTAATACTTTAAATATCTTCTACCAACTATATATAAAGCAAAAATTTGTTTTAATTTCCCCATAGCTAGCTTTTAACCATTTGAATATATTTAACTGTCCTTAACCGTACAACCAACATCCTATAGCTAAAAACCACCAAAAAATCAAAATTCCAGGTGATCGACGAGTTTAAAGCCAGTGTATTTATGTAATGTATGGATAAAATGCTTTTAACTGGTGGTTTTGGGTTATCAGAGTCTATCTGAAGTTCATCTCAGTTTTTCTTCCCCTAGTTCTTTCATCCTAGCTACGAAGGAGTTTGTGAGGATTGAACAAATGAAGTCATCAGTTTATTTCTTTAATTCTCTCTTATCCATGTGTTTTATTAGTTTTATGAGCTTCGTGTACTACGTAAGTGTGATTCTTGTTTGTTTTTTTAGAGAATGGATGTCCATTAGTTCAATTTCAAAACTTTAATTGTTGTTTAAGAAGTTAAATATTATTTTAGGGTATTGGAGGTGTTTTGGGGCTTTAAACAATATATAGACTCGATATTATAGTTGTTTAGGCATGTGTGATAGAGGATGCGAGTTGTTCGATGAAGATGTGAATTGTTTGTTTTTTTAAAGTGTAGAATATGCGATTTGTTTGATTTATATTATGTATATGAACATGAGAGTTTAATTAAATTTAAGCATATGAGTTGTGTTTTGTTAATAATGTGAGTTATTTTGTTGATTCAATTAGAACTTGAGAGTTGTCTACATTATTGTGTGTTTTTGTATAATATTCACATTGAGAGTTATGTACATCACATCAAGAACGTGAGTGTGTGTATTGATTAAGTTGGTAATGCGAGTTCTTTTTTATTTACTAAATGAGTTGTTAGGTCATTGTTTTTGCGAGTTGTGTTCATTGTTAACTAACTTATTCGTAATGCGAGTTCATTTGCTGATTAAATTATAACTTGAGACTTGTCTACATTATTGCGTATTTTTATGAGAGTTGTGTGCATTATATTGAGAATGTGATAACGCGAGTTCTTTGGGTTATATTACAAGCAAGTTGTTTGTTGATATAGTTAGCGAGTTGTTTGGTTTAACTACGTGGAAAGTAAATGGGATGAGCTGGCTAGAGGTAACTACATTTTACTCACTTGTGCGGTGATCACAAGAATTATTTCTTTAATAATGAGAAATATTTATTTGGTTTAGATTTATATCTTAACTTGGAGCGTTTGAAATGCGTTAATTTTTTCATAGAGCAACAAATCCTTGAATCGGTTCTAATCAGAAGCGTAAAAAGCCTAGTATAAGTTTGGAAGAACCCTCTCATAATAAACTAACTAGTAGGGAGAGTAGTAATTCTTTAGTTAATTATGAACAGAGAAAAAACCAACTTGATACTAGTGGTTGGTTTGATTCTATCACAGAGGTTGCTCAAGATTTTGAAGAAGGTGTTGCAGCTCTAAGGTTATCTTTATGTCGATATGCATTTGAGCATGGTTTTTCTTTTAAATACATGCATTATACAACAAGTAAGATCATTGCTTATTGTGAAAATAAAGTCTATAGTGGATGTAAATGAAGACTTTATGCATCAGTTGATTCCAGCACCAACTTACTAATGATTAAGTGGTATGTTATGCACCATACTTGCAGCCCTATTTTCTCTAAAAAAAGCATGAGAGGCATACGTATTTGACATCAGATTTGATTACGGAGGAAATCATGATTTTATCTGGACATGCCATTAATTGACAGCCAAACTATACAATCGTCTGTCAAACAAGACTAAGGTTTAGACATCTCCTACCATCTGACATAGAATGCTTTAGAGTGGGAAATGAGGGAATTTTTCGGAGACAGTTCTACTTCTTTTAGTTTAGTAAGGGGATACTTCAAACGATTGAAGAGTCGTGGTATTACTACCGACTGTTAGTTGGAATTATTAGTTTGAAACGTTTTTAAGCATTGTTTTATAGCATTCGGTTAATGTTTTCAAGGTTTCCAGTCATGACGCCCAATGTTGTATTTCAATGGAACGTTTTAACCGACAAGTATAATGGTGTATTGTTGTCTGTTAAAGGAAATGAGCGCAACAACGGTTAGTTACATGCGTTCCTTATAATTTGATAGACTGCGAGAGTTTATTTAAATTAGAAATTATAATGTGAGTTTTTTGTTAACCAAATGCGAGTTGTTCAATATAATATAATGTTATTGGGAGTTGTTTGATTTATATTATGTATATGAACATGAGAGCTTTTTGTTAACCAAATGTGAGTTGTTCACTATAATATAAATGTGCGAGTTATTTGATTTATATTCATTATATGAACACGAGAGCTCCTGATTAACCAAATGCGAGTTGTTCACTATAATATAACATTTTTTAGAGTTGTTTTACAACAGACATTGCAAATTGTGTATACATTTGACCATGTTTGTCTTATTTTTCCTATAGCATTTGATATTGTGGGTACTGAGGCTTCTGAAAATTGGTTGTGGTTTTTAGAGTGTTTGAAACCTCATGTATTGAAGCGTCAAATCACATTTATTTTGGACCGTCATTTAGGTATCATTAATGGTGTTTCTGTTTTGTATCCAAACTGTTATCATGCATATTATTATTTCCATCTTGTTTAAAATTTAAAGAGTGCTTTAGATCTCACTAACATCGAGTATAAAGCTAGGATACTATGTTTGTTCCATCGATGTTCTTATGCTCCCACCGCAGATCTTTTTAATGATATACTTTCATAATTTCTATGTGAAGGTGGTGATAAAATTACAAAAAATCTTAAAAATTTACCATCGGATAAGTATGCTCAGACATTTATCAAAGAGAAACGATACGGCGCTATGAAATCTACTATGGCCGGATATTTTAACGCACACATAAAAAACTATGCGGCTTACCCATTATTGAATTGGTTGACAACATAAGAGTATTGTTTGTTTATAACTCAAATTTCACGATGATATTCAGAAGGGCTAAGCTGGAGTACTAATTTATGGCTCGAGTATGAAAAGAAGTTAAAGCAAAATGTCCAAAAATATTAAACTCGGCTAGTCCATAAGTCTTATGCAACCTTGTTTGAATTTTTTCATACCATGTAATGGTTGTTAATATACTAGATTTCAAATGTTCTTACGGTGCATGGAAACAAGATTGTTTTCCATGTTCTCACGCTTTAGCGAAAATACAATTGACTCAGCGAAATCCTCCGATGTTGATAGAGTCGTTCTTCACAGTTAACAATTACATGTCAAGTTACTTTTTCAGCATACCAACGATAACTGAAATCGGCAAAGGATCAAGCTCTAACGATTCTTCGAAGCTGAAAATTATGTCTCCTAACATGAAAAGACGCCCTCGAATTCCTAAGAAAAAAATTATTATGTTTATAAGAGAAGTGACAACCAAGCATTTGAGGTGTGGCCTTTGTTTGAAAGAAAACCATAACAGAAAGACCTGTGAGGTTCCACTTTAAAAAATGGAACATTAGTAGTTTATTCAATTTTAAACATGAGAGTTCCTTGAACACAAATATTAGAGGTTTTTTTTCTAAGAATACGATTTCTTTGTAATAATAAAGTGAATGAGAGTTTTGTACAATAAATTAAAGCTTGAGAGTTGTGTACCATTAATATTGTGAGTTATTTACATTACAATGAGAATATAAGAGTTCTTTGTGCATTTATACCTATGAGTGTTCTTTGCATATTCAACTCAACCATTTTACGAGTTTTTTGTAATTTAAACATGAGAGTTATTTTTGTATTACTCAACATTAGAATTTTTTTATGTATTCTTCACATAAGATTTGTTTTGTATAATATTTTTTTAAGCTAAGAGAATTTCATTAATAAGTGAAGGCCCTAAAATATTAGCGCTTACAAAAGTTTAGGCTTAAGCCTTTCAATCAAACATATGGGCACTAAAACCTAAGCCTAAATTAAAGCGGCAAAATTTTAGATTTCAACTCCCGCCAAAAAGAGACCAGCTATAACGAAAGAAGTAAATTAGTCGTCCTCCACACCATAGCCTAGAAAACTCTGGGATTACTATAATACAATCCAGAAAACTTCAAAATCCTAACAAGAAGGATAAAAACCAAGGGAAACGAAGAGATAATCTCCTTAGATTGAATCAAAGCTCTGTTTTCGATAGAAGGTGAGACGACATAATCCTTGAAGCACCCGAAGAACAATAAGCTCCTTGTTTATAAAATTGTAAGATTGTATGCTCAAATTCAAGGAAGACAAAGAGATATCAAACTCTTGGAAGAACAAATCCTTGCAAAATAATACTGGAGAACATAAAATTTGATATAAAGTTTTGAATATAAGGCATTCTGAAAGATGAAGAGTCTACGATAAATGAAAATAGATCCAGAAAAAAGGGAAGTAAGAATAAACAATCAATTAGGAAGCTTCAAGCGATATTTCCAAGAACTTGATTCAGTTCAAAAAAGCAACGGGCGATTACTAAGGTAATACAAAATCACTGATACTTTCTGATTGTAATGTCATTGATCAATTTACGGCTTCAATTTTGATGGTTCCTTGTATCTACACTTAGCAGTATAGAGAGCACTGAAATAAAATCAATCTTTGACACCAATTATTTAGAGGAATATTCTTATTTAACATAACATCAAGATAATAAGAGAGTTTAGAAATAGTCTCTGAAATAGCCCATACCAAAACTTTCGAGCAAAATTATAGCAGAAAGATGAGAGGGATCATTTTGATTGTTATAAACTGTTTAATCTTGTACTTTTGCGTCCATTTAGCCAGCCAGTCAACTGCATTATTTTGGACCCTATAAATAAATTTGATGGCCATGGAAAGATATTTCATACCTCTGCAATGCTTCATCATATGCTCAGTTGGTTTATGATATTTTCCAGAAGCAAGAATGTTAACCAGGATCTCTGAGTCGGTTTCAAGATCTGCATTGATATAACCATGTTGTTTGCAGATTAGCAGACCATCAAGCAGGACTTTGGCTTCAGCATGAAGAGAGGTAAGTTTCCCATAAATATTACCATGCCCATATATAAAGTTTACATTGTTATCTCTTAAAATTATACCACCAGCAACATCCTCATTAGCAAGAGATGAACCATTAGTATTGACTTTTATTTTATTCGTGATAAGATGAGTCCAACAAAGGTAAATATGATGCTTGCTACTCTTTATATGGTTGAAGCAACCAAGCCCAGAGGCAACATGATTAAAATGAGTCAAATGCTTGATAAATAAAAGTTTAGCTTGATCAATACCATAAACTATATGGTTTATGTAGTTAATGGCTGTCTAAACATTAGTAAAACGCCCATTAATCTTAAATTTGTTTCTTAATTTCCAAATCACCCACCAAATTATAGGAGGGAGAATAGAGCATATATGAACTTCTTTTTTAGAAGTACAAAACCAGATGCTCTAAGATAACTTGCACTCAATAAAAAAAATGGTTAGTAGTCTCCACATTACTGCAAAATTGGCATTTTGAAGCTAACAACATATGTCTTTTGCCAGAGCACTATCAGTAGGAATCCAATTGTGCAACAACCTCCAAGTCAGGTAAGAGAATTTCCCAAGATGTTATGTTGTTCCAGAGTTTACCAAACAGACTAGACATATTATTATTAGTCCTAATGTAGTTCCAAGTATCTTTCATATTGTATACATCATCTTTAGACACAATCCATAATAAAGAATCGTTAGTGTTTTTACGAACAACAATCCTAACAATATTTTCCTTATCAATGAGAGATAAGATAACAAAGATCTTAGCTTTATTCCAGTAGTTATGATCCCATTAATTGTAGACCTTATCTTGAATGTACCCAGTATTGTTAGAGTGGTCATTCATCTTGATAAGACAAGTATTCCTGAGCCAACAATCAATCCATAAATCTATATCACCTCTCCCGATAGTCCACTTAACATTAGGTTCTGCAATGTCCTTGATAACCGCAAGTATTCTCCAAACTTAAGAACATGTCTTGCTTTGTAATTCATTTAAAGATGATAGATATTTTACAATAGGTATTGTGGATATATCTGGCCCACAAAGTATCATTTTAACTGGATATAACCCACAATTTATAGAAGATTGAGTCTTGAATTTTCTTCAGCTTCCTCACATTTAAGCCACCTTCAAGGTATGTCTTACAAACCTTCTTCCAATTACACCTATAAATTATGGAAACGTCATGATTAGAACCCTATAGAAAAATATTTAACATTTTTCTCAATTCTATTAATACTTTTATTAGGGAGAATATTTATTTGAATCCAAGAACTTGGCATGGTCATTAGGACAATGTTGATAAGGGTAATTCTTCCCCCATAAGAGAGCTTCTTGCCTTCCCATTCTGTAATTTTATCTCTAATCTTGTTAAGAAGATAATCAAAATTCCTAGCCCAATTGTTATATTAAGAATAATGCTCAAGTAAGTTACAGGCAGATAACCATTGTAGAAACCAATAACAGTAGCTATAGAAGAGACTTTAGAGTAGGGAAACTTAGTAGAAGTGATAATATTAGTATTTTCCTTATTGATCATTTGGCCAATAACATCATGGTAATCATGTAAAAACTTACTAAGTAATGAAATAGAAGAACTTGGGCCATTAGTGAAAATTAAAAGGTGATCAACAAAGGCTAAAGTTGGGATTAAAATGTGACTTTTGGTTTTATATTGAATAGCTTTATTGTTATATAAAAGAAGGTTTAAGCCTTTAATAATATTTTCCTCATCAATTGTGAAAACACTATGATACAATGGGTCTCCTTGTTTTAAACCATGCTTAGTTTTAAAATAGCCAACTGCTTAGCCATTTGTGAGGATAGAAGCTTTCACATTTCCGATTATTTTGTCGATTAAGTTAACAAAGCTAGAGTTAAAACCAAAGGTTAAAAGGACTTTACTAAGGAAACTGTGAGACATTATGTTAAAGGCTTTAGCCATGTCAACACTTATCTGAATAATCCCAACCTTAGTCTTTTTATTCATATAAAAAATCAATTCATTTACAAGAAGTATATTATTATGTATTGATTTGTTAATCACATATGAACCCTGATTCTCAAAGATTATTCTAGGCAGAATTGTTTCCAGCCTAATATTTATAAGCTTAGAAAATATTTTATTTAACAAAGAACACAAACTTATATGTCTATAATCCTTCCATTTTGTAGGATTACATGTCTTGGGAATAAGACAAAAACTTGTAGCCAATATTTCTTGAGGAAGGTTTTATCCTTTAAAGAAAGAAACAATGGCTTCACTTAGATCTTGCTTGATGATGCTCAAATATGTAAGATATAATGTATTACTAAAACCATTAATTCTTGGTGCGCTTGATAGATTCATGCTTTTGATAGCAGTAAGAATTTCATCTTCATTTGGGTGAATCATAAGGTTACTATTATCATGCTCAGTAATCATGTTAGGGATGATATTAAATATATAGTTGTTAAGAAGTTTTTAAATTTAGTTTCATTATTAGAATAAGGATTTTCAGTTAATATGTTCTTAAAATAAGTTGCAGCAGAGTTATTTATTTGTAGCTCATCTGTTATCTAGGAAGATCCATCATCAATGCTGATAATTATGTTTTTCCTTCTTTTTTTTGACAAAATTTTGATAAAGCTTGGTATTTCTATCACTGTTTTTAATCCAATTAGAATATATTTTTTGTTGCCAAAATGACTCTTCTTGAGCAAGGTCTTGAAGAAAGATTGTGTTGGCTTCATATAAGTTTATCTTGTTCTGATCAATTAGATTGTCTATAAGAATTTGCTTTGTGTTTTTAACATTTTCCTCCGATTTAGTCTTTTTCTCAAAGACATTTCCAAAAACATCAACATTTCATCTTTTAAGAGCTCTTTTCAATCTTATAAGTTTGTTCCAGAACCTTTGGAGAGGGAAGCCTTGCATTTCAAGATTTCAATTAGAGTTAACTAAAGGTAAGAAATCTTCACTTAAACTCACATATTTAAAATTTTTGAAACTGAATTTAGTTTTGTATTTTTCATTTGAAATGTTAACACAAAGTGGCGCATGATCAGAACAGGTTCTGGCTAAATGTTTGACAAAAATATTATTTAAATAATCAGTCCAATCATTGTTGTAGAGGGAAATTTCCAGGCACTTCCACTTGGACTTGTTAGACCAGGAGTATAAGTATCTATGGGTGCTTTCTGATCAGATATTGGCTTGCTGAGCTTTTTCTTTTCAGGTGTAGGATGTTTCTGATCATAAAAAGGCTTGCTAATTTGATTTCATAGTGTATAGGGTTTATGATCAGTTAGAGTTTTGCTTAAATTTTCTTTTTCACGTGTAAAAGGCTTTACAAGAGTAGATTTCCTTTTAGGCTTACATGAAATCCTATAATAGATTAGTATCAGGTTCAAACTTTGTATATCTCTTGCTTTCTTGACCTTGTGAAGTAGCCTTATTACATTGATTTTTGTCATGTCCTATATGGAAGCATAAATTGCAGTAAATTGGCACATCCTTGTAACCAATATGAAGCTAACATCTATCATTGGCTCTGAAACCAACCCACATATTATGTTGTAGTTTCTTGATAATGTCCAATTCGATTCATGTGTAATACGCATTGAATACAACCATTCTTTTTTATGAAACCCAACATTTCAGAAGTTCTCCAATTGACTCTGCTATGAATGAATTATTTTTTAATTGAGCATATATTCCGACACATTTTTAATTTGGATCCAGGTATGAACAATAAAACTTTCATACTTTGGGTTGAATGATGGAGACCATTTGAATAATCTCATTGCCTTTTTCACCAACAGTTCAGATGCTTTGAGCCTACAGTTTGCACGTATCATTTTATTTATTGAAAATTCAATCATTATATGCGTGGAAGATACTTACATTATACTCACCCACAAATTTCCTAGATTCCGAAAACTAATTTGAAATCTGCTTTTTTGGCAATCATTGGGAAAATTTCCCAATAAGCGTAAAATTAGTTGATTCTTTTAGGATTTATTTGGCTTGTTGGTTGAATTGAAGATATATGTGATTATTTAGATGTTGGATCTTTGTAGGTTTCATTTCTTCATGTTGCTCAAAAATATTGAAAGGTCTCACTATTTCTGCGAAACTTCTTTGAGGTAAGAAATAAGTTTCTTGGTTGACCTGATTTTACTTTTCAGTTTATCAATTTGAATATTTGGCTTTAACTCATGGAATGGAGAGTGGTAAAACTCCATTGTTTCCATTTTAACAAAAAATAACTAGAAACATAGTATCATTGAAGAAAAACGTAGGATCAAGGGAGATCAAATTTTAGAAAACTCAGAAGGGGAAGAAGCATCACCAACAAATCAAAACAAATGAAGAATCAACAGAGTTGATTTGATCACGAGAATAAATAATCGAGAATAAATTATATTCTCATAGATCAAAAATCGAATTACTTTGTTCTTATAAATTTTCATATCTCTTCAAAATTTTAAGGTCAATTTTTTGTATAATATAAACACGAGAGTTCTTTATAATCCTACTGCTAATTCTTTGGAAATATTAGTCTGTGAGTTCTTTGTAATTATAGTGCGCGAGTTATTTGGATGTTAAACCATTCATAGTACTTCATACTCTTTTTGTACTAATAAAAAGATATATCAAAAAGATATTACAAGGTCATAACAACCTTCATACCCTCAACTCTACCAAAAGAATACTAACATATTCTAGGGTTGGTCAGTTATCATGCAAAAAAAATGTACAAAAAAACAATAAATCATCACTAGAGGAGTTTTCTTCTTCAGACTCCTTTTCATGGTCATCGTCATCATATTTCTTATATTCAGTCTCGATATCTTAATCATCTTCATCCATCCCATCTGCCTCCTCTGACGTCCGATCATGTTCCTTTTTCCAGCTGTCTTCTCTATCTTTATTTTTAGTCGTTAAACCTCGTTGGGTTCAGATGAGGACCCGGATAGTGACCTAGAGTCCGCAGAGAAGCAGTCAAAGGGAACCGATAATACAAAGTCTGGAGAGTTGGGGGTGCCACTGGAGAGAATTAATCAGAGCTTTTATTGGTCGTGATGGAAGACCATGAAGCGCTTAAGAAACCGGAACTGGACATGGTGTTTGAAGTTGAATATGGTATGAGTCTTTGGATTTTAAGATTTTATGTTTACCACCATATGGTTGCTGTTATTTATAGGCATATAGTCCTTGTAATGGCTTTAGTAATCATTAAATATCTACCTTTTTCGAATCATAAATAAAATAGCTGACGTGATTAGATACCTTTTTGCATGCTCAACGCATATGCCAGTTACCAAGGCAGACGAGTTACTCGTTTTGTATTCACTCACGTTTTGCGAGTTGTTTGTACACAACAAATTATGAATATTGTGCGTTGTTTTATAATTAAATATTCTATCATGAATTGTTTGAATATAAATCCACATATCATTTTTGCGAGTTGTTTTGTCCATATAACTTTTGAGAGTTATTATATATTATACGAACGCGAGTTGTTTGTATATAAAATACATAACCTTTTGCGATTTGTTGTATACGACAAACCTGAGTGCTGTAGTTAATTACCCTTATTTTTCTTTCAAGTTAATTCGAAAATGTTATACATTACATATTTATTGACATGTTCATTTTGATATATCTAAAAAAAATATTCATACCAATATATCTACCACTGCATATTAGTGTTGATATAAAAAATATATTTTCCATATAAAAAGATCACTACCTACTAATATATGTACCATTAAGTGTTAGTGTTGGTATCATATAGAAAATGATAAAACACTTCAGCTCTGATAGTTTTTACCCTATCTTTTTGGTAAGTTTTCGACACGAAGCCTTGTTCGATAATGTCTTTGGTTTATTGATAAATAAAAATATCACAGTCGAGGGTGTTATCATCTTGTTGTGGAATACCTCTGGCATTTTTAACTTTATATCTATACTTCGAATTTAGTAAGTATCCTTTTTGACACAATATGTCAATTGTTTATAAGAGTTTATAGCAAGTATTAGATAATAATGAACTACAATTTTTTTTAATAACGATTAGAGATAGTTGTTTGGAAATATGAGGTTTCTTGTTGTTATAAAATATTTTATCAAATATGCAAATACTTCTATACGAGTTTAATTTTTTCAAAAAAAGAAAAAAACTTACCAGTGGATCGACAATCTTTGTTGTGTAGTCTTTTGCATGTTTACTAAGAGGCATGAGTGGGTTATAGTTTGTTACCGTTATTTCATCTATATCAATAAAAACTAACGTCCATTGGTTTATTGTATCATTCTTTGTGTGGCAGGCGGGAAGAAGTACAATATTCATGTCGAGACTCATATTTGCGAATACTTCATCAACAAGATATGACAGATCTTCTTTATCGGCCAATGTTTTATGCATTCAAGGAAAAGTACATTACACTAGTAATATAAGAGTTCTTTTTAGTTTAAACATGAAAGTTATTTTGTATATTTATACTCAACTAATCGTGCGAGTTCTTTGTAATTTAAACATGAGAGTTCTTTTGTATACTTTACTCAACCATACGCGAGTTCTTTGTATTTGAACATGAGAGTTCTTGGTATGTTATACTCAATCATGCTCGAGTTCTTTGTAATTCAAACATGGGAGTTATTTGTAGTTTATAGATTAACTTACCGTAGTGTGGCCACAAATTTGTATGGTGCTGTATTTGGCATCAAAACTTTCCAATCTACTGGTTTAAGCATCTTGTAAATCCAAGCCTTAACAATATACCAAATAACAAGTTGGAGTCGTATAACCGAATATGAGATATTAATAAAGATACGCCATCAAAAGATAATGCAATAATTTTATATTATACATTGTAGTTCAGGTCCTTTTCATAAGGTAACGCCAACAGTTTACTCTCGATCACGTTAAGTATGAAGGTAAAGTCTGACATTGGTAAAAACATATTTTTGGATCTTCTGGTTTTTTTTCTTTTAATTATAAGGACTTTATGGTATTCACTTACATCGAACATATGCGTTGTTAGTGTAGTATTTTTTCAATCAGGGAGACTTACCTCTAGCTCTGGCTCTTGTGTCGAACTTACCTCTTCCACCGGCTCTTGTGTCAGACTCAAGAGAGAAAAATTAGGACGCATATCATCCTCTTTAACTGTATATTTCCTTGACTGGAACATAGAAAAGTGGTTGTCAAATTATAATATCTAACTACGCACATTTTATGTTTAATGATCTAAAAATCCACTTACCACATCTGTAGCGACGACCAATGTTGTTGACTTCTCTACAACATTTGCAGCAGCACCATCTTCAAAAATTCAATTAATCGTATCATCCGTCATAGAAATCTAAAGTTCGTTGCAGAATAGCATCGGGTTTAACCTTATCAACATTGTCAACAAATGATTGTGTATATTGCATGTAATAATCATCAAAAAAATATTTTTAAACATAATGTGTTATTTGGCGTAGGAGATGATTTCCAAACTTGTCCTTCTCAATTTTCCGCTAGATTCAGTACTGGTTCCACCACTTCTTTTTGGCTCAGTTATTCTGACTTTGTGTAGCCTTATTGGTGTTCCGCTACCTCTATGGCTTGTTATGGGATTTCTACCGTTTCTCCTGGCTAACTGAGTAGTTATGACTTCGTGCAGGGTTAGGCAAACTCTAGATCTTGTCATGGTATTGGTTGTGCTTCTTCGGTTTGTGTTAGTTTTTTGTTATTTGCCAAGTCTGGTTATTTGTTTCTCTCCTTGATGTTGTTGTTCTTTTTGGGTTTTTTGTTGGTCGACATGCTGTTAAATATCAAACATGAGAGTTCTTTGCAATAATAAAAAATGAGAATTATTTGCAATAATTAAAATGTGAGTTCTTTGTAATATACAACATGAGATTCTTTGTAACGTTAGAGTTTGCTACATGCGGGTTATTTATTTTATAAACATTAAAGTTGTTTGAAGTAAATATTATACGAGTTCTTTGTATGAGAGTAACGAGAGTTCTTTGAACATTTATCATGCTAGTTGTTTGATGCGTTAGATACCCAAGTATAAGTATAACAAAATTCTTTGAGTGTTACTTATGTGAGTTGTTTGTAACACATATCACGAAATTTATTTGAAAGAAGGTATTGCGAGTTATTCTAAAATACATGCATGCAAGTTTTTTTCAAAAAATTAACGTTGTTAGTTTTTTCATAATAAACCCAATGTGGAATTTTTGCTGAGAAACCTGATTGTATAAGTTTTGCTGCTATTTTTGTTGCGTTAAAGTGACTTCATATATATATATATATATAAAGAGTGGCAGTGACATAATATATCAACTATTTCATTCTCCAGTACACACCGTATAATAATGTGGTCACCATATTTCTTGTAAAAGAATATATCATCCTAGTATAAGATGTTGAAAAAAATAATTCATTTGTCGATAATTCATATCTTTTGAGACCTCGTGACCTACAATATCTGCAAATCAAGTTTCAACTATAACGACCAACAACTGTTTATCAGGAAAATACTCGTTTATGGGTATACTCTTATGTATAATATGGTCGTTAGGGAGCAGAAAAGATAAATGATCTGTTATAGTATTCTCTGAATCCTTTTTATTCATATATTAAGATCGAATTCTTAAAAAAGTAATACATAACATAAAAATTGTGGTTTTAAATATTTCTTATCTAAAAGATACTTGAGTGTAACATGATGTGTATTTATTATTATTATTATACTACATAGTAAATATTTTGAAACATATCCAATGAAAAACCACGGGTAGGAATTATTTTTTAGTTGTTGCATAATTTAATTACACACTTGTAAGTGTTATGTTAGCACAATATATATTATGAAAAAAATTATTTTTTTGTTGTCAAAGAACAACCCTTATCGCATAATGCTAGCATCACACATCAATTCAAATAGTAAAAGTCCAATTATGTGATACAATAGCAAGCCCAATGATTAGTTTATATTTCATTAAATTAAATGCATATAAAAAAATCAACATCTTTCATTAATAAATCACAAAGAGGTTCTGATATTTTTGAGAAATATTTAATTAATCGCCCATAAAAACTTGCATGACCAAGAAAACTACAAATTTCTTTTACCAAATTTGGAGGAGGTAATTTTTCAATTACTTCAACTTTGGCTCGATCAACCTCTATTCCATTTTATGATATATTGTGGCCTAACATGATACTATATTGTACCATGAAATAATACCTTACCAATTTAATATAATAGACTTCGAAAAAATAAAAATATATCCATAAAAAATTTAATCTGTTTTCAATCATTTCCGAAAAATGGACATCACGCATCTCTAAAATGTAGCAGGGGAGTTTTATAGACCAAACATCATCATCAGGTACCCAAAATTCAAATATGGACATGTGAATGTTGTTTTCTCTTTATTTTTAATGGATAAACATGTGATTGTATCCAAAGTACCCATGAAGAAAATAATATATTATGTATCGACCAATCTCTCCAACATCTGATCGATAAACGACAATAGAAAGTGTTATTTTCTTGTCGAATCATTTAATTATTTGTAATCTGTACAAACTCTTCCTCCAGTTGCTAACCTTGTTGGTATCAATTCATTCTTAGAGTTTGTAGTTACTATAATTACTCATTTCTTTGGTATTACTTAATGTTGGACCGACTCATGTATTATCTAAGATATGATATATGATACTTGTATTAAACAACTTCAACATTTTTTATAAGCACATCTTGCATCGCTGGATTTAATCACCTCTGAACTTGAACGATTAGTTTGTAAACACCCTTCATTAGTATTATATGTTCACATTGAGAATGATTAATTCCCTTGATATTCGCAACTGTTGATCCAACAAATTTCTTAAATTTTCTCAGTATCCTTAACAACTTTCATGTATCTGTATTACTTAACAAGGCATTAATAATCATAATACGATTATTAGGTTCCTCTAACACAAGTGATATTATAAGAGTTATCATTCCAATTTAGATGTTTAAGCTTTTGATGATTTCAATTCTAAAATCTAAATATTCAAAGGTTGAGTAGGTAAATTGTTTAAATCAGTAACATGTTATATTACCTATTGATTTTGAATTTTAGTTTCATCGAGTTTAACATTTAGTAGAGATTTTTCTAAAGAATAAGATGGTAATAATTCATATAAATATTCATCCACAAGATTATCTACCACATCAATTGGAAAATCTGCATTACTATCTTTTGAAAATCTAAAGATTATAATACACTAAATTCTACATACGCGAATGATTAGTTTTCCAGCTTCGACATAAACCAAAGTTTTATAGGGGCTAGTAAAAGTCTATCTTGAATAAGTGATACAAGTCTATCTTCCTACATATCTAAAATTATAAAATCAGAAGAAAAAATAAATTTAAATTATAATTAAAATATCTTCTATTATGAATTTAGAATATGCAATAGACCTATCAACTAACTATAGAGAAACAATTGTAGCCTTTGGTCAATCTATTGTTAATTTCTTATAAATAGAAAGAGACAATAAATTTATGTTAGTAACTAAATCACATAAATATTTTTTAAACGTTAAATCACCAATTTTACAAGAAAAGTAAAATTCTATAGATCTCATAGTTTTGGTGGAGGCTTATTTTAAATTACTGCACTGCATTCTTTTGTTGGTGCAGCTGTCTCGAAGTTTTTGAATTTCCTTACCTATGAAATGATATATTTTAAAGGCTTCACGTATTTAAGCATCCTCTCTTAGTAAATATGTAAAATGCATATTAATATCCAAGCTATAAAATATTTTAATTTTTCTAGAAAATTGATTGTTAGTGTTTTTCTTTTAGTTCCTACATGGATTGGAAATTGAAGAGGAATATTTTGAGATTATAGGGTTATAGGCTGACTATGGGCTTTTATCGCGATCACTGGAACCTTAGTTGCGATCAAGTATCTCACTAAACATATTTTCTTCAACAAATTCGTCCTGGTCGTGAGCATGAATGGCCTTATCGCGATCACTATGCTGAGTTGAAATTGGACTTAGTTCTCGTGAATATTTGGTAGAGACATCCCTAGCTTCACTATCTATATCAAATTCATCATCAACCGTATATCCCTTCTCGATATCACTAGGTTGGGTCTCCACCACTTTCTTTTATAGCATAAACTCATTATATAATCCACACTCATTATAAACCATATATCCATTCTAACGTACACACTACCTATACCATTTTACTTATTTTGGATAGTCGAGGAATAAATACTTTAGGGCTCTACGATGAAGCTTATCTTGTTTCGCATGTGTGTAGGAAACATATCCAAAAACTCTAAAATATTATATATTTGGTTTGTATGAGCCAAGGCATCTTAATGATAAGGAAACTTCAACGCCATATCTAGATTTTTTGTTTATGATATATGATGAGTCCAAAACTTTTCACCTTTAACTATAGAAATCGGACATGGGAAATTCGGACAAAAGCCACCCACTGAACCATCCGAACTGGACAAAAGTACTAAAAACTAATCACCTTTTGACTAAGCTAATTGCTAATCTGCTTAATAAACTAATGAGTTTTTGAACTCGACCCGATTTCATAAGTTTGACCCGAAAGCCCATATGGCCCATAATTAAGGGTATAAATACCAAACCACTTTCATTAATGAGGGTAATGAACATTAAATACAATCAGACAGCGTAAATCTCTCACTACAAAACACCCAAACATTAAATACCTTTGAAACACCACAAAACACTTGACCAAATTACCCTCAGTAAAAAATAATCCACACCAAATTGGCGACCACAGTGGGAGGAGAAGGTGCCTGAATTTAACATTCAAAACCATCAAGAAAAGCCAGTTTGGATGAATCCGGACGAGCAGGCAGTGCCACCAACTTTGGCAGAAGTGTTGGGAGAAAATGATTAATATACGATTGAAGAGCGAGATAGATTGAAAGCTGAAATGGAAGCCTAGGGTGGAGATGGGCTTAAAAGAAAAATCAAAAGTGTCAGTCGTTCACCACAATGACAATCCAAGGGAGCATGACCCATCAGCAAAAACCCATGTAAGTACTAAAAAGACTCATGCTAGCTCAAAAAAGTCTCACCGGTCTAAACCGGTGGAGAGCTCAGATTCAGATTCAGAATTTTCTAGTAGCTCCTCGAACAAAGATGGAGTTGAGGAGTCCCTGCCATCCAACAGCGATGAGGGTCGTTTTAAAAAGAAGCAGAAGTTGGTCAAAAGGTAATCAAGAAAGAGAGACATGCATGGAAGGTTGAAAAGACATCTAGGAAAAGGGTCATCTCATGGTCACATCCATGGCCAGAAACATGTAGACCGACTGCTGATGGATCTTTTCGCCTTTCATGATAAACCATGTATCTTTGCAACTCCCAATGAAGATATTGTGTTTAGTCGTGGCCGGAATTGGAGACAATCTTCATTGTCTTCCAAGATACTGTCCGGAAATCTTCCTAAGAGGTTTGACAATACAAAGATGGAAAAATACGATGAGAGTAAAGATCTAGATTATCATCTGGAACAATTCAAAAACTTTATGATGAATTTTGACGATGATGATGATAAGTTGCTTTGTAGAGTGTTCTCCCAGTCTTTTACAGGGAGTGCTCTGAAGCGGTATAATAGTCTGCCACAAGGTTGCATCAGAAATTTTGATACTTTTTGGGTGGCCTTCCGGAGGCAGTTCGTCGGAAGTAAGGAAGTGAAGGGCAATGGAGACACTATTATCCATTGTACCCAAGAACCAAATGAATCCTTGAAAGAATATATAAGTCGCTTTGTGAATACCAAGAATGAATTAGTTGATTACTTTGAACAAGTAGCAATAGATTCGCTAAGGCACGGTTTAAACCCTCGTAATTTGGCTTATTCAGTAACCAGAAAGAAGGCCATGACGTGGGGCGGTTTACTGAATTAAGTGGGGAAACAAATCAATATAGATGAAACGAAAAAGACCAGGGTGCATAGGCAGGTGAGATCGGCCCCAGCTGCACCAAACCAGAACCAGAATCAGTCCGGGTACAAGGCTAAGGAAGCCGGACAGGGTCCCAGCAGGGCCAAGGCTCAATCCCACCCAGCACCAGCTCAGAGCCAACAATCCAGAAATAAGAGAGGGCCTTGGGTTCAACCGGAGTGGTTTTCCGAGTTGAAAGAGAATGTGGAAACCTTCTATAACAAAACAAAAGAGGAAGTACATTTCAGGAAGCCAGCTGCACTTCAATTTCCCAGGGAAAGTCGTAATAATTGTTTCTGCCAATATCATCATGATATTGGTCATAATACAGAAGATTGCGTCGCTTTGAAACAAGAGGTGCAAAATTTGATTGAAAGAGGAAAGTTGGGTGCTTGTGTTAAAAGAAGAAGTGGAAATAGGCCTGATAATGCTCATCGGACTGGCCCAACAAACAACGCAAGGACATCGGCTCCGGATGAGGCTATGGTGATAATTGAAAGATTCGATGTGGAGTCAGAGTATTGGATCCTGATCCAACCCGGAATAAGGTGGGTGTTATCACAGAACACAACAAGACGGTGTCCGAACTCATCAGCTTTTTTGAGTCACTTACCATATTTGGGGGGGACACCATGACTGCACTGACTGCTTCTTCGAGGAAGAGGCATGTTCATACCCTGGCTACTCAACTGGAAGGAGGCATGACTTCTTATCAATCGAAAATTCCTTTTCCCTTCATTATTTTTTATGAAGATGATTTGAGGGACATAGCTGGTCCCCACGAAGATGCTGTGGTGATAGGAGCATCCATTGGGGGCAATGACATTAGACGAATTTTGGTGGACACCGGTAGTTCAACTAATATCCTCTTTTTAACTTTATATAAACAAATGAAGAATCCAGCGATGATTCAGCGTTCAAATAGGTAAATTGTGTGTTTCACTGGAAGCTCAGCGGACGTAATCGAGAAGTTTGAGGAGGAGGTTTTGTTGGGCAAGGGCCTTTTTAAGAAGATGGTCAGAGTACTTTTCATCGTGGTGGATTGTCCCACATGCTGCAATGCCATTTTGGGAAGGTCTTGGTTCTCCAAGATGCATGCTATGGCTTCAACAATCCACCAATGTTTAAAATAAGTCGTGCAAGGACAAGTAGGAGTTGTCCGAAGTAGTCAAAATGTAGCAAGGGAGTGTTATGCAACAGCAATGGCCCCTCGAACTTTGGGGGCAGTTCGTATCAGTGAGGATTAGCAGTTAGAGGGGCCCTCTGGGGGAGAGGGTGAAATTGATGACCCCAAAGAGACCCCTGGTGTTTTAATACCAATTGAAGAGGTTGAAACTCACTCTCTGGCTGAAGGAAGAAACGTCAAGATCGGATCTAAGATGACATCACAACTGAAGAGTAAAATGCTATCTTTTTTAACAGACCATCAACATGTTTTTGCTTGGTGCAATGCTGATGTAACCAGAGTACCAACAGAGGTTATACCACACCAACTATCCATCCGAAGAGATGTAGCACCTGTTGTACAAAAGAGGAGATCTTTTTCTAAGGAGAAAGTTGATGTCATAGTTCAAGAGGTTGACCGACTTACTAAGATGGGGCACATAAAGGAATCCCAATACCCTTTATGGACAACCAATCCAGTATTAGTAAAAAAGAAAAATGGGAAATGACGAATGTGCATCGACTTTACAGACCTTAATAGGGCTTGCCCAAAAGACCTATATCCGGTTCCTCGGATCGATCAGTTAGTGGACTCCACGTCTGGGAACAAGTTGTTGTCTTTTATGGATGCCTTCTCCGGGTATAATCAGATTCAAGTGGATCCGAAGGTTCAAGAACACACCACTTTTGTTACTGATAGGGGCTTTCATTGTTATAAGGTGATGCCTTTTGCGTTAAAGAATGCTGGAGCTACCTATCAGAGGTTGGTGAACAAAGCTTTCGCTAATCAGAGTGGAAGAAACATGGAAGTCTGCATTGATGACATGATGGTAAAGAGTTTGGAAAAAGAACTACACTTGGCAGATCTGCAAGAAACATTTGCCAACTTGGTAAAAGTTAATTTAAAGTTGAACCCAGAGAAGTGTGTTTTTGGAGTGCAGTCCGGGAAGTTTTTGGGGTATGTGATAAGTGAGAAAAGGATACAACCTGATCCAGACCAGCTTAGTGCTTTATTTCAGATGGAGCCTCCTCGGAATATTAAAGAAGTACAAAGATTGACATGGACGTTAGCTCCTCTAAACCGTTTTATCTCAAGGTCTTCGGATAGGTGTGCCCCATTTTTCCAAACTTTAAAGGGTGCAAAAGAATTCAACTGGTCTCCACAGTGCGACGAGGCTTTCGATGAAATTGAAAAACACTTATCCTCCCCCAAAACCTTGTTTAAACCTTATTGATGGAGAGACATTGTACATATATTTAGCAGTCTCCGATTGTGCTATAAGTGCAGTGCTAGTAAGGGAGGTCGATAATTATCCTCGTCCGGTGTACTACATCAGAAAAAGCTTGATAGATGCTGAAAATAGGTATTTAAAACTTGAAAAACTAGCACTGGCTTTAGTAATTGCTGCTAGGAAAATGAGACCCTACTTCGAGTCACATTCTATCATTGTCCGAATGTCTTTTCCCTTGAAAAATGTTCTCCATAAGGCAGACGTATCAAGCAAAATGACCAAATGGTCAGTGGAGTTGGGGGACTATGATATTGATTTTGCCCCTCGAACTGCAGTCAAGGCTCAGTCTGCTGCTGACTTCCTAGTTGAATTCCATTCGGACAGGGACAGTAAGCAAGCAACAGGTGAAAAGGTTAAGAAAGTATGGGATGTCCAGACTGACGGTGGATCAAGTACCATGGGTTGTGGTGCTGAGATATGTTTAACCTCTCCGTACGGCGACAAGATGTACCAGGCTATATGTTTTGCTTTCATGGCTTCTAACAATGAGTCCGAATATGAAGCTGCTATAGCTGATTTAAAGTTAGCCCTAATTTGTGGAGCCAAAAGGGTCAGGTTAATAAGTGATTCTCAACTTCTTATCCATCATGCACAAGGTTAATCCAAGGCAAAAAAGAGCAGCTGATTAAATATTTGTTAATTCTTAAAGAAGTGGCACTTAACTTCAAAGACATCACCAATGAGCACATACCCCGAACAGAAAATACGTTAGCAGACTCCTTGGCAACCATAGCATATTCTGAGTCCTACCCATGCATTCACGTGCAAGAGTACCCATCCATTCAACTCAATCAGAGAACGGAGGGGGAGGAAAGTTTAAACATACAAATGAGTCAACCTCAAGACTGGAGGTATCCTCTTTTTCAATACATTTCATATGACATCTTGCCTTCGGAAAAGGCGGTGGCAAGAAAAGTGAAGTATAAGGCTCGTAGATTTTTAATCCTAAGATACGTTCTTTACAAGAAGTCTTTTAGTAGACCTCTCTTGCGATGTTTGGAGATTGAAGAGTCCCAGATAGTACGGTCCAAACTACATGATGGTGAGGGATCAACGCATTATGGTTATAGAGCTATAACCAGAAGAGTCTTGTTGGCCGAATACTACTGGCCCTCTATAATGAAAGATGCCAAGGAATTGGTGAAGAAGTGTGATCCATGCCAAAGATACGGTAATGAAATTCATATCCCAGCTGTCCCTTTAGAGTCAATTTCTGAGCCAATACCTTTTGCTCGTTGGGGGCTGGATACTTATGGCGTCCGGAGGGTGCAGAACTATCATTGTTGCCATCGATTATTTCTCAAAGTGGATAGAAGCAGCCCCATTGGCAGGAACTATTTCAAAAGTTGTTATAAAATTTATCTTATCTAATATTTTCTGCAGATTTGGGGTTCCACAAAAGATAACCACAGACAATGGGCCACAATTCGATAATAAGGATATGAAGAGCTTTTGTGCCTCTAGAGGCATTCAACATTGATTCTCTTCTCATTTCGACGCACGGGCGAATGGTCAGGTTGAAGTGGGAAACAAGACCATTATGTCCGGCCTTAAAAAGAATCTAGAAGGGACTGCTGGAAAGTGGTCAAGCTATCTACAATAAGTATTATGGGCCTACCGGAATACTCTTGGGGCTGCTACACAGGAATCCCCATTTGCCTTGGTATATGGTTTGGATGCAATAACTCATATAAGCAACTTTTCCTTTATTTAGAGTCCATGATTTTTCCAAAGAAGCTAATGAAGTGGCAATTAGAAGTCAACTCGACTTGATAGAAGAAACAAAAGTCAAGGCTCATCTCAGAGACACACACTATCAGGGTTTGATAAGAAGCATGTTTGCTTCTAGAGTCAGAAGGAGGGATTTTCAACTAGGGGATAAAATGTTGAGAAAAGTCTTCCTACATACTAAGGAGAAGCAGTTCGGCAAGCTAGCTCCAAAATGGAAGGACCCTATGTGGTCATTGAAAAGCTTAAGCCTGGGACATACAGGCTTCAAGATAAAGATGGAAGGATCTTGAATCACCCCTGGAATATTGACCACCTCAGGTTGTATCTAGAATGAAAGTTATATAAATATTTACTTGTTTAAAGTACATGTAAATATTATGGGGCATACTCTTTCCTACCCTGGTGGCGCGGGGAGGTTTTAATGAGGTGTCCGGGCTTTTTAATGAAATTTGATGCCTTCTTAAAAAATTCGGAGTGGTTTGATTGATAACTTGTTTAAAACTTTCTAAGTATCACTAACGGACCAGATTTATCTGGTGGAGGGATGACCATTTATACATTTGTCATCGAAGAATTTAAACACTCTCACCTTAAAATACTTGTAAAATGACTAAGGGCTATTTAAACTTTAGCCATAAAAATTAGGCAAACATAAGACAATGCAAGAATTGTGTAAGGTAAAACTGCCCGGTTAAACACCAGGGAATTATATTAAAACACGTAAAATGCCTTGTCCATCCAAGTACTTTGAAGTTTTAACAGGAAATATTTATCCGGACAAGAGCCGGACACGGTTACAAAAATTCCTTGGCCATCCAAGGACTTTAGTCTAATACAAGAATTAAAGGAAAATAAAAAATAGTTAAAATTTTAAGGTTGGGCTCCCTTAGATGTTCCAACCTTATCTGGTTTCTTCTTGGGGTCTTTAGGTTCCTCATTAAGGTTCTCTCCGGTCCCTTCATCTTTGTCAGTGGTATCATCATAACTGCTGGAGTAATTATGCCTATCACCATCAACCATAGTGTGGAACGGGATATCTTCGTATTCCATATATCGCCATAAATCTCCAAGCGTCCTCTTCGGAAATGTTCGATGAAAGAGCAAGACCATGTCAGATTTGACTTCAGCATACCTCTCCTCTTGAGAATCTATAACTTCGTTGGTGTATGCATCAATCTTGGCTTAGATTGTCTTCTCCTGCTCCTTTAACAAATCATCTTTCTCCTGGTTAACTCTAGACACAGCATCTTCGAGCAAAATTTTGTCATTGGTTAGGGTCTGGATGACATTGTCTCTGGCCTTCACCTCCTCTTTCGAAGTGGAGATGTCCTTCTCCAAACCAGAACACTTAGACTGAAGTTCTTTGTTAACCCCCTCCGAAGTGGCCAGCCTGGTGGCCAAGTCCTCTTTCCCTTCTTCAACTCCTCGATCTCTCTTCTTAATTCCTCAACACTTTGATTGGCATTAAGTAGGTTGTTAGATAAAGTCTCTTTGTTTGCATTGAGTGTGTTGATAAGGGTAAATTAACTTCGCACTTTTCTCTCCAAGTTGAGCACCGGTTGAATGTTACCCAGCAATGAGTGAGTCACCATATCATTCTCCCCTAAAACAGAAAAGGACTTACCGTTGAAAATGACCATATTCGAGGAGCTTGGAGGGAGGTAAGGGCCAACAAAGTCATCTTTCTCGAGGTCTCCAAAGTAAAGACCAATCCCTTGAAGGCCACTAATGTCTACTCCATCAATGTTGATATCCCCTCCGGTACGCTCTCTGGTGTGAAGATCACTTGGGATTTGCTCTGCTTGTGTGGGGTCTATTGGGTTAACCAGAGGAAGTGATTCCGGAGGCCGGAGAGCTACTTCATCCCCCTTTGGAGATTTTCTTCTTCTTGGCTTCCCTGTCTCCACCATCTGCCCCCTGTTTTCGATCCTTCTTAGGAGCCTTTGAGGGGTTTGGAGGTCCACCTGCCTCTTTGGTACTTTTATTTTCAACCACTTGAAGAAGAGCAGCATCGATTCCCCCTTGGTCCTGCCCCTCCCTGATTTGCTGGGATGATTTCCTCAGCATCACCTTGAACAACCTCAGTTGCATATTTCTTCTTCTTGCCTTTCTTGCCCTTCATCTTACTTGGGGCTTTAGCCCTGGCAGGCAAGGCCAGCTTCTCATCTTTCGCCTCTGTCCTCCGCATGATGACACCCGGACGAGGTGGTGTGGTCACTTCTTCCCAAGTCAGGTCTCTCCGGCCAATTGTATTCCAGAGGTGGGACCTCACTAAATTTCCAGCAGTAAAACAATTGTGGAAGCGATTTCCCCATTGTCAGCAGCCTAGGCGTTTAGCTTGACACAGGTTGTCTGTCCCTCCTCCAAGTAGTCGGAGAACTCCTTCGGCAGCACTACCCAAAGAAAAAGAAGGGCAATTACTTAAACAAATTTTGTATAAGGAAAGAAGAACAAACATGATGAAATATTTACTAGTGCTTTTCCATCTGCAGGTGAGCATGCTTGGGTTGACACCAGCTTTAATCTTCCTCCAATTTTCCCAAGCTCCACTAATAAACAAAAATTGGGTCTTCCAATTCTTCTCCGATTCGAGCAGATCATCCACCATTTTAAAATTGTCACCCATATTGTAATGGTAGAAAGGGATGATGTGATTCTTGCAAAGGCTGGCCACAACAGCAAATTGCTCCATCGGAAGCGGTATTCCGGAGAGCCTAGAGACCGTGCTGCAAGACATGAAGGTGTACCAAGCATTGGGACTCAGTTGGCTTGGACAGAGCTTTCTCGGATGAAAATATCTGATGATCTCTGGGTCCAAGGGAAATCTGAGCCCCCAGTTGAACAATTTTGTGTAGATAACTATCTCACTCAGTTTGCAGTCCATTGGCGTCTCTGGATCGACCGGTATCCTCACTTTGACAGATTCTGGGATCCCTCACTTCGTCTGGATCCGGCCTAATTCAGCAGTATGAATGAAGGCGTAGTTAATGTTCTACATGGCTAGCACATACTTTACGCTCACCTTGTGGAAGCAAGGTCCCACTCTGCCTTCAAGGGACTCCGGAAGGTCCGGATGTTTCAAACACAGCTTCTCTTTACCCTTGCCCTTCTTTTCAGTGTCAGCTTCTCCCGTCTGCCCGAAGACATCAGTCTCAAAAGGGGCTTCTTCAACTTTGTCCTCTATCACCATGGAAGATTTATCAGTTGTCATTGGTGGAGGAGTGCTGGTGGCCAGCTCAGTAAGCTGTCCGGATGACTGAGCATCACTTTCTCTAAGTGGTCTGGTGTCCGGCTGGGGCTCAGATCCGAAGGGTTCATTTCGAAGGCTTGTTCCAGTAGCCTCCGGACCAGATGATTTATCTTTAGGGACTTTGATGGATGCCTCAGACCCTATAGCTTTGTCATTGGCCCCAGACTTAGGGGCCCCTGATTTCGGAGACTTAGACTGTGGAACAACAGCCTGGCCTTTTACTAAGCGGCCTCTTCGACGAAGTGTCATTTTATCTGGGGAATTTTCAGCATCTGATCCCATAGCTATGAATGGAGAGGGTATCATTGTGCTTGTAACAACTTTTTCCCGTTCAAAAGTAGACTGTGACTCCTGAACCGAGGAGCCTGATACGATGGGTGAAAGACTTGGTTGAAGTAACCTCCTCGGTTTGGAGCTTCTAGCAGAAGATGAACCTCGATCAGGCTCTAAAGATGGTGTTTCAGACTTGTCGATTGGAGAAACTGGAAGACCTGCAGAAATGCGCCTTTCTCGCTCAAATCTTTGTGCTTTTTCTAACTCCGAGAGATTAAGTCACCCTCCTTTTACCAGTGCGTTTCTTGCTGTGAACATAAACTCACACCAAAAGAATTTTGAGAAGAGAGGTAAAAGTTTTGAGATAAATGAATGAGAGAGTAAAGAAGATGGTAAAATAGTGAAAAATGAATTAATTTATACTAATGAGACAAAAAGATGCCAAAAACCTAGGAGAATACGAAAAGACAAAAGTAATGATTGAAGGTGGCATTGACGTCATGGGTATTAAATGAAGAGGTTACTTTTTGGGATTAGTGGGAGCGCCGTTCAAGGAGAAAAGCGGTTGGTAAGGAAAATCAGAAGATGACATGTGTCCCACGATCCATGGCAAAACCTTTGAACTTTTGAGAAGTTTTCAGTCCGGATAAATCCTTCACTAAAACACTCAATCAGTCTGGGAAATGTTACAAGTGCCGAAGAAGATTTTTTAGGTCTTGCCAAAGGCCTTCGAACAAAACCTAAAAAATGGGTTACTAATGAGTCTGGAACTTTTCACCACTAACTATAGAAACCGGACATGGGCAATTCAGATAAAAGCCACCCACTGAACCATCTGAACTGGACAAAAGTACTAAAAACTAATCACCTTTTGACTAAGCTAATTGCTAATCTGCTTAATAAACTAATGAGTTTTTTGAACTCGACCCGATTTCATAAGTTTGACCCGAAAGGCCATGTGGCCCATAATCAAGGGTATAAATACCCAACCACTTTTATTAATGAGGGTAATGAACATTTAATACAACCAGACAGTTTAAATCTCTCACTACAAAACACCCAAACATTAAATACCTTTGAATAACCACAAAACACCTGACCAAATTACCCTCAGTCGAAAATAATCCACACCAGTATATGCAGTCGTAGTTAAGGATTCTCTCGATAACCTTCGGTCTATCCCAATTGTTTGAAGCATATTCATAAACTTTTTTAGCCTGTTTGGTTCATTCTCTCAGCAAACCCATTCTCTTAGCAAACCCATTCTATTGGGAACTCTCACACATTTTCAATGACCTTTATCCCATAAAAGTTCTACCATTATTAGTATCCCTTCTAGTTTTTGTGAGAGAATCGGGTATATACTAGAACTTTGAAGTATTATTTTTAGGCGAAGCTTTCTTTAAATTTTGTAATTTATGATTATATTAAGGTTTATTTATCTTGTGATCTTGACACTTAATGTTCATGTTCTTTCAAAATTTGAATGAATAAATAAGTAATGATCTTGTATTTATAACTAGGTAGTCTAAAATTTCATGTTATAGCACGTTTGAGACTTTCTTTTTAATCTTGTCCAAAAGTTTACGCTTCATCTTATCTGAGACTTTATTTCATCTTTGAATAACACTTCGTTATTTTTCTTCAAACTTGTGGACATAAATTTTGTAATTTAATTTGAACAGACTAAGTATTGAAGCAATAAATAAAGATGATTTTCATACATTTTAATAAGTTAAAACACATTTGATACAAGTCGGGGTATGTAACAGTTATATTATATTTGTACATGTGATATCTGGTAATCAATTTTCATCTCATTCTCTAGATTTGTTTTCATCATGGTTTTTAATATGTAAAAGAATCTAAAGCATTGATTAAAATATTTATAGATTATGATTTATTTACCTTCTATATAAATAAAATCTTCTTTCTATACCATTTTATAAACTTTACCATTTTTATTGTCAGAAGATTTCTCTCTCCTTTTGCTTTTATTTGTTCGTTAACTGAATTCCCTAAAGTTTGTTATCTTAAACTTACTTAATTCTACTTTTCAAAGCTAGTTTATTTCTTTATTTTTTTTATCTTATAAGAGGGTTACAATAATGAATTTATTTCATACGATTGAATACACTGAGTAATTTGATAACAAAAATTAATACCTTAATCCTTAATTTGAGACACATTTTATGAGTGACTCAATTAGATAAGAATATTATACTTAAAAAACTAAAAAGTCTTAGGTTCCTCATAAAAAAATATTTTCTTTCTTTGTTCATTGCCCTTATCCTAGTATTGTTTCTCCAATTAAACATGTAAAATTTGTTAGCTCTCTTGATTCTACCGATAAATTGTTTGTTTTTCATATTGTTCATTTACATTCAATATTGTCATTTACCACTCCTAGATGAAGTATTTCATGTGCAATTGTTTCAATGAAATCTGAAAAAGCTAATATAATCATTTTGACAGTAGCATTTTGTAACATTTCGAGAGTATGGCTTTAACTGAATATATATATATATATATATATATATATATATATATATATATATATATATATATATATATATGTTTATACAAATGATAATGATGATTATTATATGAAAAAAAGGATTCTTTTCTAATGATCAAATCTAGTTTATTAAGAAATATAAAACTTCTTTAAATGATATCCGTGGCAGAGTGGTATTTTTACTTATATATTTAATATCATTATTCAGCTACCACTTAACATGAACTTTGTTAATTATTTTATCAGAAGTCATATATATCTCAGCCAATTGGTGTCCAATTTACGGAGAATGTTGATGGATGTCATCATCATGTATCGACTTGTTCATAAGCATTTTAAGTTCTAAAGTTTTTTGTCATGTCTAAAATTTATAACAATAAATATACTTATTTCTTTTACTTTACCATGTTAAGTACCTGCAACATCCTGGAACAACTTCGTACATCAAGGAAATGAAAAACCTAAAAATATATATCTCAAGTGATTGAGAGACTGATCAGAAGTTGGATTGACACATTTGCTCTCATATTTGGAATATTAAGTGTAAGTATATTATCTTATACATATGTGTTTAATGTATATTTTAATCAGCAAAAATTATATGCATTTAGCCTCTATATATGTTTTGTACCAAAATTAGGCTCTAGATTTATCATAGAGGCTGATTATTTTTTCTATAATTACACGGATATCCTGGTAGTTAAGAATTTTATAAGAAGTGTGTGGTTCTCGAATCCTTATATATATATATATATATATATATATATATATATATATATATATATTTTCTTTAGATGCATAAAACGAGAACACAAGTAAAAATGAGGTATTTGTCCAGTTGAGACTCATAATTTCGAAGTCGTTCTCAAATTTTCCAAAGCTAATGACTAAAAAAAAAAGAACGGTGATATGAGAAGGTCTCCTGCTAAGGGGTATATTATTACATGTTATGATTCTAAGACTCAAGTTTCTAAAAATACTTCAGTTTGTGGTCATTTTGAAGACCATCATATATTTTCTTCCAAAGTTATCAAAGATTTAGTTGCATCCGTTATTATCCTTCTAAAGTTAACTCGTGTTATTTCAAAGGTAATTGTAACTAAGTTTCCTCAACTAGTTTCATCTTTATAAATTGTACTTGTAGTCGCTTCTGCTGATGCACCACTTGATTCAAGGGACTTCTTTAGCGTACATTAGGATGCTTCCATCTCACATTATCCTTATAAAATTGGCTAAACGGGAGATGGAGTTGGGTGTCCAAACCCTGTTATCCTTGATCTTCATACCTTTCTAAAATTTTAGCATAAATATTTATAAGTGGCTAGGAATTGAAGTTTAAACTTCAAGCTAAACTGAGACTCGAGAGAATTTTCCAATTGGCATGCAAGCCAAGGCCAAACGGAGCTTCAAAGTTCAAATTGAGATTGATAATTATTATGATAAAATGAAATCGGAACAACAATTTTGTGACGTTGATAAAAAAACATAATGTTTTGTTAAGAATGTTGAAACTGAAAAAATAGGTTGCAATAGAGTTTAAATGAGCTATTAGCTTAGCATGATATTCTGGTAGAGATATTTCATGTTGAGCGTCAAAATTATACTAACTTTAGGAATAAGGTCAAGACTCGCATGCGAGGATTTTAATGAAGTAATAAAGACGTTGAATGTGAATTGGTTTTTTCCCTTCATGAAAAATATCATTAAATTAAGTTAGATTATGTATGGAATCATGTTCCTCGAGAAGAAAGTCTTGATGATGTTAGCTAGATAAGATATTTTGGAGAGAGCATGTCTTTTTGTACTGTTGTGAAAGGTGGTCATCAAGTTCATGATGTTCTTCTATAAATTAAAGATCATATGGTTGATGATGCATCTTTTTTAAGTGTTAATAGTGAAGAAGTTTATTCTGTTGATGCGCTCAATGCAAATAATCATTTTACTACGAAAGAAACCATGTGACTTCTTCTCAACAATCAATATATGATGCTTATACTAAAAAGGATGAAGTTGTGATTCCTCCTTTAAGTATTAAGGATTTGAAGTCTTATTTCAATAAATGAAGTGATGGCTCATGCAACTCTTCATTCATAGGTTATGCATGTATTATACCCATATGATTTACAAAAAATTTAAAGTCACCACCTATTGGGCAAGATTTCAGTTTAATTGGATTTTCAATAATTTGCTTTAACTTGAGAATTACTATTTGTATTTTTATATTTTTAATGACATGTGTTTTTTCTCTTTTGTTTATATTAAAGATATTTTATATTGTATATTTTATATTTTATTCCTTAAGCACGTGTTATTTGTTTTATGAAGAAAGAACTTATGTTGCCCAAACTTTGTTACTCAAACTAGAGTTATAATTTCGATGATGTACTTTTTATGAAGGGTTTACGACTCTCTAATGCATTGTAGGACTATTTTAAAAAATTTACACATAACTTTCGTTTGTTATTTTTTGGAGGGATATTTGAACTTCATATCATGTTGATGATTACTTTTTGAATCATCATAGACTTATTTGTTTGTTTGATAAATGGAAATATTATTTAAAGTCTTGAATATTATATTTGGAATCAATCTCTCTTTGTTTTATCTTTGGTTGACGATGTCATGGAAGTCTTGGATTTATTTTAATGATATATTATATAAGACTGTGTAAATAGAAAAACATTTTATTAATGTCTAATGCCTCATTAAAACCTTATTGCGGCATCGAGGTATGAAATATATACCATAACTGATACATAAATAATATAATTAATAGTCGAAGCATAATATGAAGTGTAAAGCTTCAAATACTATATATTCCAAGAATGTTGAAGTTAATTTCTTTCCTCATCTGACATTATGTAGGTTACTGACTATAACGTGACGGAAATAGAAGAAGAAGCAACGATAGATGAAACCCTAATTCAACGGTAACATGATAGATGAAACCATAATCCAAGGATAACAAATACTGAAATTTTCAGAGATAAAAAATATATTATTCCAAAAAACCTAAAAATTACTTAAGGCATATGAAGCTTCATATAATAGCTGCTCAAAACCCTAAATTATAATACAAAGAAATAAAATATTTTTTAAAAAATAAAATAAAATAAAATATTTATACAATCATATTTGTTTTGAATAATATAACATATTTAAATAGAATAAAATAAAATAAAAAAATATTTTTATTTGGGCTTCTGGCCTACATCACTTTACCTTTAACTCAATTGTATACGAGCCTTCCCAATTTGAGCATAACTTGTTGAGACTTTTATCTTTTGTGTTAAAGAATACTCCTACGAAGGCTATATCTCCACCTTAAAGCTTCTGAAGCGTACTTTATAGTTATATATATATATATATTTCTCATCAATATTTTATGATGATATAATATTAAGTGATCTTTTACCTTTTTTCTTTAATTATATCAAGTTCTTTGCTCATTGCTTTAAAGTTGCTTACTCTCTCATTTATTGATATTATGTGTGATGACATAATAAGTTTCAGTTACGGTCTCTATTCCACACATTAAAGAAAATGGTGTTTCAACTATTGCAAATCTCAGTTATATTACCAAAACATTTATTGTTGGAAGTAAGCTAAACTTATTGATGTTCATTCCAACATTTTTTTGATATTATATGTTATTTTATAGTTGATGAACTTCACTTGCTCATCTTACTATAGATGAAAATGAGAATTTGTTTTTATGTTTTATAGATTTTGTTGTGTAAAACCATGTAAATCGATCATATTGTGATAAATATTGGTATCTCATATCTACAACATATATTTGATTTGAGGAAGCTAATTGTAATGATTATAATGATTTTTTATGCAAAGTCTTGTAGTCGCAATGGGCACTTCATTCTAAATCATGGATCTCTTTTATTATAAAAGTTGATTTGTTCGACACGAGACATATGAATAAAAGGTTTCGTGATTCCTTGCGTATACAAGGTATCATATATCCACACATATCTTGTCAACTTCATTTTTATACGTCTGACTTTGTTCTTATCTTCTGGAAGTATACAATCTTTAATATATTCTTTAATAAGACGTATCAAATCTTATACTTCTCCCTCAATTGTCATAACTCATAAAGCTGAAGTTTTTGATAAAAACGTCTTGGATAGGGTGATGAATGGATTTTCTTGGAGGATTACTCGTGGTATTGAGTTTGTAAAATCCAAAAATCCAATGCGTCCGTAATTATATTTATTGTTGTTGGTACTTATTAAAAATAACATTCTCGAATATAAAGATATGGTGCCAAAAATGATTTAGATATTGGATAAAATTTTCATGTTTAGGTTATATTTGGCCTAACTAGGTATGGGCATTCGGTTCGGTTCGGTTCAGTTCTCGGTTCTTTCGGTTCTTTAAAACTAGTACCCATTTAGGAACTCATTAAAATTGAGTTCGGTTTGGTTCTTCTCGGTTCGGTTCGGTTACATTCGGGTTTAGGTTCCAAATGGTTACTTTGTAACCAGAAGAACCGTTTGGAACGGAACCCGAAAGGAACAAAATGGTTACTTTCTAACCAAAAAATATGTTTGGAACTGAACCTGAAAAGAACCAAATGGTTATTTTCTAACCAAATGGTTACTTTCTAACCAAAACTGTTTGGAACTGAACCCGAAAAGAACCAAATGGTTACTTTGTAACCAAATGGTTACTTTGTAGCCAAAAGAACCGTTTGGAACCGAACAGAACCATGGATATTCAAAGGTACTATTGCTTATTCGGTTCTTTATGGGTACTATTCGGTTCTCGGTTCCGAACCGAACCGAACCAAACCGAGAATCGTGGGTATTTAAGATAAGGAACCGTACGAGTATTTATAAGGAACCGGAACCGAACCGAATCCGTTATTTCGGTTCGGTTCGGTTCGGTTCTTCGGTTCCATACCCATATGCCCATGCCTAGGCCTAACGTCTAGTTGACAACTAGTTGAGAGTATGCAAGAATCTTAACTTTTTAGCTTAATGTATGCTTACTAGCTGAAGTTATGTTACTGCAACCTCATATTATTTCTCATTTTTAGAAATAAAGAAACCAAATTTTATGGAGTGGCTCAAAATTTATCATGTTAGAGATACTAACACTGTAGAGGGAGAATTGAGCTGCCTGGTTGTATTTAATTTTCATTACCCTCATTTAATGTAGGTGGTTGGTTATTTATACCCTTATCTTTAGGCCATATGGGCTTTTTGGGTTGTGTTTAATGGATTCGTGTCGAATTTAAAGACACATTAGCTTTAAGTAAGTAAGTAGCCAGCTTAGTCATAAAGTGATTAGGTTTTAAATACTTTAGTTCTGTTCGGATAGTTCAGTAAATGAAAGTTGTCCGAACTGCCCTTGTCCGGTTAAGTGGATGTTGTCCGAATTAACCCTGTCCGGTTCTCATAAAGGGTGGTGACAAAATCCGGAGTCATCAATAGCCCCTTTTTTAGGTGGTGTTCAAAGGCCTTTGGCAAGATCTAAAAAATAGCCTATAGCTGGTCACAGCCATATCCGGACAGATTTTTGAGCTGTGTAATAGTTTTATCCGAACTGAAAAAGTTCTCAGAAACTAAACGGTTTTTTGCCAAAATTGTGGGACACGTGTCTCTCTCTGGTTTGCCATATCAGCCGCTTTTTCCCTAGAATGGCGCTCCCACTTTCTCCAAAAAGTAACCTCTTCATTAAATAAGGATGACATCGGCGCCGTCCTTAATCATTGCAACCCTTTCGAATTCTCCTAGGTATCAAAGCATCTTTTGCACATTAACTATAAATTAGTTTAATTTTCTACTGTTTTACCATCTTCATCATCCTTGCTCTACTAAACTTCAAAGCTTTCTCTTTCAAAAGCAAACACTTTCTTCCAGTGCGGTTTATGTTCACAGCTAGGAACGCTTTAATCAAAGGTGAGTGGCTTAATTTGTTAGAGTTAGAAAAAGCTCAGAAGGTTGAACGAGAAAGGCGCATTGCAGCCGGCCTCCCTGTTTCTCCTGCTGATAAACCAGAAACACTAAGCACAGAACCTAACCAAGGCTCTTCTTCAACCAAAAGCGTTAAACTCAGGAGGTTGTTCCAAACCACTCTTTCCCCAATTGTCTCGGGCTCATCGGTTCAATAATCAGAGCCTACAGTTGAACCAGGACAGGTAGTCACCAGTTTTAAAAAGCCTTCTCCATTTCTTGCCATGGGATCAGATGCTGATGCCTCTTCGGAGAAGTTAGTAGACCGGAGAAGAGGTCGCTTGGTAAAAGGGCAAGCTTCAAAAGGTACGCCTTCCAAATCAGGGGCCAAAGATAGTAAGGCGGGGTCAGAGGCACCCATCAAAATTCCTAAGGACAAGCTATCAGGCCCAGAGGCATCTAGTTCAAGTCTCCGAAAAGAAACTACTGCATCTGAGCCCCAACCGGAGGTCAGAGTTCAAGAAACCAGTGAAACCCAACAGTCCGGAGGGCATACTGAGCCAAACTCTAACTCCCATCACCCAAAAACAACTGAAAACCCCTCCCTGGTAATGGAAGAAGTGACAGAGGATTCTATTGAAGAGGATCCGTTTGAGTCCGAAGTCTCCGGGCAGACAAGTGAGGCTGCTGCTGCCAAGAAGGATAAAGGAAAAGAAAAACTATGCCTAAGACATCCAGATTTGCCGGAGGTCCTTGTGGGAAAAGTGGGACCTTGTTTCCACAAGGTGAGTATTAAGTATTTGATAGCTTTGCAAAAACTTAACTATGCTTTCATCCACACAGTCGAACTGGGTCAGATGCGAACAAAATGCGGGATCCCGTAAAACGTCAAAATAAGGATTCCAATAGACCCAGAAACACCAATGGACTGCAAGCTCAGTGAAATAGTTTTCTTCACTGAGCTCTTTAACTGGGGACTAAGGTTTCCCTTAGACCCAGAGATAGTCAAATATTTTCACCTCATCAAACTTTGCCCCAGTCAACTGAGCCCTAATGCGTGGTACACTCTCATGGCCTGTATCATGGCCTCCAGGCTCTCCGGAATTCCTCTCCCCATGGAGCAATTTGCAGATGTGGCCAGTCTCTGCAGAAACCACCATATTCCCTTCTATCACTTCAACATGGGTGATAATTATAAAGTAGTGGATGACATGCTCGAGTCGGAGAGAAATTGGAAGACTCACTTCTTGTTTGTGAGTGGTGCATGGGAGAATGGGAGGAAGATTAAAGCTGGTACCAACCCGAGTCTCCTTACCAGCAGATGGCGAAGCGATGGTAAATATCCCATCTCACACTCCAATCTTTATTTTTTTTATAAATTTGTTTATCTGACTTGTCTTTTCTTTTTTGTTTCTTGGCAGTGTTGCCTAAAGACTTCAATGACTACTTGAAGACTGGGCAGACCACTTGCACCAAGCTAAACGCTTGGACTGCTGAAAAGTGGGGGAATCGCTTCCACAACGCCTTTACCGGAGGCAATCTTGCAAGTTCCTACCTTTGGAACACCACTGACCGGAGGGACTTATCCTGGGAGGAACTTACCACCCTACCCCCTCCGGAAGTAGTCCTCAAAAGAACACACGCACCGGATGGGGAATTGTATATGTCTGGTAGAGCCAAGGCCCCAAGTAAAATGAAGGGGAAGAAAGGTAAGGGCAAGCAAAGTGCGGTTAAAGCCAACCCCACCGAAGCGGAGGAAACGGCTCCAACAAACCAAGAGGGACCAGTTCCAAGACAGATTGATGCTGCTCTTCTAGAAGTAGTGGAGCATGAGAGTACTAGGGAAGAGGCAGGATCTCCAAAACCTCCAAGGGTTCCTAAGAGAAATAGGAAACGGGGAGCAGAAAGCAAGGACATGGGAGCCAAGAAGAAAAAGACCTCCAGGGGTGATGAGATTTCTCTCCGGCCCCCGGAGCCCCTTCCTCCTGTTGACCCTACTGATCCTATAAGAGCAGAAGAGATCCCTGATGACTTTCGAACTGAAGAGGTTGGAGGAGGGGATATCAGTATTGACGGTGTCGACATTACTGGGCTTGAAGGTCTTGGTGACTACTTTGAAAACCTCCCCAGAGATGATTTTGCTGGGCCCTACCTCCCTCCAAGCACTTCGAACATCATTACCTTCAATGGTAAGTCTTTCTCTGTTTCAAGTGAAAGGGATGTTATAACTCACTCTATATTGAGTAATATTCAGCCAGTGCTTAGTTTGGAGAAACAAGTGCGAGGTCAGTCAGCTATTATTACTACTCTTAATTCTGACAAAGAGAAACTGTCCGGTGACCTCCTCATTGCCAACCAAAATGCTGATGTTTTGAAGAGGGAAAACAAGGAGTTAAAGAAGAACCAGGAGGGTTGAGCCATTAAGGTAGCTACCTTAGAAGATACTATCAAAGAACTCCGAGCAAAGCAGTCCGAGTTGGAGAAAGATCTCTCTTCTTCGAAAGAGGAGGCGAAGGCCAAAGACATGGTTATTCATACTTTGACCAATGACAAGATCTCGCTCGAGGATTCAGTGTCCAAGGTTGCACAAGAAAAAACTGATTTTCTAAGGGAGCAAGAAGCAAAAAATCCAAGCTAGGATTGATACTTATACCAACCAAGTGATAGACACTCAGGAAGAAATGTATGCCAAGGTGAAGTCGGACATGGTTTTACTCTTTCATGAGAAATTTCTGAAGAGGAATCTGGGAGACTTATGGACTTTTATAGAGTATGAAGACCTCCCCTTCCATACGATGGCTGATGGTGATGAGCATGACTACTCTAGTGTCGACTCAAGCGATGAAGAAGAGAACACTGGGGAGATCCTGGGTGGAGAAAAAGACGACCTCCAGAAGAAGAAAGCTAGTGAGGTTGAGCCATCTTCAAAGGCTCAGTCTTAGAATATCAATTATCTTTTCACTTTTGTTTTGATTGAACCAAAGTCCTTGGATGGCCAAGGAATTTTTTGTAATTGTGTCCGGTCCTTGTCCGGATAAATCTTTTTTGTTTTGACAATTTAAAGTCCTTGGATGGCCGAGGCACTTCGTATGTTTCAATGGGTATCTTTGTTTTACACAACTCTTGCATTTTTTCATAGTTTTTCAATTATGGTGGCTAATGTTTAAACAACCTTTAGTTATTTCATAAACATTCTAAAGTGAGAGTGTTTAATTTCTCCGATGACAAATGTTCAAATAGTCATCACTCCTTTAATTTAATCCGGCCTATGTTTAAATAATAATTTCACAAGAAACTATTTAAGTAAAAACACTCCGAAATTTTAAGAAGGCATCGAATTTCATAAAAAAGCCCGGACACCTCATTAAAACCTCCCCGCGCCACCAGGGTAGGAAAGAGTATGCCCCCAAATATTTACATGAACTTTTAAACAAATAAATATTTACATAGTTTCTACTCCAAATACATCCGGAGGTGCTCAATATTCCAAGGGTGATTCAAAATCCTTCCATCTTTGTCTTGGAGCCGGTATGTCCCAGGCTTAAGCTTTTCAATAACCACATAGGGTCCTTCCCAAGTTGGAGCCAACTTACCGAACTGCTTTTCTTTAGTATCTAGGAAGACTTTTCTCAATACCTTGCTCCCTGGTTTGAAATCCCTCCTCTTAACTTTAGAAGCGAACCTGCTTCTCATCAAACCTTGATAGTGTGCAACTCTAAGGTGAGCCTTAACTCTTTTTTCATCTGTTAAGTCAAGCTGGGCTCTAATTGCCACTTCGTTAGTGTGTTCAGAAAAATTATGCACTCGCAAGGAAGGGAGAGTAGCTTCTATGGGAGCTATGGCATCCATCCCATATACTTAGGCAAAGGGAGACTCTTGTGTTGCAGCCCTAGGAGTGGTCCGGTAAGCCCACAAAACCTCTTGCAAGTAACTAGGCCATTTTCCAGCAGCTCCTTCTAGATTCTTCTTTAGACCGGACAGTATTGTCATGTTGGCTACTTCAACCTGACCATTTGCTTGTGGATGGAAAGGGGAAGAGAAGCAATGTTGTATACTTCTGGAGGCACAGAAACTCTGCATTTCTTTGTTGTCGAATTGTGGTCCATTGTCTGTTGTTATCTTTTTTGGAATTCCAAATCTGCAGCAGATATTGGATAAAATGAATTTTATAACAGCTTTCGATGTTGTGCCTGCCAATGGAGCGGCTTCGATCCACTTTAAAAAGTAATCAATAGCAACAATTATAGTCCTGCTCCCTCCGGACGCCATGGGTAGAGGTCCTACTAAATCCAACCCCATCGAGCAAAAGTTATTGGCTCAGAAATTGACTCTAAAGGGGTGGCTGGAATATGAATTTCGTTGGTATATCTCTGGCATGGGTCACACCTTCTCACCAACTCCTTAGCATCTTGCATTATAGAGGGCCAATAATACCTAGCTAACAAAACTCTTCTCGTTAGAGCCCTGAATCCACAGTGAGCTGATCCCTCACCATCATGTAATTCGGAGAGCACTATTTGAGATTCGTCAACCCCTCAAACATCGTAAGAGGGGTTTACTGTAAGACTTCTTATAAAGAACATCTCTTAGGATGATGAAACCACGAGCCTTGTATTTTAATTTTCCTGATATTGATCTATTCGGAGGTAAGATGCCATCTTATAGATATTGAAGGAGAGGAAACCTCCAATCTTGAGGCTGTTTTATCTGTATATCGAAGCTTTCTTCCTCTTTACCCATACTGAATTGAATAGATGGGCACTCCAACACATGAATCCAAGGGTAGGACTAAGTATAGGCTATGGTTGCCAATGAGTCTGCTAGTATATTTTCTGTTCGAGGTATGTGCTCATAAACGATGCTCTTGAACTTAAGTGCCACATCCTTAGGAAGAAGTAAGTATTTTACCAGCTGCTCCGTTTTGGCTTCGGATTGACCTTGTGCATAATGAATAAGAAGCTGAGAATCGATCATCAACTTGACCCTTTTGGCTCCACAAATAAGAGCTAACTTTAAACCGGCTATAGCAGCTTCATATTCAGACTCATTATTAGAAGCCCTAAAAGCAAAACACATAGCTTGGTATATTTTTCCACCATACGGAGAGGTCAAGCATACCCCTGCACCACATCCCATGGTACTTGATCCACCATCAGTCCGGACGACCCAGACTTTTTTATCTTTCATATCAGTTGTTTGCTTTGTATCCCTATCTGAATGGAATTCAACTAAGAAATTAGCCACAGCTTGGGCTTTGATTGCTGTCCGAGGAGCAAAATCAATATCGAAGTCCCCCAGTTCCACTGAACACTTAGTCATTCTACTTGAAACGTCTGCCTTTTGAAGAACATTTTTAAGGGAAAAGACATCCATACAATAATATGATGATCCTGGAAATAAGGGCTCATCTTCCTTGCAGCAATCACCAAGGCTAATGCTAATCTTTCAAGCTTCAGATAGCGTTTTTCTACATCTATCGAGATCTTGATGATGTAATACACCGGACGGGGATAATTATCTACCTCCCAATCAACCGTTGTACTTCTTTAATATTCCGAGGAGGCTCCATCTGGAGTAAAGCATTAAGTTGGTCCAGATCAGGTTGTATCCCTTGTTCACTTATTACATACCCCAGGAATTTTCCGGATTGCACTCCAAACACACACTTTTCCGGGTTTACCTTCAAATTTACTTTTACTAAGTTAGCAAAAGTTTCTTGGAGATCTGTCACGTGTAGCTCTTCATCCACACTTTTTACCATCATGTCGTCGATGTATACCTCCATGTTTCTTCCAATTTGATCAGCAAAAGCTTTGTTTACCAACCTTTGATAAGTAGCCCCAGCATTTTTAACCCAAATGGCATCACCTTGTAACAATAAAGGCCCCTATCAGTAACAAACGTAGTATGCCCCTGATCCTTCAGATCTACTTGAATCTGATTGTACCCGGAGAAGGCATTCATGAAAGACAGCAGCTTATTCCCAGATGTGGAATCCACCAATTGATCAATCCGGGGAACCAGGTATAAATCCTTTGGGCAAGCTCTGTTGAGATCTGTAAAATCGATACACATACGCCACTTGCCATTTTTTTTCACCAATACCGGATTAGTTGTCCATAAAGGATACTGAGACTCCTTTATGTGCCCCATTTTAGTAAGCCTGTCGACTTCTTGAACTATGACATCAACCTTTTCCTTAGAAAAAACTCTTCTCTTTTGTACCACATGTGCTATGTCTCTTCGGATGGACAGTTGGTGTGATATAATATCTGCGGGTACCCCGGTAACATCAGCATTGCACCAAGGAAAAACATGCTGATGGTCTTTTAGGAACTTCAACATTTTACCCTTTTAATTCCGATGTCATTTTGGACCCTATCCTAACATTTTTCCCTCTTCCAAATAATGTGTTTCAACTTCTTCAATCGGTATTAAAACTCCAAGGGTCTCTCTGGGGTCATCAATTTCACCATCGCCCCCAGAAAGCCCCTCAAATTGCTATTCTTCGTTAATCCGAACTGCCCCCAACGTCCGGGGGGCCAGTGCTGTCGCATAACATTCTCTGGCTACCTTTTGGCTGCTCCGAACAACTCCCACTTGTCCTTGCACCGCATATTTCAGATATTGATGGACTGTTGAGGCCACCGCATGCATCCTAGAGAGCCAAGACCTCCCCAGAATAGCATTATAACAAGTGGGACAATCCACCACCACGAACAGTATTCTAACCATTTTCTTTAAAGGGCCTTTGCCCAACAAAACTTCCTCCTCGAACTCCCCGATCACATCTGCTGAGCTTCTAGTGAAAACCAAAATTGACCTGTTTGAACACTAAATTACTGCTGGATTTTTCATCTTTTTGTAGGAAGTTAAAAAGATGATATTGGCTGAACTCCCAGTGTCCACCGAAATTCGTCTTATGTCATTGCCCCCAATTGATGATCCTATGACAACAACATCTTCATGAGGACCAGCTATATCCCTCAAGTCATCCTCATCAAAAACAATGAAGGAAAATGCAATCTGCGATTGATATGAAGTCATACCTCCCTCCAGCTGGGTAGCTAAAGTACGAACATGTCTCTTTCTCGAAGAAGCACTGGGTGTTGTCATGGTATCCCCTCTGAAAATTGTGAGTGATTTAAAAAAGTTAATAAGCCTGGACACCGTCTTACAATGTTCCTCAATGGCACCCACTCTATTTCGAGTTGGGTCAGGGTCCAAGTAATCTGACTCTACATCAAATCTCTCGATTATCACCATAGCTCCCTCCGGAGCTGATATGCCTGCATTGTTTGGACCAGCCCGATGAGTGTTATCAACCCTATTTCCTCCTCTTCTTTTAACATATGCTCCCAACTTTCCTCTTTCAATTAAATTTTGGACTTTTTGCTTTAAAGCAATACAAACCTCGGTGGTATGGCCAGTATTATTATGATACTGACATAAACAATTGTTACGGCTCTCCCTAGGAGATTGTAACGCAGCCGGCCTTCTATAGTGTACTTCTTCTTTTGTTTTGTCATAAATGGTGGCTATATTTTCTTTTAACTCAGTAAACCACTCCGGTTGAACCCAAGGCCCTCGTTTATTTCTAGATTGTTGACTCTGGGCAGGGGCAGCTGGCTGAGATTGAGCTTTGGCTCTGTTATGACCCTGCCCGACCTCTCTTGTCTTGTTCCCGGACTGATTCTGGTTTGGGTTTGGTGCAGCCGGAGCAGACCTCACCTGCATGTGCACCATAGTTTTTTTTGTTTCATCCACGTTAATTTGCTTTCCAACCTCATTTAGTAGACCTCCCCATGTCATGGCCTTTTTTCTGGTCACTGAATCAGCCAAATTTCCAGGGTTTAAGCCCTGCCTTAGAGAAGCTATTGCTGCTTGTTCAAAGCAATCAGCCAACCCATTTTTGGTGTTTACAAAGCGACTTATGTATTCTTTTAGAGATTTGTTTGGTTCTTGGGCACAATGGATGATTGTGTCTCCATTTCCCTTCACCTCCTTACTTCCAACGAACTGCCTCCAAAAGGCCACCCAAAAGGTGTCGAAATTTCTGATGCATCCCTGTGGTAGGCTGTTATACCACTTCAGGGCACTCACCGTAAAATATTGGGAGAATTCTATACAAAGAAACTTGTCGTCATCATCAAAATTCATCATGAAATTTTTAAACTGTTCCAAGTGGTTGTCCGGGTCTTTACTACCATCGTATTTTTCCATTTTTGTACTACCAAACCTCTTAGGAAGGTTCCCGGACAGGATCTTGGACGACAATGGAGATTGTCTCAAATTCCGGCCACGACTGAAAACGGTATCCTCGTTAGGAGTTGCAAAGATACCTGGCTCATCATGGAAGGTAAAAGGATCTACCATCATCCGGTCTGTGTGTCTCCGGCTATAAGACGATCCTTTGCCTATATGCCTCTTTAACTTTCCATGCCTATCCCTTTTTCTTGAATACTTCTTAACCAATTTTTGTTTCTTTTTAGATCGGCCCTCATCACTACTGGATGACAAAGATTCCTCAACTCCATCTTCGCCCGAGGAGCTACTAGAAGATTCTGATTCTGAATCAGAGCTCTCCACCGGCTTGGACCGGTGAGACTTTTTGGAGCTAGCATGAGTCTTCTTCGTACTCACATGGGTCTTCGAAGGCTCATGCTCTCTAGGTTTGTCAGTATGGTGAGCAACTAACGCCTTTGATTTCTCTTTTACACCTATCTTTGCCCTCTCAGCCCTTAGAGCTTCTATTTCAACTTTTAATCTATCGCGCTCCTCGATGGTGTATTCATCATTTTCTCCCACCACTTCGAGCAAAACTGGTGGAACTTCCGGCACGTCCGGATTCATCCGAACTGGATTTTTCTGATAGTTTTGAATGCTAGATTCAGGCACCGTCGTGCTCCCACTATGGTCGCCAATTTGATGTGGTTTATTTTCGTTTGAGGGAAATTTTATAAGTTTGTCTAGAGTTTTGTGGAATTTTGAGAGTATTTAATGTTTGGATAGAATGTAGAGGAGAATTGAGTTGCCTGGTTGTATTTAATTTTCATTACCCTCATTTAATGTAGGTGGTTGGGTATTTATACCTTTATCTTTAGGCCATATGGGCTTTTTGGGTTGTGTTTAATAGATTCGGGTCGAATTTAAAGACCCATTAGTTTTAAGTAAGTAAGTAGCCAGCTTAGTCATAAAGTGATTAGGTTTTAAATACTTTAGTTCTGTTCGGATAGTTCAGTAAATGAAAGTTGTCCGAACTGCCCCTGTCCGGTTAAGTTGATGTTGTCCGAATTAACCCTGTCCGGTTCTCATAAAGGGTGGTGACAAAATCCGGACTCATCAAACATAACTTTTTCGCCAAATACTTCCTTTATCAGTTCTTACTTTCCAAATTAATTTTTATTATTCCTATAAAAGAATAGGTCTTTATGACTGAGATTTTGTTAGGAAGTTTACCAGGGTTTGACTCTTAATTTTATTTTTGCTCCAAATTGATATTACAATCCCATAACTTAACTAGCCATCTATTTAACCTTTTAGACATATATGGTTTTTGCAATACATTTTTTGCAATGATTGTATGAGTCTGAAAGTAAGGTCTCGTCTTTATAGCTGGAACCAGATATACTAAAGCAAGCTTTTTTATTTGTACGTATATAGCTTCAACATCTAGTATAAATTTTCTTAAATGATATATAACATTATCTTTGTTTCCTTATACTCTTATCAACATAACGCTAACAATAAAAATATAAAACTACATAATAAGGGAATGAAGACTCACTCGACTTCGGTTTTGTTAATACCTCTAGATAAGTAAACAACATTTTGATGTTGTTGAAGTCTTATTCACATACCAGAGTCTAACCGAACTTCTCTACACACTTATATGAAGATATTGAGATAAATCCATTGAGTGCAACCAATCTTTATACTAGTATTTTCATTGTTTTATGTTTTTGAAGACTTTATAACATTTAAGGTTGAAGTTGAGCAATATATGATTTTATGCCTTTCTCACTTTCTATGTAACTCAATAATTTCATACCTTATATCAAAGGCATACGTCTCTGGATTTAATTTCAAAATTATTATTATGAGGTTTGTAAATTTGTCAGCTAAATCAACCAAATTATTCTCATATTGAATAGTAGATAACAATTCATTAATGTAAACTTGTGTGGTTTAGACAATATGTGTTGCAAAAGTTTTGTTAACAAGTCTTTGAAATGTAGCCCCAATGTTCCTTAGTCCAAAATACATTACTTTGTAACAATAAAAACCCCTATTTATTATAAAAATAGTGTGATATTTATCATTTTCATTCATCGTGATATGGTTGTATCCCATAGATGCATCCATAAAAGAAAAAATCTTATTTCTAGGCGTTGCGTCTACTAGTGTATCAATTATGGGAAAGGAGAAATGATCATTCGAGTATGTTTTGTTTAGGTCTGTGAAGTCTACACATATTCTCCACTTTCCATTATTTTTCTTCACCAGCACTAGATTAGTTGTCCACATTGAATATGAGGATTCCTTAATATGACCCACTGTTGTAAGTCTACATACTTTCTAAACTATTGTTTCTATTTTTATTAGAAGTAAAATCATTTATTCTGCTTTTTGGGTTGAAACTTACTATCTACAAGTATCTTAGGACACATACCTTTTTTTAGAACTCATGTTACACCTTAGACAGTCCAAGTAAACATATATAAGTTTCTTTGCAAAAAATACAATAATTTTTACATGAGGTTAGTAAGAATATCTATACCAAGATCTCAAAATTTTATTTCCTTCTTTTGGTATGCTTTATGCTTCTTTTTTTGGCTCTATAATATAGAGGGCCTCTTTGAGGCTATTCATATTATCTAAGATGATATGCGGCCTATTGTGATTGTTATTTTTAAGTTCAATGAAATTTTCATAAAATTACCTTCGAGTTCTTTGATTTTCTATGATCATTCCCACATTCTCACTAAGTACATAACGAAGGCAATGTTGCATTGTTGGTACCATGATGACATTTGATGTAGCCATAAACTTCCCAAGATCACATTATATTAGGAATATATGTCTACTATCATGAATAAATAATATACATTATTTATAAACTCATGCATTCCTAATACCACATCCAAAGATAATTATCTTACAGTGTTAGTATTTTCCCTCATGAACCCTACCAAAATTCTTTGTGATTGTATAGCAACTAAGACATCTCCCATCTTGTCTTTTTTATACAAATTATTTACTGAACTTCATGTGTATATCATCAGTTTTTTATTTCTAATTATGTCAGCGTATCTGTAATAAGAATTTTATTTCGATGAGGTGATGTCACCCCCATTAAACCAGTTTATGAGAATCCTAAAACCTGATATGAATTTCTGTAAATGTGGGGTGGTGTATGGTCTTAATGTTGAAATTCTAAATATTTTATGTGCCTCTTCCTAGATTTCTTAGATATTTTATAATAAAGTTTTCTCATATAATTATGTAAATAATTTATCTTTTGGGATCTAATCCATGTATTTTTCTTATTCTATATCTACGATAATATTATTATTCAGAATTTTCGGTTTGTCCTATGCTATCGCAATTTTTCCTTTATGCCTTGCTGGAGGATCATGTTAAGAGCAACATGTCTTGAATTATTTCTTGATTTTTTTCTTCAAAAAATCAAGAATTTTTCTCTCATCTATATTGGACTTTATCTTTTAAGGCCAATAATCTCTTGTATAATTCCTAATTTTATTATGAAATTTACAAATTTGTTTTTTTATCTTTATGTTTTTTAGTATATAACATATTTATTAGTTTCTATTACTTTATCACATATTTTGTTTTTTATAGATCCTCCTCAAGTTTTATGTTAACTATATATAAAGAACTTTATTAGTATGTTTTTGCTTTCAACTTGCATTATAGTTGTTATTATAGTTTCTTATATATTTTCCTCTTGATTTATGATCTTAGCTGTAATGTTCTAGTTGAGCTATTATGTTTAGAGGTTAAAGCTGCATTACTAAACATTGATTTAACCTGCATAATAGAATAGTTTTGTTAGTGTTAACCAAAATAATGATAGTGATAATATGCGTTTAGATTTTCAGTGTTTCCATCCACCGTGGTCTGGACAGTCTCCTTTATTTTGATTTGGCGTTCATCTTGAAAATTTCTAAAGCTGAGTATTTTATTCTTCATAATATTTCCTGACTGATGACAGATGTCCTGTCAAAATTCATTGTCTGTATGCTGCAACTGCCACCAAATTATGATAATATTGTAACTCATTCTTTGTATTCATAAATCTATGGATGTAATATCTCAAACTCTATTTCAATTTTTATTTGCAATAGATGATGTAGTCTCCATCTCATTTGATAACTTTATTATTAATAAATTGATTCCTAAAAATTATCAATAATATTTTGAAACTCTTAATGCATCATGGAAGAAGGCTATTGAACTAAGTCAAAACACCTCCCCAAAAGGTCATGGAGAACATTCTATATTTCATTGTTTCATCTGTTTTAAATCATAGTATTTCACTTTTCTATTATGTATATATGGTTCTATATCTCATTTATCATTATACTTGTCCATTTTGTGGAATATACCCATACAATATATCTGAGGTTAATAGATAATATTCGTCAAGAACGTCCTCATCATCAAACAATATACATCCTTTGTACTGACTCCCATGATCCCAGAAGAGGTAAGATTATTGGTACCAAATCACCGCCACTACACATTGGAGGTTGTGAGTCGTTATTATGTTGCATTGATAATGAGTATTTATGATAGATTTATTGTTGTTGTAACACCGTCTAGTAAGGTCTTAGTTGAACCTTTGAAGGGAACCCCGTATGGTTCTGCTGATTCATGTATTATTAACGAGCGAAGTTTTGTTGGCTACTTATTTGTTGACGATAGGTTTGAAGGCTGACATAAGAATATTGTTTGATATATTAGTAGAGAGATGTTAAATCTTTATTGTTGAGCCATTGACATTGTTGGAGAGAATGTGAGAGAGGAGAAGTTATATTGATGAACTTTTTGTGTTTCCAAAATATTTTAAATTTTTATTTGTGTCATTTGTGACAATGAATAGGTATTTGGACATTTTGTCGGGGATAAATTTGTCGAGAATGTACATTATGAGTACTTGGATGGCTGATTATTTATATTTCTTTTTTTCATGGTCATGCTTTGAGATTTGAGTCTTGCTCATTTTCCTATTACTGTGGCGGTGTTGGCGTTTCTTATTTATGTTGGATGACCTTGGGTCTTATTTATGTTTGAGCTAATTATTCTTAGTTCATAATAATAATTTGTGCATGTAGGTGACATTTTGGTAGCTCTCTATGAACATAAACTTTATAGCATCATCACCCTCGCATTCATTATTATTCTTTGATCGATGGATCTCAGATCTTAATCGTGGAGCAAGAGTAGCCATCATGTAAAATTCAAAATTGGTTAGCATGATTGTTCTTCACATTATTTATCAGCTGCTCAACATCAATAGGTGGTGCAATCGTGCTAGTCAGAGCTACCAGTTTCCCCTTAAATGTCTCATCATCAAAAAATGATATATCTCCACATAAAAGTTTATCATTGTATTTTTTAGTTGTTTATTACTATTTTTGAAGGAATAATAGTCAGGGTACTGATGATTCCCACTAACTGCACCAATTTGTTGAAGTTTATTTACGTTACATTATATAATGAACTTATGTTGAATAAGTCATTGGAATATGTTTTGTGGAAGTTGGTCGATACTTGAAATAAGAGGACCAAAACTTAGATGGTAATGTAAGAGTGTGGAAATTTTTTAGGAGAAAATGGAAAAAGTTATTATAGTTTTTAGAAGAAATATACAGAGGTAGTTACAACAAAATATATTTTGAGTTTATAGTAAACATAAACAGAAGTAAAAAACAAAGAAGAAAATATTAAATTACTAAAATATTGTGTGATTTTAGAATATGTTTTTATTTATAAGTGGTAGAGGTTTGAACCAAAAGCTTAGTTGGACTTTTGATTTAAGTCTCCTAGTCATACAAGACTTTAAACAGTAATTCATCTCTAGACTGTTGACTTTAGCGACAAGTAGCCCATGGACTTTCGAAAGTCCCGTGGTAGTCCATGAATTATCCAGTTTGGATAAAGTTAGTCCTTTGCATCTCTTGATTGATTTAAATATACCACATGACACCATACTCAATAAAAACTTGTATCACTAACGGTCTCTCAACTTTAGTTACTATTTTAACATTTGACTAAATACGCATCAGTATGTCTTAGGTGAATTTTGTATGTGACGTGGGCAACATATTACCTTAATAAATGAATCACGTGACTTTATAAAATCATCAGAGAGACATTTTATTTTTCGTCTTACTTCATATTTCATTCTCTTTGTTTATTTTTCTTCCCTTATTTAGCATAATAATTATTCACTTCATCTTTATTCCGAAAAAACTAAATAAGATTTACCATTTGTCATATTTTTTTATTTGTCTTGAACCCTAATTTTACTATAAACCCAAATTAATTTATTTTTTAGATTGTTGAAGAAAAATGTTTGTTTTTTACGTGGGTGGATTCACCAGATCCCGATCGATCTAAACCCATGACACAACCACCATACATGAGCTCAATCTTTTGCTGAAACTCTATTTCTCGTTTGCATCCTCTTTTAATTTCTACTTGTTTTTAAGGTAATACATATTATACTTTATGTTTTTTTTTATATTCTTTAGGTTTTGGATGAAATTATTCCATATTTTTGAGAAATTTTACTGTTTATTGATTACATTTTTATTTAATAAAGTTTATTTCTACAATGTGTAATATTTTATTAATGTGTTTGTGTGTGATTAATCTATAAGGGCGTGAAATTGAACTTACAAATTAAGGTGTATAGTTTATCATTAGAGTCTAGCAACTTTCTTGTTTCGATTCCATTTACTAAAAAAAATGCTCTAAATCGAGACACTTGATTTTTCATACACTAGAAGTAGACAAACCTCAGTTCTTTTGCTGATTTAACTTATTCAGATATGATTCAAGAATTTTTCTATATGGAGGAGAGTGATGTTTGGGATACAAATAAAGATATACGATGATACACCTTATCCTGATTGTTCACATGAGAAACACAATAAATAAGTTGATTATGATGAACAAGAGCACAACCCGAACAACTATTTTAAGGTGTGTTGCGTTCGTTTAATAAAGATTTATCCGAGGGGGAAAATTCCGAGAATTTTGTTAAGATTCTAGAATCATAGAAATGTTTGTATTCTCCATGACCGAGGAAATGCTTGCTGCTAAAATAAGTTAATATACATGATGGCAATAGTTGTGGACTACTTAAGAGAAATAATAATTTGTGCTTGTGTCCAACATGGTTGGATAATTTAATAGAGGCATTTGTATATCAGAGTAGTTTCTCCACGTTGCTTCAGTTACAGAAAGTATAACTCATTTTTGCATCTTAGTTCTCTGTGGTAAGGTAATTATTTTATTTTAGTGTATGTTAGTTCTCACTTAGATCAACCTGTCTCTAGTTAATGTTTGCGCTTGAAAAAAATATTATGTCCGTGAAGCATGCATAACTTTCATTAAACGTATACAATTACTATTTTAAAGCATTTCAGTTCAAATGTGTTAGTTTTTTTTGTTATGACCAAGGTCGGGAATTTGATTGTTAATTTTGGAGGCATGCTAATAATATAAAATGTGAAATAACAAGGATGTATATAATCTAAAATACCTTCAAAACACTAGATAAACTACAAACAAAAGACAAGAACCTTACGTGGATTCAACAATTTTTTTTATTCAAACCTGTTTCGTTGCTCTTAATTTTTAATTTTTAATTTTTATTGTAATACACATTATGTACTATTTATTTGTAGTTAATTTTCTTTGTACTATCTATTGTTTTTATTTTTTACTCATCCACACTTGACATGTGTAGTAGGAGGATTTGTAAAATTAAGAATTGATATTGGTTGTGAAACTGAAGAAACTTTTCAAGACATAGTGATTCATACAACTAGCTATGAAGTTTACAAAATATTTCGAGAAATCCCATCTTAGCTGTGTGAAGATGAAGATGTATACTATCGAAAGAAATAGTATCCAAGTGTTTTTTTCTTCTTCTGAGTTTGTATAGAGAAAAAGAAAAGAGAAATAATGATTTTTGTATTAAATAATTTAAGATTAAAGTGCATGTTGAAGATGATGAAGCTCTGTAAAAAAACATTTCTCACTCTTATTTCTCTCTCTTTCAGTAACTGAAATGGGTATAAAAGATTCAACTAAAGAAATATAGACTTTGAGTGTTTTGATTTTGATTTTTTTTTTAGTTTGTGAATATAAAAAAGAGAGAATGAATTGTGTATTAAAATAATTAAGAACGAAAAAAACATGTCACATATTAATATAGCTAGGATTTTACATGTCATGTTAGTTTCATAAAAATGTACATACGATAATTCATGCTGTTGACTACAATTTATTTTGATATAAAATTGATGAACTATGAATGAAACAAGTTTATGTTAAGTATGGTCCCATATACAGGTTTACATTAATTAGGACATACGTAGACTAAACTTTTGAAAATGAATGAAGTATCTTTTACTGAAGTCGTTAGTTTAAGAATGAGTTCGTTAGTTTAAGAATGAGTTATTATTCAAAACGAAGGACACAACATATTATTTATGTGAATATTTTTATATTCTTAAATTATAGTTACAATGTTTATATGTTTTTACTTTTATTTTTTAAAACTAAAATTTGAAACTATATATTACAAATAAAGTATTTACTAGGGTTGTCAAACAGATATTTCAGATATAGATCTGCCTATATCAGAATTCAAAATCCGAAATCACTATCCGAATATGATTTTGAATCCGATTTCTAATTTTAGATGTGGGATAAGACTAAAAATATATATACTTATTTTGAAAAACTACCATGCCTTTTATAAAAAGTTTGGTAGCATTTCTTTTCAACATTTGAAATGTGGGATAAGAGTCATAATAATAAAAAATATATACTTGTTAAAAAAAGCGAGCATGTGTTTTATAAACAATAGCAATTCTTTTTCCAACTTTAGACGTGGGATAAGATACATTTTTAAAAAAGCAATCCTAGATATTTATGGCCAACTTTGTTAGTAATTTGTTTTGGTTTTTATAAAATGGGATAACTAAAAGAGATGCTTATATATAAAAAATTATATATATTTATTTATAAAATTTTGGATATCGGATATTTCGAATACGGATATGACTATATCTGTATCCGCTATTTTCGGATATGAATTCGGATACGAATATTATCAGTTTTCTTTCAAATACAAATATTATCTTTTTTATTCAGATTCGGTATCGAATATTTCGGTCGAATATCATATTTTTCGATTTTTTTTAACAGCACTCGTAATTACACTGAATTGTAATTTAAACAAATTTTACTTTTATTCATATAAATAATTAATTAGTTTATAAAAGAGGTCTTAAGTATGCTAAAAAAACCCGTTTGAATATACATTTACAAATAGAAACCATATAACTTTTTCTTAATCATGGTTTTTGATCCATCAGTTTTCCTAAAATTTAATAACAAATTATATTTGTTTTTTTTCAACAAATAATAGTGAATTAATAAACCAAAAACAGTCTACAATAGGCCCCTATAAAGAGAAGACCTCTCAACAGAATATAGGCCCAATCAAATAAGCTTTAGAACAATCGGGTCAAATAAACCCTAATGCCCCATTGTATCAATCAAAACCTAATTTTGAACCCTAATTCTTTCTGAAATCCATCGGCCTTCTCTCTTTCTCTACCAGATCCAAATAACATAGAATAAACATAGACCTAACCAGGATCTATGTATCCTATACCCAAGCCTTCGAGAACCAATATAGCTAGAAGAGAATTAGGGATTTCGTGAGTAAACCGCCAATTCTTCCTCACCACTAATGAGTGCTTCGAGATCCAGTCCGCTGCCATGTTCTCCGATCTGGAAACATGGGTCAGTTTCATGGTAGGGAGGAGCAGCTCTCTACACAATTCAACACCTTTGCAATGAGACTGGCCATACAAGATGCTAGCAACCAGGGACAGACAGTCGAGCTCTATATCTACATGTCTCCAACCATTCTTGCGACAAAGCAGTAGTGTTTCAATTAGAGCACGTCGCTCTGCTTGAAACGGACTGATTTTGCCAAAAACGAATCCAGCGCCTTCAATATAGCTTCCTCTGTAATCCCGCACGATAATACCTCCAGAAGCTTCTCCAGTAAAGTCCACAGCACCATCAGCGTTGATTTTCAATCTGCCCTGTTCTGGAGCTCTCCAAATCCGGTAAGCCACCTTTCTTTTACTGATAGACAGTGCCCCTAGCTTTAATCCTACATCTTCAACATTAAACCAATGCTTAGTTCTAAGTTTCAAATCAATACACAATATGAGTCTGTTAATTCTAATCACAGCACTACTGAAACAATCAGTAGCCTTGTCAAACTTACTATTGTTTCTGTTACGCCATATTGTCCAAACTATCAGTTGGGGGACAATGTGGGTAACATGAAACTTTATGTTTGTCGATTTAAACCACACCAAGAACATATGCCTTATACTCATGTGCCTTCTTACTGGGACTTTAAACAGAAAACCATAGTAGTTCCATAATTGCCAGGCATTGCTGCAATTGATGAAGAGATGAGTTAAGTCTTCACAATTGCAGCAAAACTGACATTTTGAAACTATAATAAAGTGTTTCTTTAAAAGAATGTTATCAATAGGAAGAAAGTTTTTAAGAATTCTCCAACTTAGGAAAGAAAATTTAGTAGGTATATAACTATGCCAAAGTCTATTAAAAAAGAACAGACTATTAGTTTTACACCTGATGTTTTCCCAAGTGTTTTTTGTGCTAATTTTTTTATCTTTAGATAAATTCCACTGTATGGTATCCTCCTTATCAGGATTAATTTTGACCCTCATAATATGTTGCTGTCTTTCGTAAGACAGAGATGATAACAGCCCATAGTCCCATGTACCATTTACCCAAAATGTTTTAACCTTAGCTGGTAAGTACCACATGTTTTGGTCAGTTATTATAGGAGGCAACATATACCATGAATCTCTCCAGAAGTCAACATTCCCACAACCCACAATCCATTGAATACATTGCTCTGCTTTCTCTCTTACTGAGCATAAGCTCTTCCATACAATAGAGTCGTTTACACTACATTTTGCATTGAGAGGATGCCTCTCAACACAATATATTTTGGAGAGAAGCTCAGACCATAGGGAGTTACCTTTTCTAAAACAAAACCATAGTTTATAGGTAAAAGAAATCTGCATATCAGCCAACAGTTTAATGTTTAAGCCACTCTCCCCAAATGGCTTACAAATGTTTTTCCAAACAGTCCAGTGGATTGCCTTCTCATTAACCTTTGACCTCCAGAGAAATTTATTTAAATGAAGTTCAATCTTGTTTAAGATATTATTTGGTATTCTACTATTTTGCATCCAAAAGAATATTACAGGGTAAATAACATGTCTTATAAGTGATAATCTACCACTATAGGACAAGTTCTTTAAATCCCATTCACTTATTTTATTCAGAATCTTAGATAAGAGTGGATAATAGTGCTTCCCTTTGTTGTTTGTTGCTATGGTAATCCCCAAATAACAGAATGGAGCATGTTCTGTCTTGAATCCCATTGTTGCATGAATCCTTGCAGCATTATCCTTGGAACAGCTTTTTGATGTAATTACTTTTGTCTTTTCAATGTTAATCATCTGACCAGACTCTTGTTGATATTTTGTGAGCAGGTTACTCAAGCTTTTGATGGACATTGGAGAGCTGTTAGTGAAGACCACTACATCATCTGCAAAGGCTAGAGAAGGTAAAATATATCCTGACTTAATATAGAATTGCATTGACTTATTTGAATCATAAAGATTTTCTAATCCCCTCAATAGAGCTTCCTCTGCCAATATGAATAGACAAGGAGATAAAGGATCTCCTTGTCTTAAGCCAGTTTTTTGTTGAAAATACCCTGAACATGTCCCATTAATTAGGACAGACAACATTACATTGGAAATTAGTTTATAGATCAAAGAAACAATTGTTTCAGAAAACCCAAAGCATTCTAGAGTTTTTATGACAAAGGTGTGTGGCAACCTGTCAAAAGCCTTTGTCATGTCTAGTTGCAGTATAATGTTGCCTTTAGAATGCTTCCTACTTATGTTATGTAACATTTCTTTTATAACTAAAATATTCTCATGTATTAATCTGCTTTTAACAAATGCACTCTGCCCTCTAGATACAATTCTAGGAAGAATGCCTGCAATTCTCCTATTAATTAGGGCAGAGATAAGTCTATTCATAATAGTGCACATGCTCAAAGGTCTGTAATTATTCCAGGTGATGGGGTTTGCCATTTTTGGAACCAACACTATCCCTGTTGCAAACACACCCCTTGGGATATCTTCACCAGAAATGTAAGCATTTAAAGCTTTACACAAATCATGTTTTATTATATCCCAACAATGCTTTAGAAAAAATGTGTTAAAGCCATCAGTTCCTGGTGAACTATCATTTTTCATATCATATATAATGGTTCTAACTTCTTCAATAGAAATAAATTTAGTAATCTCAGCATTGTCACTGTGATTTACAATTTTTGGTATATTACTCAGTATAGACTCTTGATCACTAACATTGTAATTATTAACAGGTACATTAGAGAGGATCTTTTTAAAGTAAGATACAGCAGAAGCAGCTATGTCCTTCTGGTCAGTAAGCCAAACTTCATTGTCTTTTATACCTGCTATATAGTTTTTCTTTCTCTTTTTATTTACATATCTGTGATAAAGTTTAGTGTTTCCATCAGAGTCACTTAACCATGAGTTAAAACATTTCTGCTTCCAATAGCATTCCTCATCTTTCAAAGCAAGGATGAGGATGCTATTGGCTTTAGACAGATTTGATTTTGAAAGATTATCATTAGTAGCTTGGTGAACAAGTTCACAGTTTTCAACATCAACCATAGCAGCTTTTACCCTATTAAAAATGTTTCCAAATACTGTAAAATTCCATCCTTTTAAGAACTTTTTCAGTCTTTTTAACTTATACCAAAATATAGTACTGTCCTCACCATTGCAATGTAGAGACCAATTTTGACTTACACTAGACATAAAGTCAGGGTGATTTACCCATGCATTGAGAAATTTAAATGAGCCTTTCTTTATGTTAGATGCCATGTTAGAAACTTTAGAAATATAAATTAGAAGAGGTGCATGGTCAGAACAAGTTCTGACCATGTGACAAACCTGTATGCTTAAGTAGTTAAGCATATTTTGATTGTGCAAAACCCAGTCCAATCTCTTCCAATTGCTGTTATTACTCCATGTGTAACGTGAACCACTGTATGCAGGAACCTCCAAGTCACAATGACGAATAAACTCATTGAAATCCTCAGCACTGGCCCCATCATAGTTCAAGCAGTGTAGTTGATCATCAGGGCACCTCGTAGTGTTAAAATCTCCAGATAATATCCAAGGCATGTCACTGGTAAGATTGTTGAGCTGACTCCATAACATCCTTCTCTGTGCTTTCAAATTTTTTGCATATACAGATGTGAAATAGCAATCTAAGGAAGCATGATTAATCTTAACATGTATAAACTGATCCTGGTCATCAATAACTGTAATGCTAACATCATTAGGCCAGAATAACCATATTTTGTTAGAAGAGTTAGATGCAAAATTCTCAAAACCAATTTGTCTAGCTACAAGTTCTAACTTATCACTTCTAGCCATTGGTTCCTGTATAGTAACTACTTTAACATTTTCTTTCTTAATTATAAACTTAAGCCTAGCTATTGTAGGTTTATTATTTACCCCACGTGCATTCCAACTAATGCATTTAATCATTATCAGATGCATAGTTTTTTAATGCCTTTTCTCTCTTCTTAAGAGAGTTAACAGTTAAAGATTTTGAATTACCATTCTTGTTTGCAGATCTAATTTTCCTGGAAATTACAGTCTCAAAGTCATTCTCCACACCATTAGTGCTAGTCCTAGGAGAAGGATTGTAGCTTCCACCCCTTGTACATCGAGGAGATGCCTGAGATAAGTTTTTTTCCATACGATTCTCCTCCTCTTCAAGATTCTGAAGTGCGCTTATGATTTCTGGGTCGTTAATAGAAACAGATCCTTGTTTTACTGGGCTTCCCACACTGGTAGATGGACAAGATACATGTGGCCTATCCTTTTTTGTAACGATTGATTTTAGTTTTCTTTTGTAAACATGTGTAAAAGATTCTACCTTTGCAGTCTTTGGTTCTGGATTAGGCTTATTCGTATCTTGTAAAGACTTGTTCTTTTCCACAGATCTTTCAATAATACCTACTGTTTCTTCATTCTTAGTATCCTGTGTAGTGTTCTTTTTACATTTCACTTCTTCATGCCCAATATGATGACACAGCTTGCAATATCCAGACACATTCTTGTAACTAACATTAATAGAACAATCCTTCCCATCACCAAAGCACACAGTCATCTTCCTTTTAAGTACACCAGAAACATCGATTTCAATAAGAGCAAAACATGCGTTCCAGTTTGCTCTGTTCACCTCCGGGATCACTACGTGGTGGACTAAACCAAGAGAAGAAGCCAAACCATGGATAACAGAACTGTTATACATGAATTCAGGCAACTTCTCAAAGCGAACCCACAACAGAGCTACTGGAGATTCAAAATTCCTTGAGCTTTTTGAACACCATTTGATTACACGCATCAGTTTCCCATCTACCTTCCAAAATCTACCAACCCACAACCTGCCTGCATCTTCTAGAATAGAGAACTCCACCAGAATTTGCCTAGAATCTATTGTGACATAGGTATAGACTCCTTTGAATTTAAAGGATTCAAGAAACTCTTGAAATGGCTGCCTTTTTGGAATACCGTCATTGAATTTAACAACAAGAGTTGTTCTTGACAGATTCCATAGATCTTCCTTTACATGTTTTGAGAACTTAATCACATTATGATCCGTATTCAAGATGATCTTTTCAGGCTTAAATTCAGGCACCCCTACCTTCGATCTTACAACATCGGCATATAGTGTCTTTGTAGCAGCTTCTTGAGGCTTGGATTGTGTAATTTTCAAAGGCGGAAATGCATCCATGTCCAGCTGCTCCATCACCACTAAGCAAACTCCACAAACTCTAGGCTATAAAATCAGAAAACTGGTTAGCAAACCAGCTAGAGAGTAAGAAGATAGTTTCTTAATGATTAAGAAACAAATCTTGTTCTTGAAGCTTTCTTGAGAGAGAAGGCTCCATTCCTCTATTTTCCCATAAATTTATAACTTTCATTTCAAAAAAATCATAACAAATTATATTTGAAATAATCAATAAAAATACAAAAACACACAATTATAAAGGCATAATTGAGAGGGAGAGCAAAGTTGAATATATGAAACGTAATTAACCCATTAAACTACAAGTATAGAATTGACCTATTTCCCCTAGTTGGAATGGTCTCTTTCCATCCCGAATCTTCCAAAGAGATTGCAAGAAAACAGCAAACGTGAACGGTGAATCGGACCTTAGTGTTTTGCAAAACCCTCAATCATCATTTCACAATCTTCTCCGATATACTTTCAAGATGACGACGATTCGTAGATTTTGTTGCGACGATCTTCTTCGTTTTACTTTTGTCAATCTCGACCACCTCACCGAAACAGTAAGCACCTCCTTCTCTCTCTCTCGCTAATCGAATTGAGTGTTAGTATTAATGTTGTGGTTGGTGTATTCAGTTCAACATGTCATTCTACATGACTTACTTAGCAAGATGGCCTGATTATTTTCATGTCGCTGAAGGTCCTGGTAACAGAGTCATGGGCTACAGTACGCTCTCTTCTCTCCTCTCTACCAATTATCTTTGTTTGTCACTTAGACTTATCTAATTGAAGAAGAAGATTTCTGACCGCCGAAATATTCCTCATAAATCATATAGAATTAGTTTTATGTAACTATGGATCTCTATTGCATTGTGATTTCCTTCAGTTATGGGAAAGGTTGAAGGACAAGGTGAGTCCTGGCACGGTCATGTCACCGCAGTTACTGTTGCTCCAGAATACCGTAGGCAACAGCTGGCTAAGAAACTGATGAACATACTTGAAGAAATCAGTGACAAAATGTAAGAATCCATCATACAATTTAACTTTGATTGTTACAGTATTGATAAACCTTGCACTGTCTAGAGAATGACTACTAGTTCTATTCTGCTTGTGTAATACTATCATTTAGTATCATTCTTCTAACCCTTAGCTTTCATGGACTTCTCTTCTACCTGTTTGTCATGTATAATTTAGTATCAGTTTCGTCTCCTCTACCCCATTTTCATATAATTTTGGATTGCTACATTACAGCATAGCTTTTTTACCTAGTTACTCTATTTTGCTGCTGAATGTAACTTTATAATTTCAGTGATAAGAGTTACTTTGTGGATCTTTTTGTGAGAGCCTCAAATATACCAGCCATAAAGATGTATGAGAAGGTAATGATTCTTGGATGTCTATCTCAGTTTGTAGTATTTTCCATATTGTGTTTTTCTTCGTCTGTAACATCCATTTTTTTTCTTCATATAATTCACATCTATTTTGGGGCTGCTTTATTGCTTGTCAAAAGGAAAAAAGCACGTCTCTCATTTGAATGACTTGGCATTATTTAAATCTTAGGAAATGGTACGAAAGTAAAAAATGAATGAAGATACAGTAAGTTCCCTGACTATGTGAGTTGGCTTGGTAATCTTGTGACTAGATCCTACTAGGAGTCTGTTTTAGTCCCTCATACACTCGATCTCTAGTAAATTGGTCATTACCATAGCACAATGAGTCAATTACATTATGGCTTCTTTCTTGATCAACATTGTTGGTGAATAATTTAGCTTATGTCTAAAGTGATGGTTGATGATTTTCTATTATATGTTTAGGATGCTCTTATATAAACCCTTAAATTAATACACTAACGCGACTAAGAGGTACATTTTCTTTTGCTATTTTTTCTATAGTTAGAAAGCACGTTATCATACTTCCGCTGATCTTTGTTATCACGGTTAAATATTCATGTTAGTGATGCAGGACACTACTAGGTAGGATAGGGTTTGGAATCACTCCAACGAGCTTCGCAGCTAGTTTAGAGCTTCATGAACAAAGATTTTATACTTAGGTTTCCTTTCATAGGAAATGAGTAAGACTCCCTTTTTTTTTATAATTTCTCAAAAGACCGATACAAAGGACCTTACACCTATTTTATAGGGATAGTAGAAACTTCTAGGGCTTACATTTACTTCAAACAACTCTAGTATCCTGACTTATTAAAATGCATAATAAAGAGCTCCACGAATAATTGTGAGTTGTGACTCTTAAAATGCCCTTTCAGTGTAATTACTTAGGCTTTTGGATTTTATGTTCTGCATCAGCCAACTTCACCAGAAAGTTTAAGAGTCAAACTAAGAGCTCTTTATTACTAATAAGTTAGGAAAAGCCTACTTTTTTTTGAAGTTAATGTAAGACCTAGAAACCTCTACTATCCCCTATATATGTAAATAGTTGGAAAGATCAATTTGTAAAAGAGAGTTTTTGAGAATTAAGAAAAGAGTTTTACTCATCTTATAAAAGGAAAGTATAAGTTAAAGCCTTGAGCGTGAATTTTGGTATCAGAGCGAAAGGGACTAATTATATCTGAACCTAATTTTCTTTCCACATGGTAAGTATAGGTCTAGTCTTGATTCTCAAAACCTGTCTTTTACAAGTTATCTTCCACCTATTTATAGACTATAGTATAGGCTTCTAGGTCTTGCATTAAGTTAATAAAAGACTCTGGGTTTTCTGATTCATGAAGACCTAAGTGCATAGAAATAAAGAGCCTTTATAAATTGTCCTTTCAGAATAAATGCTAGGGGTTTTGGCTCGGTATAAGATACCTTCTAAATGTATGATATAAGATCAAAACTTAACATATGGATTTTGATGCAATCTGTAATATCATAGTAGAAGAAAAAAAATGTTTGAGTGCTTCTTTATTTTAGCTAAAGCTAAGCACAAAACAAAAGGTACTAGTGTCGTCATAACAAAAACAAGAAAATTACTTGTTTCGAGAAGGATATGCCTTTTCTTTAACAAAATTTAAATGCGAATTTGAAAAAAAGTGATTTATGTTTTTGTTTTACATAGTTGAAATATTGGGTTAGTGTGAAATACACGAATGAGAAGAAGATTAAAGTGAGAATATATTAGAGTTATATGATGAATAAGATGAATAAGATGATAATAATCAAATTTGTTTACGTGGTTTTTCCCAGAACATAATTATTTCTTTTATTATATTTGAAGAAAAGTTGAATTAGCTAGTGGGATGGACTATTTATTAGATAGGTTAATTGTACAAATACATGAGAAATTTACACGATATTGGGTCAAGTAGGTTGAACCAGTATCTTCACTGCCAGTATGCAAAACTATCCTGCAAAATATGGTTGTTGTTTAACTTTTCAATTCTGTTTTTACAGCTTGGGTATATAGTGTATAGGCGGGTACTGCGCTATTATTCCGGGGAGGAAGATGGATTAGGTGAGTTTCACTGTGTTTTCTGGACCTGGTCAATTTTCTTATTTTTCAAATTGTATAGTCTCTTATACCGGCCTGTTTTGTAGACATGAGGAAAGCATTGTCTCGGGACGTTGAGAAGAAATCTGTCATCCCCCTCAAAAGACCTATTACGCCAGATGAACTGGAATATGATTAGATATTCATTGTTTTTTTTTTTATTTCTCAAGTATATTGGTAAAAGAGCATAGACATTTTTTTTTTTTTCAGTTTGGAGGTCGAACATTTCAATGTAACCATGTCAGCCAACAATGGATTCTTGTACTGTTTTTCGATTTCATACATTAAAAAGCATTAATAAATTTACCTAGAACAAGGGTTTTAGTGTTTGAGTTTGACTAAAGAGATTGCTGTTTTGAGGCCAGTGTTGGTGCCAGTAGTCTAATTGCCAAAACCGACTTGAAATGCAATAGGACCATCAGGTGTTTACGGATTGGGTTGGAATTGCGGTGAGCATATAGATCGCTTTCATCTTGATAAACTCAATCAGTGAGTTGGGATGTTGTATTTAACATCTTATTTATTCTGAATATTTAGAGATATGCATTGTTCATGAATCATGAGTTCTTTTTGGTTCCACAGCATCAGCGGGAACCTAAAACCCTTCTGGTTCCACAGCATCAGCGTGAACATAAAACAGCGAGTATTTAGTATAGTTGACAATACATCAAAGGCCAAAGCTATTTCCTCCATGTTATTTTTTATTTCCTCTATCTCTCAAATTTTTAAAAACACCAGTGACTTACTTTTACCAAATTACCCTTATTTTTATTTCAAATTTATCACTAGATGCCATTTATCTAATAGATAGTCTTACATGAAAAAACACAGCATTACCCTAACTTTAATCCAAGATATATAATTCTACCTCTAAAATTAACCCTAAAACAAAGAACTTCAATTTTATTTAAGATTAATCATGGAAAATGAAGAAACCCAAACAAAGCCGGAGAACAGCACTCAATCGACAGACAATGTAATTTAAACTTGTTTTTACGTTTTACAACTTCGTAGCTTGAAAATACCTATTTCGAAATTTATTTTTTTTTTCAGCTAAACCCGTTTTTACTGTTCTGAAAAAAAAAACAACTATTTCCGAGCCGGGGATTAGGAATCAGGTGTAATTTTTTTAAAAAAATGTGCATCTGATTCCGAGAGGGCCACTCGGAATCAGTTGCAATTTTTCAAAAAAAATGTGCAACTGATTCCGAGAGGGCCACTCGGAATCAGTTGCAAACCCTCTGTCTCGTCATATTATGTGATAATTTGTTCACTGAGACATTGCACTTGATTCCGAGTGGCCCTCTCGGAATCAAGTGTAAAACACCTGTGTAAGAAAAGCATGGTGCTCGCTATTAAATATAATCAACCTATTGTCGTCTTAAATTCCGTGATAAATAAGATACGAAAAAAGTAGGCAACATAATTTATTTGTATACATGTCTACACCTAAACCTGTTTGCTACCAAGTGTTAACGATCTTTTAGCATTTACCGTATTCAATAGTCTAACTACAAACCCTAAATTTGATAATGAGGAAGAACCTAGAATTTCTTTCTCCAAGCTTTCTCTATCTTCGAATCAGCTGTTGTAAGGTAGTGATTGATGAGTCCGAATACGAAGTGCTCCCCGGAAGGGCAGTCCATGGTAAATCTCCCCGTAAAATTCGGACAGACTCCAAGCATATTAATTCGAACAGGACTTTTTCATCGGACAGATAAATTCGAACACTATAAACCTAAGGCAGTTCGAACTATGACTAAAGTACTAAAAAACCTAAACACTATCTGACTAAGCTACCTGCACATCTGCTTAAAACTTGTGGGTCTTTAAACATGACCCGGGTCCATTAAACTTGACCCGAAAGCCCATAAGGGCCCAAATTTCACACTATAAATACCCAACCACCAGCATTAACTATGGGTAAGAAAAATTAACTGCTGCCAGGCTACTTAATTCTCTCTTCACCCTTAAAACACCCTGAAACACTTTGAAACACCTTTAAACACCACCATACTACCGTGAAACACCCTCACACCGCCTTAAAACTCCACTTGAAATTACCAGCCTACCCCCAGGCTACTTTTATCCACACCAAATTGGCGACCACAGTGGGAGGCGACGGTGCCTGAATCAAGCATTCAAAACCAAGCAAGGAAATTCTGTCCGAATGAATCCGGATAATCCAGAGCTTCCACCAGCTTTGCTCGAAGTGGTGGAAGAGAACGATGAATATACTGTCCAAGAGCGTGACAGGTTGAGGGTTGAAATAGAAGCTCTGAGGGCTGAGAAGGCCAAGATGGGCATGAAGGAAAAGTCCAAAGCATCAGTTGCTCATCGCTCTGATAACCCTCGAGAGCATGAGGCTTCAAAAACTCATGTGAGCACTAAAAAGACACATGCCAGTTCTAAAAAGTCTCACCGGTCCAAGCCTGTGGAAAGTTCTGACTCAAGCTCAGAATCTTCGGACAGCTCTTCGGACAGTGAGGGAAATGAAAAAATCTTGTCCTCCAGTAGTGATGAGGGGCGAACCAGGAAAAAACAGAAGCAAGTTAAAAAGTATTCCAGAAAAAGAGATCACCATGGAAGAATGAAAAGGCACATTGGGAAATGATCATCTCACAACCGGAGGCTTGTAGACCGGATGCTGGTGGATCCTTTTGCCTTCCATGATGAGCCAGGTATCTTTGCAACACCTAATGAGGATACTGCGTTCAGTCGTGGGAGGAATTGGAGGCAATCGCCATTGTCTTCCAAAATACTGTCCGGAAACCTCCCCAAGAGGTTTGATAGCACCAAGATGGAGAAGTACGATGGCAGTACTGATCCAGACAATCATCTGGAGCAATTCAAGAACTTCATGATGAACTTTGATGATGATGATAAACTACTCTGCAGGGCATTCTCCCAATCCTTCACGGGGAGTGCTCTGAAGTGGTACAACAGCCTTCCTCAGGGTTGTATCAGAGACTTTGATACTTTTTGGGTGGCCTTTCGAAGGCAATTTGTGGGAAGTAAGGAGCTAAAGGGTAATGGAGATACCATAATCCATTGTGCCCAGGAACCAAACGAATCATTAAAGGAGTACATAAGTCGTTTTGTGAACACAAAAAACGGGCTGGCTGATTGCTTTGAACAAGTGGCAATAGCCTCCCTGAGACAAGGTTTGAACCCGGGCAACCTGGCCGATTCAGTAACCAGGAAGAAGGCCATGACCTGGGGGGGATTGCTAAATCAAGTTGGCAAACAAATAAATGTTGATGAAACAAAGAAGACCAGGGTGCACAGACAAGTGAGATCCACCCCGGTGGCACCAACTCCAAATCAAAACCAGTCCGGAAACAAAGCTAGAGAAACCGGACAGGGGCATGGAAGGGGAAAAGCTCAGTCTCAACCAGCTGCTCCTGCACAAAGCCAACAGTCTAGAAACAAAAGGGGACCATGGGTCCAGCCGGAGTGGTTTGCAGAACTCAAATAAAGTGTGGCAACCATTTTCGATAAAACAAAAGATGAAGTACACTACCGGAGACCAGCAACCTTGCAGTCTCCCAGAGAACATCGAAACAGTTCTTTTTGTCAATATCACAATGATATTGGCCATACTACTGATGATTGCATAGCACTGAAACAAGAGGTTCAAAACCTGATCGAAAGAGGGAAATTGGGTGCATACGTTAAAAGAAGAGGAGGCAACAGGCCTGATAACACTCACCGGGCTGGTCCGGTTAATGCTGCCCCAGAGGGGGCTATGGTAATCATTGAAAGGTTTGATGTGGAATCCGAATACTTGGATCCTGACCCAACGAGAAACAGAGTGGGTGCGATAGAGGAACGTTCCAGGTCGGTCTCCGGGCTCATTGAGTTCTTTGAATCCTTGACAATTTTCGGAGGGGACACTGTAACGGCTCCTACCACTTCATCAAGAAAAAGGCATGTTCATAATTTGGCTACCCAGCTAGAAGGGGGCATGACCTCATATCAATCATCAAGTTTGTTCCCATTCATTGTCTTTGATGGGGATGATTTGAGAGACATTGCTGGCCCTCATGAAGATGCTGTTGTTATTGGAGCATCAATAGGGGGCAATGAGATAAGGCGAATCTTGGTAGATACTGGGAGCTCTGCCAATATCCTTTTCCTAGATACTTACAAGAAAATGAAAAATCCAGCTGTGATTCAAAAGTCAGACAGATCGATAGTAGGCTTCACGGGCAGCTCAGCTGATGTAATCGGTGAGTTCGAAGAAGAAGTATTGTTGGGCAGAGGCCCTTTCAAGAAAACAGTCAGAATACTTTTCATTGTGGTGGATTGTCCCACTTGCTACAATTCTATTCTAGGGAGATCTTGGCTCTCTAGAATGCATGCAGTGGCTTCGACAGTCCATCAGTGTCTAAAATATGCTGTTCAGGGGCAGGTTGGGGTTGTCCGGAGCAGTCAAAAAGTTGCAAGAGAATGCTATGCCACTGCCTTGGCTCCACGAACGCAGGGGGCAATCCGAATAAATGACCAATAGCAGTTTGAGGGCCTTTCTGGGGGTGAGGGTGAAATTGATGACCCCAGAGAGACCCCCGGAGTGTTGATCCCAGTTGAGGAGGTTGAAACACATTGCTTGGAAGAAGGGAAAATTGTCAAGATAGGGTCCAAAATGCCACAAGTATTGAAAGAAGAAGTGTTAAAATTCTTAAAAGACCATCAGCATGTTTTTGCTTGGTGCAACGCTGATGTTACTGGAGTTCCATCAGAGGTGATTTCCCATCACCTATCTATCCGGAGAGATGTGGCACCAATGGTGCAAAAGAGAAGAGCTTTTTCAAAAGAAAAGGCTGATGTCATTGTACAAGAGGTTGACAGACTCACAAAGATGGGGCACATTAAAGAATCTCAGTACCCTTTGTGGACTGCCAATCCAGTCTTGGTAAAAAAGAAAAACGGTAAATGGCGAATGTGCATTGACTTCACAGACCTCAACCGAGCTTGCCCAAAAGACCTGTATCCAGTTCCCCGGATAGACCAGTTAGTAGATTCTACTTCTGGAAACAAATTACTCTCCTTCATGGATGCCTTCTCCGGGTACAATCAAATCCAGGTGGATCCAAAAGATCAAGAGCATACCACTTTTGTTACTGATAGAGGTCTGCACTGCTATAAGGTGATGCCCTTTGGCTTGAAAAATGCTGGGGCTACTTATCAAAGGTTAGTCAATAAAGCATTTGCTGATCAGATTGGAAGAAATATGGAGGTCTACATTGATGATATGATGGTGAAAAGTATGGATGAGCAGCTACACTTGTCCGACCTCCAGGATACTTTTGCCAACCTGGCTAAGGTGAATTTAAAGTTAAATCCTGAAAAATGTGTGTTCAGAGTGCAGTCCGGGAAGTTCTTGGGGTATATTATAAGTGAGCATGGAATACAGCCCGACCCGGACCAACTCAATGCCTTGTTCCAAATGGAGCCTCCACGAAATATTAAAGAAGTGCAGCGATTAACGGGGAGGTTAGCAGCTTTGAACAGATTCATCTCCAGGTCTTCGGACAGATGTGCTCCATTTTTTCAAACCTTGAAGGGTGCAAAAGGGTTTGAGTGGACACCACAGTGTGATGAGGCATTCAATGAAATTAAGAAGCATCTGTCCTCTCCCAAGACTTTGTTCAAACCAATTGATGGGGAGACTCTCTTCGTATATCTGGCTGTTTCAAGTTGTGCCATTAGTGCTGTGTTAGTAAGGGAGGTTGATGGGTATCCTCACCCAGTGTACTATATCAGCAAAAGCTTGATTGATGCTGAGAAGCGTTACTTGAAACTTGAAAAACTAGCATTGGCCTTGGTGATAGCTGCAAGAAAGATGAGGCCTTATTTTCAGGCTCATCCTATTATTGTCTGGACATCTTTCCCTTTAAAGAATGTCCTTCAAAAAGCAGACATTTCAAGCCGAATGACAAAGTGGTCAGTAGAGTTGGGGGACTTCGACATAGACTTTGCTCCTCGAACAGCAGTAAAAGCTCAAGCTGTGGCTGATTTTTTGGTCGAATTCCATTCTGATAGGGACTCAGAACAACCTGCTGATTCAAAAGACAAAAAAGTGTGGATTGTCCGAACAGACGGAGGGTCCAGTGCCATAGGATCTGGGGCAGGAATATGTCTCACTTCCCCCTATGGGGACAACATGTTCCAAGCTATTTGTTTTGCTTTCAGGGCGTCCAATAATGAGTCCGAATACGAAGCAGCTATAGCTGGGTTGAAGTTGGCTTACATCTGTGGAGCAAAAAGGGTCAAGCTGCTAAGTGACTCCCAATTGCTTGTCCACCATGCCTTGGGCCTATCAGAAGCTAGAAAGGAACAATCGATCAAATATTTACTTCTCTTGAAAAATGAGGCAATGAAGTTTAAAGCTGTTGTCTATGAGCATATTCCCCGAGCAGAGAATGAACTAGCAGACTCGTTGGAAACAATAGCATACACGGAGTCCTATCCATGGATCCATGTGCTTGAAAGCCCTTCTATTCAACTTGATGAAGGGGAGAAAGAGGAAGTTTTTGAAATACAAGTAAATCAGCCTCAGGATTGGAGGTCTCCTCTTATACAATATCTGTCCGATGGCATCATACCTTTGGATAAATCACAAGCCAGAACGTTAAAGAACAGGGCTCGTGGTTTCATCATGATTAGAGAAGTCTTGTACAAGAAATCTTATAGTAAACCTCTCCTACGCTGTTTAGGGGATCATGAGTCACAAATGGTTCTCTCCGAATTACACGATGGTGAGGGGTCAGCCCATTGTGGGTTTAGAGCATTAACGAGAAGAGTGCTTCTCTCCGGATACTATTGGCCATCAATAATGAAAGATACTAAGGAGCTGGTAAGAAGATGTGACCCGTGCCAGAGGTACAGCAATGAAATTCATGTACCAGCTATTCCTTTGGAATCAATTTCTGAACCCATCCCTTTTGCTCGATGGGGATTGGACTTGGTTGGGCCTCTACCTATGGCGTCCGGAGGGCGTAAAACCATAATCGTAGCCATTGACTACTTTTCGAAGTGGATAGAAGCAGCCCCCTTGGCAGGGACAACATCAAAGGCTGTTATAAAATTCATTCTATCCAACATATGTTGCAGATTTGGTGTCCCCCAGAGAATAACAACAGACAATGGGCCACAGTTTGACAACAGAGAAATGGAGAGCTTCTGTGCCTCAAGGGGTATTCAGCACTGCTTTTCTTCACCTTTCCACCCACAGGCCAATGGGCAAGTTGAAGTGGCTAATAGAACAATACTGTCTGGTTTAAAGAAAAATTTGGAAGGGGCTGCTGGGAAGTGGCCTAGTTATTTACAAGAAGTCTTGTGGGCCTACCGGACAACACCTGGGGCTGCAACACAAGAATCACCTTTTGCCTTGGTCTATGGGATGGATGCAGTAGCCCCCATAGAGAAGACACTTCCCTCCTTTCGAGTCCACAACTTCTCCGGACAGGCTAATGAAATGGCAGTTAGAAATCAACTTGATTTAATTGAAGAAAGGCGAGTAAAAGCTCATCTTAGAGTGGCACACTATCAGGGCTTGATGAGAAGCAGGTTTGCTTCTAAAGTTAAAAGAAGGGACTTTCAACCAGAAGATAAGGTGTTAAGGAAAGTTTTCTTGCATACCAAGGAAAAGCTCTTCGGAAAGCTGGCCCCAACTTGGGAGGGTCCCTATACTGTGGTTGAAAGAATCAAGCCTGGAACGTACTGGTTAGAAGACAAAGATGGCAGGGTTTTAACTCACCCTTGGAATATTGAACACCTTCGAATGTACTTAGAATAAAACTTATGTAAATATTTACTTGTTTAAACATCCATGTAAATATTTGGGGGCATACAGCTACCTCTCTCCGGCGCCACGGAGAGCTTTAAATGAAACTTGGAGCTTTCTTGAATAATCTTCTAAGTTTTTGCAAAATTCTGCTGATTGTCATACTATCCGGACTGAAAGGTCTAAAGGCTACTTAAATTCTAGCCAGAGAAACTAAACACTCTCACAACACAATAACTCAAGACTACTTAAACTCCAACTATTTAAACAGATTATGAAAGAAGAGAATGGTTGAGCAAAACAAAACATTCATTCAACAACTTAAAATTGCCTTGGCCTTCCAAGGACTTTTTAAACAAGTTTGGGTGCAGAACAAAAATCTGTCCGAATAATTCGGACAACATCACAAAAAAGGTGCCTTGGCCTTCCAAGGAATTTGGTTCAAGTAAAAGATAAACAAAACAGATTATAAATTAAGGAGGAGCCTTTGAAGATGGCTCACCCTCATCTGTTCTCTTGCCCTTGATGTCGCTTTTTTCCTCAATGACCTTCTTGCCTTTGGGGTCAACCTCTTCCTCACCCGGACTCTCTCCGGTTTCCTCTTCATCACCAGACGAGGATATATCAGTGTACCCTTCATCAACCATGGTCCAGTAGGGGAGATCATCGTCATCCACATAACGCCATAAGTCCCCTAGTCTCCTCTTTGGGAACTTCTCGTGAAACAAGAGGACCATGTCGGACTTCACTTTCTCAACCATTAATTCTTCACTCCGTATCATCTCCCTGGCATAAGCGTTAATTTTGGCCTTGATCATGGCCTCTTGATCCTTCACCAAATCAGCTTTCTCCTCAACAGCCTGAGTCACTGCATTCTCTAAAGCAAGTTTGTCAGTAGTCAGGTTGGTGACAAGCTTCTCCTGTGCTGCAGTCTCTCCTCTTGAGGCTGTTAAGTCCTTCTCCAATCCGGATAGCTTAGCCCGGAGATCTTTCACGGTCTCTTCTAAAGAAGCAACTTTTGTGTTGCTTTTCTCTTGATTCTTCTTTAGCTGTTCGTTCGACTCCTTAAGCAAGTCAACCTCAGTAGTGGCAGTCCTGAGGTCATCGGACAGTTTCTCCTTCTCAGACTTAAGGTCTTTGATGGTTTCTGCCTGACTCCGGACTTGCCTTTTCAGGGTGAGTACTGGTTGCACGTTGCTAAGGAGGGAATGGGCTATAACATCCCTCTCACTGGAAACCAAGAAAGTCTTACCATTGAAGTTTACTGTGTTGGAACTACTGGGAGGAACATATGGCCCTGCAAACTCATCTCTTGACAGGCCAAGGAAGTAATCACCTAGGGGGCCCAGACCGGTGACGTCCACTTCATCCATATTAATCTCTCCCCTATCCACTTCATCAGTGTGAAATTCCATTGGAATCCCTTCATTAAGATTCCATGGGATCTCTTCGGCTAAGGTTGGATCAGTTGGGAAAGTGGGCTCCGGGTCTCGGAGAGCAAGCTCCTCTCCTTGGGAAATCTTCTTCTTTTTGACCTCCCTATCAGCACTGTCACTCGCTTGCTTACGAGTCCGTTTAGAAGCCCTTGAGGGTTTTGGGGACTTCGCTCTTTGTTTCTCGCTCTCCTGTTCTACCACCTGTAGAAGGTTTGCATCGACTTGAGTCTGAGCTGGCACCTCTGAACCTGTTGGGACCTCTTTCTCAGCATCCTCTACCGCTTTTCTGCTTTTCTTCTTCTTGCCCTTCATTTTACTTAGGGCTTTGGCCCGGACAGGAAGGAAGAGGGTCCCATCTAACTCATGAGACCTTCTCAGAACTACATCCTCATCAGGTGGGGTGGAGAACTCCTCCCAGGATAGATCCCTCCGACCTGTGGTGTTCCACAGATGGGATCTCGCTAAATTCCCAGGGGTAAAAGCCTTGTGAAACCGGTTCTCCCAGTTCTCTGCGGCCCATGCATTTATCTTGCCACAGGTGACCTGTCCGGCTTTAAGGTAGTCTCCAAATTCTTTTGGCAGCTCTAATGAAACAAGAAAGTAGCTAGTTAGCATAAAGTTAATGAAAAGAGAAATTCGAACAGAAACTTAAAGGAAAACTTACGATCGCTCCTCCATCTACTTCGAAGAAGGCTAGGATTCTCCCCGACCTTGATTTTATTGCCATTCTCCCATGAGCTACTTACAAACAAAAACTGGCTCCTCCACTTACTCTCCGACTCCAGGAGATCATCGACGGCTTTCAAGTCATTCCCCATATTAAAGTGATAGAAAGGGAACTGATGGTGTTTGCACAAACTAGCAACAACAGCGAACTCTTCCATTGGAAGAGGAATTCCGGACAACCTAGATGCCATAATGCATGACATCAAAGTGTACCATCCGTTAGGGCTTAGCTGTGATGGACATAGCTTGACTAGGTGAAAATAGCGCACTATCTCTGGATCCAGTGGGAACCTGAGTCCCCAGTTGAATAGCTCCGTAAAGAAGACTATCTCGTTCCTTTTACAATCCATTGGGGTCTCCGGATCGATGGGAATTCGGATTTTAACGTTTTCAGGGATCCCCCACTTAGTGCGAAACCGTCCCAAATCTCTAGTATGGATAAACGCATACTTGGTCTTTAACAGAGATAGAAGGTACTTGAACTCTACCTTATGAAAGCAGGGCCCTACTCTCCCTTCAAGGCTCTCCGGCAGATCCGGATGCCTCAGATACAAGTTCTCTTTGCCCTTCTTGGCAACAACTACAGCAGTTTCAGCTTGTCCGGAAGACTCGGACCCAAACCTGACCTCCTCAGTGGAGTCTTCCATCCTCTCCTCCATAACTGTTGGGGGAGCTTCTGCAGAAACAGCCCGGGGAGGGATGAAGCTTGGCACAGCTGATCCTCCGGACTGCTGGCTCGATGTATGTTTTTGAGTTCTCACCTCAGTTTGAGTTTCTGAGGTCGAGGTTTCCTTGGGAGGTAGTGGACTGCTAGCCTCCAGACCAACCGGCCTTTTCCCGGAGAGTCCTAACAGCTGCCCCGGACCCTGACTCGCTAGTATTTTTTGAAGAGAGTCCCTTAACCAATCTGCTTGGTCTTTTCATGATTAGTTTTTCTGGAGAATGATCGGAATCGGACCCCATAGCAAGGAAAGTGGATTTCTTCCTGACACTTGTGACGGTGACCCCTGGTTCAACGATAGGGATCGACTCTTGAACTGAAGAGTCAGATACGATGGGCGAAAGTGTTGATCGAAAGAGTTTTCTAGGTTTTGTACCTTTCGAAGAAGACGAACCTCTATCAGACTCTTCGATTGAAGGGGCTGGTTTCTCGACAGGCGACGCTGGAAGCCCTGCTGCAAGCCTTTTCTCTTTTTCAACCCTTTGAGCTTTCTCTAATTCTGAGAGATTAAGCCAGCCACCCTTGATTAGAGCTGTTCTTGCTGTGAACATAAAACAACTAAGGAAATCTTGAGATTTTAGAGAGATGAAGCTTTGAGTAAAATGACAGAGTGAAAGTAATAGTGAGACTGTGAAAGATGAATGGAATTTATAGTAAATGTAAAAAAAGGGTTTGATTCCTAGGAGAATCCGAAAAGTTGGGCAATGATTAAAAAATGACGCTGACGTCATCAAGAGCATTTAAAGAGTTAACTTGTTCAAGAAAGTGGTGCAACTTTCGAGGTGAAAAAACGGCTAAAAGTAACCAACCAGAGAGTGACACGTGTCCCACTAACTCTGACAAAGAACCGTTTGGAATTTGTAACGATTGCTCTGTCCGGGTCCGTCTTCAACTCTTCGAATTGGAAGACCACTTCCTAAGTCGGACTGTTTTTCAGTTCTTTAACAAGGACACTTGTTCAAATACCTAAAAAAGGGGCTCCTGATGAGTCCGAATACGAAGTGCTCCCCGGAAGGGCAGTCCATGGTAAATCTCCCCGTAAAATTCGGACAGACTCCAAGCATATTAATTCGAACAGGACTTTTTCACCGGACAGATAAATTCGAACACTATAAACCTAAGGCAGTTCGAACTATGACTAAAGTACTAAAAAACCTAAACACTATCTGACTAAGCTACCTGCACATCTGCTTAAAACTTGTGGGTCTTTAAACATGACCCGGGTCCATTAAACTTGACCCGAAAGCCCATAAGGGCCCAAATTTCACACTATAAATACCCAACCACCAGCATTAACTATGGGTAAGAAAAATTAACTGCTGCCAGGCTGCTTAATTCTCTCTCCACCCTTAAAACACCCTGAAACACTTTGAAACACCTTTAAACACCACCATACTACCGTGAAACACCCTCACACCGCCTTAAAACTCCACTTGAAATTACCAGCCTACCCCCAGGCTACTTTTATCCACACCAGTGATAAGTGAAAAATGAGTTTTCTTCTTTGTAAGGTAGTTCTCTAGGGTGAAGAATGAGTTTTGTTGTACTGAATAGAATGAGTATGTTAGGGTAATGGTTTTGTGAAGAAAAAATGAATAAAAGGGCAATTTTGTAACTTCCTTTTTGGAGGAAATAACATCATGGAGAATTTTTCAAATGATGGAGGAAATAAAAAATAACATGGAGGAAATAGCTTTGGCCTACATCAAATAAATCAAATGAATCTCATCTTTTTATTGAGAAAATAAATATCATACAGGAACTGATAATTTTATGTCTATTTTTATATGTGACATGTGTGTTATATGATAGTCCTTATCGTCGAGGGCTAATTTCAAAGAAACTAGTTAATATAATTTAGTCTAATGTACCTATAAGAAGTGGGGTCGCCTCTCATGAGAAAATGAGTACCTAACAAATTCTGGTTCTTGAAATAGATTGAGCATACCACCAAAAGAATACTAAGCAAAACGTGGATAAAAAATTGATAAAACAATTGTGTGTGTGATATTTTCGGTTACAACTACTATTTTCTCCGATATAGGTTTGTTATCTTTACACGAAGGTAAAATTTCAAATTGAAAAATATTTTTCTTTATGTGCAAAGGTTGTCCCAATAAGGAGATAAAATATATCATTTAATCGAGTGAGATATTGTTGAAAATTTTGATTAAATGAGGTGATTGAAGATAATCCAAAGACGAGTTCAGATATTCGAAGTTGACCTTGAGTAAAAGTATAAATCTGGAGAGAAGGTTGGATGAACCTCCTAAGCAAGATTACTTGAGGTAGGTAGTTCATTAGGACAAAATATAAAGTTGGTCGCAGAGAAATTGGGCAAACAAGACATGTAAGACAAGATTACAAGTCCTTGTCGCGATCACCAAAAGGTTGGCCGCGGTAAATTGAGTTCACCACAACCATCAAAAGGATTGCCGCTGTGAAGTTCCAATACAAAATTTACGGAAATTATGGGCAAGGACTTCACCTCGAACAAAGCAAAGTTTTTTATGATAGTGTGATTTTGATGCGAACAAGATTGACGTTGTCAATTTTCTGAAAAAGTTCCAAAAGCTAAAATTTGAAATTTTCAGTAACCAAAACAGAGTTTGTCGCGATAAGGTTGAAATTTCAATTATATAACTGAAAACCACCTTGTGTTTGACAAACTCCAAAAGTACTTTTTGGAAAATTTGTAACTGCCTGAAAAGCTACATCTACAACCAACATGTCTCTGCCAAAGAATTTGGTGAAAAGATGTAACTCTCTATAAGAGTTTACTACCCTTATAAATATGTACATGGTTGAGGAGATGAATTACAACATTCTTAACATTTCAAAATTCTGTTGAAAACAAATCTCTCATTTATCAATATTTGTCAAATTTAAATCATAATTTTTGATTGCTTGTATCGAATATTACAAGATTTATATATCATAAAAAAACTTTTATTGAAAAATCAAAACAATTGAGTGATATATATATATATATATATATATATATATATGACTTATATAATACGGAAAACTTTCATACAATCGTGAGAAATTCATTTATACCATTGTAAGTTTATGTTTCCGTTGTAAATCTTCTAACAATATTGGTTTGTTTGATCCCACCACATTATAAATAATTTCATTTTATTAAAAATATATATTTATCTAAAATGAAACTAAACATCATTAGATGTTGATATACAACTAATGTTTACTAGAAGGAATGTCCATAGACGTACAATATAGATTATCACTCCTTAAGCTAGTTCATTTTGTGCATACGAATCCATTCTCATTAACTTCCAACTTGAATCATATTAGCTAAAATTTTAATGAAAGGCTAGAGATAATTTTTTCCGTATAAATTATACTTAAAGTTTTATTTTCTTTGAAAAATCATATATTATTTTAAACTTATTATAAAAATAGATCACAACACAATAATTTGGATAACTACACATCTAAACCAATTCATTAGTTACAAAAGTTGTTATAAATATTATTAAATTATTCTCTAACTACTTAAGATATTTACGTAATACCGAATAGTTATCTAAAATCTTCTTGAATATTATTTTGGCACATAAATGTTTTCTTCTTAATATCTAATTCCCTTTATTTTGTCCAGCTTTACTCTTATATCTACATCGTCAATTACCTTCTCATTAGCTCCACTCAGGTTTAGTTTGTTTTATCTAACATTCCTTTCTCCATCAAAATTGTCAACTTACTACCTTTGAGTTGTTATTGCCAATCTTGTCCAACTTATCTATTTTCTATGGATTGTCATCTTCCTCTTTGCCATTCCAGGACGTCATATGTAGTTCACCTTGCAACCTATTTATCTTACCACTAAAAATATAATATGCCATTGTTGTGAATTTTTACATTATAAATATAAGAGTATATATATCGTATGAGAATATGACCTTATCAGGTTCTCCTTTAACTATTGGATCAACCTTTATATGTTTTAAAACTACTTAATAAGATAAAGTTTATCTTAATATTTTTATATGTTTACTTAACTTAATTTATCAGTTCCACTTTTATAAATTATCTAACCACTTAATTTATTAGTTCCACTTTTATATTTTATCCAACCAACTTATGTTGTTTAACTAATTTATATCATCTTATAAATTTTATCATTTATAGACCTCTATATATAAATCGTCATTTGTAAACTTTTATAATTAATTATGAATTATTACCGTTAGATTACCACATTGTTAGATTATCTTTACAAATCGGATTCTTTATGAAAACCAGTCATTGTTGATTTGACCTCGTGTCGATTCACTTTCTTGCCTTATACACTTAGAGTAAACAATTTACATGTTGTTGATCTAGTTTTAACTTCAACAGTTCAGATTACACATAATGGTCTATATGTTTTTGAAGTATTTTTTCCAAATATTTACCTTATTGAAATTTTCTCTGTCCAAAATTTTTCTCTCTAATTATTTGAAGATGACTAAAACTTTTTGGTATTACCCTCTTATTTACTCATAATCTTGCGTTGTCTATTAAACTAACATTTGAAGAAAGGTACTTTCCTTGTCTTCCTGCCACTTAAATTTTGTATTTTAGTGTATGGTCGGGAGTAAGAGTCGTGATTGATGAGTCCGAATTTTATTGCCACTCTTTATGAGAACTGGACAGGAGAAATTCGGACAACATCCACTCACTGAACCATCCGAATTGAACTAATGTACTAAAAACTTAATCACTTCATGACTAAGCTAATTGCATACCTGCTTAAAACTAATGGGTCTTTGAACTCGACCCGAATCCATAAGTCAACCCGAATCCATGTGGCCCACAATTAAGGGTATAAATACCCAACCACTTTCATTAATGAGGGTAATAAAAATTTAATACAACCAGACAGCTCAAGTCTCTCACTACAATCTATCCAAACATTAAATACATTTGAAACACCACAAAACTCTGGACAAAATTACCCTCAACCGAAAATAAACCACACCAGTGATGAGACTCACAAAATGACCAACTAGCTAGTCATATGGTAATTTAAGTCCCCACGATTATGCTTCTTCTACTTATTTTAAGAAAACGCTTGTAAAACATATTTCGAAACCTAAATCCATCACTACTAAAAAGACGACCTATATTACTTTTGATGATCAATTAAATTGATAAAGATGTTATTCATGCTTATCTAATTCAAACTTTAAAAATTAACACCGCTTCTTCGTCCAACCAAAATCAGTATATAATACATATCAGATGTAGATATTAATAATGTAGAAGAAAAGTTGAGTTTATTGATAATTATTTTTTATTCTTAAAGAAACCGATTATTTACCTTAATGATTATGAAAAAGACAAACTTCATTATAATTAAGGTATCAATAATTTTATTACCTATTTTTCTTACCTAAATAATGAGATCTTCCACATCATGCGATATAAAACCGAAGTATACTTCTTTCATAATTTTCCTAACTAGAAAGTTAGATTTTCTCTTCACTATTTAATAGTTTATTTTTTTCAATCTATTAGAATATTCCCTCTAAAATTAACTCCAAATGGATGAAGGACGTTACTCAATAATACCATACCTCTTTGAGTAACACGATACCTTTACCTATTGCAAATTTTTAATAGTTTATTTTTTTCAATCTATTAGAATATTCCCTCTAAAATTAACTCCAAATGGATGAAGGACGTTACTCAATAATACGATACCTCTTTGAGTAATACCTTTACCTATTGCAAATTTTTAAAAAATGTTTGAATGTATAGTTAAACTTTCAGTATTTAACCATGATTGGAAATATGTAGGATGTATAAATCATGTCTTAAATATTTATGCTATTAATTTGGTTGTCTTTTGTCATAAAGACAAATAATTATTCAGTTGCTACCAACATTCCAAGAACTTTTATAAACTAGAATTTATATCGAACTTTTATAAACTCGAACATTCCAAGAACTTTTATAAACTAGAATTTATATCGAACTTTTATAAACTCGAACTTTTATAAAGATGCCCTTACGGCTTTGGATTTGGTCCACTACCAAAAGGCCTCATATTAGTTGAGATATATTTTTACTTATATACCAATGATCATTCCCATGTTTAACCGATGTGGGATGTGGGACTTTGGTCGCTACCCCAACAAATCCTCCTCTCGAACAAAGTACCACTTAGCCTCCTCTCACCCTAACAAATGAGCTACCTATAACCATTAGAAAGATGATTACTACCGTATTTAAAAAAAATAATTTGATCTTATGTGGTTTTTGGTCGTTTAAATGATTTAGCATGTTGTCGAAGGTAATGTAATTGTGACAAAAAGTAGGTGCCGTTGCGACAGACGATGACACTAGTGAGTTACTATTTGTCAAGATTTTGAGGGGTGACTTGGCTGGTTTTGGATTAAAAATACCCTAAAAAATCCTCTAAAAATGTATTATAAAGGATAACAAGCTTGGGTTGTTAAATAAAAACTTAAAAATCATCTTTAAAAAACATAAAACTCTCCCGAAAGCCTCCAAAAAACCTACTTACGAAGAGAAATATCTGGCCCCTCATGTAGCTAATATTACTATCACTACAACTTTTTTTACGAATCTACTCCAAAAAAGAAAATCATGTGCTAAAGACAATATGAAATATCTACCTCTTATCATAACTCATTTTGAAACAACATGTTCTTCGAAGGATTCTGTTGGGTCATCATCCACTCTTAACCTTAATTAATTGTTAAGTCATCAATTATTCTTATGCTATAAATAATTATGTCTTAAATATCTATGCTATTAACTTGGTAGCTTTTTGTTATAACAACCAATAATTATTCTTAATTTTATTATTCAGTTGCTACCAACATTCCAAGAACTTTTATGAAGTCGATTATGATGACCTTCGTTTGAAAAATATATAATGAGCTACCTATAACTGTTAGAAAGATGAGTACTACCATTTTTAAAAACCTTATTTTGATCTTATGTGTTTTTTGGTCATTTAAATGATTCAGCATGTCTGTCAAAAGTAATGTAATTGTGATAAAAAAATAGGTGCCGCTGCGACAGACGGTAACACTAGTGAGTTACTATTTGTCAAGACTTTGTGGGATGAATTGGTTGGTTTTGGATTACAAACACCCTAAAAAATCCTATAAAAACGTAATATCAAGGATAACAAGCTTGGGTAGTCAAATAAAAACTTAAAAATCATCTTTAAAAAACATAAAAATCTACCAAAAGCCGGCGAAAAACTTACTTAAGAAGAGAAATATTTGGTCCCTCATGTAGCAATATTACTATCACCATAGTATTTTATACGAATCTACTCCAAGAAATAAAATCTTGTGCTAAAGAAAATATACAATTTTTACCTCTTATCATAACTCGTTTTGAAACAACATGTTCTTCAAAGGATTTTGTTGGGTCATCATCCACTCTTAACCTTAATTAATTGTTAAGTTATCAATTATTCTTATGTCCTACCAGTTCATTCCATTAGTCACAATATATCTTCATTGTCTTCTTCATTAGAGTTCTGGGGATCATGTATAGCCATTTCAGCAATATATTCAACAATGAGCGTGGATTGATGAGCAATCTCAAAATTTGAACAACTCTAATCAGGAGGGAATTAAAGAACTCAGATTTTGAATGAAATTCACTAAAATCAGTTATATATTATTAAAGAAAAAATTCATTTTAGTTAAATAATTAATCTTTGTTATTTACTAATAATTATCTCTTAATGTTTTTCATTTTATGATGTATACTGTAAAAGCTTACTATTGGAAAACTTATGCATTCTTTAACAAATTTAATTCTTAAAAGAATTGCTGCGTACAATACATGCTTTATCGAATGCAATGACATTTTCAGTAGTTTTTTTAAGACCAGGCTAGAAATAAGACACATTTTGATATCTTAAACCTAGGTATAAAAGGGTTTTATAAACCTCTCACCATTTTTTTCTTCTCTTTCTCTCTCTAGGAAGCTCTCAAACACTCAAGAATTGACCCATTTCAAAAGCTCGATTTTTGAACAATCTAAACTCACCAAAACATAAAGATAAGTAATACAAACCTCATGCTATAATTTTTTTTAGATTTCGTTGGGTATAAACTGCTGAAATTAGGTTTTTATGTTTTTAGGTTTCGATTTCAAAAGTTCGATTTTTGCATGATTTTAGGTGTTGTTTTGTTAGATTAGTGTTGTATTGTTGTTAGTTTTGCTAGGATCTATCTTTATGTGTTTGATTTTTAGTGACATGAGGCTGCTTTGGTGGGTTTCTAAAAATGGGTATAGTTGCTGTTGGTAGCACGATCGTGCTACCATTTTGGATCTGGTCGCACGATCGTACGACTAAGGCGACATCTCATCGCATGAGATGGGTTGTGCATTGTCGTCTCATGCGACAGACAGCTTAAGTTGTCTCATGTGACCATTTACGTTTACAGAATACTTTTTGTGTTGTCTTGCTAATACATATTACTTTATGTTGTTTTTACAGGATGGGGCGGACCAAGATGACAGTCAAAAATCCATTTAAGAAAGCGAGGGAACGCGAACGTTTGGCACGTGAGGCGGCAGATGCGGTAGAGGCTAGAGTTTCGCCCGAGCCCGAGCATGCAGACTGTTGGGAATTTTGTTTAGAGATTTCTGGATAAACTCTGAAGTCTTGTTTTAACAATTTCAGATTGAAATTATTTTGGTGGTTCTCCAAAATTTTCAACCGGATAAAATAAGAGCTTTTCTTTTGAACAACGACAATGAATTTTTGTTGTTATTCTTCTCTGTTATAGAACCATACTTATTTATTCAACCAAAATACTTCAACTGTAAAACAGTTTTATGTCCAAAAACGGTTAAAATTTCAAATGATAAACTGACTAAAAATTCAAATTCAAATTCGAATTATTTTTTCAAATTCAAATTTTCATGAATTTTCATAATAGCCTTATCATTCAAAATAAATCTAACCCGAACAAGAATCCGTCCATTGGACCCACTAATCATAATATATTTAAACAAGCGTGTACTCCACACTCTCCGACTTGCTCGATATATTTAATATATCTGGATCGGGCTGTATCCTTTTCTCACTTATCACATAACCAAAAAACTTTCCGAATCGAACCCCAAAGACACATTTTTCTGGATTCAGTTTCAAATTCACAGCTGTCAGATTAGCAAATGTTTCCTGAAGGTCAATTATGTGCAAATCCTCCTCCAAGCCTTTTAACCATCATGTCATCTATGTACACCTCCATAATTCTGCCAATCTGGCTAGCGAATGTTTTGTTCACCAACCTCTGATAAGTAGCCCCAACATTTTTTAACCGAAAATGCATCACCTTGTAGAAATGAAGACCTCTATCTGTTATGAAGGTAGTATGATCTTGGTCCTTCGGATCCACCTATATCTGGTTGTACCTAGAGAAAGCATCCATGAAGGACAACAACTTGTTTCCAGATGTTGAGTCCACCAACTGATCTATCCGGGGGACTGGATAAAGATCTTTTGGGAAAGCTCTGTTGAGGTCAGTAAAATCAATACACATATGTCATTTCCCGTTCTTTTTCTTGACCAACACCGGATTGGTAGTCCATAAAGGATACTTGGATTCCTTTATGTGTCCCATCTTGGTAAGCCGATCAACTTCTTGGACTATTACATCAGCTTTCTCCTTAGAGAATGCTCTCATTTTCTGTACAACAGGTGCAACATCACTCCAGATTGAAAAATTGTGTGAGATAACGCTTGCAGGTACTCCGGTTACATCACTATTGCACCAAGCAAAGACATACTGATTGTTTAATAAAAAGGACAACAATTTCTTTTTCAACTCTGGCGCCATCTTGAAACCAATCTTGATATTTTTACCCTCTGCAAGGGAGTGGGTTTCAATCTCTTCAAATGGTATTAAAACACTAGGATCCTCTTTGGGGTCATCAATCTCACCCCCCCCCCCTTATGAAGGCTCCAATAACTTCTAATATTCATTGATCTGAATCGCTCCTAAAGTTCTAGGAGCAAGAGCAGTGGCATAACATTCCATGTCTATCTTCTCACTACTTCAGACAACACCTACTTGCCCTTGAACTGTATACTTTAAACATTGATGGACTATTGAGGCCACAACATGCATTCTAGAAAGCTAGAACCTCCCAAAAATTGAATTGTAGGATGTGGGGCAATCTACCACAACGAATAACACCCTTACCATCTTTTTAAAGGGCCCTTTGCCCAACATCACTTTTTCTTCCAATTCACCAATTACATCCGCAGAGCTTCCTGTGAAGCCCACAATGGTTCCGTTTGAGTGTTGAACAATGGCCGGATTCTTTATCTACTTGTAGGAGCTTAGGAAGAGGATATTTTCCGAACTTCCTGTGTCTAGCAAAATCCGACGAATATCATTGCCCCAATAGATGCTCATATCACCACCGCATCTTCATGAGGCCCAGTAATATTTCTCAAATCATCCTCATCAAAAATTATGAATGGAAAAGGGGTTTGGTACTAATGAGAAGACATTCTCCCTTCCAACTGAGTGGCCAGACTATGTGCATGCCTCTTTCTTGATGAAGGAGTGTGTGCTGTCACAGTATCCCCTTCAAAAATGGTGAGTGACTAAAATTAATTAATGAGTTCGGACATCGTCCTAGTTTGTTCTGTTATGACCCCCACTTCCTTCCGAGTTGGATCAGGATCCAGGTACTCCGAATCAACATCAAATTTTTCAAGGATCACCATTGCCCCTTCTCGAGCAAATGTTCCCGCATTGTTTGTAGGGCCTGTCCGAGGAGCATTGTCAGGCCTGTTTCCACTTCTCCTTTTGATATAAGCTCCCAGCTTTCCCCTTTCAATAAGGTTCTGCACTGTCTGCTTCAATGCTATGCAGTCTTCAGTGTTATGGCTAGTCCTATTATCGGGTCGGGTCGGTCCGGGTTTGGACGGGACCGAGACCAACTCGTTAAGCTACCGGGCGGGTCGAGCCGGACCGCTAAGCGAAGGGAGCCAAATATGATGGACCGGGACCGGCTCGTTAAGAGTCGAGACGGTCTGGTCCGACTCTTAACGGGCGGGTTTGTTAGTTTACCATAATTTTTTAAGGTTTTAGTTAAAAATATACATAGATTAGGAAAAAAAATTTATATATCTCCCTTATCGGGCGGACCGGTCCAGATCGGTAAGAGAGTTGGTCCAAAATTTTGGCTCCCAACCCGCTCCCTAAGCTATCCGGACCGGTCTCGGGTGGGCCTTACCGGTCCGGTTCCGGGTGGGTTAATGGGTTGAGAGGCCCCCTAACAGCTCTAGTTATGGCCTATATCATTATGATATTGGCAAAAACAAGTATTTCGACTCTCTCAGGGAGACTGCAGTGCTGTTGGTTTCCGGAATGGACTTCTTCCTTGGTTTTGTCATATATTATGGCCATAATATCTTTCAACTCTGCAAATCACTCCGGTTGAACCCAAGGGCCTATTTTATTTCTTGACTGCTGGTTATGAGACTGATTCTGGTTGGACTGAGTTTATTTAGCCCGGTTGGACCCTTGTCCGGTCTCCTTAGCCTTATATCCGGACTGGTTCTGAGCTGTTGAGGTGGACCTCACTTGACGGTACACCCTGGTTTTCTTGGTTTCTTCCATATTAATTTGTTTTCCCACCTGATTTAATAGGCCTCCCCAGGTCATGGCTTTTTTCCTGGTCACTGAATCAGCCAGGTTCCCAGGGTTTAACCCTTATCTTAGAGAATCAATTGTCACATGTTCGAAGCAATCTGCTAACCTATTTTTTTTGTATTAACGAGCCGAATTATGTAGTCCTTTAAGGACTCGTTTGGTTATTGGGCACAATGGATAATGATATCTCTATTGCCACTCACCTCCTTACTTCCAACAAATTGCCTTCCAAAGGCAACCCAGAATGTATCAAAATTTCTGATACACCCCTAGGGTAAGCTGTTGTACCACTTAAGAGCACTTCCCGTAAAAGTTTCAGAGAAGGCTCTACAAAAAAGTTTGTCATCATCATCAAAATTCATCATGAAGTTCTTGAATTGCTCCAGATGGTTGTCCGGATCCTTACTTCCATCATACTTCTCCATTTTGGAGCTGTTAAACCTTTTCGGTAGGTTTCCGAACAGTATTTTGGCAGACAAAGGTGACTGTCTCCAATTCTTATTACGACCGAAGACTGCGTCTTCATTAGGTGTTGGGAAAATACCTGGTTCGGTCTGAAAAGCAAAAAGATCTATCAACAACTGATCAGCATGCTTGTGGCTATGAGATGACCCTTTGCCCATATGCCTTTTAAGCCTCTCATGACTATCCCTCTTTCTTGAATATTTTTAATTAGTTTCATTTTTTTCATGGACCTCCCTTCATCACTACTTAATGACTATCCCTCTTTCTTGAATATTTTTAATTAGTTCAGCCTCGTTCGAAGAGCTGCTGGAGGACTCAGAATCTGAACTTTCAACAGGTTTAGACCGATGAGTCTTCTTATAGCTAATATGGATTTTTTTCGAACTCAGATGAGTCTTTATTGATAGATCATTCTCTCTAGGGTTGTCAGTATGATGAATAGTTGACGGCCTTGACTTCTCCCTTATACCCTTTTCTGTTTGTTTTATGGCCCTCAACGCCTATATTTCGTCTCTCAACTTGTCTCGCTCTTCAATGGTGTATTTCTTGTTTTCTCCAACCGTTTCCACCACAGGTGGGGGAGTTCCCTGCTCGTTGAGATCCATCCGAACTGATTCTTTTTAATGGTTTTGAATGTAAAATTCAGGCACCCTCGTGCTCCCACTATGGTCGCCAATTTGGTTTGGTTTATTTTGGGCTGGGGGTAGTTTGGTAAAGTATTTTGTAAAGTTTAAAGTATTTAATGTTTAATGTAAAGAGTAGTGAGATAATTGAGCAGTCTGCTTGTATTAAATGTTGATCACCCTGATTAATGAGAGTGGTTGGGGTATTTATACTCTTAATTAAGGACCCATGGGCTTACGGGTATGAAATCAGGTCAAGTTTAAGGACCCATTAGTCTTTTAAGTAGATTAGCAAATAGCTAGTCAAAATGTGTTTTACTTTTGTCCTGTCCGGATTTTTTAGTGGCGTGTCATTGTTCGAATTACCCCTGTTCTGATTGTGCAGTGGGTTGTGTCTGAAGTTTCCGAACTCATTAGGTACCATTGACTATTTTCCAAAAAATAAAAGGTTCTGCAATTTTCTTTATTGCAATAAGCCTTTTCCAGGTCTTCGAATCTTTTTCTTTTTTGCTGATTTGCAAATGGTGAATGTCTAGACAGTAAATTGAATGCATAAGTTTGGCCCATAGGGTTTGGTGGTTTCTGAATGTAAACCAATTTTCACATGAGTATGTGTTTTGAATATTACTTAAGCTCTTAAAGTTTAGACCAAATTAAACATATTATTTACAAAGAGAAGGCCAGTTAGACCAGATCACAACATTTTTTTATTCTTTTGATCCTCAAAGGAATTTGTTAAAATTCTATTGATTTATGTCTATTAGATTTTTTGGGAAACAATATGATTCTACGTAGTATGAATCGATGATCATTAATACATATTGTATTAATACCATCATACCACCAAAGGATAAATTTATACAATCACATTCTAAGATTGTTTTCCTGACTTTGGTAATTATATTATCAAAGTAACATAATATGTTACTTGGATGAATGCAGATTCCTAAATGCTTTAAGGGGAGGGTTGAGTTTTTAAATCCAGTGATGTTATTTATTAACTTTATCCTTGATCTTTCAATATTTTATGAGTTATAAACTTTGATTTGAGGCTAGAGATTGTTTGGCCTAAAACATTTTGATAGTGAGCAAGAAATTTCCAAGCCTTTTTAACATTGTTTAATGATTCGTTCATAAAAATTATTAAATCATCTGCATAAGTTAAGCAATAGATTGGAATACTTGATCAAGAGTTGTAAAATATAGATTGATTTTTAAGAGAAGGGTTTTAATTCCTCTAATGAAATACTCTTCTGCTATAGTGAATAGGCTGGGTGACAGTGGGTCACCCTACCTAACTTCATTAGCAGAAGTAAAGAAGCCATACACATAGCCATTTATAATGACTGAGTATTGTTATAAATTAATTTTTGTCTAATAAGTTTAGTAAATTTATCATTGAACCCAAAATTAGATAAAATGATAAGTAACAAACTTGTTAAGATTCTATCAAATGTTTTATCTATGTCAAGTTTAAAGATAAGGTTACTACCTGTTGTTTTCCTTTCTAAATTATGAATTAGTTCATGAGAAATAAATATGTGTTCATTGATATTCCTGTTAGGGACAAACCCACCATGTTCATCTGAGATGATTTTAGGGAGGATTGTAGTGAGCCTATTATTGATTATATTTGAAATGATTCTGTTTACTACGTTTCAGAGGCTAATAAGCCTAAAATCACTCTATAGATTAGGTGATTCTTTCTTAGGGATCAAGAAAAAGGTGGTTGCATAGATTTTTTTAGGAGTTTGAATCCCATTAAATAATTTAGTGATTGCATTGCAAATGTCTAGTTTGATTATATTCTAACATTTAATATAAAACTTAATGTGGAAGCCATTAACACCAGTCATACTGTTTTGGGCTGAGTGATTAAATGGCTTTGAGGACATCATCATCATATAGGGGGATGGAAGGTAGGCATCGTCTTGCTTTGTTATTAAGTTATGAATGATATTTTGGAGAACATGGTTGATATTTTGAGGGGATTGAGAGTTTTAAAACATTTTAAAATGATCAACAATCAGACTACCTAAAATTTCTTGGTTATCAATCCATGTATTATTGTGCCATATGCTATTAATTATGTTTTTAATTCTCTTTTTTTCTACATAGTTCTAGAAACAGGAAGTGTTCATGTCTCTATTTTTTATCCAAGATATGACAATTTTTTCCTCCAAAAAATATCCCTTTTTAGCAAAGAGGTTTAAGTGATTTGCTTCAGTTTTTGAAAGATTTATTTTGGCTTTAATAAGATTTTGAATTTTCAAAGCTTATTTCAAGGTATTTTACTTATTCTTCAGAGTTAGCTATACTATAAAAAATACTGCCAAAAATATTAAAGTTCCACTATATTAACCTATGTTTTAACATTTTAAGCTTGAACCCAAAAACTTGAAGTCGTGTACCTATGATATTTACAAACCATTTCTCCTCCACAGTTTGTAAGAACTCTGGAGGGAGAACCCACATATTAAGGAATTTAAAGGTAGATTTAGGTTTGGTAAAACTATTTGAAATGGTTAAGCACAATCGTGAATGATCTGAGCCAGTTCTGGCTATATGTTTCACCATTGTGACAAAAAATAAGTCTCTCAAAAGGCCATTATATAATACCCTATCTAATATCTTCCAAACCATATTGTTTGACCAGATATATTTAGATCTTGAGAATTCAGAATCATCTAGCTGGCAGTCCAAGATGGTTTCATCGAAATCATCAATACTATATTAACATAAAGATAAGCATGATAATTGTTCATCATTTGAGGATATAATATTGAAGTCACTTAACACTAACCACTCTTGATTAGTGTTAGATATTTCCCTTAAAATTTTCCAAAGATCATATCTTAAAGATCTAAGAGATTTAACATATACAATTGAAACCAGAGACTGTCTATTGAACATGAAGTATATTATAAAAAAGTGTAAAACTTGGTCATTATTAATCAAAAAGGTAATTTGAACTTCTTCCTTCCAGATTACCAAGATTTTATTGTTTTTTTGCACAACCAATGAAGAATATTAAGGTTTTAATGATTAAAAGGAAGTCTTATAGGATTGATCATAGGCTCTCGAAGAGCTATAGAGTCATTTTTTTCAGACTTAATTATTGATTTTAACCTTCTGATAGTCTTCCTGTTTCATATCTCTCTGGAATTAAAGTTAAGGATTTTCAGAGCCATTTAATTGAATAGGAAGAAATTCTAGTTGAAACTTTTGTAGAAGGGTTCAACTTTAACCTAAGAAAGTGTTTGGTTGAAGCTTTATTTTTTATTTAAAGCTTATGTTTAATTGTTGTTTATAGTATAAAATCAACAGATGATGATGTAAGAATCCTAGAACGTAAGATTGAGGCAATATTGATTGATGATGAGTAGTTTAGTGGCAAGTATTTTTAGAATTTCAAAGAAATATCTACGAATCCAGAATCAGAGTCTAAATTTTCATATTCATTTAGAAAGTTAAGTATAATTTCTCCATTATTGATAATTAAATCAATATTTTGTTCTTTCCATATATTTCCATTTGAATTTTCAGTAAAATTAGAGTTATTAACATTGCTAACAAGCTCTGAATTCTAAGTTTGATTGATTTTAATGTTTATGTTTTCATTTGGATTAAGAGAATCACAATTGTTAGTCACACTAACAGGTTGTGAAGTTTATTTTTTATTAAAGTTTTCAAAGCTAAATGAGTTACTTAAAGCTGAATCAGAGACAATTATTGATTTTAATTTAGACTTCTAATTTGATAAATAACTTTGATTATGTTTTAAGATTTAAATTTTATTTGACTATTTATATGAGGAAAAACTAAAGGGTTTGGTTGATTCTTTTTACGGTCATTTAAATTGTGTCCAAGATGATTACATTTGGTACGGTAGGAGGGTTTAACACCATAGTGAATGTGTTGCCAAAACCATGCCTCTGTACCAAATCAGATATATATATATATATATTTTATTGGACAATGGATTGGAGACATCAATCTCCACCCATGTACGGACAATTTCAACAAAGTATTTGCGCCAATAGCTCGAATCGAAACTATGAAAACTGCATTCTCACACGATGAACTAAAAACAAATCGTGTATGTTATACAACCTGAGGGTTTTGTTAAACCAGGATAATAAACGAAAATATTTCGTCCGCACACGGCTTTGTCTAGATTGCGTCAAGCCCTAAGAGATTGGAACAACAAACTTGATCAGCTACTGAAAGGTTCGAAGTTTGTGAGATGCACAAAAGAACAAGTCGTGTATCGCAAGAAAGAGAAAACGAGTCATTAACTCATTAAAATATGCTTTTAAAAATGCAATTTAGCCATAATCGTAAATTTAAATGAGGAGAGGAGATGTGACTTATCTATTTATGGGAAAAATATAGCTTTTCAATTCCCTTTATCTTGAATCTTAACTCACAAGTGCTTAAAACCTTTGAATTTGTTGATGCAAGAGTCTCAAAATGCTGAGTGGCCTTTGGTCTAGAGGTTGACTTGAGGTTCTGAGGAATCTGGCTCGGAAGTTGGGTTATCTCTAGACTATGTTATGATGGAGGAGTGTGAATAATTCTTACTCATAGTTAATGACAAACCTGAATTCGATGAAGAGGATGAGTGTGTTAACGAGTGGATTGAAGCGATGGAGGCTGAAATCTTTTTTATTGAGAAACATTAGACTTGGAAGTTGGTCAAAAAGCCAAAAAAAGTCAAAGCAATCGGTTTGAAGTGGGTTTACAAAATCAAGAGGAATACATATACAACTATCAACAAGTATAAAGTGAGAATAGTTTCTAAAGGGTATATGCAAAAGCAAGGTATCGATTTCAACGAAGTATTTGCGCTAATAGCTCGAGTCGAAACCGTATGATTGTTAATTGCTATGGCCATGATGCGAGATTGGGAAATTCATTACTTGGATGTGAAAACTGCATTCTTACACGAAGAACTAAAAACAAATCGTGTATGTTATATAACCTGAGGGTTTTGTTAAACATGAGAATAGACGAAAATATATCGTCCGTACACAGCTTTGTATGGATTGCGTCAAGCCTTAAGAGCTTGGAACAACAAACTTGATGATCTACTGAAAGGTTTGAAGTTTGTGAGATGCACAAAGGAACAAGTCGTGTATCGCAAGAACGAGAAAATGATTTGTCAACTCATTATTGCGGTATACGTAGAATACTTGTTTGTTACCGGTTCTTCTTTACAGGTGATTCATGATTTTAAAGAAGGCATGGAAACAATGTTTGAGATGATAGATTTGGAAAAACTTACTTATTATCTTGGAATTGAAGTTGAGCAAAATCAAGAGGTATGACTATCAGACAAGAAAGTTATGTCAAAAAGAGTTTGACTAATACAAGTATGAACACTTGCGATCCAACTCATGTTCCAGTGGATTTAAATTTGATTAGTTAGGCAGGTTGAAATGTTGGTTAGGCAGGTAGTGTTGTAGTTAACGTTATAAAAGCAATGCATATGTTTTTTTTAAATTAATAAGAACAGGTTTTAGTGAATAAGAATTGCAGTTCTTGAATAATATTTTGAACGTATGCATTATCAACACAAAATGGATGTGAATCACTCGTTAGATTATCCTAGTGAAAATGACGAATGTTGCGAGGTTCAAGGCATTGAAAAAATTGTAGCAAATGTCATTCAAAATCCAGTCAATGAAGAGCAACTTACTCGGAAATAAGCATTGCAAGCGGCAATAACTCTTCGCAACTTCTTATTGCAATACGAAAAGACAATGTCCCAAATTTTAAGTGCAAAGAGAAGATTTAATGGTGAACTCAATATTAATTTGAAATTAAACAAAAAAAACAAATACTATATATTTATTTTAGTACAAATTAATTGAATTTATCAAGTTTACTTGAATCTTTATGTAATTATTAATTTATAGTTTAGTTAGAACAATTGTAAACCTGACATTTCAAACCAATATATGTATACACCATAGGATTTTAACAAAAAACATTACCTTAGCCATTGGGTGCAGTTTATATAAATTATTAATTTTATCAAAATTTATTAATTTATATAGATTATACTATATCAAGATAAGAAAAGCTTCTATAGTTTTCTAGAATAAAAAATAATTTACGATCATCTTTTAGAATACTTTATTATTGTATTATTAGGTTTTTGTTACAATATCTATAAAATACTGTATGATCTTCTGAGCCGTTAGGACTTGCGAAGCAGATCCACTGACTTCAACAGTCATCTGTCCAGGAACGCCGCTTGTTTCTTGAATGGTAACTGTGGCTCCACTAGTGCGTCTAATGTAGCTTATATTGGAGCCTGATGTCCCAATAATCGCAGAAGCAAAGGAGATAGGTAGTTTTCTTTGTTTAGTGACCTGTGTGATTATCGAGGGCGTTCCTTGAGTACTTGATGGGGCATGTGCCCTCATTGGAGGCTCCCTTCCATACGCAGATATACCCCGGTGAGGCTGTTTGTCCATTGGAGGATGCATCACAGGTGGAGGATAGTATTTGTTAACATGTGGCTGAGGTGGCATATACTGAGCCTGAGGATTGTGTCCATAACCACCTCCACCAGCATTTTGAGAAGGACGTTGACGTGGGGCCCAAGATTGCTGAGGTGGTGGCATGTGATTCATCTGGTGGTTTGGCCCCTTCATCTGCTTTTCAAACTGCGGAATGACGCTACCATCAACTAAGAATTTTCTAAGATGAGATGCAATCAGCTCCACAGCTCGGTGAACACCTGTGGCATCTCCGACTATGTCAACAACCCTATCGCCTTCAAGACGGAAACTAGGCACATCGACTCGTAGAGTAACATTACATTTAGATTCTTCCACAATCCGTTTAACATTTGCTCCTTCTTTCCCAATCAGGCTTGATCCCTGAGATACTGGAACTAGCAGCCTTGTCAAGAACTTGACGCCTGGTGGAACATAAGAAGAATCAGCAATTTGCTTGTGAACTCTCAAGAGGCCATCAATTGCAGGTGGTAGGGCTGCATCAGGTTCTTCTTTGGCAGACACCATTACAACTGCTTCTCTAGTCTCTGGAGGACCATGGATAATCTTAATGCGCGCATTTGTCTCCTTAACAATCTTCTGTATACGCTCTCCCTTCTGTCCCATTATACTGCCGACTTGTTTCTCAGCAACCAGCATGCGAAAGACAGAATATCCAGGCCAATGAGGCCATTTGTTCTCACTTCCTCCACCCGGTGCCTCCTCTTCCCGCTTCCCTTTTCTTGTAGGTTGTTCATCGTCGGCTAGTTCTTCTTCTGCTACTTGATCTGATTCTGGTATTTTATCTCGTTCTTGGTCTTCTTCTTGTTCTTGCACATCATCGTCAACATTATCTTGAATTTGACACTTTACCAGGTCCTCATGCTGTTGGTATTCAGTTTGCTCTTGAGTTTCATCTACTATCTGACATTCCACTTCAACATTTGACGGATCCTCCTCCTCCTCCTCCATATGGCACGGTACCAAATCATGTACCTGATCTAATTCTTTATCTTGTACCACATCTTCATTGTCTTCTTCATTAGAGTTCTGGGGATCATGTATAGCCATTTCAGCAATATATTCAACAATGAGCGTGGATTGATGAGCAATCTCAAAATTTGAACAACTCTAATCAGGAGGGAATTAAAGAACTCAGATTTTGAATGAAATTCACTAAAATCAGTTATATATTATTAAAGAAAAAATTCATTTTAGTTAAATAATTAATCTTTGTTATTTACTAATAATTATCTCTTAATGTTTTTCATTTTATGATGTATACTGTAAAAGCTTACTATTGGAAAACTTATGTATTCTTTAACAAATTTAATTCTTAAAAGAATTGCTGCGTACAATACATGCTCTATCAAATGCAATGACATTTTCAGTAGTTTTTTTAGGACCAGGCTAGAAATAAGACACATTTTGATATCTTAAACCTAGGTATAAAAGGGTTTTATAAACCTCTCACCATTTTTTTCTTCTCTTTCTCTCTCTAGGAAGCTCTCAAACACTCAAGAATTGACCCATTTCAAAAGCTCGATTTTTCAACAATCTAAACTCACCAAAACATAAAGATAAGTAATACAAACCTCATACTATAATTTTTTTTTTAGATTTCGTTGGGTATAAACTGCTGAAATTAGGTTTTTATGTTTTTAGGTTTCGATTTCAAAAGTTCGATTTTTGCATGATTTTAGGTGTTGTTTTGTTAGATTAGTGTTGTATTGTTGTTAGTTTTGCTAGGATCTATCTTTATGTGTTTGTTTTTTAGTGAAATGAGGCTGCTTTGGTGGGTTTCTAAAAATGGGTATAGTTGCTGTTGGTAGCACGATCGTGCTACCATTTTGGATCTGGTCGCACGATCGTACGACTAAGGCGACATCTCATCGCATGAGATGGGCTGTGCATTGTCGTCTCATGCGACAGACAGCTTAAGTTGTCTCATGTGACCATTTACGTTTACAGAATACTTTTTGTGTTGTCTCGCTAATACATATTACTTTATGTTGTTTTTACAGGATGGGGCGGACCAAGATGACAGTCAAAAATCCATTTAAGAAAGCGAGGGAACGCGAACGTTTGGCGCGTGAGGCGGCAGATGCGGTAGAGGCTAGAGTTTCGCCCGAGCCCGAGCATGCAGACTGTTGGGAATTTTGTTTAGAGATTTCTGGATAAACTCTGAAGTCTTGTTTTAACAATTTCAGATTGAAATTATTTTGGTGGTTCTCCAAAATTTTCAACCGGATAAAATAAGAGCTTTTCTTTTGAACAACGACAATGAATTTTTGTTGTTATTCTTCTCTGTTATAGAACCATACTTATTTATTCAACCAAAATACTCCAACCGTAAAACAGTTTTATGTCCAAAAACGGTTAAAATTTCAAATGATAAACTGACTAAAAATTCAAATTCAAATTCGAATTATTTTTTCAAATTCAAATTTTCATGAATTTTCATAATAGCCTTATCATTCAAAATAAATCTAACCCGAACAAGAATCCGTCCATTGGACCCACTAATCATAATATATTTAAACAAGCGTGTACTCCACACTCTCCGACTTGCTCGATAATATATTGTGCTAAAGACAATATGAAATATCTACCTCTTATCATAACTCATTTTGAAACAACATGTTCTTCGAAGGATTCTGTTGGGTCATCATCCACTCTTAACCTTAATTAATTGTTAAGTCATCAATTATTCTTATGCTATAAAGAATTATGTCTTAAATATCTATGCTATTAACTTGGTAGCTTTTTGTTATAACAACCAATAATTATTCTTAATTTTATTATTCAGTTGCTACCAACATTCCAAGAACTTTTATGAAGTCGATTATGATGACCTTCGTTTGAAAAATATATAATGAGCTACCTATAACTGTTAGAAAGATGAGTACTACCATTTTTAAAAACCTTATTTTGATCTTATGTGTTTTTTGGTCATTTAAATGATTCAGCATGTCTGTCGAAGGTAATGTAATTGTGACAAAAAATAGGTGCCGCTGCGACAGACGGTAACACTAGTGAGTTACTATTTGTCAAGACTTTGTGGGATGAATTGGTTGGTTTTGGATTACAAACACCCTAAAAAATCCTATAAAAACGTAATATCAAGGATAACAAGCTTGGGTAGTCAAATAAAAACTTAAAAATCATCTTTAAAAAACATAAAAATCTCCCGAAAGCCGGCGAAAAACTTACTTAAGAAGAGAAATATTTGGTCCCTCATGTAGCAATATTACTATCACCATAGTATTTTATACGAATCTACTCCAAGAAATAAAATCTTGTGCTAAAGAAAATATACAATTTTTACCTCTTATCATAACTCGTTTTGAAACAACATGTTCTTCAAAGGATTTTGTTGGGTCATCATCCACTCTTGACCTTAATTAATTGTTAAGTTATCAATTATTCTTATGTCCTACCAGTTCATTCCATTAGTCACAATATATCGTAGGTATTCTGCAAAGATAAGCTCAAATTCGTCTCGAGGTAAATTCTCATTCTTTTGTCGTATTTAAATTTATGTATCTTAATTGATTATTAATATTATTTTTATCATATGTATTAATCTCAGAGCTAGTATAACTCTATGATTCTTACCAAAAGATTAATTTTGTCTGCTCACATTAGCTTGGTGAACTCACGACCTATCTCACCAATTTTGTTTGGCGATGCGAACCCAACCAACAATGTGACTAAACTTGGAGAAAATAAAAAACATAAAACCCCAAGATCAAGAATGAAAGACAAAAAAAAGCAAACCTAACGAATCCAATCCTCTGATACGAACTGATATGAACTTCACCAACAAGTGTGGTGAAATTCGAAAACTATACCGGATTTGGCACTCCAAGAACGTATGAGAAATGTTTGTTTGAGTCTTGACCCTTCACCTATGAAGATTAGAACCACAATTACAAGTTTTATTTTTGAATACTACAAGAATATCTTGATAAATTCAAGATTTTGTTTAAAAACCAAAATGATACATTTAACAATACAATAATATTTCTGAAATCCAAATTATGTTCACAAAGCTCGTTAAGTCTCATATTTATAATTGAAACAACCTATATCTATAGAATTCATAAATGAGAATTAAAGCTAAAGTTGTTTAATAATTGTACCATTATCTTTCCATATCTTAATGGTTTTGCTTGCTACTTTTTTTAATCAATCACTTTAATTGTAATAATGTAATTCACACTATTTATCTTTCCAATCTCCAAGTGAATCTGATAAATTTCACCATCTTTTTTGACTGAAAACTGAAAACACTTTTTTTGGCATCTATCGGGCCTTTAATATACACGAGACAAATCAAACTTAATAATTATAATAATCATAGGACTTGTAAATGTTCTTCTTGTCCAGATTCTCAATAATCAGTCTAGAATTATATCATTTGGTGCCAATTTATTTTTACAAAATGAAGAAGTTATAAAGTTTGAAGAATAATATTGTCGCAAAATGGTTTTATGGATTGCATAAAGAAAAAATAATATTGAAGCCACTTTGACGACCAATAACACCAGCATTAACAACCTCAACTCAAAAATTATAAATTGGGAGACAAATCTTTAAAATATTGTTGTTTCTAAAGAGGAAGCACTTCGTAAATCTAAGAAAAACATCTCCAGATGTCATATCAATGTTACAAAATATCTTTATTTTGTATGCAAAATATATTTTTTAAATTATGAAGGATCATATGATAATGACAAACCTTCTTACAATAATAACGACCACATAATTCAAGGCATGTTTAATGAAGACCTAATTCTATCAAAAGATCAAGAGAATGTCTCTCATTCAAAAGAAAGCGAAAAAGATCTTTTACCAACATAAGTTGCTATCTTATCAAATAAAAAATACATACCATAATGACAACCGATAATTATAATTATTTTTATTATTTCTCATTTTAGACAATCCATTTGGTCATCGACGACCTATTTGTTTGCTCTACTATTTTTTGTGAAATGTTATAAATGTTTGTCAGACGACATCCAATTTTTAATTCTCTTTTTGTAAAACAATATCACTTATTTTCGAGTAGCATCCGATTGTTATCTTTCCATGGATTTACTTACTTTGTTTTTCAATATCATTTTTTTAGTTTTCACTTTATTCTATTCATAATACGTTGTTAGTTTATTTCACAACAATTTTTTTACAGTGGAAATACTTTAATAAAGTTATTTTTACGCGAGATTATAACCTATTTAATATTACTAACTTTGATTTATAATCATTTTTTTTAAAACATGTATCTAACTTTTATCACTTTGTTAGCTTCCTTACTTGTTGATTTTTCTTATATAATAAAGTCTCATAGGATAATAGTTTAAATAAAATCATATACCATAAATACATAATTCTATGACTTATATGTTATTTATTCTTCCAATCACTTATTCTGTTCAATCACATTGCATAGTTAGGTCGTCTTAGCTAGTTGTTTATTTATAGTAGGCCAATATTGATTTAAATCAGAGTTTTTATCGGACGACATTTATAGCCCCAAGTGCATGGCCTCTGGACTTGTCTTATAGTCATTTTCGTTCGTTCGATTTTAAATCAGTGTTTTTATTGTTCAACCTTTACAATCTTAAATGTGTGGCCTTTTGATATTAATAGACCGTAGAGTTGACTTATAGTCATATTTGCACGACCTTTATAGCTTTAAATACACAATATCTTATATTGTTGGAAGTATTTACATATCAGGCAGTTTTTAATAAACTTTAAAATCCAAATGGTTATCTGTAAGTTGAATTCTATCCAAATAACTATTGGTAATTTTTCATTAAATGGTAATTGATAAATTTAAATAAAATATAAATGATATTAATCTTATTTTTAAATAATAAAAAAATAATTTGAGATATTAGATAATATTTAACATATACTATATTCTGCTATGGTTATAGAAACCCAAGTAATGTTGATTTCAAATCCCACGTACCAAACCAAAGAAACGTATCATCAGTTTATTACAATTTGAGTGCAATTATAGTAGTGGGTTTTACAACTTTGAAGTCGAGACTAGTTAAGTTAATTTATAGAGACCTTATAGAGAGGCTGATAAAGCTACCATTAACTTACACTAATAATGTCTCTCCATCCCATTCTAAGATATAAATATTACACATTTAGATACCTTTGTGTATTCTAATTTATTTTCTCATAGCAAATCTACACAATTTGGACCTTTCTTTTTGTTATTTAAAGCCTTCCTTTATGTGCCATTAGTAGAGTGTCGTTCAATTTGAAGTAGGTTGTACGATATATCCAGTTATTTCTGTTATATTTATTATTTTGATTCGTTACGTATTCGAAACTGATTATTTCTCATATAACATACATTTTAGATATTTTAAAGATGTTTTTTTTATCTTTTATCCTTCATTTGATTTTAAATTTGTGTTTTTATGTTATTTTATTCTCTTTAATTTTTTTTTCTTACAACACATAATCTCTTTATATTAAATCCAACATATATTCTAAAACTTCTAAAATTAAACCCCAAAAGCTTAAAATATTCAAACATTACTAAGAACCTAATGGAAGAGGAAAACACTCAAACCAAAGAATTAACACCGGAGAACTTCATCCAAACTACCAACAAGGTATTGCAATCTTGTTTTCAAGTCTTACATTTATTAAAAATCAAAACTACATTTTGAAGAAATCAAATTTTAATCTTCCAATTTTGCACATGCGGTTTCGAATTATCCGCTCAGAATCTGTTGTGTTTAAAAATGCATATGTTTCTGTGTTAGTACCTCGGAACCAACTGTTATTTTTTTTAAACGTTTATTTTGATCATAACTTTATTAACATTTTATGTATTAATAATTTAGGAATCTGAAGTTGCTTCGGAAATTGAAATTACTATGCCTTCTCATATTACTTCGGAGAATATTATATATTTGGATCTCACTCACGTATTCACCACGCATGCGCACTACACTAGATCCAAACTTACAACATGGGTAAAGAGTGTCATAAGGGACTTGGTATACTCATTAATGCAAAGTATGTATGATTATGGGAAACACGGGAATAACCCTAAATTATTTTATTTTTGCGAGCTATTTGGAAATTATAGGGAAAAACTAAAGGCACCTACCTTAAAGAGAATAAAGTCACGCATAAAAAACATATTATCCTTTTGCACTAAGAGCTCATCATGTCGAAAATAGGCTATGGTATTTGCCAATTGAATACGGAAGACATAACCACCTGCCATCTGAATATTTTAAAGGTTTTCCTCAAACAAGAAAACTTACTACAACTGAAGAAGATTTGGTGAAGAAATTACCTATACATTATGCAATTCTCGTAATATTATACCCGCATTAAAATAACTTAATCCTCATAATGTGTCAAATATGCGTAACATTTATAATGCTAGATAAAAATATTGTATAGTGGATAAATATTTTTAATAAAAAATTTAGCATTTATTTAGGTAGGATGAAGGAGAAAAATTACATTAAATGGCATAATAGGAAATGAAAGGTCTAAAATAATCACCAAATTAATTTTTGCACACCTGACGTCTATCGATCTTCTAATGACATTTCTAGAGTTCTTTATTATGGATAGTACATACAAGACGATGAGATATAAGATGCTATTGTTAGATATTGTTGGTGTTACGTTAACCAACATCACATTTGCAGTCGCGTTTGTTTTCTTTGAATCAAGAAAGGGTTAAAAATTATATTTGAGCATTAGAAATTTTGCGGTTGCTCATGGAGGAAAACCATTACACTTTACCGAATATTATGATAACGAATATAGAATTGCCATTAATGAAATCAATTAACATTATATTTTTGAAAGTGACATACATACTATGTAGATGACACATACAAAATATATCGTATCAAAGACTAAAGAAATTTTGTGCGGACGAGATTGTATTCTATAGATTTCAAACGTCTTGGAATACAATATTTTATTCGGATACACCATAAACAAGATGAACTCAAACATAAACTGTATGAAATAAAAATGAAAAATATACATCAGATCCCTTAATTATGCTCAAACATGGCTTAAACCTCCGTACGATGAAAAAAATCATTTATCCTTACACTAACAAGTTCATACATTTTGAAAAAACATAACGAATCAGCAAACCAAACTAGTTATAATTTAATGTAATTATTATATTATTTTTACATTTTGAATGAACGTTTAATATAACGAATATTAGGGTGAAAAGTTAGAATTCCTCATTGAAACATTAGCTTGGGACGGACTTGCTTGCATTTGATGCATTTTCAGGAAGATTAGATTCTTTACTAGAGATACAACACACAAATATAAAAATAACGTTAGAAAACAATAAGTTAATCTCTCAATTTGAGTACTAATCTTGGATATTTGAGGTTATTAGACATTGCGCTTTAAAATTTTCCCTCAAACTTATAAAAGCGCAATACGAAAGGGCTAAAAAATAGAGAATGATGAAGCGAAATGCGGATGTGTTGTTGGAAGCACTCACAATTTTCCTTGCGCACGAGGTTAGCTTACGAGTAATGCATCACCATATTTTCGATGCAAGTATGGTCGAAAAGAGGTGGACAACATTGAAGTTGTTGAAGCACGACAATATAATGAAGATAATTTATCGAGGAAGAAATAACAAAGATCGGTTCTCTAATATGTGGTTACAAACGCAAGCATAAACTACATGTCATAACGAAAATTCATGAAAATCTGAATTTATTCCATCTGTCAATAAAGTGAAAACTAAAGGTAGAGATAGTAAACGATCTAACAACAATATAACCAAGTGGGATTAACGAGATTCGAACATGTAGAGCTAACCAATAGCATAAAAACACCATCGTAGTTAAGTTATATTTCCCCGACTATAATTGAAAGCACCGTTAGTCATTAGATAGCCAAACGAAAGATATACCAAATGTTCAAAATATTCATAAGATTCGTGATACTCTTAAGATTATCAAGTTTCCAAATGTGAAAATACAAAGTGATACATCATTATTTTTGCAACATCTTCCCAAGTATTTGTGTCCATTTATATCTGGTTGCAAGAATGTGGGTTCAGATGATCATTGTAGTTTCAAAGTCGTCGCATACAAAATTTATTATGACAAAAACGTATGGGCGCATGTGAGGGCCGCACTAAAAAAAGAAATCTTATCAGATTTACCTTTGTATGAAAAAATTTATGGTGATCGTGAAAGGGATGCTGTTAAACTACGTAACATAGATTGTTATGTCCTAATTTCCCGTTTAAAAAAACTAGATGACAATTCTGAGCATTTTTCCAATGATTGCTAATGCATTTAAATGCATCGCATATACAAATTTTAATAATATTACATATACTTTTATACCGCTAAATGGCGTTCCACCCCCTATTAACAAAAAATAAGAAGATTGGTATCGCTCACGTGCACGACAATCACTATATCAACGTACGAGTACCTTTCCATCGCCAGAGTTAATATATTATTTCATACTAGTATATTAACTGATTTTTAACAAGTTACCATATCTTGGGGTGGACCATTACCATTGGTTTACCGATCATATATCCAATAGGGTTCTGAAAAGGTTAAGGGATAGTTCCCTCTTTTGCAAGGAAATATTTTGTCACGTACTGGTATCCATCCTCCAAAACCTTCGACTACACGAGACCCACAAGTTGTGGATTTAAAGATTGATTAAAACCGTCAAGATTTTTTTTGTTAACTTCATATTAACTATTTGTAACATTTTATTTTGTGACATTTACTCCGAATTGTTTGTTAATAATATCATTTTTTTCTTACTTGATTCTATAATACTACCCATTTTTTCAATACTTAAAACAACTTGGTTAAAAAGTAAAAGGTTAGAAAAATAACATTATAAAACTTAAACAAGTATAACGATAATGTAAAAAACTGAACTTGATATATAGATAAAATAACAAAGTTTAAAATGGAACCAATGAGAAATCTTCATAAAAACAAACATTCTAACCGACATTGTCTATCTGTCCGACCAATTCCATTTCGATGCTTTATTTTCTTCTTCAAAATCTTCTTAAAGAATTTATCGTACATAATTGTTTCTCTCTTAGTTGTGATGTGGTCGCGAATACTATTTAGTTGGTCTTCGGTTAATTCATTGGTGATAAGACTATTGTACATCTAAAATGCAGGTTTTTCATTCTTCCGGTCCAAGGTCGAAAACCCTATATGTTCTTTGGTACCAATTTTTTTTAATCTTTGTTTGATCCCAGACATATATTGTGAGGGTTTTTCTATGTTATAAAGGTCCAACCCCATTAGATAGTAAAACTTGCAAATCAAGTCATCCGAAAACTCGCCATCTTCTGGCTTTCTTACTCGCTTAGTTATTTTTTTTTGTTTCAGATATTCATCTTCAGTAGCATTTCACACAAAGTTCATTCTTTAATGTTTATAATTGTTTCTCACATGGAATGAAGCTCTTATTTATAAAATAGTCAAAGATAAAATAATATGATAAGATGAATCTCTAATATGTGAATATCGTAATCCTGAAATGATAATCATATACTGACACGTGTCGAATATGAATAATGTAATCTATAAAGACTATTGAAATGAAACACACATTTTATGTCATGTCCACTCATTTTTCTTATCTTAACACTGGACGAATGATGAGTATATTTTACTTCAAAAAAAGTTTGAATTCCGAGATGAGAAAAAATATATAAATCCAAATAACTCAGTGTTATAATTTAAAAGTTTAGGATTTTAAAAATTTATATTTTGTTAAGTATGATCGAGTAGTATCATATTATGTAATTATTTAAATTGGCTGTGTATATTTAGTGTTAAAAATCGTTGTACTTATAAAGCCCCATTCTTTTACACTGGAGAAGTAGTTGGCCCAACTCAATCACATGAATATATTTCTTGCTTGCTTCTACTTTCTCATTCTAATTCAAACTTAATAAACCGACAAACTCCACATTTTACCAGCTGACACCAATGGTTTCTCTACGCTTCCCCTTCTCGTTTTCTCAGCCCTCTAACCCAAAACCCCCACGCGCCCCTCTCCGTTCCTTCTCTCTCGGTGTCGCCGCCGCCGCCGCCACCGCCACCGGAGCAGCTACATTCGCTGCAATCACTGCTGTGCAAAATCCCAACCACCCCACCCTACAAAATGCGTTGGATTTCCTTTCCTCGAATCCTCCGTCTCGGCTCTGGGGCTCCATATCTCTCGCCAACGATTCAGATACCATTGTCGAATCGAAAACAGGCTTTGCCTTCCCCTCCGCTCTCGGCGATTCTCTAAAGCTTCTCGGGGTTGGCTTGAGGAAGAAAAGCGTGTTCGGATTGAAGAACATCGATGTCTATGCATTCGGTAATCGATAAACTCTTGAATTCTTTTTCTTTTTCATTTTCAGTTTTGAATTTGTATGCTGCGATCTCACTCAGATTTTACTTCTGTGTTGCATTGGACTATGATATTTAGCTTTACATGCATTTATGATATAACTATCAGCTATAGAAAATTTGTTCTATAAATCGATATTGTGATGGAGAGGAGAGATGCTATCGACACTGTTGTTTATATGTTTGCTAGTATTACTTAAAGATATGATCGAAATTTTAAACATGTTAATATAAATTGATGTGGTTTGGTGATCACAACTTGAGGTGTTTACGCCGATGGAGATGATGTAAAGAAATTGCTGGGTGAGAAATATAGGAAGCTGTCAGCTTCTGAGCTGAAGGGAAATAAAGAGTTCAACGATGATCTTATGGAAGCCGATATATGCATGACTGTTAGACTTCAGATTGTTTATGGTAGATTGAGCATCCGTTCCGTACGTAGTGCATTTGAGGAATCCGTTGGAAACAGACTCGACAAGTTTGGAGGATCAGATAACAAAGAATTGCTTCAGAGGTCATCTCCCTTTTACCTTTATTTAGTTTCGCTAGGTTCGTTAAGGGCTGTAATTACATGTCACTGGTCAGGTGCATGCATGTCAGGCCACATTTGGACTTGGTAATAGAAAAATGCTAGCTTGACCCGACTTGAATTGCAAATCTGATTTTATGACCCGAATGTATCCTGTTACATACATGGGTGACTGGAAAACCTTGATTACTTGATAAACCCCAAAAAAACATGTTACCGACGAAAAACTGTAAATCCAAAATTATTTTGTGTTTCAGCTTTGGTATTATGCGTGGTCATTTTTTTGTTTTGTCTTCGTCTTCATTTTGACCCTGGATCCGGGTCGCAAATATGTTGATTATAACCCATGTCAGATTTACGGGTCGTGTGATATATTGATGACCTTAGCTTCAACTGTGTTGTGCAGGTTTACTAGTCAGTTCAAAGATGAAATTAAAATACCAAGGGGCTCTGTTATAGATATCTCAAGGGAACGAGGCCATGTGATTCGTACAACCAGTAAGACTTTATTCTCTTGTTTCCTGCTAAATTTAGTCTTTACTATGCTATCTTCACTTATTATCGTGTGACTTTTCAGTTGACGGGAATGAGGTGGGAAGCATACAGAGCAAACTCTTGTGCCGGGCGGTTTTGGATTTGTATATTGGTGACCAACCATTTGACAAGCAAGCCAAAGAAGACGTAGATCTCAATGCCGCATATCTTGTTCATCAATAAAGAAAAAAGTTCATCTAAACTCCCCTATAGTATCAGCTTTGTAGTTCTAGTGTCTGTTCTAAATGCTAAATCTTACTTCTCAGACACAAGTTCAAATACCGACCCTACCCTACTTTCTTAAAAGAAAGTTATTGAATATTAAGATGGAAGTAAAAAGAAGAAATAGAGGTAGGTAAGGTATCTTTTCTTTAGCCTGGTTCGAGAACATTATGTTTATGAGATACCTTATTTATGAAAGTAAGGTATCTATTTTCAGTATACACTAACAGCTATATAAATTATGAATTCAGAACAAGATTTCGAGCTATAAACTTATAATTCTAATTTTCTCTGGAAATTTTACAGTATACAACAATGTTTAGCTGATAAATTCACTGATAATTTTTTTTCCAAAATATGCTGCTCATATGACTCAATTGCATGTATATTGTGTTGCAAAAGTAGTTAACAGCTACAACAGTTTTTTATAGACAGTGTGATTCGTAGAGGGAACAGTTTTTTATAGACAGTGTGATTCGTAGAGGGATCAGGTTATCCATACCCAAATGTTTTTTTTTTCCTACCAAATTTACCCAAATGTTTTTTTTTCTACCAAATTTACCCAAAGTTTCATAGAAAAATACTAAGCGTATTTTTTAAGTTCTACCAAAACAACCTAATTTACTAATCTCACTCATAAAAAAACACTTTCATTAGTAAATTAAACTTCGTATTGTTACAAAATTTTGTTGAACATTCAAACATCTTCAAGAACATTCGAACTCTCTTAAAAAATCTTCCAACTTCTTAGGACAAAAACACAAGATTAAACATGAATCAGCTGGATTTAGGGATTAGCATGGAGGAGTATTTTTGCCGGAGGTGGAGGATGAGCTTCGATTGCTAGAGAAGGTGGTTCATTTGTTGGAAAAGAAAACATTATACTAGGTTTTTTTTTTTAAATTCGGTGCTGGTGCACCTTCACACATTCGGTTTTATGGGGCTAGAACCGATGGTGCGAAGGTGCACCAGCACCGGTTTACAACCTTACGTACCACCGATGCATGTGTTGGTGCATATGTACCGGCGGTGCACATGGTATATGACCACTAGGGTTTTTAAAAAAATCTGAAAAATCTGATATCCGACCGAAATATTCGATATCGAATCTGAAGAAAACGGATAATACTCGTATCCGGATAATATCCGTCGGATACAGATTCATATATTATTTTTTTTAAAAAAAATCGGATTCAAATTCGGATTTGGATAGTGATTTTGGATTTTGGATTCGGATATAGGCAGATCCGTATCCGAAATATTTGTTTGACAACCCTAATGACCACCGTTCAAAGCCCCTTCACCGGTGGTGCATGACCATAAATATTTTTTGTCCTCTTAGTGGTTTGAACCCCTATTTTTACCGGTTTTAGTCATTTATGTTTATCTCCTAACTACGAGTTCTGTTTTGAATTTGGTAATTAGAGAGTAGATGTTACTGATGGATCAACGAAAGCTTTTAACACTGACTATACTCATGTATTTTTTACGAGTGAGTATTATACGCAAGAAGCATTGGTCAAATAGGTAAAAAAGAACAAAAAAAATAACGTTTTAGTTATCAACATAACATGTCGTGATAATGTAAATAGTAGAAAGAATCCTCAGATATTTTCTCAGTCGAAAGGTCGTAAAAGTATACTTCAACCGTAACAGAAAAAGATCGTAAATGAAAGTCGAGAGCAATTAAAAAATTTGTTGTCCATTCGAGATTATGGTCACCATGGTCGATCCTGGTCAATGGTCGTTAGAAGTTATTAATGGAATTCACAACCATGAAAATTCGAGATACTTAGATGATCATTCATACGCAAGCTGTTTAAATAAAAAGAAGGTGGAATTTATAGAACGTTCAACCTATATGGGAACATGCGTGCGAAAAATATTGAACGATGCTAGTTGAATGAAGATACTGTTGCTTCCATCCGTACTATCTACAACGTTAGGCAAAAAAACTAGATTTTGAAGAAGGCAAGCTGGTCACAGTTGCAGTTTTTGTTGGGAGAGCTCAAGAGACATAATTTTTATGAATGGCATAAATCTGGTGATGACAATGGTTGTATCATTACTGCTATATTTTTCCCGCATCCAGTTAGTGTTGATCTGTTATGGACATTTCTAATAATGTTGATCATTGATTATATCTACAAGATCATAAGATATGGGATGCCGTTGTTTGAGATCGTCGGCGTGACATGTACTGGTTTGACTTTGTCCTACTTTTTTTTATGTCTGAAGAGAATTAAACAACTTCAAATGGGTATTAAAATGTTTTCAATTGTTGATTGTCGCTAACAGCATTGAAGAATCGTCCGTGATTTTGACGGATAGAGATTTAGCGTTGATCAACGACCTTTAAGTAGTGTTCTTAAATACAACGCACATGATATGCCGCTAGCACATAAACCAAAACGTTCAAGGGAATATAATGAAGTATTATTCTGAGTAAAGCGATCATGCAATTTTTTTGTCTGCTTGGAAAAAGATATTGTACGCGACAACGGCATAAGAAATTGAATTTGATCATGCTAGGATTGAGATGCAGTTTGACTACAAATACTATTCTCTTGCAATCAAATACACTGAAAATTCTTGGCTTGACAAATACACTGATAAATTTTTGGTTTGGAAAACAAACAAGTTCATGCATTTGGGACATGCCACGACTAACCGGGTGAAGAGCGCTTATTCTAACCTGAAACGTTACCTAAGTACGAGCAAACTCAACTTCGAGTTATTTTGGATGGGGTGCATTCACTGATTGAACTACAAGACTGTGCAATTAGATCTTCATTTGAAAAAATTCTTTTATATAACACAACATAAATTCGTTATATACATGGACTGCATTGCATAACAATGACACATCAACTTGGAAATTACCATTACTTAGTCTTACATGACATATGTGGATCTTGAAGGTCGAAAGCCAATCAGTTCCTTCCGAGAAGTAACGGATATAGATGATTTTGTTTAGTTGGTTAATGTTATGTTGTACTTCATCTATGTATTATTTCTAATTTATCGCACTTAATATGTCGAGTTCGTACTTTATATTTTATAATATAACCTTCTTAGATGTTTACATGATGCAAAAACATTAGAAAATAGACAAGGATGGCTTAAAATTTCATAAAATTTTATCATTCGTTACAAAATTAAAGATAAAGCAAAGTTATATTAGTTAATAGAAGATATAAAATTATTTAAAATCATAGCCTTCGTTATAGATAACACTATGCAGTGCTGCCTCATAGCCAAATGATTATCGAGAAGTAAGTGTTGATGCTAATCTAGCTAAGCACTCTCACTCCAGGTGTATCGAGAAAGATCTCCCTTCTTATAGTTAGTGTTATATATTATCCGAAATCGCATCAAATAATATATAACAAATCGCGGAAAAAAATAATAAAACCCTTTTGCTAGATTCATCTATAGAAGAAACAGAAAATCAAGAATACTTACGGGTTTGCCTGCTGCTATCCATCTAGTATTCTCTTCTCTACAGTTCTTTTGCGTTCTTTAGCGATTCCACGTTCTCCGGCGATTCCGTTTATGAAACTAAGAGACCTGCAGAATCAGATTAGAGAAGGAGAAAAAGTTTCCAGACACTAAGGAAGCGGCCGTATTTCTGATTAGGGTTTAGAGTGATGAAATACCTAAACCTAGCCCCTTATTTATAGATTTTACAATGTGAAGCCCAACATTGTAAAGCCCATCCTATGTTACTTCCTTGTGTCCGGGACCATAACCCAATAAATTGATAATTCAATTTATATCCCTGATTTATTAATTCAGGCTTAAGTGTTGAGATTTGGGCCCTCTTCATCACAGTGCCCAAATTCAACCCGGTTACCACACTTGAGCCCATAACGCCTTTTTACCCATAGGTCCAATTTAGTTAATTAAATAATTAACTCGACTACTTTTAATTTGGACTTCCTTAAGACAATAACCGAATATGTTTATTTAGCATATCGGTCCAAATTATTATTAGTCTATAAATATATTAAATAAATATATTCCAACAATCTCCCACTTGGACCGTCATATGCTACTCAAGAATACATATTCAACTTTAATGGGATCCCTATATTCATTGTCAATGGGCAAACGGTACAACCCCGTACATGATTGATAATAATAAAGGACTAAAGACCTCTTTCTCGTAATGTGAACAATAGGATGCAACAGTAATCACATTACCATAATCAATCAATTACTTGGGCCAATTATGGAGCATGGTCTAAGAGTAATATGGCTTGTAATCGTACATATCTACTCTTAAATGGTTCCTACTTTTGGAGATCCAATACAGTACAGATATCAATAAATATTTCCAAGCATATATATTGCAATAAACTTTAATGTGCACAATACTGCAAAATATAACATCAGATCCTATTACAAACTCTCCCACTGAAACTAACAATCCTCTAAATCAACTACACCCATAGTGATGGTGTGTCTCTGGAAAACCTTAGGCAAAACCTCCTTTGTTAGGGGATCTGTTATCATGGAGTTTGTTCCGATGTGCTCTATACTTATCTGACCCATCTGTACTCTTTCTTTAACAGACATGAACTTTATGTCTATGTGTTTGGATTTAGACGCACTCATGTTGCTGTTAGAGTACTGCACTGCGGAATTGTTATCGCAATATAACCTCATAGGGATTTCTATCCCTTGTACAATGCGTAATCCAGTAACAAAATTCCACAGCCATAGTGCCTGGTTTGATGCCTCAAAGCATGCAACAAATTCTGCTGCCATGGTGGACGATGCAATAAGTGTTTGCTTTACACTTTTCCAGGATATTGCACCTCCAGCCAATAAGAATATGTTGCCTGCCATGCTTTTTAATGTGTCTGCGCATCCACCAAAATCCGAGTCGGAATACCCGATGATCTCCAGTTTATCCGACTTTCTATATGTCAACATGTGCCCCTTTGTTCCTTGCAGATATCAGAGTACTCTTTTAACTGCTTTCCAGTGATCCATTCCTGGGTTACTAACATATCTCCCCAACATGTTTACAGCAAAGGCAATGTCCGACCTAGTACAATCTTGAGCATACATTAAACTCCCAACTGCAGAAGCATAAGGGACCGTTTTTATTTCCTCAATCTCAAGTTTTGTCTTAGGACATTGACTCGGACTAAGTCTGTCACCCTTTGCTATAGATGTACTTAGGGGTTTGCAATCTGCCAATCCGTAACGTTGTAACACACTTTTAATGTATGCTTTTTGTGATAATCCAAGAATACCACGAGAACGATCTCGATGTATCTGGATTCCTAACACAAAACTGGCATCACCAAGATCCTTCATATCAAACTTGTATGATAGAAATCTTTTTGTAGTGTGTAACAATTCCTTATTGTTTGAGGCAAGCAATATGTCATCCACATATAATATAAGAAATATGAAATTAATCCCACTGAACTTTTGATAAACACAATCCTCAACCGAGTTGATCTCAAAGTCATAACAGACTATCACCTCAAGGAATTTGTTATACCATTGACGAGAAGCTTGTTTAAGCCCATAAATGGATTTCTTAAGTCTGCAAACCAGATCTTTTGAGTTACTTTCTACAAAGTGTTCTGGTTGCATCATGTAGATCGTTTCCTCAATGTTACCATTGAGAAAAGCGGTCTTAACATCCATCTAATTAAGCTCAAGGTCAAAATGTGCAACTAATGCCATGATTGTTCTAAAGGAATCCTTCGTCGGTACTGGAGCGAAAGTTTCTTTAAAATCAATCCCTTCACGCTGAGTATAACCTTTTGCTGCAAGACGTGCTTTTTGTCTTTCCACATTACCCAGGGAATCGCGTTTGGTTTTGTAAACCCATTTACAACCAATTGCCTTTTCCCTTCAGGTAATGTGACAAGATCCTATACCGCATTATCCTGCATTGATTTATACTCTTCTTTCATAACGTCAATCCATTTTTGAGATTCAGAGCTTGCCATGGCCTGTTTGTAGGATGAGGGATCATCTACAGTTCCAGCACATAACTCATTATGCTCCTGAAGATATACTATAAATTCTGGACCTATAGTACTTTTCCTTTCTCTAGTGGACCTTCTTAATGGCACTATTTCCTCCTGTTGCACTTCTTGAGGAGGTAGAGTTTGATCATTATGAACGATGTCATTTTGATTCCCTTGTGGAAGATTATCTTGAGGTTCCTCTTGTTCTACCTGAATCTCTATATCCTGGTTAGAACCCTCAAGTGGAGCATCAGTGTTAATCTGAGGATTACCTTGTTCTAATGGGATCGAAATGATTGGCATTACAACCCAATCTTCAGATATCTCAGTATCCCTATTAAAACCTTCATGAATCTTTATGGATTCTTCCTCAAAATCAACATATGTTCCCTTATTCTTCCCCCCAAACTCAACATCCTCTAGAAACTTGGCTGTTCCTATCTCAAATATTGTACCAGTGAGAGAATCATAAAACTTAAACCCTCTAGAATGTTCGGAATAACCTATGAAGAAACAACTAACTGTTTTTGGGTCCAGTTTCTTTTCTTGAGGTTTGTAAGGCCTCGCCTCAGCTGGACAACCCCACTCATGCAGATGCTTTAAATTACGGTTACGCCAGTTTCAAAGCTCATATGGAGTCCTAACAGTAGCCTTTGTGGGTACTCGATTGAGTATATAAGCGGCACATTTGATGGCTTCCCCCCAGAGAGATAATGGTAGAGATGAGTGACTTATCATGCTTCTAACCATATCTTTTAGTGTTTGGTTCCGTCTCTCAGATACACCGTTCATGCGAGGTGAACCAGGCATAGTGTATTGATGGACTATTCCACACTTCTCTAGGTACTGTGCAAAGGAACCTGGATATTGTTCACCCGATCCGTCATATCTACCATAGTATTCACCACCACGGTCAGATCTAACGGTCTTAATGCTTTTACCAAGTTGTTTCTCAACCTCGGTCTTAAAAGTTATGAACTTGTCCAGGGCCTTATACCTTTCTTGTTGACCGAACCTTGACCTGGTCCTTTGCCATATGCCTTCCGCTTAGGTCCTGCCTTATTTGGTGATGTAATCACATTAGCCTCAAGCGCTGTGCCTTTAAGTATTTCCTCCTCCTGTGCAGCGTGGGAAATCAATTCATTGATATTCCACTTTTCTCGCATGCAGTTATAGGTGGACTGGAAATACTTAAACCGGTCTGGCAGCGAATGAAATGTGAATCCCACTATGCATTCCTCAGGTAAGTCTAAACCGATTGCCTTTAACTTTTGGCAAATCATCAACATTCCCAGAATGTGCTCCCGGATTTTACCTTTGCCATTATACTTTTTGGTAGCTAGCTCGATGAGCAAACGCTGCATCTCTACCTTTTCATTTTTTTTTGGCAAAGGCTTTCTCAATCTCCGTGAGAAAGATCGAGGCAGTGGTAACACCTTTAGGGACAGCCCCACGCAATGCTACTGCTATTCCCTGTAACAAGAGCGCCATGCATAACTTATTTGACCTTTCCCACTTTTCATCAGCCTTAGTTTCATCCGGTGTACTTTCCGGACTAAGGGGAGATGGTTTGGGATTTATCAGTGCATAGTCGTAATCATGGACAGATAAAAACAGCAACATTTCTTCCTTCCACAATTGGAAGTCCGAACAATCCAACGTCGGTGGACGATTCCCCAAAAAATTGTAACCCATGGATACTATAATAGGAACAAACAACACAAAGCACATCTAGCATTTTGACATATAACTGAAAACATGTGCATAAACATGACAAATACATGTAAAACATAAAATTCCTTGATAATAGATACCGGAGGGCAAATCAAATTAACATGAAATTTTATGAGTTTGAGAAAAATACTATGATCATTATTTTAATTTTCTAATTGCCAATGAGACCTTCCGGAGGGCCGATGTCATTTACATATATTAAAATAACCATAATTTGATTTTCTTAAGTACCGGTGAAACCTTCCGGAGGGCCGATTTCACCTACTTAAAATCAAAAAATCGTAAGGCTGAATTTAATTTATCCTAAGTACCGATGAAACCTTCCGGAGGGCCGATTTCATCTAATTAAAATTAAAATCAGCACAAAGACCATTTTCAATAATTTTCTCCCGTTCATGATTAATTTAAACCCAAACGTGAACCTTCCGGAGGGCCGATAATATTTAAATTTAAATTAATCCCCAAACTTTTCGAAGCCTAGGATCCTTAAGAAAATTAATTTTAACCTTCCGGAGGGCCGATTAAATTAATTTCTTAGTTTCACCTACCGGTCTACGAAATCTTAGTCATGCATTGTCATATAATCATTCACACACATACAATTTAATTCACAAATAAACATACAAAAAAAATTATCAAAGTATCATTTTTGTGAAATATATTGTTCAAATATTTTCAAATTAATAACTTTTTTTTATTATTTAACTTATTATTTGCAGCAGCCTGCACGTGCAGCAGGCTGCTGCAAATATTAAGCCCTGCTGCAATTTGCAGCAGGCTATCGCAGCATCTACCGCTGCTGCAAATTGCAGCAGCTTACCTGCCTGCTGCAATTTGCAGTAGGCTGCAGGTCCTAAACGGGCCCACCAATTGTTTTGGGTGGGTCCAGCCTGTATTCATCATGCTGTTATTATCGTTTGGGTATTTTTTGTTGTCCCTATTCTTTTGGCGGTTACTGTGTTTATCGCCGGACAGCCTTTGGTCAGCGTTAACATCAGGGGTTAAGCTGTCGATGAGCCACTGTCCCAATAATTTTGATTTTATTCGTTATTTTAGGGTTGATTTGATGCTAATTTTGGGAGAAAAATTCCAGACATCAATAAACCCTAATTTTACCCGAAATAAAAAAAAATCCCCAAACTATAAAAATTGCAATTTCAATAAATCACATAACATGCTTTTCATACAATCCCTAAATCCATGCCCTACCAATTCAATTAACACATAATCCCAATGACATGGATTCTTTACGATTAAGAAAAATATGCATCTTTGTCTATCAATACTCAATTTGATTATTCTACTGAATCCAAAAAAGGGTTTATTTGGCTCTGATACCAATTGTTATATATTATCCGAAATCGCATCAAATAATATATAACAAATCGCGGAAAAAATAATAAAACCCTTTTGCTAGATTCATCTATAGAAGAAACAGAAAATCAAGAATACTTACGGGTTTGCCTGCTGCTATCCATCTAGTATTCTCTTCTCTACAGTTCTTTTGCGTTCTTTAGCGATTCCACGTTCTCCGGCGATTCCGTTTATGAAACTAAGAGACCTGCAGAATCAGATTAGAGAAGGAGAAAAAGTTTCCAGACACTAAGGAAGCGGCCGTATTTCTGATTAGGGTTTAGAGTGATGAAATACCTAAACCTAGTCCCTTATTTATAGATTTTACAATGTGAAGCCCAACATTGTGAAGCCCATCCTATGTTACTTCCTTGTGTCCGGGACCATAACCAAATAAATTGATAATTCAATTTATATCCCTGACTTATTAATTCAGGCTTAAGTGTTGAGATTTGGGCCCTCTTCATCACAGTGCCCAAATTCAACCCGGTTACCACACTTGAGCCCATAACGCCTTTTTACCCATATGTCCAATTTAGTTAATTAAATAATTAACTCGACTACTTTTAATTTGGACTTCCTTAAGACAATAACCGAATATGTTTATTTAGCATATCGGTCCAAATTATTATTAGTCTATAAATATATTAAATAAATATATTCCAACAGTTAGTCCTTAATACAAATGGAGGTGCTGGTTCATCTTGAACCCGTCCAAATTAGCGCATCACTCGATCAGACATATATCCCTCCATCGTACTCATCAACAGAAGTGGATAAGCAACTAAGCAGATATCATGGACGTGTAATTAAACCCTCATGTACTCGTACGACTCAGACACAACTTCTAAAACAAAAAAATATAACATCTAATTAGAAAAAAATATGATAAGTGAAACATAAACTACTTATAAAATTGGTTACTTACATCGTTCTCCTTCTGATTCGAGAGAAGCAAACGCATCGTCAATTTTGGTCGGACGTTTGACCTACAATCCTCTTGGGTAGCCACTTGACAATCTTTGGACTCCTCATGACATGGTTTGGGTTCTGTGGGGATCTTAATGTTAGGAAATGATTGTATAGCATGGACGACAAGTCCGTGCTTTGGGGGTTTGTCCCACAAACCAGATTCCATGTTCTCCAAACCGTAAAAGTAGTACATTTCATGCCCTTCTAACTGGTGTCCGTAAATATAATACACCCAAATAAAAACATAAGGTACGCTCGTGATAACTGGCGGACAATATCCTAGTCAGTTTGGTCAAGTTAGCGACCCTTAGAAAATGTCTCATGCAACCATTTTATTTTGAACCTGACGCCTCGTGTGGACTCAAGCTCTACGCGGATCTCCTCGACAAAGAGTCCCAACATACATTTATAGTACCCAAAACGCGGGGACGTAACCATATCAATAATCCTACAAACTATAAGGAGACCTATAATGCAGCTAACGTCTTAAATTTTTGATAACTATACAAACTTAAATTTTTTAGAGCTATAATAACTTACTATTTACTTGACCGACGAAGACGTTGAACGCCTCGTGCTCCTTGTAATCCAGGAAGAGCAGTATTTCATTTCATGCAAAAAATGTAAATTACTTTATATGCTCCTCAGTATGGATGACATCAACCACCTCCTCATCCTATACATCTTGTTTAGGGTCACTAATAACACCCACCATAACGCTAGCGGATGGTGGTGGTGGTAGTGTATGCGTTGGTGGCGGTAAACAGTGAGCGGATGGTGGTGCTGGTGATGTATCCGTCGGTGACAGTAAACGGTGAGCGGATGGTGGTGGTGATGATGTATGCATCACTGGTGATCGGTGTACCACAAGTGATGGTAGAAGTGGCGCAACACACTTAGATGATCCACCAGTAGTAGTCAGATCAACTACTTTTGCATTCCTATGGCCTTTATAAATGCGACGACATGACCTTTTGCTATGCTCCTCTAGATCCTCTTCCGTCGATGTTCAACCACGTTTTTTTGCCGCCAACCCTCTCTGCTTCAACAAAATTTACTACGACGATATTTTTACCAGGGTGAATCACCCTTGATCGGGGGAGAACTTTGGCCCTAAGACCATCAATCCGAGTACTAAAATAAACACAAAAAATATAAGGTTAGTCACAAAAATACATAAATAATTAACACATAAAAAATAAGTTAGTATAACCATAAAATATGTTAAAGCTTCAACAATTTCTTAAAAAAATAAAATTCTGAACACTATTTTTTTAAAATATAAATTTTTTTATGAAAAAAATTAAAGTGTGCACAGTTGGGTGCAATTATTACGCATCGATGGGATGCCTAGACACACTCTTTTGGTCTGGCCATTTTCCATCCGATCATGGCAAGAAAAATGGCCAAAATTAGCCTTCAAACACCACCAAAACCGACCACAAACCCCTAATTTCGAAACCCTAAATCTAACCCATCAAATTCAATAAAAAAAACCAATCTAAATAAAAAAATTAAACTAAATTCAACTAACAATCAACAACCAAAGATTGAAAAAGAATAAAAATTACATTGGTGGTGGTGGAGGAGGATGAGATTCATTTTTCTTCACCATTATGCAAGATGAAAAGAGAAAGCGATGGAAGAGGAAGATGAGCATGCCATAATTTTCTTTGGCCGGATTCTAGAGAGAGAATGAGTGTGTGGAGATAAGTTGAAGAAGTGTTCTTATTTTAAGAATGTATGTGTTTTAGAAAAAAAATCTCTTTAAATACCCCAAAAGTGTATTTTGGTCCAAACAATGTGTGTTTATATCAAATGTGAGTGAACTCAAAATTAGATATAGATATATTGGTTTTGGGTAATTTTAACCTGACCTCTTGTAATTGATTTATAAGCGTACAAAAAATATGGACTCCTGATTGCTAATGAGACAAAATATAAAATATAAAATCATTATCTTTAAAATATAAAATCATTATCTTTAAAATATAATGTATCTCTAAAACAAAATATTTCTTCAAGATTATTTATATTATATAAACCATAAACAACAGTATTCCCCCCAGTATGTTTTAAGTTAAACTTTTGAAAACTAAAAAAGATACCTATTGTATTTTAGTATCTTTTCTCTTTTTATGTTCAACTAAATTATATATAGTACCGTTGTTAATAAATTCACAATCTTCGCGAACATAATAAAGAAGGAGTATGATTTTTCATTATATAACTTTTGTTGAGTTAAATCATTATTTTTTGTGATTAATTGTTTTTAAAATTAAAATTCTAAATTTTAAAAGATTCATGTTGCCGAATTTTTGGTTAAAACTGAACACTTTGAACTATCGGTTTGATGGAACTGTCAAATTTTTGAATTTTTTATTATTATTTGAGGGAAGTAGTCGAGTTCCCGTTATTTAGTATGATTGAATTACCAACCACTGAATTTTAAATTTTTCATAATTTTGTTTTGATGAAATCAAATAAAAATATCATAAATTAATAATATTATTTTAATGAAATTACATAAATGTTATTATTAGAAAACAAAAATAAGATTTATTAATAGGCCAAGAAAGCAAAAAGTCGTACATAAATCTAGCTGTTGTAACTAGAGTTGGAAATGGAAACTTAAAGAAAATAGAAATTAGTTCCATTAACTTTGATTTGAGCCCTAATGAAGCAAATGATGTTACTTAAACGGAGTGAAATGAATTCATTCTGTCGGTTCTTCATATATGGAAGACCAAGAATGTCTATCTCTATATATTACTGTAAGTAATCTCATGTTGATTGAATTAAGTTCGAGTTGGGGATTTCATTTTCGATAGGTCATAAAGTCCAACTAAAATAGAAGTTTATATACCCTGCATTAAAGTAAAGTTTTGTAGGTCAGGTTTTGTTACACATACTCAATATTATTAATTCTAAAACAAGATTGAGTATAATGAAAATAGTGTAAAGAATAATGTTGAGAAATCAAGTAAGTTTGAGAAAACAATAAAAATTCAATCTCAAGTATCCTATATTAAGACCAACTAAGAATAATATTTCTCTAATACCAACTAAGAATAATATTGCTCTAAGTTATGCAGGAGCATCAACTTGAGTTATATTATAATTGGCTTTTTGTTTGAGACAAAATTTTACGAACCAGTCTGCTGCAAAATTTTACTCTCTGAAAATCAATCTCAAAGATATGGTGGGAGTTATAAGCTTACGGATACAAACACCACATGGAGAAAGAAACTAATGTGTATAACCATTAGCCAATGAATCAAACATTATTTTTGAATTTATCTCTATATCAATATGAGTGTGACCAATATTATAACATAACATTAATCCATTAAGTAATGCTCTCGTTTCTGCAATTATTGGAGACTGCTTTCCATATAGTCTACAACCCAAAGCAATCAAATTACTATTTGATTTTCGAAGAAAATAACCATCACTTGATTCACTATTAAGAATTCATTCTTCATTAGTGTTTAGATTGAGACGATACCCTAATGGCGAGTGTTATTTAACATATAAAGCATAGTTTTTAATAGTATAATGATTGAAGCAATTAAAAATTTAGCTGTTTTGATATTTTTGCTCCAAATATTCTTAGATAACATATCAGAGCAATCTAATTTAAATAACATGGTCATAATCTTGTTGATTATCCTTGAGAATATACAGATATATTATTATATTTAACTTTGTTTCTGGTATTCTAGATATTCCAAGTGATAATAGCAGGAATAATTGTTCTAATTTGAGATTGTTTGTTAGTAGATGAAAACCGAATATATATCAAGTGTGGGAGTGTTATATGTATCTCAATAAAAAGGAAAAATAGACTAGTAAGATGTTTCCATACTTCATAAGAGATATGACAGTTAACAAAGAGGTGATCAATTGTTTCTATGTTGTTACAAAACTGACATTTTGAAGCTGGCAATTTTTTTTTAAAAATTGAGTCAACTAAGATCAGACCTTTAAAAGTTCTCCAAAGAGGAAAAGAACATTTCTTTGGAGACAGAGTTTAATATATTGTTATGAGTAATGTTTGTTGGTTCTTTTGTTTTTATTTTTTCAAAAGTGTATTTGAAGTTGAATTGGTCTGACTAGAGATGTTCCATTTATATTTATCTGGTATACCTGTATGTAAGGTGAATTTTATTATCCTACTATTATCAGTTAAAGTTACATTGTATGAAAATTTATTAATGTTCCAAGCATTGTTTTCCAAAAATGTATTGATATTTTTACTATTGTACCATATATTATCTTCTTTATAAAAAATGATAATAATAGGGATGGTGTGATACCATCTCTCAAGCCAAAAGTCATAGGTACTGGTTTGGTTTATTTTGGGTTGGGGGTAGTTTGGTAAAGTATTTTGTGAAGTTTAAAGTATTTAATGTTTAGTGTAAAGAGTAGTAAGATAATTGAGCAACCTGCCTGTATTAAATGTTGATCACCCTCATTAATGAGAGTGGTTGAGTATTTATACTCTTAATTAAGGACCCATGGGCTTACAGGTCAAGTTATGAAACCGAGTCAAGTTTAAGGACCCATTAGTCTTTTAAGTAGATTAGAAAATAGCTTAGTCATAAGGTGTTTTACTTTTGTCCTGTCCTGATTTTTTAGTGGCGTGTCATTGTCCGAATTACCCATGTCTGGATTATGCAGTGGGTTGTGTATGAAGTTTCCGAACTCATCATTAACCCTTTTTAGACCTTTCCAAATATCTTTGGTAGGGCTAAAAAATCCACTAAGCCAGTATCAACTTTATTCCATCTGCCCGTGCGGTCCGTACCAAGAAGTTTACTTTCAACATCAACTCAGTTCGAAGTTTGTCAGAACTGGTTTCTCTTTCCAGAATTCTAAGAGTTTTCTTCTTGGATCGTGGAACACGTGTCAATATTTGGTTTGACCTACCAACCATTATTTTTCCTAGACCGGCGCACCCACTAAATCTAGAAAGTTACCTAGGCATTTGATTCTTCACACGTTTGCGCAACCTTTAATCATTGCAAAACCCTCTTCAACTTGCCCTAGGTAACTGTTAATTTTTTACTGTTATATAAATTCTCTTTCACTATTTCATCATCTTCCACACTCAAAGATTTTTTAGAGAGATTTCCATCATTACCTTCAACTTGTTCTTGAGAGGTTTTATGTTCACAGCCAGAAACACACTAGTAAAAGTCGGATGGTTAAATTTGTCAGAGTTAGAAAGAGCGAAGAAGGTAGAAAGAGAGAATCGCATTGCTGCCGGCTTCTTAGTTTCTCCAAGTGAGAAATTCAGTGAACCGGCTCAGGACGCCGATCAAAGGTCATCCTCATCCAAAAACCCTAGGCCCAGACAGTTTTCATTCAAACCAAGCTTTTCACCCCTTCCCTCAGGTTCTTCTGTTCATGAGTTTCAACCTTCTGTGCTTAAAGAAAAAGTTGTTTCAAGTATCAGAAAACCCTCTTCCTTTATTGCTATGGGTTCTGATACTAAAAAGTCTCCGGAGAAGATAACCTCTCGCCAGACAACCCGCCAAACTAAAACCCAATCTACACCTTCACTGACAAAACCCTCCAGATTAGAGGTATCTAAACCAGCATCAAAGGCCAAGCCCTCCAGATCCCAACCTCAACCAGATACCAGGCCTTCAGAGATAATAAGAACTCAACCATCCGAGCAGCCTTCTATGCAAGAAACTGACCCCACTTCTTCCAAGGCAACTGATAAACCTTCCACAGTGATGAAAGAGGTAATGGAAGACAGTATTAAATAGGCCCATTTGAAACTGAGGCCTCAGGTCAAGCGGGATATGCTGTTTCTGATAAGAAGGGAAAAAGTAAGGTGAAAGTCTGCATGACTCATCCAGACTCGCTTCCGGAGTGCTTAGAGGGAAAAGTAGGCCCTTGGTTCAAACATGTTAGTGTCAAATACCTATCGGCCCTACAAAACATAAATTACATCTACACCCATAATGTTGAATTGGGCCGAATTTGGATAAAATGGGGGATTTTAGAGTCAGTAAAAGTAAGGATACCTATCACTCTAGAGACCCCCATGGACTGCAAGCTTAACGAGGTGGTAATTTTCACCGAAGTGTTGAACTGGGGACTCCGATTCTCATTGGACCCATAAATCGTCAGGTACTTTCACTTAGTTAAACTCATCCCTAGCCAGCTAAGCCCCAATGCCCGGTACTCTCTCCTTGCGTGCATCATGGCATCAAGGTTGTCAAAAATCCTACTTCCGATGAAGCAGTTTTCTGTTGTGGCAAGCTTGTGCAAGAATCATCATATTCCATTCTACCATCACAATATGGGGAACAACTTCAAAGTTATGGATGACTTGCTGGAGTCCGAGAAGAACTGTAGGATACAATTTCTGTTTGTCATTGGGACATGGGAGAACGACAGGAAGATTAAGGCCAACACCAATCCTAGTATGCTGACTAGCAGGTGGAAAAGTATTGGTAAGTTCATTTCCTCTCTTTGTCTTTCATGTTTTTCCTTTTAAATTATAAGTGTTCCCATTCTGATTGATTTGTTATGAATTTTAGTGCTACCGAAGGAGTTCATCGGACACTTATAGGAGGGGTAAAAAACCTGTGCAAAACTCAATGCATGGGCTGCGGAGCATTAGGGGAATGCCTTCCACAACTGCTTCACATCGGGCAATCTTGTGAGGTCCCAACTGTGGAACAACACAGGCCGGAGAGACCTCACATGAGAGGAGTTGACTACCCTTCCTCTTCTTGGGGTAATTCTCAAAAGGATAGAGGCCAAGGATGGAAAATTGTTCTTACCTCCTGGAGCAAAGGCTCCCAGCAAGATGAAGAACAAGAAGAAGAAAGCTGCAACAGAGTTGGTTCAAGCATCCACAGAAAGGACTGGTTCGGGGAACTAAGGGGGAATTAATGATGTCCTGCTCAAAGTAGTAGAGGCTAAAACAGCGAGGGAGGCTGGAGAGTCGCAGAACCCACCAAAGCCTTCTAAGAAGAACAGAAAAGGGAGGGCCAACAGTGATGAGAAAACTGCTAAGAAAAAGATGGTCACCCTGGGAGAATAAATAATTCTTCGTCCTTCGGAAATCCAACCTCCACCAGCCCCTGTTGATCCCACCTTATAAGATAAAATCCCAACAGATCTGCAGTCCGGAGAGATTTCTGGGGGAGGGAATAAAGAAGTGGACATTAGTGCCCTTCAAGACATTGATTTATACTTCAATAATTCTGAGAAGAATGATTTCGCAGGTCCCTACCGCCCCTCCAGCTCTGCCAATATGGTGACCTTCAATGGTAAATCTTTATCAGTCTCTGGAGAGCAAGATGTTCTGAGCCACTCCTTCCTTGGTCACATCCGGCCAATACTCGACTTGGAAAGACAGGTGAAAAGTCAGAACACCCTTATCAACTCCCTCACCTCTGACAAGGAATACCTATCAAACGATCTCCTAAACGCTCAGTAGAGTATAGAGGAACTGAAGAAGGAGATGGAGGCACTGAAGAAGGATAAGGAGGATTCAACAACTAAGTTAGCCTCATCGGAAGCAGCTAGAACTGAGCTCCAGACTAAGTATTCTAACTTAGAAAATGACTTCACAATGCTGAAAAAGGAAGTGCAGACCAAGGATGGTGCCATTCAAACCTTATCTGATGAGAAGGCTAAGCTGGAGAACTTTGTTTCAGAAATGATCAAGGAGAATGAAGATTTAAAGAGCCAGCAGAAATAAGCTATCCAAGAAATATTTGATAAATATACCAATGAAGTGATTGACTCCTTGGAGAAAAGAGATGATGAAGTCAAGTCTGACATGGTGCTGCTCTTCCATGAGACTTTTTCGAATAGGACCCTTGGTCCCTTATGGAAATATGTGGAATACGAAGACCTCCCATTTCACACCATGGCAGATGGCGACAAACACAACTACTCCAGTGTAATAGATTCCACTACTGATGATGGAGAGGGAACTAGTGAGAGTTCGAGTGCCGAACTCAAAACTCCTAAAAAAGATAATGTTAATGAAGGAACGTCCGAAGGGAACAAGCCCTAAGGTCTTATATTATTTTGTGTCTTTCTGAACAGTTAAAATCCTTGGATGGCCAAGGAATATTTTGTAATGTTATTCGGTTAGAGTCAGAATAAGTCTTTTAAACACCTAAAGTCCTTGGATGGCCAAGACATGTTTTGTTTCCCTATCCAGTTCAAATCTGAATAGGTTTAATTTATCAAACCTTCTTTTATTTAATACTTTCTTTTCGTTAAATCTTTCATGGCTAATGTTTAAGTAGCCCCTAGCATTTCAGAAGTATTATAGTGAGAGTGTTTAATATCTCTGATGACATGTATTTAATAGTCATCACTTAACCAAGTTTGTCCGATCTACTAAAGATTTAAGGTGTTGAACAAGTGATTTGTACTTGAATTGAATTGTAGTAAAACCACTCCGAATGTTTTAAAAAGGCATCACATATTATTAAATAAAAATCTGGACACCTCATTAAAACCTCCCCGCGTCTCCAGGGTAGGAAAAAGTATGCCCCATAATATTTACATTGATATCTACCAAGTAAATATTTACAAACAAATTTTATTCTAAATATAACCTGAGATGTTCAATATTCCATGGGTGGTTCAAAACTCTTCCTTCTTTGTCCTGAATCCTATATGTCCTAGGCTTAAGTTTTTCAGAGACCTCATTGGGGCCTTCCCAGTTCAAAGCCAGCTTACCGAACTGCTTCTCCTTGGTGTGTAAGAAAACTTTTCTTAACATCTTATCTTCTTGTTGAAAATATCTTCTCTTGACCTTGGAAGCAAATATGCTCCTCATCAAGCCTTGATAGTGAGTTGTTCTTAAGTGAGCTTTAACCCTTCTTTCTTATATTAAGTCCAATTGATTCCTAATTTCTATCTCATTAGCTTGCTTAGAATAGTTATGGACCCTGTATGATAGTAGGGTAGCTTCTATGGGGGTAATTGCAACCATCTCATACACCAAAGAAAAATGGGATTGTTGTGTAGCAGCCCGAGGAGTAGTTCGGTATGCCTACAACACTTCTTGCAGATAGCTTGGCCACTTCCCGAAAGCTCCTTCTAGATTCTTGTTCAATCCGGACAAAGTAGTCTTGTTGGCAACTTCAACCTGGTCGTTCGCTTGTGGATGGAAATGAGAAGAAAAACAATGTTCAATCCTTCGAGAAGCACAAAAATTCTCCATATCCTTATTATCAAACTGTGTCCCATTATCTGTGGTAATCTTTTGTGGAATCTCAAATCTGCAACATATATTGGATATGATAAATTTAATAACAGCCTTCGAAGTGGTTCCTGCCAAAGGAGCTGCCTCTATCCATTTTGAGAAGTAATCAATAGCAACTATAATAGTTTTGCACCCCCGGACGCCATAGGCAGAGGTCCAACTAAATCCAATCCCCAACGAGCAAAATATACTGGCTCAGAAATAGACTCCATAGGTACTGCTGGCACATGAATTTCATTGCCATACCTTTGACATGGAACACACTTTTTTACCATTTCTTTAGCATCTGCCATTATGGATGGCCAATAGTACCCAACCAACAACACTCTCCGGGTTAGTGCCCTGTACCCACAGTGTCCTGATCCTTCTCCATCGTGTAGTTCGGATAAAATGACTTGAGATTCTCAACCTACAAACAACGCAGAAGAGGTCCACTGAAAGATTTTTTTTATAGAGAACTCCCTTTATGATAAAAAAAATCACGAGCCATGTGTTTTATTTTTCTTGCCATAGCTTTATCCGGAGGCAAAACCCCATCAGAATATATTGAAGAAGGAAAACCTCCGATCTTTAGGTTGAATCACCTGTATGCTCAAGATTTCCTCCTCTTCCTTGTTTTGACATAGTTGTATGGATAGGAATTCATGTATGTGAATCCAAAGGTAAGACTCAGAATATGCTATGGTTGCCAAAGAATCTGCCAGTGTATTCTCTGACCTACGAATATGCTCATAACAAACACTTTTGAAGTTGGCCGTCACCTCTTTCCGGATGAGTAAATATTTGATCAGTTGCTCATTCTTAGCCTCAGACCGACCTTGAGCGTGATGGATAATAAGCTGAGAGTCATTCATCAACAGAACTCTCTTAGCACCACATAGGAAAACCAATTTAAGACCAGCTATAGCTGCTTCATATTCGGACTCATTGTTAGAGGCCCTGAATCCAAAGCATATAGCCTGGTACATTTTATCACCATATGGAGAGGTTAAGAAAATTCCAGCTCCACACCCCATGGTGCTTGAACCACCATCAGTTCAGACTACCCACTCTTTCTTGGTTTTCTCTTCTGAAGTTTGTTTGGAGTTCATGTCCGAATGGAATTCTACCAGGAAATCAGCCACTGATTGAGCTTTAATAGCCATTCGTGGGGCAAAATCAATATCGTAATCACCCAACTCTACTGACCACTTGGTCATCCTTCTTGATATGTCTGGTTTCTGAAGAACATTCTTCAATGGGAAAGATGTTCGGATAACGATAGAATGAGACTAAAAATATGACCTTATCTTTCTTGCTGCAATTGGTGTGGATAAAAATAGCCTGAGGGTAGGCTGGTAATTTCAAGTAGAGTTTCAGGGTGGTGTAAGGGTGTTTCAAGGTGGTGTAAGGGTGTTTCAAGGTGGAGAGAGAATTAAGCAGCTTGGCAGTAGTTAATTTTTTGTTACCAGAAGTTAATGCTGGTGGTTGAGTATTTATAGTGTGATGCTTGGGCCCTTATGGGCTTTCGGGTCAAGTTTAATGGACCCGGGTCATGTTTAAAGACCCATGAGTTCTAAGCAGGAGGACAGGTAGCTTAGTCAGGAAGTGTTTAGGTTTTTTAGTACTTTAGTCATAGTTCGAACAGCCTTAGGCTCACAGTGTTCGAAGTGATCTGTCCGGTCCAAAAGTTCTGTCCGATTTAAGTCCTTAATGTCTGTCCGGTTTCCGGAGAGATTTACACTGATCTGCCCTTCCGGGGAGTATTCTGAATTCGGACTCATCAGGAGCCCCTTTTTTAGGTGTTTGAACAAGTGTCCTTGTCAAAGAACTGAAAAACAGTCCGATTATAGGAAGTGGTTTTCAATTCGGAGAGAGTTGTGGGTATACCCGGACAAATTGAACGTTACGAATTCCAAACGGTTTTTGCCAGAGTTAATGGGACACGTGTCACTCTCTGATTGGTCACTCCAGCCGTTTTTTCACCTTGAATTTCGCACCACTTTCTCGGACAAGTTACCTCTTTAATTGCCAATAATGACATCAGCGCCGTCTTTTAATCATTGCCCAACTTTTCGGATTCTCCTAGGAATCAACTCCTTCTTTTCACATTTACTATAAATTCTCATTCATTTTTCACTGTCTCATTATCTCTTTCAAATTTCACTCTGCAATTTCACCCAGAGCTTTATCTCTCTAGAACTCGAAACTTCCTTGGCTGTTTATGTTTACAGCAAGAACATCACTGATCAAAGGCGGCTGGCTTAACCTCTCGGAGTTGGAGAAAGCACAAAGGATCGAGAAGGAAAAAAGACTTGCAGCAGGGCTTCCATCGTCGCCTGTTGAGAAACCAGCCTCTTCTGTCGCATAATCTGATAGAGGTTCATCTTCTTCCAAAGGTACTAAGCCTAAAAAGCTCTTTCAATCCACCCTTTCTCCCATAGTTTCTGGCTCTTCAGTTCAGGAGTCAATCCCTGCTGTTGAGCCAGGAGTTACCGCTACCAGTGTTAGGAAAAAATCGTCTTTTATTGCCATGGGGTCTGACTCTGACCACTCCCCGGATAAGCTAGTCATCAAAAGGCCAAGCCAGTTAGTCAAAGGGCTATCCTCTAAAAACACTCCCTCGAAATCGGGGAAAAAAAACAGTGAATCTGAGTCTGGGGCAACTATTAGAGCTCCCCGGGAGAGGCCGTCAGGACTAGAGGCCAGCAGCCCACTACCCCCCAAAGAATCTTCTGCCTCAGAAACTCAAATTGAGGTGAGAAGTCGAATAAATACGGGCAGTCAACAGTCCGGAGGGTCAGCTATGCCAAGCTTCAATCCTCCCCGGACTACTTCTACAGAAGCTTCCCCAACAATTATGAAGGAGAGGATGGAGGACTCCACTGAGGAGGTCCGTTTTGAGTCCGAGTCCTCTGGACAGGCTGATACTTCTATTGTTGTTGCCAAGAAGGGCAAAAAGAACTTATATCTGAGGCATCCGGACCTGCCGGACCTGCCGGAGAGCCTTGAAGGGAGAGTGGGGCCATGCTTTCATAAAGTTGAGTTCAAGTATCTTTCGGCCTTGCTGAGGACCAAGTATGCGTTCATCCATACTTCAGATCTGGGTCGATTGCGCACAAAGTGGGGGATCCCTGAGAATGTGAAGATACGAATTCCCATCGATCCGGAGACCCCGATGGATTGTAAAAGGAATGAGATAGTCTTCTTTACGGAGCTATTCAATTGGGGACTCAGGTTCCCACTGGACCCGGAGATAGTGCGCTACTTTCACTTGGTCAAGCTCTGCCCAACACAGCTAAGCCCCAATGGATGGTTCACCTTAATGTCATGTATCGTGGCATCTAGGTTATCTGGGATCCCTCTTCCTATGGAAGAGTTCGCAGCTGTGGCCAGCCTGTGCAAGCATCATCAGTTCCCCTTCTACCATTTCAACATGGGGAACGACCTTAAAGCTGTTGATGATCTCCTGGAATCGGAGAGTAAGTGGAGGAGCCAATTTTTGTTTGTTAGTGGCTCATGGGAAAACGACAAGAAAATCAAGGTCGGAGAGAATCCAAGCCTTCTTAGGAGTAGATGGAGGAGTGACCGTAAGCTTCTCATCTTAAGTCTCTGTCCGATTTTCCCTTTTCTTTAAGTTTATGCTAATCAGTTTTCTTTTTGTTCTAACAGAGCTGCCAAAGGAGTTCGGGGACTACCTGAAGGCCGAACAGACTACCTGTGGCAAAATTAACGCTTGGGCCGCAGAGAACTGGGAGAATCGGTTCCACAAGGCCTTCACTCCTGGAAACCTAGCAAGGTCTCACCTGTGGAACACCACAGGTCGAAGAGACCTAACTTGGAGGAGTTCACCACCCAACCTGATGAAGACATCGTGCTGAGAAGGTCCCACGAATTGGATGGGACTCTCTTTCTGCCTGCCCGGGCCAAAGCCCCAAGCAAAATGAAGGGCAAGAAGAAGAAAGGCAGGAAGGTGGCAGGTGACACTGAGAAGGAGGCCCCAACAGAATCAGAGGGACTGGCCCAGGTTCAAATTGATGCAGCCCTTTTACAAGTGGTGGAGCAGGAGAGCGAGAAGCAGGAAGTGAACCTTCCAAAACCTCTAAGGGCTTCCAAGAGGACTCGCAAGCAAACAAGTGTGGTGCTGATAGGGAGGCCAAGAAGAAAAAGACTTCCCAAGGAGATGAGATTTCTCTCCGGGATCCGGAGCCCTCTTTCCCTACTGACCCAACATTGGCCGAAGAGATCCCAAGGGACTTTCAAGAAGAAATTCCAAAGGAATTCCATACAGGTGAAGTTGAGGGGGGAGAGCTTAACTTGGATGAAATGGACATCACCGGTCTGGGTGGACTTGGTGAATATTTTCTTGGCCTGCCCCGAGATGAGTTCGCAGGGCCCTACATCCCTCCGAGCAGCTCCAACACAGTCAATTTTAACGGTAAGACTTTCATGGTTTCTAGCGAGAAGGATATTATAGCCCATTCTCTTCTTAGCAATGTACAGCCAGTGCTCACTTTGGAAAGGCAAGTCCGAAGTCAGGCAGACACCATCAAAGACCTCAAGTCTGAGAAGGAGAAACTGTCCGAGGACCTCCGGACTGCTGCTACTAAGGTTGATTTGCTTAAGGAGGCAAATGATCAGTTAAAGAAGAATCAAGATGAAAGCAACACAAAAGTTGCTTCTTTGGAAGAGACCATAAAAGATCTCCGGGCTAAACTGTCCGGACTGGAGAAGGACCTGACCATCTCAAGGGGAGAAACTGCAGCCAAGGAGAAGCTCATCACCAACCTGACCACTGACAAAATCGCTTTAGAGAATGCAGTGACTCAGGCTGGTGAAGAGAAGGCTGCTTTGGTGAGGGACCAAGAGGCCACAATCAAGGCCAAGATCAACGCCTATGCTAGGGAGATGATACAAATCGAGGAGCTAATGATTCAAAGGGTGAAGTCTGATATGGTTCTCCTATTTCACGAAAAATTCCCGAAGAGGAGACTGGGGGGATTATAGCGCTATGTGGATGATGATGACCTTCCCTTTTATACTATGGTTGACGAGGGATATTCCAGTGAGTCCTCATCTGATAATGAAGAGGAAACCGGAGAGAGCCCAGGTGAAGAAGAGATTGATCCCAAGGGCAAGAAGATAGTCGAAGAGAGGAGTGACATCAAGGGCAAGAAAGCAGATGAGGGCGAGCCATCTTCAAAGGCTCAACCTTAACTTATAATTTATTCTGTTTATCTTTTATTCGAACTAAAGTCCTTGGAAGGCCAAGACACTCTTTTTGTGATGATGTCCGTATTATTCGGATAGATTTTTTGTACTGTGCCCAAACTTGTTCAAAAAGTCCTTGGAAGGCCAAGGCAATTTTAAGTTGTTGAATTAATGTTTTTATTTTGCTCAACCATCCTCTTCTTTCATTATTTGTTTAAATAGCCGGAGTTTAAGCAGTTTTATTGTATTGTGAGAGTATTAAGACTCTCCGGCTAGAATTTAAATAGCCCTTAGACCTTTCAGTCCGGGTAGTATGACAAGAAACAGAATTTTGAAAATACTTAGAAAATTATTGAAGAAGGCATCCAATTCCATTGAAAGCTCTCCACGTCACCGAAGAGGGGAAGGTATGCCCCCAAATATTTACATGGATGTTTAAACAAGTAAATATTTACACAAGTGTTATTCCAAGTACATTCGAAGGTGTTCAATATTCCAAGGGTGAGTTAAAACCCTGCCATCTTTGTCTTCCAACCAATAAGTCCCAGGCTTGATTCTTTCAACCACAGTATACGGACCCTCCCAGGTTGGGGCCAGCTTTCCGAAGAGCTTTTCCTTAGTATGCAAGAAAACTTTCCTTAATACTTTATCTCCTGGTTGAAAATCTCTCCTTTTAACTTTAGAAGCAAACCTGCTTCTCATCAAGCCCTGATAGTGTGCAATTCTAAGATGAGCTTTAACCCGTCTTTCTTCGATCAAATCGAGCTGATTTCTAATTGCCATCTCATTAGCATGTCCGGAGAAGTTATGAACACGAAAGGAAGGGAGTGTCTTCTCTATGGGGGCTACTGCATCCATTCCATAGACCAAGGCAAAGGGGGATTCTTGCGTTGCAGCCCCAGGTGTTGTCCGGTAGGCCCACAAGACTTCTTGTAGATAACTAGGCCACTTCCCAGCAGCCCCTTCCAAATTTTTCTTTAAACCGGACAGTATTGTTCTATTGGCTACTTCAACTTGCCCATTGGCTTGTGGGTGGAAAGGTGAAGAAAAGCAGTGCTGAATACCCCTTGAGGCACAGAAGCTTTCCATTTTTCTGTTGTCAAACTGTGGCCCATTATCTGTTGTTATTTTCTGGGGGACGCCAAATCTGCAACATATGTTGGACAAAATGAATTTTATGACAGCTTTCGAGGTTGTCCCTGCCAAGGGAGCTGCTTCTACCCACTTTGAGAAGTAGTCAATGGCCACAATTATAGTTTTACGCCCTCCGGACGCCACAGGGAGAGGCCCAACTAAGTCCAATCCCCATCGAGCAAAAGGGATGGGCTCAGAAATTGATTCCAAAGGAATGGCTGGTACATGAATTTCATTGCTGTACCTCTGGCATGGGTCACACCTTCTCACCAGCTCCTTAGCATTTTTCATGATCGATGGCCAATAGTATCCGGAGAGTAGTACTCTTCTTGTTAAAGCTCTAAATCCACAATGGGCTGATCCCTCACCATCATGCAATTCGGAGAGAACCATTTGTGACTCATGATCCCCTAAACAACGTAGGAGAGGTTTGCTATAGGATTTTTTGTACAACACTTCTCTTAATATGACGAAACCACGAGCCTTGTGCTTCAATGTTCTGGCTTGTGATTTATCCAAGGGCACGATACCATCAGACAGATATTGTATAAGAGGAGACCTCCAGTCTTGAGGCCGATTTACTTGTATTTCAAAGACTTCCTCTTTTCCACCCTCACCAAGTTCAATAGAAGGGCTTTCAAGCACATGGATCCATGGGTAGGACTCCGTATATGCTATCGTTGCCAATGAATCTGCTAGCTCATTTTCTGCCCCGAGGATGTGCTCATAGACAACAGCTTTAAACTTTAACGCTTCATTTTTGAGGAGGAGTAAATAATTGACCAATTGCTCCTTTCTAGCCTCTGATAGGCCCAAGGCATGGTGGACAAGCAATTGGGAGTCACTTAGTAGCTTGACCCTTTTAGCTCCACAAATATAGGCCAACTTTAACCCAGCTATGGCTGCTTCGTACTCGGACTCATTATTGGACGCCCTGAAAGCAAAACAAATAGCTTGGTACATGTTGTCCCCGTAGGGGGAAGTGAGACATATTCCTGCCCCAGAGCCCATGGTACTAGATCCTCCGTCTGTTCGGACAATCCACACTTTCTTGTCTTTTGAATCAGTAGGCTGCTCTGAATCCCTATCAGAGTGGAATTCAACCAGAAAATCAGCCACAGCTTGGGCTTTTACCGCTGTCCGGGGAGCAAAGTCTATGTCGAAGTCCCCCAACTCTACTGACCACTTTGTCATTCTGCTTGAAATGTCTGCTTTTTGAAGGACATTCTTTAAAGGGAAAGATGTCCGGACGACGATAGGATGAGCCTGGAAATAGGACCTCATTTTTCTTGCAGCTATCACCAAAGCCAATGCCATTTTTTCAAGTTTCAAGTAACGCCTCTCAGCATCAATCAAACTTTTGCTGATGTAGTACACTGGGTGAGGATGCCCATCAACCTCTCTTACTAGCACAGCACTGATGGCACAACTTGAAACAGCCAGGTACACAAAGAGAGTCTCCCCATCAACTGGTTTGAACAAAGTTTTGGGAGAGGAAAGATGTTTCTTGATTTCATTGAACGCTTCATCACACTGCGGTGTCCATTCAAACCCCTTTGCACCCTTCAAGGTTTGAAAGAAAGGAGCACACCTGTCCGAAGACCTGGAGATGAATCTGTTCAAGGCAGCTAATCTCCCCGTTAATCGCTGTACTTCTTTAATGTTTCGAGGAGGCTCCATCTGGAATAAGGCATTGAGTTGGTCCGAGTCGGGCTGTATTCCATGCTCACTTATGATATACCCTAAGAATTTCCCGGACTGCACTCCGAACACACACTTTTCAGGGTTTAGTTTTAAATTCACTTTGGCCAAGTTGGCAAAAGTTTCTTGGAGGTCGGACAAGTGCAACTGCTCATCCACGCTTTTCACCATCATATCGTCAATGTAAACCTCCATATTTCTTCCAATTTGATTAGCAAATGCTTTGTTGACTAACCTTTGATAAGTAGCCCCAGCATTTTTCAAGCCAAAGGGCATCACCTTGTAGCAATGTAGTCCCCTATCAGTGACAAATGTGGTATGCTCTTGATCGTTTGGATCTACTTGGATCTGATTGTACCCGGAGAAGGCATCCATGAAGGAGAGTAGCTTGTTCCCTGAAGTAGAGTCTACTAACTGATCTATCCGGGGGACCGGATACAAATATTTTGGGCAAGCTCTATTGAGGTCTGTGAAGTCAATGCACATACGCCATTTGCCATTCTTCTTTTTCACCAAGACAGGATTGGCAGTCCACAAAGGGTATTGAGATTCTTTAATATGCCCCATCTTTGTGAGTCTGTCAACCTCTTGCACTATGACATCAGCCTTTTCTTTTGAGAAAGCTCTCCTCTTTTGTACCACTGGTGCCACATCTCTCTGGACAGATAGGTGATGGGAAATCACCTCTGATGGAACTCCAGTAACATCAGCATTGCACCAAGCAAAAACGTGCTGATGGTCTTTCAAGAATTTCAACATCTCTTCTTTCAACATTGGTGGCATTTTGGACCCTATCCTGACACTTTTTCCTTCTTCCAAGCAGTGCGTTTCAACCTCTTCAATCGGAATCAACACTCCAGGGGTCTCTCTGGGGTCATCAATTTCACCCTCACCCCCAGGAAGACCCTCAAACTGCTATTGATCATTTATACGGACTGCCCCCAGCGTTCGTGGAGCCAAGGCAGTGGCATAGCATTCTCTTGCAATCTTCTGGCTGCTCCGGACAACCCCAACCTGTCCCTGAACAACATACTTTAAACACTGATGGACTGTCGAAGCCACTACATGCATCCTAGAGAGCCAAGATCTCCCTAGAATAGCATTATAGCAAGTGGGACAGTCCACCACAATGAAGAGTATTCTAACCATTTTCTTGAAAGGGCCCCTGCCCAATAACACTTCTTCTTCAAACTCCCCGATCACATCGGCTGAGCTGCCCGTGAAACCCACAATTGACCTGTCCGACTTCTGAATCACAGCTGGATTTTTCATTTTCTTGTAAGTGTTTAGAAAAAGGATATTGGCAGAGCTTCCAGTATCCACCAGAATTCGCCTTATCTCATTGCCCCTATAGATGCTCCTATGACAACAGCATCCTCACGAGGGCCATCAATATCTCTCAAATCATCCTCATCGAAGACTATGAATGGGAATGAGTTTGGAGATTGATAGGATGTCATGCCTCCTTCTAGCTGGGAGGCTAAATTATGAACATGCCTCTTTCTTGAAGAAGCAGTGGGAGCAGTCATTGTGTCCCCTCCGAAAATCGTCAGTGACTCGAAGAATTTAATGAGCCCGGAGACTGTTTTAGAATGCTCCTCTATGGCACCCACCTTATTTCGTGTTGGATCAGGATCCAAGTATTCAGATTCCACATCAAACCTTTCAACTATTACCATGCCCCCCTCTGGGGCAGCATTACTTGGACCAACCCGGTGAATGTTGTCAGGCCTGTTGCCTCCTCTTCTTTTAACGTATGCACCCAACTTTCCCCTTTCAATCAAGTTTTGTACCTCTTGTGTCAGTGCTATGCAATCATCAGTGGTATGGCCAATATCATTGTGGTATTGGCAAAAGGAGTTGTTACGATGCTCTCGGGGAGACTGCAAGGTTGCTGGTCTCCGGTAGTGTACCTCATCTTTTGTTTTATCGAAAATGGTCGCCACACTTTCTTTGAGTTCTGCAAACCACTCCGGTTGGACCCATGGCCCCCTTTTATTTCTTGATTGCTGACTTTGAGCAGGAGCTGCTGGCTGAGACTGAGCTTTTGCCCTACCATGCCCCTGTCCGGTTTCTCTGGCTTTATTCCCGGATTGGTTTTGATTTGGAGTTGGTGCCACCGGGGTGGATCTCACCTGTCTGTGCACCCTGGTCTTTTTTGTTTCATCAACGTTTATTTGCTTGCCAACTTGATTTAGCAATCCTCCCCAGGTCATGGCTTTCTTCCTGGTCACCGAATCAGCCAGGTTGCCTGGGTTCAAACCTTGTCTTAGGGATGCTATTGCCACCTGTTCGAAGCAATCAGCCAACCCATTCTTTGTGTTCACAAAACGACTTATGTACTCTTTTAATGACTCGTTTGGTTCCTGGGCGCAATGGATTATGGTGTCTCCATTGCCCTTCAGCTCCTTACTCCCCACAAACTGCCTTCGAAAGGCTACCCAAAACGCATCAAAATCTTTAATACAACCCTGAGGCAGGCTGTTGTACCATTTCAGAGCACTCCCCGTAAAGGATTGGGAGAATGCCCTACATAGTAGTTTATCATCATCATCAAAGTTCATCATGAAGTTCTTGAATTGCTCCAGATGATTGTCCGGATCAGTACTGCCATCGTACTTCTCCATCTTAGTACTGTCAAACCTCTTGGGGAGGTTTCCGGACAGGATTTTAGAAGACAGTGGAGACTGCCTCCAATTCCTTCCACGACTGAACACGGTATCCTCATTAGGAGTTGCAAAGATACCTGGCTCATCGTGGAAAGCAAAGGGATCCATCAACATCTTGTCCGTATACCTCCGGTGGTGAGATGATCCCTTTCCAATATGCCTTTTCATTTTTCCATGGTGATCTATTTTTCTCGAATATTTCTTAACCTGCTTTTGCTTTTTCTTGGTTTGACCCTCATCACTGCTAGAGGACAAGGATTTTTCATTTCCCTCACTGTCCGAAGAGCTGCCCGAAGATTCTGAACTTGGGTCAGAGCTCTCCACAGGCTTGGACCGATGAGACTTTTTAGAACTAGCATGTGTCTTTTTGGTACTCACATGAGTTTTCGAAGCCTCAGGCTCTCTAGGGTTGTCGGTGTGATGAACAACCGATGCCTTGGATTTTTCTTTCACGCCCATTTTGGCCTTTTCAGCCCTCAGAGCTTCTATCTCAAGCTTTAACCTGTCACGCTCTTGGACTGTATATTCATCGTTCTCTTCCACCACTTCGAGCAAAGCTGGTGGAAGCTCTGGATTATCCAGATTCATTCGGACAGAATTTCTTTGCTTGGTTTCGAATACTTGATTCAGGCACCGTCGCCTCCCACTGTGGTCGCCAATTTGGTGTGGATAAAAATAGCCTGAGGGTAGGCTGGTAATTTCAAGTAGAGTTTCAGGGTGGTGTAAGGGTGTTTCAAGGTGGTGTAAGGGTGTTTCAAGGTGGAGAGAGAATTAAGCAGCTTGGCAGTAGTTAATTTTTTGTTACCAGAAGTTAATGCTGGTGGTTGAGTATTTATAGTGTGATGTTTGGGCCCTTATGGGCTTTCGGGTCAAGTTTAATGGACCCGGGTCATGTTTAAAGACCCATGAGTTCTAAGCAGGAGGACAGGTAGCTTAGTCAGGAAGTGTTTAGGTTTTTTAGTACTTTAGTCATAGTTCGAACAGCCTTAGGCTCACAGTGTTCGAAGTGATCTGTCCGGTCCAAAAGTTCTGTCCGATTTAAGTCCTTAATGTCTGTCCGGTTTCCGGAGAGATTTACACTGATCTGCCCTTCCGGGGAGTATTCTGAATTCGGACTCATCAGCAATCACTAATGTTAGTGCCAACTTTTCAAGTTTTAAGTACCTCTTCTCAGCATCTATCAAACTTTTTTTGATGTAGTACACCGGACGAGGGTAATTGTCCACTTCTCTTACCAATACTGCACTTATAGCACATTCTGACACAACTAAGTATACATAGAGTATTTGTCCTTGAATGGGCTTGAAAATAGTCTTTGGTGAGGATAAGTGTTTCTTTATTTCAACAAAACCTTGGCTGCACTATGGAGACCAATTAAAATCTTTAGCATTCTTCAAAGTTTGGAAAAACGGAGCACACTTGTCCGAAGACCTTGAAATAAAACGATTCAAGGCTGCCAACCTCCTAGTGAGCCTCTTGACTTCTTTAATATTTCGAGGAGGATCCATTTCTAATAGGGCATTAAGCTGATCTGGATCGGGCTATATCCCTTTCTCACTTATCACATAACCTAAAAACTTTCCGAATCAAACCCTAAAGACACATTTTTCTGGATTCAGTTTCAAATTCACAGATGTCAGATTAGCAAATGTTTCTTGAAGGTCAATTATGTGCAAATCCTCTTCCAAGCCTTTTAACCATCATGTTATCTATGTACACCTCCATAATTCTGACAATCTGGCTAGCGAATGCTTTGTTCACCAACCTCTGATAAGTAGCCCCAACATTTTTTAACCCAAAAGGCATCACCTTGTAGAAATGAAGACCTCTATCTGTTATGAAGGTAGTATGATCTTGGTCCTTCGGATCCACGTGTATCTGGCTGTACCTATAGAAAGCATCCATGAAGGACAACAACTTGTTTCCTGACGTTGAGTCCACCAACTGATCTATCCGGGGGACTGGATAAAGATCTTTTGGGAAAGCTCTGTTGTGGTCAGTAAAATCAATACACATACGTCATTTCCCGTTCTTTTTCTTGACCAACACCGGATTGGAAGTCCATAAAGGATACTTGGATTCCTTTATGTGTCCCAGCTTGGTAAGCCGATCAACTTCTTGGACTATTACATCAGCTTTCTCCTTAGATAAGCTCTCATTTTCTGTACAACAGGTGCAACATCACTCCAGATTGAAAAATTGTGTGAGATAACGCTTGCAAGTACTCCGATTACATCACTATTGCACCAAGCAAAGACATGCTGATTGTTTAATAAAAAGGACAATAATTTCTTTTTCAACTCTGGCGCCATCTTGAAACCAATCTTGATATTTTTACCCTCTGCAAGGGAGTGGGTTTCAATCTCTTCAAATGGTATTAAAACACTAGGAGCCTCTATGGGGTCATCAATCTCACCCCCCCCTTTAGAAGGCTCCAATAATTTCTAATCTTCATTGATCCGAATCGCTCATAAAGTTCTAGGAGCAAGAGCAGTGGCATAACATTCCCTGTCTATCTTCTGAATACTTCAGTCAACACCTACTTTCCCTTGAACTGTATACTTTAAACATTGATACATGCATTCTAGAAAGCTAGGACCTCCCAAAAATTGAATTGTAGGATGTGGGACAATCTACCACAACGAATAACACCCTTACCATCTTTTTAAAGGGCCATTTGCCCAACATCACTTTTTCCTCAAATTCACCAATTACATCCGCAGAGCTTCCTGTGAAGCCCACAATGGTTCTGTTTGAGTGTTGAACAATGGCCGGATTCTGTATCTACTTGTAGGAGCTTAGGAAGAGGATATTTTCCGAACTTCCTGTGTCTAGCCAAATCCGGCGAATATCATTGCCCCAATAGATGCTCATATCACCACCGCATCTTCATGAGGCCCAATAATATTTCTTAAATCATCCTCATCAAAAATTATGAATGGAAAAGGGGTTTGGTACTAATGAGAAGACATTCTCCCTTCCAACTGAGTGGCCAGACTATGTGCATGCCTCTTTCTTGATGAAGGAGTGGGTGCTGTCACAGTATCCCCTCCAAAAATGGTGAGTGGCTAAAATAAATTAATGAGTTCGGACATTGTCCTAGTTTGTTATGTTATGACCCCCACTTATTTCCGAGTTGGATCAGGATCCAGGTACTCTGAATCAACATCAAATCTTTCAAGGATCACCATTGCCCCTTTTCGAGCAAATGTTCCCGCATTGTTTGTAGGGCCTGTCTGAGGAGCATTGTCAGGCCTGTTTCCACTTCTCCTTTTGATATAAGCTCCCAGCTTGCCCCTTTCAATAAGGTTCTGCACTGTCTGCTTCAATGCTATGCAGTCTTGAGTGTTATGGCTAGTCCTATTATCGGGTCGGGTCGGTCCTGGTTTGGACGGGACCGAGACCAACTCGTTAAGCTACCGGGCGGGTCGAGCCGGACCGCTAAGCGAAGGGAGCCACATATGATGGACCAGGACCGGCTCATTAAGAGTCGAGTCGGTCTGGTCCGACTCTTAACAGGCGGGTTTGTTAGTTTACCATAATTGTTTAAGGTTTTAGTTAAAAATATACATAGATTAGGAAAAAAATTATATATCTCCCTTATCGGGCGGACTGGTCCAGATCGGTAAGAGAGTTGGTCCAAAATTTTGGCTCCCAACCCGCTCCCTAAGCTATCCGGACCGGTCTCGGGAGGGCCTTACCGGTACGGTTCCGGGCGGGTTAACGGGTTAGGAGGCCCCTTAACAGCTCTAGTTATGGCCTATATCATTATGATACTGGCAAAACAAGTATTTCAACTCTCTCAGGGAGACTGCAGTGCTGTTGGTTTCCGGAATGGACTTCTTCCTTGGTCTTGTCATATATTATGGCCACAATATCTTTCAACTCTGCAAACCACTCCGGTTGAACCCAAGGGCGTATTTTATTTCTTGACTGCTGGCTATGAGACTGATTCTGGTTGGACTGAGTTTATTTAGCCCGGTTGGACCCTTGTCCGGTCTCCTTAGCCTTATATCCGGACTGGTTCTGAGCTGTTGTGGTGGACCTCACTTGACGGTACACCCTGGTTTTCTTGGTTTCTTCCACATTAATTTGTTTCCCCACCTGATTTAATAGGCCTCCCCAGGTCATGGCTTTCTTTCTAGTCACTGAATCGGCCAGGTTCCCAGGGTTTAACCCTTATCTTAGAGAAGCAATTGTCACCTGTTCGAAGCAATCTGCTAACCTATTTTTTTATATTAACGAGCCGAATTATGTAGTCCTTTAAAGACTCGTTTGGTTCTTGGGCACAATGGATAATGATATCTCTATTGCCACTCACCTCCTTACTTCCAACAAATTTCCTTCGAAAGGCAACCCAGAATGTATCAAAATTTCTGATACACCCCTAGGGTAAGCTGTTGTACCACTTAAGAGCACTTCCCGTAAAAGTTTCGGAGAAGGCTCTACAAAAAAGTTTGTCATCATCATCAAAATTCATCATGAAGTTCTTGAATTGCTCGAGATGGTTGTCCGAATCCTTACTTCCATCATACTTCTCCATTTTGGAGCTGTTAAACCTTTTTGGTAGGTTTCCGGACAGTATTTTGGCAGACGAAGGTGACTGTCTCCAATTCTTATTACGACTGAAGACTGCGTCTTCATTAGGTGTTGGGAAAATACCTGGTTTGGTCTGAAAAGCAAAAAGATCTATCAGCAACTGATCAACATGCTTGTGGCTATGAGATGACCCTTTGCCCATATGCCTTTTAAGCCTCTCATGACTATCCCTCTTTCTTGAATATTTTTTAATTAGTTTCATTTTTTTCATGGACCTCCCTTCATCACTACTTGATGACAAAGACTCATCAAGTTCAGCCTCGTTCGAAGAGCTGCTGGAGGACTCAGAATCTGAACTTTCAACAGGTTTAGACCGATGAGTCTTCTTAGAGCTAACATGGATTTTTTTCGAACTCAGATGAGTCTTTATTGATAGATCATTCTCTCTAGGGTTGTCAGTATGATGAATAGTTGAATCCCTTGACTTCTCCCTTATACCCTTTTCTGTTTGTTTTATGGCCCTCAACGCCTATATTTCTGCTCTCAACTTGTCTCGCTCTTCAATGGTGTATTCCTTGTTTTCTCCAACCATTTCCACCACAGGTGGGGGAGTTCCCTGCTCGTTCAGATCCATCTGAACTGATTCTTTTTAATGGTTTTGAATGTAAAATTCAGGCACCCTCGTGCTCCCACTATGGTCGCCAATTTGGTTTGGTTTATTTTGGGCTAGGGGTAGTTTGGTAAAGTATTTTGTAAAGTTTAAAGTATTTAATGTTTAATGTAAAGAGTAGTGAGATAATTGAGCAAGCTGCTTGTATTAAATGTTGATCACCCTGATTAATGAGAGTGGTTGGGGTATTTATACTCTTAATTAAGGACCCATGGACTTACGGGTATGAAACCGGGTCAAGTTTAAGGACCCATTAGTCTTTTAAGTAGATTAGCAAATAGCTAGTCAAAATGTGTTTTACTTTTGTCTTGTCCGGATTTTTTAGTGGCGTGTCATTGTTCGAATTACCCCTGTCCGGATTGTGCAGTGGGTTGTGTCTGAAGTTTCCGAACTCATTAGGTACCATTGACTATTTTCCAAAAAATAAAAGGTTCTGCAATTTTCTTTATTGCAATAAGCCTTTTCGAGGTCTTCAAATCTTTTTCTTTTTTGCTGATTTGCAAATGGTGAATGTCTGGACAGTAAATTGAATGCATAAGTTTGGCCCATAGGGTTTGGTGGTTTCTGAATGTAAACCAATTTTTACATGAGTATGTGTTTTGAATATTACTTAAGATCCTAAAGTTTAGACCAAATTCAACATATTATTTACAAAGAGAAGGCCAGTTAGACCAGATCACGACATTTTTTTATTCTTTTGATCCTCAAAGGAATTTGTTAAAATTCTATTGATTTATGTCTATTAGATTTTTTGGGAAACAATATGATTTTACGTAGTATGAATCGATGATCATTAATACATATTGTATTAAGACCATCATACCACCAAAGGATAAATTTATACAATCACATTCTAAGATTGTTTTCCTGACTTTGGTAATTATATTATCAAAGTAACATAATATGTTACTTGGATGAATGCAGATTCCTTAATGCTTTAAGGGGAGGGTTGAGTTTTTAAATCCAGTGATGTTATTTATTAACTTTATCCTTGATCTTTCAATATTTTAGGAGTTATAAACTTTGATTTGAGGCCAAAGATTGTTTGGCCTAAAACATTTTGATAGTGAGCAAGAAATTTCCAAGCCTTTTTAACATTGTTTAATGATCCATTCATAAAAATTATTAAATCATCTGCATAAGCTAAGCAATAGATTGGAATGCTTGATCTTGAGTTGTAAAACATAGATTGATTTTTTAAAAAAGGATTTTTTAATTCCTCTAATAAAATACTCTTCTGCTATAATGAAGAGGTTGGGTGACAGTGGGTCATCCTGCATAACTTCATTAGCAGAACTAAAGAACCCATACAAATAGCCATTTATAATGACTGAGTATTGTATATGAATTAAGTTTTGTTTAATAAGTTCAGTAAAATTATCATTGAATCTAAAATTAGATAAAATGATAAGTAGGCATCTTCTTACTCTGTTATTAACTTATGAATGATATTTTGGAGAACAAGGTTGATATTTTGAGGGGATTGAGAGTTTAAACATTTTTAAAATGATCAACATCCAGACTACCTAAACTTTCTTGGTTATCAATCCATGTATTATTATGCCAGATGCCACTAATTATGTTTTTAATTATCCTTTTTTACATAGTTATAAAAACCGAAAGTGTTTATGTCGCTATTTTTTGTCTAAGATAAGGAAGCTTTTTGCTCCAAAAAAAATCTCTATTTAGCAAAGAGGTTTAAGTGATTTGCTTCAATTTTTGAAAGATTTATTTTGGCTTCAATATATTTTGAATTTTCAAAGCTTATTTCAAGTTATTTTACTTATTCTTCAGATATAGCTATACTATAAAAACTATTACCAAAAGTATTACAGTTCCACTGTATTAACATATGTTTTCACTTTTTAAGCGTGAACCCGAAAACTTGAAGTGGTGTACCTATGATATTTACATACCAGTTTTCCTCCACAATTCGTAAGAACTCTGGATGGAGAACCCACATATTAAAGAATTTAAAAGTAGATTTAGGTTTTGCAAAACCTATTTGAAATGGTTAAGCATAATGGTGAATGATTTGAGCCACTTCTATCATAATTTATATAAATTATTAATTTATGTAGATTATACTATATCATGCTATCAAATATAAGAAAAATTTCTATAATTTTCTAGAATAAAGAATAATTTACGATCATCTTTTAAAATACTTTATTATTGTATTATTACATTTTTGTTACAATATCTATAAAATACTGTATGATCTTCTGAGCCGTTTGGACTTGCGAAGCAGATCCACTGACTTCAACAGTCATCTGTCCAGGAACGCCGCTTGTTTCTTGAATGGTAACTTTTGCTCCACTAGTGCGTCTAATGTAGCTTATATTGGAGCCTGATGTCCCAATAACCGCAGAAGCAAAGGAGATAGGTAGTTTTCTTTATTTAGTGACCTGTGTGATCATCGAGGGCGTTCCTTGAGTACTTGATGGGGCATGTGCCCTCATTGGAGGCTCCTTAACAATCTTCTGTATACGTTCTCCCTTGCGTCCCATTATACTGCCGACTTGTTTCTCAGCAACCACCATGCGAAAGACAGAATATCCAGGCCAATGAGGCCATTTGTTCTCACCTCCTCCACCCGGTGCCTCCTCTTCCCGCTTCCCTTTTCTTGTAGGTTGTTCATCATCGGCTAGTTCTTCTTCTGCTACTTGATCTGATTCTGGTATTTTATCTTGTTCTTGATCTTCTTCTTGTTCTTGCACATCATCGTCAACATTATCTTGAATTTGACACTTTACCAGGTCCTCATGTTGTTGGTATTCAGCTTGCTCTTGAGTTTCATCTACTATCTGACATTCCACTTCAACATGTGTCGGATCCTCCTCCTCCATATGGCACGGTACCAAATCATGTACCTGATCTAATTCTTTATCTTGTACCACTTCTCCATTGTCTTCTTCATTAGAGTTCTGGGGATCATGTATAGCCATTTCAGCAATATATTCAAAAATGAGCGTGGATTGATGAGCAATCTCAAAATTTGAACAACTCTAATCAGGAGGGAATTAAAGAACTCAGATTTTGAATGAAATTCACTAAAATCAGTTATATATTATTAAAGAAAAAATTCATTTTAGTTAAATAATTAATCTTTGTTATTTACTAATAATTATCTCTTAATGTTTTTCATTTTATGATGTATACCGTAAAAGCTTACTATTGGAAAACTTATGTATTCTTTAACAAATTTAATTCTTAAAAGAATGGCTGCGTAAAATACCTGCTCTATCGAATGCAATGACATTTTCAGTAGTTTTTTTTAGGACCAGACTAGAAATAAGACACATTTTGATATCTTAAACCTAGGTATAAAAGGGTTTTATAATTCTCTCACCATTTTTTTCTTCTTTTTCTCTCTCTAACACTCAAGAATTGACCCATTTCAAAAGCTCAATTTTTCAACAATCTAAACTCAGCAAAACATAAAGGTAAAGTAATACAAACCTCATGCTATAATTTTTTTTAGATTTCATTGGGTATAAACTGCTGAAATTAGGTTTTTAGGTTTCGATTTCAAAAGTTCGATTTTTGCATGATTTTAGGTATTGTTTTGTTAGATTAGTGTTGTATTGTTGTTAGTTTTGCTAGGATCTATCTTTATGTGTTTGATTTTTAGTGAAATGAGGCTGCTTTGGTGGGTTTCGAAAAATGGGTATAGTTGCTGTTGGTAGCACGATCGTGCTACCATTTTGGATCTGGTCGCACGATCGTGCGACTAAGGCGACATCTCATCGCATGAGACGGGTTGTGCATTGTCGTCTCATGCGACAGACAGCTTAAGTTGTCTCATCTGACCATTTACGTTTATAGAACACTTTTTTGTGTTGTCTCGCTAATAAATATTACTTTATGTTGCTTTTACAAGATGGGGCGGACCAAGACGACAATCAAAAATCCATTTGAGAAAGCGAGGGAACGCGAATGTTTGGCGCGTGAGGCGGCAGATGCGGCAGAGGCTAGAGTTTCCCCCGAGCCCGAGCATGTAGAGTGTTGGGAATTTTGTTTAGAGATTTCTGTATAAACTCTGAAGTCTTGTTTTAACAATTTCAGATTGAAATTATTTTGGTGGTTCTCCAAAATTTTCAACCGGATAAAATAATAGTTTTTCTTTTGAACAACGACAATGAATTTTTGTTGTTATTCTTCTCTGTTACAGAACCATACTTATTTATTCAGCCAAAATACTCCAACCGTAAAACAGTTTTATGTCCAAAGACGGTTAAAATTTCAAATGATAAACTGACTAAAAATTCAAATTCAAATTCGAATTATTTTTTCAAATTCAAATTTTCATGAATTTTCATGAATTTTCATAATAGCCTTATCATTCAAAATAAATCTAACCCGAACAAGAATCCGTCCATTGGACCCACTAATCATAATATATTTAAACAAGCGTGTACTCCACACTCTCCAACTTGCTCGATAATATATTATGACTACATTGGTCGACTAGTTAATCCAACTACACTAAAATATCCAACAATCTTCCCCCATTTTAGTGCAATTCATGATTAACTAAAACAAAATCACAACAAATAACAAATTTATGCATAAATGAAATATCGTGACGATTGAATTTCATATTAGTATATTACACATTCCAAATATTTGAATATCAAAGTATCACTAAGGATTGAACCTTTACTATCCATAATGAATACTCAAAGATAATATACACATAAATTTACATTCTAAAATGTTCTTACTTGACACTATCTTTTACTAGCCTTGTGTCCTTATCCTTCTTAAGCATATCAAAGCCAAGTCCTAGCTTCTTGAAGCGGCTAAACTTCATGCTTAAATAGGTAGGTCTTTTAGTCTTGCACATGCATATGCAATTTTTCAAAAGGGTTATTAAGAAGATAAACTTCAACCTCCACAACTTGCATCTATGAACACATACATTGGGATAATACCACTAATGTGTTCGAATCTCCAGATGTTAAGCTTTCCACATTGAATTCAGCACCTAATGTCATATTAGATGAGAATTGGGTATCTTAACATGAGAGATTTCAAATGGACTCTAATCCCATCCCAATAGCCGATTTGTGCACAAGATCTCTACTTAACCTTTTGGTTAAATGATCGGCTAAATTATATTGAGTTCTCACAAACTCTACTAAAATATAATGCGTGATGCGCTCACGAACCATATTCTGTCTAACACCTAAGTGTCAAGACTTGTCTTTATAAACTTGTCTATCGACATTTGCCAAGACAACTTCACTATCACATTTGATATATATAGGTGATATCAGTTTGGGCCACAACGGAATTCATACATAAAATTTCTTAGCCACTCAACTTCTTTACTAGTTGTTGCTAATGCCACAAACTCAGATATCATTGTTGAATTAGTAATTCAACTTTGTTTCTTAGATGCCCAAGAGATAACAAGTTCTCCAAGTAGAAATACACATCCACTTGTAAAGGAGTGGACTTCCGTATTCAAAATATAACTCGCATCCGAATATTCTACTAAGCATTCCAAAAACAAATCCAATATCCGACCTAGTGCTAGTCAGGACATACATATACCAAGAATCCTTTCAGCTTCTTCCAAATCTTTCATCTCAAAACTAGACGATAAGAATATCTTGGTTTCTACAAGTTGATTTGGTCAATTCCAAAAATCAACATGTCATCCACGTATAAACAAATCATAGCTCATTTACGAGTAACATCAAAATTTACCAAAATCGTAAATTATATTATATTTGAATAACATCAAATTTATCAAATTCGTAAATTAAATTATATCTAAATAACTTAATTATATAATAATTTCCACGTAATAGAGTTACTTTACAAATATCATGTTATTTGTAAACAATATTAGTAAAGTTATATATATACTCAACCTGTATACATCGATACATATGGTGGAACCTTTTAAACTGCATGCATACTACCTCTTTAATTATATAATATAATTGAATATAAGCATTATCAATCACGTGTCCCTGTAAGATAATTGATTTGACTTATTTATTTAACCTTAAACCTACATAATATTATTATTTACCTATTGCATGCAAACTCTTCCCTTCATGTAATTCAACGGTTATAAAAGCCTTAAAACCGCAATACAAAACTGCATAAGTAAACTGCAATTGCAGTTTATTGTTTTTCTTTAAGGATTTTTTTTCTCACGCAAATACTTTATTACATGCAAATAATTCAAACAATAATTGCATGCAAATGATAAATTAATAATCGTAAAAATTACAGAGACATATTACCGCATTAGTTCTCTGTTCTTCCAAATTTGCATAACAATTATTAATCATTGTCGACCATTTTTTATCCACCGACAACTTCGAATAACATAATAATATCCTTTTTTTTTTCTGTAAATGCTTTTGAATATCGATTTCAAGCATTTTCGGTCTTAGATACACAGTTCCAACAACCAAAACAACAATTAATCCAAAGTGTGTATCCTTTACAAAATTTAAAACAGTTGAGAGATTATCATCATTTTCAAAAGTCAAGGGAGAAAAACTTACAGGATGTATGATACCATAGTTCCATTGATGTTTTAATACTTGATTATGGATTCTATTAAAGATGAGAACAAATCTCTTCATTTCAATCTTCATACAAATCATAAAACAAGAACATCTTCATACAAATCTCTTCATAAAACAAGAATATATAATTTCAATCTTTTGTTGGGAATTTTGTTTAGAGATTTCTGGATAAAATCTGAAGTCTTGTTTTAATAATTTCATATTGAAATTATTTTGGTGGTTCTCCAAAATTTTCAACCGGATAAAATAAGAACTTTTCTTTTGAACAACAACAATGAATTTTTGTTGTTATTTTTCTCTGTTACAGAACCATACTTATTTATTCAACCAAAATACTTCAACCGTAAAACAGTTTTGTGTCCAAAAACGGTTAAAATTTCAAATGATAAACTGACTAAAAATTCAAATTTTAAATTCGAATTATTTTTTCAAATTCAAATTTCCATGAATTTTCATAATAGCCTTATCATTCAAAATAAATCTAACCCGAACAAGAATCCGTCCATTGAACCCACTAATCATAATATATCCTAACAAGCGTGTACTCCACACTCTCCGACTTGCTCGATAATATATTATGACAACATTGGTCGACTAGTTAATCCAATTACACTAAAATATCCAACATAGAGGCAGGTCCCAGTGAGGAACATACTCTTGGTACGCGGACGAAACGACGTCTCCGTCGTCATTAAAATGACGATGACATTCCTACTGCTGCTGGTAGCACAGGGGCAGGTTCTTCTTCGTAGCCACCTGACCTTTCTTACGTTGACGATGCAGATGCACTAGAGGATATGGAGGGGGTGGAGCGGGGGAAGGCACCTGAGGCCTCACATTCACAGTATGAGGACGATGCACCTCACGTACCCGAGGAAGCACCCCGCGCATCCCACGCACCCGAGGGTGAGGATCACGAGTTCTTATCGGTGATGCCGCATGTACCGGGTCTCTATCCCGATTACACCTACCACGAGGCGTTCAACGTCTATCACGGAGATGTAAGTATTATACATTTATCACTTTCTTACGTGTTTGATACATATGTTTATAATTATTGTTTTATCACTTTCTTACTTGTTTGATACATATTGCAGGAGAGGGTCACCCTGTGATGCAATATGTACGACAGTCTCCGCATATGGGACTTGACAAAGCAAAGCAGGGTACGGGCAAGGGTGATGAAGACTATTTTTGGCCCGCTCGTCGATGCACTCTCCCACTGGCATACTAACCTCCATTTGGTCGAGGCATTCCTTGAGTGATGTCATGAAAAGACTTCTTCGTTCCATTTCTCGTTCGGGGAGATGACAGTGAACTTTGACAATGTCTTCATCATCACTGGATTACCGGTTGTACATAGGTCTTTTGATGTTTACCTTTTGACTCGGAGGTTAAGCGGATTAGTACTTATGCTGGCATGCTAGGTGTACGACCAGCTGAGTTGAGTAAAAATCTTAGGAATGCTAGTAGTGTGAACCTTGGGTGGTTGCGCACTACATTTACGGGTGCTAAGTATAGTGATAGTATGATCACAGCTGTAGGGTAGATCATGCCACCCGTGCCTACATACTGGTATTTGTTAGGCACCACCATCTGTGCCAACAAAACCGTAAACAACATTCCTTTAGATTACCTCCAGTTTGTGAATCAATACCAGGGTATGCATAGGTTCAACTGGGGTCAGTTGGTTTTAGCACAGTTGTACCACTCCCTTAGTCATGGATCTCTGCATGGTACATGAGGCGTTTGCGGGTTTATAGGGATGCTCGAGTCGTGGATATTTTCCCACTTCGTTCAACTCCGGGCTCTACTGTTTTGCGATTATGACATATCTATGCCCCATTTGTGGCGACATGCGCCGCAGAAGATTGGCGTTTCTCATGATGTGCGCAGGCAGATGAGACATGCACTTTCGACGTGCAGGGAGTCAGATGTAAGTCATATTTGTTCATTTTTATTCTAAGTATTTTTACTTATATAAATGGCTAACTTGTTCATTTATTTATTTATAGGTCATGTTCCTTCCCTTCATACACTTACGAGACCATTATCCGTTCCAGCCGGTTACTTGGGTTGAGTTGACGCTTGAGGGGTTCGACATGGTTGTGCCGTATTACCTTGATCGTGTCACTCGACATATGGGGTTTGTACAGTTGATTCCTAAGGATATACGCCCTCCTACATCGAAAAAAGCAGGGAAGAAGATGGTCTGCAGATACGTTTGGGACGCGCACTTGTGGAGGGATTGGGCGTACCATGTGTACACTCCTGATGGCACATTGTACCGTGGTGGTCGAGGAAGTGCTGACCCGATGTACTACATTTGGGTGAAGAGGAAGCTGTGGTACATCGTTAGTAGCTCTGCAGCAGTTAGAGGTCCTCGGTTGGAGCCGCACGATGCTGCTGACTTTGCAGGATACGAGCAGATTGCTCGGTTTGCTCCATCGATACCGACGCTGGAGCACGAGGATCTGGTAGAGACCGCCCTTCACATGTGCAGGATCGCTGAGAGGTATAGACATCACTGATTATTACTCGCAGCATACTTTTGTTAGACTTTTCGACGTTAGCACTATATTTTGTAACCGGTTTATTTTATGACTCCTTTTATTTATTATATTTTAATTTATTGCAAGCTTGCTTTCAATTTATCAATTTTATGGGTTTGATTACATATAAATCCGAAAAGATTCAAATCTACTTTCATATATCACTTAACCCTAATTTATCCGTTTAGAATTTTAGAATGGAATTCCATAGTAATCCGAAAAGACTCAAATCTACTTTCATATATCACTTAGCCCTAACCCCCACCACCCACAAATCAAATCAAAAATACATTATCATATTAACCGATAAACATCCAAAAAGAGATAAAAAGAAAGCACTAGTTTTGTTGTTCGAACATAAGTAACATAAGAATGACAGTTTTGTCTTCTTCAAGAATATGTTTTGCTCCCACTATATTATCTCTCTATTTTTCTTATCACGTTTGATTGTTCCTACTCTCCAAAACATTGCTGTTGTGTTATTTAATAAGAAGGCAAGTTCTTCGACAGTTGAATGCCCAAGCTGTGTAGTAAGAGTTAGAGCTTCTACGATTGAAAAACATTATATGGTAAGTTTTACCTTTACTTTTTATAGTATTTCTTTTGATAGTATATCATTTTATTATTACTCGCAGCATACCTTTAGTACGAAATATAAGGTCAACATAAACTCAAACAGAAATTCAAACACACACTCAAACACAAACTGAAACTCACACTAAACTAAAATTGAAACACACATTCATTCTTAAACTGAAACACACACTCAAACTAAAACTGAAACACACACTCATACTTAAACTGAAAGACACACTCATATTCAAACTAAAACACACACTCATACTTCAAATGAAACTCACACTCATACTCAAACTGAAGCACACACTCGTACTTATCTATCAGGATAGTTCTATTTCATTAACTTCCTTTCTTCTTTCGCATCTTTGTAGTCACTAATTTCCTCTAGCCGGATGTCAATAATGTCAGAACGGACCACATCCAGCTGGTCCTCTGTTATAGAATCCGTGACTTGACAGTTGAACCGGTTACACGCAACACGAAATTCCAATTCGGTGAGGCCAGAAACTGGATGTAGACGTAATGTTACTAGGACTGACCACCTAGCTCTCACTTCATCAGCACGCCTAGAAATTCTAGGCGGCTGAATACCATCCCTTCCGTATAGGAAGTACATCTGGCATACCAATTCCTCGCAGTACCTTTTACCCCCCTCTAGAATGTTCATGTTACCAGCTTCAACTCATGCCCTCATCAGATATTGATCTTCCAACTCAGTCCATGGACACATTTTTCTGCTTAATTTATCAACTAATTTACACTTTAATGTGAATACAACATCTATTTATAGATATTTTCGTTGCAGATAACGTAATCGGAAACTACGATCTAAAAAATCCCGTTCGTTCTAAAAAATCAAAAACTCCCGCTCGTTCTCAAAAATAAAAAACTCTCGCTCGATCTAAAAAATAAAAAATTCCCACTCGTTTAAAAAAATCAAAAATCGAGCGCTCGTTCTAAAAAATAAAAAATTCCCGCTCGTTCTCAAAAATAAAAAATTTCCGCTCGATCTAAAAAATAAAAAACTCCCGCTCGTTCTCGAAAATCAAAAACTCCCTCCAAACTTTACTTCACTATATTAAAAACTCCCGCCCTAAAAAAACCTATATAAATTGACTCCAAAACCTTTAACATTCATAAACACTACTCAAACATAAACAGTTTAACAAATAGAGTTTACTCCTCATAAAGACTGCCATTTGCTTGAGGCAGTGATGATTTCCCGCCGAGAGATGGGGGAAGATACTAGCGATGCATTTTTTGATCGAGTGCTTTGTAAGATGTACTACGGCTATGTTCGTTTACAAACTGGAGGTCTTGTCGTGCGCAACCGTGAACAAATCAATCAGAGGTACCTTTTTTGTAAACCGCTCCAGTGTTTGTTGTTTTTACCATATAAAATTAAGCAAGAAGCGGTCGCCGTCTGGAACATGAAGACTACATCACTAGGGATATGGTAGCGTATCTTCAAGATAGGATTACGGAAAGGGAGGAGGGGGTTGATTCTGACGACAACTTGGGATATGACTTCGATGATTGAGCATTTTGGTTGTTGGTATGTTGTTGTTTAATTATTTTCTTATTTTTGTTTAAGTTAAGGTGTTAACTTGGTGTTTTCGTTTTTATGTATTTCCTTCAAGTGTATTGTCCAACTCTAAATTTAAAATTTCCCATTTTCAGTGCTATTTTACTCCAACAAATGTATAAAACGCGTTGTTTAGGCCATAATATATTAGGGTTTGCGTCGCATGAGAAATGGCCCAAAGGCAGTCGCAATTTGGGCGTGCGATATAAGCCCTCTCTCTGAAAAAAGAGCCAAATTTTTTGCCTTGCGTCGTATGCAACAGGGGCCAAAGGCAGTCGCATTTTGGGCGTGCGATATAAGCCCTCCGTCTTAAAAACAGAGCCAAAATTTTGGACTTGCATCGCATGCGACATGGGCTAAAGGAAGTTGCAATTTGGGCGTGCGATATATGCCCTCTGTTTGAAAAACAGAGCCAAAATTTTGGCCCTGCGTCGCATGCGACAGGGCCAAAGGCAGTCGTATTTAGGGCGTGCAATATAAGTCCTCTGTCTGAAAAACATGGTCAAAATTTTGGCCTTGCGTCGCATGAGACTGGCCTAACTATCCGTCGCATGCGACGAGTGTTATATTTTATCATTTTGACTCGTTTAAATGAAACAACTGCTAACAAAGTCTTCTGTTTCAACTAAAAACTAACATCATAAAAAATGACATTAACTATAATACATCAAACGTTAGTAGTGATTTTCATACTATATTACATCAAAATTACATCAACTATATTACATCGAACGTTAGGAAAAATAACTTAAAATGTTGTACAAAAGCATTTCAAACGTCGTCTCTAGTCAAATCCGTTACATGTGGATTTTCGTTCAAGTTGATTTTCCTAGCGGGAATTATTTGTGTAAATTTGTTGAACCAATGGTAGTAGGGATGCGCCCATTGATTTGCTTCTTTGGTTGCGTAAGCGGCCCAACAAGGGTATAATGGAGGCAACGGTCCATCGGGTGGAGTAGTAATCTATAAGAAAAAAGAATAAATGAATGCATTAGTAATAATAGCGTAAGAAATTTGGATTGGAAGCGAAATATACTTACATTAATAAAGTGACATCCATGTACGAAAGCTATCCCAATTTCTATGATCGTTGAATTGTTGACGGGTGGCTTTCCACGGATTGGTAGATACGTTAATGAGGCTGCTTGCGATAGATGGTATAATATGCATTGATACCTTGTCGCGATGACTAGTCCAATGTCCGGGAATGTCATCCAATAGTGGCTACTAGGGACGGACTTGAAGTAATCTAACCTATGTACCAAATCGTCAAACACCTTCGGCGAACCATATACATCCAACCAACATGCACAGTTGTCCCGTAACTCCTTCAAAAACTCACGTCTAACATCCTCCCATCTATCTTCGTTGTTGTATAACGATATCCGCATTGTCCGTCCGGAAGAACGTCAACTAACTTTAAAATGTAAGTGTGTAGAAAGGCCGGGATGCAATCCGGATATAATGTTAACTTCCCATCCTTAAAAATTTTCTTAGGCCTTCCAACTTTTTTTTTGCTAATGAAGGTTTGGACGGTACGATGGGAACCACGTTGGATGCGGTCGTGCTCCCTAACGTGTTAACGGGTGTACTACCTACCGAGTTAGCCGGAGTATTAGCACTAGCGGTTTGTTCAATGGGATATTCCCATGAACTAGGGTTCCGTTTAGTCGATTTCAACACCTCCCTTTGGTCTACCCTTAGCTTTAACCGCTTCTTTAGGATCTTGAATATGACTTGTCTCGGGCCTCAATATTTGCATTACCCTATTGATAATATGGTTTTGTTGGTCGGGTCGGAAACTACGAATGGAGTTGTCAATTAAGGAAAGTTTTTTTTGCAATTCTTTTTCACGAGAGCTAGGATCCCTATGAACAACATCTAATCTTTTCCAAAAAACATCCACGTCTTCTAAAGGGATACACCTACCATTTCTAGCTATAAACGCAATTTCACATGCACAAGGTAAACCATGCGTTTTCCTAAGGAAACAACCTCCACATGTTACCCGATCTACTCTTATATTTCTAGCACGTACAATAGCAAGCATCAATATCTTTAGACCCGCATGTGACACATGACCTTTAAGATTTTGGGTCAAAACACCATCAAAACACGGAATTGTTCTAAACTTACTTTGCTCGAATGATTCGACTATACCCCCATGCTGCTTCGTTAATAAGTTGTGAACTTTTTCCCGAAATAGCTCGAAGTTGCATTGATTCGTCCCAAGGTATTTTTTAGTGACAAGTGAGCACCCTCCGCCCTATATAGTACAAGTAAAAAATTATGAACTTCTTTGAGAATAGATAAAATAGCTAAACAAAAAATTGGATAAAAGGACTAACCTATTTGTAGTTGTTTGGCCATAATGCTTAATCTTGTTTGTTCGATACGTAAGGAACTTGTCACCATATTTCGTTATCCACGAGTCCATAACGTACGCAAAACACTCCGGTTTAGATGCAAACATCTCCTTCAGTGTATCTAGATTCTTTTGGTAACTCTCAACTATGTTCGCCCCAGCAACGTAGCCGTAAAAGTGAACAAATTGTTTCGTTACCGCCTTATCGTGCAATATCTTCCGGACTGCCCCAAGAATGTTCTTACTAATGTGTTACATGCATAACAAGCGGTGCGTCTCCGGAAAAATATTATCGATCGCTCGCATGAGAGTTAATTCTCGATCGGTAACAATAACGGATGGAAATACGCACACGCTATCCATTATCAAACCACGAAGAGTTTCCAAAGTCCATACGTAGTTTCCAGTCTTCTCTCCGCTCATAAATACATACACAACGGTAAATGTAATGGAAGTCGACGTTAAACCGACAATCTCTAATAACGGCATCTTATACCTAGTGGTCTTCTACGTACAATCCATGAATAGCACGTTCGGGAATGTACGTAATAAGTCTACGCTAGTAGGATGTGCGAAAAAAAAGTCAGTAATCACCTTTGAATCGTCTTTCAAACGCTCCCACGTCGAGTATCTATTCTCCTTCAACTTCGTCAACAAATATTGCATTTGCGTTTGTCCCCCGTGCTCAACATCCCGATGTTTTTTGCGGCAATTGTAGATTTCACGCATGTTCGAAATGTTCTCGGGATATTGGTACTTCAAGCCACTATATATCTCTTTAGGACGTGAACTGAGGTGAGACAAACTACGAACTAGTTCCTCTTCATCCCGTTTTAGCCTACAAGCGCGGGAATAACCGTCTAGGCGAATGTAAGGTTCATGATTATGAGTACTGTTTATCACCTCCAAACACCATTTCATGGCTAATACGTCGATCGGATGACATTTTAGCGCAAGTGGACAATTACATTTCTTCGTCGATGTCTTTCGCTTTCTTAAAGTTTCCGATTTCGCTTTTGATACGAATACCGTATCGCTCGAAAACATACTCTAACCTAGGAGTCCTTCCCCATTTCCCGCTATCGTAGAGCTTTGTAATTGTGACAAACTTGATCTTCTTCGATTCAATGTCCACAAAAGCATCCAATTCATCTTTAGTAAATAACCTATCCGTATTGAATATTCTACTGTATTCGGCATCCATAAATGGAGGCGGGGCAGGTTCCTCCTATAAAAAATGAAATTGGAAACTATAAGTTTCTATAACAATTCAGTTGCACGGGACATGTCTTCAGTGCGGTCGCACGAGACATGTCTTCAGTGTTGTCGCACGAAACACTCTTCTATCCTCGTCTCATGCGACGGCTACGGTTATATAGTCTCACGTTCGTGCGATAACGAAGCTGTTTGTCGCACGATATCCGTGCGACGCGACCAAAAAACGAAAACCAGGGTTTAGCTTCTTACCTTCATGCGGTAAGCTTCCTCCTCGTCTAGTAAGTCTTCCAGAGAGACGCCCATTTCATCATTGTCCATAGATACTCCGATTCAAGATTTTTCGAGGTGGATTTGATGGGTTTGGGTAAAACAAGCTAACTTTTTCGTTTTAATAGGTTTAGAGTAGTAGATGTTGGTAGAAAGCTTGTAGATTTATGGTAATAACTGATAGATTTCAGAGTTTCGGCTGATTTTGAGAGTAAATGGCATGAATGTAGTAATTTAGAGAGAGAAAGAGTAATTTTAAAATTTCAACTTTCAATTTAAAAAAAAATAGAATGAGAGATTTGTGTTATTTCTAGCCTGGTCCCACTTTTTACTACCCTTATATGAAATTGAATAGACCGACTTTTCTATACATTTTACTACAGTTGTGTCACTCATCAATTATTAAAATAAAATTATATTAATATTATTTAAATAATGAAACGACACCAAATTTTGGTCGTTGGATCCAAAATATATTTAATTATAAACACAAAACAGTAACGTATAGGCTTATTGTTGATAAACCCAACAAATTTATATTTTGTTTTAATATGTGGGTAGTATGCACCGTCCATTTCTTTATATATTTACAATTGTATATCAGACTTGTGGTAAATCGGTCTAAAGCTCTAAAGTTCAGAGCTACTAAACTTCAGTCTGATATATATATAGAGTAGAGTTTTTTTACAAACAGTTGGATCAATGTGTAAACATTAATACGATACTTCAGTCTGATATATATGTATGGGCCAGGCTAGAAATAATACACATTTTTATAGATTTAGAACCGCTAGATCTTATACCTAATTGATAGATCTCGCACCTAAATTTTGACCATTTTACCTTTTTCAGAAAACCTAGCTATAAAAGCGTTTGATAGATCTCTCACCACTTTTTTCCTCTCTTTCTCCCTCTCTCTCTAGAAACCTCTCAAGCACCCGTGTGACCCATTTCTGAAATTCGATTTTTGAAGAATCTAAATTGAAGAAAACGTAAAGGTAAACGATACGAACATCATGGTGTAATTTGTTTTTGATTTCATTCGGTATAAACTGTTGAATCTAGGTTTTTTAGTTTTTGTGGTTTCGATTTCAAAAGTTGGATTTTTGTATGATTTTAGGTGTTGTTTTGTTAGATTAGTGTTATATTGTTGTTAGTATTGCTAGGATCTACGTTTTGGTGCTTGGTTTTGTTAGAAATGAGGCTGTTTTGGGGTTGTTTAAGTTTGGAATCGACATTGCTGTTGGGCCTCGTCGCAGGCCGTTCGTGCGATGACGACAGGGCCTCGTCGCACGGCCAAAATGAGACGAGGCCTTAATGCAGTCTCATTTTGGGCCTGCGACGAGGCCCAATATATGTCTCATTTTGGGCCTGCGACCAGGCCCAAATGAAGTCTCATTTTGGGCCTGCGACGAGGCCCAAAGTTGTTTTTTTTTTATATTCATTTGGTGTTTTGCATTCTAATACATATTTTTTTGCGTTGTATTTACAGGATGCCTCGATTCAAGATTAAAGCAAAAAATCTGTTCAAAAAAATTAGGGCCGATGAAGAGGAGGCAGCAGCAGCGGGTAGAGCGCTGGCCGAGGCCGAGGAGGCTGCTCCGAGCGAGGAACATGTTCCCAGTTCACGTAGTAGACGACGTCTCCGTCGTGGCGGTGATTATATTCCTACTCCTGCTGATGGTACCACAGGGGCAGCTTCTACGTCGCATCCCCCTGACGAGGAGTACGATGACGATGTAGATGCACCGCAGTATATGGAGGCCGATGCATCTCATGTACCAGACTATACGGAGGACGATGCACCTCACGTGCCAGAGGCAGCATTTGAGGGTGAGGATGTTGATTTTTATTCCGTGTCGTCGCATGTTCCGGGACTTTTCCCGGATTACACCCTGCACGAGGCTTATAGCGTCTATCAAGGAGATGTAAGTGTTACACCTTTATACTGTTTTATAATTTTCTTACGTGTTCGATACACATGTTTTTAATTATTATTGTTTTACGAATTTACATATTTTATACGTATTGCAGGATATGGTCACTCTCCGATGCTTCGCTATGTATGACAGTCTCCGGAGATGGGACATTACAAAGTAGAGCAGGGTACGGGCTAGGGTGATGGAGACTATATTCGGTCCACTCGTCGATTCACTCACCCGCTGGCATACGAACCTCCATTTGGTGGAGGCATTCTTAGAGCGGTGGCATGAGGAGACTTCTTCTTTCCATTTCTCGTTCGGGGAGATGACAGTCACCTTGGACGATGTCCACGTCATCACTGGACTACCGGTTTTAGGTAGGTCCTTCACAGCTATACCCTTTGACTCTGACGTTGAGAGGCTTTCTACTTATGCTGCCATGCTAGGTGTGCGACAATCGGAGTTGAGTAAAAACCTTAGGAATGCTGGTAGTGTGAACCTAGGGTGGCTGCGGAGTACTTTTAGTAGTCCTCAGTATAGTGATAGGAGGATCAGTGATGACCAGGTAGATCATGCCACCCGTGCCTACATACTATATTTGTTAGGTACCACTATATGCGCGAACAAAACCGGGAACAGCATTCCATTAGATTACCTCCAGTTCGTGAACCAGTACCAGAGTTTGCATATGTACAACTGGGGCCAGTTGGTTTTAGCGCAGCTGTACCACGCCCTTAGTCAGGGATCTCTCTATGGTACGGGAGGCATTTGCGGGTTTCTAGCGTTGCTCGAGTCGTGGATTTTTGTACACTTTGTTCAGCTTCGAGCTCCACTTTTTCCGGATTACGACGTATCCATGCCCCATATGTGCCGACATGCGCCGCGGAAGATTGGTGTCTCCCATGAGGTGCGCATGCAGATGAGACACGTACTGGCGACTTGCACCGAGGCAGATGTAAGTCATTTTCTTTCAATTTAATTATTTTAATTATGAGTACTTTTACTAATATAAATGGGCTAAATTATTTTATTTACAGGTCATGTTCCTCCCGTTCATACATTTACGGGACCCTTTTCCGTTCCAGCAGGTGACTTATGTTGAGTTGAACCTTGCTTCGTTCGACGTGGTTGCGGCGTACTACCCAGACCGTGTCATTCGACAGATGGGGTATGTACAGCTGATTCCTAAGGATATACGCCCTCCTAAGCCGAAAAAAGTAGGGAAGAAGTGGGTCACAGACTTAAAGTGGGACGATCACTTGTGGCAGAATTGGCAAAGGCACGTGTTCACTCCTTTTAGCACGGAGTACCGTGGTAGTGGACCGAGTGCTGACCCGATGTACTACATTTGGGCGAGGAAGAGGCTATGGTACATCGTCAGTCGTCCTGCGCCGGAGAGAGGTCCTCGGGTGGAGCCGCAGGGTGGTGCTGATTATTCAGGATACGAGCAGATTGCTGCGTTTGCTCCTACGCTACCTACTTTGGATCACCCTGATCTTCTAGAGTCCGCCCTCATGATGTGTAGGATCGCCGAGAGGTACCGACGGCATTGATTATTATTCTCAGTTTGTTAGCTTTTTGGACATCAACACTATATTTTTGTAATCGGTAAATTGTATGACTGCTTTTAATTTTTGTAATCGGTTAATTGTATGACTGCTTTTAATTTATTGTAATCTGTTCATCGGTTTGATTACTTTCGAATGATATACACACTCAAAATTAAAATGAAACACACTGATACTTAAACAACAACTCACACGCAAACAGAAACACACACTCATACTCGAACAAAAACTCACACTCAAATAGAAATACACACTCATACTTAAATTGAAACTCACACTCAAACAGAAATACACACTCATACTTAAATTGAAACTCACACTCAAACAGAAATACACACGCAAAATTATCTATCAGGCCAGTTCCATTTCATCAACCTCCTTTCTTCTTTCGCATCTTTGTAGTCACTGATTTCCTGTAGCTGGATGTCAACAATGTCAGAGCGGACCGTATCCAACTGGTCCTCTGTTATATAATCCGTCGCTTGACAGTTGAACCGGTTACCCGCAATACGACGTTCCAATTCGGTGAGGTCAGAAACTAGATGTCGACGGGATGTGACCAAGACCGACCACCTAGCTCGCACTTCATCAACACGCCTTGAAATGTAAGGCGGCTGAACACCATCCCTTCCGTACAGGAAGTACATCTGGCATACTAATGCCTCGCAGTACCTTTTACCACCCGCTGGAATGTGCATATTACCAACTTCAACTGATGCCCTCATCAGATACTGATCTTGCAACTCAGTCCATGAACCCATTTTTCAGCTAGATTTATCAACTAATGATCAAGTCTCAATGTGCATGAAGCTTCTATTTATAGACGGACCCGAAAACTCCCTCTCATTCTCAAACATTCTAACAACTGCTTTCTGCCCGAAAATTGTGGGCCAAAAAATTAGCCTGCCGTCGCAGGCACAAAATGAGACCATGCCCAAAGTGCGTCTCATTTTAGGCATGCGACAAATGATTTATTTTTGAGAATTCAAGCCAAATTTTGACATTGGATATGTGATATGTGTTTCTAATGAAACTTACGTTAAACTTAAAATCGTCAAACACATTTGTATGAAAGCGACAAACACCGTAAACTACATTATATCATACTTACATCAAAATTACATCAAAATTACATATGTTACAGTAGATGTTATGAAAACTAACTAATTTAAACTACAAATGTCGCACAATAACATTTCAAACATTAGAAACGTCCTCGTCTCTAGTCAAATCTGTGACATGGGGTTTTTCGTTCAAGTTGATTTTCCTTGCGGGCATTATCTGTGTAAATTTGTTCAACCGCCGGTAGTATGGATGTGCCCATTGATTCGCTTCTTCGGTTGCGTAAGCGGCCCAACACGGGTATAATGGAGGCAACGGTCCATCGGGTGGAGTAGTAATCTACAAGGAAATAAAATAAACGAATGCATTAGTAGTGATAGCGTAAGAAATTTTGATTGGAAACGAAATATACTTACATTAACAAAGTGACATCCATGCACGAAAGCTATCCCAACTTCTATGATCGTCGAATTGTTGACGGGTGGCTTTCCACGTATTGGTAGATACGTTAACGAGGCTGCGAGCGATACATGGTATACCATGCATTGATACCTTGTCGCGATGACCAGTCCAATGTCCGGAAATGTCATCCAATAGTGGCTACTAGGATTCGGCTTGAAGTAATCTAACCTTTGTATCAAATCGTCAAACACCTTCTCCGAACCATATACATCCAACCAACATGCACGGTTGTCCCGCAACTCCTTCAACAACTCGCGTCTAACATCCTCCCATCTATCTTCGTCGTTGTATATTGAATGTGCTACGGAACGATATCCGCATTGTCCGTCCGGAAGAACGTCAACTAACTTTGAAATGTAAGTGTGTAGAAAGGTCGGGATGCAATCCGGATACAATGTTAACTTCCCATCCTTAACAATTTTCTTAGGCCTTCCAACCTTCTTTTTTGCTAATGGAGGTTTGGGTGGTACGATAGGAGCCACTTTGGATGCGGCCGTGCTCCCTAACGTGTTTACGGGTATACTACCTACCGAGTTAGCCGGAGTACTAGCACAAGCGGTTTGTTCAATGGGATATTCCCACGAACTAGGGTTCCGTTTAGTCGATTTATCAACGCCTCCCTTTGGTCTACCCTTAGCTCTAACCGCTTCTTTAGGATCTTGAATATGACTTGTCTCGGGCATCAAAATTTGCATTACTTTATTGATAATGTGGTCTTGTTGGTCGGGGCGGAAACTACGAATGGAGTTGTCAATTAAGGAAATCGTTTTTTGCAATTCCTCTTTGCGAGAGGTAGGATCCTTGTGCACAATATCTAATCTTTTCCAAAAAATATCCACATCTTCTAAAGGGATGCACCTACCTTCTCTAGCTATAAAGGCAATTTCACATGCACAAGGTAAACCATGAGTTTTCCTAAGGAAACAACCTCCACATGCCACCCGATCTACTCCTATATTCCGAGCACGTACAATAGCAACCGTCAGTATCTTTAGCCCCGCATGTGACACATGACCTTTAAGATTTTTGGTCAAAACACCATCGAAGCCGGGAATTGATCTAAACTTACTTCGCTCGAATGATTCGACGATACCCGCATGCTGTTTCGTTAACAAGTTATGAACTTTTTCCCAAAAAGTCTCAAAGTTGCATTGATTCGTCCCAAGATATTTTTTTAGGGACGAGTGTGCACCCTCCGCGCTACATAGTACAAGTAATAAATTATCAACATACTTGAACTTTAATAAAATAACTCAACGAAAAGTAGGATAGAAGGACTAACCTATATGTAGTTGTTTGGCCATAATGCTTAATCGTGTTCGTTTTGTACGCAAGGAACTTGTCAGCATATTTTGTTATCCATGAGTCCATAACGTACGCAAAGCACTCCGGTTTAGATGCGAATATCTCCTTAAGTGTATCCAGATTCTTTTGGTAACTCTCAAACGTGTTCACCTCCGCAACGTAGCCGTAAAATTCAACAAATTGTTTTGCTACCGCATCATCGTGCAATATCTTCCGAACCGCCCCAAGGATGTTCTTACTAATGTGCCACGTGCATAACAAATGGTGCGTTCCGGGAAAAATTCTATCAACCGCACGCATGAGAGCTAACTCCCGATCGGTAACAATAATGGATGGAAATGCGCAAACGCTATCCATCATCAAACCACGAAGAGTTTCCAAAGCCCATACGTAGTTTCCAATCTTCTCTCCGCTCATAAACACGTACGCAACGGTAAATGTGATGGAAGTGGACGTAAAACCGACAACCTCTAACAACGGCATCCTATACCTAGTCGTCTTGTACGTACAATCCATGAATAACACGTTCGGGAATGTACGTAATAAGTCTATGCTAGTAGGATGTGCGAAGAAAAAGTCAATGATCACCTTTGTATCATCTTTCAAACGCTCCCACGTCGAGTATCCATTCTCCTTCAACTTCGTCAATAGATATTGCATTTGGGTTTGTCCCCCGTGGTCAGCGTCCCGATGTTTTTAGCGGACATTGTAGATTGCACGCATGTTCGAAATGTTTTCCGGATATTGGTGCTTCAAACCACTGTATATCTCCCTAGGGCGCGAACCTAGGTGAGACAAACTACGAACTAGTTCCTCTTCGTCCAGTTTTAGCCTACAAGCGCGGGAATGACCGTCTAGGCGAACGTAGGGTTCATGATTGTGAGTACCGTTTATCACCTCCAAACGCCATTTCATGGCTAGTACGTCGATCGGATGACCTTTTAGCGCAAACGGACAATTACATTTCTTCGTGGATGTCTTCCTCTTTTTCAAAGTGTCCGGCTTTGCCTTTGATACGTATACACCGTATCGCTCACAAACGTACTCTAACCTAGGAGTCCTTCCCCATTTCCCACTATCGTACAGTTTTCTTATTGTGACAAACTTGATCTTCTTTGATTCAATCTCCACGAAAGCATCTAATTCGTCTTTAGTGAATAATCTATCCGTGTTGAATATTTTACTGTAATCGGCATCCATATATGGAGGCTGGGCAGGTTCCTCCTGCAAACTATACAATCGAAATGTATGAGTTTATATATACAAGTTGCAGTAGCAGGCCCAAAATGAGACATGTCTCAAGTCCCGTCGCAGGCCCAAAATGAGACGGGCCCAAAAGAGCGTCTCATTTTGGGCCTGCGACAGAGGCTCTCTCGCTACAAAATATGGGCCATATTATTGGCCTAGCGTCGCAGGCCTTAAATGAAACGGTCTTTTTGGCCCGTCGCATTTTGGGCCTGCGACGGAGCTTTAGAGCCGTCGCCCGCTGTTCGTGCGATGACGACGCTGTTCATCGCACGAACAGCGTGCTACAGCCCTGAAATCATAAAAACTTAATTTCGGTCCTTACCTCCATCCGGTAAGCTTCCTCCTCGTTCAGTAAGTCTTCCAGAGAAATGTCCATCTCTTCGTTGTCCATAGATACTCCGATTCAAGATTTTTCGAAGTGGGTTTGATGGGTTTGGGTAAAAAACGCTAATTTTTTCGAATAAATGGGTTTAGATTAGTAGATGTTACTACAAAGCTTGTAGATCTAGTGTAATATCGGATAGATTTAAGTGTTTCGGCCGATTTGGAGACTAAATGGCATAAATGTCAAAATCTAGAGAGAGGAAGGGCAATTTTGGAATTTCAACTTTCAGTTTGAAAAAATAAGGGAGTAGGGTGAGAGATCTATCAAAATGTGTAACATTTCTAGCCTGGCCCTATATATATATATATATATATATATATATATATATATATAGAGTAGAGTTTTTTTTTACAAACAGTTGGATCAATGTGTAAACATTAATACGATAATGTTGATTTTATATTAAATTAGACCTTATTATCTTGATTTTATATTAAATTAGACTTTATTATCGTAAATTTATAATTTAGTGATTTTTTTTAAATCGGTGTAGTGTTTTAACCATATAGAACATCTTCATAGCTATCGGTTAGGTCATTTTAATGTCTAAACTAAGTTGAGCATCATTAGTGATGTTGTTTGTGGTTAAAGATTGGTATCCGAATAGTGTATTTCCAAAATCATTAGCAGAAAGTTTCAAGTTACCATCAGATCTTATACGATTTATGGAAAACTTCAGTCATGCCGAAAGTCTAGCAAGGGCTAGAGTACATCGGAGCTTTGGAAACTTATTTAATCAAATCTTCTTCCCGACCCATCTTGAAGAGGTACATCAAACTCATACAACATATATAGCCAGGATCGAAGGTCTAGTTAAGAACATGAGACAATGACCTTTACGACAAAGGTATGAGGTTACACAAATTAACATCGAGAAATAATTATTGGAAGCTAACAAGAGAGTGTAAGAGTTACTCCAAAGGTTCCAAAGTGATCAATCTGAGGATGCTCATACAAGAGAGACACAGGTCTCAACACCAGCGTTGGTCATCTTCTTCGTCGAGTGAGAAGTAAAAAAATCTATGTTAAAATTCAGAGTCGCGTGAAGGAATGCGATACTAACACTCCAGCTTCATGCATCCTGCCTGAGCTAGAGGTCGCCATCATTAAGAGAATTCTCTTACCCGTTTCAGGAAAAAATGCTTGACCAAACACCAAAAGATTGACCTCAAGTTTGACCTCTATATGTAGTTCAACATTTGTTTCCCGCAACCTTATCTCGTATCTTCATCGGATCCCTTACCTGCAGGGACGTCCGGTGATAATATGAATGCTTCTTTGAACTATGTCTCTTAGAGCTCCTCTTGTAATGAAGATTTATTTCCACAGAAGATGATTCATCTGAGTCGTAAAAAGAATAATCACTCGACTCAAAAGACTTGTCTTTTTTTTTCTTGAAATATAACAACTTAAGTGCCTTTCTTCCTTACAATTATAGTACAACCAATGACCATACATGGTTTCATTTCCCTCGGAAGATTGTTATCTTTTAACATCTGATTAGGCCCTCTTAGAGGCCATTAAAGCATTCTTTTCAGTATTTAGTTTCGTAATACCTCCAACGATTCTTTTCTCTGTACCACCAGAGCAGACTCCTCAAGTTTTGTTTTTGGAAATATGATCATTGTACTGGTGTTCTTCAAACTGTTGTTCTTTGAACTGTTGTTCCTCAAATACAACTCCAATCATTAAACTTGTAACTCTAATTGCGGGTTCCTCTTGTATTTCAGTGTTTATCTCTCCTAAAGAATTCTTAAACGTGCTTAACCTTTTGTGTGGTTTTGGAAATTAAATCCAAGTACCAGATTGCTCTCACTATGGTCGTCAATGATAGTTCCTTAAATATATGAAGGGTTATTTAGTCTAAGATATTGCGAAAGTCAAATCCTATAAAGATAAACACGGGAATTCGAGAGGTATAAGCTGCCAAAGTAGTAATAAAGTAATAATTGTTCACATTTTCCTAAAAAAATGATACATTACCTTATATAGTAATGGTGTGGGCCTAAATACTACATGGTTGGTCCATTTATGGCTATTCAAACTCATTATTCTACTAAGTAATACATATTTATTATTTATTCCATAAAGTACCCTCAATGTTCATTTATCGGGCTTACATCACAAACTAAATTATGGTCCGATAAATTCCTCCATAGATGATTGGTAAGTATGCAAAGGCATGTTGTTTTAAAAACATCAACATGAATAGCCTAGATTTTGAATACCGTGTGGTTGTTTTTAGAATGATGTGTTTGTTGGTTGGATAAACATATATAGGGTCAAATATTCTCTTTGTAGTGGATAATTGTCCAGCCCATTCAAATAATATCCAAGGGTTGTAAAAAATTGAGTTGTTTTTTCTACCGCCAAACATGACTTCAAACATTAAACCATGTGAGAGCCTTTAAAATGTACTAGCATAAAAGGTTCAACCGTAAGATTTTGCTTAGGTTATGAGTTGGACGTTTCTTCTCCGAAAAAGATTAATGTTTTAGATGTTATCAATTTGTTTGTCTCAGCTTGGAGAAATATGCAACAATAGGTCATGACAAATTGCTTTCAACACTGTAAAATTCAATCGACGAATCCAACCGGCTCAAGGTTTTAACGATGTAAATTTGGAGAAGACATTAACTTGAGAACTTGATTTCGAGTATGCATTATCGGCACAACATGGATGTTAATCACTTGCTAGAATATCCTAGTGAAAATAATTAATGTATGAGTTTCAAAGCATTTCAAAAATTATGGCAGATACCATTCAAAATCCGGTTAATGACGAAGTTGGGGATGATTCAAATAGCTTTGGAACCAGTCACTCAGAAAAAGGAATTGTAAGCGGCAATAACTCTTCACAAATTTTGGTTGCAATACTAGAAGACAATATCCCAACTTTTAAGTTCAATAAAGATAAACTCAATATAGATTTGAAGTTGGACAAAAAAAATCAAATAACTATAAATTTATTTTTTTAGTACAAATTAATTGAATTTTATCAAATTCATCGTATTTTTTTTAATAGTTATTGATCTATAGTTTTGTTGGAAACAAAATATATTTTAAAAATAATATCTTACTATTTTATCAATGAAATTCAATTTTATACCTTATGTTCACCAAAATTAATAAATGTTTTAATGTATCGTGATATCTTTTATCTACCAATAAAATTTTAAAATAAAAGGTTATTTTATTTTCGCACTTTAAAATACTTTATTATTATATTATTATATTTTTGTTACCCAATTATTTTATAATTACAATAAATCCGATTATCGTTTACTCCAATAATTTTTATTAAATTTCTTCATCTACCTAATTTAAGTAACTTGACCAATAACATTTAACATATAATTTTTATAAAGAAGAATAAATAATAGGAAAAGGAACAAATTGAGAAACAGATTTTGAAATGCGACCCCAACCGTCTGCCGACTTCTACTTTCGAGTTTGATGCATTATGGTAGGTTGCAATCAAAATTGGTAAAAAACAAAATCAAAGTACACAAAACTTTAACAAATTAATTTAACAATTATAGGAAATTTTGTTATTTTAATTTTTTTTGGGAGGAACACTTATCTTTCCGTCTAAAGTAATAGCCTGCAAACCAATAGTAGAAATCTTATTCAGTGATCTTTTTCACGAGCATGTCTTACTCAATCAACTCGGCTACCTTATCATGGACATTATTTTAATTTATTGTATACAAATAGTTTTGTTAATTTAGAAAACTCTGATCAGTGGTCTAAGTATATAAACTTTTTATAGTTACATAATTTTCATGATTATGAAATAATAGACCGTTGATCAACGGTAATCTATTTTATTAATCTGGAAAAAAAAAATATTTTACAATTACACAATATACATTATATCTTATAAGATGCAATGGGAGTTGCTTAAAAAGTTTCGCTTCAAAGATGGTCATTAGGACAGTTATCTGTTCAGTTCTGTCAGACTCTTGTGGAACCATAGTCAAATGTATACGTTCGGATTAGATCACTAAATTTTTAATTTAAATTTATCAAATTTCAAGATAATAAATAGATCGATATGGACTCAATCAGATTCCATTTCGGTGCAGAAAACCCCTAATATTTTTCATATATTGAGATTGAATCGAAAACACATCATCACTCAAATCTGATTGAATAACAAAAACTTCAATGACTACGCTGAGCCACTAAATTCTGTATGAGCTGCTCAGCCATTTGGACCTGTGAAGCAGATCCACTGATTTCAACAGTCATCTCTTCAGTAAGGCCGCTTGTTTGTTATACGGTCAAAAATATCAGACACGAATCTAGATTAAAAAGTGCATCATTCAAAGATATACTTCATTAGAATTGTAAAGAATTTTGTTTCAGAAGCAGAGAAAACCGGATAATTTTCATTTGAATCACAGTAAACTTTAATCTAATCAACAATTGTGTTAGGAACATCAACAAGTACATACAGAAAATTAAACTTCAATTGCATAAGAAATGAGCAGACACCATTAATAAGTAGAAAGAGCAAAACAAGAGAAAACTTACAGAAAGCTTCAAAGTTGGAAAGCAAATGTCAAACAAAGCATCGTTGTCAAGAACCATACATTTATCTGCATTCTTTTCCAGCTGATGAGCAGAAAAAGTAGCATTATGAGGTTTAACAAGTGTATCAGAAACCTTAGGAGTTACGATACTAGTACCTGGTGCTGGTGGCATCGATTGGCGGCTTGTTCGGTTTCGTTGAGAGATGGGGTAGGGTGATTCTACTTACATTTTCTCTTTGAATTAGAGCCTTTGTCCGATTTGTTTGGACTCGAAAAGATGAGAGTATATGTCACTATTATCCCGTAACAATTCTGCCAGGAAAACTATAATGTCACTTCTCCAGTCCGACAAGGCTACCGAGGATATCTGAAAGACGATCTCTCGTCGATTGTCCAGCTCTGTCCTCTTTATAATTGGAGGGTTTTCTTGTACTGTTATCCAAGGGTAGCTGTTTGAACATGATGTCGATGCTAAGGGGTCTGCAATCACATTTTCAGTTCTGGGGACGTGCTCATATGTTACTTTAGCAAACGATGCGGCTAACACACGCAATGCTGCTAGGTACTGAACTAGGTCTTCTTTCCTAGCTTCCGACGCTCCGAGGCTTGATTAATCAGCAATTGAGAATCACTGATGAGACGTATATGCCTAGCCCCGCACACATGTGCTAACCTCAAACCAGCTAGGACAGCCTCGTACTCAGCTTCGTTGTTGGATGTGGTAAAACCAAATCGGATCACCTGATGCATACTTATGCCCGTAGGAGTGACTATCTGCACACCTGCGCCGCATCCATTGATGTTAGATCCTCCATCGGTTCTGATAATCCATTTGACATGCTTGTCTTCCTCGGGCGGCTCTACTTAGTCTGGTCGGTTAGAATGAAACTCGGCTAAAAAATTAGCCAAGGCTTGGCCCTTAATGGCCGTTCTTGGCTCAAAATTGATATCAAAATCGCATAGTTCGACTAACCATTTAGACATTCGTCCTGACATGTCCGGACGCTGAAGAACATACTTGAGTGGAAACGATGTTCGAACGATAATGGGATGGGTCTGGAAGTACGGCCGCATTTTTCGCCCCGCGGTCACCAAAGCCAACACCATCTTTTCCAGCTTCAAATACCTCGTCTTCGCATCTAACAAGATTTTGTTTACGAAATATACCGCTTTAGAAACTGTTCCCGACTCGCTGATCAACGCCGCACTTACTGCAAAATCAGAAACGGTTACATAGAGAAAAAGAACCTCACCTTTCAGAGGCTTCGTCAAGAGGTTCGGGGATGATAAATAACTTTTGATTCCCAAAAAAGACTCATCATAAGCTGGTGTCCAATCAAAAGACTTTTCATTTCTCAAAACCTGAAAAAAAGGAGCACATTTGTCAGATGAACGAGATATGAATCGATTCAGAGCCGCTAGGCTCCCGGTTATTATCTGAACCTCCTTGATGTTTCTTGGCGGGGTCATGCTTGCGAGAGCTTGCAGTTGGATCGGGTCCGCCTCGATTCCTCTCTCGCTGATGAGGAATCCTAGGAACTTTCCCGACCGAACTCCAAAAGAACACTTCTCCCGGTTTAATTTAAGGTTTATATTCCTTAGATTTCCAAATGTCTCTCTCAAATCAGCGAGATGGTCATCGTTTGTCCCGCTTTTCACGAGCATGTCGTCTATATAAACTTCCATGTTCCTCCATATCTGGTTCTCAAACGCCTTATTTACCAGCCTCTGATAAGTCGCTCTAACGTTCTTTAACCCAAAGGGCATAACCTCATAACAATACAATCCTCGCCCGATGATGAACGTCGTGCTTTCTTGTTCTGCTGGGTTCAACTTGATTTGGTTATGGACTGCATATGCGTCCATAAAAGAAAGCAGTTTGTTACCTGACGTCGAGCCAACCAACTGGTCGATTCTTGGCATCGGGAAAGGATCTTTAGGGCATGTTCGATTGAGGTCGGTAAAATCTACGCACATCCTCCACTTGCCATTTTTCTTTTTTACCAAAACGGGATTAGACGTCCACAACGGGTAACTTGACTCCTTGATATGACCGACGCTGAGCATTCTTTCGACTTCTCCTAGAATAATTTCCGTTTTTTCTGGTGAAAAAGCCCGACGCTTTTGTGAGATGGGTCGGATATATCTGTTAACAGTCAACTTGTGAATTATCAGGTCTTCTGGGACTTCGGTTACGTCATTCGAACACCAAGCAAACAAATGCAAATTCTCCTGTAGTAAAAAAATCAACTTTGTCTTGAAATCTGGCGATAAATTGGTTCCAATCTGCAAGATTTTTCCTTCGGTAAACTGGTATCTTTTGCATTCCTCATCGGTAGTAAAACAACTGGGAGCTTCCCTGGGATCGTCCACGGGTAACGACCCCAATGGAAGTCCCCCTAATTGCTAGTCCCGAACTTGCTCTATTTCTTGATCGCCTTTTGGTGCTAAAGACGACCGGTAGCATTCTCTTGCCGCTTTCTGGCTGCTTATCACTACCCCTACATTGTTCCCGACCACGTATTTCAAGCATTGATGAATAGTAGACGTTACTGCATGCATTCGCGATAGCCATGACCGGCCAAAAATCGCATTATGAGAAGCCGGTGTATCTACCACGACGAATAGCACGGTGACCTCTTTCTTGAAAGGCTCGCGACCGAGTTGAACAATGCCTTCGAATTCTCCTATTACTTCTGCGGCCGAACCTGTAAATCCCACGATAGTTCGGTCTGAACGCGTAATCACTGGGGTTTCTTAAAATTGGAAAACGTTGATGCGAAGATTATGTTCGCCGGACTTCTGGTGTCGACAAGGATACGACGGACTTCTTCTCCCGCAATGGTTGCCCCGATAACGACGAAATCTTCGTGGGGACCAACTATGTCCCTCATGTCATCGTCATCAAAACATAAAATTGGTGATGGGCTGCCTTTGGCATGCGGATAAGTCCGAGCCTCCAACTGAGTTGTTAGGTTCACAATATGATGTTTTCGGGAGGAATGGATGATCCCTGCCATAGAATCACCCCCAAAAATAGTCAAAGATTCAAAAAATCGACAGAGGTTACTTATATTTCTTCTGCTTTCCACAACTTCCTCTTCTATGACCCCGATGATGTTACGACTGACATCGCGATTGAGATATTCGATTGATACATCAAAAATATCGGTTACTTCAGAAATTGCCATGGTTGTCTCCGATTTGTGTCCTGTCACGATTTCTTTCGAAGTTGCACCCTGTTGTGCTTTCTTCTTCACATACACGAGTAATTTTCCATTTTCTATCAGCATATGTATTTCATTTTTAAGAGAAATACAGTCCTTGGTATAATGTCCCACATCCTCATGGTATCTGCAGTATCGATTGTTTCTGCTTTCCCGAGGCGTTGGGATGGGAAAAGGCCTCCGATAAATCCCGCTATTTTTAGTCTTTTCGTAGATTGTGGATACGCATTCCGTTAAGTCAGCAAAGTAGGCAGGTCGGATCCATTTGTTGGACATAGGTCGTGTGACCACCTGATTGGTCTGTTTTGTCCTTTGAACCTGAGATGCCGGAGGCTTGGCCAGTGCGGGCTGGGTCGGTGGTATTGTGCTGATTGGCTGAGCTAGTGGGACGTAGCAAGGTTGAGTGCCCTGCTTTATAACTACCAATGATTGTGCGCTCTGCTGGATCTGTGCTACCAACTCATAAGCCTCGGTTTCCTCTATCAATATTTGGTTTTCCACCTGAGCTAAAATGACGGAAAAAGTAAAAGCTTGTTTCTTCATGACTAGGGCTGTTAATGGTTCTTCGGAACCGAGAACCGGACCGGAACCGAATCGGTAAGGACCGGACCGAGAACCGGACCGAACCTTAACGGTCCGGTTCGCGGTTCCATTTCTAAAACCGAAACCGATAAGGAACCGAAATAGTAAAACCGGTAAGGAACCGAACCGATAAACCGATAGAACCGATTTGGAACCGAACGAAAAAAATCAATAAAAACTCGCTATAAACTAGTGTATTTTAAGAATTATCCGGTTAAATTTATCCGGCAATGAACCTACGATAACTAATTATTAGTTATCGATACTATAATTAAAAAACAAAATAACTACATATTCACGCTTTTACTTTCAGACATATATATTTATGTTCTTGGCGGTGAAAAATTAATTATCACTTTTACTCTTAGAGATATATTTATGTTAATAAGTAATGTTTTAGTATGCATTGATGATGAGTGATAATAAAGAATAATAAATAAACAAAGAATACTGTCCTTTATAAAAAAAGAGAATAATAAATTATTGATCCAATAAAGATAAACAAAAAATGCTCAACGCTCTATATTATAAAGAAAAAGATAAAACAGTATTGGATTTATTTATTGAAAGTTATTGAATCCCACATCGTTAGTGAAACCAGGGTGTGAAACATCACACTTCTATAAAAAGAGAAACACCGCGTACCTTTTCTATTACAAAGAGTTAGGGCAACAATATATAAAACAGTTGTGACCCGCCTCGAAATTAACAGTTTAAAATTTTAAATACATATAATATATGTAACCTGCTGTCGGTTCAGGAAACTGGACCGGACCGAACCGAACCGATTCTTATCGGTTTCGGTTCGGTTCTAATATTTGAAACCGAAATCTTGTCGGTTCGGTTCGGTCCAAACCGACAAGATTAGCGGTCCGGTTCGGTTTTGTAAAAACCCGGACCGAACCGGACCGATAACACCTCTATTCATGACTGCTTGTTTCATCGGTCCCGGGAGCAGCCCTAAGCGGTACGCTGTCAGCGCTACATTCTCCTTGCAGTGGTCAAGGTCGGTCTTCGCATCGATAAAGCACCTGGTATAAGCCCTGAGACTCTCTCCCAGCCTTTATTTACAGTTGACGATTATATCTCCATTTGCTCGGAAACTTTTGCTTCCCACAAATTGTTGGCGGAACATTATCCAGAACATCCCAAAATTATTTATACAACCCTTTGGTAACCGATTGTACAACTTAGACGCTCGGTCCTTGAAGGTCATTGAAAAAGCTCGGCATAGCAACTTGTCGTCATTATCGAAACTCAACATGGAATTCTTAAAAGCTTCCAAATGGTTGTCCGGGTCTCTTTTTCCATCAGACTTCTCCAATTTAGATATGTCAAATCTTTTCGGGAGGTGTCCCAACAATATCTCATCTGATAGTGGCGACGCTCTCCAATTCATACCAAAACCAAAAGAGCCGTCCAATTTAGATATGTCAAATCTTTTCGGGAGGTGTCCCAACAATATCTCATCTGATAGTGGCGACGCTCTCCAATTCATACCAAAACCAAAAGAGCCGTCGCCAAGCCCCTCGATAGGAATTCCATATAATCCTTCATTGTCCGGGTTAATAAACTGACTACTGACTCTGTACCCATGCGTCTGGCTATTTAACGGTTGCCACTAAACCTAGGGTAGAACTACCCGCTCCTCTCTACTGGCTGTCAGCATTTCTTTTTTTTTTCGTGAGAGATTGTCGTTCTTTTTTCGGTGTTGTCTTTCTTGAACTTGGGTGAGTCAGAACGGGGTGCCATATTACGTCGAGATTTATTTTTTCGTGCGAGTTTATTTCGTCTTTCCCTGCGACGATACTCTCTTCCCGACGAATCGTCCGAAGTGAAATTAGTGGAAATACCTCGGTCATCTTTTGAGTACCGCCTGGTTTTTCTTCCTGCTCCCTGTCTTGCGGAGTCTCTTGATAACCTTGAATAGGTCGGGCGTCGATATGGTGACCCTCTCCCGGGGAACCTTCTCTTCGATTGTCAATCATGTGTTCTTTCTTTTTCCTTCCCGAGCTCTCTTCTCGTCTAAATCCCTCTCCTTCTTATCGCTCAGCTTCACGATGTCCTCCATCAACTGTCTCCTTCTCATGATAAGAGTTGATTTTATCCCGACCATGCGCATAATGATCTTGGTCTGGTGCCCCTTCGCCTTCGGACAACGAAAGAGCTCGGGCCACCACTCTCCCGACCCTTTCCCCAGTCGCCTCGTCATTCATTGTTTAGATTAAGTCGTGATTTTGAAGAAGAAGAAGAAGTTTCCTTTCAGGTATCACGTGTTCCCACAGACGACGCCAATGATGAGTAAATTATTGACAAGAATAGAGGAATCTTGGATCTAGTGCTTGATGTGACTAGTGCTAGAAATGTGGAGAGAGAAAGTAGAATGAGAAAATATTAAAGAATGTTCACCTACCCAAGAATAAAGAGGCTCCTTATACAGTGGGGAAAGTGAGACACATTTATGTCCTAAGTAGTCCTTGATTATATAATGGGTAGTCCTTTACATCTTACTCATTTTACATATTGTGCTCTAATAAATAATAAATACACTAAATGGTTTATTTTATTTCTCCCCTTTACAATTAACACTTTCTCTACCAGGCTTGGCGAATTACTTCCTTATCAAGAACAATATATTTTTTTTAAATATAAATATTTTTATGAAAAAAAAAAATTAAAGTTGTGCACCGTTGCAGCGATGGGGTGCCTAGACACACTCTTTCGGTCCAACCATTTTTCATCTGATCCTGGCAAGGAAAATGGCTGAAATCAGCCTCCAAACACCACCAAAACCTACCATAAACCCCTAATTTCGAAACCCTAAATCTAACCTACCAAATTCAATAAAACATCAATCTAAAAAAATAACCTAAAATCAACCAACAATCAACAACCTAAAGATTAAAAAAGAAGAAAAATTACATTGGTGGTGGTGGAGGATGAGATTCATTTTTCTTCACCATTATGCAAGATGAAAAGAGAAAGCGGTGGAAGAGGAAGATGAGTATGCCATAATTTTTTTTGGCCAAATTCTAGAGAGGGAGAGTGCGTGTGTACATAGATAAGTTGGAGAAGTGTTCTTATTTTACAAATGTATGTGTTTAGGAAAAAAACTCTTTAATACCCCAAAAGTGTACTTTGGTCCGAAAAGGTGTATTTATATCATATGTAGGTGAACTCAAAATTAGATATGGATAGATTGGTTTTGGATAATTTTAGCCTGACCCTTTGTAGAGAATTTATAAGCGTACAAAAAAAATGAACTCCTGATTTCTGATAAAACAGGATATACAATATAGAATATAAAATCATTATCTTTAAAATAAAAATGGTTATCTTTAAAATATAATGTCTCTATAAAACAAAGTATTTCTTTTAGATTATTTATATTAGGGTGACGCTATTTCCTCATCAAATATATTATTTCCTCCATAATTCAGAAAAATCTTCATGGTGTTATTTACTCCCTAAAGGAAAATCCGAATTTATCCTTATTCTTATAATCTATTCAAACATCCCATATCTACCCTAGCCTTCTATCTAACTTTTATTTATGTTCTTCAACTAGCCTTCTATCTAACTTTTGTTTATGTTCTTCAACGTCGTTTTTTTTTCTTCAGCATCGACATAGCAGGAACTATCACCATCGAACCAACAACGTCGATCTAGAAGCGTTGATCCGGCAGTGTTGATCCAGTCGATCCAGCGATGTTGAACCAGCAACCAACAACATCGACTCCTGCCCCGATTCATCCTCTAACCCGCCTCGAATTTAACAACAAATCAACCCCGATTCTGCCTTGATTATGCCCTGGAATCCACCCCGATCAGCCTTGAATGAGCCTCCTACTCCTACGATTTCGTGAGTTTTACCTAGTTTTTCATTTTTTTTTATTTAATACTGGTAGATTTCACCACAGTTTTTCAGTGATTGTTAGGCTGAAGTTTGTTGGTTGCTATTTTTTTTAAAACAAAAACATGTGATTCTAAGGCATCATCTCGGAATTACATGCTTTTATTTAAAATGAAAAACATGTAATTCTGAGATGATGTCTCGGAATCAAATGCTTTTTTTAAAAGAATGAAAAACATGTAATTCTGAGATGATGTCTCGGGATCCCATGTTTTTTTCTAAAAAGCATGTAATTCTGAGATGATGCTTCGGAATCACATGCTTCTCGAGATTTTCTCTAAAAACAGTAGTTGCGAACGCGAAATTTCAAGTTACGTTAATGTAAAACGTAAAAACAAGATTAAATTACCTTGTTCGTTGATTGAGTGTTGTTCTCCGGTTTGGTTTGAGTTTCTTCATTTTCCATGATTAATCTTTAACAAAATTATTATTTTTTATTTAGGATTAAGTTTATAAGGTAAAATCATATATGTTAGATTAAAGTTGGGTTAATGATGTGTTTTTTGTTATAAGGGTTTTTATTTGGTTAATGTCATTTAATGTTAAATTTGAAAGTAAAATGAGGGTAATCTTGTAAAAGAAAGTGACAAGTGTTTTGGAGAGTTTGAATTATGGAAGAAATAATATATTTGATGGCAGAAATAGCTTCACCCTTTATAGTCTAAAAAGCACACGTAGTCGCTCATGTTTACCACTTGTATCAACTTGGTCACCTTCCTTCAACCATGCATAGAACTCATCCCCATCCTTTTTTTAAATTTCATTTTTAGTCCCTTCGCACATGTGAAGCCTGAGAGCTTGACACGTGGTATCAGTTTTTGTTGCAAGAATGGTCCCCCAATTGTTTTGCCAAAAATGCCCCTTAGCATTCCAAGTAAGCTGCCATGTCAGCTGCCATGTCACACTTACCATTTACCTTCAAATTTTACCATTTACCCACTAACTTATAATCGGACCGGGTCGAACCCTAATTTAATTAACCCAACCCGAAACCCAATATAACCAAGCCCAACCCACTACAATATAACCCAACCCGATCCGTTTACACTAATCAAACCCCAAATTACACAAATCAAACCCCAATTTACCCAAATCAGACCTAATTTACCAATCTGAATGTTACAGGTCATTTCCTTTCAAGAACCCATCTTTCTTTCGTCGTCTTCTTCTATTCCCTTCTATTGCAAAGCCAACAAGAACCCGAACAAGATGCCTCGAGCGGTGACCGACGTAGTTGAGGGAGCAATGGAGCCCCAAGTACTAAAAAATCTCACAGCGGTGTAATATAAATGAACTTGGCGAAGAAATACGTAGTTGAGGGAGTAATGGAGCCCCAAGTACTAACTTAGACGCTGACTCAGATTTTGGTTCGAGCCATCGAGCTCCAACAGCTCGTTCTGAATATCGGACAGATTGGGAAGGAAGTAGAGGCTGGGAAATCGCACCTAAAACGAATTCTGTAGTAACCGAAAGCATAAGTCAAGTCACGTAACTCCTAATGAAGCACGACTATAACTGACATGTGGTAGTTTTTCTGTATTTGTCGGCTCCCCTCTCTTTTTCTATTCCAATTGATTTGAGAGTCAAAATTATTCTCCCTTCCTACAGAAGCTTTGTATTTAGGTTTCGTTTTCAAGGGAAATTGTTACCCTTATTCATTCTCTTATTTTGGGGAAATTCGGTTTGTGATTTGAATCTCTCTAGCTTGTAATGTTGAAGAAGATACAGAGGGACAAGGTCTTTCTTCTTTGTTTATATTGTCAAACTATATATGATACATGGTTTGAATCTTACTGCTGTCTTTTTTATTACATGTAAATTGGAAACTTGTGTTCAATATATAAAATCATTTTTTTCTACTAGACTGAAAGAAGAGTCGTGCTTATAGGCATCACTTAAAGCTCATCTTCATCAAGAATTGATAGAATTATTTATACGGGGATTACCCTTTCTTAAAGATTCATGTTAAAAAGGTTGGTGATGTTTACCATTTTTCTATATAGAAATCAATGTACATGGACTTGCAATAGAATAGAAGATAATGGAAGAAGACGAAAGAAAGATAGGTTCATAAAAGAAAATTACTTGTAACATTGGGATTGGTAAATTAGGTCTGATTTGGGTAAATTGGGGTTTGATTGGTGTAATTTGGGGTCTGATTAGTGTAAATTGGTCGGGTTGGGTTATATTGTAGTGGGTTGACCTTGGTTATATTGGGTTTCGGGTTGGGTTAATTAAATTAGGATTCGACCCGGTCCGTTTATAAGTTAGTGGGTAAATGGTAAAAGTTGAAGGTAAATGGTAAGTGTGACATGACATCTGACATAGCAGCTTACTTGGAATGCTAAGGGTCATTTTTGGTAAAAACATTAGCGGACCATTCTTGCAACAAAAACTGATGTCACGTGTCAAGCTCTCAGGCTTCACATGTGCGGGGGACTAAAAATGCAATTTAAAAAAAGGATGGAGATGAGTTCTATGCATTATTGAAGGAAGGGGACCAAGTTGATTCAAGTGGTAAACATGAGAGACTACGGGTGCTTTTTAGCCCCCTTTATATTATATAAACAATAAAATAAACAAACAGGCAATGGACTACATAAGATATTCCCCAGTACGTTTTAAGTATTGAACGAGAGAAATTAAATTTCAAAGTTAAACTTTTGAAAAATAAAAAAGATACCTATTGTATTTTAATACCTTTTTTTATGTTTGACTAAATTATATATCGTACCGTTATCATTAAATTCATAATCTTCGCGAAGACAATAAGGAAGGAGTATGATTTTTCATTATATAACTTTTACAGAGTCAAATAATTATTTTGAGATTAGTTGTTTTTTAATACTAAATTCTAAATTTTGAAGTGCTCATTTGCGGAATTTTTGGTTAAAACTGAACAACTTGAACTGTCAGTTTGATGGAACTGCCAATTTTTTGAATTTTTTATTATTTGAGGGAAGTAGTCGAGTTATAGTTATTTAGTATGTTGAATTATCGACCACTGAATTTTAAATTTTTCATAATTTTGTTTTGATGAAATCAAATAAAAATATCATAAATTATTAATATTTTTTTAATGAAATTACAAAAATGTCGTTCATTACAAAAATTTTATTGAAAAAACAAAAACAAAATCTTATTGATAGACCAAGAAGACAAAACATGGGTCAGGTTTTGTTACACGTGCTTAATATTATTAATTCTAAAACAAGATTGAGTATAATGAGAATACTGTAGAGAATAAATTTGAGAAATCAAGAAAGTTTGAGAAAACACTAAGAATTCAATCTCAAGTATCCCATATTAAGACATTCTAAGACTAATATTGCTCTAAGTTATGTAGGAGCATCAACTTGAGTTATATTATAATTTGCTTCTTGTTTGAGACAAAATTTACGAACCAGTCTGCTGTAAAATTTTGCTCTTTGAAAATCAATCTCAAAGACATGGTGGGAGTTATGAGCACAGATACAAACAACAATCGGAGAAAGGAACCAATGTTTATAACTGATAAGGGAAGATTAAAGATCGGAGAAAGGAACCAATGTTTATAACTGATAAAGGAAGATTAAAGATCTAGGAAATATGAGTGTGTTTTATTGATAAAGAAAGTTTCTTAGGAGAAATTGTCAATTATGTAAAGAAAAAGGACTAATGTAAAGCAAACAATAGACTTGAAGATAATACCATAATTATAAAATTGTTAAGCTTGTGGGACCTAGTATTTGTACTATAAATAGACCCTCTTTTTTGAGGAAATGGTGATTGATCAATGATTAATCAATTATTATATTAACTTTCTCTCTCTCTAAAAATACGTCATTCTCTCTCTTAAATATTGTCTAAGTAATCTGAACAACGCTAAAGCCCTTTAAATATAGTTTTATAAAAAAAATATCCTGCAAATAATTTTGGAGCGATTAGTGGCACCGCCTGTGGGAACGATTTGGTACCAGAAATCATCTTTCAAAACTAATTTAAAATAAAATCAGCATCAGAAATCCGAGGAGATTAAAACATGAGTAACGATTTAGAAATTGGAAAATAATTCGAGGAGGTCTCGACGCAAAATAATATGATCATTGATCAACAACATGATTATCAACACGCTGGTGAAATTTTGGAAGAGTTAGTACTGGTGGCTCACAAAAATGAATTGCTGGAACTGGAATAAATTGAAAAGTTAAAATTTGAAAGAGATGCAGCGATGGCTGCTAGGAAAATTCGATCTCAAATTCGAAGAGAAAATGAGATAGAAAAAGATGAGCATGATTAATATCATCGAGTTAGTAAAAAAAGATAGGTATCAAAGGTACCATCGTAATTCTCCGAGGAAGAAGTTGAAGCCAAAGAGCAGGTATGAATCATCTGAGTCAAGTGATTATTCAGTTTATGGTTCTAGTGAATCTTTTTTGAAAAGGGAGTATCGTAGAAAGAAAGATTCAAGAAAGAAATGTCCGAAGAAGTATAGGAGGGAGCATCGATCAAGTCATCATACTAATGAGTTGGAAGAGAAAGATCAGATTTCTGAAGAGTAGGTTAAGAAATACAATATGAATGTACAGAACCAGTCAGGAAGTCAAAATTTCAAGTATCGTATAAGCAACCAATACACGTTGCCTTGCGAGGAAGGTCTGTATGTGATGGCTCACGAGGGACCAAAGACTAATGTTTACAGAGCGGGTCATACTTGGAGGTCTTCTCCTTATTATGCATAAATACTTTCTGGCAACTTTCCGAAGTACTTCGGTATTTCTAAGTTGGAGAAGTTTGATGGGACTCAAGACCCAAATAGTCATATTGAACAATTTAAAAAAAATTATGATTAATTTTGACGACGATGATAAGTTGTTGTGCAGGGATTTTTCTGAGACTTTTAAAAGGATAGATTCAAAATGGTATAATAGATTACCGCATGATTATATCAAGAATGTTGATATGTTTTGGAATGTGTTTTGTCATCATTTTATGGGGAGTAAAATTTTTGTGCTAATGGTGATACTATAATATATTCCAGACAGAAGGTTGGGGAAAGTCTTAAAAGTTATACCAACCGTTTTGTCAAAGTAAAAACTGATATGGAATATTGTAAAGACTCTGTAGCTTCGGCAGCATACCAAATGAGGCTTCTCCCTGGAATTTTAAAAGATACAATGGCAAAAGGCAGGTAATGACGTTTGGATCTTTACTTGATCAGGTTGAGAATAGGATTTGGGTGGAAGAAATTCAAGCTTCGAAGAGTGGATCTAGCGGTTAGTTGTAACAAAATCAATTTCAAAGATCTGTTGCTACTGTTCAACCTCCTCAAATTAACGCTCAACCAAAGTCAGTGGGCCAGTATTCTCTGAGGCCCCGGGTAAATCAGTAGACGGATCCGACCAGATTACTTTGCAGAGCTAACTGAGTGCGTGGCAACTATATTTGATAAAGCTCATGGTCATGTACAATTTCGAAAGCCGTTTCCAATTCAAACTTTGAAGCAAAACAAATACAGTAGGTTTTGCAGGTATCATGAGGATATAGGCCATGACACAAAGGAGTGTATTGCTTTAAAGAAAGAAATTCAAGCTAATTGAAAATGGGAAGCTGACAGACTTTGTAAAGAATCATTTTAGCCAAAATCCGATGATTAAAGAAACTTTAAAAGAATAGGAAACTGCGTTGGTTATTTCCGAGGAAATTGATTATTTTGATATCGTGACGGTGTATCTAGATCCAAAAGAAGGCATAAATGATATTAACATGGTAAATAAAATTGATCTATGTGCTTATTCTGAGTCTTTAGCAATTTTTTGAGGGGATATTGTGTAAGAAAATTCGAACAGTTCTCGAAAAAGACACATAGTCAGCTTAACTACTCAGTTAGAGGTGGGGGCCTCAATACATCAGTATCGAGTTCCTTCTCCAATAATGTACTTCGTGGATGATGGTATGAGAAATATAGTAGGCCCACATGAAGATGCGATGGTAATTACAGTAGGGATTGCTGGTGATCATGTACAAAAGGTATTAATAGATACAGGAAGTTTTGCTAACATTTTTTTATGAGTACTTACAAGAACATTGTCGACCCACCTGTTATCCGACGATCTGATAGGACTATTGTGGGTTTCACAGGAGCAACTGCTGAAGTAGTGGGTGAATCTGAATGTGTAGTGGAATTAGGTCGAGGATCTTTCAGAAAAGAGGTCGAAATCTTATTCATCGTCGTGGATACACCAACTTCTTACATTACTATTTTTAGAAGGTCATGGTTGTCGAAAATGTACGCTGTTACTTCCACGGTACATCATGTCTAAAGTATATTGTGGGGAATAATGTGGGAAAAATTAGAATAAACCAAAATATGGCTAGAGAATGCTACCGAATTTCTTTGTATTCTAAGCAAATTTGAGAAAATGAGTCAAGTAAAGCATAACAACTAGTGAGGACTTCCTCTGAGTCAACCCCTTTTGATGATCCAAATGAGTCCCCTAGTTTTTTGGTTCCTGATGAAGACTACGAAGATCATACATTTTCAGGTGGAAAAGTTTTAAAAATTAGAACAAAGTTATCCCCGGATTTAAAGCAAAGATTGATTGAATTTTTATTGTCAAAGTTGGATTTATTCGCTTCGTGTTCAGGAGATGTAACTGGTGTTCCTTCAGAAATTATTTGTCACAAGTTTTCAGTTAAGAATAATGTGAGACCAATAATTCACAAAAAAATACCTTTCTCCCATGATAAATCTGAGGCAATAATTGTGGAGGTAGAGAGTTTAACCACAGTTGGACATATACGAGAGTCTTGTTATCCGCAGTGGATTGCAAATCCAGTTTTGGTTAAAAAGAAAAACGGTAAATGGAAAATATGCGTAGACTTTACAGACTTGAATAGAGCTTGCCCAAAAGATCTTTTCCTAATCCTACAGATTGATCAGTAAGTGGATTCAACGTCCGAAAACCGACTACTTTCTTTTATGGATGCTTATGCAGGGTATAATCAGATTAAAATGTATCCGGGGGATGAGAAAATTACTTCATTTATTATTGGAAGAGGTTTATATTATTAAAAAATGATGTAATTTGGTCTAAAAAATACATGGTAAACTTATCAGCGTCTAGTGAATAAGGCCTTCGAATCACAAATCAGGAGACACGTTGGAGTATATATCGATGATATGCTGGTTAAGGGTTCGAAGGACGAGAATGATTTTGCTGATTTAGAGGAAAACGTTTTTAATTTGAAAATGGTAAATTTAAAATTAAACCCAGAAAAGTGTATATTTGGAGTTCGTTCAAGAAAATTCCTCGGGTACATAGTCAGTGAAAAGGGATTGAAGCAGACATAGTACAACTGAAGGCTCTTACATCTATGACTCCTCCTTGGAATATTAAGGAAGTTCAGATATTGACATGAAGATTGACAGCTTTAAATAATTTTATATCACACTCATCGGATAAATGTGCTCTTTTTTTCCAAGTGTTAAGACATGCAAATTATTTTAACTGGACTACAAAATGTTCAGAGGCTTTTCACCAGATTAAAGAGTATATTTCTTCCCCAGAAATTCTCTCCAAACCTTTGTTAGGAAAGAGATTGTTCGTTTACTTGGTTGTTTCAGTTTATGCCGTAAGTGTTGTGTTCATTCGAGAGGAGGAAAATGTCCCAAGACCGGTGTATTACATTAACAAGAGCTTACTGGATGCAGAGAAACGACATTTGAAGTTAGAAAAGTTAGCTCTTGCATTAGTAATTGCTGCTTGAAAAATGCGGCCATATTTCCAGAAACAACAGATGATGAGGCATAAATCTTATAACGTGGGATGGAGGCAATATTGATTGATTATGAGCAGCTTAGTGACAAGTTTTTTTAGACTTTCAAGGAAGATTCCAAGGATCCAGAATCAGATTCTAAATTTTGATATTCATTTAGAAAGTTAAATATATTTCTAATTTCTAAAGTGTGGACAACTTCAATAATTTCTCCATTATTGATAATTAAATCAGTATTTTGTTCTTTCTATATAGTTCCATTTGAATTTTGAGTAAAATTAGAGTTATCAACATTGCTAACACGCTCTGAATTCTAAGTTTGATTGATTTTATTGTTGACGTTTTCATTTGGATTAAGAGAATCAGAATTGTTAGTCACACTAACAGGTTCTTGAGTCTATTTTTTATTAAAGATTTCAAAGTTAAATGAGTTACCTAAACCTGAATCAGATATAATTATTAATTTCAATTTAGACTTCTGATTTGATAAACAACTTTGATTATTGTTTGAGATATTGGTATATTCTTTAAATTTTTATTTAACTATTTAACCTGAATTCTAACTTTGATTGATTTTTTTTACACTCATTTAAATTGTGTCCAAGATGATTACCTTTGGTACGGTAGGAGGGTTTGACACCATAGTGAATGTGCTGCCAAAACCTGCCTCTGTACCAAATTGGATCTATATTTTATTGGACAATGTGTTGGTGACATCAATCTCCATCCATAAACAACAGTTTATGAATCTGACCTTGTTGTGATCAGGGACCCAGATAGAAAGGGGTATATTAAGAGAGTTTGATATATGTATAATTGTATCATCATTTTACATATATTATGAGAGAATCGGGTATGAAACCAAGATAGGAGTTACAGAGCATTCAATCTTAAAATTGAATCTTGGGTACTATTTCAGCAAACGCAAGAACTGTTGGTCAAATGACCAAACATTCCTCTTCCAAATATTCAAAACATTATCAATTAGGGTAAATTCGATAAAAAAAAGTGTATGTAGTCCCATTGGGAGACACCGATTAATCCAGAAAAAATATATTTATCTAATTTTTTTTGCAATTGATTTAAATATGCTTTTAAAAATGAAAATTTAGCCATAATCGTAAATTTAGATAAGGAGAGGAGATGTGACTTATCTATTTATGGGAAAAAGATAGCTTTTCAATTCCCTTTATCTTGAATCTTAACTCACAAGTGCTTAAAACTTTTGAATTTGTTGATGCAAGAGTCTCAAAATAAATTTTAGCTTGCTGAGTGGCCTTTGGTCTAGAGGTTGACTTGAGGTTCTGAGGAATCTGGCTCGCAAGTTGGGTTATCTCTAGACTATGTTATGATGGAGGAGTGTGAATAATTCTTACTCATAGTTAATGACAAACCTGAATTCGATGAAGAGGATGAGTGTGTTAACGAGTGGATTGAAGCGATGGAGGCTGCAATATTTTTTATTGAGAAACATTAGACTTGGAAGTTGGTCGAAAAGCCAAAAAAAGTCAAAGCAATCGGTTTGAAGTGGGTTTACAAGATGCAAGAGGAATATATATATATACAACTATCAACAAGTATAAAGTGAGAATAGTTTCTAAATGGTATATGCAAAAGCAAGGTATCGATTTCAACGAAGTATTTGCGCTAATAGCTCGAGTCGAAACCGTATGATTGTTAATTGCTATGGCCACGATGCGAGATTGGGAAATTCATTACTTGAATGTGAAAACTGCATTCTTACACGAAGAACTAAAAACAAATCGTGTATGTTATATAACTTGAGGGTTTTGTTAAACATGAGAATAGACGAAAATATATCGTCCGTACACAGCTTTATATGGATTGCATCAAGCCTTAAGAGCTTGGAACAACAAACTTGATGATCTACTGAAAGGTTTGAAGTTTGTGAGATGCACAAAGGAACAAGTCGTGTATCGCAAGAAAGAGAAAATGATTTGTCAACTCATTATTGCGGTATACGTAGAATACTTGTTTGTTACCGGTTCTTCTTTACAGGTGATTCATGATTTTAAAGAAGGCATGGAAACAATGTTTGAGATGATAGATTTGGGAAAACTTACTTATTATCTTGGAAATGAAGTTGAGCAAAATCAAGAGGTATGACTATCAGACAAGAAAGTTATGTTAAAAAGAGTTTGACTAATACAAGTATGGACACTTGCGATCCAACTCATGTTCCAGTGGATTTAAATTTGATTAGTTAGGCATGTTGAAATGTTGGTTAAGTAGGTAGTGTTGTAGTTAACTTTATAAAAGCAATGCATATGTTTTTTTAAAATCAATAAGAACAAGTTTTATTGAATAAGAATTGCAGTTCTTGAATAATATTTTGAAGGTATGCATTATCAACACAAAATGGATGTGAATCACTTGTTAGATTATCCTAGTGAAAATAACGAATATTGCGAGGTTCAAAGCATTGAAAAAATTGTAGCAAATGTCATTCAAAATCCAGTCAATGAAAAGCAACTTACTCGGAAATAGGCATTGCAAACGGCAATAACTCTTCGCAATTTCTTATTGCAATACGAAAAGACAATGTCCCAAATTTTTAGTGCGAAGAGAAGATTTAATGATGAACTCAATATAAATTTGAAATTAAACAAAAAAACAAATACTATATATTTATTTTAGTACAAATTAATTGAATTTATCAAAATTAATTGAATCTTTACGTAATTATTAATTTATAGTTTAGTTAGAACAATTGTAAACCTGACATTTCAAACCACTATATATGTACACCATAGGATTTTAACAAAAAAAACATTACCTTAGCCATTGGGTGCAGTGTATATAAATTATTAATTTTATCAAAATTTATTAATTTATATAGATTATACTATATCAAGATAAGAAAAGCTTCTATAGTTTTCTAGAATAAAAAATAATTTACGATCATCTTTTAAAATACTTTATTATTGTATTATTAGGTTTTTGTTACGGTATCTATAAAATACTGTATAATCTTCTGAGCCGTTAGGACTTGTGAAGCAGATCCACTAATTTCAACAGTCATCTGTCCAGGAACGCCGCTTGTTTCTTGGATGGTAGCAGTGGCTCCACTAGTGCGTCTAATGTAGCTTATATTGGAGCCTGATGTCCCAATAACCGCAGAAGCAATGGAGATAGGTAGTGTTCTTTGTTTAGTGACATGTGTTATTTATTTTAATGTAATTGGATCGACTAGTCGACCAATTTAATCATGATATATTATCAAATAAGTTGTAGAGTGCGGAGTGCACGCTTGTTAGATTATATCATGATTAGCGGGGTCAAGGGGCGGAGCCACTGGCTGGGTCGAGCAGAATTTTGAAATTGAAAATTTGACCGTTTTATTCAAATTTTAAATTTCAGTCGTTTTATTACAAAACCAGTTAAGAGACCCTAACTGCCCTAACTTCCAAACTGTTTTTTGGTTGGTCGAATTTATAAATATGGGTTCTGTTGAAAAGGATATGATATCATTTTTCAACCTCTTTGTTCAATATATATATCTCTGATTTTATCCAATTGAAATTTTTGGAGAACCCCAAAAATATTTCAATAAGAAATTGTTTACAAGACTTCAGAGATTATCAGGAAACGAAACACTATTTTCTACATTTTATTGAAATATTCTGGTCTTGTTGATGAAGATAGAGATGACGAACGGAGGAGAATCTGCGAAGGAGATGACAAGTAAATTCGCTAAGTTGGACAAGTTCGAAGGACATGATTTCAGACGATGGCAGAAAAAGATGCATTTTCTGTTGACTACACTCAAGGTTGTGTATGTCTTGAGTAACCCCTGGCCAGAGATCACTGAGAATGAAACATTGGAACAAACAAGGAGGCGCAGCAAGTGGGAGAATGATGACTACATTTGCCGAGGCCATATATTAAACGGTATGTCTGATACTTTGTTTGATGTATACGAAAATGTCGAATCTGCAAAAGAATTATGGGATTCTATAGAATCAAAATACATGGCAGAAGATGCTTCTAGTAGGAAGTTCCTGGTTAGTAATTTTATAAATTACAAAATGGTTGACTCTAGACCTGTAATGGAACAGTATAATGAACTACTAAGAATTCTGGGTCAATTTGTTCAACACAATATGAAAATGGACGAATGTATTTCGGTTTCTTCTGTTATTGACAAATTGCCTCCTTCGTGGAAGGATTTTAAACACACACTGAAACACAACAAGGAAGAAATGACTCTAGTCGAACTTGGTAGTCATTTTAAGATTGAAGAGTCTCTAAGGGCTCAAGATGAATTAAGTAATCCCAAGGGTAAAAACCAAGTGGGAAACTCATCTGTAAATATGGCTGAAAGCAGCGGATTCTTTAAGAATGGAAATACAGATAAGGGGAATAAACGAAAGTTTAAAGGAAACAACAAAACAATAATTTTAACAGCAAAAAGCCTAAAATAGCATGCTGGAAATGTGGCAAACCTGGTCACTTTAGAAGGGATTGTCGAGTTGGAAAAGGCAAAAATAATGTTGGTCCAAGTGGGAACAATGCTGGTTCAAGTGGAAACAATGCTGGTTCAAGTGGATCTAAGGATCCTGAAAAGCAACAAGGTCAGATTTTATTTCAGAATTCTAATTATGGTCAAAATTATATATCTCTAATATCTGAAGCATTTTATGTGCAGGATGATGATGTTGCTTAGTGGGGTTGATTCGGGAGAAACAAGTCATGTATGTAAACATCTTCGATGGTTTAGTAATTTTCAACCGATTGAAGATGGACCTTCACTTAAGATGGGAAATGTTGCTACCGAACCAATCAAAGGACTAGGAAATGTTAAATTGCTATTTACTTCTGGAAAGTACATATTATTGAGCAATGTATTGTATGTTCCTGGGATTCGAAAGAATCTTTTGTCTGGTGTTGTTTTAAACAATTGTGGTTTCAAACAAGTGTACGAAAGTAGCAAATATGTATTGTCAAAACATGGTGTATTTATGGGATTCGGATATTTATTTAATGGTATGTTTATGTTAAATATTAATGTTTCGTTCCAAAATGATTCTGTTTGCATGACTTCTACTAGTGTGTGTAGAAATATAAATAAAACAGAATTATGGCATGCTAGATTAGGACATGTTCATTATGAAAGAATAAAAAACATGTCTAAAATGAGCCTTATTCCTCCTGTTGATGCAAATAATGAAAAATGTAAAACTTGCATGTTAACTAAGATAACTAGAAAACCTTTCAATAATGTTAACCGAGTTTCCAAAATATTGGAACTAGTACATAGTGATTTATGTGATTTCTATGCTACACCTTCATTAGGAAATAAAAAGTATGTTATTACTTTTATTGATGATGCATCTAGATATTGCTACATTTATTTGTTGCATGCTAAAAATGAAGCTCTTGATAAGTTTAAAATCTATAAGGAAGAAGTTGAGCTACATAAGAATGATTTGATTAAAAATCTACGTACGGATAGAGGAGGTGAATATTATGATCCTATATATTTTCAGTCTACGGGTATAATTCATCAAACCACGGCTCCTTATACACCACAACAAAATGGTATAGCTGAAAGGAAGAATAGAACTTTGAAAGAAATGGTTAATTCCATGTTGTCCTATTCGGGTTTGAGTGAAGGATTCTGGGGTGAGGCTATGTTAACAGCCTGTTATTTATTGAATCGTGTTCCTACTAAAAGGAATAAGATGACCCCGTATGAGCTTTGGTTTAAGAAGCCTCCAATACTAAATTATCTGAGAGTTTGGGGTTGTAGAGCAGTTGTAAGACTCACTGAACCTAAAAGGAAAAATTTGGGTGAAAGAGGTATAGATTGTATCTTCATTGGGTATGCTGAGCATTCCATTGCATATAGGTTCTATGTGTTAGAATCTAATGACTATGTGTCGGAGAACACAATTATCGAGTCAAGAGATGCAATATTTGATGAAGAGAGATTTACTTCTAACCTAGACCTAGAGATTTGATTCAAAACTCTTTGAATAGGAACTCAAGTGAAATTGAAAATATATCAAGTGGTACCAATTGTGTACCTGGACCTTCTGAACCAAGGAGAAGTACTAGAGCCAAAAAAGCTAAGTCGTACGAATCTGATTTTCAACTATATTTAGTTGAAGGGTCAAGAGATAAGATTGACTATCAATATCAATACTGTTTTGTTATTGAAGATGATCCAAGGACTTTTAGTGATGCTATGGCATCAAGGGATGCTGCATTCTGGAAAGAAACTATCCAGGATGAAATAGAGTCTATCATGCATAATAATACATGGGACCCTAACTGCCCTAACTTCCAAACTGTTTGAAAATTTCAGCCACTGGCTGGGTTGAAAATTTGACCGTTTTATTCAAATTTTAAATTTCAGCCGTTTTATTACAAAACCAGTTAAGAGACCCTAACTGCCCTAACTTCCAAACTGTTTTTTGGTTGGTCGAATTTATAAATATAGGTTCTGTTGAAAAGGATATGATATCATTTTTCAACCTCTCTGTTCAATATATATATATATCTGATTTTATCCAATTGAAATCTTTGGAGAACCCCAAAAATATTTCAATAAGAAATTGTTTACAAGACTTCAGAGATTATCCGGAAACGAAACACTATTTTCTACATTGTGTGATCGTTAAGAGCGTTCCTTGAGTACTTGATGGGGCATGTGCCCCCATTGGAGGCTCCCTTCCATACGTAGATATACCCCGGTGAGGCTGTTGGTCCACTGGAGGATAGTAATTGTTAACATGTCGCTGAGGTGGCGTACACTGAGCCTGAGGATTGTGTCCATAACCACCTCCACCAGCATTTTGAGAAGGGCCTTGAGGTGGTGGCATGTAATCCATCTGGTGGTTTGGCCCCTGCATCTGCGTTTCAAACGGCGGAATGACGCTACCATGAACTACTTGATCTGATTCTAGTATTTTATCTTGTTCTTGCTCTTCTTCTTGGTCTTGCACATCATCGCCAACATTATCTTGAATTTGACACTTTGTCAGTTCTTCACGCAGTCGGTATTGAGCGTGCTCTTGAGTTTCATCTACTATCTGACATTCCACTTCAACATGTGCCGGATCCTCCTCGTCCTCCTCCATCTGGTACGGTACCAAATCATGTACCTGATTTAATTCTTTATCCTGTACCAAATTTATAGTCTTGGTCATTTGATCGAAAAATTAATTTAATTATAAAAACAACAATAATTTCATTTCATTTCAATTTCTATAAAGCTTTTGTTGTCCATAGGTTATTGAAAAACTTTGAAAACTTGACGGATCATAGATTATTATCCAGACTAGAATACAGCTTCATCAGTGTTTCTTGTAAAACAGTAACCTGGAACAATCTTATCAAGAATAGAAAATTCACGAAAGGGGCCACTAGCATGCAAATGATTGTTGACAATAACTAGCACTACTCGAACTCCAACACGGTTAAGCGCCTGAACCATCTTTCTAAACTCAGTTGTACGTGATGGACCAACCATCCACGGAACTTGCATAGATTCCTTTTGGGACACCCCACAATACAGGATTATACCCCCAGTTATACCCATCGTCATCCTGAATTGTTGAAACTTGATCTTGTTGCTCAGCTGAATCTGGTGGAAATCTTTCCAGCATGCTGGTATCCACACTATTCCACTTGATTTTCTCATCATCAACACTAGCAAATCGAAATGTCGGTAGAAGATGAAGATGAGTGATACCAGCATCTGATAATTTTTTAAGATGAAGCCTATTTGCTGAGTCCTGCAAAGTGAAAGCCAAGTATGAACCGGGAAAGTCTGGATGCACAGTGTGATCATTGGCACTGAAATCCCTTACATGCAACTCATACAAACTTATGTCACGGAAAGATAATATAACAGGCTTTTTATCAGCCAAATTCTCTCATCCCTCAGGTTTCAAAGCATCAGACTCGAGATTAACAAATAATGTCTTGGTGTCATCTGATGAGAGCCTTAGGTTAACACTCCAAACACCGCTGGTCTCCTCAAACTTTAAGATTTCCAAGGGACTCTGGCCTAATGGATCTTTGTATAAATGCATTTACTTCTTGGGCAGTAGGAGCCCATAGATGGAGTGAGACACTTTTTTCTGTGTAGAGGACACCGAGGGTACTATTATATGCGAACAATTCGTTGAGAATACCAGGTAATTACAGATTAGTAGAATCTTGACATTGTCCAGAGGCAAAGCCTAGAATGGAAAAACAAGTCTTGCCTAGCTGATTACTATGAGCAGAGAGTCAAGGTGATGCCCGAGTGAAGATAGTAATCAGTTTTTTTCGTGTTCCGCTTTTCGATTATGCAATATGAAGATTTGTCAGGTTCTTTTGAATTGCCTCTTCCTATATTTGTGTCTTCTACTACTTTGGTTTATGCTTTTTAGGTTGACGTTGAAATAGCATTTTTTGTCATTTCTCTTCTTTAACATTTCTAGACTATCCATAAAGACAATAACTCTAAGTTGATTAGTGATTCAGGCAATAGTTAGATCCCATTTGATTTTATATTCATGTGTCCACTTTGCAAGTTAATTTGTCTCTATGTTTTGTTCCATGAGAATGCGAGTTATAGTCATGCTTCAAGATAAAAGTTTCCTGCAACAATCTAGTAAAAGTGTAAAAAACCAAGTTTAGTAAAAGTGTAAAAAACCAAGGAGCTTTGTAGCTCATTAACATAGCTAGCAGAATTTTGGAGCCAGTCTCAGTATCTATATCACTAATTTTCATTTTAGAGTGGAGTTCAAGCCCAGTAAGGAGAACTCTACATTCAGTTATGATTGCGGTCTGTTTATCACAGAGCCTAACGATAGTTGCCAAAATCTCTCCTTTGAAGTTTCTTATAATAGCACTACCACTAGCTTCTCCAGTAAAAGAGCAAGGGACATCAGTGTTGAGCTTAAGCCTTGTTTCAATAGGAGGTTGTTTCAATAGGAGGTTGCCAGTTGATGGCAATACTCTTTCTAGGTTGGTTTAGGTGGTTAAAGCCGCCCAAATCGTAGGCAATATCTATATAATTAGTCCAGCAATCTCTTTTGAGGAGATTAGCGACATCTAACTTTAGGATGTTGTTTTTTACCTGCTAGATGATAGTGTTGGCAGTGATATTTTTATGTTGGAACTTATCTTTGTTTCTAAAAATCCAGAAAGTCTAAAAAATGAAGGGAGGAAGAATGATACGAATCTGAACCTCTTTGGAGGTAATAAGGCATCACCCTCACGCCGATTTATACCCATCGACAATAACGGGGTATGTTCGATCATAGAACGGGACTGGAGTAACATCGGCCAACAAAACGAAACTATCAATTTCCTTCGTAGAAAATCCGACCTATACCACGAAGAGTTCAAGGGTTATTACCGACTGATGGTACCTATTGACAAGTGACTGTTAAGCGGACGAGGCCACTAAAAGCACTACCGAGATAACATGAAGAATAATAAAACCTGAGCGTTACTTGACAAACAAATTATATTGATAAGACAAAATATATATGTATGCCTTGTTCCAACTTCCATCTTGAAATCACTGTACCCACATAACATTAAAAGCCAGAATCTACATACTGAACAGTACAACTGCATCAACTAAAGTTCTGTGAGAAGGCCCTGGATTTTTAAAGCTGTAAGATAATTTCAAGATAATAAATAGAGATCTATACGTCACTTATAACAGCATAACTAAATGCAAAACAAATAAATAGATCGATATGGACTCAATCAGAACCTTTTTCATATATTGAGATTGAATCGAAAACAACATCATCACTCAAATCAGATTCAATCAATCAATCAATCAGAAAAGAAAAACACAATTAACCAAAACTTCAAGGACTACGCTGAGCCACTGAATTCTGTATGAGCTGCTGAGCCGTTTGGACTTCTGAAGCAGATCCACTGATTTCAACAGTCATCTCTCCAGGAACGCCCTTTGTTTCTTGGATGGTAACTTTGGCTCCACTAGCGTGCCTAATGTAGCTTATATTGGAGCCTGATGTTCCAATAACCGCACCAGCAAAGGAAAGAGGAATTTGTAGTTGTTGAGTGACCTGTCTAAATATTGAGGGCGCTCCTTGAGTACTTGATGGGGCATGTGCCCTCATTGGAGGCTCCCTTCCATACGAAGATATACCCTGGTTAGGCTGTTTGTCCATTGGAGGATGCATCTCAGGTGGAGGATACCGATTGTTAACATGCCGCTGAGGTGGCATATACTGAGCCTGAGGATTGTGTCCATAACCACCTCCACCAGCATTTTGAGAAGGACGTTGACGTGGTCCCCAAGATTGCTGAGGTGGTGGCATGTGATTCATCTGGTGGTTTGCCCCCTTCATCTGCTTTTCAAACACTGGAATGACGCTACGATCAACTAAGAATTTCCTAAGATGAGATGCAATCAGCTCCACAGCTCGGTGCACACCTGTGGCATCTCCGACTATATTAACAACCCTATCGCCTTCAAGAGCGAAACAAGGCACAACGTCTCGTACAGTAACAATACATTTAGATTCTTCCATAATCCGTTTAACATTTGCTCCTTCTTTCCCAACCAGGCTTGATCCCTGAGATACTGGAACTAGCAGCCTTGTCCAGAACTTGACGCCTGGTGGAACATAAGAAGAATCAGCAATTTGCTTGTGAACTCTCAAGAGGGCATCAATTGCGGGTGGTAGTGCTGCATCAGGTTCTTCTTTGGCAAACACCATTACAGCTTCTTCTCTAGTTCCTGGAGGACCCTCGATAATCACAATGCCCGCATTTGTCTCCTTAACAATCTTCTGTATAATTTCTCCCTTGCGTCCCATTATACTGCCGACTTGTGCCTCAGCAACCAGCATGCGAAAGACAGAATATCCAGGCCAATGAGGCCATTTGTTCTCACCTCCTCCACCCGGTGCCTCCTCTTCGCGCTTCCCTTTTCTTGTAGGTTGTTCACCATCGGCTACTTCTTCTTCTTCTGCTACTTGATCTGATTCTGCTATTTTATCTTGTTCTTGGTCTTGGTCTTGGTCTTGTTCTTGCACATCATCGTCAACATTATCTTGAATTTGACACTTTACCAGGTCCTCATGCTGCTCTTGAGTTTCATCTGCTATGTGACATTCCACTTCAACATGTGTCGGATCATCCTCATCCTCCTCCTCCATCTGGCACGGTACCAAATCATGTACCTGATCTAATTCTTTATCTTGTACCACATCTCCATTGTCTTCTTCATTAGAGTTCTGGGGATTATGTATAGCCATTTCAGCAATATCTTCAAGAATGAGCGTGGATTGATGAGCAGGTGAGGAGGGAATTAAAGAACTCATATTTTGAATGAAATTCACTCAAATCAGTTATATATTATTAAAGAAAAAAATCATTTTAGTTAAATAATTAATCTTTGTTATTTACTAATAATTATCTCTTAATTTTTTTTTTCATTTTCTGACGTAATTCTGTAAACTTATATTCTTTAACAAATTTAATTCTTAAAAAAATTACTGCGTAAAATGCCTGTTCCATCGAATGCAGTGACATTTTCAGTAGTTTCTTTTTACTACCATTATATGAAATTGAATAGACTGACTTACTTTTCTATACTGTCACTCATCAATTATTAAAATAAAATCTATGAATCATCTTAACGTAATTGTATTTAAATAATGAAACGACACAAAATTTTGGTCGTTTGATCCAAAATATTATTTAGCTATAAAAACAAGGGAAAAGTACCCATAAATACATTTTCAAGCCTCTAATCCCAAATAAGTATCCAAATATGAGTCTCTTAGACTAGTAGTAAGAGGACTATATTTTTACCAAAATAGCATTTACTAGAAGAAAGAGAAAGCAGGTTCTTATTATATTCAATTTCACTTCCCCCAAATCTTAGTTACTTTTAGAAACTGAAAAGAGCAAAAATAAACCCTGGAGGAACCTGTCGAACTTGTCGACGGCCTCGATTTTACCTTCCAAACTCTTACAACCGTAGAAGAACCTGCATACGAAGTGATCTCCGAAGTCGAACCTCCAGTTCGTCGTCTGAAAGATTAACCACCATTGGAGGCTTTGAACGTTAGTCGAAACTGCCTCGAAGGTACGATAAGGAGGAAGATAACTCCGAGGAAGTTTTCAAAGCATTCATCTGACGACGAATAGGAGGACGAAGAAGAGGAGGACGAGGAAGACGATGACGATGAAGAGGAGGAAGAGGAAGAGGAGTCTGAGACTGACGAAGACAGTGAAGAGGAGGGTAACTTTTCAGATTATTAACTGTTTGTGGTTGTTTTTTGAATTTGTAGTAGTTTTTGAGTTTGTAATTGTTAAACCCTAAAGCATTTGTGCGTTTAGTATTAGGGTTTGGAATCTGGGCAAGCGTGATGTCCTCTACTTTCCTTATGAAATGTTAAATCTCTGTTTCAATTTGATAGTGTGCTTTTACGTAGTTGTTTACATAGTTGTAGCAGAGATGCATTATAACTCTATGATGTCGCGCGATGTATGTTGTTAATAACTCGCGACACCAATAGTCACTCTACTGTTAATCGAAAAATGTATAATCGAGCCATGCATAGTAAAAAAACTTGCCTCCCGCTGAATTACGTTAATAACTCGCGTCATAGTCAAGGAACATCTAGCGTCATAGTCAAGGAACATCTAGCGTCATAGTCAAGGAACGTCTAGCATCACAATCAAGGAACATCTAGCGTCATAGTCAAGGAACGTCTAGTGTCATAGTCAAGGAACGTCTAGCGTCATAGTCAAGGAACGTCTAGCGTCATAGTCAAGGAACGTCTAGCGTCATAGTCAATGAACATCTAGCGTCATAGTCAAGGAACATCTAGCATCATAGTACAGGTATCGTCTAGCGTCATAGTAATAGTCAAGGAACAACTCGTCTAGCGTCATAAGTACAACTCGTCTAGTGTCATATTAGACGAACATCTCGCGTGATGCACGTCTTATGACGCTAGATGTAACCGTAATATGAAGCTAGATTAGCCCGTACTCTAACGCTAGATATGCACGTACTATGACGCTAGACGAGTTGTACCTATGATGCTAGATGGATGAAAATGGACACTGCATATGAAGCTAGATTAACATATCATATGACGCTAGATGTGCACGTCTTATGACGCTAGATGTAACCGTAATATGACGCTAGATTAGCCCGTACTCTAACGCTAGATATGCACGTACTATGACGCTAGACGAGTTGTACCTATGACGCTAGATGGATGAAAATGGACATTGCATATGAAGCTAGATTAACATATCATATGACGCTAGATGTGCACGTCTTATGACGCTAGATGTAAACGTCTTATGACGCTAGATGTAACTGTAATATGACGCTAGATTAGCCCGTACTCTAACGCTAGATATGCACGTACTATGACGCTAGACGAGTTGTACCTATGACGCTAGATGGATGAAAATGTTTAAAAAATACATCGCGCGAGATAGCATATAAAGCTACATGCAACAGTAAAGTACAACTATCGTCTTCAACAACACAGGTAAGTTATAAACGCCATTAGAGAACCTGTACCAAATCTCGACTTCGAAAAAAATTAAAAAAACTGGTTTCAACAAGGTCTAAACAAAAACAAGACTTTAATGTAAATAGAGTAAACTTGAAATCTTTGAAAACAGAAAAAACAAGGAACTAAGAAAACCCATGAACTAACAAAAGTTGGAAAAAAAAAGACACCTTCTATTCGTGAAAAGCATAACAAAAGAAGGGAAAGAAGAGAATAAAGCACATTTGAGGGTATTTCAGGAAGGGAAATATTAGCTGGGTATTAGAAAGGAATTAGTTTGGTGAGATGGGTATTTAGTAGGCATAGAAAATAGTTGGGGTACTAGATTATAATAAGTTTGGTGAGAAAGTATTTAGTGTGACATTTCCCTAAAAACAAAACAGTAACGTATAAGCTTATTGTTTATAAGCCTAACAAATTTATATTTTTTTTAATATGTGTGTAGTAATAGTATGCACATCCACTTTTTTATATATGTATCAGACTTTTGGTAAATCGGTCTAAAGCTCTAAAGTTTAGAGCTACTAAACTTGTTTAATATATATATAATAAAGGGTTTCTTTTGCCGACAGTTGGATCCGTAGGTAAATATTAATACAGTAATGTTGATGTTATATAAAATTAGACCTCATGCATTATAAATTTATTTGATGAAATTATGAGTAGAATTACTTTATTTATCTTTTTGAAAACGATGAACAATTTATATTATATTTATAGTTAAGTGAATTTTTTTTAGTGCAGTGTTTTAACCATGTATAACATCTTCATAACTAGGTCGGTTATGTCGTGTTAGTGTCTAAATTAAGTGGAGTATCATAAGTTGTGTAGTTTGTGGAAAATATTGATATTCGGATAGTGTATTTCCAAAACCACTAGCAGATAGTTGCAAGCTACCATTAGATCTTATACGAGTAATGGAAAACTTCTGCGAGGCCGAAAGTCTAACAAAGGCTAGAATACAATGAGACTTTGGAAACTTATTTAATCAAATCTATTTCCCGGTCTATTTTGAAGAGGTACACTAAACTCATATGACATATATAGCGAGAATCCAAGGTCTAGTTAAGAACATGAGACCATGACCTTCAGGACTAAGGTATGAGGTTACGCAAATTAACATCGAGAAAAAACTATTGGAAGCTAATAAGAGAGTGTACGAGTCAATCCAGAGGTTCCAAAGTGATCAATATGAGGGTGCTCATATAAGGGGGCACAAGTCTCAACACCAGCGTTTGGTCATCTTCTTTGTCGAGTGAGAAGTCAAATTATCTATGTTAAGATTCAAAGTTGCGTGAAGGAATGCGATACTAACGCTCCAGCTTCATGCATCATGCCCAAGCTAGAGGTCGACACCATTAAGACAAGTGTCTTACCCGAATGTTTTAGGCAGAAATGTTTGACCAAACACCAAAAGATTGACCTCAAGTTCGACCTCTAGATGTAGTTCAACATTTTTGCCCACAAACTCAATGTCATCATTTAAAACCACATATTCATCTTATGAAGCAGCCTATGCCGCAACCTATGCATCAACATATGCAACAAACTGAAAAAGCCTCCTTACTCAATTTTGAAACCAACTTTGAGAACGGCGCTATGAGTTGATAATATTGGCCGAACCTCAATGGTTAACCTCCATACAACCCAATCAACACCCGGGATGGATTGACTCTGGTGATGATGATTATTACTTGTATAGGTTTCATACTTGTAGGTCATTTTTGGCACATGTGATTTGAGTAAGGGACTTGTCAAATAAGTTTGATCAGTATAAAATATAATATTATAAGTGATCAAAATACCTAAATCATTATATTAAGAAATTCAAACACTTGATGCTCGACTTTGGGGGGTAGGGGTGTCCGATTACTTTATCAAGATTTTCCAATGACTTTCATAGAAAATATCCTAACTTGGTTAAATCGATTTCTCCATACATAAGTCTGAAGTTTTAAAATATTATCATCAATGTTTAGGAATCATTTTATCATAAACAAGGTAATTAAAAGGGATGACACTATATTATGCACTACAAGTAGAAGCGGAATGAAATTCTTAAGGACTCTACTTGACAATTTGTGGAACCAAATAATAACTTAAAAGATTTCATGAGGTTGTAACATGTGTTTCATTCTAAAAATCGATTTTACTAAGCTTATTGGCAAGAGACATAATGAGGAAAAAATCTATAATTGTCAACAGTGGTACCCTACCATTTGTTTCCTAATCGAGATCATCAACCTTATTTTCCTTAGTCTATCACTAAAACAAACCCAACTCCAGCACCTCTCAATTTTGAAGCATTCAATGACCGAACGAGGAATCTCTTTAATAAATACTCAGGAAAACTACATAGATAGATGGAGTCGGAGAGGCAATCATGTTGAGAATCGCGGATGTAACTATAATGATATTATTGTCGTCACAATCGCTTAAACTTCATCTGGTAATCTACTACACTTTACTAGCGCTTCTAGATAAGAATATATCATCGCACTTGTGTGATAAATGTAATATGTTACAATATCTATTATATAAGGATAAGAAGTCATAAATAAAACCGTCGATAATTCTACTAATATTCTTGCATTTTTTTTATTTTCTCTCTATTGTCTTTAAAACTGACTTTCAATCTAATTTTTTATTATTCTTCTAATGTATTTTTATTTTTACTCTGTCTAAAATACCTTTAATTACATCTACTACTTCGTCGTATTTTATACACATCAAATTGGTGAATTTATTGAGGACGATTCGTTACAAATATAAAATATGTTTTATAAACAAGAAACTTAAAAAAACTACCATAAGAATAAATCTAATAGGAACAAATCTACTATTAAGCGAATATCAGTTGATGAGAGAGGAAATTTAGTAGATCCCCAAAACCAATCAGTACATGACAAAGGAGAATCAGTAGATAGAATATTTACATCCATAGAGGGAAGATTCAAACATGGAGACCGTTTCACAATCTGATGAACCATATCAGACGAAATTAAGTTTTTTTCTTTTCATTTCTTCTACAATATATATATATATATATATATATATATATATATTTAAGGATTTTAGGCCGCATAAGCCAAAACAAAGAGAATGAGATACACTAGAGGAGCAAACATGAGCCACTTAAACCTTTTTTCTCGAGAAATCTTGCAAATTTATCGTGCATATTTACCCTATCATGACAAAATAATATTGAAGCTAAGAGTCTGAAAGAACCTGACAAACACCTCATATTTAGACTCTAACGATTTTTATATTTTTATTGCCATTTTACACATACTAAACGATGAGTAGATGATCGAAGTGGTTGTCATGGTCGTAGATGAAACGAAAATAAAATAAAAAAGTAAGCCAATATTGTCTTTTGTAGCATCACGTAGCAGTTGTTATGGTGAATGAGAAATAAAACCACTAGTGTTTTTTTATAAGCTGGCGGAATGATCAGATCAATATTGGCATGACCTTCAGCGTCGTCCAGCAACAACAACAACAAATGTAGTAAAATTGAATCTAAATGGTGCTAAAAATTGCTATGTAAAGTAGTTGAAGAAATAAACTTGTTGCTGAACTTGAATAAATCACTTAAATCGTATCAATAAGAATGATGATACCTTATGTCTGAAATCAAGGTCGTTGTTGAAGCCATATTGGAGTTTCACCTGGAGTCCTGCTATTTTTATTTACTTTATCTTTTGCACGTTGGTAGAATGATCAGATCTATTTTTGAATGACCTTCAGTTTGGCCAGCAACAGCTGCAATGGAAGTAGTAATGTTGGAACTGAATGGTGCTAAAAAATCTATACAAATTAGTTGAAGAAGAAAGCTTGTTACTAAACTCGAATGAATTTCTTAAATAAGGTCAATAAGATGGTGTTATCTTATATTCAAAACTGAGACCGTTGTAGAAGCCGTAGCGGAGCTTCACCAGGAGTCGTGTTATTTTGATTTATTTTATCTTTTGCATGCCGAAGATTAGTTGTCATTATGTTATAAGAATAATTTTTAGCATTGTGTCCGAAATTCTACTGACTATGAGCTGGAAATTCATTATAAGGAAGAACCCAAAAAAAAATACAAGAAGAAGAATAATTTTTTTTATTTTATGATATCTTGTGTACAACCATAATCACAAGATCTAACCGAGGGGGCAAAATGATCATGTTTGTTAAATGTTGGACAACATTTTCAGTATATCTAAGGCTTCAATTCGGCATGTTGTATTATGATTTGGTGTTATGGTTTGTAAGAAATATCTACTGGAACAATGTATTATTTATGCTTCAGTAACGTTTTTGGCTACAAGTAGGAGGAGACATCGCAATCGACGAGATCTTACACCAAAATTTGAACGTGTTGTATTAAGTATAAAAGGTAAAAGATTCCGCCATTGTAACATATTTTAGTTGGCTCTTAAAGATCCAAACGATCGGTATATGTTTTAGTTTCATTTTGATAAAGCTAAGTATCCAATTTTTCTAGTTTTTATTGTTACAATACCGAATGCACATTACGCTTATGAGTTGGACATTATTGTGCAATAGGCTTACAAGCCGAGAAGAAATATAAACAAGACTTAATAGCAGAACCTTAATAAAACAATAGGCTTATGAGACGAATGGTATAAGATCTCACATCATTATGAAATTTGCAGAATTTATTTTTTCTTGCATTTTCTTGGATGCCCACATCTTCTTGACCTTTAGAACTTTATTACATTTTTCCCTTTCATATATTAACTCAGGTTATTTTTAATATTTGTGTAAGGTCCCATTCCATTCTGCTTCGGCTCTCGGTTGCTATTATTATAGCTATTGTTGAAGTTACTTCTAACCTTACCCTAAATTTTTTTACCTTGATTCGACTTCTTAGGCCTCCCAAAATTTTATGAAAATGGATTTTATGTCTATATCATAGTCACTATGAGAGGCTCATTGATATTCGCCAAAAGATGGTAAAAAAAAAGAATATGTATTTTTTGATAATCTTACTCGCATAGTATTTTCTACCTTGATATGACCCTCCACCCAAACCAACAAATCCCCAAAATTTATAGCCTGTTTTTACATAATGCTTCATGTAAAAACTGAAATTATTATGTGTTTCTAAGTTACACAAGTCACAATATTGTGAAACCTTGCATATTATCTTTTTCTTGGATAAATCGCTAATGACCTTAGAGGTGATAATTGGTTCGTGAATACGATCAATAATATGTTGAAACTTTTAATGTTGTATTAAAGGAATTTCATTAAACCATGTTAAAGTACTAACTCTGAAATTCGTGTAGAATGATCAATAATTAGGTCTACCATCTTCACTAAAACCTAATTTTTTTATATCTGAACAACTCTATGTGGTGCTCAAGGTCTATTGTGTCATCATACTTGTTCATTTTCTATTGATTGAACTTCATTGTTAAGTCCCGATATAAAATATTTGGATACAAGAGAATAAGCCAAACTGAATCTCGATTCGGAAAGATTATAGCCAATAGATTTGATTTGTTACAGCAAAGTGGTACGTAACTTGAGGTGGTTGTCGTGGCTAAGGCTGGGCCATAGGGAAAAAAAATTTAATTCCTTTAAGTTGCAGGAAATTAGCTATGAGAAAATGGTTAAGGTGTTAGATTTGTGGCTCAAATGGCTTGTTGGTGGAACTGTTGGAAGGTTCCGCTGATTTGGATGGCTTACAGACGAAATATTATGGTTGTTGGTTTCCTCATGTCACGTCGGATGAGACTCATATGTGTGTGGTCATTTTTTTCTGTAGTGACAAGATAAAAGTGTCGTGCTCCTTCGACCAAATCGAGAATGATCACGATGGAAACAACTAGGCGATTCATTGTATTTATTTTCTTTCAAATATATAACACGAGAGCAGTAAAAAACATGGTCACGCCTAAAAGGATCACATCATTTATTTTTTAACATGAAAAATATATCTTCTCTTTTTTCGGACTTTTTGGCTTTTATGGCGCTATAAATAATTGAAAGTATAATTGTCGACGCGCCAAACCAATATATGTTATCTGATTGTGAATCAACATTAATTCTATCGAGGAACACTCTTTTACGGTGTTCAATTACTAATGGATTTCTGTATTTAAGATCAAATTTATGGTAAAAAAACCTTAATTCCTACCTACATCTCATGATGTGTTTAACGGGGGCAATATATTTTGAAAAAATTATAAAAAGTGACGAAAATTCATACAACATAAACTACCGTAAGTTTTAAAAGTTTAAATCAATTCTGAACGATGTTATACTAACTACTAAAATTGCGTTGGAAGATGGTTAAAAGTTGATATGAAAAATGAAATGATATACTGAATACAAAACGCGACTAAAAGATGATATGGAAATGGTGCCATAGACAAAAACCTTTACCCATAAAATAAAAAATGGGTGTTACCGATTTGAAAGAGTAAAGAAAATATTAATTAAAAACATGAACGCTTTGAGGAAGAAGGGTAAAGAAAAAAAACTCAACAATCAAAGTCTGAAAAATATAAATTTTAATTGAAGATGAGAAGCAGTTATTGACTTTGGATATTTATGTTGTATGATAGAAACTCAATAAATTAATACTCGATTATTTAATAAACTCTCTAAGATAATATTTTTGGCCGGTCTCGACTCGGGGATAGGGTGCTAAATTAATAATGCGCTAAAATTATAAGATACTGCATTTTTGATAATTTCTTTAGACCCCATATAAAATATAAATTAATAATTCCTTATATATAGCATATTACATGAATGATTTATGAAGGTTTCTTGAAAAATGACTCAATTGTCTTTTATTTTTTGTTGAAATCAATTTCCCCTTGAATCTCGTCTCTAATTTTCCTTAGCATGGTAAGAACTTCTAGTGTTGTTTTCTCATAGCTCAACAAGAAATTGTTCAATGTGATTGTCGCTTTAATAGCTTCGTTTCGCGAAAGGGGCTCCATTGTAGAACTTCAATCATCTTCTTCATCGATATCATCTTTATTAATTCCAATAACACTTTCAATAATTTCTTCATCACTCAACAATTGTGCAACTACATTTTCTTCTGGGTGATTCAGAACATCTTCGACAATCCATTGCATTGCGATAACCCAACTCTTTGATCAAATTCTGGAGTTTTTGAGTGCTTTCACCACCTTCATCTCATTTCTCAAAAGTCACGTTATCCGTTGATCGAAGTTTACAATGACGAAAGCAGTTCGCAATTGTATTTGCACGAACACCCATAGACCATGTTGAAATTGCAAGATTCATTGCATCCAACACATTCATTTTTGCTGGATTTGGAACCCCTAATTCATAACCCTCCAAAAGACTTCTATAAAATGGACTTAGATTGTCGTTTGACTCACCTGAAAACCATAGTTACTATGAACCCATTCTTGCAATTGTTTTTGAGTGAGACTTGGATTATCCTTGTTGTGCTTGCATAATGCTCTTCGAATCTTGTCTGTCATTATTGTTTTTTTCACACCTTTAAGATGGTAAGCCATGTTGTGTGTATGATTTGTTTTTGTTAACCTATTTTGATCTTGTATTTATATAGAAAATATTTTTAATGTCCATAAAGTGATACATTGAACCCAAGAAGCATAATAAGATGGAAGATTGAAGGTTTCTTTCAAATTGGGCCCTTCATTTGATACATGCATTGTATACTGTATAATTAAGTGGAAGCTTCAAATGTGTTTCTAAACTAAATATTTTACTATAAATTAATAAAATATTAATTAATATATAAATTAATAATTATTAAATTATCTATTAATTAATAATTCTTTTAATTAATAAATTTTAGTGGTGTAAATGTATTATTTTATAGAATTTTAACCTTATCGATTTATTTTTTCATAATCAAGTAACTAATATAAATTTATTTGAAAATAAATACAAAATTAAACTGTTAATATATTGATAATGAATAATTAAAAAAACTATTAGGAAGATTTTATTGATCAGTTTTTTTAAAACTTTTTTTAAAAACTTTTTTAAAAAAATAAGTTTTATATAAAAAATTATTAAAAATCAGATTTTAATTTAGTTAATTTTCATTATTTTTCTCTTTTTATCTAACAAAAAGTAACTACCATAATATTAGCTTATCTATTATAAAAAATTGTCTAAAATATAAAAAGACCGTTAGAGATACTTAAAGATTTGAAAATTATTATTAAATAACTGATTTAGAATTAATTAATATATTTCGGTAAATAACTTTTCTTTTCTTTTTTTGGCAAGTAAATGAATTTTATTACGAAATTACAAGGATTACAAAGTTTAGGATCGATTTGAAAGATACATAAAATGATAGGGATTAAAATTCAAAATTTCAAGGCGTCCAAAATTTTGAAATCATCGTCTTCTCCGTAACATCAGCTTAGACAACCTTCAGTAATATACCCTAACCCTAAACTCTCCAGCAATACCATTGATCGAAGCTCGTCAGGGGGTGACGAAATAAATGTTCTTCTTGGATTCTTTTTATATATATAGATTAGAAAAAGATATTATGTTATCGATTGGGTGCAATTTATATAAACTATTAATATATGTAGATTATACTATATCATGCTATCAAATATAAGAAAAATTACTATAATTTTCTAGAATAAAGAATAATTTACAATCATCTTTTAAAATACTTTATGATTGTATTATTACATTTTTGTTACAATATCTATAAAATACTGTATGATCTTCTGAGCCGTTAGGACTTGTGAAGCAGATCCACTGACTTCAACAGTCATCTGTCCAGGAACGCCGCTTGTTTCTTGGATGGTAACAGTGGCTCCACTAGTGCGTCTAATGTAGCTTATATTGGAGCCTGATGTCCCAATAACCGCAGAAGCAAATGAGATAGGTAGTTTTCTTTGTTTAGTGACCTGTGTGATCATCGAGGGCGTTTCTTGAGTACTTGATGGGGCATGTGCCCCCATTGGAGGCTCCCTTCCATACGTAGATATACCCTGGTGAGGCTGTTTGTCCATTGGAGGATGCATCTCAGGTGGAGGATAGTAATTGTTAACATGTCCCTGAGGTGGCGTATACTGAGGATTGTGTCCATAACCACCTCCACCAGCATTTTGAGAAGGGCCTTGAGGTGGTGGCATGTGATCCAGTTTGGCCCCTGCATCTGCGTTTCAAACGGCGGAATGACGCTACCATAAACTACTTGATCTGGTTCTTGTTCTTGGTCTTGTCCTAGTTCTTGAATTTGACACTTTGGTGGCAATCTTTCCAGCATGCTGGTATCCACGCTATTCCACTTGATTTTCTCATCAATAGCAAATCGAAATGTCGGTAGAAGATGAAGATGAGTGATACCAGCATCTGGTAATTTTTTAAGATGAAGCCTATCCGCTGAGTCCTGCAATGTGAAAGCCAAGTATCCACCAGGAAAGTCTGGATGCACAGTGTGATCATTGGCACTGAAATCCCTTACATGCAACTCATACAAACTTATGTCACGGAAAGATAATATAACAGGCTTTTTATCAGCCAAATTCTCCCATCCCTCAGGTTTCAAAAAGCATCAGACTCGAGATTAACAAATAATGTCTTGGTGTCATCTGATGAGAGCCTTAGGTTAACATTCCAAACACCGCTGGTCTCCTCGGGCTTGAAGATTTCCAAGGGACTCTGGCCTAATGGATCTGTGTATAAATGCATTTACTTCTTGAGCAATAGATGGAGTGAGACACTTTCTTCTGTGTAGAGGACACCGAGGGCACTATTATATGCGAACAATTCGTTGAGTATACCAGGTAATTACAGATTAGTAGAATCTTGACATTGTCTTGAAATTCAAAAGCGCAACTTTTAATTTTGATTTCAGGACCTTCCATAATCTAGCAATTCATTCTTCCTTTTTTTGAGAACAGTCTTGGAGAAGCATAGAGGGAGCTTCGCGACTTCTAGGTGAAGTCGACAGTCACGATGCAAGCATCGGATGAGGATTTTAAGAAATGAAGTCTTGCCTAGCTGATTACTATGAGCAGAGAGTCAAGGTGATGCCCGAGTGAAGATAGTAATCAGTTTTTTCGTGTTCCACTTTTCGATTATGCAATATGAAGATTTGTCAGGTTCTTTCGAATTGCCTCTTCCTATATTTGTGTCTTCTACTACTTTGGTTTATGCTTTTTAGGTTGACGTTGAAATAGCATTTTTTGTCATTTCTCTTCTTTAACATTTCTAGACTATCCATAAAGACAATAACTCTAAGTTGATTAGTGATTTGGGCAATAGTTAGATCCCATTTGATTTTATATTCATGTGTCCACTTTGCAAGTTAATTTGTCGCTATGTTTTGTTCCATGAGAATGCGAGTTATAGTAATGCTTCAAAATAAAAGTTTCCTGCAACAATCTATTAAAAGTGTAAGAAACCAAGTTTAGTAAAAGTGTAAAAAACCAAGGAGCTTTGTAGCTCATTAACATAGCTAGCAGAATTTTGGAGCCAGTCTCAATATCTATATCACTAATTTTCATTTTAGAGTGGAGTTCAAGCCCATTAAGGAGAACTCTACATTCAGTTATGATTACGGTCTGTTTATCACAGAGCCTAACGATAGTTGCCAAAATCTCTCCTTTGAAGTTTCTTATAATAGCACTACCACTAACTTCTCCAGTAAAAGAGGAAGGGACAACAGTGTTGAGCTTAAGCCTTGTTTCAATAGGAGGTAGCCAGTTCAATAGGAGGTTGCCAACAAAACGAAACTATCAATTTCCTTCATAGAAAATCCGACCTATACCACGAAGAGTTCAAGGGTTATTGCCGACTGATGGTACCTATTGACAAGTGACTGTTAAGCGGACGAGGCCACTAAAAGCACTACCGAGATAACATGAAGAATAATAAAACCTGAGCGTTACTTGACAAACAAATTATATTGATAAGACAAAATATATATATATATATATACCTTGTTCCAACTTCCATCTTGAAATCACTGTACCCACATAACATTAAAACCCAGAATCTACATACTGAACAGTACAACTGCATCAACTAAAGTTCTGTGAGAAGGCCCTGGATTTTTAAAGCTGTAAGATAATTTCAGATAATATATAGAGATCTATACGTCACTTATAACAGCATAACTAAATGCAAAACAAATAAATAGATCGATATGGACTCAATCAGAACCTTTTTCATATATTGAGATTGAATCGAAAACAACATCATCACTCAAATCTGATTCAATCAATCAATCAATCAGAAAAGAAAAACACAATTAACAAAAACTTCAAGGACTACGCTGAGCCACTGAATTCTGTATGAGCTGCTGAGCCGTTTGGACTTCTGAAGCAGATCCACTGATTTCAACAGTCATCTCTCCAGGAACGCCCTTTGTTTCTTGGATGGTAACTTTGGCTCCACTAACACGTCTAATGTAGCTTATATTGGAGCCTGATGTCCCAATAACCGCATCTGCAAAGGAAAGAGGAATTTGTAGTTGTTGAGTGACCTGTCTAGATATCGAGGGCGCTCCTTGAGTACTTGATGGGGCATGTGCCCTCATTGGAGGCTCCCTTCCATACGAAGATATACCCTGGTGAGGCTGTTTGTCCATTGGAGGATGCATCTCAGGTGGAGGATACCGATTGTTAACATGTCGCTGAGGTGGCATATACTGAACCTGAGGATTGTGTCCATAACCACCTCCACCAGCATTTTGAGAAGGACTTTGACCTGGGCCCCAAGATTGCTGAGGTGGCATATACTGAGCCTGAGGATTGTATCCATAACCACCTCCACCAGCATTTTGAGAATGATGTTGACGTGGGCCCCAAGATTGCTGAGGTGGTGGCATGTGATTCATCTGGTGGTTTGGCCCCTTCAACTGCTTTTCAAACTGCGGAATGACGCTACCATCAACTAAGAATTTTCTAAGATAAGATGCAATCAGCTCCACAGCTCGGTGCGCACCTGTGGCATGTCCGACTATGTCAACAACCCTATCGCCTTCAAGACCGAAACTAGGCACATCGACTAGTAGAGTAACATTACATTTAGATTCTTCCACAATCGGTTTAACATTTGCTCCTTCTTTCCCAATCAGGCTTAATCCCTGAGATACTGGAACTAGCAGCCTTGTCAAGAACTTGACGCCTGGTGGAACATAAGAAGAATCAGCAATTTGCTTGTGAACTCTCAAGAGGCCATCAATCGCAGGTGGTAGGGCTGCATCAGGTTCTTCTTTAGCAGACACCATTACAACTGCTTCTCTAGTCCCTGGAGGACCATGGATAATCTTAATGCGCGCATTTGTCTCCTTAACAATCTTCTGTATACGCTCTCCCTTCTGTCCCAGTATACTGCCGACTTGTTTCTCAGCAACCAGCATGCGAAAGACAGAATATCCAGGCCAATTAGGCCATTTGTTCTCACCTCCTCCACCCGGTGCCTCCTTTTCCCGCTTCCCTTTTCTTGTAGGTTGTTCACCATCGGCTACTTCTTCTTCTTCTGCTACTTGATCTGATTCTGTTATTTTATCTTGTTCTTGGTCTTGTTCTTGCACATCATCGTCAACATTATCTTGAATTTGACACTTTGCCAGGTCGTCATGCGTTTGGTATTCAGCTTGCTCTTGAGTTTCATCTGCTATCTGACATTCCACTTCAACATGTGTCGGATCATCCTCCTCCTCCTCCTCCATCTGGCACGGTACCAAATCATGTACCTGATCTAATTCTTTATCTTGTACCACATCTCCATTGTCTTCTTCATTAGAGTTCTGGGGATCATGTATAGCCATTTCAGCAATATATTCAAGAATGAGCGTGGATTGATGAGCAATCTCAAAATTTGAACAGCTCTAATGAGGAGGGAATTAAAGAACTCAGATTTTGAATGAAATTTACTCAAATCAGTTATATATTATTAGATAAAAAATTCATTTTAGTTAAATAATTAATCTTTGTTATTTACTAATAATATCTCTTAATTTTTTTCATTTTCTGATGTATTCTGTAAAAGCGTACTATTGGGAAACTTATATATTCTTTAACAAATTTAATTCTTAAAAGAATTACTGCGTAAAATGCCTATTCTATCGAATGCAGTGACATTTTTAGTACTTTCTTTTACTACCGTTTAGGCTATATTGGGATTCCAATGAGACCCCAAAATAAGAAAAAAAAATCGGTGTGAAATGTCTATTTTAGCTTTTATTTATAAGACCAACTTTCTTACTTTTTTTTTAAGTTTTTTTTCTCTAAAAATCCTAAAAACTCCAAAAAAACCATGGATTTGAGTGATTGGAGTGAAGGTTTCGGCTGCAATATCGATGATTTTACGTCGGAGGAAGAACCGTTGACGGACCATTTGCAAACCCAAGATGAGGTGATTTTCGTTTTTTTTAGTTTCGGTGCGAATATAGTGTTGATAGCGCTACATATTGGATGAACTTCGAACCCAGGATTCGGAGATATCCATGATTGTTTTTGCAAAATCGCGAACTGGCTGTTCGCAAATCCGCCAAATGGACTAACAATGTGTTCGCGATTTGGAAAACCGTGCGAGCACTCCGTTCGCGAATCCGCCGAATAAACGAACAGTGTGTTCGCGATTTGGCAGAAAAATCGAAATCTGTGTTCGCGAATTTGACCTGTTTTGCAAATTAAATACTCTGTTACAATTAAGTATGTTTTCATATAATTGCATCAATCACATATGTAGGGACCGGATCAACCGCCATGTTCGATGGGCGATTACACGAAAATGTTTCGTACGAATATCTTTTACACCAAAGTCGATTTGATAGATTGGGTCGAGTCCGATTTGATAGATTCGGACCAGTATTTTGTTTGATGTTTTTACTCGTTGTTTGATTCGTTGTTTCAATTTATCCACCTTTTCTTGATTACTAGACGATTGTAATGAATATAAACTTTGGATGTTTTTGATTTGGATGTTTATCTTAAAAACAATAACACTTAAACTTCTTAATATGTCGATTGCATTAAAACATTACACTTTAATTAGAAGCATTGCATAATTAGAAATACTTAAGCAAATGATAGATAAGCTAACCCTGAGTTAGCATTGCACACTTAGTTTTATGGAGACGGATAGTTCCCTCCATACTCAAAGCGTTTCTCGAATTAATATTCCTCCTCGTCACTACTTCCTTCGGGAGTTGAGTTTGTATCAACGACGCTGGCTATTGCGTCGGCTATTTCTTGCTCCATTTGCTGCATCGCATGTGACACCATCTTCTGCGTAATTGTACTTTGGAATCTCATGTTGAATACATTTCGGACTTTGCTTCGGACTTCGTAAGGAAGTGACTCAATTTGTATAGTCGTTGTTTTAAGATAAGCTAACCTATCGAACATTTCTTCGCGTCCGCGTGGTCGGGGCATTAAACATCCTGGACACGATGCCTCCCTACCGTGGTTGAAGAACATTCTGCACAAAACTGCATCGACGAAACCAGGAATCTCATCTTGCATCGTACCTCTGACGAAGTCAAATGCGCTTAGGAGGTTTGCATCTTCGTGCACGTTCCAGCCTGAATCACCCATTGTTATAACTTAAATGTTTTGTTTCAGTCAGATTCTAGTATTTATAGACTCGAACTCGGTGGTTCAATTCTAAAATAATTAGCGGGAAAGGGTGTTTTTGTTCCCGCTTAAAAGTTTTTGAGGCAGGAAACCTAAAAGTTTTTGAGGCGGAAAACCTATAAGTTTCTGAAGCGGGAAACGTAAAAGTTTTTTAGGCGGGAAACCTTCACTCCATTTGTTTCTTCCCGCCGGGGTACCTACTCTAATTTATTATAGCAAGATACAAAAATACATCATTATAATATCAAACAAAAAGGAAAAAGTATCATACATAAACCGAAACATCAAAATACAGAAAATAGTATCGTACATCAACCATCAACAAGAGCACCAAAATATAGAAAACAGTATAATACAATCTGAAACCCAAAATGATACATTTGATACATAATATAAATAAAACGATCTCACAGCAAGATAAGATTAACAACATTACATAGTGGAAATATAATTTCTTACTCGAAATCGTATATTCTGTTATCTGGAATAGGTCTGAAGTTCTCAATGTCATCTTCTATCTAAGCAACCCTACTTTCGAGATATTCTAACATATATCTAGTAACGAAATCTGCCCTGAACAAGTTCCACTCAGCAAGTGCTACTTGTTGAATTTTGTAAGGCAAGTTGGACAAAAGCTGCAGTGGTTCAGATTTTGCATGATTATACCTGTTTTTGACTTCTTCACGACTTCGTGGCGGCGGATTTGGAAACTTCAATCATCCATAATCATAAAATATCCTACAAAGCACTCGATCGAAAAAAAGCATCGGTCGTATCATCGGACATTGTTAACTTAACAAACTTCACTGCCTGAAGCTCAAATGTGAAGGCCGTGAAGTTTGTGACAATAATACTAAAACTCACTTGGAAATCTAAAAATAGAAACACAAATGTGAAGGCGTACTTGAAAATACTAAAACTCACTTGGAAATCTATTTTTGTAACAAAAATAGCATAAACCAAAAATAACAAAACTCACTGGTGGTGAAATTACGAACAGACAGTTCGCAATTATGGTGAAATTGCAAACAACTTGTTCGCAATTTCACTATTCCTGGTTGTGCAAAATCGCAAACAACCAGTACGCGACTCTGCACGGGTTGCGAACGGGCTGTTCGCGAACCATGCAAAATCGCGTGCTGTTTGTTCGCGATTTCGCATGGTTCGCGAACAGCCCCAAACCCTATATCTCGAATCCTACCCAAAACCCACAAAAACCAACCAAATTCAACAAAAATTGTACCAAAATGTTGATAATGCCTCGACTAACACGTTTCTACAACTATTTTTTTCAAAAAAACAACATATACATGAAAATCGGACTTTTGAGGCAGAACCTATAACTCTAAATATCACTAAAAATACCTAAGTTAATTGCATAAAAAATACATGAATAGGTAAAGAATTCGTACCTTAACGTTTTTTAAGTTCGGATTTGATAAATCTTGACTTTTTTTTTTCGCGGAAAGGTTTTGATGGAGAAAAGAGAGAAAAGAGAGTTTTTGGCTCAAAATAAAGCTTTTATATCAAAGATAAATTGGTCGTTTTTGAAGTCTCATTATAACCAAATAAAGTCTCATTATAGAAGGGTCTCGTTATAAACAAAAAGAATCCCAATTTAGCCTTGGCCTTATATGAAATTGAATAAAATGACTTACTTTTCTATACATTTTACTACTGTGTCACTCATCAATTATTAAAATAAAATATATTAATATTATTTAAATAATGAAACGACACCAAATTTTGGTCGTTGGATCCAAAATATATTTAATTATAAACACAAAACAGTAACCTATAGGCTTATTTTGATAAACCCAACAAATTTATATTTTGTTTTAATATATGTGTAGTATGCACCGTCCATTTTTTTTATATATTTGCAGTTGTATATCAGACTTTTGGTAAATCGGTCTAAAGCTCTAAAGTTCAAAGCTACTAAACATCAGTCTGATATATATAAAATAGAGTAGAGTTTTTTTACAAACAGTTGGATCAATGTGTAAACATTAATACGATAATGTTGATTTTACATAAAATTAGACCTTATTATCGTAAATTTATAATTTAGTGATTATTTTTTCTTTTAAAAAAAAATGGTGTAGTGTTTTAACAATGTAGAACATCTTCATAGCTATCGGTTATGTCGTTTTAGTGTCTAAACTAAATTGAGCATCATTAGTGATGTTGTTTGTGGTTAAAGATTGGTATCCGAATAGCGTATTTCTAAAATCATTAGCAGAAAGTTGCAAGTTACCATTAGATCTTATACGGCTTATGGAAAACTTCAGTCATGCCGAAAGTCTAGCAAGGGCTAGAGTACATCGGGGCTTTGGAAACTTATTTAATCAAATCTTCTTCCCGACCCATCTTGAAGAGGTACGTCAAATTCATACAACATATATAGCAAGAATCGAAGGTCTAGTTAAGAACATGAGACAATGACCTTTACGACAAAGGTATGAGGTTATACAAATTAAGATCGAGAAATAATTATTGGAAGCTAACAAGAGAGTGTAAGAGTCACTACAGAGGTTCCAAAGTGATCAATCTGAGGATGCTCATACAAGAGAGGCACATGTCTCAGCACCAGCGTTGGTCATCTTCTTCGTCGAGTGAGAAGTCAAAAGATCTATGTTAAAATTCAGAGTCGCGTGAAGGAATGCGATACTAACACTTCAGCTTCATACATCATACCTGAGCTAGAGGTCGCCATCATCAAGAGAAGTCTCTTACCCGAAGGTTTTAGGCAATAATTCTTGACCAAACACCAAAAGATTGACCTCAAGTCTGATCTCTAGATGTAGTTGACATTTGTTTCCCGCAACCTTATCTCGTGTCTTCATCGGATCCCTTACATGCAGGGACGTCCGGTGATAGTTTGAATGCTTCTTTGAACTATGTCTCTTAGAGCTCCTCTTGTAATGAAGATTTATTTCCACAGAAGATGATTCATTTGAGTCTTAAAAAGAATAATCATCTGACTCAAAAGAGTCATAATGATGCCTTGTCTTTCTCTTTTTTCTTGAAATATAACAACTTCAGTTCCTTTCTTTCTTACAGTTATAGTACAATCAATGACCATATTTGGTTTCATTTCCCTCAGAAGATTGTTATCTTTTAACATCTGATTGGGCCTTCTTAGAGGCCATCAAAACATTCTTTTCAGTATATAGTTTCGTAATACCTCCAACGATTTTTTTTCTCTGTACCACCAGAGCAGTCTCCTCAAGTTTTGTTTTTGGAAATATGATCATTGCACTGTTGTTCTTCAAACAGTTGCTCTTTGAACTGTTGTTCCTCAAATACAGCTCCAATCATTAAACTTTTAACTCTAATTGTGGGTTCCTCTTGCATTTCAGTGTTTATCTCTCCTAAAGAGTTCTTAAACGTGCTTAACCTTTTGTGTGGTATTGGAAATCAATTCCAAATACCAGATCACTCTCCCTATGGTCGTCAATGATAGTTCCTTAAATATATAAAGGGTTATTTAGTCTAATATATTGCGAAATTCAAATCCTATAAAGATAAACGCGGGAATTTGAGAGATAGAAGCTGCCAAAGTAGTAATAAAGTAATAAATATTCACCTTTTCCTAAAAAAACGATACATTACCTTATATAGTAATGACGTGGGCCTAAATACTACATGGTTGGTCATTCAAACTCATTATTCTACTTAGTAATACATATTTATTATTTATTACATAAACTACCCTCAATGTTCATTTATCGGGCTTACATCACAAACTAAATTATGGTCCGATAAATTCCTCCATGGATGATTGGTAAGCATGCAAAGGCATGTTGTTTTAAAAACATCAACATGAATAGCCTAGATTTTGAATACCGTGTGGTTATTTTTAGAATAATGTGTTTGTTGGTTGGATAAGCATATATAGGGTCAAATATTCTTTTTGTAGTGGATAATTGTCCAGCCCATTCAAATAATATCCAAGGGTTGTAAAAAATTGAGCTGTTTTTTCTACCTCCAAACATGACTTCAAACATTAAACCATGTGAGAGCCTTTAAAATGTACTAGCATTATAAGGTTCAATCGTAAGATTTTGGTTAGGTTATGAGTTGGACATTTTTTCTCCGGAAAAGATTAATGTTTTAGATGTTATCAATTTGTTTATCTCAGCTTGGAGAAATATGCAACAATAAGTCATGACAAATTGCTTTCGACACTGTAAAATTCAATCGACGAATCCAACCGGCTCAAGATTTTAACTATGTAAATTTGGAGAAGACATTAGCTTGAGAACTTGATTTCGAGTATGCATTATCGGCATAACATGGATGTTAATCACTTGCTAGAATATCCTAGTGAAAATAATGAATGTATGAGGTTCAAAGCATTTTAGAAATTATGGCAGATATCATTAAAAATCCGGTTGATGACGAAGTTGGGATGATTCAAATAGTTTTTGAACCAGTCACTCAAAAAAAGGCATTGTAAGCGGCAATAACTCTTCACAATTTTTTGTTGCAATACGAGAAGCCAATATTCCAATTTTTAAGTTCAATAAGGATAAACTCGATATAGATTTGAAGTTCGACAAAAAAATCAAGTGATTATAAATTTATTTTTAGTACAATTTAATTGAATTTATCAAATTCATCGTAATTTTTTTTAATAATTATTGATCTATAGTTTTGTTGGAAACAAAATATATTTAAAATCTTACTATTTTATCAATTGAAATTCAATTTTATACCTTATGAATTTTACCAAAATTAATAAATGTTGTAATGTATCGTGCATAAATAAAAAATATTTTATCTACCAATAAACTTTTAAAGTAAAACGTTGTTCTATTTTCGCACTTTAAAGTACTTTATTATTTTATTTTATTTTTTAATGAGAAATAACTAGATTTATTAAGGACTAAATTAATAGTTTTACAAAGAAAAGGCTCTTAAAGCAATAGAACCAAAATTAACAATTAGGGATTGAAAGTCAGGCTTAAATCAGGAAATAGTCCTTCGACTATCACATTTTCTTTCATTTAGTCCTTCGAGTAAAAAATCACCGGTGAAGGTCCCTCGACTATCCCATTTTCTTTCATTTAGTCCTTCGACTTTAAAATCACCGGTGAGGGTCCCTAGACTTTGCAAAAATCTATAAATTTAGTCCCTCATTTGGGGTTTTTTTCTTAGATTCAGGGACTAAATTTATAGATTTTTCAAAGTCCAAGGACCCTCACCGATGATTTTAAAGTCGAAGGACTAAATGAAAGAAAATGGGATAGTCGAGGCACCCTCACCGATGATTTTTTAGTCGAGGGACTAAATGAAAGAAAACGTGATAGTCGAGGGACTAGAAAGCGATTTAAGCCTTGAAAGTCATATTTGGCAGAGTACCAAATCGACCCCAAACCTAACCCTAAAAATTAAAATTCAAACAGAGAGGCTCCAAAACCAATTCGCTTTTTCATCTTCAACGAACCAAATCTCCAGCCACAAGCCTTCAAACTCTGAATCTAAGCAGCCTCCAACCCAGCTTTCGATTCGAAAAATCTCCAACCCAACTTTCAATTCAACCGATTTCGAGCACCAGCCACAAGATACCTCCAGCTCTTCCAAGCTTCAGAAACCAAACAACCCAAGCAACCACCTTCATTGAGACGTCTCCCCACCTAGAAAAATAAAACACTAAAACCAGAACTCAGGCTCTCTAAGCTAAATAACCCAAGCCAAGCTCTTCAAGAAGAAGAATCGCGTTCAAATCAGAAGGGATAGAAAAATTAGCAAAAGAAGGCTTCTGGGTACATCTAAGAGTCCATCTGGCCAGCCAATCGGCGACCTGATTCTGGACTCGAGAGATGTACTTGATGCACATTACAGAAGCAAAAGCAGAACGACAAATCTTAATGACTGGGTTAAGAAACCAAGGTGAAATTCCAGCAGAAATGAAGTTCACCAGAATCTGACAATCAGATTCGATATCAACACGGAGCCACCGGTTTTGCTTGCATATGAGCAATCCATCCAAAAGAGCTCGAGCTTCAGCCAACAAGGGAGACATTTTCCCATAAGTGTTTCCAAAACACTGAATAACCTCCCCTAAATGGTTCCTGAAGATACCAGCTCCACATGCCTCGCCATTTCTCAGCACAGAAGCGACGATGTTCAGCTTAATCCTGCCCTCATTTGGATGCTTCCAGGTAATATAACTAGGCTTAGGACTAAAAATCTGACAGCCCATAAGCAGACCTGCATTTCTAGTATTAGACCAATGCTTTTTAGTTAAAACAGAAGAATTTAGAGACAATATGATTTTATCAATGTAGTTAATAGTAGAGTTAAAATTAAAAGCAACTCCCTTAAACTTGGAGTTGTTTCGATTGTACCAAATAGCCCAGCAGATAATTGCAGGCATAAGATGAGTAATATGAGCCCTGCATCTGCTAAAATCATGCCAAGTTTTAATGACATGAGTTAGCACCATGCATCTTCTGATTTTAATCCTGAAAATAAGACTGTAATGATTCCAAATTTACCAAGCATGAGTGCAGTTGACAAAGACATGAGTTATGTCTTCACAGTTCCTGCACAACTAACACTTCAAAACCATTTGTAAGTGTCTCTTTTGAAGCACTGAATCTATAGATATAAACTTCATAATAAATTTCCAAAGAAGAAAGGAAAACTTTCTGGGAATTATGTGACTCCATATGTTCTTGAAAAAACTTGAGTAACTGCCTTTATGTCTGATCATATTCCATGTTTTCTTGGTGTCAAAAGTTGTATCATTTGTACAACTCCAAAGCATAATATCCTGCTTAGCACTGTCAACCTTAATCTTTTGAATGTTGTTCCATCTTTCAGGAGAAATAAAAGGGACCATCGAAGCAGCATCCCATCCTTCATTCTTCCAAAAAGAATTCACCTTAGCTTCCAGGTAATTAACGGCATTCTGATCATCATATATAGGCTTTTGATCATGCCAATTATCCCTCCAATAGTCCATCTCTCCGTTACCCAAAACCCATCTGATAAGATTTTCAGCATCCTTTCTAATGCTGACTAATCTTTTCCAAACCTGTGAACCAGATCTGTTAAAATTAGTATACAAAGGATGAGTACTCTTAGAGTAAGTTAGATGCATCTGAAGAGTTAAAAGGTTGTCCAAGGGTGATTTTGTTATGCGAATATTTGTTGATAGAGGATTTGGTGATAGAGAAATGTTTCAGTGTCAGATCTAGAGAGAGAAATTATTTCTTGCTAAACAACGTAGAGAGAGAAAGTCTCGTACTATTCATCTCGGGATTTGTGAAGCGTGTGTGGTCCTTTTATAGTACAATTGCGGACCCCACACGCTTTAATATGGTCTAATTACATCTTTTGGTCCCTGTTTTTTGCTTTCTTCCTATTTTGGCTATGTCTTTATGATATATACATTTTCGCCCTTATACATTTATTTCTATACATTTTCCTCCTATCATGCTTTTTCTTTGTTATTTTCTCCTATCAAGTTTCCTCTTTATAATTTGGCCCTTGTCTTTTATTCTTCCTCATCAGTAGCCCCCCAGTCTTAGTAAAAATCGTTTTGCTAAGACTGAATAATTCTCCTGACAGGCCAAAATCGTTTCTTCTCCGAACTTCATAAGTCCTTCCTCGAAAGGTCGCTCCACATAACCCTTCGGACGGTCAGTGCCATGAACCACTTCTTCGAATATCTACAAGCCTCTTCGACTGATTTGTAAACCTCCTCGAAGATCTACAACGCCCCTTCGAACTTCTGTTATTAACCGGGTAGCCCCCTCAATCCTTGCAACGTTTTAAGCAAAATGATCGTTGGATAATTGCATACTTAGGCGAAAAAAGGGTGCTAGGATTGATGACGTCATTGTATAAACGCCTGTGTCAGCACACTTCTTAAGAAACGTTACCAATTCTTCTGACATTTTTGTCAGAAAACTCTTGCCCTTCCCCTGACAATCTCTGACACAAAACTCTTCACCTTCTTCTATAGCTAGTTGGCAGAACAATGTCCACCTATGTGGACCATCGTACCCCTAGGCAAACATCATGAAAATGTCCCCGGGCTTCACTCGGCAAAAAATCCCACTAGTCTCTATAAATACCAAGCATCTTTCTTCATTAATGCAACTTCTGTTCAATTACTTCTAGAGAGATAAAGCTGGCGAACAAGCCCCGTCGAATTCCTGAGTGGTTGCTGATTAGTAAACGGTTCGAAGAGAGGGTTGCCGCTGGTGAAGACATAAGGCCTCATCCCCCACCATCAACGACAACCTTTTTTGGTCCCTGGCCTCCTTCGAACAACTCGACCGCCATTATCCCCCGCGAAATAGCTCAACAAAGCTTGCTCAACAAATCGAACCCCCCCCCCCCCGAGAAATGGGTAAAGAGAGATCACACAAAAATTCGTCAGGTTCGAAGAGGAAGAAATCCCATAGAGACAAAAAAGGCTCTCATGAGCGAAAACGGGCCAGGGAGGATCCCCTAACTATTCGAGAACCAACTGTCCCAACCGATGTTGAGAACCTCCCCCAAAGATCTGCAAGTCCTCGAAGGACTTCGAAGAGCCCTCCTTGAAACCTAGACCCTCAACGTACTTCTGGTAGCCCTCCTCGAAGACAAGGAACAGATGTGTCTAGTCTGCCTTCCACTCCATCCATGACCATTCATGGAACTCAATTCTCCCCCTCGAGAATGCTTATTACCGAGGAAGACATGCGTATTAGACATGAGGAAACTTTAGACCCCAAAGTCACAAGGCCTCTTAACAAGCCCCTCGAACAAAGATTTCCAATCACCTCTTCCTCGGGCCCTGCGAACGCTGCAACCTCTTCTTCCACGACAATATCCGAGGAGCAAGCTCGCCGGATTGCTCCAAAATTGAAGGGGGATATTGTGCTGCCCTTGGAGTTAGACAACATTGCCGGTAATAATATTCGGGGCATTGAAAATAAACACATGGTGGCCCTTGCCAACATCAGGTATAAATACTTTTCAAGGGAGGAGGAGACGATGCTGATGGCTCGATGGGGCATCCCCACTTATATCAATATCAGATTTCCTGTCGAGGGAGAGACACCCTTATCTGTGAGGGACAACGAGGTGGTGGTCTACACAGAGATCATGAACTGTGGGTTAAGGTATCCCTTAGACCCCTTCTTTATTGAATATTTCTCGAAGATAGATCTTTGCCCCTCGCAGGTCGGGCCCAATATGTGGTTTACCTTAATGGCCTGCATAATGGCCTCGAGACTCTCAGGTCAAGAGTTCTTGCTAGAGCAACTCATTGGTCTTGCTGGCTTGGCTCGAAATCCATACTTTCCATTTTACTCGCTGACATTCAATCGAGGGCAAAAGGTATTGAAAGATTTACTTGAAGCTGATAAAAAATGGAGGCAACAGTTTCTCTTCTTCTCTGGTTGCTGGGAGACCGGATCAGAAGCCACTCCTTCAAATCCTCACAAACTTTCTTTGAAGTGGACCATGACATGTAAGTGTTGGCTCTACTTTTTACTCCACGAATTTTATACTCCCCGAATAATATGTTCCCTCGAATTGTAAACTTGCTTCAAAATTTATATTTCTCTAAGTAAATTGCTTCCTCGAAATCACATTCGTCTTCGAACAATATGCCCCCTCGAAATCACATTTGTCTTCGAATAATATGCCCCCTCAAAATTACATTTGTCTTCGAATAATATTCTTCCCTGAAACAAACTCGTCTTCGAATAACATGCTCGCAGTAAACATGCTAAAACTTAGTTATTTGTTGCAGCTATGACCGGCATATCCAAACCTTATACTGACTATGTCGAGGGGGCTACGACTGTGTTCACCAATCTTCTCCTGTGGGCAAAAGAGCAGTGGGATAACTGGTTTCGTCTTTGCTTTACCGATGAAAATCTGGCGAGGAGTCGACTATGGAGGCTGAATCCCCTCGATCGTATTAGCATGAGAGGACTAATGACTCCGCCTTCGGAACGGGAAGTGTTGGAGCGGTGTAGCCAAAAGGATGTCACAATCTATCTGCCCAAGCGCTCCCGTTCGCAGAGTCACCTAGGGGAACCTCCAGAAGATGAAGTAGTGACAACCCAACCACTGAATCCCAAGATGCCCACTCACACTCAAAGGCCTCACTCCTCGGACAATGCGGGGACGTCGAACTCTGAAGCCCCTCCACCAAGTGTTGTTGCTCAAAGAAATTCCATTCCTCCTCCCCCTGCTCCCATCTTCCCTCCAAGGAAAGATAGCAAGAAAAAAGATTTGAAGGGGAAGGGCATTCTGCTTGAGCCCATCGAAGAACAATCCGAGGGAGGGGAAACCCCTGACAACAATGAAGAGACTAATCTTGAAAGAGAAGTCCATGGGAGTGCAAATGATGCTGAAAATAGGGGTGGCCAGTCACCCAAGGAAACTTCGTATCAATCCTTGCATTCTCCTCTTACTGAGGCTTTTCACCCAGCTTCCTTCGAAGACAGCCCAAGAATAACTCATGTCCCTGCTCCTCGAACCAACCCTCCACTACTCGTTCATCCAGATGTTGCTTGTGGTAATTTTTCCGAATTTGATTCTACAGCGTTGGGGTCTCCTTCGAGCTCCTTCGAGCTCCTTCGAGGTCCCTTTGGATGATGAGTTCTCAATGAGTCTTCGGAGACTGCTACACACTTCAGTGAACAGAGGAAAGAAGATGCGTCATTTTGAAAAACGCAAAAATTATTACAAGTTCAAGGCATCACTAGCTGCCTCTCAGCTCGAGGAGGCCAAGAAGGAATATGCAGTGATCGAGGGCCAAGCTGACGCCTTGTACGAGCGTCTTTCTGCCTCTGAGAGTTATGTGATGATGCTGGAGGACTGTTGTCAGAAGGAGAGGGATTTGTACAAGGAGAAGACTGATTCCCAGGAGCTAATGATAGCTGAATACAAAAAAGGGCATCGTTTGGCTTGCGATAGATTCAACCAATGTACTGAAGCTCTTGGAAAGGTAGTTGCAGAGCGTGATCAGTTGGAGAGACAGATCAAAGGTTTCCCTGTAGAGGTCGAGGAGGCGAAGGAAAAGGTTGTGGGTGCCTATGCAGCAACATGTTCGAAGACCTTATAGGCCCGTGATGCTGCTACTCGAGCTGGCTTGTTGACCCAGATATATGCTGAGCACCCTGAATATAACCTGGGGCCTTTCTGGAAGCTTGTCCCCCCAGAACTTTGGCCTCCCAAAATAGTCGTAAGTGAGAGTGAAGGCTCAGATGGTGAGGGGAGTGACTCCTCGAAAAATGCAGATTGAGTCAGTTTGTTTTTTGTGCATGGCCCAATAGGGCCTCTTTTTGTAATGACCTGAACATGTTGTATTGTTCCATTTATGTAAGATAGGGTAAGTTTTGTAAGAGCAATGAATATTCACTTCTATATATATTATGTTTGGAAAAAGGTCTGCCAACATCCAACTGTGTTGTCCTTCGAAAGATTATTAGTTAGTTAATATTAACACATATTACGAAATAAGGCCTTCGAACTCCAATTTTATTGGCCTTCGAACAATTTTGACTTTGATATATTCATTAGGTTTTATGTTTGTAATGAGGCCTTCGAATCCCCATTTCGTTGGTCTTCGAACAATTTCTACTTGGATAAATTGACAAATATTATTCTTGCAATGAGGCCTTCGAATCCCCATGGCACTGGCCTGCGAACAACTATAGGTTCTCCGAAAACTTTTAGGAGATAATATTTTGATTCACAGTCGAGAGTGGATTCGAGGCACACTATCATATGATCTGAAGGATAATTTTAAAGTCCCAAAACATCGAGGCACACCATAATATGATCCGAAGAATAGTTTGAAGGTCCCAGAATATCGAGGCACACCGTAATGTGATCCGAAGAATAGTTTGAAGGTCCCAGAATATCGAGGCACACTGTGATGTGATCCGAAGAATAGTTTGAAGGTCCCAAAACATCGAGGCACACCGTGATGTGACCCGAAAAATAAATTAAGTAACAATAAAAATGGAGGCAGACGTTATTGCGACCTCAAAGAATAATTCGAAGAGACAACTAATCGAGGCACATTTTACTGTGACCCAAAAAATAGTGCGAGGGACAACAATTCGAGGCACATGTTACTGTGACTCAAAAAATAGTTCGAAGGGACAATAATTCGAGGCACATGTTACTGTGACTCAAAAAATATAGTTCGAAGGGACAATAATTCGAGGCACATGTTACTGTGACTCAAAAAATATAGTTAAGGCAAAGAAACTTTGTATTTAAGGGGATCACCGAAACACCTCATTAAAACCTTCCTGTGCCTAACAGGGTAGGAAAGAGTGTGTCCTCACCAAAATTTGTTCCAAGGGATACATCGAAAGCGAAAAGAAATACAATGTTATTTGGCTCTGCTAATCAAGGTACAACTTTAAATGCTCAATATTCCAAGGTAAGCGGAGATAGCGCCCGTCTTTATCTTTCAACCGATATGTGCCTGGCTTTATCCGTTCGGTGACCTCATAAGGGTCTTCCCAGTTAGGCCCCAACTTCCCCAAACTCTTGTCTTTAGTGTGCAAGAAAACTTTCCGTAGGACCTTGTCTCCCACCTGAAAGTCTCTATGTTTTACTTTGGATGCATATCGACTCCTCATAAGAGTTTGATAGTGGAGGGAAGTCAGTTGTTCCCGCTGTCTCTTCTCCTCAACCAAGTCTAAAGCCAATGCTCTGCTCTGGTCATTTGTGTCTGAGTCATAAGTTGCTATTCGATGTGAGGGGAAAAGGATCTCCGGAGGGACCACGGCATCCATCCCATAGACTAAAGCAAATGGGGACACAGCGGTGGCCGTTCGGGGGGTCGTTCGGTATGCCCACAACACCTCCTGTAAATAGTCGGGCTATTTCCCCGCTTTGCCTTCCAAATTCTTTTTCAAACCGTCGAGGATAGTACGATTCGTTACTTCCACCTGCCCATTTGCCTGAGGGTGAAATGGTGCCGAAAAACATTGTCGTATGCCCCTTGATACACAGAAGCTTTGGAATTCTTTGTTATCAAATTGAGGCCCGTTGTCCGTGGTAATCTGCAATGGTACACCAAAACGATAACAAATAGTAGATAGAACAAATTTGATTACATCCTTGGCCTTTGTTCCCGCGAGCGGCTCAGCTTCCACCCACTTAGAAAAATAGTCGACGGCCACAATTATTGTCTGCCTACCCCCAGAAGCCATGGGCAGAGGCCCAACCAAATCAATGCCCCACCTGTCAAACGGAACTGCCTCCGATATGCTTTCCATCAATACCCCAGGTTTGTGAATTACATTGGCATAGCGTTGGCACGTATCGCAACGTTTGACCAAATCTTTTGCGTCGGCCGTGATAGTTGGCCAATAATAGCCTGCCAGGAATACCCTACGGATTAGAGCCTTATATCCGCAATGAGCAGACCCTTCACCATCGTGTAACTCGGAGAGGATAATTTGTGATTCAAAGCAACTCAAACACCTTAATAAGGGCCGACTCAGAGATCTTTTATACAATAATCCTCCCAACAAAATATAACCGTGAGATTTGAATCTAACTTTTCTGGCTTCATGTTTGTCGACGGGTAAAATGTTATGAGCTAAAAAATTAATGAGAGCGGCTCTCCAATCAGGCGTAATCACATGGCTTTCCTCCGAGATATTCACTGCATGCTCTTCGCCAATCGAGATCGAAGGGCATTCCTGAACCAACACCCACGGATATCCTTCTGTTCGTGAAGCGGAGGCGAGAGAATCCGGTACGGCATTTAATTCTCTTCGAACATGCTCGAACTTAACTCCCTCAAATTCAGATGCCAAATTTTTAATTAGCTTCAAATACTGTATCAACGATTCCTTTCTGGCCTCAGACTCCCCGGAAGCTTGATTTATCACCAACTGAGAGTCACTGATCAATTTTACTCGCCGAGCACCACATATTTGAGCCAACCGTAAGCCCGCTAAAGCAGCTTCATACTCAGCTTCATTATTAGTAGCCTTGAAACCGAAACGAATGGCTTGGAACATAGCTACCCCCTGCGGGGATATCAACTGGACGCCTGCCCCACTGCCTGAAATATTTGAGCCGCCATCCGTCCGTATTACCCATTCCTCTTTGACAACCGCGTCATGTTCCTCCTGCTCTTCTCTGTCTGAATGGAACTCAACCAGAATATCCGCTAAAACTTGTGACTTTATCGCCGTTCGAGGCTCAAACATTATGTCGAAGTCTCCCAGCTCCACGGACCACTTAGTCATCCTACTAGAGATGTCCGACCTCTGTAATAGACTCTTCAAAGGAAAAGTTGTCCGAACAACAATTGGATGAGCTTGGAAATAAGGCCTCATCTTTCGTGCCGCTGTCACCAATGCTAAAGCTACCTTCTCCAAAGTAAGATATCGCTTCTCGGCGTCCAACAAACTCTTACTGACATAATAAATTGGCCTTAGAAGAGAATCATCTTCGCGGAGGAGAATGGCACTGACAGCACATTCGGATACTGCCACGTAGACAATTAATGTCTCCCCGACCACAGGTTTAGTTAAGATTTCCGGAGAGGCCAGATACTCTTGAATTTTTCGAAAAGCGGTTGAGCATTCTTCAGTCCAACAAAAATTCTTCGCATTCCGCAATACTTTAAAGAACGGGGCACACTTATCCGACGAGCGGGAAATGAATCGATTCAGAGCGGCCAATCGTCCTGCCGGAATTTGGACTTCTTTAATATTTCGGGGGGGAGTCATGGAGATCGGGGCTTTTAGCTGCTCGGGGTCAGCCTCGATGCCTTTTTCGCTGATCATGTATCCGAGGAATTTCCCTGACCTTACCCCAAAAATGCACTTCTCCGGATTGAGTTTGAGATTGACCCTGCTTAAATTGTGGAATGTCTCCGCTAAGTCAGCAAAATGATCTTCGTCTCGCTCACTTTTGACTAACATATCGTCGATATAGGCTTCCATGTTTCGCCCAATTTGTCCTTCGAAAGTTTTATTAACCAGACGCTGATAAGTTGCCCCCGCGTTTTTCAACCCAAACGGCATGACCTTATAGCAATATAAACCTCGTCCAGTAATAAAAGAAGTGTTTTCCTCATCGTTGGCAGCCAATCGAATTTGGTTGTATCCCGAATAAGCGTCCATAAAAGATAACAATCGATTTCTGGAGGTAGAATCTACTAATTGATCAATGCGAGGCACAGGAAACGGATCCTTAGGGCAAGCTCTGTTCAAATCTGTAAAGTCAATACACATTCTCCACTTGCCATTTTTCTTTCTCACCAACACCGGATTGGACGCCCATACGGGATAATGCGACTCGCGAATATGACCTATGCTCAACAGCCGTTCGACCTCCAACAAAATCGATGAGGCCTTTTCCGGAGAGACAGGCCTTCTTTTCTGGACTATTGGTCGGACATCTAATCGTATCGCGAGTTTGTGACGCATGATTTCCGCCGGCACACCAGTGACGTCCTGTGCACACCAAGCAAACATATCAAGTTTATCAGATAAGAAAGCAATTAACTTCTCTTTGAATTCCGGAGAGAGGTGGACCCCTATTTTCAGAACTTTGCCAGTCTCAAATTCGTGTGTCGCAGAGTCGTCCTCTGGGACCTGAAATCCGGGGGCCTCCCTTGGATCATCACATGGGATGACCTCGAGGAGGGCCCCCTTTAATTGCTATGCTGGGTCAGATAGCCCCCCTCGAACCCCCTTAGAGGATAGGGCGACCTGGTAACATTTTCGTGCCATCTTCTGGCTACTTCGGACTGTCCCAATATTGTTTCCGATCACGTATTTTAGGCATTGATGCACCGTAGAGATTACGCCGTGCATCCGGGATAACCAAGAGCGACCCAAGATAGCATTATAGGAGGTCGGCGCGTCAACCACAATAAAGAGTACCTCTACCTCCTTTTTGAACGGTCCACGGCCCAGCTCGACCATACCCTGAAATTCTCCCACTACAACTGCTGTGGCACCAGTAAAGCCCACTATTGTCCGGTCGGACCTTCTGATAACTGGTGGGTCAAAGATGCGGCGGTAAGTACTCATAAACAAAATGTTCGCCGAGCTCCCAGTATCGATGAGTATTTTCTGAATCTGATCCCCCGCGATACCCGCCGCGATCACTACAGCGTCCTCGTGAGGGCCTGCAACATTCCGCATGTCATCATCATCGAAACAAATAATTGGAGAAGGCGAGCGATGCATTTGCGCAGAGACTCCCGCTTCAATCTGGGTGGTCAGGTTGACCATGTGCCTTTTGCGAGAACTGTTAGAATTTCCCGCGATAGTGTCTCCCCCGAAAATTGCCAGAGAATCGAAAAATGCACACAGACTGTCCACTCTTCCCTTTGGAATTTCTTCCTCTACCAGGTTGACATTGTTCCTCCCTACCTTAGGGTCCAAATATTCTTGCTCGATGTCGAAATCGTCGACGCCCTCCGAAATTACCATGGCTGTGTCAGTATTCTTTGTGACAGCTTTCACCACGGTATTTTTCTGGGAGTGCTTTTTGACGTACTCCAACAGCATCCCATTCTCGATCAGGGCCTGCACCTCCTTCTTCAAAGTTATGCAATCTTTGGTGTCATGCCCTACATCCTCATGATACTTGCAATATTTGTTGACGCTTCTGCTTTCCCTCGACGTCTGTATGGGAAATGGCTTTCTGAACGTGACCGACGATTTAGCTTTATCGAATATTGCAGCAATATTCTCCGTTAATTCCGCAAAATAATCTGGTCGAATCCACTTGTTCGACATCAATTTTCCTCCTTGGTTGTAGTTTTGTTGATTGCCATAGTACTGTTGGTTCGACTTTTGCCTCGGAGGGTACTGACCCGTGTTTTTAGCTTGAACATTCGACCGAGGGCCCTGGGCGCTTGGCTCAGTCCTTTGGAATTGGTTATGGTCCAGCTGCTCTCCTAACCCCTTCTCCGAGGCCTGGGTTTCTTCCACCAAAATTCTCTTCTCAACTTGATCCAATAATGCTCCGAAGGTCATCGCCTGACTTTCTGCCACCGTATCTTTTAACAACCCGGGGAGCAAACCCATCCTGAACGCTGCAAGCGCCACCGAGTCCTTACAGTATTCCATATCCGTTTTGGTCTTGACAAAGCGATTGGTATAATTTTTGAGGCTCTCCCCCACTTTTTGTCGACAGTATATTATGGTGTCTCCGTTGGCCCGGAACTTCTTGCTCCCCACGAAGTGTTGTCTGAAGATGTTCCAGAACATGTCAAAGTTTTTAATAGAGCCCTGAGGTAGCCTGTTGTACCACTTAGATGCCACTCCCTTGAAGGTCTGAGAGAATGCTCTGCAGAGAAGCTTATCATCGTCGTCGAAATTGATCATAAAATTCTTAAACTGCTCGATGTGATTGTCCGGGTCCTGTGTCCCATCAAACTTTTCTAACTTCGAAATGTCAAAATGCTTTGGGAGGTTTCCCACTAGAATCTCTGAGGAGAGCGGAGAAGCTCTCCAATTGTGTCCCGTACGATAAATGTTGGATCTCAGGTTGTCATTATTTGAGAAGTATAACCCCTCCTCGGAGGGCAAAGTATATTGCTGCTGCCACTCTGAATTTCGAGGGCCCATGTCATTCTTTCCAGGGCCCTTTGCTTGTTCATGAGATCGATCACCAACTCGATCGTGGCGACTTTTTTCCCGCGAGGATTTCCTCTCCGAACTCCTTCCCCGTCGGAGATCAGTTTGCCTATGATCACGCTTTTTCCTCCTGTGGTATCTCCGAGGAAGTGATTCAGAAGTGCTATACCGCGAGTAGTCGCTTGAAGTAGCCGAGTTCGACTGGTATTTATCTCTTCTTCTCGGAGACCGTCGCTCACGCCTCCGATATCTGTCATCTCTCTTTCTGGGACGAATTTCAACGCCGCGCTCCTCCCTTTCATCGACGGGTTCTCTCCTTATCTCAGATCGAACATTTTTCTCTGTGGCTTCCTTCTCCGCCTTCAACCTTTCGATTTCCAACAGCAGTTCATTCCTCTGTGCCAAGAGGGTAGAGTCATCGAAAATGTTCTCGACTCGCCGACCTCCTTCTCCTTCGGATTCCAAGTCGTTCTGAAAATCATCCGCCTCCATGTTTTCCTCGCAATGATTGATCAAATCATCCCCTCGACCTTCCATGGTTCTCCTCGGAACAGAAATTATTTCCAGGAAGCGATTATCGACAGAGCGATTTTCGTTTCCCACAGACGGCGCCACTGAAGAGTTAAAAGGTTGTCCAAGGGTGATTTTGTTATGCGAAGATTTGTTGATAAAGGATTTGGTGATAGAGAAATGTTTCAGTGTCAGATCTAGAGAGAGAAAGTGTTACTTGCTAAACAACGTAGAGATTGAAAGTCTCGTACTATTCATCTCGGGATTTGTGAAGCGTGTGTGGTCCTTTTATAGTACAATTGCGGACCCCACACGCTTTAATATGGTCTAATTACATCTTTTGGTCCCTGCTTTTTGCTTTCTTCCTATTTTGGCTATGTCTTTATGATATATACATTTTCGCCCTTATACATTTATTTCTATACATTTTCCTCCTATCATGCTTTTTCTTTGTTATTTTCTCCTATCAAGTTTCCTCTTTACAATTTGGCCCTTGTCTTTTATTCTTCCTCATCAGCATCATTTTGGCCCAAATAGAATCATGTTTCCTAAAATTGAACCACAGTTTTAAGGAATAAACATATTGAATATCAGAAATGCTTCTGATATTGAGACCCCCCCTCCTCGAAGGGTTTACAGATTAAACTCCAATTAGCCCAATGAATTGTGGGCTCATTAAACTTAGATCTCCATAAAAACTTGTTAAGCATCCTCTCAATCTTGTTAATGATGATTTTAGGTAACATATTGTTCTGTAACCAATAATTAGGATAAGCCATAAGCACATTAGTGATCAACATTAATCTGCCCCCAAAAGATAAATACTTTGAGTCCCACTCAGAGAGCTTATCATTAATTTTATCAATGATTTTCATGTAATTGCAGGCCTTCTTGCTGTTGTTCAGAATGATGCCCAGATAGCTTGTAGGCAGGTTCTCCACTTTGTAGCCAGTATGAATCTCCAAACTAGATACCCTGGTCTGATGAAGAGATGAAGATGTGATCAGCCTGGTCTTCTGCTTATTAATCATCTGCCCAGAAACTAGCTGGTATTTATCAAGAAAGACACTCAAACTGTTAATAGAATTCTGTAAACTATTTGTAAAAATAAGTATGTCGTCTGCAAAAGCCAGACAAGGCATTAACAATTGGGATCTTGTATTGTATGACATCCATTTATTAATGTTAAACAGGTTATACATTCCCCTTAATAACACCTATTCTCCAATAATAAACAAGCTAGGAGACAGGGGATCACCCTGTCTCAAGCCTCTATGAGTTCTAAAATAGCCAAACGTACCACCATTTAGCAGAATATAAATACAGACATTACTAGTTAACCTGTTAATAAGACTCAAAAAGTCATTAGAAAAACCAAACTTAGAAAGCACTTTACTTATAAAAGGAAAAGCCATCTTATCAAACGCTTTGGACATATCGAGTTGAATCAGAACATTGCCAGTCTTAGGCTTCCTCTTAATATGATAAATCATCTCCTTGGCCACCAAAATATTATCATGAATACAACGCCCTTTAACAAAAACACCCTGACAACTAGAAACAATCTTAGGAAGAAGTAAGGCCAGTCTTGAATTGATAAGCTTAGCAAAAATCCTATTGAACATGGTACACAAACCAATCGGTCTGTATTCACTCCATGCAGTAGGGTTCTTAGTCTTAGGTATCAAACAAAGGCCAGTGGCAAACATGCCCTTTGGCATATAATCACCCTTAATAAAAGCATTAAAGGAGCTGCAAAGATCCTGCTTAATAATCCTTCAACAACATCTATAAAAGTGAATGTTAAAACCATCAACACCTGCAGCACTTTCAACCTTCATAGAAGAGACAATACACCAAATCTCTTCCTCAGTAGTAGGCTTCAACAAAGCCCTATTCTCCTCATCAGAAACCAAAGAAGGGATAATATCAAAAATGTCATCATTCAAGAGCAGAGTTTCATCCTCTTTACTGTTATAAGAATCATAAGAAAGAGCCTCCTTAAAATACTTTTCAGTAGACAATCCAATACTCTCATCATCATTCAGCCATCAATCACCATCTTTAATGCTTTTGATCCTTCTTTACCTCTTTTTCTTGTTAACAAAAGCATGAAACAACTTAGTATTCATATCCCCATCATGAAGCCAATCATTATAGCACTTTTGCTTCCAATAATCAGACTCCATTTTCAGCTTCTTAATGTATAAGCAATTGGCTTTGTCTAATTCAGCCTTAACACTTAAGTTAAAGTTATTGGCCAGTGAGTCCTCCAACCTCTTAACACAGCACTCAACATCTTTAAGATTATTGAAGATATTCCCAAAACTGTTCGAATTCCACTCCTTCAAGCAAGTTTGCAGTCTCTTCAACTTTTGCCAAAAACACTTGTTAGGGAAAGCAGCCATAGGCAGCCTCCAATTAGTCTCAACAACACCCAAAAAAGACTCATCATTCTCCCACATATTCATGTACCTAAAACCCTTCTTATGATAATCAGTAGCAGCATTATTAGCAGTAATAAGTAAAGGCGAATGATCCGAATAGGTTATGATCATATGATGAACCCTTGTATTATTGAAAATCTCATTTCACTTTCTATTAACCATATCTCTATCCAAACGCTTCCATCTCGAACCCCTATTCCAAGTGAATCTTGAGCCACCATAGCCAACATCCTCTAAAGAACAATCAGCAATACAATCATTAAAATCTTCCATCTTGTTAACACACAAAGAAGTGCAATCAACTTGTTCATCAGAAGTTGAAATAACATTAAAATCTCCTACGACCATCCAAGCCTTCCTAGTAACAGAGATAGAGTTAAGAAGACTCCAAAGAACCCTTCTATCATATCTGTTACACTTGGCATAAACAATCGACAGATTAAACTCCAAGTCAGAATTATCATCAGCCACATCCAAGTGCAAACATTGATCATGATCAAAAAGCAAGCCAATCTTGATCTCCTCCTTCCAAAATCACCAGATTTTGTTAGATTGATTCGCAACAAAATTGGTAAAGCCCAGCTTATCAGCAATCACAGTTATCATCTCCACTCTCACCATAGGCTCCTGTAAAACAAGAAGTTTAATTTTATTAGTAGCTATCATGTCCTTTAACCTCAAGATGGTAGGATTATTGTTGATACCACGAAGGTTCCAACAAATTAGACTTATCATTATCAGAGTATGATTTCTTATAATTGTCCTCAAAACGCAAGGACTTAACAATCTTTTGATTTGGCTTCTTTATTTTCTTTTTAGTTTTCAGTTTTTTAAGAAAAATTTCTTTGAAAACAGGAGAAGACTGGTTCACGATTTGATCCTCAGGAGTGCTAGATCCTGACATGCTTTTATCCTCATCATTAGCTTCAAATTCAAGAGACATTCTCTGCAAGCAACCATGATCCAAATTCTTAATCGCATCTGATAAGGAAGAATAAAAGACAAGGAGAAAAGTGTGAAGAAGAAACATGACAGGAGAAAATAGCAAAGAAAAAGTATGATAGGAGGAAAACGCATAGAGAAAAATGTGTAAGGACTGAATTGTATAATCTATATAAAGAAGTAGCCAGAATAGGAGGAAAGTAAAATGTAGGGACTAAAATATGTAATTAACAGGAGTTAAAGCGTGTAGGGTCCGCAATTGTATTATAAAAGGACCACACACGCTTCACAAATCCCGAGATGAATAATATGAGACTTTCTCTCTCTACTTAACCTAATAACCCTTACTTTCTCTCTCTAAAATTGACACTAAGAGATTTCTGTATCACCAAATTGTCACTAAGTAATCCTCGTATTGCATAATCACCCCTGGACTTTCTTAAAACTCTTCAGTGGCGCCGTCTGTGGGAAGTGAAAATCGCTCTGACGACAATCGCTTCTTGGAAATAATTCCTATTCCGAGGAGAACCATGGAGGACCAAGGGGACGACTTGGTTAATAATTGCAAGGAGAACCTGGTAGGAGATGACTACCGGAACGATATGGAGTACGAGGGACTAGGGGGCCAGCGAGTCGGAAATTCCTTCGACGACTCAGATCTGTTGGCTCAGAGAAATGAGTTGCTACTATAAATCGAAAGATTGAAAGCAGAGAAGAACCTCGTACAGGAGAATCTTCAATTTGAGATAAGGAGGGAGCCGGTTAGTGAAAAGAAAGATCACGAAACTGAATTTCATCCCAAGAAGAGAGACGACCGATACCGGGGAGGCGAGCGGCAATCGCCGAGAAGAAGAGAGAGGCGACATGTGGATTCAGCTTACCTGAGTGATTACTCTCGATACAGCTCCTCAGATTCGTTCCTACGAAAATACCACAGAAAGAAAAAGTATAATCGCAGACACACCGATTTCCGAAGAGGGAGAAGCTCTGAGAGAAAATCTCTGAGGGAAAAGGCTCACCATGCTCGAGGTGGCGAACGATATTACGAACAGGCGAAGTACGCTGAGAGGAAAGAGAACATAGGCCCCCGAACTTTGGAATGGCAGCACCAGTACACTTTGCCATCCGAGGAGGGTTTGTACTTTCCAAATAATGACAAGTTAAGATCCGGAGTTTATCGTGCGGGTCACAATTGGAGAGCCTCCCCCCTGTCCCCGGACATTTTGGTGGGAAATCTTCCGAAGCACTTTGATATTTCGAAGCTAGAGAAATTCGATGGGACACAAGATCCGGATAATCACATGGAGAAATTTAAGAATTTTATGATCAATTTTGACGACGATGGTAAGCTGCTATGTAGAGAATTTTCTCAAACTTTCAAGGGAGTAGCTTCTAAGTGGTACAACAGGCTACCTCAGGGCTCGATAAAGAATTTTGATATGTTCTGGAACATCTTCAGACAACACTTTATGGGGAGCAAGAAGTTTAGAGCTAACGGAGACACAATCATCTATTATCGACAGAAGGTGGGGGAGAGCCTCAAAAACTACACTAATCGTTTTGTTAAAACGAAAACAGATATGGAATATTGTAAGGATTCAGTGGCACTTGCAGCCTTTAGGATGGGCCTGCTCCCCGGGTTGTTGAAGGACACGGTGGCGGAAAGCCAAGCGATGACTTTTGGAGCGTTGTTAGATCAGGTTGAGAAGAGGATCCTGGTGGAAGAGACCCAGACCTCGGAGAAAGGGTCGGGGGATCAGTTAGACCAGAATCAATTTCAAAGGTCTGAGTCGAGTAACCAGGGCCCTCGTTCGAATGCTCAGACTAAAAGTACGGGTCAATATCCTCCAAGGCAGAAGTCGAACCCGCAGTACTATGACAACCAGCAAAACTACAATCAAGGAGCGAGACTCATGTCAAATAAGTGGGTTCGACCCGACTATTTCGCGGAGTTGACAGAAAATGTTGCTGCAATATTCGACAAGGCAAAATCTACGGTACCGTTCAGGAAGCCTTTTCCCATACAGACTCTGAGGGAAAGTAGAAGCGTCAATAAATATTGCAAATATCATGAGGATATTGGGCACGACAACAAGGATTGCATAGCTTTAAAAAAAGAAGTGCAAGCCCTGATTGAGAATGGAATGTTATTGGAGTTCGTCAAAAAACACTCCCAGAAAAATGCCGTGATAAAAGCTGTCTCAAAGAACACTGATACAGCCATGGTGATTTCCGAAGGGGTCGACGACTTTGACATCGAGCAAGAGTATTTAGATCCCAAGGATGGGAGGAACAATGTAAATTTGGTGGAAGAAGAAATTCCGAAGGGGAGAGTGGATAGCCTTTGTGCGTTCTTCGATTCCTTGGCAATTTTGGGGGGCGACACTATTGCGGGAAATTCCAACAGCTCCCGAAAAGGCACATGGTCAACCTGACCACCCAGATCGAAGCAGGAGTGTCAGCACAAATGCACCGATCGCCTTCCCCCATTATTTGTTTCGATGATGATGATATGCGAAATGTTGCAGGCCCTCATGAGGATGCGGTAGTGATTGCGGCAGGCATCGCTGGTGATCAAATTCAGAAGATACTCATCGACACGGGGAGCTCCGCGAATATATTGTTTATGAGTACCTATCGAAGAATTTCTGACCCACCTATTATCCGAAGATCCGACAGGACTATAGTGGGCTTTACTGGCGCTACAGAAATGGTGGTTGGAAAATTTCAGTGTGTGGTCGAGTTGGGTCGTGGACCATCCAAGAAAGAGGCGGAGGTACTCTTTATTGTTGTTGACGCGCCAACATCGTATAATGCCATCCTGGGTCGCTCTTGGTTGTCTCGGATGCATGGCGTAATCTCCACAGTTCATCAATGCTTAAAATACGTGGTAGGAAAAAATATTGGGATAATCCAAAGTAGCCAGAAGATGGCACGAGAATGTTACCAGATAGCCCTGTCCTCCAAGGGGGTTCGGGGGGAAACTCCAGACCGAGCATAGCAATTAAAGGGGCCTCCCCCAGAAATCATCCCCTGCGATGATCCGAGGGAGGCCCCCGGATTTCAGGTCCTCGAAGAAGATTTTGCGACACACGAATTTGCAAGTGGCAAAGTTCTGAAGATTGGAGTCCACCTCTCTCCAGAATTTAAGGAAAAGTTAATTGCTTTTTTATCTGATAAACTTGATATGTTTGCTTGGTGTGCACAGGATTCACTGGAGTGCCATCGGAAATCATGTGTCATAAACTCGCGGTACGACTAGATGTCCGACCCATAGTCCAGAAAAGAAGACCTGTCTCCCCGGAAAAGGCCTCGGCAATTCTGTTAGTACGAAAGAAGAATGGCAAGTGGAGAATGTATGTTGATTTCACAGATTTAAACAGAGTTTGTCCTAAAAATCCGTTCCTCGTGCCTCGCATCGATCAGTTAGTGGATTCGACCTCCGGAAATTGACTATTATCATTTATGGACGCTTATTCAGGATACAACCAAATCCGACTAGCCGCTAACGATGAGGAAAGCACTTCTTTTATCACCGGGCGAGGTTTATTTTGCTACAGGGTCATGCCGTTCGGATTAAAAAACGTGGGGGCAACCTATCAGCGCCTAGTCAATAAAACCTTTGAGGGGCAGATTGGGCGGAACATGGAGGCCTATATCGATGATATGCTAGTCAAAAGTGCGCGGGACGAAGACCATTTCGCCGACTTAGCAGAGACATTTCGAAATATAAGTAGAGTCAATCTAAAACTCAATCCGGAGAAGTGCCTTTTCGGGGTGAGGTCAGGCAAATTTCTCGGTTACATGATCAGCGAAAAAGGCATTAAGGCAGATCCCGAACAGCTAAAAGCTCTGATCACGATGACCCCCCCCCCCCCGAAATATTAACGAAGTACAAGTTCTGACAGGGAGATTGGCCGCTCTGAATAGATTCATTTCTACGTCTTCAGATAAATGTGCTCCATTTTTCAAGGTGTTGCGGAATGCGAAACAGTTTTGTTGGACCGAGGAATGTTCGACCGCTTTTCGTCAAATCCAAGAATATTTGACGTCTCCTGAGGTCTTGGCTAAACCATTGGTGGGAGAGACATTAATTATCTATGTAGCAGTATCAGGATGTGCGGTCAGTGTCGTTCTCCTCCGCGAAGATAACTCTCTCCTGAAGCCTATCTATTATGTCAGTAAGAGTTTGCTGGATGCGGAGAAGCGATATCTCACATTAGAGAAGGTAGCTTTAGCGTTGGTAACGGCGGCTCGAAAGATGAGACCTTACTTCCAGGCCCATCCTATCATTGTTCGGACGACTTTTCCCCTGAAGAGTTTATTACAAAGGCCTGACATCTCTGGCAGGATGACTAAATGGTCAGTGGAACTGGGAGACTTCGACATAACATTTGAGCCTCGAACGGCGATAAAAGCCCAAGTTTTAGCCGATTTCGTGGTCGAGGTCCATTTGGATAGGGAGGAAACGGAAGTGCACGAATTTGTTGATGAAGAGGAATGGGTGATACGGACGGATGGGGGGTCGAACATCTCAGGAAGTGGGGAAGGTGTCCAATTGATTTCCCCAAAAGGGGTAGCTATGTTCCAAGTCATTCGTTTTGGTTTTAAGGCTACTAACAATGAAGCTGAGTATGAAGCTGCTCTAGCAGGCTTGCGTTTGGCTCAGATATGTGGGGCTCGAAAGATTAAACTGATCAGTGACTCGCATTTGGTGATAAATCAAGCTTCGGGAGAGTCCGAGGCCAGGAAAGATAAGCTGATACAGTATTTGAAGATATTGAAAGATTTGGCATCCGAATTTGAGGAAGTCAGGTATGAGCATGTTCGAAGAGAGTTAAATGTTGTCCCAGATTCTCTTGTCTCCACTTCACGGACGGAAGGTTACCCATGGGTTTTGGTTCAGGAGTGCCCTTCGATCTCGATTGGCAAGGAGCATACAATGAACATCTCGGAGGAAAGCAACGTGATTACGAATGATTGGAGGACGGCCATCATCGATTTTCTGGCCCATGATACTTTACCTGTCGAAAAGTACGAAGCTAGGAAAATCAGATTCAAGTCTCATGGCTATATCCTATTGGGAGGAATGCTGTATAAAAGATCTCTGAGTCGACCATTATTGAGGTGTCTGAGTGGGCCCGAGTCGCAAATTATCCTGTCCGAATTGCACGATGGTGAAGGATCTGCCCATTCTGGGTATAAGGCATTAATTCGGAGAGTGTTTCTGGTTGGCTATTATTGGCCTACTATCGCGGCCGACGCAAAAGATTTAGTCAAACGATGTGACACGTGTCAACGCTACGCTAATGTGATTCACAAACCTAGGGTGTTACTAGAAAGCATTTCAGAGACAGTCCCGTTTGACAGATGGGGCATTGATCTAGTTGGGGCCCTGTCAATGGCGTTTGGGGGCCGACAGACTATAATCGTAGCAGTCGATTATTTTTCTAAGTGGGTAGAGGCTGAGCCGCTGGCAGGGACAAAGGCCAAAGATGTGATCAAGTTTGTCATATCTAACATTTGTTGTCGTTTCGGTGTACCATTGCAGATCACCACGGACAACGGACCTCAGTTCGATAACAAGGAGTTCCAAAGTTTCTGTGTATCGAGGGGTATACAACAATTTTTTTCAGCATCATTTCACCCTAAGGCTAATGGGCAAGTGGAGGTGACTAATCGCACGATTATTGATGGTTTGAAGAAGAACTTGGAAGGAAAAGCGGGGAAATGGCCCGACTATCTACATGAAGTGTTGTGCGCATACCGAACGACTCCGCGAACGGCCACTGTTGTGTCCCCATTTGCCTTAGTCTATGGAATGGATGTCGTTGTCCCTCCAGAGATTCTTTTTCCCTCACATCATGTAGCAACATATTCCTCCGACATGAATGACCAGAGTAGAGCACTGGCTTTAGACTTGGTTGAAGAAAAGAGACAGCAAGCACAGTTGACATCCCTCCATTATCAAACTCTCATGAGGAGTCGATACGCGTCTAAGGTAAACAACATAGATTTTAAGGTGGGAGACAAGGTCTTACGTAAAGTTTTCTTGCACACTAAAGACAAGAGTTTGGGGAAGTTGGGACCGAATTGGGAAGGCCCCTATGAGGTCACCGAAAAGATAAAACCAGGCACATATCGGTTAAAAGATAAGGAAGGGCGATACCTCCGTCTTCCTTGGAATATTGAGCACTTAAAATTGTATCTTGATTAAAAGAGCTAGCTGAAGTTGTATTTCTTTTCCTCTTCTTTGTATCCCCAGAACGAAATTTGGCGAGGGCACACTCTTTCCTACCCTGTTAGGCACAGGAAGGTTTTAATGAGGTGTTTCGATGAGCTGCTTAAATACAAAGATTTCTTTGCCTTAAGTATTTTTTGGGTCACAGTAACATGTGCCTCGAATTCTTGCCTCTTCAAATTATTCTTTGGGTCCCAGTAACATGTGCCTCGAATTTTTGTCCCTTCGAACTATTCTTTGGGTCACAGTAACATGTGCCTCGAATTTTTGTCCCTTCGAACTATTCTTTGGGTCACAGTAACATGTGCCTCAAATTTTTGTCTCTTCGAACTATGGTTTGGGTCACACTGATGTGTGCCTCGAATTTTATTTGACTTTATTAATATTTGGGTTACATTAATGTGTGCCTCGAATTTTATTTGACTTTATTAATATTTGGGTCACACTAACGTGTGCCTCGAATTTTATTTGACTTTATTAATATTTGGGTCACACTAATAGGTGCCTCGAATTTTATTTGACTTTATTAATATTTGGGTTACACTGATGTGTGCCTCGCTTTTATTTGACTTCATTATTATTCGGATCACATTAAGGTGTGCCTCGAATCTTAGCTGCCTTTATTAATGTTTGGGTCACAATAATGTGACTCAAGATATTGTCTCTTCAAATTGTCAGGTAGGTCACAATAATGATTTGAAGGATTTGTCTCCTCGGATTATTAATGAGAACATAACATTTGGTGCTTTGGATTGAACTTATGCATAAAAACAAAAATTGATTACTGACCTTAAAAATTGAACCATGTCTCATAAAATAAGCGCAGTACAAAATGCCCTAGTCACATTACAAAAAGAGGCCATATTGGGCCATACACAAAACATTAACACCTTATACATCTTCCCTCGGTCTGAATTTTTCGAGGAGATACTCCCCTCAGCCTCTGAATCTTTGCTATCACTTACTACTATATGGGGAGGACGAAGTTCCGAGGGGACAAGTTTCCAAAAACTCCCCAAGTTATATTCAGGATGCTCAGCATGGATTTGGGTAAGTAAACCAGCTCGAGTAGTGGCATACCAGTCTTGCAACTTACTTGTGCACGTTGCCGCATAAGCATCCACAGCTTTATCCTTCTCTTCCTTGACTTGTCCAGGAAAGTTCTCAACCCGCTTCAGTAACTGATCTCGGTCTTCTTTCATCTTTCTAAGGGCCTCGGTACACTCTGCGAATCCATCACAAGCCAGACGATGTCCTTTTTTGTACTCAGTTATCAATAGTTCTTGAGCATCAGTCTTCTTTTTATACAAGTCCCTCTCTTCTTGACAACACCTTTCCAGCATTATCACATAATTTTCGGAGGCAGATAGGCGCTCGTACAAGGCATCGGCTTGGCCCTCGATCACTGCATGTTGCTTCTTGGCCTCCTCGAGCTGAGAGGAAGCTAACGGCGATTTAAACTTGTAGTGATTTTTGCGCTTCTCAAGGTGCCGCATCTTTTTTCCCCTATTAACTGAGGTGTGCAGCAATTTTCAAAGGGACAGTGAGAATTCATCATCCAAAAGAACTTCGAAAGAGCTCGATGGAGACCCTAATGCTGCAGAATCAAACTCTGAAAACCCGCCTCCAAGAGTGTCTGGATCAATGTGCTGAGGAGGGTTGCTCCGAGGGATGGGGAAAGGTGCTAACCTTGGACTGTTTTCGAGGGGGACAGGGTGAGAAGCCTCAGTAAGAGGCGAATGTGGGGATTGATGAGAACTTTCCCTGGAAGAATGGCCACCTCTGTCCTCAGGTTCACTTGAGATTTCTTGGACCTTTTCCTCTAGAGCAGCCTCTTGATTGTCTTCAGGCATCTCACCACCCTCGGATAATTCTTCGATGGGTTCGAGGACACCCTTACCCTTCCTATCTCTTGTCTTGGCCTCCTTTTTTGATGGCAGGATGGGAGCAGAGGGAGGAGGAATGGAGTCCGACGACCCAGCATTGTTTGGTGGAAGAGGAATGGAGTTCGACGACCCAGCGTTGTTCGGGGGAGGAGGCCCTTGGGTGTTGACTATTCCTTCAGGGTTTTGCTGTTGAGTTATTGAAACATCATCTTCTGGAGGATCCCTAAGATGACTCTGCGAACGAGAGCGCTTGGGCAGATATACCACTATGTCTTTTTTGCTACAGCGCTCCATCACTTCTAGCTCCGAGTGAGAAGCCATCAATCCTCTCATGCTAATTCGGTCGAGGGGATTGAGCCTCCACAATCGACTCCTGGCAAGATTTTCATCTGTGAAGCAGAGATGAAATCGGTTGTCCCAGTGTTCTTTTGCCCACAAGCAAAGTTTGGTGAACACATTTGTGGCATCCTCAACGTAGTCAGAATAGGGCTTGGATATCCCAGTCATAGCTGCAACAAGTAGCCAATATCAAGACCAGTTACAATCTAAAATTCTAGGAAGCATAAATTTTTTCGAAGGATAGGCACTTACATTTATTAGTCCACATCAGAGAGAGCTTGTGAGGATTTGAGAGAGTGGCCTCTGACCCGGTCTCCCAGCAACCAGAGAAAAACACAAACTGCTGCCTCCATTTCTTATCAGCCTCTAGTAGATCTCTCAGGATTTTTTGTCCTCGATTGAAAGTCAGTGAGTAAAAGGGAAAGAAATGATTCCTGGCCAAACCAGCAAGGCCAATGAGTTGCTCTAACGAAAATTCATGACCTGAGAGCCTCGAGGCCATGATGCAGGCCATCAGAGTAAACCACATGTTGGGACCAACCTGCGAAGGACAAAGGTCTATCTTCACCAAATATTCGATGAAGAAAGGGTCTAAGGGATACCTTAGCCCCCAGTTCATGATCTCTGTATATACCACCAACTCATTTTCCCTCACTGATAAAGGTGTCTCTTCTTCCGAGGGAAATCTGATGGTAATATAGGAAGGGATGCACCATCGGGTCCTCAGCATCGCCTCTTCGCCTTTTGAAAAATACTTGTATCTGATGTTGGAAAGGGCCACCATATGTTTATTTTCGATGCCCCGAATGTTGCGACCAGCAATACTGTCTAGTTCCAAGGGTAGCACGATGTCCCCTTTTGATTTTGGAGCAATCCGACGGGCTTTCTCTTCGGATATTGTTTGGGACGAGGAGGTTGTGTTATTCGAAGAACCTAAAGAGGGGATCACAGGCACTTTTGGTTTGAGGGGCGTTGTGGCAGGTTTTTTTCCTTTGGCATCTCGACTCTCATTTCGCCTATTGAGCATATCCTATTCGGTGATGAGCGTTTTCGAATGCGAAAATTGAGTCTCATGAACGGTCATGGATAGAGTGGAAGGCAGACTTGACTCATCTACTTCGTTTCTTCGGGGAGGACTGTTGGAGGTCCGATGAGGGCTTGTGGATATTCGTGGAGGACTGAGAGAGGTTCGAGGAGGTCTGGTAGACGTTCGAAGAGGGCTAGTAGATGTTTGAGGGAGATTTTCGAGGGCTGTTGGTGAAGTAGGCTCCCGAATGACCAGGGGCGCCTCCCTCGCACATTTTCGCTCATGAGAGCCTTTCCTATCCTTGTGAGACTTCTTTCTCTTCCCGGACGAGTGTTTGTGCTGCCTGTCCTTACCCATTTCTCCGAGGGGGTTAGAATCGCTATGCAGACTTTGTCGAGCGACTTCGAGGGGGATAATTGCAGTCGAATCTGCTGAGGGAGGTCAGGCACCAAAAAAAGTAGTAATCGATGGTGGGGGTTGAGGCCTCAAGTCTTCACCAGCATCAACTCTCTCTTCGAACCTCTTACTGATCAACAACCACTCAGGAATCCGACGGGGTTTGTTCGCCAGCTTTATCTCTCTAAAAATGATTGAACAAAAGTTGAGTTAATGAGGAGAGAAGGTCAGTATTTATAGGTGAAGCTGGGCTTTCCTGACAGATCAGGCCCGGGGACTTTTTCTGGTGTTTGCCTAGGGACATTATGGTCCATATAGGTATGAATTATTCTGACACCAGCCACATGGGGAGTTGAAGAGTTTGCGTAGTCAGGAAATGTCAGGGGAAGATGAAGAGTTTTCTGTCAGAAAATGTCAGGGGAAGATGAAGAGTTTTCTGTCAGAAAATGTCAGGGGAAGATGAAGAGTTTTCTGTTAGAAAATATCAGGAGAATAGGGAACGTTATCAAAAAAGATATGCCGACACATGTTTTTGTTTAATGACATCATTGTAAAGATTAATCTTGGCACCCCTTTTAGCCTTGATTTGAAATCGTTCGGGGCACTGATACAGCCAAAGTCGGGGGGCTTATATGGCTAAAATGGTGCAAGGATTGGGGGGCTACTCGGTTATCAGGAGAAATTCGAAGAGCAATTTTTCGAGGAGCAATTTATGGCTTCGATGGTTCGAGGCAAACTGTGGAAATTCGAAGAAAGAAAATATTCGAGGAAAATGGTTTCTGCCTGTCAAAAGTAATGAAATTCAGGGTATGTGAAGTGAGAAATCGAAGAATTATTGAGTCCCAGTAAAAGAACTTTTACTAGGACTAGGGGGCTACTGATAAGAAAGAATAAAAGACAAGGAGAAAATTGTGAAGAAGAAACATGACAGGAGAAAATAGCAAAGAAAAAGTATGATAGGAGGAAAACGCATAGAGAAAAATGTGTAAGGACTGAATTGTATAAGCTATATAAAGAACTAGCCAAAATAGGAGGAAAGTAAAATGTAGGGACTAAAAAATGTAATTAACAGGAGTTAAAGCGTGTGGGGTCCGCAATTGTATTATAAAAGGACCACACATGCTTCACAAATCCTGAGATGAATAATAAGAGACTTTCTCTCTCTACTTAACCTAATAACCCTTACTTTCTCTCTCTAAAATTGACACTAAGAGATTTCTGTATCACCGAATTGTCACTAAGTAATCCTCGTATCGCATAATCACCCCTGGACTTTCTTAAAACTCTTCAGCATCAATAATCTCCAACTCCTCAAATGCTCCATTACAGCCATCATTTCTATCCACCGAGGTCAAATCCTGACCCTGACCAGTCGTTAAATTCAGATCCATCTTGGAAAGGAAGATTTCATTTCCAGGGCTTGTAAGAAGAACATTCTTTCGAGAATCAACAACATTGTCCTTAGAAGTGATAATAGACTTCAATCTCCTCCTGAAAACCTTGTTAACATCAAGGTTTTCAGACTCTGTCCCACTTTCTTTAACCGAAACAGACTGTCATTTTTCTTCACCATAAATTTTATCAGTAGATTTTTCTTTGATAGCAATCTTTTTACAGTTCGAATGATTATGTCCCAAGTGATGACATTTGAGACAATAAAATGGAGCATTCTTGAAGCTAACACCAACCCAACAACCCTCCTGATCACCAAAGCCTATCCACAGTTTTCTTTTCAAGACTTTCGACACATCAATTTCAACCAGGGCATAACAAGCGTTCCCTGCTACCCTATTGAAACTTGGAACAACGATTTGATGAACAAATCCCAAAGAACCAGCTATATCCTTAACAACAGTTCTGTTGTACAAGAATTCTGGCAGATTTTCAAACCTCACTCAAAGCAGAGTGATAGGGCATTCATAATTCTTGATGTTTTCAGGACATCATTTGATGATTCTCATCACTTTACCATCCACATTCCAAACATTTTGAGTCCAGATTCTATCTACATCTTCCAACAGAGCAAATTTGATAAGAATCTGTCTTGAATCAATACTAACGTATGAAAAGGATCCTTTAAATTTGAAAGACTCAATAAAGGACTGAAACTTCTCCCGTTTTGGAATACCCAGACTAAACTTCCCAATAATAGTTAATCTTGATTCCTTTTGCAGAGCGGACTTTGTTTTTGAGGAATATTGAATCACGTTATGATCATCAAACAATCGAACAAAATCAGGCGCAAACGCTTTAGACTCTGAAGCATTTTTTACTACATCAGCATACAATTTCTTGATTGGAGAAGAGCTCTTCTCATCCTTGTTATGTAGAGGTGGAAAATAATTATTCATATCCATGGCCAAAGCCAGGAAAGAGTCAACGCAGCAAAAAACAGAGCCTAATCAATAAACAGAGACGAACAAACAGGAGCAAGAAATCGACGGGAAAACACCAAACCAGAGATGGAAAAGAAGGTAGAATACTAAAAATAGAAGAAGAAATCAACAGGAAGTTGGTCCTTCTTCTTCTTTTTTGCAGAGTTGATACTCTGTTTTTTGGAGATCAGTCATTCTCCATCAATTAACTAAAATTATCTTTTAAAAAAAATAAAAAACAATTGCACCAGCCGGGAAGCTTAAAGTACTTTATTATTTTATTATTATATTTTTGTTACCCAATTATTTTATAATTACAATAAATGCAATTATCGTTGAACTCCAATTATTTTTAATAAATTTCTTCGTCTACCTAACTAAAGTAATTGGACCAATAACATTTAACATATAATTTTTTATAAACAAGAATAAATAATAGGAAAAAGAACAAATTGAGTGACAGATTTTGTAATGCGACCCCGTCTCCCGATTTCTACTTTCAGAGTTTGATGCATTATGGTAGGTTGCCATCAAAATTGGTAAAAAAATAAAATTAAAGTATACAAAACTGTAACAAATTAATTTAACAATAATAGGAAACTTTGTTATTTTAATTTATTTTTTTTCCGAAGGAAACCGTCTAAAGCAATAACCTGTCAACCAATGCTAGAAAGTAAACCACACAAGACAGATTCAGCCTAGAAAGTATATATAGAGGGATTCTAACTCCTGAACTTTCATCACAAACATGTCTTACTCAACCAACTCGGCTATCCTATCGGGAGTGTTATTTTATTTTATTTTCGGAGGGAACCCGCAGCCGCTACTCAGAGTGTAATGAGTGACAGGCTCAGCCGAGAAAGCGTATATAGGAGGACTCGAACTCATGACATTTAGCCACAAAGATACCATACTGAACCAATTCAGCTACCCTGGAGGGTTTTATTTTAATTTATTGTATACAAGTAGTTTTGTTAATTTAGAAAACTTTGATCAGTTGTCTAAGTATATAAACTTTTTATAGTTACATAATTTTCATGATTATGAAATAATAGACCGTTGATCAACGGTAATCTATTTTATTAATCTGGAAAAAAAATTATTTTACAATTACACAATATACATTACACAATTATGTCTCAATAACCGCATCTGTTAACATGTCGCTGAGGTGGCATATACTGAGCCTGAGGATTGTATCCATAACCACCTCCACCAGCATTTTGAGAAGGACGTTGACGTGGTCCCCAAGATTGCTTTGGTGGTGGCATGTGATTCATCTGGTGGTTTGGCCCCTTCATCTGCTTTTCAAACACGGGAATGACGCTACGATCAACTAAGAATTTCCTAAGATGAGATGCAATCAGCTCCACGGCTCGGTGCACACCTGTGGCATCTCCGACTATATTAACAACCCTATCGCCTTCAAGAGCGAAACAAAGCACAACGTCTCGTACAGTAACAATACATTTAGATTCTTCCATAATCCGTTTAACATTTGCTCCTTCTTTCCCAACAAGGCTTAATCCCTGAGATACTGGAACTAGCAGCCTTGTCCAGAACTTGACCCCTGGTGGAACATAAGAAGAATCAGCAATTTGCTTCTACAAAATATATATATATATATATATATATATATATATATATATATTGTTTTTAATTTAAGGATGTTTGGCTGCATGAGCCAAAACAAAGAGAATGAGATACACCGGAGGAACAAGCATGAGCTACTTAAACCTCTTTTCCCGAGAAATCCTGTAGATTTATTGTGCATATTTATCCCATCATGACAAACTAATGTTGAAGCTAAGAGTCTGAAAGAACCTCAGAAACACCTCATATTTAGACTCTAACAATTTTTGTATTTTTATTGCCATTTTACACATACAAAACGACGAGTAGATGATCGAAGCAGTTGTTATGGTCGTAGATGAAACGAAAATAAAATTAAAAAGTAAGCCAATATTTTCTTTTGTAGCACTCTGTAGCCGTTGCTATGACGAATAAGAAATAAAGCCATTAGTGTTTTTTTCATAAGTTGGCGGAATGATCGGATCAATATTGGTATGACCTTCGGCGTCGGCCAACAACAACAACAAATATAGTAAAATTGAATCTAAATGGTGATAAATATTGCTATGTAAAGTAGTTGATGAAATAAACTTGTTACTGAACTTGAATAAATCACTTAAATCGGATCAATAAGAATGATGATACCTTATGTCTGAAATCGAGGTCGTTGTTGAAGCCATATTGGAGTTGCATCTGGTGTCCTGATATTATTATTTACTTTATCTTTTGCATGTTGGCAGAATGATCAGATCTATTTTGGAACGACCTTCAGTTTGGCCAGCAACAACTGCAATGGAAGTAGTAATGTTGGAACTGAATGACAAAAGGCATATATTTTGGTTGGCTCTTAATGATCTAAACGATCGGCATATGTTTTGGTTTCATTTTGATAAAGTTAAATATCTAATTTTTCTACTTTTTATTGTTACAATACCGAATGCACATTACGCTTACGAGTTGAACATCATTTTGCAATAGGTTTACAAGCCGAGAAGAAATATAAACAAGATTTAATAGCGGAACCTTAATAAAAATAGTCTTATGAGCCGAATGGTATAAAATCTCACATCATTATGAAATTTGTAGAATTATTTTTTCTTGCATTTTCTTGGATGCCCACATCTTCTTGGCCTTTAGAACTTTATTACATTTTTCCCTTTCATATATTACCTCAGATTATTTTTAATATTTGTATAAGGCCTCATTACATTCCGATTCGGCTCTCGGTTGCTATTATTATAGCTATTGTTGAAGTTACTTCTAACCTTATCCTAAATTTTTTTTACCTTGATTCGACTTCTTAGGACTCTAAAATTTTATGACAATGGATTTTATGTTTATATCATAGTCACTATAAGAGGCTCGTTGACATTCACCAAAAGATGGTAAAAAAAAATAAGCATATATATTTTTTGAAAATCTTATTCGAATAGTCTTTTCTACCTTGATATGATCCTCCACCCATACCAACACATCCTCAAAATTTACAGCCTTTTTTACATAATGCTTCATGTCAAAATTACTGAAATTATTGCGTGCTTCAAAGTTACACAAGTCACAATATTGTGAAACCTTTCATACTATCGTTTTCTTGGATAAATCGTTAATGACCTTAGAGCTGATAATTGGTTCGTGAATGCGATCAATAATATGTTAAAACTTTTAATGTTGTATTAAAGGAATTTCATTCAACCATGTTAGAGTACTAACTCTAAAATTCGTGCAGAATGATCAATAATTGGGTCAATCATCTTCACTGAAACCTAATATTTTTATTTTTGAACAACTTTATGTGGTGCTCAGAGTCTATTGTGTCATCATACTTGTTCATTTTCTATTATTTGAACTTCATTGTTAAGTCCTGATATAAAATCTTTGATCTACGAGAGAATAAGTCAAACTGAATCTCGATTTGGAAAGATTATGGCCAATAGATTTGTTACAACAAAGTGATATGTAAATTGAGGTGGTTGTCGTGGCTAAAGTTGGGCCATAGGGAAGAAAATTTAATTCTCTTAAGTTGCAAGAATGTAGCTATGAGAAAATGGCTAAGGTGTTGGACTTGTGGCTCAAATGGCTTGTTAGTGGGACTGTTGGAAGGTTCCGCTGATTTGGATGACTTACAGACGAAATATTATGGTTCTCGGTTTCTTCATGTCACGTCGGACGAGATCCATATGTGTGGTCTCTTTTTTTCTATAGTAACAAGATAAAAATGTTGTGCTCCTTCGACCAAATCGAGAACGATCACGATATAAGCAATTGGACGATTCACAATTAAAATATTGTTTGTATTTATTTTCTTTCAAATATTTAACACGAGAGCATTAAACAGCATCACCGTGCCCGAAATGATCACATCATTGATTTTTTAACATGAAAAATATATCCTCTCTTTTTCGAATTTGATAGCTTTTATGACGCTATAAATAATTGAATGCATAATTGTCGACGCGTCGAACCAATATTTGTTATCTAATTGTGAATCAGCATTAATTCTATCGAGGAAAACTTATTTACTTTGTTCAATTACTAATAGATTTTGGTATTTGAGATCAAATTAATAGTACAAAAGACCATAATTTCTACCTACATCTAATGATGTGTTTAGCGGGGGCAAATATATTTTGACAAAAAATTATAATAATTACAAAAATTTATACAACGTAAAACTATCATTTTTAAAAGTTTAAATCAGATGATATGCCAACTAATAAAATTGCGTTCGAAGATGGTTAATAGTTGATATGAAAAATGAAATAATATACTGAAATGGTGTCATAGACGAAAAAATTTACCCATAAAATAAAAAATGGGTGTTACCGATTTGAAAGACTAAAGAAAATATTAAGGCCAAAGCTATTTTCTCCATGTTACTTTTTATTTTCTCCATCTTTCAAACTTTCAAAAATACCAGTGACTTGCTTTTACCAAATTACCCTTATTTATATTTCAAATTTATCACTAGATGTCATTTATCTAATAGATAGTCTTATATGAAAAAACACAGCATTAACCTAACATTAATCCAAGATATATGATTCTACCTCTAAAATTAACCCTAAAACAAAGAACTTCAATTTTATTGAAGATTAATCATGAAAAATGAAGAAACCCAAACAAAGCCGGAGAACATCACTCAATCGACAAACAAGGTAATTTAAACTTGTTTTTACGTTTTACAACTTCGTAGCTTGGAAATACCTATTTCGAAACTTATTTTTTTTCCAGCTAAACCCGTTTTTACAATTCTAAAAGAAAAACAACTATTTCCGAACCGGTTATTAGGAATCAGGTGTAATTTAAAAAAAATGTGCATCTGATTCCGAAAGGGCCACTCGGAATCAGTTGTCTCAAGTTTGAACCAAGTTGCAACTGATTCCAAGTGGCCCTCACGGAATCGGTTGTTTGACACAAAACAATTGATTCTGAGAGGGCCACTCGGAATCAGCTGCTGCCTGATTTAAAAAAAAGCATGTGATTCCGAGTAGGCCACTCGGAATCACATGTTCAGTGGTAAAAAAAATTCAGAACAGTTACTATCGGTCTGAACGGACGCCGTATATAACCAGGGGTGAACCATTTCTTGCAGTGTTCCTCCTCTCACCATCGCAGCCCAAGACACTCAATTCTCTCTCTCTCTACATTCGCAGCGTCTATCATCTTCTTTTTCCAGAACTGAAGCACAAAAATGGCCAATGCAGCTTCAGGTATGGCTGTGCACGATGAGTGCAAACTGAAATTCTTGGAGCTTAAGGCCAAGAGAAGCTACCATTCCATTGTTTACAAGATTGAGGAGAAGCAGAAGGAAGTTATCGTGGAGAAAATTGGCGACCCAAATCAAAGCTATGATGATTTTGCCGCAAGTCTTCCAGCTGATGAATGTCGATATGCTATATATGATTTTGATTTTGTCACTGCTGAGAACTGCCAAAAGAGCAAGATCTTTTTCATCGCATGGTTGCCCAATACTGCAAGGGTAAGGAGTAAGATGATCTATGCAAGCTCCAAAGACCGATTCAAGAGAGAACTAGATGGAATCCAAGTGGAGTTGCAAGATACCGATCCGACTAAAATTGGTCTTGACGTTATTAAGAGCCGTGTGTACTAAATCCGTATGTCTGAACTCAAGACTATCGATGGATTGGTAAAACCTGGGTAAATTAACTATCGGCTTCTAAGTTTTTGCCATCATCTTTAATACTTTTTTCATGGATATGGGCTTTCTTCTGGGTATATTATGCGACTTTGTTATTCATAAACCTTTTATATTTGTGTGTTTGTTTTGGTCCATCTCTGCAAGCCTATATCTAATTGTTTGTTGTTTGTGAGAGGCTGACAACTATCTTCTGTGTTTTACAAACCCCATTATTTACTCTTCAAAAAAGAAAAAAAAATTCAGAACAGTAGGATATCCCAAGACGAACCCAAAATCAAACCCTAATCGATTCTAACAATAAAATCAAACCCTAAATCAAACCCTAATCGATTCTCTCTCGGAATTTGTTTTGTAAGGTAGTGATAATGGGGAAGAACCTAAAATTTCTTTCTCCAAACATTCTCTATCTTCGAATCAGCTGTCGTAAGGTAGTGATAAGTGAAAAATGAGTTTTCTTCTTTGTAAGGCAGTTCTCTAGGATGTAGAATGGGTTTTGTTGTACCGAATAGAATGGGTATGTTAGGGTAATGATTTTGTGAAGAAAAAATGGGTAAAATGACAATTTTGTAACTTCCTATATGGAGGAAATAACATCATGGAGAATTTTTCAAATGATCGAGGAAATAAAAAATAATTAGCTTTGGCCAAATATTAATTAAAGACATGAACGCTTTGATGAAGAAGGAAAAGAAAAAAACTCAGCAATCAAAGTCTGAAAAATATAAATTACCCACAACCAAAATCGGTAAATGACCTTATCAAAAGGATTTTTTAGGTTTTATAATCAACTTCAGTCGACTCTAATCTACTATTTGAATTCCGGAAAGTGAATGGGCCTCTAACCATTCTGATTAGGCCAGATCTATTCCCTGAGAGCTACTCAGTCTCTTCACTCCTCTCTTGTTAACGACTACGACAACCATTCAGCCGAAAATGTTCGTCCGCCGCGCTCGAGCAACCGTCCCCACCGTCAGCCGTCTGTTTTCGACGGAGACGGCGACAGAGACCGAAAAATCCATACAAAGACGGAGAAGTGCCACAAGCGGAGGCCGCCGCGATACGTTGGGAGGGAGGCTGCTTAGCCTGGTCTACCCTAGACGCAGCGCCGTTATTGCTATACGAAAATGGAAAGAGGAAGGTCGATGTGTCCGAAAATACGAGCTCAATCGGGTCGTTAGAGAGCTCCGTAAGTTCAAGCGCTACAAGCACGCTCTCGAGGTTCGTTTCATTCCTTTTCATCTTTCATTGATATACCTAAAAATCAAGAATTTTCGAGCTCGAGCTCAAGCTCTTTGTATGCTTGATTTCTAATCAAGTTGGGTGTCCCGTATAAAAATGTGACTTTGATATGTAATTGTAACAAATTTCATGGCTTGTATGGTATAATAGCCAGATATTGAGTTCTGCTAGGCTTGCTCGAATCCATGTATAATAATGTTGGTGTTCGTCGAGTCACATGAATACACTGATTACTGATGTCGTCTCTATTACAGAAGTTAGATGAATTTAGGCATATATTTGCTGGCTTTGAATAGTTATATCTGCTTGCAGATATGTGAATGGATGGTATTGCAACAAGACATAGAGCTGCAACCCGGTGATTACGCTGTCCACTTAGACTTGATTGCAAAAGTTCGAGGTTTGAATAGTGCGGAAAAGTTTTTCGAAGATCTTCCCGAACAAATGAGAGGTCATGCTGCTTGTACTGCTCTTCTTCATACTTACGTCCAGAACAAATTATCGGATAAAGCTGAGGCTCTGATGAAGAAAATGTCCGAATGTGGTTTCGTCAAGTGTTCTCTTCCTTACACCCACATGATTTCCCTTTACATCTCCAAAGGGCAACTAGAGAAGGTGCCAGGGATTATTGAGGAACTGAAGAGAAATACTTCACCAGACATTGTTACTTACAATTTGTGGCTGAGAATGCTTGCCTCACAGAACGACACTGAGGCGGCCGAGAAGGTGTTTCTTGAACTGAAGAAGGCCAAAGTAGATCCAGATTGGATAACTTATAGTACTTTGACCAACATGTACATAAAAGCAGGAGAACGTCAAAAAGCAGAATTTACTTTGAAGGAGATGGAAAAAAGGGCTTCAAGAAAAAATAGGATTACTTATGGCTCCCTATTGAGTTTGCATGCGAACATGGGGAATACAGTAGAGGTTTGTTGTATCTGGAAAAAAATGAAATCATTGTTCCACAAAATGAAGGACGACGAGTATATTAGCATGATATCTTCCCTTGTGAAACTTGAAGAATTCGAGAAAGCTGAGAGTATGTACGATGAATGGGAATCGGTTTCTGGGACTGGGGATGCTAGGATCCCGAATATAATTATCGGATCCTACACGAACAGAGGCTTTTTAGATCTGGCTGAAAAGTTCTATCAACGGATGGTGCAGAAAGGCATTACTCCGTCCTACACAACATGGGAAATTCTTGCATTGGCTTACACAAAACGTAAGCAGACGGAAAAGGTACTTGATTGTTTCAAAAAAGCTGTAAAATCTGTTAAGAAATGGAATACGAATGTGAAATTGATCGAAGCAGTGTGTACGGTACTTGAGGATGAAGGTGATACTGAAAGAGCAGAGGAGTTTTTGTTTATTCTCCGAAAGGCTGGTCATGTGAGTACTGAGGTATATAATTCACTGTTACGAACTTATGCGAAAGCAGGTAAAATGCCGCTTATAGTTGAAGAGCGAATGAAGAAGGATAACGTTGAACCGGATGAAGAAACATATAATCTTATAAAGTTAACTAGCAAAATGTGTGTAAGCGAGGTTTCTAGCATTCTCTCTTAGGTTAGTTATTGAACTAGTTTTAGATGTCAAATGCAGAAGCTTTTCCTTGTTTCTGTTCTTGTAAGATGAACTCCATCCTTAAAGGAAGATCAACCAAAGGATCGAGTTAGAACCTAAGGACAAAGTTCAAATGAAAAATATACAGAAAATCTGGATTTGAATCCTTTAGTTACACAAAGCTATGTCAGGACGCAACTCAAAATTTATAAATATATGGATGCCTAATGTTGTTCGCTTTAAGCTCATTTGGGTGATTTACTTTTACATTTTTATGGTTGATTTTTTCTAGATTTTCTGAAATATTTAGTTAATATAGTTTATTGTTTAAAACTTGAAGATGATAAGCACACTGATATACATTCATTGTTTATTTTTAACCTTTTGGAAAATATATTTAAGTTCATACTTTATTGGAAATTGTAGTACTTTTGTCTACATTAGCCATAAGTTAAAAATTAGTATTTTATTGGAAAATTTTGTCAAATTTTGTATTGATATATATATATATATATTTTGGGATATATTTTAATACCGAGGAAGTTTAACAGTTTCTTCAAAAATCATGGATAAAACAGGAACATGTTAGGAAAAAAATACACTTCTAAATATTAGAGTAACATTTTTTATTTTGCGAACATTTTTTATTTTGCTCCGGATACTTTTTTAAATGCTTTTTAGAAAATTTTACGTAATAGTTTTGTCTTATTACTATATAAAATTTAAAATATTTTTTATATTATTATCGTGTTAAAAAAGTCAAAATTATTCATTTTTGAACAATTAATATATATATATATATATATATATATATATATATATAGAATCGAAAAAGCAAAAAACACACCCTCGAGATAATATTAAAATAATAAAACAGAATTTTCTTGTTTGAAATTGAGAAAAAATATATATATATTAAAAGATAATATTTTTTAATTTAGAATTGGAAACAAAAACAATCGTTTTAAATATTCACTCCCTTTCGAGTTTAACAAATACGTTAAAAAAAATCATGTAATCTTTTTTTTTTTTTTTTTTTTTAACTTTTTTTTTTTTTTTAATCAAGGCTTTTATTGAATCAAAAGAGAACTACAAGCCCATAAGGCAATATTACAAGAATTCAAAACCAATCCCTTAAAGAAAACCGCGAACCACTTCATCTTCAACCTTCAGATACCCAAATAAACCCTAATTTCGTAATCTTAAGTAACCAAAATTCATTCTTTCCAAATACACAATTGCTTTCAGATTCACAGGAGCATTGTCTTTATCAAATTCAAAGTTTCGTTTCTGATCAAGCACCTTCTTAGCAATCCAATCAGCACCCAGATTTTGTTCTCTAAAGATCTGATTAATCACCATTTCAGAATTAAGAAGTCTTCTACAACAACATATCAAAGGTTCGAGATACCATGGTGAGTTACCGAATAGCAGCAAATTTACTAGCACTGCAGAATCAATCTCTATATCAACCTTTGTCAAATGTAACCTTCTGCAGAGTTTCAACCCCTCAAATAAAGACCTGCTTTCAGCAATTAAAGAAGAGCCTTTGCCAAATAAACAACCAAGACCAGCTACCATCTCTCCATTACTGTCTCGTATCAATACACCACCTGCAGATTCTCCAAACCAGGTACTAGCACCATCAACATTCATCTTATACCTTCCTTGTTTGGGATTTTTCCATTTTAGATGAAGAGCTTTAAACCCAGGTTTGATATGAGAAACAGAACCTAAGATTAGAGCTTCTCGATAGAACGTACCCCAGTGCTTCCTGTTTAATGTTTTACTTCTGTCCAAACTTGATAAAATATACATCACATGACTGATTATAGTATTAGAACTGGTTGCCACATTCTGCATTTTCATCTTATTCCTAGCCGCCCATACACACCAAGCTATAATTGAAGGAAGAATTGTGAAGATATCACAGTCCTTCTGAGCAGACCAGTACCACTTCATTACAACATGAGTTATAGTCATGAAAGGTTGAATTTGAACCTTAAGGATGTCACTGAAGTGTTTCCACACCATCCAAGCCTGTTGACATTGAACAAAAGCATGTATAGTAGTTTCATTACTTTCACAGTGGACACACTTTGAAGCCAATTGAAGCTTTCTAGACTGCATGACTTCATCAGTAGGAACCCAATTATGCAACAGCCTCCAAAGCAAAAATGAACACTTTCTAGGTGTAACTGAATTCCATGTTTTATCATAGAGTTTAGAAACAGTACCTTTGGTTCTAACATGATTCAATATGTCTTTTAGATTGAAAGTGCCATTCTGTGTCAAAGTCCAGAGCAACACATCTTGCTTATTAGAAAGCCTGATATCTTGAATCTTTGCAATTTCAGTTGAAGTTACCTTTGTTCTAAGAATTCCCAGATCCCACGAACCATTCTGCCAAAATTCACTAACAAGAGCATTAGGAGATTCCCAAAGATTTCTTCTATCATTATCACTGTCAACTTTTATAAATGGCTTATCAGAACACCACTTATCGTACCAAAAACTAATCTGACCTTGCCCAGGCAACCAAAAAAGATAACTTTCAGTTTCATCTCTCACTTTCATCATAGTTTTCCAAGTTTTAGAACTTCTATAGGGTGAAATAGCAAGCACCGGATGAATATGATTATTACAGTATATAGAAAGAAGAAACCTGGCCCAGAGAGATGTTTGCTGCCTGAAAATAAACCAATTTTTCATTGCATATACATGTTGCACATCTTTTAAACTGTTAACATTCAGGCCTCCTTCTTTGAAAGGTTTACACAAGTTCCTCCATCTAGTCCAACTAACACTTCCTTTATCTTCACTGTTTCCCCACAGGTATTTATTGAAGATAACCTCCAGTCTATTGATGATCTCAATTGGCAAAGCAGTGTGTTGAAGATGATAGAGAGGAAGAGACAGCAACACAGATTGGATTAGCAAGAGACGACCAGCAAAGGACAAATGAAGCCTATCCCAATCCAAGATTTTGCTTCTAACCTTAGATACAACAGCCTCAAAGTGAGATATTCTTGTATTATTTGAAATAATTGTACCTAAATAATCAAAAGGCAAACAAGATTGTGTCATCTGCCAAGTTTCCTTAATCAATCTGCTCTTTTGATTATTAATTTTCTTTGATACAATAATCTTAGACTTCTCATTATTAACTTGTTGACCAGAAACCAACTGATAATGCCCCAGAGTATCTTTCATAACCTTCATAGTAGCAACATCTCCAGTAGTGAAAATCATGAAATCATCAGCATAAGCTAAACAATCAATCTTCAAATCACTCCTAGTTTTGTACCTAACCATCGAATGATTGTCAACTTTGAACTTTATAGCCCTGATCAGATATTCTTCAGCCACTATAAACAGACTAGGGGATAGTGGATCCCCTTGTCTCAGGCCTTGAGAGGTAGGGAAGAAGCCTGTAATCTCACCATTAATAATGACTGAAGAATAAACATTCTCAATACAATTCTGAATAAGCCTAACAGCCAAGTTGTTGAATCCAAAACCTTTGAGCACACAAAAGAGAAAGCTATGATTAACTTTATCAAAGGCCTTTGACATGTCAGTCTTGACAATCACATTAGCATGTCTCTTGTTTCCATCTATGTCATTACACAATTCCTGAACAAGAAGAATTGATTCATGAATATTTCTCCCTTTCACAAAACCTCCTTGCTCATCAGAAATCAGATTGGGAAGTAACTTTGCCAATCTATTATTAATCAACTTCCCTATAATCCTAGAGAAAACTGTAGTTAGACTAATAGGCCTAAACTCCTTCCACTTATTAGGATTTTCTACCTTAGGAATCAAACAGAGGACAGTAGACTTAACCCCTTTAGGCAACCTATATCCCATAAAGAAGCCCTTAACAGCCTTACAAAGATCATCACCCACAATCTTCCAACAAGTATTGTAAAACACAGCATTGAAGCCATCAGGACCTGGAGCAGCATCAGATTTTAAGCTCTTCACCACTCCATAAACTTCAGCATCATCAGGGATTCTAATCAAATCATTATTATCATCATCTGTAACAATACTGGGAATAACATTCAATAAATCATCTTCAGTAACAACTCTAGCAACTTGAGAAAGAAGATCCTTAAAAAAATTAACAGCAGATTCCCCAATTTCCTTTTTGCCATCCAACCATCTATCCCCATCTTTGATACGATCAATTCTATTTCTCTTAACTCTTTTCTTAACAAAATTGTGATAGGCAGCAGTATTCTTATCAGAGTCCTTAAGCCAAGAACAATGAGCCTTCTGCCTCCAATACGATTCTTCCCTATCAAGCAAAATCAGATGACTCTCTTTAGCTTTTTCTAACTCCAATCTATTAGCTTCATTAGCATCAGTAATACACAGCATTTCTTTACTAACAATATTATCCTCAGACATTTTAATAGCATCAAATATATTACCAAACGTTTCTTTATTCCACTTCTTCAATTCAACCTTCAACTGAAACTGCTTAAGCCAGAATTCCATAACAGGATTATCAACCACAGCCCTACCAGAATCATTCCAAACGTCTTCAACTTTCTTCAAGAACTGAGGGTGTGAAACCCACATGTTTAAAAACTTAAAGGAAGATTTCGATCTTTCCAGCTTAGAAGTTACTTTAATAAGCAAAGGACAGTGGTCTGAGCAACTTCTAGCTAAGTGAGAGACAGAGGTACTATCAAAACAGTCTAACCAAGCAGAGTTATATAATACTCTATCCAATCTTCTCCATTTTAAACCATTAGACCATGAAAAAGGGCAACCTGTGAAACCAGCATCTATCAAGCTACAATCCATTATACAACTATTAAAATGATCCATACCTTTCTGATTAATGGTTGAACAAGCTGCTTGCTCCTGATGATTAGAAATAATATTGAAGTCGCCAAAAAGAATCCATTCATGAGAAAGAACATTCAAAGCTCTAATCTCATTCCAAAGCACAGTTCTCAACTCAGTCCTACACTTTGCATAAACAATCGAAACGTAAAAAATCTTCTTCAAAATGGGATGAACAACCTTTAAATGAAGCAGTTGGTCACTATCAAAGATAATATCCACACTATAATCGTGAATCCAGAAAGCCCAAATTTTGTTACTCAGATTACCACAAAAACCACTCATCTTCAACTTCTTAGCCAACCCCTCAATCTTATCAACTTTAGCAAATGGCTCCTGAACAGCCAGAAAACTAACTTTAAAAGACTTAACCATAGACTTCAGCCTTTGAGATGTTTCTTTATTAGTAACACCTCTAGCATTCCAACTTAGAAGCGTTATAGTCATGTAACAGAAGAAGTTTTTTGAGTCCTTTTCAACTTCAAAATCTTAGAAGAAGTAGGACCTTTAGTATTCCAAACATTTGATACCTTTTTTAATTTTTTAGAATCATTTCTTCTTTGTTTAACTTCAACAAGACTTACTTTGACAGGGGAACTTTTCAGACTACCATCATGAACCAAAGTCTCATTAACTTCTTCATTTAGAGGCTCAAACATATTCCTTCTCTCCAGAGTTTTTAACGCATCAATCAACTCATCCTCATTAACCAGATCAAGAGAATCCTCTTCAACCAAAACATTCTGAACAGAACTATCTTCCTTAAGCTTAGAACTATGACTATCAGTTTCCTCAACGTTTCGAAAGTCAAGATTATCACCAGATTGAATTTTATTCACCACAATAGATTTTAAAACTTTACTAACCTTCTCACTCTTTTGAAGATCATCAGAAACATTCCTAACCGCAAAATTTTGATATTGATAACCACCAGAAACACTCTTTTCTTGAAACTTCTCCCTATCAGTATTAGAGTTATTTTCTTGAGGTTGATTTAAAGAACAAGATCCTTGATCTTGAGCCTCTATATTATCCTTCTCCTGTAAGATATTCACTCCTTGTGACAATATCGTTTTCTTACAATTTTCAATCGAATGACCGATGTGTGCACATTGCTTACAGTAGAGAGGGATTTTATCATAAACAATCTGAACCCAGTAACTATCAGCAGCTCCAAATCTCACTTGAACTTTATGCACCAAAGGCTTCGAAATATCAATTTCAATCCAACATCTACAACAATTTTGACAGGCTCTATTGATTGAAGGGACCCAGATCTTTAATGGCGTACCAAGTATTTTTGCTATTTCAGAAATCGTATCTCTGTTAAACATGAACTCAGGAAGATTCGGCAAAGAAATCCATACCGGCGTGAAAGGAGACTCCAGCTTTGGATCAAAATCAGGAGACCACTTCAATAATCTCATTGTCTTATCTCCTATCACCCATACATTCTTGGACCACAATCTTTTCAAGTCGTCTACTTCAGTAAATTCCACGAAGACATGTCTGAAGTCCCAAATCGAGAGACTGAAAGTACCTTTAAAGTTGAATTTCAATAAAAATTTCCTCAAACTCTCCATAGATGGCTTTCCTGAAGCGAACTTTGCCACCAAAGTATGCTTTGAAATCTTTAACAGACTTTCTTTATCCTCTGCATCGAAGGTAATAACGGGGAAATCTTCATTTCGAGAAACAGAGACTCGTGTATGAACGAATTCTTTCCTTCTTGATTTTAATAAATCTGCATATGAACCTTTTTTGTTTATCAGATTATCAGTAGCCTTTTCATTACTTTCTTCCTCGTAAATTGGATTTCGAATAACATTACACTTATCACCAACCTCTCCTCCATTCTTGACAGCACCATCATCTATGATACTATCTTTTGATTTCCTAAGAACAGGAAAATCTTCATTCGAACCATTATTAAATTGAGTAACCATCTTCACAAAGGTTGAGAAGAATCGCAGTATGATGATGATAAGAAATCAAACTTTAGTTACTCTGTTCTTGAAGAACAGAGTTTTCTTGGAGCTCTTCATTCTTTTTCTCAATTGTTAAATTTAAGTTAAGGTAGTATTTTTAACTTGTACGAACTATTTACTTTTATTTAAAAAAAAAAAAAAAAAAAAAAAAAAAAAAAAAAAAAATACTAATATTTTCACTCAGACCAATATTATTACTTAAAACATGCTACTGGCAAAGCTATCTATTGGTAACTACAATCTTACATATGATGATCAAGAATCCAACAAACTTATTGCTAAATACCATTTTATCTTGCTCTTTCCTCTTATTTTCTTATAAGACAGTACCTATGATGTTCACCTCCATATTTGTAAAACAATCCGTCTAACACCTTCCGAATCCCAATCTTTACGAACAAAACTAACATATACATGTGCTACCGGATCACCTGCTCTGATGGAGCTCGTTCGTCTGTACTGATTGTTCTGTCAGTAAGATCAATTAAACACTCTGTAAGAAAGTCAAATACACTATGGAAAAAGATTTATATACATAAAAGATAAGATTCTGTCCTGCCAGACACAACGAGCCGCTTAAAAGCGGCAATTTTTAGATTCTTCTAATCCTCCAACTCGTACCCAAGATCTAAGGTTATTTGGACAGTGTCCTACCAGCTGAGCTACCCAACTGGAGACACAATTATCAGTGTCTCTAAAAAAAATGTCACTTGTAAGTTTTAACAAAAATGATGCGTGCTCACTCACTTTGAATTTTCAGACCATTAGCAGGCCTCCGTTTTGATGTAGGATGTACCACAGATGAAGCAGCAGCAGCCGCAGCCACCACTCGTATCCTGTAAAAGTGACCACACTACACTCTCAAGTAAACAAGCATTGAGGCTAAATCCAAACTCGAACCTTTATGACACAATACCTTTTATGTACGTCAATATAAACATCTGTTTCGTCAACAATTTCTTCCTGCATTACAAAATGTATCAGCAATTGAGTTTAAGTTCATACAAAACAGAAAGAGAAACATATATATTTAAATGTCCAATATAGACATCTATGTGTGTGTATATATATATATATATAAAGATGTTCTTTACTATTACTAATAGAGCTCCCATTCATTAAATTGTCCATATTGGTCATTCATAGAGATAATGATTGAAGCATTCGACGCAAACGTGCTTACTTGCAGAAGCTCTTCAAAAACATCCTCTAGGGTGATGATACCAATTACCTCCCCATCTTCCATATCCTCCGTATTATGAGGTGTACCATTTTGCCAAGGACGTTGATTGTTTGTGATGGGCTTTGATGCTTTATCAATATCAACAACAACAACACTGCTTGATTTATCGTCAGGCTTCGCTAGTAGAGGGGCGTTTAGCTGAGATTTTCCATCGGAAGCTCTAGATTTTGCAAATAACTCTCCATGACTTATTGGCTGGCACTGGCAGTTTTTGGTTGTTTTGTAAACCTTCACAACAGCAGCCATATGGCTGCTTCCCTTCTGAAACTCATTGAGAATGTCATACAAGGGCATATCTGCTGGAACCCTGCAATGTGAATGCAGGAGGTTTGGTACTTCTGGTAGATAATATTAAAAACATAACAGGGACAGGGACAAATGACAGACCTAGGAATTTTCCTGATAGATACGGCACTCACTGGAGTTTCTGTTTCAGCTCGTACTGTAAGAAGATTTTTCACCTGAAAGTAACAAATTACCTCAAATATAATGCCCACCGTAAAAAGCGAACAAAACTGGAACATTGCAGGAGTTTTGATGCTCACCAATAGAAGACCAATAACATTTTTAGCACTTCCAGAATAGACAGGGATACGACTATGACCTCGTGCAAGGATTTTCCCAATTGCCTCCCTGCAATTAGAGGAGACATTGTGATCTCTGCACTCATATATATGTTCGGAAGCCTTAGTTTTAGGAACTCAAGGAAGAGAGCAATCAAATATCTTCAGGAATATACTTCATACAACTGAAGGTCCTAACAGACTTGTGTGCAATGGTAGGTGTGAGGCCCAAAGATATAGATATTAGTGCACCTAACCTAACCAGAAAGTCCAAGTTTGCAAGAGTACATACAATTTGTATACCGAGCCTACACCAACCCAAATTACACTACAGTAAAAGCTAAAATATAAATTAAAAAATAGCCTGAAATCTAAAATATTGGAAAACAAACCAAACAAATTCAAAGACCAACTAGTTTCTCGACTGTGCAGCATCAAACTCACCAATCCAATTTTGAGTTTACATCTAAGGAAAATGCAGATTCAATAGGCGTCATAGCCTCCATTGCAGTCTGCGTATTGCAAGAAAATTTAAATCAGCTACTACTGCAAAATACAGACAGCACTATAACAAGCATTAATAGAAATCAAAATTGTCGTATATTTATGGTACAGATTTTGAGAGTTGCAAATAATAAGGTATTCTGTCAAACCCATCACTCAATACAATGAGAAGAGCCTCATAAGAGATTAGTGTCTTGAAGATCATATTGGCCTTCTATAATTTGAGTGAAGACTAAATTTAAGATGCATTTTCATTGCCAACTTCTATAAAAGAAAATATACACTTTTTTTTATTAAAATTTGCAAATAATAAGGTAATGTGTCAAACCCATCACTAATTGTGCGTTGTTAATGGAAGTCAGTTTCGGCGTCGAAAATTTTCACAATGTACGAAGCGCTTTGATATAAAGATTCTGACCCTTCCGATGATTTTTCATACCTTTTCAAACAAATCTAGAGCTCCACTGATTATTGTTGCCTCATCATGTGTGAGTTCCCCTCCCTTACCAGCCTAATAAGTTAGAGAGAAACAGAAAGTCAATGGCAGTAGTAAAGTCACACTCTTGGAATGGAAAAGAGTTTGCCTCTCCTCGAGAAACTCAGGTACGAAGATTTGAGACAGTTAAAACTGTCCTGACTCACCGTTATGAAATTAATTAATGAAGTTCAAGATATATAGTAGTGATACATTTTGATTGGCTGAAGATATTGCCATTTAGTACAAAATAACTTACCTCTTGACTATGTATTGAAACAAGTGCTTTCAACTGAGCTCGTCTAAATAGAACATCATTATGTCCAATTACAGCATCTAGTACCTGGAACCACAACAAATTCGATATACACTTTACAGCAGTAGTGTTCATGAAATAAATGCTAAAAGAATTCATTATCGTCTCCCCTCAAACATGGTAAATATGGCTTTTCAGCATTCAACAGACAATACAAGTTGGTAGAGCTTAGTGAAGACGATCCTTCTTCTGTCAAGCACATCAAAGCTGTGGGACAGATACCTATCCTTAGTTTCATAGCACGGTCCCTTAAACGTATGGTACAAGTTTGGCAAGTCAATGTTTATTAAAAAAAACTAATAGAAAATAGGTTCAAAGAAATAATGATTATTCTGTGTTTTACCCTCTATTACTCTATTCAAGTTCTAAGAAATCTATGCCATGACATTGATGGTGCTTCTGTCAGCATACAATAATGTCTTACCAGGTTATAATATATTATGAATAATATAGTAATGACTATAATGTTAGCTGTAGGCCGTCAATGAGTTGACTAAATCAACTAGAAGTAGCTCTACAAACATATTTATAAAAATACGATTATAAATCAACAGCCATCTCATAAGATTACCTTTGAAATAGGATAAGCAATTGGATAGCAGATAATCATCAGAATACGAACAAGCCACACAAAATTCGCACCAACAGCAAGACCGTATCGAGAACATATAGCTTGCGGAATAACCTGACTCAATATATCATGGTCGAATCATGATTCAATTTAGGCGCAGAAATACTAAAACAAGCACACGAAATACAGGACTGGTAATGCAACTCACCTCCCCAAAAGCTAGAACAAAAGTTACAGACAGTAAAACAGCCACAAAGGGATGAAAGATTTTATCCAGGTATATTGGAAGAGCCTGCCAAAATCAGCCAAAGAAAAAAGTTGCACTCTGAGATACAGTGAAAAGGGGCATTAAATGATTTTTATTACAATAAAAAAAAACCCAGCATATATCTAGTCGGTTACCTCCATAGCAGCTGCATTACATAGGAGTAAAGTTACAAGAAGCTGGTGTTGCTTTTGAACAACAGGAAAGATAGTAGCTACATAACATAAACCACAAATCAAAAAAAAAAACAACTGAAGTTTCATGGCAACTCAGGGGATCACATAACAAAAAATTCAAAAAAATTCAAAAAAACAGTAGAAAAGAAAGAAATCAGAATCTTGTAGTTGAAATAAATAGATAAGACAAAAGGGGTTTAGAGTTTTACAAGCTTGTTTTTTCTCAGTAGTGGTACCACTCTGCTGGAGAATCTCGAGCTCGACGAGACCAAGAGACATGAGACCGAGAGTAAGACCGGACATTATACCGGCGAAAAGCACTAGAAAACAGGAAACACCGATGAAGACAAACCACCAAGGCGTCCCGAAATCGATGTCGTCGGTGGCGAAAACAACTTCGTTACCGGAGAAAGCCATGGAGCGAGCTAAGGCGATGGCGTTAACCAGCAGCATCTTCAGAAACTAAAACCTAGGTAGGTAGAGTGTTGTTGTAGTCAACAACTCCAAGTCTCAAGTCTCAAGTGTGAAGACCACCAAACAAAGTTGTTTGTTTGGTTATTTTTATTGTATTTGTGCTTAAGACTAAGAGTAAGAGGTGCTGTACATTGTGACCGGTTGGTACATTGACAAATCATCACTACAGACACACACGCGTGACATTTTCTATAAACAAACACTAAGCTAAGCTGTGTTTTCACGTGATCACATCAAGGAGAACATAATATTATTATAGAGATGAGATTTATCTCACAAATTTAAAAAGGAAATATATAATATTAGGATTCTAGTTACTCGAATTTAGGGATATTTATTTATTTTTTTTATTTTTTAACCAAAACTTATACTTGATATTAATAAACAAAATTTGAATACAAACATAGATGGCGCCAAATTCTCCCCAAACCAAACCCTATAAACAAAGGGTTTACCTAAAGACTAAAGAACATCCTAAAGCCTAGCACACAAGCTTTAAAGGCACTAAAAGCTTAACACCCACTTAATGTAGAAAGGACCAACAAGCTTTGATACATCCACAGCAAACAACCACAACAACTTGAAACCACGAACTCAATTTCAGCAGCCAGAATCAAGAAACAACTCCATAGAATTATAGCAATCAGCCGGCTCTTAGCAATTGCCAACCATCAGCTCCAGCCAACGAACAGACAGCCCCAATCACTATCACTCAACCAGCTTTGAATACACAACCCAAGGCAAGAAAAAGCAACGCAGCATCTTCAAGCACCATCCAATAAACAGACAGCCTCAACATCATTCAACGAAACAGACAGCCCCAATAACCTATGCTAAAAGCATCTTGAAACACAATTAGAACATAACTGAGGAGCTATTAACATAAGGAATACCTAAACTTTCTAAGACAAGAATAGACTTAAGATCATTAGGGGCAGTAGAGAAATCGAAAGCAATCTTCATTTTGCACTTAATCGTCCACCGAGCTAGCCAATCAGCAGCTCGATTGCTATCTCGATAAACATGATTGATAGTCATAGAAGAAGTGATTAGCAATCTACAACAATTTATAAGGGGAACAAGAGACCAAGGAACTGGGACATGATTAACATTCTTGATATAATCAATAAGCAAAGAAGAATCAGTTTCGATATCTATGTTACTAAGCCCTTTAGAGTTACAAATTAGTAAGCCATCCATTAGAGCTTTAGCTTCAGCCGCTATAGGAGAAAGCTTACAATAAACCTCACCAGCAGCATAAACAAGATTACTCTCATGATTCCTAATAATCACACCTGCACTGGCTTCACCATTATTTAAAACAGAAGCATCAGTGTTTACCTTCTGTCTGCCAGGACTAGGAGCAGTCCACCTGTGAACAATAGATCTGGTAGCTAACTTAGGCTTGCTTGTTAAGCTAGAGAGCCCAAAACAGACAGCTTTATTACAATCATTAGACAAGTGCTTCAACTTAAAACTACCAGCAGCATTCATGTAAGAAATGATTTGATAAACAGCTTTAATAATGAAGGAAGAAGTAACACGAACATTCTTAAACTTCGCCTGGTTTCTATATTTCCAAATAAGGCTAAAGATGACAGAAGGAATAACATGTCTAATGTGATTGACTTTATTATAGAAACTATACCAAGTACGAGTCATATGAATAGGAGTCATGTATCTATAAATTCAGATATCAAATAGATGAGCAAAATGCATCCAAACCTTCCACACAATATCACAAGCAATAAACAAATGATCATTAGATTCATAGTTATTGCAGAAAGAACACTTTGAGACTATAATCATATGCCTATTTCTAAGAGTTGAATCAGTAGAAATAAATTTTTTGATTATCTTCCAGTGAATAAAAGCATGTTTCTTAGGAATTAAGTCATTCCAATTTTTTTTTAAAAGACTGGATTCTCTATACTTAACTCTGATGAAATCCCAAGTGTGCTTAAGACTAAAACCACCAGTAGTTGACAAACTCCAAACAATCCTATCACTATTATTACTATCAATGAAGCAATTGCTAATTTTATCAAAGTCATTTTTACAAATTAAATTCTCAACACTAGAGAGATTCCACCGGTGATTAAACCAGTACTTATTGACATTTTCAGGATAATACCACATGTTATCAATAGAGTCATCTAAAGTAAGCAAAGGGTCTGAGTTAAACCACCTGTCCAACCAGAAGTCTACACTACCATCCCCAAGAGACCAGCAGACAAACTGCTCAGCAGTTGATTTAATCCTCTGCAACCTATTCCAAACCATAGATCCTTTCAAGTTATTAGTAATCTGAAGAGGGTGTTTAGACTTACAGTAAATGTTATGAAGAAGATTGGCCCACGGGAGCTTATTATCCCTTAGTTGCATCCAAAGTTTGCATGAAGTTGCAAGTTGAACATCAGCCAAGCTTCTTATGTTTAAACCTCCTTCACCAAATGTTTTGCAAACACTTCTCCAAGAGCACCAATGGATCCTATTCTCTGTTCTTGTAGAGCCCCACAGAAAGCTGTTAAATGCTTTCTCAATTTTGCAAATTACATTGCCAGGAATTACATTGACATGCATCCAATAAAGAACAATATTCATTAGAACAGAGTTAATCAATGTTAACCTCCCAGCAAAAGAAAGATGTTTAGATTCCCACTCAGCAATACGGTTGTTAATCTTAGTAAGCAGCTTAGTATAGATAGAGGACTTATTATGAGTGCTAATAGTAATGCCTAAGTAATCAGTAGGCAAGCTAGCATTATTAAAGCCAGTAACATTAAAGATAGAGTTGATCTTAGCTTCAGTAGTTCCAATAGCAGTAATAACTTTAGTCTTACTCTTATTAATAACTTGGCCAGAGATTGTCTGATAATCCTGCAAAAAAGAGCTAAGTGATGCTAAAGTAGCATCCTTACAATTAGTGAATAACAGAATGTCATCAGCAAAAGCAAGATTGCTGATACACAAACTGTTCCTACACTTATACTTCATAAACTTATTCTCATGAAAAAGCATAGAAATACCTCTTAATAAGACCTCCTCAGCAATTATAAAGAGACTAGGCGAAAGGGGATCACCCTGCCTTAGCCTCTTGACAGTTTTGAAGAAGCCATAGGAAGCACCGTTGATTAAAATGGAAACATGAACATTAGATATCATTCTATAAACAAGGTCAGTAAAGTGTTTAGAGAAGCCAAAACAACTCAAAACCTTAATGATAAAAGAGTGACTCAATTTGTCAAATGCCTTGCACATGTCTAACTGAACAATTACATTCTTCTCTTTAACATTTCTATTGAGGTCATACAACAGCTCCTTAGCAGTAAGGATATTAGGTTGAATAGAATTACTAGGGACAAAACCACCCTGAGACTTAGAGATAATCCTAGGTAGAAGAACAACCAATCTACTGTTAACAATCCTAGCCATGATACGATTCATTAGAGAGCACAAGCTTATAGGCCTGTAGTCTGACCAACTAACAGGATTAGTGGATTTTGGAATCAGGCAAATGCCAGTTACCAAAATACCTTTAGGGATATTAAAACCTCTAATGAAATGATGAATAGCAGACATAAGATCATGCTTAATGATGCTCCAACAATTTTTATAAAAAACAAGATTGAAACCATCCAAACCTGCCACACTAGAAGCTTTAAGGCTGTTGATAGCTCTATGAACCTCATCCTCATCAGGCAGCTTTAACAGACTTTTGTTCTCATCTTGAGTAATAATCTTGGGAATAACTTTAAACATTTTATGATTCATACTATCTAACTCCTCCTGCCTGTCTTTGTAGGGACTTGAAGCAAGGGCCTGAGTGAAAAAATCAACAGCAGAAGCACCAATGTTATCCTTATCGAAAATCCACGTGTTATTCACTTTGACTCCATTGATAGCATTGCTCTTTCTTTTCTTAGCAACATAATTATGAAACAATTTAGTGTTATTAGAACCATCCTTAAGCCAATCAACATTACATCTTTGAGACCAGTACTCCTCTTCCATATTGTAAGCATTCAAAAGCTTAGCATTAGCTTTATTCAGCTCCTCTTTAGTAGTACTGGAATTCTGCTCTTGATGCAATGCTTCAGCTCTTAAAACATCATCCTCCAGAACTTTAACCTTACTAAAAACATTTCCAAAGTGCTGCTTGTTCCAAATACTAAGATCAGCTTTTAACCTCTTTAATTTCAGCCAAAAGACTATCAAAGGATCCTCATCCATAACCTTAATCCAGCTCTCAGAAACATAAGGAAGGAACTCCTCATCCATAAGCCACATGTTTTGAAACCTAAAGCTCCTCTTAACATCCTGAGAAAAACTAGCAATATTAATAAGAATGGCCATATGATCAGACCCAGTCCTAGCCTTGTGAATCACATTAGTATTATCGAAAAGATTAGCCCAAGTATTATTAGTGAAAACCCAATCTAAACGTCTCCACTTAGCCTTATTAGACCACGTGAACCTCGAGCCTGCAAACCCAGCATCAATCAGCCTACAATCCCTAATCATTCTGTTGAATTCATCCGCACTGTTTTGACAAAAGGTAACACAACCTATCTGATCATCAACAGATCGAATAGCATTAAAGTCACCACATACAAGCCATGGCTTATCAGTGCACGAAATACTACCTAAAATATCCTAAAGATTGAGCCTATTCAAGTGTTGACACTTCGCATAAACAAAGGTTAACAGAATGTTTTTATTAAACTGAAAATGACTAGCCTCAATGTGAAAACATTGCTCATGATCAATTAAAACATTAGCAGTAATACTATCATCCCAAAAGACCCAGATTTTGTTAGAAACATTTCTAGCACTATTACTATAACCAAGCTTAGAAGCATAAACACTGAGATTATCACCACAGATCAAAGGCTCCTGGACAACAACCATAACAGCTTTATTCTTTTTAGATAAATGATTAAGCCTTCTAAAAGAAGACTTAGCTTTGATACCTCTAATATTCCAATTAAGAAGACTAATCATAGTTAAGAGAGCGTTTAGAGTTACTTGTGACAGAAGTCTGTCTAGAGTTTTTAATCATCCTTTTTTTCCTAGCCTGCTTCAATTGCTTGTCTATAATCGAACCAAAATCCTCATCATCCTCTAAAGTATCCTTCCTTATCTGACTCCTAGTTAGCCTCTTGACCTGCTTAACACTCTTAACACCTTTGTCTTTAGCTTCAACAACAGTTTGGTTTATAACAGACACTTGAGAACTCTCTACAATAGCCTTTGGAGAAGGCAGATCATCATCAGGAGCCAAATTCTCATATTCCAAAGTGTTAACATTGTTTTCAGGGCTTTGAAGAGCAGCAATCATTTCTTCCTCCTTACCAATATCCTTCAATTCATTATCATCAGAAATCAACCCAATAACTTCCTCAACAACTTGAACACCAGGATCAGACTGACAGCCATCTTTATTCAAACCAACCTCCCAACTCTTAGCCTTAGGAGAAGACTGAAGACTACCATAGTTAAAACACTTAGGAGAAGTGTAATCTTTACCCTTATCCCTAGCATTTTAAATAGTATTAAACCCGAATTCCAAAGTATGAACCGCCCTATTAATTTCCTCAGAAGAAATCATAAAATCAGTCTTTTGCACCTCCACATTCTCCACAATAGCCTTAACATTTTGAGCCAAATTACACCCTTCATCAGAAGTTTGGACCACCTTGTTAACATCAGGAGAAACCAAAGCATCAGCATTCCTAACATCTTCTCGATCTTGAACAACAATCTCCACAACAGCATTTTTATTTAAAATATTATCATCCTTACCATCTTGATCCTTTCCAGTAGACTGAGTATCATTAACCTTCTTCTTTTTACACTGATCAACACTATGACCAATGTGGAAACAAGACATACAATATTTAGGCATGTTCAAGTAAGAAACACTCACCCAACAACCTTTGTTTTGACCAAAACCCACCCATACATCATTGTATATTTTTCCAGCGATATCCATCTCAATTCTGGCCAGACAATGACCATAATACGCTCTATTCTTAGGTGGAACTTTGATCTGCAATGGATTACCAAGAACAGAAGTAATATCAGTTATTATTTTCTCGTTAAACATATGTTCTGGCAAGTTTCCAATCTTGATCCACACTGGCGTTATTGAACTTTCATATCTGACATTGAAATTCTCCGACCATTTCAAGATCCTCAGCCTAGTCGAACCAACAGACCAAACATTTCTTCTCCACAACTTTCCATAATCCTCGAAAGAGTCAAACTCTACCAAAATGTGTCTCGAATCTTTAACAGAATAGTTATATTCTTGTACAAACTGAAACTTACTGAAAAAATCATTCAATAGCGATCGTTTAGGCAAACCGTATGAGCATTTGCAAACAAGAGTATGCTTAGACTTGGATTTCAGATGAAACAAAGCATTTTCACCATACTGCATCGATACATGATTATCTTTAAAGCAAACAGACTCCTGGTTGAGTTCACCATCAGAACTGTTGTGACTAGCAGTCACCACATTAACAAAAGATTTACCTTGCCACTGATTCAAGTTTCGATTAGAAGTTTGTGCTTCCTTTTTTGATGTAGAACTATAAACATCATTAACCGCAGGAAATGGGTCCATGAGCCTCAAATCCACAAGCTAACATAGAGAAGATTCATCATAAGATGAAAGGATTAAACGAAGAAGAAGAACTTCGAAGTTCTTGAATCTTGGAGAAAACGGTTCATTCTCTTTTTAACAGTCATAAATAAATTTAGGGATATTTATGATACTCGTCTATTAAAAAAATTTGAATACTTTTTCCATCAAATTTTTTTATTTCCCCCTTAAATAAATAAAAACACACACTTTGTTATTTTTTTCATAAAAAAATATGTTATTTTTTTTATTTTATCCCAAAACTCATTCATTCGCCAACAATTTCATCGATTCCTACCATCATCTCAACTATCTCTCATCCTGTTAACTTCTGCACACTCAACCAACATTATTAACTTCTCACCATCAATCATCCATAAACTCTAACTCTAGTTTAGCCACTATAAAAACGGCCTCCTCTCTTCAAATCTTGAAAATAACCAACCCTAGTCACCTATTCGATTTATTTTCTAATCTTGAAAATAACGGCAGTTTTTCTCAAATTCGTATAAGGTAGAAATCATTCGTTATTTAAAAAAACAACAACACTTAAAAATACACCATTATTTATTGAAACACACAAAATGCACTAGACTAAATGCATCTAATTCTGAGACGGCATCTCAGAATTAAGTGCATAGGTGCGGTCTCAGAATCAGAAGTTTTTTTTATAAAAAAAACAAAAGAAAAAAGCAATTGATTCTTATCTGTTGTTTCGGAATTAGTTGTTTTCTGCTAAAACCTGCACAAATCGAGATTTTCGAAAAAAAGAAAATTAATACGGATTTTTAAATTACATGAATGTAAAATTAAAAAAAAACAAGATTAAATTAACTTGTTGGTTGATTGGTGATGTTCTCCGGTGTTAAATCTTTGGTTAGAGTTTAATTTTAGAAGCTAAATCATATATGTTCGATCTAATTTGGTTTAATCATGTGTTTGTTGATATAAAGATTTCATAATGGTTTAATAGCATCAAGTTATAAACTTTCATTGCAAGTCAGGGGATCACACAACAAAAAAGTTCCAAAAAAACACTAGAAAAGAAAGAAATCAGAATCTTGTAGTTGAAATAAATTGATAAGACAAAAGGGGTTTAGAGTTTTACAAGCTTGTTTTTTCTTAGTAGAGGTACCACTCTGCTGGAGAATCTCGAGCTCGACGAGACTAAGAGACATGAGACCGAGAGTAAGACCGGACATTATACCGGCAAAAAGCACTAGAAAACAGGAAACACCGATGAAGACAAATCACCAAGGCGTCCCGAATTCGATATCGTCGGTGGAGAAAACAACTTCGTTACCGGAGAAAGCCATGGAGCGAGCTAAGTAGATGGCGTTAACCAGCAGCATCTTCAGAAACCAAAACCTAGGTAGGTAGAGTGTTGTTGTAGTCAACAACTCCAAGTCTCAAGTGTGAAGACCACCAAACAAAGTTGTTTGTTTGGTAATTTTTATTATATTTATGCTTAAGACTATGGGTGTCAAACGGTTTGAACCGCGAACCATCGGAACCGTTTAACAGAGAACCACGGTTTGTGGTCCTTGCGGGTTGCGGTTTTAGCGGGTTGCGGTCTTGCCGGTTTACTCCTTATGCGGTTCTGCCGGTTTGCAGTCCTAATGAGCGAGTTTCACAGTTAAACCACCAGTTCAAACCACCATACAAACCATTTAGGAACCGTTTATCAAAATATTTTATAATGTTATTTAAAATTAATTTGTAAGTGTTAATTGAATCTAATTTCAATAAGTGAGATATGTACCCTATAAAGGAGCTAATTATGCTATTTAATGTATTTTAATTTAAATATGTTATCATTTTAATCGAAATTTTATAATCAAGCAATTATATTCTAAAAAATTATTGTAATTTGATTTTGATATGTTTGATTATATTTATGTATTTAAGATATTTTATTTAATATTAGGTAGATATTAAATCAAATATATACATCTAACTGTATTTCGATTACAACTTTCAATATTTAATATTACTAGATATTTAAGATGTTTTTGTAATTACGATGTTTTGTTTAATATTACGGTTATTTTTTCGAACTATTCAATATTTGAAGTATAAATTTAAAGTTTTTAAAATTTTATAAATTTGGATTATGTTCCAATTGCGTAAACGCATGTAATTTAATTCAAAAATATCAACTGTGTTTCAATTAACTACGTGTAATTTGGTTCCTAAAAAGAAATTATATTCTGATGGCATAATTAAATATAATTAATTAAATATATTTATTTAGGAGATTAACATTATCAACAATATAAAATATCTATTCTAATCGAAAATGAATAGTAAAAAACTTATATCACCAATGGTCCCTCGACTCTCACCTTGACTACATTTGAAGTTCGACCTAAAGACGAAGGATCATTGGTGATACAAACATATGTTAAGTATGATGCCACGTGGCAGTTTTATGTTAATCAACAGATGATGTGGACTAACTTTACCCAAACTGGATAATCAAATAACTGTTAGCGGACATTTGAAAATCTAGGGACTATATGTCACTAAAATCGATAGTCCAGAGACGAACTACCGTTAAAAACCTAACAATATCAACTTAAATAATTGTACATATGAGTGTGGAATACTTTTAGCTACTAATTTTAGACCTATCGGTTTCAAAATTAAATTAAATTAAATTGAATAATTAAACTCTAAACGATAAAAATTGATTTATTAAATTTTAGCGCTGCTACCAAATTTCAATTACAAGAAAACAATATAGTGGGGGTTGATTGAAATGGTTTAGTAGCATTATCATTATTGTGCTTTTAAGTTTCATTTAAAAGCAAGCACCTAATTAGGTGTAATAGCATAGTTGATGTTGTTGAACCAAATTATTTATGAAAATAATTCAAGTAACCAATAGTAAACGAACAGCCCAATAATTATATTTTGGCTGTCAAGTTGGTATTTTGAAATAATACTGCTACGGCTAGTATTATAAAGAACAAATTTAGAAGTATACTGGTGGATATGTGAAAATAACGGTGCTCCGGGGCATCCGGACAAAATATGATTTTGGTTAAAAAATAATAAATAACACTTGTAGTCCTAATGGTTTGTGGTCCTAACGGTTTGCGGTCCTGCCGGTTTACTCTTCATACGGTCCTGACGGTTTGCAGTCCTAATGGTTTGTGGTCCTAACGGTTTGCGGTCCTGCCGGTTTACTCTTTATGCGGTCCTGACGGTTTGCGGTCCTGGCGATTTGCGGTCCTGTCGGGTTGCGGTCCTAATGGGCCAGTTTTGTAGTTAAACCACCCGTTCATAAACAGATCTCCAGTTTTGAACCGCGGTTCTTGAACCATTTGCCACCTCTAGCTACAGTTATGCTAGTATATATAAATTACCATTATATATATATATATATAAAAGATACCTACCTAGGCTAGTTGATATATAAATAAACCTACGTATGCTAGTTATTAACTAGCCGTAGCGGCCTGGGGCATCGGGAAAAATCTTTGGATGGCCCGAATTCGCAGTCCGGGCGTCCGGAAATTACGTCCGGACCATCCAGAGATTTGTCTGGATGGTCCGGACAATTTTTTTTTTGTTTTTCTAAAAAAAAAAATTATGGGTCTCCTCTATTTATAGAGGAGACACAGGAGACCCCAAATCCAAACTCATATACTCTTCCCTATATCTCTCTAAATCTCTCTACTTGTTCTAAATATTCTTGAAAACTCAAATTTCTTATTTTACATATTGTAGTCCTACTTTTGGAATTGTTTGACTTTTTTTTCGCAAATTGTTTCTATTTGATAAAAACACTTAAATAACGTTAGGATAACATTATAATAGCTCAATTAAGAGTTTCGTATAATTTATCAAGTTATTTAATTGTTATAGTTATTTAAATTAGTTCTTTTAATTCTAATTTTATTAGTTGTTATTGCTTGTTATTAGTTGGTATTAGTTGGTATTAGTCTAAATTTAGTTTTTATTATTTGCGATATTAATTAGTTTCGATTAGTATTTTATTGCATATTTAAAAAAAGTTGTTTTAAGTTTTAAAATGCCTATAAATCGTATACTTACTAATACTCACCCATCCGCTAATTTTCACTTGTTATGAATGATGTTTGTGATAACCAAAACAAATTAATACTAACCAAAATGTAATAATAATTTTATAATCATTATTAAAATTACAATGATAAAATTTAAAATTTAATATTAAAATTATAACAATATAACTTGTAATCTTTTACCATGATAAAATATGATTTTGGTTTAAAAAATAATAAATAACATTTGTAATATTTAAAACCAAATCACAATAATAATATTCAAAATGTAATATTAAAATTATAACAATATAACTTAAAAATAATAAATAACACTTGTAATATTTAAAACCAAATCACAATAATAATATTCAAAATGTAATATGAAAATTATAACAATATAACTTAAAAATAATAAATAACATTTGTAATATTTAAAACCAAATCACAATAATAATATTCAAAATGTAATATTAAAATTATAACAATATAACTTAAAAATAATAAATAACACTTGTAATATTTAAAACCAAATCACAATAATAAAATTCAAAATATAATATTAAAATTATAACAATATCACTTAAAAATAATAAATAACACTTGTAATATTTAAAACCTAATCACAATAATAAAATTCAAAATGTCATATTAAAATTATAACAATATAACTTAAAAATAATAAATAACACTTGTAATATTTAAAACCAAATCACAATAATAAAATTCAAAATGTAATATTAAAATTATATTAATATAACCTGTAATATTTTTTCATGATAAAATATGATTTTGGTTTAAAAAATAAAATATAACACTTGTAATATTAAAAACCAAATCACAATAATAAAATTCAGAATATAATATTAAAATTATAACCATAAAATTCTTAATATTTTAACATGATAAGATATAGTTTTGGTTTGTAACATAATATCAACACTACTATTATTGGATCCCAAAACATAATAATAATATTCAAAATATAATAATAACATAAATAATATTTAAAATTTTGGATTATATAATAATTACAACACTTAAAATATTAATAACCAAAACAAATTAATACTAACCAAAATGTAATAATAATTTTATAATCATATGCAATATCTCAATATTTTTTAAATATAACTTAACATATGATTTTGGTTATAAAATAATAATAATATTTATAATATTTACAAATAAACCGCGATTTTTTACAAATAAACCGCGGTTTTGCCTAGAATTTGTCGAGACTGGCTTTTTCCTAGAATTCTAAGAGTCTTTCTTTAGATCGTCGGACACGTGTCACAATCTGATTCGACCTACCAGTCATTTTTTACCTAAATTGGCGCTCCCACTAAACCTAAAAAGTAACTTATGCATTTAATTTTTTCCACGTTTGCGCCATCTTTAATCATTGCAAAAGCCTCTTCGTCTCCTACTAGGTATCAGTTATCTTTTTTAATTAATATATAAACCATTTTTTCACTGTTTCATTATCTTCATTACTCAAAAGCCTTCTTCAAAGCTTTTCTCCCTTTCTTTCAAATCTGTTCTTGAATAGTTTTATGTTCACGACTAGAAATGCTCTTGTAAAAGGCCGCTGGTTAAATCTTTCTGAGTTAGAGAAAGCAAGGAAAGTCGAAAGAGAGAAGCGTATTGCGGCTGGTCTCCTGGTCTCCCCAAGCGAAAAGTCTGATAGACCATCCCAAGAAGCTCATCAAGGATCATCTACCACCAGAAATCCTAAACCCAAACGACTGTTCAAACCAATCCTTTCACCAGTCCCATCAGGATCCTCTGTTCAGGAGTCCCAACCCTCCACTACCAATGAAAAAGTAGTATCGAGTGTTAGAAAACCCTCCCCTTTCATAGCCATGCGATCAGATATTGAAAACTCTCCAAAAAAATCAAATCCATGACGGACAACTCGTTTGGTGAAGGCCCAAGCAACTGCCTCATTGTCAAAACCCTCCAAACTGGAGGCCTCTAAAGCAACATCCAAGGATAAACCCTCCGGATCGGAGGTATCCATAAGAGCCCCACAATATAAACCCTACGGATCAGAGGCATCCAAATTAGTCTCTCAAGCGAAGTCCTCCGGAACTCAGTCTCAACTGGATATCAGGCCTTTGGAAACAACTGACGCTCATCTATCCGGAGAGCCTTTGGAGTCAGAATATGCTCCCCTTCCATCAACAACTACTGAGAGACATTCCGCAATAATGGAAGAAGTGATGGAGGATAGCATCGAAGAGGCCCCCTTCGAGATTGAATCCTCAGGACAAACTGGGGATGTTATTTCTGATAGGAAAAGAAAAGGTAAAGTGAAGGTTTGTGTGGCTCATCCGGATCTCCCGTAATGATTGGAGGGCAAGGTAGGGCCTTGCTTTCAGAAAGTCAATGTTAATTATTTGTTGGCCATGCAAAAGATAAATTATGTCTATACTCATACTACCGAGTTGGGCCGGATCCGGACAAAGTGGGGGATCCCATAGTCAGTGAAGGTGAGAATACATGTCACTCCGGAGACCCTGATAGACTGCAAACTTAATGAAGTGGTCATCTTCACCGAACTGTTCAACTAGGGGCTCAGATTCCCCTTTGGCCCAGAGATTGTCACGTACTTCCATCTGAATTAAGTCCAAATGCTTGGTACTTCCTCCTTGCTTGCATAATGGCATCAAGGCTGTCCAAAATCCCTCTCTTTATGCAGAAATTTGCCACTGTGGCAAGTCTGTGCAAGAATCACCATATCCCATTCTACCACCACAACACGGGAAACAACTTCAAAGTGGTAGACGACTTGTTGGAGTCGGAGAAGAATTGGAGAACTCAGTTCTTATTAATCAGTGGGTCATGGGAAAATGGGAGGAAGATCAAAGCCAAAACCAATCCTAGTATGCTTACTAGTAGGTGGAAGAGTACAGGTAAGCTCTTCAATTTTGTTTTTCATGTTCTCCTTTTCACTTCACAAATATTCCACGTATGAATTATTCATTACTTCTTCTTCAATATTACCGAAGGAGTATACCGAATATCTGGAGGAGGGGTAGAGTACATGTGCCAAACTAAATGCGCGGGCCGTAGAACGTTGGGGAATGTTTTCCACAACTGCTTCACCTCTGGCAATATGGTGAGATCTCATCTATGGAATACCACAGGTCGGAGAGATCTTACCTGGGAAGAATTGACCACACCCTCCCCCAGGTGTCATCCTCAAACGGACAGAGGAAAAATATGGTAAAATGGTATTTTTCTTTAGAGCTAAGGCTCCCAGCAAGATGAAGGGGAAGAAGAAGAGAACTGCAACAGAAATAGTTCGGACTGCCACAGAGGAGACCGGTCCGGAGAACCAAGGAGGGATCGATGCCGCCTTGCTTAAAGTGGTTGAAGATAAGATTGGTAAGAAGGCAGGAGAACCAGAAAATCCACCAAAGCTTCTGAAGAAAGATCGTAAAATGGGGGCAAGTAGTGATGAAAGGGACGTCAAGAAGAAAAAGGTCACCTTAGGGGGAGAAATAACTCTTCGCCCTTTGGAGCTTCTTCGTCCACCAGCCCTTGCCAACCCCACCTTGGCAGAGAAAATTACAACAGCTTTGCAACTGGGAGAGGGTATCGGAGGAGGGATTGACATCAGAGCCCTTCAGGACATCGGTCTTTACTTCACCGACTCAGAGAAAGATGACTTTGCTGGTCATTTCCGTCCTTCAGGCTCTTCCAACATGGTGACCTACAATGGTAAGTCTTTTTCCATTTCTGAAGACCAGGATACGGTGGCTCATTCTCTTTTAGGTCATATCCAACCAGTGCTGATCTGGAGAGGCAGGTGAAAAACCAGTCCACCCTTATCCAAACCATTAATACAGATAAGGAGTCTCTATCAACCAACCTCATCAATGCTAATTAGAGCATAGAAGAATTGAAAAAAGAACTTGAAGTGTTGAAGAATGATAAGGAAGATCTGTCGACCAAGCTGGCCACTTAGGAGAATGATAACACTGAGCTCCAAGTTAAGTGCTCTGGTTTGGAGAAAGATCTTTCAACCTTAAAGGAGGATATGAAGACCAAAGATGGTGTCATTCAGACCTTTTCCGGTGAAAATACTTCCCTTGAAGAGGATGTTTCTAAGGCAACCAAGGAGAAAGAAGATTTGAAGAAGGAGCAGGAATAGAAAATTCAGACCATCATCAATAAATACACCAACGAGGTGATAGATTCTTTGGAAGCAAGGTATGTTGAAGTGAAGTCTGACATGGTGATACTTTTCCATGAAACATTTCCGAAGAGGACGCTTGGTCCCTTGTGGAAATATGTGGAGTATGAAGACATCCCGTTCCATACCATGGTAGATGGTGATAAAAAGAACTACTCCAGTGGAATCGACTCTACCACCGATGAAGAGGAAGGAACCAGTGAGAGTTCAAGTGTTGAACTTAAAAGCCCCAAGAAATGAGGTGATACAGCAACATCCGAAGGGAATAAGCCATGAGGTTTTTACATATCTCTTGTGTTTTCTTAATTTCGTGAACCACTAAAGTCCTTGGATGGCCAATGCATTTTTGTAATTGTATCCGGTCTAAGTCCGGATAAGTCTTTCGCAACACTTAAAGTCCTTGGATGGCCAAGACATTTTTTGTATTTTAGTAACGCTATCCGGTTCATACCCGGACAAGCTTATCTATCAAATTTTACATTGTCTCATGCTTGCTCTCAATTTGAATGGCTAACGTTTAAAGAGCCCTAACTTACTTCAAAAATCTTTAAGGTGAGAGTGTTTAATATCTCCGATGACATGTATTTAATGGTCATCATTCAAACAGATTAATCCTATCTGTCAAAGATCCTTAGTATTAAACTGAAGACTTGAAAAGAATTGTAATCAAACCACATCGAATGTTTTAAGAAGGCATCATATTTTATTGAAAAAACCAGACATCTCAATAAAACCTCCTCGCACCACCAGGGTAGGAAAGAGTATGCCCCCTAATATTTACATTGACTTTAAACAAGTAAATATTTACACAAATTTTATTCTAGATATAACATGAGATGTTCAATATTCCATGGGTGCTTCAGAATTCTTCCATCTTTGTCTTGAAGCCTATATGTCCCATGCTTAAGCTTTTTGGAGACCTCATAAGGGGCCTTACCAGTTCGGAGCCAACTTACCGAACTGTTTTTCCTTAGTACGCAAGAAAACTTTTCGTAGAACTTTATTTCATGGTTGAAAATCCCTTCTCTTGATCTTGGAAGCAAATCTGCTCCTCATCAATCCTTGATAGTGGGTTGTTATAAGATGAGCTTTAACCCTTCTTTTTTTAATTAAATCCAACTGACTCCTAATTTCCAACTCATTGACTTGTTCGGAATAGTTGTGGACCCTGTATAATGGTAAGGTTGCTTCTATAGGAGTATTTGTATCCCTCCCATACACCAAGTCAAAAAGAGATTCTTGAGTAGCAGCCCTAGGAGTAGTCCACTGCCCACAATACTTCTTGCAAATAACTTGGTCACTTCCCTACATCCCCTTCTAAATTCTATTTTAAACCAGACAGAATGGTCTTGTTTGCCACTTCAACTTGGCCATTTGCTTGTGGGTGGAAAGAAGAAGAGAAGCAATGCTGAATACCCCTGGAGGCACAGAAACTCTCCATATCCTTGTTATCAAATTGTGGCCCGTTATATGTGGTTATCTTTTGTGGAACCCCAAATCTGCAACAAATGTTAGACAAGATAAATTTTATAACAGTTTTCGAAGTAGTTCCTGCCATGGGGGCTTCTTCTACCCATTTTGAAAAATAATCAATGGCTACAATAATAGTCCTGCACCCTTCGGACGTCATTGGTAGAGGCCCAACTAAATCCAGTCCCCAACGAGCAAAAGGCATTGGCTCAGAAATAGATTCCAAAGGAACTGTTGGGATATGAATTTCGTTACCATACCTTTGTCATGGGTCACATTTTTCACCAATTCCTTAGCATCTGCCATTATAGATGGCCAATAGTATCCGGCCAATAAAACCTCCGGGTTTGAGCTTTATAGCCACAGTGTGCTGATCCCTCTCCATCATGTAGTTTGGATAAAACCATTTGGGACTCTTCAGCCCCCAAACAATGCAGGAGAGGTCTGTTGAACGACTTTTTATAAAGCACCTCTCTTATGATCAAGAAACTGCGAGCCTTGTGTTTAATTTTCCTTGACACAGCTTTCTCCTAAGGCAAAATTCCATCAGAGATGTATTGAATAAGGGGAAATCTCCAATCTTTGGATTGAACTACTTGTACACTTAAACTCTCCTCATCTTCCTTATTCTGATTTGATTGTATAGATGGGCATTCTTGTACATGAATCCATGGGTAGGACTCAGAGTATGCTATGGTTGCTAAGGAGTCTGCCACCGTGTTTTCCGATCTAGGAATATGCTCATAGCAAACATTTTTGAAGTTGGCTGCTACTTATTTAAGAACGAATAAGTATTTGATCAACTGCTTCTTGTTGGCTTCAGACTGACCTTGAGCATGGTCGATAAGAAGCTAAGAATAACTCATCCATCTAACTCTTTTAGCCCCACATAGAAAAAACTAACTTAAGACCAGCTATAGCTGCTTCATATTCAGACTCATTGTTATATTCCTTGAAAGCAAAGAATATAGCTTGGTATAATTTATCACCATATAGAGAGGTTAAACAAATCCCAGCCCCACAACCCATTGTGCTTGATCCACCATATGTCCCTACAACCCACTCTTTTTTAGTTTTCTCTTCTGAAGCTTGTTTAGAACTTCAGTTCAAATAAAACTCTACCAAGAAATCAACAACAGACTGAGCTTTGATAGCAATTCGTGGGGAAAAAACAATATCATAATCACCCAACTCCAGTGACCATTTGGTCATCCTGCTTGATATGTCTACTTTTTGAAGAAAATTCTTCAAGGGAAAAGATGTTCGGACAATGATGGAATGAGACTGAAAATACGGCCTCATTTTTCTGACAGCAATCACTAAGGCTAGCGTCAGCTTTTCAAGCTTTAGGTACCTTTTTTAGCATCTATCAGACTCCTACTGATGTAGTACACTGGACGAGGATAATTGTCAACCTCTCTTACCAACACTGCACTTATAGTACATTCTGACACAGTCAAGTATACGTAAAGTGTTTCTCCTTGAACAGGCTTAAAAAGGGTTCTGGGAGAAGATAAATGCTTTTTTATTTCATCAAAAGACTGGTTGCACTGTGGAGACCAGTTGAAGTCTTTAGCACCTTTCAAGATCTGAAAGAACGTGGCACATTTGTCCGAAGACCTTGAAATAAAACAATTTAAAGCAGCCAATTTTCCTGTCAACCTTTGTACTTCTTTAATATTTCAAGGAGGGTCCATTTTTAACAGAGCAATGAGCTGGTCCGGATCAGGCTGTATCCCCTTTTCACTTATTACATAACCCAAAAATTTTCCGAACTGCACCCCAAACACACGTTTTTCTCGATTTAACTTTAAATTAAACTTTTTCAAGTTGGCAAAAGTTTCTTGAAGATCAATTAGATGTAACTCTTCTTCTAAACTTTTGACCATCATGTCATCGATATATACTTCCATATTTCTTCCAATTTGATCAGCAAATGCTTTGTTTACCAACCTCTGATAAGTAGCCCCAACATTTTTCAACCCAAAATGCATCACTTTGTAACAATAGAGACCCCTATCCGTAACAAATGTAGTGTGATCGTGGTCCTTCGGATCCACCTATATCTGGTTGTACCCAGAGAAAGAATCCATCAACGACAATAGCTTGTTTCCAGATGTGGAGTCCACCAACTGATCTATCCGGGGGACTGGATAGAGATCTTTTGGGTAAGCTCTGTTGAGGTCAGTAAAATCAATACACATACGTTATTTCCCATTCATTTTCTTAACTAACACTGGGTTGGCAGTCCATAAAGGATACTGAGACTCCTTTATGTGCCCCATCTTGTTAAGCCGGTCGACTTCTTGGACTATTACATCAGCTTTCTCCTTAGAAAAAGCTATCTTCTTTTGCACAACAGGTGAAACATCTCTTCGGATGGACAACTTATGTGATATAACACTTGTAGGCACTCCGTTCACATCAGCATTACACCAAGCCAAAACATGTTGGTGACCTGCCAAAAAGGACAACAACTTTATCTTCAACTTTGGTGCCATCTGAGAGCCAATTTTAACACTGCTTCCTTCAGCCATAGAGTGGGTTTCAACTTCTTCAATTGGTATCAAAACACCAGGGCTCTCTCTGGGGTCATCAATTTCACCCTCACCCCCAGAGGGCCCCAACAACTGCTAATCTTAAGTGATATGTTTACTTAGTGAAATTTCTCCGACTATGACGATTTTTTTTCATATAGTCATTTGACATTAAAATGTCCGGTGAAAGTCCCTATATTATGAAAAATTGGATAAATTTAGTCCCTAGAACATGAAGAATCAAGGAATAAATTTATCAAAATCGTTATATTCGAGCGACGCTCACCAGACATTTTAATCATAGTAAAAAGACACTCACCGGAAATTTGAAGTCAAAAGACTATAGGGAAGACACTCACCTAAACCATCATCTGTATCCTGTCCTAAACCAGCATCACTACCCTGACCTAAACCAGCATCTCTACCCTGACCTAAACCATCATTTGTACCCAGTCCTAAACCAGTATCACTACCCTAACCTAAACCATCATCTCTACCCTGACCTAAACTAGCATTTCTACCCTGACCCAGACCAATATCTATAGGTTCACTCCTAGGTACAATGCTATTGGTGCCTTTTAAGTCAACTGTAGGTACCGTCTGTGGCTTCTTTTTCCTTTTCGTAGGAGACACGATTTCTAAAGGGGGTGTCCTATCTGATTATGTGATCACTAACCTGATTTCATCCAACTTCTGGGTCATGTATGCCTCTGCGGCACTGTTTATTAGTTGGATTTTCTGTCCATGACCAGGGAGCTTGTAGGCAAACTGGTAGTGGCCACCAGTCCCCGCTACATCGGCCAATGAGTGAATCTCATGTAGCTCCATGATAGAGAACCTATTTGGGTTGATGAAATCGATAGTCGTCGATTTCCCTCCAACATACTTTAGAACCCTTTTTCCTCTAAAATACCCATCATAATGGTAATCGATAGCAAGAAGGTGTTTGTTAACACCTGAAATAAAAAAAAACACATATTTGAACAAAGAACACACACCATGAATAAAAACTTAAAGTATGAATAACAAACTAAACGCAAACAGAGACCATAGTATGAAGTCTACCTTGGTATGAACTTTTAGCCATTATGGCCCTAACCAAACCCTCGATTCGAACTTGTTAGGGTTTGAAATTTAGGCGTCAGTATCTAATTATGGTTTTCAAAAAGAGGAAACTAGGATACAGACCTAGGGTTTGACAGACAGTGGGTGGTGACGACAACGAAGTAAGTTAGGGTTTGAGAGACAGTGAGTCAGTGAAAAGAATCAATGCTTGATTATGGAAATCGTGATTAAGGGAGAGAGGGAGAGAGATGGTGAGTGACAGAGAGTGAATGGGGATACTGGCGCTCGTTCTTTCAGCTTCCAAGAATAGAATTGAGGAGGGAAATGTTAAGGTTGTAAAATTGGGGGAAATTCATAATTGGGTGAGTAAAGGAACTGGGTTAAAACAATTAATGGGTCGGGTTATTCTCAATAAATATGGCACGGTTACCAAATGAGTTTAACATTGGGTAACTAGAGTAATTTGGGTAAAAATTTAAAAAGATCAGTAAAAAATTGGATAAAAAGTAAAAGTTAATAGTAAAGAGGTCAAACAGCTGAACATGAATATTTTTTGAAGGAAAATAAGAGTGACCGTATATGCAACAGACTTGAGTACAATAGAGGTGCCACATGTCAGCTTTCTGGTGAATTGGCACGCGCCAATGACAAAAATGCAACTATCTAAAACACCAATGACTCGTTTTGGGACGAAGGAAAGGTAGTGGCACGAATACAACAGGTGTCATACACCCGTGACTTGGCGGGGGTTTTAGCATTTCTTTGTTCTTTAATCAAGATTTGCAGAAACCTCGTAACCCCTTCAATGAACATCAAACACATTTCAAGAGTACACACCCAGGCTAAGGACTTTCTGACTAAATCGATTCTGAAATCTAAAAAAAAAAATCGGAGAAAAATCATAGTTCTAATGGTGGTGGAATGTCTTGATATAAGATTGAAGAATTTGACGGTCTCCAAATTTGAAGCCTAATCAATGTCAGCGGAGTGGAAGCTCCGAAATTCAAATTGTTTCTGTTTGGAACGAAATCTAATTTCAGACCAAATTTAGGTGAAAAATTTGGCCGAATATTAAATTTTCAATCTTGTAATTGCTATCTAGCCCTACTGTTTTTGTAATACTTGTTTGGAATTAATAATAATTCTGATTTTTTACTTAAAAAAGAATTAATAACTTCACATAACCTTTTTGACTTGTTAGTACCTCTCATTATTTTTACTTTCTCATACATCTTTCTTCTCTAATTTATCAATGAAACTTATACTTAATATAGAATGTCAGAGGATTATTTGGTACTCAAATATTTAAAGTTCAGTTAGATTAATAGGTAATTTATAAAGTACTAAAATAATAATAGCTAAGTAGTATAGACTGAAATTCTTTATACCGTTATAGCGTAAATGCATGAAAATATCACCCTGCTGAGATCTAAATTTCTGTACAAATCAAAACTCCATACAGAAAATAATTAAAATATATATAAGATGTCTACCAGGGTAAAGAAAAGAATCAAAATGCCCGAAAATATAATTTAATGATAGCAGTTTTTTGCAAGTTGGAACTTCAAGGTCCCAACTTACTTACAAATATATTCTGATGTTCATAGCAGAACTACCTGAGGAAAAAAATGGTTTCGAGTTCTTTCTTTCTAGTACAACATACGAGTTCTGCATCACTTGGTGACCCTGTAAGCCTACCAAACAAAAACAAACCAGAAGTCTTAAAATATGAATAAAGAAAATACAGATTTGGTAAAATTTTAAACTCTCTAAACATTCACAACTTGTTAGAATGAATAGGTATATGACAAATTAAACATTTACAACTTATTAGAAAGGATAGGTATATGACAAATTATGTGCACATTATTTGTTACCTTAACTTTCTCCAGGATATTCTTAGCCTCAGCATTGTTTTTGAAATGATCACGCACGGGCTGCACCCAAAACACAAGTAAATATGTTGCGCAGACATGTAAATAAGTAGACTGTAGATACAAGAAACAATAATATACATATATACCGACAGGACTCTAACCAGAATAAAATCCATATAAATTTTACTTACTCTATCTATGTAAATCAAATTTGCACAGAAACTGAGAAACTAGGCTCAATGAACACTCTAGTCAGTTTAATTCAAAACCATTAACTACTATTTACAGGTGCTTTTGAAAACATAGCTTTTTTCCTAAGATAAAACAAGAAACTTTGTCATCAATATCTGTCAAGACAAGGAGAATGGAACATGCACAGAACATGGTTTTTCCTATGGTGTGCGATTCACCTCTAATTTTTTTCACTGCAAAAGATCACTTACTTGCAGAATTGTGTTTATTGCTTTTGTCAAAGCTGGCTTCAGGTCTGCAGGATGCAACTTCCCACTCTCATAGTCAGGTACAATTTCTTCAAAGCTTTTGTAAGTCCTGAAGCAAGCAAATAAAAAATGAACAAAACATTAACAGATTTAAGTTAGTTTGATATGAAATACCACATAATAGAAGTCTGAGAAATTTATCTAAACCCATCGATCCACAGCCACATGTATACAATAAATGTTTCAAAAATCTCAATGAATTTATGAGTTTTAACAAGGTTGGTCAGACTCACTTATCACCGCCATTCTTTTCACTGCGTTCCACCTTGAACTCATTAAACCATGGGAGGACGATGTATTTAACATACTCCAGACATGGATTCTTTTCCACAATATTAGGGGGGCAGAATGCCTTCTTTATTTTGACATTTACTTCTGCCTGTCATGCCAACAAGAAATACAGTAGCACAGTTGTAATTTCTTTTATTGGACCAATGATTTGAAACAGCATTAGCCTTTTTGTTTCTCAATATTTTTTAAAATTCTATCTATCTGAGATTGGAGAAATTATATACATTCAACATTAATTGTAGGTAGACAATCAGATGTAACAATGATCCTTACATGTGATACTCTTTTTAAGGATTATAATATACAAAGATACCTATTATGGATGTACTGAAAGATAGAAGAAACACATCATACCTCTTCATCCTCCATGAATATGGAAGACGATAGATCACTTTTTGACATCTTTTCTTGCCCTTGCTGTAAACCAGGAAGCATACCTGCAAGCCGTAATATTTAAAATGCAATTTCCAACAACGAAAAGGAACTTCTAAAGTAATCTTGGAAGAGAAGACACAGAGACATACGGTGAGACAAGATGATAGGCTTATTCTTCCTCTTTATTTGTTCGCAGTACTCTCGTGCAAGTACATTGACTTTCCTTTGATCCATGCCTAGCTGGCAAATATCAGCCTGTAAAATAAGATAGTTACAAGTCTTTCTTTGAGCTTAGTGAGCTTTGCAAAACCATGAAAATGTATAAAACCATTAATAAAAAAAGTTAAGATTTACATGCAGAAATAAAATTTAAAGCTTTGAAATTCATCGGTAACCTTGTTATATGGTATTAATCAATATGTCTCGAAATTTTCAGTACTCAAATATTAAATTTGGTCTCAGCTAATAATGACAAAAAAAATTGCTTCACATAGAATAAGCTCCTATTATTCAGATGCGTAAAGGCAAAAAATGATGTGAAATGATCTATAATAATACCAACTTGGAATCCACGATATAATGATACAGAGCAGCATCCAAATCATGCAAGTCAGATAAAGTCTCAAATCCGAGTAAACGCAAAATAGAATGTTAAATAGAGTACTTTAAGGAAAAATATGTCTGCACATTGCATGCACGGATAGAGAATCTGAGCTGCAGTTAAGTCATCTGTTTCACTACGGCCCATTATTTGGGAACACCTAGAAGAAGCAAAAGCACCAAGTAAATTCTCAAACCTACATACACAACTCCAAACAGATAAACCTCTAAGTACTCCCAAGTACAGCCATACCTTATGATCCTCGCAAGTGTGTTCCTACGAGCAATATCCATAACAAGGGGCCAGTACTCATCTGCCCTAGAGTTTATTTCTTCAGAAGACCACAGGAAAGTTACTTTATCATCGATACTATTCATCCCAGCTGCTCTCCATATTTCAATAAAGTACTTTCCAACCACTTCGATTTGTTTTAGGTCGCCTCCCATCTTATTGTTTAATTGGGCAAACCAATCTGCAATCCATATTTTCACTTGGCAACCAGCAGAGGTCAACTTGTTGACATTAATGACCTTCATAATTCCCTATTAAATACGCCATGAACACAAGCCAGTTAGTTATCACACAAACATCAAGCAGACGGCATATTCTATACGACTTACAAAATATTTGATTGGACTGTAATTATAATATAGAATCAGAAAGCCATCAAGCCATGCCAAAACCACAACATGACATTAGATGGACACTAAGATGCTTATTTCACAGCATAGACTAGATAACTAAGTATCCGTATTGTATGTATTGTATGCATAGTAACCTTTAAGTTGCTGTGACACTGAAAAACTAAGTAATGGAGAATTCAAGAAAGAGAATTCAAGAAAATTGTGTTTGTTCTATAAGGCATTGTCAATCTTGTTAATATAATAATGATAATTGTGCAGTTAAATCAAACACGTTCGGCATAAATCAGCAAATAAAGAGGTAGTATGGATCAATAGTTACCTATCCTATTAGGTTAGGATGAAAAGGTATAACAATGTATATCAATACTGAGGCATCAAACCAAAAAGTATGTAGAGCTCTAACGTATCAAGATCAACCAATCCTATAAGGTAATTTATCATGGGAAAAGCACGAGATTCTTCTTAACTCATTAAACCTAATAAAGTGAGAAAATAATTTATAACTTTGCCATTGTATTAGATCACCAACCTGGGCAATATGCATCCTTCCTGATGGTTCAAAACCATCATAGCAGATAGGGTTTGGCTTCTTGGCAAGAAGATTCCTCAGCTCATCGTCTTTAAGGCACTCCTCTCCAATACTTCTCACAATCTGGTACCTTTTCTCATCCTCTTCACTCAGCCTGAATTAACAACCAAATCGCTCATTCATTTGAAATCCATTTGTAAGACAGCACACATGACCGATACCACATGATGATACATTTGCAAAATCAATTTATTTGTAAGATAAAGAATCGTTGCACTGCTATCCGATCTAAAATTATCCATTTCGACATTGGTTTGCTGATTCCAAAATCAAGTGATTTGAAGCGCAACGCAAATAATTCAACACATAATTGTTGGAAATTTCGATGTGTATATAATTATCAATCCAATTATGTCTCCTACTCGTCAACTAAACAACAGGTATACTATATTTGAGAGAGAACGAGCTTACTCGATATGTGGAACTGAGGAAGATGGTGGTTGATCTTGAGGGTTGAGAGAGACAGATTGCATCTCCTGCACAGGGGCTTTCTGAACTAAAGGGGTTTCGCCCTCCATTGGTCTCCTTCGCGCTAGACCAGATGTTGACTTCTTGTTTTAACATTAAAATTAAATAAATAATAGGTATATGACAAATTAAACATTTACAACTTATTAGAAAGGATAGGTATATGACAAATTATGTGCACATTATTTGTTACCTTAACTTTCTTCAGGATATTCTTAGCCTCAGCATTGTTTTTGAAATGATCACGCACGGGCTGCACCCAAAACACAAGTAAATATGTTGAGCAGACATGTAAATAAGTAGACTGTAGATACAAGAAATAATAATATACATATATACAGACAGGACTCTAACCAGAATAAAATCCATATAAATTTTACTTATTCTATCTATGTAAATCAAATTTGCACAGAAACTGAGAAACTAGGCTCAATGAACACTCTAGTCAGTTTAATTCAAAACCATTAACTACTATTTACAGGTGCTTTTGAAAACATAGCTTTTTTCCGAAGATAAAACAAGAAACTTTGTCATCAATATCTGTCAAGACAAGGAGAATGGAACATGCACAGAACATGGTTTTTCCTATGGTGTGCGATTCACCTCTAATTTTTTTCACTGCAAAAGATCACTTACTTGCAGAATTGTGTTTATTGCTTTTGTCAAAGCTGGCTTCAGGTCTGCAGGATGCAACTTCCCACTCTCATAGTCAGATACAATTTCTTCAAAGCTTTTGTAAGTCCTGAAGCAAGCAAATAAAAAATGAACAAAACATTAACAGATTTAAGTTAGTTTGATATGAAATACCACATAATAGAAGTCTGAGAAATTTATCTAAACCCATCGATCCACAGCCACAGGTATACAATAAATGTTTCTAAAATCTCAATGAATTTGAGTTTTAACAAGGTTGGTCAGACTCACTTATCACCGCCATTCTTTTCCCTGCGTTCCACCTTGAACTCATTAAACCATGGGAGGACGATGTCTTTAACATACTCCAGACATGGATTCTTTTCCACAATATTAGGGGGGCAGAATGCCTTCTTTATTTTGACATTTACTTCTGCCTGTCATGCCAACAAGAAATACAGTAGCACAATTGTAATTTCTTTTATTGGACCAATGATTTGAAACAGCATTAGCCTTTTTGTTTCTCAATATTTTTTAAAATTCTATCTATCTGAGATTGGAGAAATTATATACATTCAACATTAATTGTAGGTAGACAATCAGATGTAACAATGATCCTTACATGTGATACTCTTTTTAAGGATTATAATATACAAAGATACCTATTATGGATGTACTGAAAGATAGAAGAAACACATCATACCTCTTCATCCTCCATGAATATGGAAGACGATAGATCACTTTTTGACATCTTTTCTTGCCCTTGCTGTAAACCAGGAAGCATACCTGCAAGCCGTAATATTTAAAATGCAATTTCCAACAACGAAAAGGAACTTCTAAAGTAATCTTGGAAGAGAAGACACAGAGACATACGGTGAGACAAGATGATAGGCTTATTCTTCCTCTTTATTTGTTCGCAGTACTCTCGTGCAAGTACATTGACTTCCCTTTGATCCATGCCTAGCTGGCAAATATCAGCCTGTAAAATAAGATAGTTACAAGTCTTTCTTTGAGCTTAGTGAGCTTTGCAAAACCATGAAAATGTATAAAACCATTAATAAAAAAAGTTAAGATTTACATGCAGAAATAAAATTTAAAGCTTTAAAATTCATCGGTAACCTTGTTATATGGTATTAATCAATATGTCTCGAAATTTTCAGTACTCAAATATTAAATTTGGTCTCAGCTAATAATGACAAAAAAAATTGCTTCACATAGAATAAGCTCCTATTATTCAGATGCGTAAAGGCAAAAAATGATGTGAAATGATCTATAATAATACCAACTTGGAATCCACGATATAATGATACAGAGCAGCATCCAAATCATGCAAGTCAGATAAAGTCTCAAATCCGAGTAAACGCAAAATAGAATGTTAAATAGAGTACCTTAAGGAAAAATATGTCTGCACATTGCATGCACGGATAGAGAATCTGAGCTGCAGTTAAGTCATCTGTTTCACTAAGGCCCATTATTTGGGAACACCTAGAAGAAGCAAAAGCACCAAGTAAATTCTCAAACCTACATACACAACTCCAAACAGATAAACCTCTAAGTACTCCCAAGTACAGCCATACCTTATGACCCTGGCAAGTGTGTTCCTACGAGCAATATCCATAACAAGGGGCCAGTACTCATCTGCCCTAGAGTTTATTTCTTCAGAAGACCACAGGAAAGTTACTTTATCATTGATACTATTCATCCCAGCTGCTCTCCATATTTCAATAAAGTACTTTCCAACCACTTCGATTTTTTTTAGGTCGCCTCCCATCTTATTGTTTAATTGGGCAAACCAATCTGCAATCCATATTTTCACTTGGCAACCAGCAGAAGTCAACTTGTTGACATTAATGACCTCCATAATTCCCTATTAAATACGCCATGAAGACAAGCCAGTTAGTTATCACACAAACATCAAGCAGACGGCATATTCTATACGACTTACAAAATATTTGATTGGACTGTAATTATAATATAGAATCAGAAAGCCATCAAGCCATGCAAAAACCACAACATGACATTAGATGGACACTAAGATGCTTATTTCACAGCATAGACTAGATAACTAAGTATCCGTATTGTATGTATTGTATGCATAGTAACCTTTAAGTTGCTGTGACACTGAAAAACTAAGTAATGGAGAATTCAAGAAAGAGAATTCAAGAAAATTGTGTTTGTTCTATAAGGCATTGTCAATCTTGTTAATATAATAATAATAATTGTGCAGTTAAATCAAACACGTTCAACTGTTCAGCATAAATCAGCAAATAACGAGGTAGTATGGATCAATAGTTACCTATCCTATTAGGTTAGGATGAAAAGGTATAACAGCGTATATCAATACTGAGGCATCAAACCAAAAAGTATGTAGAGCTCTAACGTATCAAGATCAACCTATCCTATAAGGTAATTTATCATGGGAAAAGCACGAGATTCTTCTTAACTCATTAAACCTAATAAAGTGGGAGAATATATTTTTTCCCTTCGCTTAGAGAGCAAAACGGACTCCCTCGTCCTTATTCTCTAAACGAAAAACAAGAAACACAGGTTTTTAACAAAAACAGGAGACCAGCACCTTTCTTTTTCTCTCCATCATGGATTCGAGTTCAGACAGTGAAACCAACCGAGACTATCAGGAGGCCAAAGGTGGTAAAAAGAGAGGATCAACCGAAGAGACTAACAATGGAAAGAATATAGGATCAACGGCCAAAAGGACCAAGACATCACAATCCGAGACTATCAAAGATCAAGTTGATATGGTGTCAAGGGAGTTAACTAGTAATGTGGTGGAAGAGCCAGTGGCACAGGAGAACAATTATATTGAGGACAACACAGAAGGGCAGCCTGTGGCACAGGGGACCAGAGATGGGGAGGATAACACCGAAGGGATTGGTGCTGAGGATTTGGATGTAAATGTTGTGGAAGAGCCTGTAGCACAGGGACCCAACGATGTGGAGGATCTCGCAGGAGGGATTGGAGATTTAGTGGTGGAAGAGCCTGTAGCACGGGGGGTTAATGATGTAGAGGATCTCGCAGGAGGGATTGGAGATTTAGTGGTGGAAGAGCCTGTAGCACGGGGGGTTAATGATGTGGAGGATCTCGCAGGAGGGATTGTAGATGTAGTTGGGATTGTAGATTTAATTGAAATGGGAAAGTTAGATGATATTGATGAATTCTTTGAAGAATTCTTTCCAGAGGAGTCTAATGTATAGAGGACGATGATCGGTACTTTGGTTTGCTGAGCTTGGATGGAGAGCAACTGTCACAGCCTAAAGTTGGTGTCTTTGTGTTCTCCATGAGCCAACAAATCATTATTATTTTTATTTAGTTGAACAGGTCGAAAGAGTTGAATCTTTTAAAAATAGTAGAGCTTTTCAGGTACTAGAAGAACAATTTTGTTTTTACTTTTAGACTATGCTTTCTGTTTTACGAGGATCTTTGATATTTCAGTAAAGTTATATGAATTTGATTGCTTGTTCTGCATTTTGTCAAGTGCAAACCATTATCTTTGAAAAAAAAAATTAAACCTAATAAAGTGAGAAAATAATTTATAACTTTACCATTGTATTAGATCACCAACCTGGGCAATATGCATCCTTCCTGATGGTTCAAAACCATCATAGCAGATAGGGTTTGGCTTCTTGGCAAGAAGATTCCTCAGCTCATCGTCTTTAAGGCACTCCTCTCCCATACTTCTCACAATCTGGTACCTTTTCTCATCCTCTTCACTCAGCCTGAATTAACAACCAAATCGCTCATTCATTTGAAATCCATTTACATGATGATACATTTGCAAAATCAATTTATTTGTAAGATAAAGAATCGTTGCACTGCTATCCGATCTAAAATTATCCATTTCGACATTGGTTTGCTGATTCCAAAATCAAGTGATTTGAAGCGCAACGCAAATAATTCAACACATAATTGTTGGAAATTTCGATGTGTATATAATTATCAATCCAATTATGTCCCCTACTCGTCAACTAAACAACAGGTATACTATATTTGAGAGAGAACGAGCTTACTCGATATGTGGAACTGAGGAAGATGGTGGTTGATCTTGAGGGTTGAGAGAGACAGATTGCATCTCCTGCACAGGGGCTTTCTGAACTACAGGGATTTCGCCCTCCATTGGATATGTAGGCGCAGAGAAAAGAGGAGAAAAGTAGGGTTTTTGGTTTAGGCGCAGAGAAAAGAGGAGAAAAGTAGGGCTTTTGGTTTAGGCGCAGAGAAAAGATGAGAAAAGTAGGGTTTTTGGTTTAGGCGCTAGACCAGATATTTACTATTAAATAATAAAACATAAGAGGCCCATAACACCTTGAAAAACCCTCTTAAATTCGACCCCTCTGTCAAACCCCAACAACCCAGAACACCTTGAGAAAAAAGTTTGAAAACTTTACAAGTCGAAGCAAAAGATCTCTGCTTCTGGATTTGGTTGTCTTAAGAGAAGAAATGGTCTCTAACATCTGTCAAAATGTCGGAAGAGGTTTGGTTAACTTGTCTAACTCATGCATTGTCTACAGAGACCGAAGAGATCATGGGTCTTCTTCTTGGTGATATCGAGTACTCGAAAAAACAACAAGAGTGATTGGTTGGTACCACTCGCATCCTCATATAACGGTTCTTCCTTCTCATGTTGATGTGCGAACACAAGCCATGTATCAGCTTCTAGATTCTGGGTTCGTTGGCCTTATATTTTCGTGTTTTAGCGAGGATGCAAATAAGGTCGGAAGGATTCAAGTTATTGCGTTCCAATCATCAGACGGGAAGCAGAATAATATGACAAGACCAGACCGCTTTCACCTTCGCCTATAAATAAAAGTTTTGGAATTGAATCATCTTTAAGTTCTTTAAGTGATGCATCAATAGCAGAGAGTCCTGAAAAGGATAGTGGTCATTTAAGAGCAATTTTAGGCTCAAAGTCTTCAAACTTGGGAGGCTTCTTTGCTAATGTTGAAGCCAAGGGGACAGAGACAAGTGGGATCAACAACAATACAAATAATGTAGACAGTTTCACTGTTGATATGGATATGTCTGAAAGTATACAAGAAGCACTTCTCCCTTCTAATTTGGACATGAGTGGTGCAGAATACATTAGGAAAGAGATTCCGCTTCAAGTTTTGCCGGCTTCTTCTCTTCTTAAACTTGACTCACCCTTGATGTCCTTTCTGGATTTACAACGTGTGATATGCGAAGAGGAGCATACTGCTTATACCCAAGCTATGAATCAAAATATGAGGGATGAGAAAGTGCACCCGCTTGCTTTTATTCATCACACATCGACCTATCAGGCTTCAATGTGCAAGTTAATTGAATATTGTTTGAGTCCTGCCATAAACGCTCTTCAGGACAGGCTAAGGGAGAACGAAATACGGCTTATGCTGCTCAAGAAAGAAGCCAAGGTTTTGGAACTTGAAGCCTCTAGAGTTATCGAGCCGAATGTAGGAAGTCCTTCGGGTACCTTTAGAACCATTTCCGGTAGCGGCAATCACAGCAGAAAAAGTTCCTAAAAATCCAACGCACCAGCCCATGCATCTCGTGAACTTTTACTCGCTGGAGAAGGAGAATTAATTATAGTGTCCCTCTGAAATAAGTGTTTCCTTAAGTTTAGGAGTTTGACTTGGTATTTCAGTTTCTATATCAGTTTCTGTTTCTTTCTGTTTGATAAGACCTATTATTTAGGACCAGTTAATAGTTCATGTAGGAGTCAGTTTAGAAGAGAGTGGATTGTACACGTTATCATGTTGTTTAACGTGGGCTGTTTTCTAGGTGTTTCAGTTGGTTGTATTGGCTATATATGCCAAGGCTGTTGAATTATAAAATTAAGTATTTTGTTTGTAAATTGTGTTCAATACCATATTTATCAAATGGTATGAGAGCCACTTTACTAATCAGTGGGTTTGTGAGTGAGCAGATCATTCAAGAGTGTGAGTGAATAAGCTAGTCAATAGTGTGAGTGAAAATGGTTGAGGCAAACAGTTCTTCACAGCCATGTATTCCAAGGTTTGATGGAGATTATGATCATTGGAGTTTACTGATGGAAAACCTCCTCAGGTCGAAGGAGTATTGGAGTGTTGTTCAAGAAGGTTACACAGAGCCAACAGATAAAGAGAGAGAGGCTTTAACAGAAGTGCAAAGGAAGGTTCTGGATGATATGAGGTTGAAGGACTTAAAGTCTAAGAACTATCTTTTTAATTCCATTAACAGGTCCATATTGAGAACAATCACCCAGAAGGATACTGCTAAGCAATTGTGGGACTCGATGAAGGTGAAATACCAAGGAAATGCTCGAGTAAGGCGTGCTCAATTGCAAACTCTTCGGAGAGATTTTGAGTTGTTAACCATGAAGCCAAATGAAACAGTCTCCGACTATTTTGGCAGGGTGATGGTAGTGGCGAATGATATGAGGAATTGTGGTGAAGATATGCAGGACGTGAAGATTGTAGAGAAGATTTTGGGTACTCTTACTGAGAAGTTTAATTATGTTGTGTGTTCAATTGAAGAATCAAAGGACATCGATACTCTTTCTGTTGATGCTTTACAAAGCTCACTCTTGGTTCATGAGCAGATATTTAAGAAGAGTAGCGGCGAAGAACAAGTATTGAAGGTCAGCTATGATGAAAGAGCAGGTAGAGGAGGTAGGGGATTTGCAGCACGAGGCCGTGGAGGTGGTAGAGGCAGACAAGCATTCAACAGAGCAACCATTGAGTTTTTTAAGTGTCACAATATTGGACACTATCAGTATGAATGTCCAAAATGGAATAAGCAAGCCAATTATGTAGAATGCAAGGAAGAAGAAGAAGAGCTGTTATTAATGACTCATGTCGAGGATGTGCGGGCAAGGAAAGGCGAGGTTTGGTTTTTAGATTCTGGTTGTTCAAATCACATGAGCGGAGACAAAGAATTGTTTACAAGCCTAAATGAAAGGTTTAAGCGTTCAGTCAAGCTTGGAAACAATTCGAGGATGGAAGTAGCAGGAAGAGGGGCTATTAAGCTTCTTTTGAATGGCATGATGTCAACAATTACTGAGGTCTATTACGTTCCTGAGGTTAAAAACAATCTTTTGAGCTTGGGACAACTACAAGAAAAGGGTTTGGCTATACTTATCCAAGGAGGCATGTGCAAGATATACCATCCAGAGAAAGGTCTGTTAGTTGAAAGCGATATGAGCATGAATAGAATGTTCATACTTCCAGCAAAATCTTCTCCGGCTACGCAATCTGAGAATTGTTTATATATAAGCTTTGTGAACCAGTCTCAATTATGGCATGAACGTTACGGACACTTAAACTACAGGAGTTTGAAACTACTTCATGATAAAAGGATGGTGATAGGCTTGCCACATTTTCAAGACACATCAAAGGTATGCGTCGATTGCTTTGAAGGGAAGCAACAAAGAAAGGCAATTCCAAAACAGAGTATGTGGAGAGCAAAGGAGGTTCTAGAGCTAATTCATTCAGATATTTGCGGACCAATCAGCCCAGCCTCTAACAGTGGTAAGAGATATATATTGTGTTTTATTGATAATTTTAGTCGTAAAGCATGGGCATATTTACTTGCTGAAAAATCTGAAGCTCTAAGTTGCTTCAAGATTTTTAAGACTTTGGTTGAAAAGCAATCAAGCAAGATGATTAAATGCTTAAGGACTGATAGAGGTGGTGAGTTCAATTCCCACGACTTCAACGATTTTTGTAAGGAACATGGTATTCAGAGGCAACTTACTACAGCATACACACCACAGCAGAATGGTGTAGCTGAGCGTAAAAATAGGACAGTCATGAATATGGTAAGATCTATCCTCATAGCAAAGAAGGTTCCAAAGATCTTCTGGGCGGAAGCAGTGAAATGGACATTTTATGTCCTTAATAGAAGTCCTACATTGGCACTAAAGGATGTTACACCTCAAGAAGTATGGAGCAGAGAAAAGCCTTCAGTTGCACATTTCCGAACTTGGGGATGCCTTGCTCACGTACACATACCAGAAGCAAAAAGAGGTAAGCTTGACAAAAGAAGCTATGTTTGCGTTTTATTGGGTTGGAGTGATGAGTCAAAGGGGTACAGGCTGTTTGATCCCAAAACACGTGGAGTTTCTATTAGTAAAGATGTTGAATTTGAAGAAAATAAAGAATGAGAATGGGGAAAAGGTTACGAAGAACAAGTAGGGGATGATTTGATGTGGAGTGATGATGAGGATGAAGAAAGTGTCTCGAGTAAGCCTTGTGACGAGTCTGGTGATGCTGTTGATGGTAACACAAGTGAGAATATAATTGAAGGTGCAAGTTCCAGGGAGGGAAGGATCAGAAAATCTCCAGCTTATCTCAATGATTATGTCACTGGTGATGGTCTCTCCGAAGAAGAAGACGAGGTAAACATGGTAGAAATTGCAGAAATTGAAACATCCGACCCATCAACGTTCGAGGAAGCAGTAAAAGGCAAACAATGGAGATTAGCTATGGATGCAGAGATAGATGCAATCAGGAGGAATCAAACATGGGAGTTAACCAGTCTACCAAATGGGGCAAAGTGCATCGGAGTGAAGTGGGTTTATAAGACCAAATTCAATGAACTCGGAGAAGTAGACAAGTGCAAGGCGCGTTTAGTAGTAAAAGGTTACTCTCAGAAACATGGGGTAGACTACACGGAAGTATATGCACCAGTTGCGCGAATGGATACAGTAAGGATGATATTTGCTATGGCTGCTCAAAATGGTTGGGAAATTCACCAACTTGATGTTAAGTCAGCTTTTCTACATGGAACACTGAAAGAGGATGTTTATGTACAGCAACCAAAGGGATATGTAGTCAAAGGAAGTGAACAGAAAGTTTACAAGCTCCGCAAAGCGTTGTACGGGTTGAAACAAGCTTCGAGGACATGGTTCAGCCGTATCGAGAAATACTTTCTGAAAGAAGGCTTTCAAAAGAGTCCAAATGAGGAAACTCTGTTCTTGAAGAAGAATGAAGAAGGTAAAATTCTCATTGTTAGTGTTTATGTTGATGATTTAATATATACTAGCAATGACAATTTAATGATGCAAGAATTCAAGAGTTCTATGCAAGAAGAGTTCGACATGACTGATCTTGGAAAAATGAGATATTTTCTTGGAATAGAAGTGATGCAAATTTCGGAAGGAATTCATATATCACAACACAAGTATGCAGTAGAATTATTGAGGCGTTTTGGTATGGAGGAATGCAATGCAGTAAGTAATCCAATTGTTCCAGGCAGCAAGATAGATATGGATGAAAATGGAGAAAAAGGGGATGAAACTTTTTATAAGCTGATTATTGGCAGCCTTACATATCTCACCAACACAAGACCAGATTTAAAGTTCATTGTAAGTTTGTTAAGTCGTTATATGTCTAGGCCTACAAAGTTACATTTTCTTGCAGTCAAAAGAGTATTAAGGTACTTGAAGGGGACTCTAGACTATGGCATTTGGTACAAACGAGGAAGCGCGGCTGAACTGAAAGTGTTCACAGATAGTGATTATGCAGGGGATGTTGATGGACGGAAGAGCACTTCAGGTTATGCATTTATGATGAGCGGAGGAGCAGTGGCTTGGTCATCTAAGAAGTAATCAGTAGTTGTCATCTCGACAACAGATGCAGAATATATAGCTGCTGCTATATGTGCATGTCAAGTAATTTGGATGAGAAGAATTTTGCTGGAGATGGAATTTGCGTTGGAGGATGATGTAACTACTATTTTGTGTGACAACACTTCTACAATCAAGCTGTCAATAAATCAGGTGTTCTATAACAGAAGCAAACACATGGACGTACGATATCATTTCTTGCGTAATCTTGTCAATGATGGAGTTGTGAGGCTAGAATATTGTGGTACACAGGATCAGGTGGCTGACATTTTCACAAAACCCCTGAAGAATGATTCATTCCAGAAGTTTCGAGCAGCGCTTGGCATATGTTCTGCAGCAGATAAACTAACTTACAATAGTAAGTTGAGTTTAGGGGAGGGTATGAAATAAGTGTTTCCTTAAGTTTAGGAGTTTGACTTGGTATTTCAGTTTCTATATCAGTTTCTGTTTCTTTCTGTTTGATAAGACCTATTATTTAGGACCAGTTAATAGTTCATGTAGGAGTCAGTTTAGAAGAGAGTGGATTGTACACGTTATCATGTTGTTTAACGTGGGCTGTTTTCTAGGTGTTTCAGTTGGTTGTATTGGCTATATATGCCAAGGCTGTTGAATTATAAAATTAAGTACTTTGTTTGTAAATTGTGTTAAATACCATATTTATCACCCTCTCCTTTGTCTATTTCTAGTGTCGAAAAAAATATATTTCGAGGATCGGTCAAGAAGATGAGTTCATGAATACACAAGATTGTTTGTACATATGGATTTGGTATAAAGACAATGAAGTATTGAGTTTTAAGGGAAGTCTGGCTATTTCCAGTTCTTTTCTTTTTGTTCTTGTTGTTTTGTGTATTGTTGAGTTGGAAATTATAATATGTAGTTGGTAGTCGGTATTTTGATATGGAAAAAGCCATTATTACATAAAAAAATAATAATAAAAAAACATAAGTATATATATATTTACTTCGCAACAATTATGTTAGCATATATAAATTACCATTAACTATGTATAAAATACCTACCTAGGCTAGTTAATATATAAATAAAAGATACCTACGTTGGCTACAATTAGGGTGTCAAACGGTCTCAACGGTGAACCATCGGAACCGTTTAACAGAGAACCACGGTTTGCGGTCCTGGCGGGTTGTTAGGGATGGCAATGGGTCGGGATGGGTGCGGGTATAGCTAAACCCGTAACCCACCCCGTCTATATTTTTCCAAACCCATACCCTAACCCGTACCCGTCGGGTAGTAATATTTTTTTTCCACACCCGAACCCGCCGGGTTCGGGTACCCATTGAAGTTAAGGTTTCTTTTTTAAAAAAAACTACGCACTGTTCTCTAGATTTAAACCAATTCTATAAAAAAAAATACTCCAACCCAATGCTAATTGTTAGGCATTGAACAGTGAATCGTCCCTCGACTATCGCGTTTGGTGGCAGATAGTCCCTTGACTTTCAAATGTCCGTTGACAGTCCCTGGACTATCACGTTTGGATAAAGTTAGTCCACCAGATCCTCTGATCCATGAGAGGCTGCCACCTGTCACCATAGTCCCTAGATTTTTGTATCACCACTAGTTCCTTGAGTTTAGGTCAAACCCAAAATGTAGAATATTACAGAAAACTAAACTCAAGGGACTAGTGGTGATACAAAAATCTGGGGACTATGGTGACAGGTGGCAGCCTCTCATGGATCAGAGGATCTGGTGGACTAACTTTATCCAAACGTGATAGTCCAGGGACAGCCAACGGACATTTGAAAGCCAAAGGACTATTTGTCACCAAACGCGATAGTCGATGGACGATGTACAGTTCAAAGCCCTAATTGTTATCTATTAATCATTAATGCATAGTTTTGGTATATTTTAGTAAATCATTTTCTTATAATTTAATTAGTTATATTATTTTTTATTTTTTTATTATTTTTAGTCGAGTTGGTTGAGTATGGCATTCTTATGACCAAGAGGTCATGAGTTCGAGTCCCTCTACCTACGCTTTCTCGGCTGAGCCTGTCACTTTATGTGGTTTACCTTCTGGCGTTGGTTTGCAGGCTATCGCGTCAGACTGAGGGTTTACCCTGTGCGCACTCATTGCACTTTGAGTAGCGGCTGCGGGTTCCCTCCGAAAAAAAAATAGTTATATTATTAGTTTGTCTTGAGTTTGATATTAATTGCAGAAAAAAGAAAAGATGTTTAAAAAATATAAATCACCAAATATAATATTAAAATCTAGAATAGTGTTTTGTGATCTATTAATAATTGATATATGATTTTGAAATATGCTAGTAATTTTTTTATTTCATAAATAATAATATTATTAGACCAAAAATAAAAAATATATTTTAAAATGAAAAATTGAAAAATCAAATTTAATATCTAAATGTAGAATGATATTTTTCAAAATATAAGGTATCTAGTGATAATTAACAAATATTTTGTATTTTTATAATGTTATTAATAATTAATATATGGTTTTGGTAAGTGTTAGTATTTTTTCAATTTAATTAATAATACTAATAATATTAGATCGATATTGATAGTATCAGTTTTGCAAAGAAAAATAAAAAATATTAAAAGAAAAGATTTTAAAAATTAAATTTAATGTTTAAATAGAACAATATTTTTCAAAAGTATATTCTATATATTAGCTGATAATATATGGTTTGATTATTACAGAATACAGATACTAATATTTATTAACTTTATTTTAAAGCTTAATAACTAATATTAAATGATATAATATTTTATATAATATTAATTTAACGGTACCCATTGGGTATTATCCAGTGGGTCGGGTTCGGGTTGGGTACCCGTAGGAAATTATTTAAACCCATAACCCATCTCATATCCGTTGGGTAGTAAATTTTCAAACCCACAACCCATCCGTGGGAAATTTTTAAAACCCATAACCCATCCCATCGGGTCGGCTCGGGTCGGGTACCCGCGGGTTCGGAAAAAATTGTCATCCCTACGGGTTGCGGTCCTGGCGGGTTGCGGTCTTGCCGATTTACTCCTTATGCGGTTCTGCCAGTTTGCAGTCTTAATGGGCCAGTTTAGCAGTTAAACCACCAGTTCAAACCACCAAACAAACCATTTATGAACCGTTTATCAAAATATTTTATAATGTTATTTAAAATTAATTTGTAAGTGTTAATTGAATCTAATTTCAATAATTGAGATATGTATCATATAAATATGTTATCATTTTAATCGAAATTTTATAATCAAGCAATTATATTCTAAAAAAGTAATTGTAATTTGATTTTGATATGTTTTATTATATTTATGTATTTAAGATATTTTATTTAATATTAGGTATGTATTAAATAAAATATATACATCTAATTGTATTTCGATTACAACTTTTAATATTTAAGATGTTTATGTAATTACGATGTTTTATTTAATGTTACGGTTATTTTTTCGAACTATTTAATATTTGAAGTATAGATTTAAAGTTTTTAAAATTGTATAAATTTGGATTATGTTCATAAACACGTGTAATTTAATTCAAAAATATCAACTGTGTTTCAATTAACTACGTGTAATTTGGTTCCTAAAAAGGAATTATATTCTGATGGCATAATTAAATATAATTAATCAAATATATTTATTTAGGAGATTAACACTATCCACAATATAAACTATCTATTCTGATCGAAAATGAATAGTAAAAAACTTATATCACCAATGGTCCTTCGACTCTCACCTTGACTACATTTGAAGTTCGACCTAAAGACGAAGGATCATCGGTGATACAAACATCTGTTAAGTATGATGCCACGTGGCAGTTTTTATGTTAATTAACAGATGATGTGGACTAACTTTACCCAAACTGGATAATCAAATGACTGTTAGCGAACATTTGAAAATATAGGGAACTATATGTCACTAAAATCGATAGTCGAGAGACGAACTACTGTTAAAAACCTAACAATATCAACTTAAATAATTGTACATGTGAGTGTGGAATACTTTTAGCTACCAATTTTAAACCTATCGGTTTCAAAATTAAATTAAATTAAATTGAATTGAATTAAACTCTAAACAATAAAAATTGATTTATTAAATTTTAGCGCTGCTACCAAATTTCAATTACAAGAAAACAATATAGTGGCGGTTGATTGAAATGGTTTAGTAGCATTATCATTATTGTGCTTTTAGTTTCATTTAAAAGCAAGCACCTAATTAGGTGTAATAGCATAGTTGACGTTGTTGAACCAAATTATTTATGAAAATAATTCAAGTAACCAACAGTAAACGGACAGCCCAACAATTATATTTTGGCTGTCAAGTTGGTATTTTGAAATAATACTGCTACTGCTAGTATTATAAAGAACAAATTTAGAAGTATACAGGTGGATATGTGAAAATAACGGCGCTCCGGGGCATCCGGACATAATGGTACAGTTGGTAAAATTCTGGACCATCCGGAGAGTTCTTCGGATGGTCCGAATTTGCAGTTCAGGCGTCCGGAAATTACGTCCGGACCATCCGGAGATTTGTCCGGATGGTCCGGACAATTTTTTTTTTCGTTTTTAAAATAAATAAATTATGGGTCTCTTCTATAAATAGAGGAGACCCCAAATTCAGACTCACAAACTCATATACTCCTCCCTATATCTTTCTAAATCTCTCTACTTGTTCTAAATATTTTAGAAAACTCAAATTTCTTATTTTACATATTGTAGTTCTACTTTCGGAATTGTTTGATTCCGCAAATTGTTTCTATTGGATAAAAACACTTAAATAACGTTGGGATAACATTATAATAGCTCAATTAAGAGCTTCGTATAATTTATCAAGTTATTTACTTGTTATAGTTATTTAAATTAGTTCTTTGAATTCTAATTTTATTAGTTGTTATTGCTTGTTATTAGTTGGTATTAGTTGGTATTAGTCTAAATTTAGTTTTTATTATTTGCAATATTAATTAGTTTCGATTAGTATTTTATTGCATATTTAAAAAAAACATTGTTTTAAGTTTTAAAATGCCTCTAAAACGTAGACTTACGAATGCTCACCCACCCACTGTTTTTCACTTGTTATGAATGATGTTTGTGATAACCAAAACAAATTAATACTAACCAAAATGTAATAATAATTTTATAATCATTATTAAAATTACAAGAATAAAATTCAAAATGTAATATTAAAATTATAACAATATAACTTGTAATCTTTTACCATGATAAAATATGATTTTGGTTTAAAAATAATAAATAACACTTGTAATATTTAAAACCAAATCACAATAATAATATTCAAAATGTAATATTAAAATTATAACAATATAACTTGTAATCTTTTACCATGATAAAATATGATTTTTGGTTTAAAAAATAATAAATAACACTTGTAATATTTATAACCAAATCACAATAATGATATTCAAAATGTAATATTAAAATTATAACAAATATAACTTTTAATCTTTTACATAAGATCTGATTTTGGTTTAAAAAATAATAACAAACACTTAATATTTAAAACCGACTCACAATAGTAATCAAAATGTAATATTAAAATTATAACCATAAAATTCTTAATATTTTAACCTGATAAGATATAGTTTTGGTTTGTAACATAATATCAACACTACTATTATTGGATCCCAAAACATAATAATAATAATATTCAAAATATAATAATAACATAACTACTATTTAAAATTTTAGATTATATAATAATTACAACACATAAAATATTAATAACCAAAACAAATTAATACTAACCAAAATGTAATAATAATTTTATAATCATATGCAATATCTCATTATTTGTTAAATATAACTTAACATATGATTTTGGTTATATAATAATAAAAATATTTGTAATTTTACAAATAAACCGCGGTTTTGCAGTCCTGGCGGTTTTGCAGTCCTAACGAATAAACCGCGGTTTTGCAGTCCTGGCGGTTTTGCAGTCCTAACGATTTGCGGTCGTGCCGGTTTGCGGTCCTGGCGGTTTGCGGTCCTAAGGGTGTAAATTCTGGTGGTGTCCGGCCCGACCCGGCCGGGTTTTGTCCGGCCCGAACTTAGAACGGGCCGGATTCGGGTTCAGAAATTGTAACCCGCAACCGGGCCGGGTTCGGATTTCAAATTTGTTCGGCCCGTTCCGGCCCGAAAATCATAAAATATATATAAAAATAATATTTTTATATATAATAAAAATAGTATTTTTAAAAAATAAATTAATATATTTAAAATAAATTAAAAATATTAAAATTAATTTCCGCAGGTCGGGCTGGGTTGACCGGAGGACATTAGCGGAAGGGCTCGGGTTTGAAAATATGAGCCTGGGAGCGGGTCGGGCCGGGTTCGGGCTCAAGTGTAAAAAAAGCCGGCTCAAGCGGGCTAAGAGTAAGAGGTGTTGTACATTGTGACCGATTGGTACATTGACAAATCATCACTACAGACACACGCGTGACATTTTCTATAAACAAACACTAAACTAAGCTGTGTTTTCACGTGATCACATCAATGAGAACATAGGGTAAAAAACACCAGTCATCCTCCACGTTTGTCACTTGTAACAAGTTCGTCCCTTACCTTTGAGGTTGTAATAAAAGGGTCCTTATCGTTTTACGAAGTAGAATAAAACCATCCTTTTCGAGTCCAGCCCAACATTTTTTCCCATAATACCCTTTGACGAGCCACATCAACGATCCACGTAGGACGCTGATGTGGCAACGGTAAAAAAAAGTAAAAACAAAATTTATTATTACCAAGTCTTTTTACCCTATTAAACCCGGCTCAATCAAATTAAATAACCCGATTACCCATTATATTTCTATTATCCAGCCCAACTTCTAACCCTAGATCGAAACCTGACCCAATAACCCAGCCCTAAATTCTAACCCGGATTCTAATTGAATCCCTTTCTCTCTCGAATCCCTAATCCATTCCCTATTTCCCAACCCTAATTTCTTCTTTTCTCTCTCTTACCTCAACTAAAGATCCAGTTTCACCACGGTGGAAAAATCCTAATTTGGTTATGAGACCTTTTCAGGTTCAAGACTTCCAATGGAACTAGGAGAGTGGAAGCAAGTAAGTGGTAGTCAAAGTTCACAAAAGACAAAGTTCACAAAAGCCAGCTGCTTTTCTTCCTGTAAAGGCTCAATAAAATACACCCAACTCGCTCGCTTCTGATTATAGTGAACTTGAGAAACGATTGAAAGATCTTAAATTTCAACAGTCTGGAAAGGACTTGAGGGCTCTTAAACAGATTCTAAAGGTAATGCAAGCAAAGGTTTATACCGAGTCCCAGAACGAAGCACAGTCTTCAAACTTTGGAACTCAATCTTATAAACAAAAATTTGCAGTTCACAGTCAAAATTTTGATGTTCAGGGAAAACCACAAAGCAACCCGCCCACAACAAGAGGGTCTGCTTCTTTTCGGTCATCTGATTCCCCAATTGTGATTATGAAACCCGCCAAACTTACCGAAAAGGCTGATATTCATGCTTCTTCTTTAATCCCAATTCATAGTCTTTCCGGTCTGAACAAGTTTCGGAGTCCTTCAACTATAGATAATAAAAAGATTTCAATAAATAACCGAGTAGCTAAAGATCGGTCTCCAAGAAGCAATCGCAGTGACTTATGTGTTAAATCCAATGATTCGAGAGCAAGTAGCACAAACTTATAATGTTCATAGATCTAGGGTTAGAAGTTGGGTCAGATAATAGAACTATAATGGGTAATCGGGTTATTTTATTTGATTGGGCCGGGTTTAATAAAGTAAAAGGACTTGGTAACAGTAAATTCTGTTTTTACTTTTTTTACCGTTGCCACATCAGCGTCCTACGTGGATCGCTGATGTGGCTGGTCAAAGGGTATTATGGGGACAAATGTTGGGTTGGACTCGAAAATGATGGTTTTATTCTAAGAGATTTATCTCACAATTTTAAAAAAAGAAATATATAATATTAGGATCTAGTTAAGCGAATTTATGAATATTTATGATACTCGTCTATTACAGGAGTTAATGCTATTTTCTCCATTGATTTTTTTTAAATAAATAAAAACATCACTTTGTTATTTCTTTCATTAAAAAAATAACATTTTTTATTTTATTTTATTTTATTCCAAAACTGATTCATTCTCTAGCAACTCCATCGACTCCTGCCATCATCTTAACTATCTCCCACTCTATTAACTTCTGCACACCCAACTAACCGTATTAGCTTCTCACTATCAATCATCCATAAACTCTAACTCTCGTCTAGCCACTATAAAAACTGCATTCTATCTTCAAATCTTGAAAATAGCAAACCCTAGCCACCTATTCGATTTATCTTCTAATCTTGAAAATAACGGCAGTTTTTCTCGAATTCATCTAAGGTATTATTTGTTATTTTAAAAAACACTTAAAAATGCACCATTATTTCGTGAGAGCATCTCAGAATTAAGTGCATAGGTGCGATCTCGGAATCACATGTTTTTTTTATAAAACAAAAAACAAAATAAAAAAGCAACTGATTCTTATCTGATATTTCAGAATTAGTTGTATCCTGCTAAAACCTGCACATATCGAGATTTTTAAAAATATGTTTTTTTAATACGGATTTTTAAATTACATGAATGTAAAACTAAAAAAATAAGATTAAATTAACTTGTTGGTTGATTGGGTGATGTTTTCCGGGGTTAAATATTTGGTTAGAGTTTAATTTTAGAAGCTAAATCATATATGTTGTATCTAATTTGGTTTAATCATATGTTTGTTGATATAAGGATTTCATAATGGTTAATGACATCAAGTTATAAATTAGAAAATAAAATGAGGGCAAAATAGTAAAAGCGAGTGATAAGTTTTTTTTGTGAAGTTATTTTCCATAAGATTTTTTATTTCCTCCATGATTTGAAAAAAAAAACTCATGTTGTTATTTCCTCCATAAAGGAAGTGACATATTTGCCCTTCTACCCATTTATTCTACCTCTTTCATTTTCAAGAACACCATTAACTCTTTCATCAACTCATTAACTCCCACTTTCGTACCTTCCATCAACCAACCTAACCTCATTACATTAACCCTAGCCACACCACCTTCTAAATTACTAGTATCTTATTCTTCCCCTCTATTAACCTACCCAGTAACAATTACACAGAAAAAAAACCTACTCTTTTTTCATCGACTAAACCTAGGTAGGATTTCATGTTCTAAAGAACTCTAATCGATTTCGTTTGTCATTTTCTTATCTTCTGTTTTTTTGTTTTTCAGGTCTAAAGAACCCTAATCGAACGGAGAACCATCTTCCAAGGTATGTTTTTTTTTGTTTTCGGTTAGGGTTCTTGATAAACTTGATTTTAAAAAAAATCCAGGCCTACCGTTTGCGTATCAAGGACTGAAGCAAGGACTGAGGTAAGTTTTTTAGGTTGTTCGATTAGGCTGTTCGATTGGGTTAGGGTTCTTAACTGGTAGAATATTGAATATGTTAGGGTTCGATTAGGGTTGTTAAATGTTAGGATTGAGGTATTTTTTTGCTACAACCATTCTGTTCTGATTTTTTTTTAACAAAAGCATGTGATTCCGAGATACCATCTCAGAATTACATGTTTATATTTAAAACTTTTTGCTTGTGATAGTTTTTTATTGCTATTGATTATAACAACTTGTATATTTGTCTTCTGTTTGTAGTATGGGACCAAGAAAGCTACTCAAGAGAATTTTGTGTGGCTTTTCATCATTCGCTCCAAATGCCGCAAACGAACCGGATATTGTTGAGACGTCGCAGCCTCTTCAAATTGTTGCCCATGATCCTACGTCCCGTTCCATTAGATAATCGGCGGGGTGCAAGGAGGGAACCATCTCTAGTTGCAATTCTGCAATCCGAATACAAAGATGATGAAACTAACCAATGCACAGACGAACAACGTTAGTAGCCAAGAAAGAGGCATTTTATCACGATTTTTGCACATACGCCACTATAAAGGTTTTACAAACCATACGGTGTACCATGTGTACCATGGCCGAGTAAGTTATTTTGAATATAAGGTATAAAATATTGTGTAATTATTTTTATTTTTTATAATAACATTTCACTTTAATGTATCAGGAAAGAGGGGGACGCCATTTGTGGTTTTTCGCCGCGAGAACTGCGGTCAATCTTTGGAAGCTAACCAACCAAACCAGTGTGCGTGAGGTTGTCGAGTCTGCTCCTTTTGGACCATTGTTGTATGCCCTCCACCGTTGGAGTATCGAGGTACCTTTGGTAGCCGCTTTCATATAACGGTGGCATCATGAGACGACATCATTTCACTTTTCTTTTGGTGAGATGACCGTCACTTTAGACGATGTGGCCATCATTACCTGATTACCGATATGCGGTAGATTGTTGGAGGTGCATAGAAGCTATGATGTAGAGGAACGTGCGAAGCTAATACTAGATGCTCTCGGGGTGCCAAACGCGGAAGCTTTAGCGGAGCTCGAAGCGTGTAAAAGTATCGTTCTACGGTTAACTTGGTTAAGAGATCATTTTACGGATGAGCATTTTCAAGTAGGTGGTCGATTAAGGAGGATCGATGTTCAACGTTGTGCAAAATCCTACTTACTTTATCTATTTGGGTCTTATCTATTTGTAGACAAAAGCGGATACTACGTCAAAGCAGATTGGTTGTACGTCCTCGATGACCTTGACTCGTTGGTATCATATGCGTGGGGGATGCATGTCATTGCGGAGCTTTATAGTGGGTTATGTGTGCCTTCTAAAAATTCTACAAAGACGATGAGTGGATTCGTACAACTACTCGAATACTGGATTTTGGACCATTTCACTCGCTTTCAACCACCTCATTCGAAGGGATTCTATCCCCAAATGCCACACATTCGTACGTGGGCAACACCCAAACGGTACCACTCGTTAGAGGAGTTTGGAGATCTACTTCAATCGTATAGATTGAACTTTGACCGCTTAGATATATACTCACTACATTTATATTCTAACTTATTCTATCTATTATATTTTTTAATACATTTTCATTTATCGTGTTCGATTGTATTTTTCTACAGGTTATTTTTTAACCCTACGAGTATTGTCAAATATTCAAACCCGTTCACGAGCTAACATGGTTTACCGGTAGATTGGAATTCATGGACAAAACCAAGCGTACCAACCGCTTAGAGTTGTTCATCAATTTGGATACATCCAATACTATGGAGGGTTATGGGTAAATTTGCTCCTAGGCGCGGTCGTTTGTCAAATACGATGATTGAATTCAAAAATGATGTGTGGGAAAATCGGTACCAACACATAATACTACTGGAAGGTAGAGGAACTCTTATCGAAGAAGGTAATGGGATAAGTACAACCATACTGGAATACGATGATTGGATTTTTCAAAATCTATGGTACATAATTCCTAATGCACCTCGAGAAGAATATTTTCCTATAGGTGAAGAACCACAACATTCGACCCACCAAGATAATATCACCGGAGTTTATACTAAAATTCTCGACACCTACGAAGAATATGTGGAGGGTATGGCCGGTGAAGAGTGTTGTGCCGCCTTAAGACACTACATTCATATAAGCAAGGCGTATACAACATGAAGATGTTTCTTTATTGCTTGTCATTTATGTTGCTTTGTTTTACGGATGATGTTGCTTTGTTTTACGGATGATGTTGCTTTGTTTTACGGATGATGTTGCTTTGTTTTATGGATTATGTTTCTTTTTGGACAATGTATGCTATCAGATGATGTTTCCTTGATTTTACGGATGATGTTTCTTATTGTCGTTTATGTAGCTTCGTTGTAAGCGTAAACTATAAGTATCCACCATTTTTAATAGATACAGAGAGAATGCACCTGATTCCGAGATACCATCTCGGAATCAGGTGTACAATGAACTTGATGTCTTTATTTGGATGACGGGTGGTTATGCCTACCACATGAGACTACCAAATACCATAGATCATTGTGTAAATGATGAGCTCTTAGTAGAAACGGAAAATCTGTTTTTTTGGTACTTGACTTTCTTCTCTTCACATTAGGTGCCTTTTGTTTTAACCTTGGTTTCCCATATTTTTCGCAAGAATAAAACAATCGAGGAGTATTCCCATAATTTATAAAGTCGTACCTACTTACCATCAAATAATATTCCAACTCTCGACCCACACTCAATACCCATTCTGTAAATTCAGATCAAGTAAAGTGCGCTTGCGTAGTGAATGCGTCGGTGAGATTCAGATATATAACATCATTAAGAAGTAATGTGTTAATAATGTCATAATAAAAATGTGAAATTGTCTACAGAATAAAAGCAACTGATTCCGAGAGGGTGTCTCGAAATCATTTGCTTTTGGAGAAGACATCTGATTCCGAGACACTGTCTCGGAATTAATTACTTTTTCCCAAAACAACTGATTCTGGTATACCGCCTCGGAATCAGTTGTTTTTCGCTTAGAAATATAGAAATATGGACTACAATATCAAACACAACAATTTTGCAGTAGTATTTTCAAGTTACGGTATTGTAAAACGTAAAAACAGGATTAAATGACCTTGTTCGTTGCTCGAGTGTTGTTCTCCGATTTGGTTGGGGTTTCTTGATTCTCCATGATTAATCTTCAATAAAATTGAAGTTTTTTGTTTTAAGGTTAATTTTAGAGGGTAAAATCATATAGGTTTGATTAAAATAGCTTAATGATGTGTTTTTTACTAGGAGGGCTTTCTATTTGATTAATGACACCTAATGTTAAATTTAAAAATAGAGTAAGGGTAATCTAGTAATAGCAAGTGTCAAGTGTTTTAGAAAATTCAAATCATGAAGGAAATAAAAAATTATATGGAGAAATAACTTCATCTTTATTTTGTATAAATAAGAAAGAAGTAAAAAGTATGATAAAAAAAAAAAAGCTTCCTCCTTTAAAAAAAATACACCACTCGAGTAACTGTGCACACAAACATGTTTAACTCCACTCTAATTCATTGAGTTATAAGTTTTGATCGAATCGAAATCTAGCCAAATAAAGATTTGGAGTGTGCACCTATTTATTTATAAATGAATTATCGGTTTTAAAATACTTAAAGAAATAAAACATATTATAATAAAAAAATCAAATAAATACGTGATATATTTTTATGCTAATATATGCCAGAGAGACGACTATTAATTCTTCTACTGATTTAAGAGTTTCCAAAATACTGTTTTTAAGGAAATATTTTATATAAAGAACAATGAATTTATGAGTAGTGGTGGATTATTTTTCAGTTTGTTAGTAAAGAAAAGGAAATTAAAATTTATTTTATATAATAATGGAAGTGAATTATTAATATTTAATTGTATTTAATTATAATTTTATCTTTTACCGTCATAATTTATCCGTTTAATATATATATATATATATATATATTATTTCAGATTATCCACTTATTATTATAATATAAAAAATACTTATCACTAACTTTTATTTGACTTTAAACAAGGTATTTAATTTTTGAATTTAATTATTTTATATATAATTTAGTCATACCCTCTGTTTATCTATTTATAATATTATAATAATAATTATTATTATTAATTATTATTATTAATTATTATTTATTATTAATTAATTAATTAATTATTTGTTGATATAATATTTTAAGAGAAAAGTACCAATAAATACCTTCTCAACTAACTAATTACCCAGTGGTGTCCGTTTTTTGGATAGTGTAATTTGGTACCTCGAATTGAAATTTGGACAAAAATACCCCCGACCAAATATAACCGCTAGTACTTCGAGGTGTTTGCAATTTTCATGATATGATGCGAATTGTTTGCAACTCTGGGTTTCCTAAACAATTCTCATGATATCATGAGAATTGTTTGCAACTCTCGGGATTTCCTGAACAATTCACATGATATGATGCGAATTGTTTGCAACTCTCGGGATTTCCTGAACAATTCATATGATATGATGCGAATTGTTTGCAACTCTCAGGATTTCCTAAACAATTCTCATGATATGATGCGAATTGTTTGCAACTCTGGGTTTCCTGAACAATTCTCCCGACAACCATGACCTGACAAAAATTATGTTATACGAGGTCATAGGGTCTACCACAATAAACAACACCAACACTTAATTCTTATAGGACCTCGGTCTAACTCAACCATTCCCTTGAACTCTCCCACCACCTCAGCAGTCACTCCTAGTAAAACTCATAATTATCTTATCTCATGGGAGGATTGTCAAAGGATTCTCTCTTTACTCATAAGTTGTTATAAACATAATATAGGAAGAATTACGTGTGTCGATCAATACCCTCCAAACCTCGTCTCCGGAAATTTCCACCACTGTCACTAATAAGGAAGAATAAAAGACAAGGAAAAAAGTGTGAAGAAGAAACATGATAGGAGAAAATTGTAAAGAAGAAATGCGATAGGAGGAAAAGGCAGAAAGGAAATTGTGTGAGGGGAAAATTGTATAAGCTGTTAAAGAAATAACTAGAATAGGAAGAAAATAAGATGTAGGGACTAAAAATGTAATAAATGGGAATTGAAGCGTGTGGGGTCCGCAATTGTACTATAAAAGGACCACACACGCTTCACAGATCCCGAGATGAATAATATAATACTTTCTCTCTCTACTTAAGCTAAGCTCTCACTTTCTCTCTCTAAAACAGCTCCTAAACAAAGTGAATTCATCTATTTTGACACTAAGAGATTCTCGTATCACATAATCACCCCTAGACTTTCTCAAAACTCACCAGTGGCGCCGTCTGTGGGAAGCAAAGATCGCTCTGACGACAATTGCTTCCTGGAAATAATTCCTATTCCGAGGAGAACTATGGAAGAACAGGGGGATGACTTCGTCGACAATTGCGAGGAGAACCTAGTGGGCGATGACTACCGGAAAGACATGGAGTACGAGGGACAAGGGGTCCAGCGAGTCAGAGACGCTTTCGATGACTCAGACCTGTTGGCTCGAAGGAATGAATTGTTGCTAGATATCGAAAGACTGAAGGCAGAAAAGGACGCTGTACATGTAAATCTTCATTCCGAGATAAGGAGGGAGCCGGCTAGTGAAAAAGAAGAGCGCGAAACCGAATTTTGTCCCAAAAGCAGAGACAATAGATACCGGGGGCACGAGCGACGATCGTCGAGGAGGAGAGAGAAGCGACATTTGAGCTCGTCTGACTCGAGTGATTACTCTCGATACAGCTAATCGGAGTCGTCCCCTCGGAAATACCACCGAAAGAAAAAACACGATCGCAGATACACTGATCACCGAAGAGGAAGAAGCTCGAAGAGGAAGTCTCCGATGAAGAAGAGTTACCGTGCTTAAGTTGACGATCGGGCTTATGGCCAGGCGAAGTTTCCTGTTAGGAAAGAAGACATGGGCCCGCGAAATTCGGAGTGGCAGCACCAATATACTCTACCATCCGAGGAAGGGTTGTACTTTCCGAACAATGATAATTTAAGATCCAACGTTTATCGCATGGTTCACAATTGGAGAGCTTCTCTTCTGTCTCCGGACATTTTGGTGGGAAACCTCCCAAAGCTTTTCGACATCTTGAAGTTAAAAATTCGATGGGACGCAAGACCCGGATAATCACTTCGAACAATTCAAAAAATTTATGATTAACTTCGACGACGATGATAAGTTGTTGTGCAGAGTATTTTCTCAGACCTTCAAGGGGGTAGCTTCCAAATGGTATAATAGGCTTCCGCAGGGCTCGATAAAGAATTTTGACATGTTCTGGAACGTCTTCAGACATCACTTTATGGGGAGCAAAAAGTTCAGAGCCAACGGAGACACGATAATCTATTGCAGACAAAAGGTTGGAGAGAGCCTAAAGAGTTACACCAATCGGTTCGTCAAAACGAAAACGGACATGGAATATTGCAAAAACTCGGTGGCGCTTGCAGCTTTCAGGATGGGCCTGCTCCCCGGATGATTGAAGGATACAGTGGCAGAAAGTCAAGCCATGACCTTCGGAGCATTGTTAGATCAGGTCGAGAAGAGGATTTTGGTGGAGGAAACTCAAGCGTCTGAGAAAGGATTCGGGGATCAGTTGGACCAGAATCAGTTTCAGAGATCTGAGCCGAGTAGTCAAGGGCCCCGTGCAAATGTTCAGACCAAAAACACGGGAAAGTATCCGCCGAGGTAAAAAACACACTCACAATATTATGGCAATCAGCAAAATTATAATCAGGGGGCCAGGCCAATCTCGAATAAGTGGACTCGTCTGGACTATTTTTCGGAATTATCAGAGAATGTGGCTGCCATATTTGATAAGGCGAGATCCACGGTGCCATTCAAAAAGCCTTTCCTTATTCAGACTCTGAGGGAAAGTCGAAATGCTAATAAGTATTGCAAGTATCACGAAGATATTGGGCATGATACCAAAGACTGCATAGCTTTGAAAAAAGAAGTGCAAGCTTTGATCGAGAATGGAATGCTGTTGGATTTTGTTAAAAAGCACACTCATAAGAATGTTGTGGTAAAAGCTGCTCCAAAGAACGCTGATACAGCTATGGTAATTTCTGAAGAGGTCGATGACTTTGACATCGAGAAAGAATATTTGGATCCCAAGGAAGGGAGGAACAATGTCAATGTGGTGGAAGAAGTTATTCCGAGGGGAAGGGTGAACAGCCTCTGTGCTTTCTTTGACTCATTGGCAATCTTCGGAGGAGACACTATTGCAGGAAACTCCAACAGCTCACGGAAGAGACATATGGTCAATATGACTACCCAGATCGAAGCAGGAGTGTCAGCGCAAATGCACCGCTTACCTTCCCCCATCATTTGTTTTGACGACGATGATATGCGAAACGTCGCGGGCCCGTATGAGGATGCAGTGGTGATTGCTGTGGGGATCGCTGGCGATCAAGTCCAGAAGATACTTATCGACACAGGAAGTTCAGCAAACATTTTGTTCATGAGTACTTACAGGAGAATTTCTGACCCACCGGTTGTGAGACGATCCGATAGAATAATAGTGGGCTTTACCGGCGCCACAACAGTGGTGGTCGGAGAATTTTAATGTGTGGTCGATTTGGGCCGCGGGCCATTTAAGAAAGAGGTAGAAGTACTGTTTATTGTCGTCGACACGCCAACTTCGTATAACGCTATTCTGGGTCGCTCTTGGTTGTCCCGGATGCATGGTGTAATTTCGACGGTGCATCAGTGTCTAAAGTATGTGGTTGGGAACAATGTTGGGATAATCCGAAGCAGCCAAAAAATGGCCCGCGAATGTTACCAGATAGCCTTATCCTCGAGGGGAATTCGGGGAGAAGCGTCGGATAAAGCATAACAATTAAAAAGGTCTTCCTCTGAAATCATCCCATGTAATGATCCGAGGGAGACCCTCGGATTTCTGGTTCCGGAAGAAGATTCTGAGGCACATGAATTTGAGAGTGGAAAATCTCTGAGGATCGGAGTAAAACTTCCTTTGGAATTCAGAGAAAGGTTAATTTCGTTTTTATCTCACAAACTCAATATGTTTGCTTGGTGTGCACATGATGTCACAGGAGTACCATCAGAATTCATATGTCATAAACTTGCGGTATGACTTGATGTCAGACCTATTGTTCAGAAGAGGAGACCCGTTTCTCCGGAGAAGGCGACAGCTATTCTTTTGGAAGTGGAAAGGTTGCTAAGCATAGGCCATATTCGTGAGTCGCATTATCCCGTGTGGGCATCAAATCCAGTATTGGTACGGAAGAATAATGGCAAATGGAGAATGTGCGTTGACTTCAGAGATTTAAACAGAGCTTGTCCCAAGGATCCATTTCCAGTGCCCCGCATCAATCAGTTAGTAGACTCGACTTTGGGTAACCGACTGTTGTCATTCATGGACGCTTACTCAGGATACAACCAAATCCGGTTAGAGGCTAAAGATGAAGAAAGCACTTCTTTTATTACCGGGAGAGGGTTATACTGTTACAAGGTTATGCCATTCGGCTTGAAGAATGCAGGGGCAACTTATCAGCACCTAGTCAACAAAACCTTTGAGGGACAGATTGGATGGAACGTGGAAGCCTATATCGATGATATGCTAGTCAAAAGTTCAAAGGATGAGGATCATTTTGCCGACCTGGAGGAGACGTTTCACAATCTAAGCAAGGTCAATTTGAAACTCAATCTGGAGAAGTGCATTTTCGGGGTGAGGTCGAGCAAATTTCTTGGTTACATGATCAGCGAACAAGGCATTGAGGCTGATCGAGAACATATAAAATCTCTAATCACCATGACACCCCCCAAAATATCAAAGAAGTCCAAGTTCTGATAGGGAGATTGGCCGCTCTGAATAGATTTATCTCTAGGTCTTCGGATAAGTGTGCACACTTTTTCAAGGTGTTGCGAAATGCGAAACAGTTTTGTTGGACCGACGAATGTTCAGCCGCTTTTCACCAAATCCAAGAGTATCTGACGTCACCTGAGGTATTGTCTAAACCATTGGTATGGGAGAAATTAATTGTCTATGTAGCAGTATCAGGGTGTGCGGTCAGTGCCATTCTACTATGTGAAGAGGAATCTCTCCTGAAACCAATCTATTATGTCAATAAGAGTTTGCTGGATGCGGAGAAGCGATATCTTAAATTGGAAAAGGTAGCTTTGGCTTTGGTAACGGCTGCTTGAAAAATGAAACCTTACTTTCAGGCGCATCCTATAATCGTCCGCACAGCTTTTCCCCTGAAAGGTTTATTACAGAGGCCTGATATCTCGGGAAGAATGATTAAATGGTCGGTGGAACTGGGATATTTTGACATAACATTTGAGTCGCGAACGGCGATAAAAGCCCAAGTTTTAGCTGATTTTTTGGTCAAATTTCATTCGGATAGAGAGGATAAAGAAGTCAATGACCATATTGATGAAACGGAATGGTTGGTACGAACAAATGGGGGGTCGAACATTTCTGGGAGTGGGGCAGGTGTCCAATTGATTTCTCCAGAAGGGATAGCGATGTTCCAAGCCATTCGATTCGGTTTCAAGGCCACTAACAACGAAGCTGAGTATGAAGCTGCATTAGCGGGCCTACGTTTGGCTCAGATATGTGGGGCTAGAAAGGTTAAACTAGTCAGCAATTCACAATTGGTGATAAACCAAGCCTTGGGAGACTTTGAAGCCAGAAAATATAAGCTGATACAGTATTTGAAAGCATTGAAAAAGTTGGTATCTGAGTTTGAGGGAGTCAAGTATGAACATGTTCAAAGGGAATCAAACATTGTCCCAGATTCTTTGGCCTCCACTTCAAGAGGAGAGGGATAACCATGGGTCTTGATTCAGGAACATCCCTCGATCCTGTCTGATGAGGAGCATTTGGTAAACGTTCACGAGGAAAGCAATGTGATCACAGATGATTAGAGGTCAGCCATCATCGACTTCTTGAAAAACGATACTTTACCCGTCGGAAAGTATGAGGCTAGGAAAATCAGGTTCAAGTCTCATGGGTATATCCTGCTGGGAGGCGTACTGTATAAGAAATCTCTGAGTCGACCATTATTAAGGTGTCTGAACCAGGCTGAGTCGCAAATCATTCTGTTTGAACTACACGATGGGGAAGGTTCCACCCATTGCGGGTATAAGGCATTAATTCGACGGGTGTTTCTGGCTGGTTACCATTGGCCTACTATTGCTGCAGATGCAAAAGATTTAGTGAAACGATGTGACACGTGTCAGCGCTATGCCAATGTGATCCATAACCCCGGGGTATTATTAGAAAGTATTTCGGAAGCAGTCCCGTTCGATAGGTGGGGCATTGATCTCGTCGGGCATTTACCAATGTCATCCGGGGGCAGACAAACCATCATTATAGCAGTGGATTATTTCTCTAAATGGGTAGAAGCGGAACCACTAGCGGGGACAAAGGCCAAAGATGTGATCAAGTTCGTTGTGTCAAACATTTGTTGTCGTTTTGGTGTGCCATTGCAGATTACAACGGATAACGGACCTCAATTTGATAACAAGGAGTTCAAAAGTTTTTGTGTCTCTAGGGGCATACGACAATGTTTTTCGGCGTCGTTTCACCCTCAAGCTAATGGACAAGTGGAAGTGACTAATCGCACGATTCTCGATGGTTTGAAAAAGAACTTGGAAGGAAATGCGGGAAAATGGCCCGATTATTTGCAAGAAGTACTGCGGGCTTACAGGATGACTCCACGAACAGCCACTGTTGTATCTTCATTTGCTTTAGTCTATGGAATGGACGTCATTGTCCCCCCGGAGATTGTTTTCCCTTCACATCGTGTAGCAACATATGCAGCAGACACGAATGACCAAAGCAGAGCACTGGCTCTCGACTTGGTTGAAGAAAAAAGACAGCAAGCGCAGTTGACGTCCCTCCATTATCAGACTCTTATGAGAAGTCGGTATGCGTCTAAAGTAAATCACAGAGGGTTTAAGGTTGGAGATAAAGTTCTACGTAAAGTTTTCTTGCACACAAAAGACAAGATCCTGGGTAAGTTGGGACCAAATTGGGAAGGCCCCTATGAGGTCACCGAGAAATTAAAACCGGGCACGTATCGGCTAAAAGACAAGGAAGGGCGAGATATCCGTCTCCCGTGGAACATTGAACACTTGAAATTGTATCTTGATTGAGGAGCTAGTTAGCAAGTAATGTTTGTACTTAGCGAGGGCATACTATTTCCTACCCTGTTAGGCACAGGAAGGTTTTAATGATGTGTTTCTATGAGCTGCTTAATACAAAGAATTCTTTGCCTTAACTATTATTTGGGTCACAGCAAGCTGTGCCTCGAATTGTTGTCTCTTCGAATTATTATTTGGGTCACATTAATGTGTGCCTCAAATTTTCTTTGCCTTAACTATTATTTGGATCACAGCAAGCTGCGCCTCGAATTATTGTCTCTTCAAATTATTATTTGGGTCACATTAATGTGTGCCTCGAATTTTCTTTGCCTTAACTATTATTTGGGTCAAAGCAAGCCTTGCCTCAAATTATTGTCTCTTCGAATTATTATTTGGGTCACATTAATGTGTGCCTCGAATTTTCTTTGCCTTAACTATTATTTGGGTCACAGCAAGCTGTGCCTAGAATTATTGTCTCTTCGAATTATTATTTGGGTCACATTAATGCGTGCCTCAAATTTTCTTTGCCTTAACTATTATTTGGGTCACAGCAAGCTGTGCCTCAAATTATTGTCTCTTCGAATTATTATTTGGGTCACATTAATGTGTGCCTCGAATTTTCTTTGCCTTAACTATTATTTGGGTCACAGCAAGCTGTGCCTCGAATTATTGTCTCTTCGAATTATTATTTGGGTCACATTAATGTGTGCCTCGAATTTTCTTTGCCTTAACTATTATGTGGGTCACAGCAAGCTGTGCCTCGAATTAGTGTCTCTTCGAATTATTATTTGGGTCACATTAATATGTGCCTCGAATTGTCTTTGCCTTAAATATTATTTGGGTCACAACAAGTTGTGCCTCGCATTGTTATCTCTCCGAATTATCCTTTGGGTCACAATAACTTGTGCCTTGAATTTTACTTTGCCTTAAACAATTCAGGGCGATCCAAGGTCACAATATTTCATGCCCTGGCTTGACTTTACGCCTCGTTTCATGATGATCAATTATGTGACAAGAGCAAAAATACGAATAATATGATAACACAAATACACACATCAGATTAGAACGTTAGCATAATACAGCATGCCTTAGTCAGCCAACTTACAAAAAGAGCCTCACAAGGCCACAAACAAAGAAAAATTTATCACAATACCCCACATTTTCTCTTAGTCTGAATTCTTCGAGGAGGCACTCCCCTCCGCTTCTGATTCTTCGCTATCACTCACCACTATGTTGGGAGGACGAAGTTCCGGGGGGACAAGCTTCCATAAACTCCCTAAATCATATTCAGGATGTTCAGCATAGATTTGGGTGATTAAACCCGCTCGAGTTATGGCATCCCGGGCATTCAAGTTGCTTGTGCACGTAGCTGCATAAGCATTTACAGCCTTCTCTTTTTCCTCCTCGACTTGCCTAGGAAAGTTTTCCACCCGCTTTAATAACTGATCTCGATCTTCTTTTACCTTTTTAAAACTGGCAGTACAGTCTTCGAATCCATCACATGCTAGAAGATGTCCTTTCTTGTATTCAGCTATCAATTTTTCTTGGACATCGGTCTTTTTCTTATACAGGTCCCTCTCTTCCTGATAGCACCTCTCCAGCATTATCACATAATTTTCGGAGGCAGATAAGCGCTCATACAAAGCATCTGCTTGGCTCTCTATGACTGCGTGCTGTTTCTTGGCTTCCTCGAGCTGAGAAGCAGACAACAACGACTTAAATTTGTAATGATTTTTCCGTTTCTCAAGGTGCTGCATCTTTTCCCCCTATTTACTGAGGTATGCAGCAATCGTCGAAGGCTTAGCGAGAATTCGTCGTGAAGAGGAACTTCGAAGGAGCTAGACGGAGAGCCTAATGATGAGTCAAAATCTGAAAACCCACAATAAACAGTATCCTGATCAATATGCTGAGGAGGATTTCTCTGAGGAATGGGGAGAGGTGCTAGCTTTGGGCTATTTTCGAGGGGGCAGGGCTTAATGCTTCAGTAAGAGGCGAGTTTGGTCTCTGATGTGAACTTTCTTTGGTTGAGTCACCACCTTATTTCTCGGGTTCACTTGATATTTCTTGCACCTCGTTGGCCGAGGCAGTCTCCTGTCTATCATCCGGTGTTTCACCATCTTCGGATAATTCTTGGATGGGTTCTAGGACAACTTTTCCCTTTTTGTCTTTTACTTTGGCATTCTTTTTCGATGGAAATATGGAAGTAGTGGGTGGAGAATTGGAGTTAGATGATACATCATTGATTGAGGGAGGTAACTCTTGAGTGGTAACCGCTTCCTCACGACCTAACTGTTGCTCTTTAGTTGAGGTCTCCTCGTCAGGAGGATCTTCAAGATGACTCTTCGAACGAGAGCGTTTGGGAAGATAAATCACTATATCTTTTTGGCTCACGCGCTCCATAACTTCTCGTTCCGATGGAGGAGCCATTAATCCTCTCATGCTAATTCGGTCGAGGGGGTTGAGCCTCCACAATCGACTCCTGGCTTGATTATTATCCGTAAAGCAGAGTCGAAATCGGTTCTCCCAGTGATCTTTGGCCCACAGATGAAGTTTGATGAACATGTTAGTGGCACCTTCAACATATTCAGAATATGGCTTCGATATCCCGGTCATAGCTGCAAAAAATAGGTAGCCAACATAAAGTATAGTCACATAGCAAAGTTCGATGCAGAATAAGTGGCTTAGAAGGCCAGAAACTTACATGTGTTGGTCCACATCAGAGACAACTTGTGAGGATTTGAGGGGGTGGCCTCTAAACCTGTCTCCCAGTGGCCGGAGAAGAACACGAATTGCTGCCTCCATTTCTTGTCAGCCTCTAACAGATCTCTCAAGACTTTTTGTCCCCAGTTGAAAGTTAACGAGTAGAAGGAAATAAAGGATTCCTGGCCAGACCTGCTAGGCCGATGAGTTGTTCTAGTGAAAATTCGTGACCCGAGAGCCGGGAGGCCATAATACAGGCCATCAGAGTAAACCACATATTGGGGCCAACTTGTAAAGGACAAAGATCAATCTTCGCCAAATATTCGATGAAGAAGGGGTCAAGGGGATACCTTAGCCCCCAGTCCATGATCTCAGTATACATTACTAGCTCATTGTCCCTCACTGACAGAGGCGTCTCACCTTCCGAGGGGAACCTGATTGTAATATAGGAGGGAATGCACCATCGAGTCTTTAGCATAGCCTCATCGCCTTGTGAAAAATACTTGTATTGAATATTGTACAGAGCTACCATATGTTTATTTTCGATACCCCGAATATTGCGACCGACAATACCATCTAGCTCTAAGGGTAGCATAATATCCACTTTGGATTTTGGGGCAATCCGACGAGCTTGCTCTTCGGATATTGTAAGAGAAGAGGAGGTCGTGTTGCTCAAGGACCCTAAAAAGGGGATTACAGACACTTTCGGTTCGAGGGACATTGCTGCAGGAGCTTTTCCTTTGGCATCTAAGCTTTTGCTTCGTCTGTTTTGCATGTCCTCTTCGGTAATGATCGTCTTCGAAGGAGAAAACTGAGTCCCGTGAATGGTCATAGAAGGAGTAGAGGGCAGACTTGACTCCTCTGAATCCTTTTTACGTGGAGGACTGGTAGATATCCGAGGAGGGCAGTTAGATGTCCGAGAAGGGTTGGAAGCAGGCTCTCGAATGACCAGTGGTGTCTCTTTAGCACGTTTTCGCTCCTGCGAACTCTTCTTATCTTTATGAGATCTCTTTCTCTTCCCGGACGAGTGTTTGTGCTGTTTATCTTTACCCATGCTTCCGAGGGGGCTAGGATCACTACGTAGACTTTGTCGCGCGACTTCTAGGGGAATAATGGCAGTCGAATCTGCTGAGGGAGGCCAGGAACCAAAGAAAGTAGTAACAGATGGTTGGGTTTGGGGCCTCACGTCTTCCCCGGCAGCAACTCTCTCCTTGAACCGTTTGCTGATCAACAACCACTCAGGAATCCGACGGGGTTTACTCGCCAACTTTCTCTCTCTAGAAAACTTTGAACAAAAAGTTGGAGCAATAAGGGGTGGAGACCCATATTTATAGATGAAGGTAGGACTTCTGGATAGACCAGGCCCGGGGACTTTTTCTGGTGTTTGCCTAGGGGCATTATGGGCCACGTAGGTGTAAATTACACTGACACATAAACCACAGGAAAAGATGTAGAGTTTTCTTTCGTCAGAGAATGTCTTGGGAATAAGAAGAGTTTTTGAAAAGATATGCTGACAAGCGTTTTTGATTGTTGAGGTCATGGTAGATGGATTAATCATGGCACCTCATTTAGCCTTGAAATTAATAGCTTTGGCGCGTTGTTACAGCGAAAATTGAGGGGCTCATATTGGCTAAATAGGTGCAAGGATTAGGGGGCCCCAGTTATCAGGATTAATTCGAAGAGGGGCGATTTTCGAGGAAGACTCTTTGGCTTCGAAAGTTCAAAGTAAATTATTAGGATTCGAAGAAATGAGATGTTTGAGGAAGACTCTTTGGCTTTGAAAGTTCGAGGCAAATTATTAGGGTGCCAAAAAAAATTCGTACTTTGCCTCAAGAAGAATTATTCGAGGAAAGTACCCTTCACAGTCCCAATAAAAGAACTTTTACTAGGACTGGGGGGCTACTGATAAGGAAGAATAAAAGACAAGGAGAAAAGTGTGAAGAAAAAACATGATAGGAGAAAATTGTAAAGAATAAATGCGATAGGAGGAAAAGGCAGAAAGGAAATTGTATGAGGGGAAAATTGTATAAACTATTAAAGAAATAACCAGAATAGGAAGAAAATAAGATGTAGGGACTAAAAATGTAATAAATGGGAATTAAAGCGTGTGGGATCCGCGATAGTACTATAAAATGACCACACACGCTTCACAGATCCCGAGATGAATAATATAATACTTTCTCTCTCTACTTAAGCTAAGCTCTCACTTTCTCTCTCTAAAACAGCTCCTAAACAAAGTGAATTCATCTATTTTGACACTAAGAGATTCTCGTATCGCATAATCACCCTCAGACTTTCTCAAAACTCACTAGTCACCACTGCATCCTTGTATGTCCCCTCGACGTCTCTCATATCATCATTGTCGAATTAAAATATTAGAGAAGGGCTCATTTAAAGGTGTGGTGAAGCCCGGGTTTCAAACTGTGTGGCTAAGCTCACAATATGCCTTTTGAGAGAATTTTTTTTAACCTTGCCATTGTATCCCTATCGAAAATAGGTAGCGACTCAAAATATTTGCATAAATCATTGACATTTCACTTAGGCTTGGGAATGGCCTCTTCTATTATATTTATCACATTCTGATCCTGCTTAGGATCCAAATATTATGAGGTTATATCAAACGAGTCAATAGGATCTGAAATAACCATAGTGTTCTCTTGTTGTAGAGCTACAATGACTTCTATTCCCATAAGATTATGTTTTTACTGTTGTTTAACAAACGTCCTCAACTTTTTGTTCGCATGTATCTCATTTTTCAATGCTATATAGTTTTTGTATCATGTATGATACTTACAATGCATGTTACTTTGGTTTTTCCTCTGATTCTAAATTGGGAGGGGCTTGCGGAATTGTATATGGTTCCCTGCTTTTATAAAAAATAGTTGACACACACTCACTCAACTTAGCAAAGTGAGAAAGTCAAACTAATTTATTCAACATGAGTCTAGTTTTTTATTAAACGGTTGCCACCTCTTGAACTGCCCTATGTCAAGGTGGCAACTGGTTTGATACCTTAAATCGGAATTAAAGTGATTGGTGATAAGTCTGAACCGGTTGTGGTTGAGGAATTTGTGCAGGTTCCCGTTGGTAAATCACAATATGGGACTGTAAACTATGCTCTTGTTAAGAAGACAACTTTGATGTTTGAGTTTCCTCAACTAGAATCCGATTTTCAACCTGCTAACAGCTCTCCAAATATGAAAGCTTGCTTTTTGGGGACGTTGTCCTTCATAACATAAGGAAACAATCCCAACCTAAACCTAGTTAACACCATGGTTTCTTTGCATGCCTCTAGCTCGGTTTTTGTCTCAATGAATTGTCTGGTATGATCCATCAAGATTTCCCCCACCCTCTATCGATTATATATAATAGTTTCCTTATTAGCTCGGAATTATTTTCCCCCTACAAAATATTTCTTGAACATATCAAAGTTTTTTATGCACTTGTGCGGTAGACAATTATACCAAATCGAGGCATCGTCCTTAAAATTCTACGAAATTGCTTGGCACATCAGCTCGTTATCATCGTCAAAATTTATCACGAAGTTTTAATAGTTTTATATGACTGCATGGGTCTTTTTTCCATCGAACTTATATAACTTGGAAATATCAAAACGCTTCAGTAATTGCAATGACAATACTTCATCAGATAACAGAGATGGTCTTCAATTATGCCTAGTTCTAACATACCACTCCCAAGACCTTCAGTAAATATCGCGCATAAAAATTCCTTAGACGGATTTAAAAACTGAATAGTCACACGATATCCGAGACTCTGGCTTCCTGAGAGGAAATGAACATAGGGAGTCGTTTGTTCTCCTCTTCTGATAACTACCACTTTATCTTTATCCATTGAGATGGGGGTCAATTTTATGGGTGTCGCTTATCTTCTTTTTCGAATCCATAAACTGGTAAGAAACCCAAAGTTAGTCTTTTTGCTTTTTCAAAGTTTTCTTATTTCCCTTCCTCCCGTGTCAGTAGTTTTCATTCACGGAAAAAGACACATTAGAGTCGTAAATGAGGAATCACTAGACTATGTTGAATCATACCATCGCCTGGATTTTCTCTCTTTCCATGTCTAGTAACGACTCCGACACCTTTCATAATTATAATTTTGAGCCCGATGCCCGTCTTCCACTTCGACATCCTCCAAAGATCACTCCATCTGACTTGAGTATTTTCTCGTCCAGTGCGGTCTTTTTCAGCACTTAGCTTTGTAATATCTTTCAACAATTTATTTCTCGTCATTACAAGGCATATCATTTTAATTGTTCCTCGATGTATTTATTGTTGTAGTGTTGTTATTCAAGTTGGTGCTTCTTGAATTGGTGGTCTTAAAAAACAGACCCAACCCCAGTATCCTATATCACAACCACGGTCTCCTCTTGAAAGTCTGTGTTCGTCTCTCTTAATAATTTTACAATTTAGAGTAGTGATTTAGGATAAAATAGCTTTGGATATCAATCTTCTTCTACTGTGGTCGCTAATGATCCCTCCAAATATATCTAGACCTGAACCCGCTGCCAGATAATGCTAGAACTAAGTCTAGAGAGAGAAACACATAAATCAGAGAGATAAAATTTCAAAGAGTGGTTATAGTATATTAATCGTTCACCCTTCCCAAAAATGGAATCTTACTTTATATATAATAAATATGGTAGGCCCAAACCCACATCGATGACCCATTTTATATTATTTCATCGTTTTCTTATACTAAACTTACTCATACAATTATTATTATTATACCATATACCCTAAATATTACGAGTTTATGTCATTATTATTACAAACTCATGTATTTAGACAATCTCATTCAACACTTGTTCGACTCGATCAGACCCGGATATATTACACCCTTCAATATGGACAGATTAAATTTTACAACTCCTAATTTTTAAAAAAATTCATAATTATATATATGTATAGTTTTCTTAATATTACTACTAAGAAAGATATAATTTTTAATATTCATTTATTGAAGTTAAATTTTTATATTGTACAAGACGTATGATGGTTCATTAAACAATTCCTTTGGAGAATTATGAATTATAGGCTCTATTAAAAGGTCAATAATTTCATAATAAATGAAATTTATTTGGTAGAAGACCTTACGAATATCTGAATTCAATCAATTTTCATTCTTGTTACAATATTCCTTATGTAAATAATAAAGTTCTGAATGTGATCCAATAGAAGTTTGAACTAGATTTTCCTCCACATCATAATATTTTGAATGTTTTTATAAAGATCTTTACAGTGTAATAGAAGCTAAAACTTAGATTATTTTATTTTATCATAAAAAATCTTAATATTTGTTGGGAATATAGGTACCGCATATTTCATCTCCATATATAAGTAAGAACAACTGATCTCCGCACCAGTATGATATTGTCCGTTTTGGCCCCGAAAGGCCGCACGACTTTGCTTTTGGTCCACTTCCAAAAGGCCTCATACTAGTTGAGATATGTTCTCACTTATATACTATTGATCCTTCACATATCTAACCGATGTGGGATGTGGGACTTTGGTCGCCACCCTAACAAATATTCCTCTCGAACAAAGTACCATTTTATCCTCCTCTCAATTGACTTCCATCCACTCACTCTAATCAGAGATTGCTCCACCTGAGCAACAAAGCTTTTATAGTGGATCTATCTGCTCACATCCTATTAGACCATATTATCATGTTCCTTAGCACCAGTCCCCACTCCAATCAAGTACCACTTCTTGATGAGTCACATGCACTCCGAACTAGGATCTCTAGAAAAGATCATTCAGCTTGAGCATTGCCACTAGTACATTATGTTTGACATCTGAGAATTTTACCTATATCGCGTTATGTCTGGGCCTTGTGCTCTGATACCATTTGTTAGGAAGATGGGTACCGCGTACTCCATCTCTATATATAAGTAAGAACAACCGATCTACACACTAGTATGATATTGTCAGATTTGGGCCCAAAGGTCCGCACGACTTTGCTTTTGGTCCACTTTATATTCTCACTTATATAATATTGATCCTTCCTATATCTAACCGACGTGGGATGTGGGACTTTGGTCGCGACCTTAACAATATTCTTGTATAACTCTTTATAAACTCACCAAAACTGGAGCCGAATTCTTTGTATTGTATACTATCACAACTTAACGTATAACTTACTAGAGTATACCTAAATATTTTGTACCATAATATACTTTGAACGTCTAAATTAGTTCAAGGATGTGATATATCCTATCTAGTTCTTAGACATCTGTAAGGAGATAAATTCCAATCAAACTCCATATACTTAAAACAAAATAAACAATGAGCATGTAAATCATCATTTTGCAAATCCTATATTTGAAGTGTCAACAACAATGGGTAATTGCATCCCACAATGTGATCATACATTCACAACTATAAATGTTTCCTAATATGCACATAATGAGGTCACATAACTGTGAACTCCCAAACACATAATAAAACACCCAAACATGATAAATACATTGAATAATTAGCCAACCTACATGTGTAAAACATGTTGAATAACATATTAGAAACATACTACCACATCATATATACATAACTTAATTCTACTAAACATTAAAATATACATATACATGATTGGTTTTACCTTTGTATGAGATATATACACCAACCTCGATTAAAAGCATCATAACAAAAAAAATTGAAAAAACTACAGGTTTTGGACACGTAATGCACCTTCATCACTAATCGTTCCAGAAATCTTTGGAGGAGGTTTTTTAGTAAAATAATGTTTAGAGGACTAAATGTGTTATTCAGAGTACTTAGTCAATATTTTAGAGAGAGAAAGACATATTGTAAAGAGAGAAAGTAAAACGATACTCGTTAAAACCTTTTTGTGCCTATCAGGGTAGGAAAGAATGTGCCACCGATAATTTACATAAAAACACATATATGTATATATATATATATATATATTACATTCACTCTAAGTACAATTTAAGATGCTCTATATTCAAAAAGTGCTTAAGATTTCTTCCTTCTTTATCTTTAATCTGATACGTTTTAGGCTTCACATTCTCTGTTATTTCATAAGGGCCTTCCCAATTATGACTTAATTTTTTGAGGTGATTTTCCTTGGTGTGAAGAAAAATCTTCCTTAACACTTTATCGCTCACCTTAAATTCCATTCCTTTTACTTTGGAGGCATATCTGCTTCTCATCATCGTTTGATAATATAATGATTTAATTTGTGATCGCTTTCTTTTTTCTTCAACCAAATCCAGCTCCACTATTCTACTTATATCATTAGGCTCCTTGTAATATGTCATGACACGATAGGATGGAAAAAATTCTTCGGATGGTACTACAACATCCATCCCAGATACTAATGCAAATAGAGATTCTGACGTTGTTGTTTGAGGAATTGTACAATATGCCCAAAGAAGATCTTGCAAATAATTAGTCCACTTTCCTGCATTTCCTTCCAGATTTTTCTTTAATCCATCAAGAATTGTTCGATTGATAACTTCTACTTGCCCATTTTCTTGTGGGTGGAGATGAATTGTAAAACATTATTGTATCCTTTGAGAATTACAAAAGTTTTTCAAATCTTTGTTGTCGAATTGAGGCCATTATTTGTAGTGATTTTCATTGGGACCCAAAAACGAAACAAATATTCGAAGTAATAAATCTAATTAAATCTTTGGATATTTTCCCTACTAATGGTTCCTCCACCCATTTAGAAAAGTAATCTACCACCACAATTATCGTCTGTCGTCCCCTAGAAGCCATTGGAAGAGGACCCACAAGATCAATACCCCATCGGTCAAACGAAAATGCCTTTGATATACTTTCGAGGGGAACTCGTGGTTTATGAATTATATTAGCAAACCTTTGACATGTATCACATTTTTTAACCAACTCTTTTGCATCGGACGATATCGTAGGCCAATAATATCCTGCTAAAAATACTCTTCTGATTAATGATTTATACCTGGTGAGGTTTATTTTTGTTTGAGGGTAATCTTGTCCACTGTTTTGTGGTATTTTGAAGGTATTTGTTTGGATAGAGTGTAGAGGGAGAATTGAGCTGCATGGTTGTATTTAATTTTTTATTACCCTCATTAAATGAAAGTGGTTGGGTATTTATACCCTTAATTGTGGGCCACATGGGTTTTTCGGGTTGACTTATGGATTCGGGTCGAGTTCAAAGACCCATTAGTTTTAAACAGGTAGATAATTAGCTTAGTCATGAAGTGATTAAGCTTTTAATACATTAGTTCAGTTCAGACGGTTCAGTGAGTGGATGTTGTCCGAATTGCCCCTGTTTGGTCCTCACAAAGAGTGGCAATAAATTCCGGACTCATCAGTAGCCCCTTTTTTAGGTTGTGTTCGAATGCCTTTGGCAAGACCTAAAAAATAGCTCAAGTGTAGTCATAACTTTGTCCAGACATTTTGAAAATGTGTAACGACTTTAACTGGACAGACTGAAACCCTTAGAAGCTAGGCAGTTTTACCAGAGATCGTGGGACACGTGTCCTTCCCACATTCGCCACACCAGCCGTATTTCTCCTAGAAGGGTGCTCCCACTTGCTTTTAAAAAGAAACTTCTTCATTTAATGCTGATGACATCAGCGCCGTCTTTAATCATTACATTTACCCTTTCGAATTCTCCTAAGAATCGAAGCATCTTTTGCTCTTTTACTATAAATCAATTCACTTTTTACTGTTTTATCATCTCCTTCATCTTTACTCTGTTAATCTTCAAAGTTTTCATCTCTAAAAAAACCTCTCTTCTTGTGTGAGTTTATGTTCACAGCAAGAAACACTTTAGTAAAATGTAGGTGGCTCAATTTGTCAGAGTTGGAAAAGGTTCAAAAGGTTGAACGAGAAAGACGCCTGCAAGCCTCCCTATTTCCCCTGTTAATAAACCAGAAACACCAAGCTCAGAGCCTGACCGGGGTTCTTCTTCAACTAAGAGTGCTAAACCTAGGAGGTTGTTCCAGTCCAACCTTTCACCAATCGCCTCGGGCTCATCGGTTCAAGAGTCAGAGCCTGTTGTTGAACCAGGGCAGGCAGTCACAAGTTTCAAGAAACCTTCCCCATTTATTGCCATGGGGTCAGATGCTGATATCTCCTCGGAGAAGCTGGCAGATTGACGAAAGGGTCGTCTGGTAAAATGGCAGGCTGCTGGCACACATCCTAAACTAAAATCCACGCCTTCGAAATCCGGGGCAAAAAGTAAAAACACAGGGTCAGAAGCACCCATCAAAACTTCCAAGGACAAGCTGTCCGGACCGGAGGCAACTAGCTCAAGTCTTTGAAAAGAGATCTCCGGGTCCGAGCCCCAACCGGACTCTAGACCCCAAGAGGGAAAGGATGCTCAATAATCCGAAGGGCCTACTGAGCCAATCACCAGCCCCTCTCTACCTAAGACAGTTGACAAACCCTCCATGGTAATGGAGGATATAATGGAGGATAGCATTGAGAAGCCCCTTTCGAGACTGACGTCTCCGGGCAAACAAGTGAAACTTTCATGGCTAGGAAGTGCAAAGGCAAGGAAAAAGTATGTTTAAAGCACCCGGACCTGCCGGAGTGCCTTATGGGAAATGTGGGACCTTCTTTTCACAAGGTAAACGTTAAATACTTGCTGGCCATGCAGAAAATCAAGTACGCTTTCATTTACACAACTGAACTTGGCCGGATAAGGACAAAGTGGGGTATTCCAGAGAATTTCAAAGTAAGGATCCCAATCAATCCGGAGACGCCCATGGATTGTAAGCTCAACGAGATTGTCTTATATACTGAGCTATTCAAATGGGGACTTAGGTTTCCCTTGGACCCAGAAATAGTCAGATATTTCCATCTGATTAAGCTTTGTCCAAGCCAGCTAAGTCCTAATGCATGGTTCACCCTTATGGCATGTATTATGGCCTCAAGGCTCTCCAGAATTCCTCTTCCGATGGAGCAATTTGCTGCTGTGGCAAGACTCTACAGAAATCATGTCATCCTTTTCTATCATTTCAACATGGGTGACAATTACAAGGTAGAGGATGACTTACTTGAGTCGGAGAAAGGCTGGAAGACTCAATTTATGTTCGTCAACGGTGCTTGGGAGAACGGAAAGAAAATTAAAGCTGGTGTCAACCTAAGCATGCTCACCAGCAGATGGCGAAGTGATGGTAATAATCTCACCAGATACTTCTACTTTCACTTTATAATTTTCTTTTATCTAACTCTTTTTCCTTTTGCTTTTTGGTAGTGCTGCCCAAGGATTTCAACGATCACCTAGAGGCCGGGCAAACTACTTGTGCCAAGCTGAATGCTTGGACAGCTGAAAAATGGGCAAACCGCTTCCACAACTACTTTACCGGACGCAATCTAGCCAGATCTTATCTGTGGAATACAACGGACCGGAGGGATCTGTCTTGGGAGGAATTAACTACTCCACCCCCTCTAGGAGTGATCCTCCGGAAGACAGAGGGAAAAGATGGAAATCTGTTCTTGCCGGGCAGAGCTAAAGCCCCAAGCAAGATGAAGGGCAAAAAGGCTAAGGTCGGGCGAGGTGTGGCAGAGGCCAATCCTATTGAGGTGGAAGAAGTTGTCCCAACAAACCCCAAGGGACAAGGTCAAGGGCAAATCGATGATACCTTACTACAGGTGGTGGAATACGAGAGAACCAAGGAAGCTGCTGGGTCTTCAAAACTTCAAAAGGTCCTTAAAAAGGACAGAAAACGGGGAGCAGAAGGTGAAGGCCGGGATGCCAAGAGAAAGAAAACTTCCAAGGGAGATGAGGTTTCTCTCCGGGATCCAGAGCCACTCCCTCCAGCTGACCCTACTGATCCTAATCGAACAGAAGAAATCCCCGGTGACTTTCAAACCGGAGAAGTTTGAGGAGGGGATATCAGTATTGATGGTGTCGACATTATTGGGCTTGAGGGGCTTAGTCTCTACTTTGAAAACCTCCCTAGAGATGATTTTGCTGGGCCCTACCTCCCCCCAGGTTCTTCGAACACCGTCACATTCAACGGTAAGTCTTTTTCTGTCTCAAGCGAAAGGGATGTCATTGCTCACTTCATTCTGAGCAATGTCCAGCCAGTGCTTATTTTGGAAAAGCAAGTACGCAATCAGTCAGCCATCATCAACACTCTTAATTCTGACAAAGAGAAACTGTCTAGCGATCTTCTTAGTGCCAGCCAAAATACTGAGGCATTGAGGAAAGAGAATGAGGAGTTGAAGAAACGTCAGGAGGACTTGACCAACAGGTTAGCCACTTCGGAAGGAGTTGTCAAATAACTCAAACTAAAGCAATTTGTTCTAGAAAGAGACCTCTGGTCATCAAAAGAAGAGGTGAAGGCCAAAGATAAAACCATTCATGCCTTAACTAATAATAAGGTCTCTCTTGAGAATAGTGTGTCCAAGGCTGAGCAAGAAAATGCTGTCTTGTTGAGGGAGCAGGAGAAAACAATCCAGGCTAGGATGGATGCTTACACCAATGAAGTGATAGATTCTCAGGAGGCAAGGTATGTTGAGGTTAGGTCAGATATGGTTCTACTATTTCATGAAAAAATTCCGAAGAAGACCTTGGGGGATTTATGGCGATTTGTGGAGTACAAAGACATTCCTCATCATACCATGTCTGTTGGTGATAAGTAAAACTACTCTAGTGAGGACACCAGTGATGAAGAAGAAGAGACCGGGGAGAGTCCGGATGATGACCCAAAGAAGAAAAACCCAAGTGAGGCTGAGCCATCTTCAAAGGCTCAGTCTTAAAGTATCAATTATCTTTTTAACTTTGTTGTGATTGAACCAAAGTCCTTGGATGGCCAAGGCATTTTTTGTAACCGTTTCCGGTCCTTGTCCGGATAAATCTTTCTTGTTTTGACAACTCAAAGTCCTTGGATGGCCAAGGCATTTCGTATGTTTTAATGAGTAATTTCATTTTGCATAACTCCTGCATCGTTTCATGATTTTTTTTTTCAGTTTTGGTGGCTAATGTTTAAACAGCCCTTAGTTATTTCACAAGTACTTTAAAGTGAGAGTGTTTAAATTCTCCGATGACCAATGTTTAAGTAGTCATCACTCCACCAATTTAATCCGGTCTCCTATTAAAAACAATTTCAGAAAAAGCTTTTAATTAAACCACTCCGAATCTTTTAAGAAGGCATCAAATTTTATAAAAAATCCCGGATACCTCATTAAAACCTCCCCGCGCCACCAGGGTAGGAAATAGTATGCCCCCAAATATTTACATGAACTGTTAAGCAAGTAAATATTTACATAGTTTCTATTCCAAGTACAACTGGAGGTGTTCAATGTTCCGGGGGTGATTCAAAATTCTTCCATCTTTGTCTTGGAGCCGGTATGTCCCAGGCTTAAGCTTTTCAATGACCACATAGGGTCCTTTCCAAGTTGGAGCCAACTTACCAAACTGCTTCTCTTTATTATGTAGGAAAACTTTTCTTAATACCTTATCCCCTGGCTGAAAATCCCTTCTCTTAACTTTAGAAGCAAACCTGCTTCTCATCAAACCTTGATAGTGTGCATCTCTAAGGTGAGCCTTAACTCTTCTTTCTTCTATTAAGTCAAGCTGGCCTCTGATTGCCACCTCGTTAGCGTGTTCGGAAAAATTATGAACTCAAAATGAAGGGAGAGTAGCTTCTATGGGAGCTATGGCATCCATCCCATATACTAAGGCAAAGGGAGACTCTTGTGTTGCAGCCCCGTGAGTGGTCCGGTAAGCCCACAAAACTTCTTGCAAATAACTATGCCATTTTCCAGCAGCCCCTTCTAAATTATTCTTTAGATCGGACAGTATTATCATGTTGGCCACTTCGACTTGACCATTTGCTTGTGGGTGGAAAGGAGAAGAGAAGCAATGTTGTATACCTCTAGAGGCACAGAAACTCTCCATTTCTTTGTTGTCGAACTGTGGCCCATTGTCTGTTGTTATCTTTTGTGGAATTCCAAATCTGCAATAGATATTAGATACAATGAATTTTATAACAGCTTTTGATGTCGTACCTGCCAATGGAGCTGCTTCGATCCACTTCGAAAAGTAATCAATAGCAATGATTATAGTTCTGCGCCCCCCAGATGCCATGGGTAGAGGTCCCACTAGATCCAACCCCCATCGAGCAAAAGGTATTGGCTCAGAAATCGACTCTAAAGGGATGGCTGGGATATGAATTTCATTGTTATATCTCTGGTATGGGTCACACTTTTTTACCAACTCCCTAACATCTTGCATTATGGAGGGCCAACAGTACCCAACTAACAAAACTCTTCTTGTTAGAACCCTGAATCCACAGTGAGCTGATCCCTCGCCATCATGTAACTCAGAGAGCACTATTTGAGACTCGTGAACCCCCAAACATTGTAAGAGGGGTTTATTATAAGACTTCTTATAAAGAATATCTCTTAGGATAACAAAACCACGAGCCTTGTACTTTACTTTTCTTGCTATTGATTTTTCCGGAGGCAAGATGCCATCTGAGAGATATTAAAGGAGAGGAAATCTCCAATCTTGAGGCTGTTATATCTGTATATTGAAACTTTCTTCTCCCTTATCCGGATTGATTTGAATGGATGGGCACTCCAGCACATGAATCCAAGGGTATGACTTAGTATAGGCTATGGTTACCAAGGAGTCTGCCAATATATTTTCTGTTCGGGGTATGTGTTCATAGATGATGCTCTTGAAATTAAGTGCCACTTCTTTGAGAAGAAGTAAGTATTTAACCAGCTGCTCCTTTTTGTCTCCGGATTGACCTTGTGCATGATAAATAAGAAGTTGAGAATCGCTCATTAACTTGACCATTTTGGCTCTACAAATAAGAGTTAATTTCAAACCAGCTATAACAGCTTCATATTCGGACTCATTATTAGAAGCCCTGAAAGCAAAACATATAGATTGGTACATTATGTCACCATACGGAGAGGTCAAACATACCCCAGCACCACATCCCATGGTACTTGATCCACCATTAGTCCGGATGATCCAGACTTTTTTGTCTTTCACACAAGTTGTTTGCTTAGTATCCCTATCTGAGTAGAATTCAACTAAGAAATCTGCCACCGCTTGGGCTTTGACTGTTGTCCGAGGGGAAAAATCAATATCGTAGTCTCCCAATTCCACTGAACACTTAGTCATTCTACTTGAAATGTCGGCCTTTTGGAGAACGTTTTTTAAGGGAAAAGACGTCCGAACAATAATGAGATGAGCCTGAAAATAAGGTCTCATCTTCCTCGCAGCAATCACCAGGGCTAGCGCTATTTTTTCAAGCTTCAAATAACGCTTTTCTGCATCAATCAAACTCTTGCTAATGTAATACACCGGACGGGGATAATTATCTACCTCCCTTACCAATACTGCACTTATGGCACAACTAGAGACTGCCAAGTATATGAAAAGAGTCTCTTCATCAACGGGTTTAAACAAAGTCTTTGGGGATGAAAAATGCTTTTTGATTTCATCGAATGCCTCATCACACTGTGAGGACCAATCAAAGTCCTTTGCACCTTTCAAAGTTTGAAAAAATGGGGCACACTTGTCTGAAGACCTTGAAATGAATCGATTTAATGCAGCCAACCTCCCAGTCAATCGTTGTACTTCCTTAACATTGCGAGGAGGCTCCATTTGCAGTAAAGCATTAAGTTGGTCCGGATCAGGTTGTATCCCTTGGTCCCTTATTACATACCCCAGGAATTTCCCGGACTGTACTCCAAACACACACTTTTCTGGGTTTAATTTCAAATTTACTTTCACTAAGTTAGCAAAAGTTTCTTGGAGATCTGCCAAGTGTAGTTCTTCGTCCACACTTTTCACCATCATGTCGTCAATGTAAACTTTCATGTTTCTTCCAATTTGATAAGCAAAATCCTTGTTTACCAACCTCTGATAAGTAGCCCCAGCATTTTTTAACCCAAATGGCATCACCTTGTAACAATGAAGGCCCCTATCAGTAACAAACATAGTATGTTCGGATCCACTTGAATTTGATTATATCCAGAGAAAGCATCCATAAAAGATAGCAGCTTGTTTCCAGATGTGGAATCCACCAACTGATCAATCCGGGGGACCGGGTATAAATCCTTTGGGCAAGCTCTGTTGAGATCTGTAAAATCGATGCACATACGCCATTTGCCATTTTTCTTTTTTACCAATACCGGATTGGCTGTCCATAAAGGGTATTGAGACTCCTTTATGTGCCCCATTTTAGTAAGTCGGTCGACCTCTTGAACTATGACATCAGCCTTTTCCTTAGAAAAAGCTATTATCTTTTGTATCACAGGTGTTATGTCCCTTTGGATGGATAGTTGGTGCGATATGATATCTGCTGGTACTCCGGTAACATCAGCATTGCACCAAGCAAAAACATGCTGATGGTCTTTCAAGAACTTTAACATTTTACCCTTTAATTCCACTGTCATCTTGGATCCTATCTTGACACTTTTTTCTTGAGGCAAAGAGTGTGTTTCGACTTCAATCGGTATTAAAACTCCAGGGGTCTCTCTGGGGTCATCAATTTCACCCTCTCCCCTAGAAAGCCCCTCAAACTGCTATTCCTCATTGATCCGAACTGCCCCCAACTTCCGAGGAGCCAGTGCTGTTGCATAAAACTCTCTTGATACCTTTTGGCTGCTCCGAACAACTCCCACTTGTCCTTGCACAACATATTTCAAACATTGGTGGACTGTTGAGGCCACTGCATGCATCCTAGAGAGCCAAGACCTCCCCAGAATAACATTATAACAAGTGGGACAATCCACCACGACGAACAGTATTCTAACCATCTTTTTAAAAGGGCCTTTGCCCAACAAAACCTCCTCCTCGAACTCCCCGATCACATTTGCTGAGCTTCTAGTGAAACCCACAATTGACCTGTTCGAACACTGAATTACTGCTGGATTCTTCATTTTTTTGTAGGAAGTTAAAAAGAGTATATTGGCTGAACTTCCGGTGTCCACCAAAATTCGTCTTATGTCATTGCCCCCGATGGATGCTCCTATGAAAACAACATCTTCATGAGGACCAGCTATATCCCTCAAGTCATCCTCATAAAAAACAATGAAGGGAAATGGAATCTGCGATTGATACGAAGTCATGCCTCCTTCCAGTTGGGTAGCTAAAGTATGAACATGCCTCTTTCTTGAAGAAGCAGTTGGTGTTGTCATGGTGTCTCCTCTGAAAATTGTGAGTGACTCATAAAAGTTGATAAGTCCGGACACCGATTTGCAATGTTCCTGCATTGTTCGGACCTGTCGGATGAGCGTTATCAGGCCTATTTCCTCCTCTTCTTTTAACATATGCTCCCAATTTTTCTCTTTCAATCAAATTCTGGACTTCTTTCTTCAAAGCTATACAATCCTCAGTGGTATCGCCAGTATCATTGTGATACTGGCAAAAACAATTGTTACGGCTCTCCCTAGGAGACTGTAACGCAGCCGGCCTTCTATAATGTACTTCGTCTTTTGTTTTGTCATAATTAGTGGCTACGTTTTCTTTTAATTCTACAAACCACTCCGGTTGAACCCAAGCCCCTCGTTTATTTCTAGATTGCTGACTCTGAGCTGGAGCAGCTGGCTGAGACTGAGCTTTGGTTCTGTTATGACTTTGCCCGGCCTCTCTAGCCTTGTTCCCGGACTGGTTTTGGTTTGGATTCGGTGCAGCCGGAGCAGACCTCACCTGCCTGTGTATCCTAGTTTTCTTTGTTTCATCTACATTAATCTGCTTTCTGACCTGATTCAGCAAACCTTCCCATGTCATGGCCTTTTTCCTGGTTACTGAATCAGCCAGGTTTCTAGGGTCTAAGCCCTGCCTCATAGAAGCTATTGCTACTTGTTCAAAGCAATCATCCAACCCAATTTTGGTGTTTACAAAGCGACTTATGTATTCATTTAGAGATTCGTTTGGTTCTTGGGCACAATGGATAATCGTGTCTCCATTTCCCTTTACCTTCTTACTTCCAACAAACTGTCTTCGAAAAGCCACCCAAAAAAGTATCGAAATTTCTGATGCAGTCTTGTGGTAAAATGTTGTACCACTTCAGAGCACTCCCCATAAATGATTGGAAAAATGCTCTACAAAGCAACTTTTCATCATCATCAAAATTCATCATGAAATTTTTGAACTGTTCCAAGTGGTTATCTGCGTCTTTACTGCCATCGTATTTTTCCATTTTTGTACTGGCAAACCTCTTAGGAAGGTTTCCGGACAGGATCTTGGAGGATAATGGAGATTGTCTCCAATTCCGGCCACGACTGCAAACGTTATCATCATTAGGAGTTGCAAAGATACCTGGTTCATCATGGAAGGCAAAAGGATCCATCACCATCCGATCTACGTGTCTCTGGCTATGAGACTATCCTTTGCCTATATGCCTCTTTAACCTTCCATGCTTATCCCGTTTTATTGAGTATTTTTTGACTAACTTTTGTTTCTTTTTAGAACGACCTTCATCACTGCTGGATGACAGGGATTCTTTGACTCTATCTTCACCTGAGGAGCTGCTAGAAGATTCTGAGTCTGAATCAGAGCTCTCTACCGGTTTAGACCGGTAAGACTTTTTTGAGCTAGCATGAGTCTTTTTCGTGCTCATATGGGTTTTTGAGGGCTCATGCTCCCTTGGATTGTCAGTATGATAAGCTACTGACGCCTTAGACTTCTCTTTTGTGCCCATCTCTACCCTCTTGGCAGCCCTCAGAGCTTCTATTTCAACTTTTAACCTATCTCGCTCCTCAATGGTATATTCATCATTTTCTCCCACCACTTCAGCCAAAGTTGGTGGTACTTCCTGTACGTCCGGATTCATCCGAACTGGTTTTTCCTGATGGTTTTGAATGCTGGATTCAGGCACCGTCGTACTCCCACTATGGTCGCCAATTTAGTGAGGTTTATTTTCGTTTGAGGGTAATTTTGTCCAGTGTTTTGTGGTATTTTGAAGGTATTTAATGTTTGGATAGAGTGTAGAGGGAGAATTGAGCTGCCTGGTTGTATTTAATTTTTTATTACCCTCATTAAATGAAAGTGGTTGGGTATTTATACCCTTAATTGTGGGCCACATGGGCTTTTCGGGTTGACTTATGGATTCAGGTCGAGTTCAAAGACCCATTAGTTTTAAACATGTAGATAATTAGCTTAGTCATGAAGTGATTAAGTTTTTAATACATTAGTTCAGTTCGGACGGTTCAGTGAGTGGATGTTGTCCGAATTGCCCATGTCCGGTCCTCATAAAGAGTGGCAATAAATTCCGGAATCATCAATACCCACAATGTCGCTGATACCATCATCAATTTTACCCAAACATCGGAGAAAAGGTCTAATAAAAGACTTCTTATACAAGACGCCCCCTAGTATAATATACCCATAAGATTTGAAATACACTTTTCTAGATAATGACTTGTCGATTGGTAACTCATCATTCTTTAATAACTTCATTATGTCTTGTCTCTAATATTCAATTTTACAAATGGATAATTGAATTCCTTTTTCAATAATCCTAATTATATGCTCTAAACTTCTAACGTAATAATCCACATGTATTTCTCAGAATATGAAACAGTGGCCAAGGAAACTGCCACATAATTTTCATCTCTTTGAACATGTTTGAAGCTTATTTTTTGAAGTTTAAAGATAGGTCTTTTAGCGATTTCAAGTACTTTACTAGATGATCATTTCGAGCCTCAGATTGTCCAGAGTCGTGATTAATGAGGAGCTGTGAGTCACTAATTAGCTTAACTTTTTTTAGCCTCACAAATTTGTGCAAGCCTTAACCCTGCTAAAGTTTCTTCATAGTTTGCTTCATTATTTATTATTCAGAACCCAAATCGAATGGCTTGAAACATTTCTATTCCTTCCGGAGAAACCAACTGTATCCCAACCTCATTTCCTGACGTGATCGATCCTCCATCCGTTCGAATTATCCATTCAGCCTTGAAATAATCCTTATCGACATCTATATCCGACCGCTCAAAATTAAACTCTACTAAAAAATCTTCCAGGTTTTGAGATTTGATTGCATTTTTTTGGTTCGAACACAATATTAAAATCCTCTAACTTAACCAACCATTTAGTCATTCTCCCTAAAATTTTAGGTATTTGAAGCATAGTTTTTAATGAAAAAGATATTCGCGCGTAATAGAATGAGCTTGGAAATATGGCCTCATTTTTCGAGCAACAATTACAAACGCAAAAGCCAACTTTTCTAACTTCAAAACATCACTAGTCTAATGTAATACACTGGCTTTGGGACATTATCTTCTTCTCGAACTACATAATCTGAGGCAACTATGTAAACAAACAATTGATGTCCTGAAAACGTTTTAGTAAGAATTTATGGCAAAGAAATGTACTCTTTAGTCAGGTGGAAGGCCTCTGAACATTCTTTTTTCCAATTGAAACAATTTACATGTGTTAATACTTGAAAAAAAGGAGTGCATTTGTCCAAAGAGCGAGATATAAATCTATTTAGTGCTGCCAGTCTTCCCGTTAATATTTGAACTTCCTTAATATTATGAGGAGGAGTCATAGATGTAAGGGCTTTTAATTGTACCAGGTCAGCTTCAGTCCATTTCTCTTGCTTACTATATATCCGAAGAAATTTCGTGATCGGACCCAAAATGTGCAATTCTCTAGGTTGAATTTTAAATTCACCATTTTCAAGTTGATAAAGGTTTTCTTTTAATCACCAAAATGATTTTCATCCTTCAAACTTTTAACTAGATATCATCAATGTATACTTCAATGTTTTCCCCAATTCGTGATTCTAAGGTCTTGTTCACTAGACGCTGATAAGTTGCCCTGCATTTTTCAACCCAAACAGAATTACTTTATAACAGTGCAAACCCCTTCCAGTGATAGGTGCAGTGTTCTTCTCATCCTTCAGATCCATCTTAATCTGATTATACTTTGCATAAGCATCCATTAAAGAAATGAATCGGTTCCCTGATGTTGAATCTACCAGTTGATCAATCTGTGGGATTGGAAAATGATCTTTTCGGAAAGCTCTATTCAAATATGTGAAATCTGCACACATTCGCCACTTTTTGTTCTTTTTTTTACCAAAACCGGATTTGCAGCCCACAAAGATAACAAGACTCTCGAATATGTCAAACTCTATTTAAACGTTCTACCTTTGCTATTATCGCCTCACAGGTTTCATGGGAAAAAAGTCTCATTTTCTGAATTATTAGTCTTACATTGTTCTTGATTGACAACTTATGACACATAACTTCTAAGGGAGCACTAGTTACGTCTTCAGAACACCAAGTAACCAGTTCCAACTTCGAGGATAAAAATTTAATCAACCTTTGTTTTAAATCCGGAGACAACTTTGTTCTAATTTTCAATACCTTTCCTCTTGTATATATATATAATCCTCATAATCTTTATCATGAACCAACAACTGGGGACTCCCTTGGATCATCAAAAGAGGTTGGTTCCGAGGAAGTCCCCGCTAGCTGCTATGCTTTTTCTGACTCATTATCTCGAATTTGCTTCGAAGATAAAGCAATTTGATAACATTCTCTAACCATTTTTTGCTACTTCTAATTATTCCCCACGACATACGTTAGACACTTATGTACTATGGAGATAACATCATACATCTTTGAGAACCAAAACCTCCCAAAAATAACATTATAAGATATAGGTGCATTTACGACGATAAATAAAATTTCAACCTCTTTTTGAAAGGTCCCCGGCCTAACTCAACCACACTTTCAAATTCTCCAACCACTTCAGCAGTCACCCCCGTAAACCGTACGATAGTTCTATCAGATCATCGGATAACAAGAGGATCGATAATTTTCTTATAAGTGCTCATAAATAAAATGTTGGCAGAACTTCTTGTGTCAATTAGAACCCTTTGCACATGATCACTAGCTATCCCTGTTGCAATTACTACCTCATCTTCATGTGGGTCTTCCACATTTCTTATATCATTGTCCTCAAAACAGATTATTGGGGAGGGATCTTGATACTGATGCGCTGAGGTACCCACCTCTAACTGACTAGTCAAAATAACTATATACCTTTTCCGAGAACTGTTCGAATTTTCTGAAATAGTACACCCTCCAAAATTGCTAAGGATTCAAAATAAACACATAAATCACTAACTTTTTTTTCTTATGACGATTTCTTCCACCATGCTTCGTTTCTCCCGTCTTTTGGATCTAAATATTATGTCGCAATATCAAAAGAATCAATCTCTTCAGAAATAACCAACGCAGTTTCTTCTTCTTTTGATTTTTCTTTCACCGTTGGATTTTTGTGAGAGTGCTTCTTTACAAAATCTGTCAATTTTCCATTTTCAATTAACACCTGCATTTCTTTCTTTAAAGGAATACACTCTTTTGTGCCATGGCCAACATCCTCATGATACTTGCAAAACCTATTGTTTCTATTTTCCCTCAGAGTTTGAATTGGGAAAGTCTTTCGAAATTGTACATGACCACGAGCTTTATTAATTATAGTAGCCACACACTCAGTTAGATCTACAAAACACTCTGGTCGGATCCACTTGTTAGATATTGGCCTACCCACTTGTTGTGTACTATATGTTTGCTGATTTACTCTGGGCCTCAGAGGATATTGGTTCACTTCTTTTGGTTGCACATTAATTCGAGGAGGAGGTTGAATAGTATCAAAAGATTTTTTTAACTTATTTTGCTCCAATTGATCACTAGATCCTATTTCTGATGCCCGTGTTTATTCTACTAATATTATTTTTTCAACTTAATCAAGAAGAGCCCCAAATGCCATTGTGTGACTTTCAGCCACAATGTCTTTCAATATTCCATGGAGAAGCCCCTTTCGATACGCTGCTAAAGCCACAAAGTATTTTCATTACTCCATATCAGTTTTTACCTTAACAAAACGGTTCGTATAATTTTTTAAACTTTCTCCAACCTCCTGTCTACACTATATTATGGTGTCTCCATTAGCATAAAATTTATTTCTCCCCATGAAATGTTGTAGGAAAATATTCCAACATATAAAAAAGATTGACATAACCCTGCGAAAGCCGATTATACCATTTTGAAGCAACTCCCTTAAAAGTTTGAGAAAAATTCATGCACAAAAACTTATCATGATTATCAAAATTAATTATGAAAAATTTAAATTGTTCAATATGAATGTCAAGATCTTGCGTCCCATCGAAATTTTCCATATTATAAATGTCAAAATACTTTGGAAGATTTCTAGAAATTATCTCTACAGACGAATGGGAAGGATTCCAATTATGACCCGCTCTGTAAACATTAACTCTTGGGCCCTCATGAGCCGCCGCATAGAGACCTTCCTCAAAAGGACATGCGTATTGATTAATTACATGATATTCAAGATTTTAGCTTCCTGATTTATTTCGAATATTGACGACGTTATCCTTCTTAATATGATCCCAGAAGACTCATTTTCCCTTTTAAATCTTTAGTATGATGACTTGACCGATGCTATTTTCTATGCCTCTTCATATATTTATTTCTGTTATCCTTCTTTTTGTGATACTCTCTTTCTGAAGAAGATTCACAGAATCATAGAGTGAATAATCGCTTGACTCAGATGATTCATACATGTACCTTGGTTTTAACGTTTTCCTCGAAGAATAGCGATGATGCCTCCGGAACCTGTCCTTCTTATTGATCCGATGATAGTGGTTTGGCTTATCTTTCTCATTGTTAGTTTCTCTTTGGGCTTCAGACCGAATTTTCTTACAAGCTATCACTGCATCTCTTTCAGAATTTGACTTTTTTATTTCCTCTAATAACTCATTTCTCCAAGCAACCAACATAGATTCTTCTAAAATTTCACCAGCATGCTGATCATCACGATGTTGGTCGATTTCCATATTATTTTCTGCGGGGTTCTCTTTGAAATATTTTCCAATTACCAAATAATTATTCATGTCTAAATCTCCTCGGATTTCCATTATTTTTTCTTTCAAAATTTCAAATAGGTTTTGGAATGCGATTCAGGATACCAAATCGTTTCTCACAGACGACGCCAATGATCGTTCCAGAAATATTTGGAGGAGGCTTTTGAGTAAAATAATGTTTAGAGGACTAAATGTGTTATTCAGATTACTTAGTCAATATTTTAGATAAAGAAAGTCGTATTTTATAGAGAGAAAGCCGTATTTTAGAGAGATAAAGTAAAAGTAATAACTGTTCAATCATTAATCAATCAACATTTTCAAAAGTAGGGTGGTGCTTTTGTAGTACAAATAGTAAGTCCCACAAGTCTAACATTTTACTAATTATGGTCTTATATTTAAGTCTATTGTTTGTTATAAATTGGTCATTTTCCATTACAGAATTATCACTTTCTCCCAGTAAACTTTCTTTATTAATAAAACACCCGTAATATTTCTTACACGTTTAATCTTCCTTTATGAGTCACGACCACTGTCGAGGTGATCATGGCAAAGTTTAGTTTTACGCTGCGACCTTCATCATGGTCAGTGAACTGCACTGTCCTTGATTTCATCGCCACAAACATCCTCATAGTCGTAAAAAACTCCTCATTTTTTGAAAAAATCAAAACCCCATGAATTATGGTTTTGTCCTGAGTTTTTTTTCCAGGATATTTGTCCTACACATAAAAATACAATAACATATAACTATTTACGTACCCTTGATCAACCAATAAAGCCTTAGACATGTGATTATGTATTCACCTAACATGTACTTCATGCATATAACAAATCAATTAAAAATTAATATGAAGACTTAGTTAGTTTTTATTCATATACGAAAACCAATCAAAGTCAGTTCTGATATCACTTGTTAGATAAGATAATAAATTAAATCGGGTTATCAATACCTAAGATTTTAAACCATGAATCTTATTTCTCAAGGTAAAAATAATAAGAATATAAAAAGAAAACTTACGGGATTGCCATATTTCCATATAGTAATCATGTCTTGAAGGAGAAGCCTTTTTTATTCCTGTTATTTGAGAACAATGCAGGCTAATGGTTTGAAAGTTGGCCAAACACATTTCTTTAAGGAGTATAACTGTATCCCTAGATTAAACTGTAAATATAAGTTAGAGAGAGAGAGAGAGAGAAAGAGAGAGAGAGAGAGAGAGAGAGAGAGAGAGAGAGAGAGAGAGAGAGAGAGAGAGAGAGAAAACTATAGATTTAAGAGTAACAATGGATTTTTTTAATTTTAGTAAAAAAATTAGGTTTGCTTTATATAGTAATTGAAGTTGATCGATTATTAAATTAAAGCTCGTAATAAACCCACTTAGTTATATTCAATAATACTTGCTTGTATTCAACAATACCTTTATATTATCGTAAATAGCCCACAAGTTCCCAGCTAACTCGGTATGGGTCCCTTTTAGACAATATTATTTTTGGTTACTTCTATAGTTGTTGTGATGATTGCCTTTAGGCTTCTTTCTTAAACCTTGACCTCAGTTTTAGTGCGTCGACATAGCCAAGAATTCACCATTATATATGGAGGGAAATGTGTTGTTTGGTGTATAGTCGACATGTGTCATAATATGGGGTTCATTATTGATTCTTAAATTATGGTAACTTTAGTAATCATTTGAAGTAAATGTAATTCCATCCATTATGACTTTGACTGTCTTTTCCACCTCGAACTACATCTAAAACTGAGCCAAAATACCCTCGTAGTTAAATGCTTTAGTTTTTTATAATATGTAATGTTAGAAGTCCCAACATGATCGAGTTCCCCAACGTTTCCACTACCATCAAATCTTGATAAGCTTGCAGCTCATTCTTTGTTTTCATAAAACTTTGAGTTTAACCCCTTAAACTCTAATCTAGTATTTATTTTTAATGGATAATATAATTCATACCCCTCTTGATTACATTAAAGCCAATGTATTGGGTTTTTAACAACATCCAAAGAATTTTGAAGCGCTTGACACAACCTAACCAATTTAAAATACTACCCTTGAAGGTCATGGATAAATCCTTGCATAACAGCTTATCATCCCCACCAAACCGTAACATGTCATTTTTTAACTTTTCCTTATTATGCTAAAGGTCTTTTTTCTATTGTACTTGTTCATCTTGTTGTTATATAACTTCAACAACAAATGGCCATATAATATCCATGAGATAAATGAGGATTTGTTGTCAATGAACTCATCATTATCAGTAACCATAGATTTTGTCTCTTGACTCCTTGGCGGAGGAAATGATATGGCTTATCCAATATACATCCAAAGGCTGGGAGTGTTGGTTGTTTGTTAAAATTGTAGATAAGTATTGGGAAATTATGGTTATGGTTGTGAAACATCATAAAAGTTTCATTAGGTAATTTGGAGAGCCTTATCAAAAAGTTTTCCTGATCCATTTTAGGAGATTCAAAAGAGTCTGAGTAGCCTATATACGATGGATAAAAATAATATTATTCATTTTCAATTGTTGTTACAGGTGCCGAATTGTAGCTTTGATTCATAACAATAAAGTATTAGGGAAATTGGTTATAGTTATTTTACCTCATGGTTGTATTATACGTACTTGGTGGGTTTGTTGTTAGGCCACTAAAGCCATTATAGGAGCCTGATATTAGTTCGGATAAGGTTAAACACCTATCAATGGAATTGATTGAGTCTCTAAGTTATCATATTGTTGATGCTTTGGTAAAATTACATCAGTACATACCCCTCTTTATTCTTTTTGTTGACATGATTTAAGGTTGTGGTCTTGCGCATTCTCATGTTGCGACAATAATGATGGTGCCTCTCTTTATTGTTGGGATATCCTTAACCGAAATTATATTTGTTGTCAGCAGCATTGGTCTAGAAGGAGACCTTGAACCAATTGCTGGTATTTTGATATCGATCTCTTAGTATGTAATCATCAACTTCATCTTTATCCTCCTCAATATTTTCCATGAGATATTTGATTTCCGATCTTAAATGCGCAACATGAATAGTGAGCATGACCTCTAAAGCTTCGTAGTGAGTGACTTGTTCCTCCTTCAGTTGGTACCTTCCTAGAGAGTTGATGACTATTTTGGAATTACCCCACGCTTATCTTCTTTATTTTATTATATGATGGGTATTTAGACTCCCTCAAATGCTCGAGACTAACTTTAAAATTATCACATGCTTACTTTTATTATTTTTTATGGAGATTATAAATTTCTAAACATATATAAATGGAAAAATGATATATCAATGACATATGCTTATTTAAAATGTTCTCACGCCGTGGAGTTAATAAGATGACATCTCGAATAATAGTTCAATAAAACATTCATACATAGTAATAATAATAATAATAACTAACGCTTATTAAAAGTGACCGAGCTTGAGATGATATATGTTATATGGTTTTGGTTATTGTTGTTCTTGGGGTTGTTACACAAGACCAGAAAACTTCCTGTGAGAACTCATGCAAAGTTCGAGCTACTTTTTCCTATTTTTTATTTTATTTTTTATCGTTTTGTTGGTAATTTCCATTAATACCATTAACACGTGCATGAAAATAGAAGATAAAATATATTTTATACTTTTTGTTGGACAATACCAAATGTGCATAAATATTTTATTTAATGAAGTTGATCACATATTTGAATGTAATATTCGTAACTAGTTGTGTCTCTTTTCGACGTAGAGATATAATCCACCGTTAGTAGTAAAAAAATCGTTCTTTTTTCATCTTTTAAGAGAGGCCCTACAATGGTAAGGCCTTATCTAATAAAATGAATAACATCTGATATGTTATCTAGCAAAGATACTGAGACTTGTATGAATATGGGGAAGTATTGAAAAGTTTCACAATGCAATACTTTTTTAATTTCCATGATTGTGCGCAAGTAGTATATTTGGAGAAATCATTATATGTAATGCTTTGTACCCACAATAAGTATGTATTTCTCCATTATGGACTTATTCTACTACAAAGGGTGTTTCATCGCGTCCGCGATATCTGAGCAAGGATTCAATGAGCCTATTCATGTACATGATATTAAATATCTTGATATATTTGGCTGAATTCATTTTAATGCGCCTAATATGTGTCTATTGTCATGAAGTATTCCTTTCACTAAATATATCTTGATAAGGGTTCTTCAATATTCATATTTTCCTCATTTGCAATTATTACCATACATCCTAAAGTTGAGATGATTGATGATAATTAGTTTGGTAGAGTGATAAATGTTTTTATTGTAGGATCATTTTCATGCTGAAATGACACATATTAAAGAAGCAAAATCATCAACAACTATATTCTTCTTTTGGGACTTTTTCAAAAGTGACTTGGTCAAACAATGTTTTTTGACATCAAAACTCATTTAGAAATTAAATAAGATTTTATTTTTTAGTTTTGTTTTGGCCTAGAGCATGATGTACCACCAACTGAGAGTATGTGAAGAGTTTTAATATTTTTGATCCATAAAGGTTTGCAAGTTAGAGTCCTGCTATTGCAACCTCATACTCTGCTTCATTGTTAGATGTAAAAAACCGAACTTGATGATTAAGTGAATACGTTCCCCGTTGGAGACCCTAGCTGAACTTATCCATTGAAGCCTAGATTATTACTTTTTTTATATGTTTGAACTTGCCAAGTTGACTGTGGATTATTTTGAGATCATGTAGGTCTTTTAGAGTGGAACTCTATTAAAATATATGCCAAAGCTTGAGCCTCAATCACAGTTTTTAGCTCAATTTTATATATCATAATCTCATAAATCTACTGATCATTAGGTCAACCTTATAGATATATCCGATTATTACAATACATTTCTCAGTAAAAAAATATTCTCATTATGATTATATAGTCTTCATCCGGATCTAGTAGGAATTTACTTAAATAATAAATAATTTTCTATTTTTTTCTTCCTTTATAAGCACAACCCTTACATGAAATTGCGAGACTGTTAGGTATATAAAAATATTCACTTGATTTTTATTCATTAAAACCTTTGAATACATTATAAAAAAATTATATTGTTGAAATCTTTCTCACAATATGGTGCTCATTTACAATTTTATGTTCCTCTTAATATCTAGAAGAAGGGTTAACACTTATTCAAATATCTTGAGATAAATCAATTCAATGCGGCCAACCCTCATGTTACTATTTGTAATTATTTTGTATTTTGGTGATGATCAATGTTGTTATGCTAGAAATTTAAGTACGATTTTCTTCAATACCCTTTTTACTGACCACGTATCTCATAAATTTGTCAGACCTTACACCAAAGGTACATTTCTATAAATGTTTACTTTTCTGAAATTGGTGAAGACCTCGTTAGTTCATCAATATGATCATTGATAAACGAAGATGTTATTTGACTAAATATGTATTTATGGGCTAGATTTAGGCCTTGTAAATTGTAGTCTAAGTAATTGACCTATAAGGGGCTTTTTGTATTAATGGCCAACAAAGCTTAAATGCGCACATTGGTCATTATAAATATACACTCTCATCATCTTAGGGAAAATGAAAATTTATTATTCTAACATACGTATTTATTATTATTTTTATCTCTCTGATAATATTATTTTTATATATTTATTATCTAGTAACTTCTAGTGAGTCGAGTTCAGACTCATTAGTGGCGACCTTAATGGGAGATACATTCAAATTGGAAAAAAAATATATTTTCAACATCATAACAACTTTTTATCGTTCCTAGAGGGAGCTTCGGCAAAGGGGTTACTCAGGGAGCAACAAACACCCCTTCTTCACCTTCACGGAAAGAGACGAGATCACAAGACTTGTTTGACTCTTTCTTCAATCTAACATAGTTAGAGGGACAAAAACTTCTACGTACATGCCATTTCCCGATGCCGCAGGTGTAAATTTATTTATTAGTGAGTGTTGTTTGGGTGATCGGTATAAACACACCTTAAAGTGGGAAGGGACATAGACGACCCGAGATGAGGTATGAGATGCACTTTGTGACGTCTAGTGGCGGAAACAACCGATGATGACACATACGATCCCTACATTTTTTTGTGGATCGGTCCAAGCATAAATATCTTCAAAATGAGAATATTTGGAACAAACTCATAGTGTAGCTACATATGAAAGTAAACAGGAAGAATTCTATTTCCTTAATATGCCACAACGCCTTTACAAAAGTCATGATTTTAAGAGGCGCATATGGAACATGAATGCCCGTGGGGATCCCCAAGAGAATCAAGGAGCTTGTGGACCTGGGTTAGGTCACCCCTTATATCCCAAAATAGAAATGAAGATACCAAATCTAGGTTAGAGTCACACCTAACATCGACAAGCAGTCATGAGGAAAACATATGCCTACAGTAACTCCACGTCAATTTTTAGGGTAAAACTAAGTTATTACGTAGAACCTAGTTTGGCTCTAAGAAATAGCTTGGATAAAGATACACACACCTATTAAAATGGGATGTTAGTGTTTATATTGTCTCTATAAATTATGGATTTTTAACTACCGTAAGGTTTCGACATTGGTATTTTGGAGAAGTATGATGGATTCAGAGACCTAGATCACCATATCGAACACTTCACAAATGTTATGGTTTTTTTTTCTGAGGATGATCGCATGTGATGTAAATAACTTCCAATAACCCTCGGGGATAGTGTTTTAACTTTGATTAGTCTTTATCCTCGTGGTCTATCACAAGCTTTGATATATTATGTACATTCGTTAGACACATGTTCAATAAAAATAATAACAACGAAGAGACATAAAGACCGTGTAATACTTTGCACGCAGTATAACGGGGAATTTTTTAGGGATTTCACACAATAATTTATGCACATAAAAAATTTCATTAAGGAATACCGCAAAGAGGTGATCATCGATTATTTCAGATAGATATTTTTTTGGCCCCCCTCATGTAAGAATTATTTAGGAAGATAGTTTAGATTTTGGATACATTATTGAAGAAAATTGATACACAAGTTCGCTTTGAGGAAACTATACATCATCGTTAATTTTTTAATAATGTAGCTGGACTATATTACCAGGCTCCAACCTCGGCGGTCATCTTGGATGTGACTACAGAACCATACAACTTTGGATGTAAGATTTAATAACGAACCATTCCTCTTTTCGAACTATTACACAAAAACATTTTTTATTGGTTCAAGATTAAACCCTGAGACAACTGCAATTCGGGAACGTCAAGCCATAATGAGAGATAAAGTTCACGATAACCAATAAAGAATTTAGAGGAGGTGTGAGGTTTATGTCGAATTAACTGACATAGTGGCACAAGTTAACAATTCAGGCCGCCTCTCATAATTAATAAGCCTCATGATGATATAAATGGTAAGTTTTATAAATACCATAATAATGTTGGTCATAACATGGAGGACTTCGCGTCATTGAAAGAAGAAATCCCAATGATGATAAAATGTACCAAATTGTAGTAGTATGTGATGACCAATGACAAGGCTCGAGAGAGTGTAAGGAATATATCGGGGTCTTACGAGGAAATAGGTTTAAGGATTTATGGGTCTGCTACATATTAAGAATATAATAATGTGGTGGTAAATGGGTTTTGGCTAATGATCTCCTAGATTGCAGCCCAAGCGGCCATGAGTAAGAAAACTATTTTTGAAGGAGAATCAATGGATTCAGACCCCGAGTATCGTATCATTTGAGCTATACGGGCCGGAAGAGGCCCTTAATAGAATAGTAGTTTTTAGGACATTGGGCAATGACTTTGCTGATTTTCAATCCCTTGTCGAAATTGATGCTACAATCCCTTTTTTGTTTCTTGAAATGGCTCATCCGACTAATAAAAATGACTTTCCCACTTCTAGTGGTAACAAGAAGCATTTTTTTTCTCTTGGTGCTTCCTTGTTATTTTTCTACCTAAAGTCCCTAGTTGGCTAGGATAAACTGAATCACGTTTAGTAAGTTTGTTTTAAGATATTTTGCATCCAGTTAATTTAAGAATGTCTCATACTGAAAGTTTCATTATATATTTTCGTATATTTCTAACACTTTATTGCAAAGTTAATTTTGAGCTTAAGTAACTTTATTTCTTGTAAGAGGGTCCAACAAACATTGGTTGAATTAGAGCTCCAGACTCAAAGTGTTTGGATAAAACCAAAATTTGTCAATTACATAAAAGTTCCTACAATAGATGGGTCTAGTTTCTAGCTTCAGGTTTGAGGGGTTTGGCTAAAATAAAACTTCTTATATAACCTAAAATTTCCCATAATAGATGGGTCTATTTTGAGCTATGGGCTCGAGGGTTTGGGTAACACCAAACTTCACATATCACCTAAAATTCCCCACATCAAATAGATATAGTTCAACCGCCGGATTTGAGGGAATTAGGTTAAAATAAACTTCGCATATTGCCTAAAAGTTACCATAATAGATGGGTCTAGCTCGAGGTTTCGAGCTCAAGGGGTTTGGGAAAAACCAGACGTCATGTATTGCCTAAACTTTCCCACATTAGATGGATATAGTTTGAGCTCCGAGCTTGAGGAGTTTGGGTAAAACCAAATTTTATTTATCACCTAGAAATTTCCATAAGAAATAGGTCTAATTTGAGCTCCGAGCTCGAGAGGTTTAGGTAAAACCAAATTTTGCTTATCGCCTATAAGTTCAAACAATGAATGAGTTTAGTTCGACTGTTGAAGCTCGAAAGGATTGGGTAAGATCGAACTTCGCTTAAAACTATAAAGGAGAGTTCCAACAAATGTTGTTAATAAAGTATAAGCTTGAATGACCTGATGAAAGTTTTTGTTTAATTTACGATGGATCATTTGACTAGTTATTATAAACAATCGGGGTAATGGGGTATATAATGCACCGCCCTTCCGAAGATTATGAGCAATAAGAAAGATAATCAAAATAAAAAATATGCTTGGTTCATTTGAGGACTTCTAGGTTCAAAAAATAATAAATTAACAAAAATACGGACAACTACTTGATGACTGGATAGAGGAATAAAGATTATTTGCCATCAAGAGCAATCCAGGTAGTATGAATAACGGTAGGGGTTATATCATTATCAATGGAATCCTGACCTGCAGGTCATGGGGCCTAGACTCGTAGCGGGTTGGTTTTTCACTTTGGTTCCCATTCCTTCTTTACCTTCAAAGTTAGACACAAATCTTGTGTCAAACTCATAGGAGACCTTTGAAGCTTAGTTTACTTATGTTACATGTTCCATAATGGCCCAAACTAAGATTAGTGATGCATCATGAATCTTTTTTTCCTTGTCCGATCTGAACCTGAAGAAATCTTAAACATCCTCACTATGATTTTATTTAGTATTTTCTACTTCAACCTATAATTGGGAAACCTTTGGCCAAATTTTAGAAATTATATGATCAACAAGAATTTGGTTCTAGAGTTGGTCCCTCATACACTAAAGTATTATTTTCTTCATATGTCTCATTGACCTCTCTTATTTTTCGCCACCGGTCACAAGTTTAATAAGCTTTCTCGTAAGAGTATCTAGGTTTATATTGTTGGCCTTTGACCCTTAATAAATTCTTGCAACATAGCCCAAGTATTATTGAGAGCATACAAACAAAACAAATATTTTAAGAGAGGTAAGCGACACATGTAGGTAAGAAAATACTACAAAATAAAACTACATAATTATAAAGTACTATTTGTCAAGATACTACATCAGGAATAGACCGGTGAGTAACCAAGAAGATGAGATTTAAAGCAGTTTCTTACCAATTAATAATCATGGCTAAGTCTTGAAACTCTACCACGACTGCAAACAATTTCCCTTTAGACTTGAGGCTCTCGGTTAGATTGTAGGAAATATAAACCACTACGGCGTCACTATGTCCACATTTCTCTTCAACCTCCTCCGTATTATTTACGATTTATCCTAAATGATACTTCTATGACATAGAAATAATGACCAACCTAGGAGAGACGATCCGTTTTGTCCATCAGAATATTCTGAACACCCCCATAATTTTGTTTTCTTTCGAAGGATACTAGAGTTCCTTGTATCGGAAAAACACTTGCTCTGAGCCTTGGCTTAAGCTGGTAGTTTAAAGGATTTTTTTAGGAAAATCTTGATCTTTAAGATATTGGCTTTCTCAACACCCCTTTTAACTTCAGGAAGTAACCACTTCTCTAATTTCCAGAATTTCAAAGCAATGAGGTTTTCGACGGTAAAATACTTATGAAACTCGTGGCCTCAAGTGTTCTCAGCCTAATGGCTCAACTTTAGGAGTTAATCATTTCCTGAGTCGACCCCTGTATAATGTTTTTATGTACTCTGTAAGAGAAACATAAAAATAGAAACGCCAGATAAGCATGGGCGATATAAGAGGAAATATAGGATGTTATAATCACAAATTTGGTTTGGGTTTCTTACGTTGCTGCTCCATGAGTTTTGGAAAAAGCTCATCTTTTATGAGGTAGAAGAACCCTCGGTTTCTTAAATAACTTGAATGTAGTAAAATCTAATTTACGTTCGTGACTAAGATCTGATAGGGTGGTGACTACCTTGAGTTCGATCCCAATAACAATGTAATAATCAGCGTAGTTTTGATTGTTATAAATATTTTATTAGGAAATTAACTATTATATGTTCAGTGGAATAACCTATATACTCGATCTAAATATGAAGGAAATGTAGGTCCTCCACGTATGTGGAATGACATGTGTAGGGTAGAGGTCAAGTGTATTAAAAGCTACTTAAGACTCAGGCGGAAATAAAACTGAAAACCGTAGTCAAACTTGTCGGTGAAGAAGACTAGTTCATTTAAATTTACGGAGAGAGATGTCTCACCTTTGTTATGAATTTTCAGTTTAACTTTGTTTAGAAGTTTCGATCGGTCACACATTTTAGAGATAGTCGGGATGATCATTTCAATAATGGTTTAATGACGATACAATACGTCAAAAAACCAGAACCGGTTTCTCGACTCAATGAGGGTTTCCTATAGAGCTCGAAACCTTGGCCTTAGTACGATCTTCACCCATTTTAGACGTTGTAGCTTTGAGGGGTATATCCATGCTTTTGATATTTTGTAGACGTTTGATCAACCATGTGCTTCTTTCGTACCAAACCTCAAAATAAAAGCAAGTAAATAAAAGCCTAAGCTAGGTTGAAGCTTCGATAGAAAGTTTGACTCATGAATTAACATATCCAGACGATTGGCAGTCGACCAAGAAGAATTTATGGTCGCCGATAAAAAGTTTGCAGTCATAAATAATGGTCACTCTTTCTCTCTTGACTTTGCAAACTGTTTTCTATAAAATGTAAATAAAGGAAAATATAGGAATGATTGTCTTGACAACCTCAATTTATAATAGCAAGGATGACTATTGTGTTGATTTCCCTTTGGCGTGGATCACAATGTGAGCCTTGAGAAGTCTAAATGATGAGAGTTCTTTGCGCATGAGCTATATGGCTACAAAATACATACCCTTAGGTGAGTGCATAGATGATACATGGAAAGTTTTGACAAATATAACATTGGGAAGTGAAAAGGCCCAACTCTAATGATTAACAATTTTCCCGAGGTGTACAAAGATATCAGAACTTCTCTAGTTTTGACGAGTTTCTACAATCTTTGAAGGTCTTACTTCGAATGACAAAAAACACGCCTAAAAATATACGCATGGCTAGTTTAAGAGGAATATCAAACCATCGTTTCAAATCTTCTCAAATTCTCTTAGGGAATGAACTTTGAAGCCTTTACTATGGAGCCAAAGGCTTTAAAACAATCTGGTTTGTTTACTCCCGAGATTTTTAACACTTCAGCTTCAAGAGTAAGTAATTCGAATATCAAGACTTATAAATTTGAAGCAAACTAGTTCAAATACTAGGAATATTTCCAGCGCAAATAGTTTAGGATTGATATCTCTGAAAGACAAGAACAAAGAGACGTTATTTCCTCTTAAAGTCCTAACACATATTAACCTTACATGAGGGCTCCTAATATTCATACATTGACTGATTCGAAAAGAAAATGGAGGTTAATGATAAGAGAATAATTAGTTGGACTAAAAGATTATTTGTCGGTCTTATTTTAGGCTTTATAAGTTGTAGTCTATGCACCAGACATATAAGTTTCTCTTTATATTTGTTGTCTAATAGAGCTAAAAAACCCACACTGGTAACAATAAATCAATGGTGCCACCCTCTTTTAGAAAGGTGAACAATCATTATTCTAATTTAAGCATTTATTATTTTTGTTCTCTCTCTAGTAATATTCTCTCGATATTTATTATCTAGCCATTATTTATGAGTCGAGTTTGGACTCATTAATCATAATCTTAATTACTAGTAACTAGCATGTCATAAATATATGCTTGTAGGGTTTGGCAGAGTTGTGTTGCAAAAACTGCTTCACTAATCTTTAATATGAGGCTGCAATGGTCTTCAGCCCAATGTGTATTACTTTATAGTAGTATAATTCTCTTTTAGTTATGAAAGCAATATGATCTTGGCAATCTTCATGCATTGAGATATGATTGTCTTCCGAGTATACATCTTTACATGATAACATTTTATTGTCAAAGTTGGATATACTAGTTGATCAATTTGCGAGTGAGGGAAATACATGTTGGATATGTTTTGTTTAAGTATGTGAAGTCCATACACATTTTCCACATGCCATTTTTATTTACCAAGACCAGATTGACCATTTACACTAGATAATAATCTTCTCTGATGTGACCCACTAATGTAAATCTATTCACTTAATCTACAATTGGCTTTATTTTTTGTTGTGAATATTTTTTTGTTTTATCGGCCGATAATTATTGTTAATTGATAATTTATGACATGCTACTTTGACCGAGAGTCTCGTTACATCATAAGTAGTCCCAACAAAATTATCAAAGTTATATTGTAAGAAGTCGAGTAATTTATACCTGAGGTGGGTAAATATGTCACGACTAAGTTTGAGGATTTTACTTAACTTCATCCGAATATCCTTTGTTTCTTCTCAAGTTCTATAAGGTGAAGCCATATCTTAGGGTATCGATATCATTTAGGAAGATCGTTTCCCCTGCTGATTGTTATTTCTTAAGGTTTAGATAAGATGCATAACATTTCCTTGAAGTTTTATGAATCCATGTGATTACTGCCATATTTTTTTGATTAAATATAAAAGAAAATAAAACACGCATATAATCCGGCCAAGATGTTCCCAATATAAAATTATATGCATAAGGTGCATCCATAGAAATTAATATACATAGACATTTTTATGAATTCTTGTTTACTGAGGACTACGTCCAAAGATAACTTTCCCAACATATTAACATTTGTCATGGTGAACCCAATGAGAGTATTTTGCGATGGAATAAAAAAGTGAGATACTTGTCCTTTTATCATAAGTTTTTTTATACAAGATGTTGGCTAAGCTTCTGGTACTTAGCGATATTCTTTTGACCTTTAATCCTGCCAACCCGATGATTATGAGTATAAAATATTGATGAGGTATTGCCCCCTCCCTTAGACCATCATGTGTGAATCCCAATATTGGATAAGGGTTCATGTATAAGTGTGGTGATGTTTGACCTTGATTTTACACTTCTAAGTCATAAATGTACCTATTCCTTGAGCTTTTGATGATTTTGAAAATGAATCTTTGCTCGCTACTATGCCCATTGTTTGTCTATTAGGATATGTCTTCACTTACTCGTTTTCTATTTAAAGAATAACATTAATGCATAATGATTTTTACTTATCGGCTACAATCGATATTTGTCTTTCATTTCTTATTGGAATGTCATTCTTAACCATAACTTATCTCCACTAATTCTTATTTTTATTTTTTACAAACTCCAAATTTTTGCATTCGTTTATAATATTATTGATTTTATCATAATCCCCAACAATCCGTAGTATAATTCCCAATGTCATTATGAAAATTTGGAGAGGACATCTTGTATGTTCGTCGATACTCTATCACATCTTTTATTTTATCGCAAATAGCCCACAAGTTCCCAATTAACTTGTTGTAGGTCCTTTTTAAACAATATTGTTTTCGGTTACTTCCGTAGTTATTGTTAAGGTTGCCTCTAGGCTTCCCTTTTGAACCTTGGCTTCGATTTTAATACGTCGACATAACCGAGGATTCAATATTGTACATGAAGAGTGAGGCGTTCTTTGGTGTATAGCCGACAAGTGCCACAATACGTGGTTCATTATTGATTGTCAAATGGCGTTAACTTTAGTAAGCATTTGAAGTAGTGATATCTCCATCCATCATGGCTCTGAGTGTCTCTTCCAAATTGATCTACCTCTCAACTCGAGATTAAGCATCCCCAAAGTTAAATGCTTTCTTCTTTATAATATACTATGTTATAAGTCCCGACGTGATCCATTTCCTGAATGTTTCCATTGCCACCAAATTATGGTGATATTGTAACCCATTCTTTGTTTTAATAAATATTTGAGTGCAACACATCGCACTTTCTTTTGATATTTGAATTTCAATGGATAATGTAATCTCTACCCACTTAATTACTTTAAAGCCCATGTATTGGTTTTTGAATATCGTCCGATGTTTTTCGAAGCTCCTGATACAACCAAAAATATGTGATTATTTAACCAAGTTAAAGCATTATCTTTGAGGTCACAAAAAATATCATGCATAACATCTTGTCATTCACACGAAAACATAACATAACATTTTTTATCGTTCTATACGATGCTAATTTTATTTTTGTCATTATACTTGTTCATCTTGTTGTTATCGAACCACATGCTAAGAATTTTTGGACCAACAAATATTTTTTATCGAATAACTCATTATCATTAGTAAATATTAGTTTTTTTGTCCTGGACTAATTTGCTGAAAAAAAAGAAGAAGATTTTTTTAATCTCGTACCCTTTTACCCTTTTGACCAAAACCAAAACAATATTGTCTTTCTTTGCTATTAGATGTAGTTAGCTTGGTATAACTCAAGCATAAAATCAACAAAACAAACCTCCTATTGGTATACTAAATCTAATTTTTAAATCTTAAAAAAATTATTGATTTTCTTCTTCTTTAAATTTTCTTCGAAAAAACATCTATCTTGAATATTAACAAATGAAAAACAAACAAATAGAGAGGTTGAAGAAACTCATGTCAAAATTAGAACTATAAATGAATTAATATGTTGTTTGGAACTAGATTTGCATCGATGGAGTTTCATTGGAGATCTTCAAATTTCTAATTTTCTTGGAACGAAAACGGTGGTCGAAGTCTACAATACCGTCAGCGCCACAAAGCCGCCAGTAACAAGGCTTCACACTAGAAGTGAGGGACCACTGCTAGCGCTTGAACACCTATGGTGTTAGGCGCTCCCATTGCCGAATCTACAACGCTTGAGGTATTAGGCTTCCTCACCGTCGGTGTATTGTAACTAGACTGACGGTGTATTCATAGTAACTATTTCTCTAACACGAATTTGCCCAAATCTATATTAACTAATTCTTAAAGGTGCACGTGTCCACTTTTGATAGGCCTATTTCGATGACGTTATCCTGACATACCATAGGATGCGCGATAGATATTGTAAGCAGATTGGTTAAAGGGATTACACTATCCATAATTTACACGTGTCCAATTTTGGTAGGCATATTTCGATTACGATATCCACACCTAAAATATCAATAAATAGGCATTTCATTCTTGTAGCTCATATCCTTGAAAAATAACAGACATGGGTGATGCGGATCGGAATGTGCACAACGATATAGTTTTCTCAAAGTATTTGATTTCGTGAAACACATGATGTTAGAAGTTACACTTGGTTTTATCAAAGACGTTTTATGCAGAATATACTTCATACACAGAAGGTAAACGACGTGTTCTGGTTGTATGATGCCCCGAGCACACGGACGCGATAGATGTTGTATGATGCTGGACCATGTGGTACACGACTCTTACTAAGCGAAACGTTGATGCTAAAGCCAATTACGTCCAAGACTCTTACTCAAACTCTGAAAGAATTAGTGAATATGAGGAATATCCATTCAAAAACAAGTCCGAACATGAATGGAATTATCCGATACAGTAAATGCACACGTGTCAACTAATTTTAGGCACAAATTATATAATATTTTTAACTATATGAACTAATTTATGTCTAATGTTATCATAATCGTCAATTTATTTTATTTTCGAGTACTTACAAACTATATGCGCACACCACAAAACTATTCAAATATTCCAACTATCAGAGTCCCACACTAGCGCATGATTATAACACTGGAAAATCAATAGTGTATTGCCAGTATGTTAATTTAACACGAACAACGTGTTACCACACCGACGATTGGTGAATTTATAGCCCATAGTGTTTTATTACACCGACAGTGTTGTATTTAGCACCGCCAACATTATATAACGTATGTTGTTTTGTAGTTTAACACCAACTGATATGGATTATTTTTTACTGAGGGTAATTTTGTCAGATGTTTGGTGGTATTTCAAGGGTATTAAATATTTAAGTACTTTGTAGTGAGAGATTTAAGTTGCCTTGTTGTATTAAATGTTAATTACCATCTTTAATGAAAGTGGTTGGGTATTTATACCCTTAATTATGGGCCATATGAGCTTTCGGGTCAAACTTTACGAAATTGGGTCGAGTTCAAAAACCCATTAGTTTATTAAGCAGATTAGCAATTAGCTTAGTCAAAAAGTGTTTAGTGTTTTAGTACGTTTGTCCTGTCCGGATGGTTCAGTGGGTGATTATTGTCCGGATTACCCCTGTCCGGTTTTTACAATGAGTGGTGAATATTTACGGACTCATCAGTAGCCCCTTTTTTAGGTTTTATTGAAGAAGAGTTTTGTTTAAAAGAATCCCACATCGATAGTTACCATTGAAGATGAAAGTGTCAATCTATATAAAATGAGGCACAAACACACCCTCTCACTTACCAAGTCTTGGGCAACTACTTGAATGCCTAACATGGTGATTAATAGTTAAAAATTTCGAATTAATTTTTTTTGAAGGGTCGGTTCGGTTTTGGTTTTCAAAACCGAAACCTTATCGGTTCGGTTTTGGTTTTCAAAACCGAAACCTTATCGGTTCGGTCCAGTTTTTAATAGTTAAAAAAAATTATATAAAAATTTCTAAAAAATATATAAAAAAAATTAAAAGTTCGAGCCATCCGAACATTTGTCTGGACGCCCCGGAAAAATCCGGACCATCCGGACAGATCTCCGGATGACCCGAATTTCCGGTCCGGGCGTCCGGACCATCCGGAGATCTGTCCGGATGGTCCGGAATTTTTTTTTCTTCGTTTTTTTAATTTTTTTTTTGGTCTCCTCTATAAATAGAGGAGACCCCAAATCCAAACTCATAAATTCATATACTCCTCTCTACGTTTCTCTAAATCTCTCTACTTGTTCTAAATATTCTAGAAAACTCAAATTTCTTATTTTACATATTGTAGTCCTACTTTCGGAATTGTTTGATTTTTTTTCGCAAATTGTTTCTATTTGATAAAAACACTTAAATAACGTTGGGATAACATTATAATAGCTCAATTAAGAGCTTCGTATAATTTATCAAGTTATTTAATTGTTATAGTAATTTAAATTAGTTCTTTTAATTCTAATTTTATTAGTTGTTGTTACTTGTTATTGCTTGTTATTAGTTGTATTAGTTGGTATTAGTCTAAATTTAGTTTTTATTATTTGCGATATTAATTAGTTTCGATTAGTATTTTATTGCATATTTAAAAAAAACGTTGTTTTAATTTTTAAAATGCCTATAAGTTTTAAAATGCCTATAAATCGTAGACTTACTAATACTCACCAATCCGCTAATTTTCACTTGTAATGAATGATGTTTGTGATAACCAAAACAAATTAATACAGACCAAAATGTAATAATAATTTTATAATCATTATTAAAATTACAATAATAAAATTCAAAATTTAATATTAAAATTATAACAATATAACTTGTAATCTTTTACCATGATAAAATATGATTTTGGTTTAAAAAATAATAAATAACATTTGTAATATTTAAAATCAAATCACAATAATAATATTCAAAATGTAATATTAAAATTATAACAATATAACTTAAAAATAATTAATAACACTTGTAATATTTAAAACCAAATCACAATAATAAAATTCAAAATGTAATATTAAAATTATAACAATATAACTTAAAAATAATAAATACCACTTGTAATATTTAAAACCAAATCACAATAATAAAATTCAAAATGTAATATTAAAATTATAACAATATAACTTAAAAATAATAAATAACACTTGTAATATTTAAAACCTAATCACAATAATAAAATTCAAAATGTCATATTAAAATTATAACAATATAACTTAAAAATAGTAAATAACACTTGTAATATTTAAAACCAAATCACAATAATAAAATTCAAAATGTAATATTAAAATTATAACAATATAACTTGTAATATTTTTGCATGATAAAATATGATTTTGGTTTAAAAAATAATATATAACACTTGTAATATTCAAAACCAAATCACAATAATAAAATTCAAAATTTAATATTAAAATTATAACCATATAATTTGTAATATTTTAACATGATAAGATATAGTTTTGGTTTGTATTAGATCTAAAAACATAATAATAATATTCAAAATCTGATAATAACATAAGTAATATTTAAAATTTTGGACTATATAATAATTACAACACTTAAAATATTAATAACCAAAACAAATTAATATTAACAAAAATGTAATAATAATTCTATAATAATATGCAATATCTCAATATTTTTTAAATATAACATTTTGGTTATAAAATAAATAAAACATTTATAATATTTACCAATAAACCGCGGTTTTTTACAAATAAACCGTGGTTTCGCAGTCCTGGCGGGTTGTAGTCCTGGCGGGTTGCGGTCCTGCCAGTTTACTCCTTATGCGGTCCTGGCGGTCTGGCGGTCCTAATGGTTTGCGGTCCTGACAGGTTGCGGTCCTGCCAGTTTGCAGTCCTAATGGGCCAGTTTCGCAGTTAAACTGTCAGTTCTTAAGCAGATTGTCAGCTTTGAACCGTGGTTCCAGAACCATTTGCCACCCCTAGTTCATGGTGGTGTTGAGGAGATCGCCTCAACGAGTCGGGAAGTGCAGGCCCAAGGAGGAATCGATGCTACTATACTTCAATTAGTTGAATACGAGAGTATCAGGGAGGCAGGTGAACCTCCAGATCTTCCAAAGGCTCCTAGGAAGGTTTGGAAGCGGGGAGCAGACAGTGAAGATAGGGCAGCCAAGAAGAAGAAAATCTCCTCGGGGGATGAATTTTCCCTCCGGCCTTCGGAGTCTCTTCCTCTGGTCGACCCAACAGACCCCACTTTGGCAGAGAAAATCCCAAGTGGTCTACATGCCGGAGAGGGTACCGAAGGGGATATCAATATTGATGGAGTGGACATCAGTGGCTTCTAAAATATTGGTCTCTACTTTGATTATCTTGAAAAAGATGACTTTGCTGGCCCCTACCTTCCCCCAAGCTCCTCAAACACGGTTACTTTCAATGGTAAGTCCTTCATTGTTTCAGGGGAGAATGACACGGTGACTCACTCCTTGCTGGGCCATATTCAACCGGTGCTCAACCTAGAGAGGTAAGTACGAAGTCAATCTGCCCTTATCAATACACTCAATGCAGACAAATAGACCTTATCTAATGATCTCCTTAACGCCAACCAAAGTGTTAAAGCATTGAGGAAAGAGCTCTAGGAGTTAAAGAAGACTTGGCAACCAGGCTGGCCACTTCGGAAACGGCGAACACAGAGCTCTAAAACAAGTGTTCTGGCTTGGAGAAAGATCTCTCTGCTTTGAAGGAAGAGGTGAAGACCAAGGACAGTGTCATCCAAACCTTGTCCGGTGACAAGACTTCTCTTGAAGATGCTGTGTCCAAAGTTACCAAAGAAAAAGAGGACTTGATGAAGGAGCATGAGAAGACAATCCAGGCTAAGATCGATGCATACACCAACAAGGTGATAGATTCCCTAGAAGAGAGGTATGTTGAAGTTAAATCTGACATGGTCTTGCTTTTTCATTGAACATTCCCGAAGAGGACGCTCGGTATTTTGTGGCAACATGTGGAATAAGAAGACCTCCCATTCTATACTATGGCAGATGAAGATAAGCACAACTACTCCAGTGGTTTTGATGATACCACTGATGAGGAAGAAGGGACCCAAAAGAGCTCCAATGATGAACCTAAAGATCCAAAGAAGAAACAAGATGAAGCAGGTACATCTAAAGGAAACTAGCCCTAAGGTGTTATCCATTTCCTGTTTTTTTTATCCTTATGTCAGACTAAAGTCCTTGGATGGCCAATGAATTTTTGTAAATGTGTCCGGATTGTGTCCGGTCTAGCTTTTCTTTTTTTAAACTCAAAGTCCTTGGATGGCCAAGGCTAACTATATGTTTTAATATCATCCTCTGGTGTTTAGCCGGGTAATTTTACTTTACTAAATTCTTGTCTTGTTTTATGTTTGCCCAATCTTGATGGCTAATGTTTAAATAGCCCATAGTTATTTTACAAGTATTTTAAGGTGAGAGTGTTTAAATTCTCCGGTAACAAATGTTTAAATAGTCATCATTCCACCAGATCAATCCGATCTTTCAACGACACTTAGAAGGCTTCAAAGAAACTTTGAATCAAACCACTCCAAATTTTTCAATAAGGCATCAAATTTTTATAAAAAAACCCGGAGACCTCATTAAAACCTCCCCGTGCCACCAGGGTAGGAAAGAGTATGCCCCCTAATATTTACATGGACTTTAAACAAGTAAATATTTTAATAACTTTCATTCTAGATACAACCGGAGGTGTTCAATGTTCCAAGGGTGGTGGTTTAAGATTCTTCTATCTTTATCTTGAAGCCTGTATGTCCCAGGCTTAAGATTTTCAATGACCACATAGGGTCCTTCCCAATTTGGAGCTAGCTTGCCGAACTGCTTCTCTTTAGTATATATGAAGACTTTTCTCAATGCTTTATCCCCTGGTTGAAAATCCCTTCTTCTGACTCTCGAAGCAAACCTGCTTCTCATTAAACCTTGATAATGGGTGGCTCTAAGATGATCATTGACCCTATTTTCTTATATTAAGTCCAATTGACTCCGGACTGCCACTTCATTAGCCTCTTCGGAAAAATCGTGGACTCTACACGATGGAATAGTTGCCTATATAGGAGTAATTTCATCCATCCCATATACCAAGGCAAACAGAGATTCTTGTGTAGAAGCCTCATGAGTAGTCCGGTAAACCCATAATACTTCTTGTAGATAGCTTGGCCACTTTCCAGCAGCCCCTTCTAAATTCTTTTTGAGACCGGACAGAATGGTCCTGTTTGCCACTTCAACCTGACCATATCCTTGTTATCGAATTGTGGGTGGAAAGGAGAAGAGAAGCAATGCTGAATGCCTCTAGAGGCACAGAAACTCTCCATATCCTTGTTATCGAATTGTGGCCCATTGTATGTGGTTATCTTTTGTGGAACCCTAAATCTGCAACAAATATTAGATAAAATAAATTTTATAACACCTTTTGAAGTAGTTCCTGCCAAGGGGGCAGCTTTTATCCACTTTGAAAAATAATCAATGGCTACAATAATAGTTCTGCACTCTCCTAACACCATTGGTAAAGGTCTCACCAGATCCAATCCCCAACAAGCAAAAGGTATTGACTCAGAAATTGACTCCAAAGGGACAGCTGGGATATGAATTTCATTACCATATCTTTGGCATGGATCACATTTCTTTACCAACTCATTGGCATCTTCCATTATGGATGGCCCATAGTATCCGGCCAATAAAACTCTCCGGGTGAAAGCTCTATAACCACAGTGTGCTGACCCTTCGCCATCATGTAGTTCGGACAGTACTATTTGGGACTCTTCAATCCCCAAACAACACAAGAGAGGTATACTAAAAGACTTCTTGTAAATGATGTCTCTTATGATAAAAAACCACGATCCTGATACTTCATTTTTCTTGCTACCCGCTTTTTCCGAAGGCAAAATACCATCTGAAATGTAATGAAGAAGAGGATACCTCCAGTCTTTAGGTTGAACCCCTTGTATATTTTAAACTTTCCTCCTCTTCCCTGCTCTGATTGAGTTGAATGGATGGGCATTATTGCACATGAATCCATGGGTAGGACTCAGAGTAAGCTATGGTTGCCAAGGAGTCTGCTAGTGTGTTCTCCGTTCTGGGTATGTGCTCATAGCTGATCTTTTTGAAGTTAACTGCCACGTCTTTAAGAATGAATAAATATTTAATCGACTGCTCCTTTTTTGCCTCAGATTAACCTTGGGTACGATGGATAAGAAGTTGGGAATCACTCATTAACCTAACTCTTTTGGCTCCACAAATCAGGGCTAAGTTCAAACCAGCTATAGCAGCTTCATATATTGACTCATTGTTAGAAACCCTGAAAGCAAAACATATAGCCTGGTATAGCTCCCACTGTGATCGCCAATTTGGTGTGGATTAGTTTTTACTGAGGGTAATTTTGTCAGATGTTTGGTGGTATTTCAAGGGTATTAAATGTTTAAGTGTTTTGTAGTGAGAGATTTTAGCTGCATGGTTGTATTAAATGTTCATTACCCTCTTTATTAAAAGTGGTTGGGTATTTATACCCTTAATTATGGGTCATATGGGATTTCGGGTCAAACTTTACGAAATCGGGTCGAGTTCAAAAACTCATTAGTTTATTAAGCACATTAGAAATTAGCTTAGTCAAAAGGTGTTTAATGTTTTAGTACTTTTGTCCTGTCCAGATGGTTCAGTGGGTGATTATTGTCCGGATTACCCCTGTTCAGTTTCTACAATGAGTGGTGAATATTTCTGGACTCATCACCGACGACGTTATATTGTGCCAGCGGTGTACAAGCCTTAGTAAGCTAACTTTGGTTGATAAGGTTCTCCGGGCACTATGGTAGGACGTGGATCCATCATGACGAGAATGTACTTCTCCGTAAAGTAATAGAAGAGTCACAGTCCGAAAAAATCTCGACAAAGGAAATAGGAATTCCATTCAGGCGGGTAAGGGCTTGGCTTGACCCTGTCCTGTCTTCTATCCTGGTCGGGTCGGAGGCGAAGACAAACTGGCAAAGTTCATCATTTAGTGGTGGGGTGTTCATAGAAAGGAAGGCTTCGCCAACAAGTGAATTTTTTTTCTGGAAAGATCTAGAGAGAGTCTCGCCCATAGATAGAGGAAAATGAGACGCATGGGTGCACTATTACGCGGTAAAGCTTGTAACTTTCCATGAATTTTCCATTTTACGAACCCCCCAATCATAGTAGGAAACTAAAGGAGATACTAAGTGAGGAAGCCCGATTTCTAGAGGACTAAAGAGCATTAACTCGGATATAAATCATTCAATAGCAGATAAAAATTGGGTTCATATATAGAATGGAGCAGTTACCCCAGAAAGAGGTGCCTAAACAAAATATTGGAGAGCACCCTTTCTCCCGAAGTTACGAGGTCATTTTGATTCGATCTATCAGAACAGATCAGGCTATCTATCAATCTATTTTCAAATAGCACGTTCATCTCGCTTTTCATTCATTTTCGCATTGCCAACATAGCCGCCATAATAAGAAGCAGCTAGAAGCGAGCGCTTATATCCCTTGAATTCTTATTTACGAATGGAATTGTAATTTTTTGGAAAAGCCCGGTTCTCTTTGTCTTCGAGCTTTCATTTTTTTAATCCATTCCGTTGTGACCCGGACATGAAGTTAGAGCGAGTTCGTGAGTGCCCCGAAGTTAATAAAATACTAGCAGGTACGAGGTCTTGAAGCTTCCAAGTTTAGGACGGGGGCCCGTCTTCTTCTCGAAAGAATGACCAAGAGAAGGGCCTCAGATTCGGTCCACTTCCTTATTATACATAGTCACTCTCATCGCTAGCTTCCATTGACTTTGAACCTTCCCTGGCACCGGAGATAGAAGAAGATGGCTTCTCGGGCGATCCAGATTTGATTTGTCCGTAGATGATAATTGGTGTGGTTTATTTTCGTTTGAGGGAATTTTTGTAATTTCTGTTTAGAGTTTGTGGAGGTTTGTAAGTATTAAATGTTTGAGTAGAGAGTAGAGGGAGAATTAAGGAGCCTGGTTGTATTTAATTTTCATTACCCTTATTTAATGTTGGTGGTTGGGTATTTATACCTTTACATTTGGGCCTTATGGGCTTTCGGGTCATGTTTAATGGACCCGGGTCAAGTTTAAGGACCCATGAGCTCTTAGTAGGAGAGCAGGTAGCTTAGTCAAGAAGTGATTAGGTTTTTTAGTACTTTAGTCCTTGTTCGAACAATCCAATGGATAAAGTGTTCGAACTGCCCTGTCCGGTTATATGGTCTTTGTCCGAACTGTCCTTGTCCGAAGAGGTAACAGAATCCGGACTCACCAGTAGCCCCATTTTTAGGTGTTTGTTCAAATACCTTTGTCAAAACCTGAAAAACAGTCCCTTGTCAGTGGTAGTTTTATCCGGACAGGTCATTCGAATTGTGCTATGTTTTATCCGGATTGAAAAATTTCTATGAATCTTAACGGTTTTTTGCCAAAGTTCATGGGACACGTGTCTCTCTTTGGTTCGTTGCTTTAGCCGTTTTTTCACCTTGAATTTCGCACCCACCTTCTCTGAAAAGCAACCCCTTCATTAATGAAGGTGACATCAGCGCCGTATTTTAATCATTACTAATCTTTTCGAATTCTCCTAGGAATCAAGACTTCTTTTTTAGGTTTACTATAAATTAAGACACTTTTCTACTGTTTTACCATCACTTTCATTTTCACCTTGCTAATTTTCAGAGCTTTCTCTCTCAAACACAAGTTCTTTACTTTGGTTGTTTATGTTCACGGCTAGGAACACTTTAATCAGAGGAGGGTGGCTCAATCTATCTGAATTAGAAAAAGCACAAAAAGTGGAAAGGGATAAGCGCATTGCAGTAGGCTTACCTGCTTCTCCCATCGACAAACCAACATTCTCAGCTACAGAGTCTGACCAAGGTTCTTCCTCCACAAAGGGTGTCAAACCGAAGAGGTTGTTTCAAACCAGTCTTTCCCCTATCATCTCAGGCTCTTCGGTTCAAGAGTCTGAACCCACAGTTGAGCCAGGTTTAACAGTCACCAGTTTTAAAAAACCTTCTCCGCTCTTAGCCATGGGGTCAGACGCTGATACTTCTCCTCACAAACTGGTTGATCGAAGAAAAAACCGGTTGGTCAAAGGGCAGGCTTCGAAGGGCACCCCTTCGAAATCAGGTGCCAAGGACAGCAATATAGGGTCAGAAGTACCCATAAAAGCTCCCAGGGATAAGTTGTTCGGTCCGGAGGCCACTGGCTCAAGCTCCCGAAGAGAAACGTCTACATCAGAGCCCCAACCGGAGGCTAGGATCCAGGAGAGTACTGAAGCTCATCAGTACGGAAGCCAGGCTGAACCAACTCCAAACCTCCCTATCACCACAACAACTGAAAACCCTTCCTCAATCATGGAGGAAATAATGGAGGACTCTATCGAAGAGGCTCCCTTCGAGTCCGAACCTTCCGGATAGACTAGTGGTGTTGTTACTGCCCAAAAGGATAAGGGCAAGGAGAAGCTATGCTTAAGGCATCCAGATCTGCCGGAGTGTCTTGAAGGAAGAGTGGGGCCTTGTTTTCACAAGGTCAATGTTAAGTATCTTCTTGCCTTGCAAAAGATCAATTACACTTTCATCTATACAACTGAGTTAGGCCGGATGCGTACGAAGTGGGGAATTCCGGAGAATGTGAAGATAAGAATTTATCCCCATAAACCCCGAAACCCCAATAGACTGCAAGCTGAGCGAGATAGTTATCTTTACGGAGCTATTTAACTGGGGGCTCAGATTTCCCTTAGACCCAGATATTGTCAGATACTTTCATCTGATAAAGCTCTGTCCAAGCCAGTTGAGTCCCAATGCTTGATACACCCTTATGGCCTGCATTATGGCCTCTAGGCTCTCCGGGATTCCTCTACCAATGGAGGAGTTTGCAGTTGTGGCCAGTCTCTGCAGAAAACACCACATTCCCTTCTATCACTTCAACATGGGTGATAACTATAAAGCAGTGGATGACCTACTAGAGTCGGAGAGGAATTGGAGGACTCAATTCTTGTTCGTAAGTGGTGCTTGGGAGAACGGGAGGAAAATCAAAGCCGGAGTCAACCCAAGTCTCCTCACCAGCAGATGGAGGAATGATTGTAAGGCTCCTACTTTATATTCTTATTTCTTCTTTTATCAAATTTGTTTAAACTGATTGGTCTTGTCTTTTTCTTAGCAGAACTGCCCAAGGACTTCAATGACTACCTAAAATCCGGGCAGACCACTTGCACCAAGATCAACACTTGGGTTGATGAAAAGTGGGGAAACCGGTTTCACGATGCTTTCACAGGAGGAAACTTAGCAAGGTCTCACCTCTGGAACACTACTGGCCGGAGGGACTTAACCTGGGAAGAACTCACCACTCAACCCCCTCCGGATGTAGTCTTCAAGAGAACACACGAACCGGATGGGATACTTTACTTTCTAGGCCGGGCCAAGGCCCCGAGTAAGATGAAAGGCAAAAAGAAGAAGGGCAAGAAAGTGGTAGGTGGAGCTAACCCTACTAAGGTGGAGGAGGCTGTTTCAACAAATCCGGAGGGGTCAGCCCCAAGCCAGATTGATGCTGCTCTCCTAGAAGTGGTAGAGCATGAGAGTGTTAGGAAAGATGTTCAATCCCCAAAACCCCCAAGGGCTCCCAAAAGAGACAAAAAAGGGGAGCTGAAGACAAGGACAGGGAGGCTAAGAAGAAAAAGACCTCCAAGGGTGATGAACTCTCTCTTCGGCCTCCGGAGCCTCTCCCCCATATTGAACCTACCGATCCAACACAAGCAGATGATATCCCTGGTGATTTTCAAACCGACGAGGTCGGAGGAGGAGACCTTAGCATTGATGGGGTTGATATCACCGGTTTTGATGGGCTTGGTGACTACTTTGCCAACCTCCCCAGAGACGATTTTGCTGGGCCTTACCTCCCTCCGAGTACTTCAAACACCGTCACTTTTAATGGTAAGACTTTTACTGTTTCAAGTGAAAGGGACATTATAGCTCACTCTATATTAAGTAGTGTTTAGCTGGTGCTTGTGTTGGAGAAGCAAGTTCGAAGTCAGGCAGATACCATCAAAGACCTCAAGTCTGACAAGGAGAGGTTGTTCGATGACCTTCTTACTGCCACTCAACATGCTGACATTCTAAAGGGGGAAAACGAGGAGCTGAAGAAGAACCAAGAGGGGTGGACCACAAAAATTTCTACTCTAGAAGATACTATCAAGGAGCTCCGGGAGAAGTTGTCCGGAGTAGAAAAAGATCTCACCTCTTCGAAATAGGAGGTCAAGGCCAAGGATCAAGTCATCCACAACTTAACAAGTGACAAGATTGCGCTTGGGAACACAGTGTCCAAGGCTGCAAAGGAGAAAGCTGATCTGCTAAGGGAGCAGGAGACCAAAATCCAGGCCAAGATCGATGCTTATGCCAACAATGTGATAGACACTCAATAGAAAATGTATGCCAAGGTAAAGTCGGACATGGTCCTGCTCTTCCATGAAAAGTTCCCGAAGAGGAACCTGGGAGATTTGTGGCTTCACGTAGAGTACGAAGACCTTCCCTTCCATACCATGGCTGATGGGGACTTGCATGATTATTCCAGTGCTTCCTCCTCTAACGAAGAAGAAAATACCGGGGAGGGGCCTCACGAAGAGAAAGACGATCCCAAGAAAGAGAAGAAAAAAAGTGAAGCTGAGCCATCTTCAAAGGCTCAGTCTTAAATTATAAATTATCTTTTCATTTTTCATGTTACCTAAACTAAAGTCCTTGGAAGGCCAAGGCATTTTTTGTTATTGTGTCCGGTATCTGACCGGATAGATCCTTTGTTTTGACAATTTAAAAGTCCTTGAAAGGCCAAGGCACTTAAGTTATTTCAATGAATATCCTTGTTTTGTACAATTCTCACATCCTTTCATAGTTTGTTTCAGTTTTGGTGGCTAGTGTTTAAATAGCCCTTAGTTATTTCATAAACATTCTAAAGTGAGAGTGTTTAAATTCTCCGATGACAAATGTTTAAGTGGTCATCATTCTTTTACTTTAATCCGGATGGTGTGACAAAAAACAAAGTAAGAACACTTCGATTTTTTTTAAGAAGGTATCAAATTTTATAAAAAATCCCGGACACCTCATTAAAACATCCCCGTGCCACCAGGGTAGGAAAGAGTATGCCCCCAAATATTTACATGGATTTTTAAACAAGTAAATATTTACATAACTTCTACTTCAAGTACATTCGAAGATGCTCAATATTCCAAGGGTGATTTAAAACCCTTCCATCCTTGTCTTCTAGCCAATATGTTCCAGGTTTAATCCTTTCAACGACCATATAAGGTCCTTCCCAAGTTGGGGCCAGTTTTCCGAGCAGCTTCTCTTTAGTGTGTAAGAAGACTTTCCTCAATACCTTGTCCCCCGGCTGGAAATCTCTTCTTTTAACTCTAGAAGAAAATCTGCTTCTCATCAAACCCTGATAGTGTGCAGCTCTAAGGTGAGCTTTAACTCGTCTTTCCTCTATTAGGTCAAGCTGACCTCTGATTGCCACTTCGTTAGCGTGTTCGGAGAAGTTGTGAACCCAAAATGATGGGAGAATTGCTTCTATGGGAGCTATTGCATCCATCCCATAGACCAAGGCAAAGGGTGACTCCTGTGTTGCAGCCCCAGGTGTAGTCCGGTAGGCCCACAAGACCTCTTGTAAATAACTAGGCCACTTCCCAGCAGCCCCTTCCAAATTCTTCTTCAAACCGGACACTATAGTTCTATTAGCCACTTCAACCTGTCCATTTGCTTGTGGGTGGAAATGTGAAGAGAAACAATGTTGTATACCCCTTGAGGCACATAAACTCTCCATTTCCCTATTGTCGAACTGTGGCCCGTTGTCTGTTGTTATCTTTTGTGGAACACCAAATCTACAACAGATGTTGGATAAAATGAATTTTATGACACCTTTTGATGTTGTTCCTGCCAGGGGGGCTGCTTCAATCCACTTCGAAAAGTAATCTATAGCAACAATTATAGTTCTGCGCCCTCCGGACGCCATAGGAAGATGGCCCACTAAATCCAACCCCCATCGAGCAAAAGGTATTGGCTCAGAAATTGACTCTAAAGGGATAGCTGGGACATGAATTTCATTGCTATATCTCTGGCATGGATCACACCTTCTTACCAACTCTTTAGCATCCTGCATTATATGGCCAATAGTAGCCGGCCAGTAAAACTCTCCTTGTTAGAGCCCTGAATCCACAGTGAGTTGATCCTTCACCATCATGCAATTTGGAGAGGACTACTTAAGACTCATCATCTCCCAAACACCGCAGAAGAGGTTTACTGTAAGACTTTTTATACATAATGTCTCTTAGTATAATAAAACCACGAGCCTTGTGTTTCATTTTTCTTGCTAGTGATTTATCCGGAGGCAAGATGCCATCGGAGAGGTACTGCAGGAGAGGAAATCTCCAATCTTGAGGTTGCTTCACCTGTACTTCGAAAATTTCTTCCTCTTTACCCATATTGAGTTGAATAGAAGGGTTCATCAGTACATGGATCCATGGATATGACTTAGTGTATGCTATGGTTGCCAATGAATCTGCTAGTTCGTTCTCTGCCTGAGGTATATGCTCATAAACCACGCTTTTGAACTTAAGAGCCTCATTTTTAAGAAGAAGCAAGTACTTCACTAGTTGCTCATTTTTTGCCTCAGATTGACCTTGTGCATGGTGAATAAGAAGCTGGGAATCACTCATCAGCTTGACCCTTTTGGCTCCACAAATATAAGCTAACTTTAAGCCAGCTATAGCGGCTTCGTATTCGGACTCATTGTTAGAATCCCTAAAAGAAAAACATATAGCATGGTACATTCTGTCACCATATCGAGAAGTCAAGCACACTCCTGCACCGCATCCCATAGTACTAGATCCACCATCCGTCCGGACGACCCAGACCTTTTTATCTTTCATTTCAGTAGTCTGCTCTGAATCTTTGTCATAGTGGAATTCAACTAAAAAATCAGCCACAACTTGGGCCTTGACTGCTATTCGAGGAGCAAAATCTATATCAAAATCCCCCAATTCCACTGACCATTTAGTCATTCTACTTGAAATGTCTGTCTTTTGGAGTACATTCTTCAAGGGAAAATATGTCCGGACGATAATAGGATGAGCCTGGAAATAAGGCCTCATCTTCCTTGCAGCAATTACCAAGGTAAACGCTAATTTTTCGAGTTTCAAATAACGCTTTTCTGCATCTATCAAACTCTTGTTGATGTAGTATACCGGATGGGGGTAGTTATCCACCTCTCTCACCAACACAGCACTGCACAACTTGAAACTGCCAAATATACGAAGAGTGTCTCTCCAAGGTTTTGGGGGAGGACAGGTGTTTCTTAATCTCATTGAAGGCCTCATCACACTGTGAAGTCCAGTCAAATCCCTTTGCACCATTCACATTTTGAAAAAACGGGGCACATCTATCCGAAGACCTTGAGATAAATCGGTTTAAAGCAACTAACCTCCCCGTCAATCGTTGTAGTTTTTTAATATTCCGAGGAGGTTCCATTTGGAATAGAGCATTAAGCTGGTCCGGATCGGGCTGTATCCCTTGCTCACTTATTATATAACCTAAGAACTTCCCGGATTGCATTCCCAACACACATTTTTCTGGGTTTAGCTTCAAATTCACTTTTACCAAGTTGGCAAAAGTTTTTTGGAGGTCTGTCAAGTGCAGTTGCTCATCCACACTTTTCACCATCATGTCATCAATGTATACTTCCATATTTCTTCCAATTTGATCAGCAAAGGCTTTGTTCACCAATCTCTGATAAGTAGCCCCAGCATTTTTCAACCCAAATGGCATCACCTTGTAGCAATGAAGACCCCTGTCAGTGACAAACATGGTATACTCCTGATCCTTTGGATCTACTTGAATCTGATTGTACCCGGAGAAAGCATCCATAAAGGATAGCAGCTTATTCCCAGATGTGGAGTCTACCAGCTGATCAATACGGGGAACTGGATACAAATCTTTTGGGCAAGCCCTATTGAGATCTGTGAATTCAATGCACATACGCCACTTGCCATTTTTTTTTCACCAGGACCGGATTGGCAGTCCACAAAGGATATTGAGACTCCTTTATATGCCCCATTGTTGTGAGCTTGTCAACTTCTTGAACAATAACATCAGCCTTTTCCTTGGAAAAAGCCCTTCTCTTTTGTACCACTGGTGCTATGTCTCTCCGGACGGATAGGTGATGTGATATAATATCTGCTGGAACCCCAGTAACATCAGCATTGCACCAAGCAAAAACATGCTGATGGTATTTCAAAAACTTTAACATCTTATTCTTTAGGTCGGGTGGCATTTTAGACCATATCTTAACACTTTTTTCTTCTTCCAAAAAATGTGCTTCAACTTCTTCAACTGGTATAAATACTCCAGGGGTCTCTCTGGGGTCATCAATTTCACCCTCACCCCCAGAAAGCCCCTTAAACTGCTATTCCTCGTTGATTTGAACTGCCCCCAACGTCCGTGGAGCCAGTGTTGTAGCATAACATTCTCTTGCAACCTTTTGACTGCTTCAGACAACTCCCACTTGTCCTTAAACAGCATATTTTAAACACTGGTGGACTGTCGAGGCCACTGCATGCATCTTAGAGAGCCAAGACCTCCCTAAAATAGCATTATAACAAGTGGGACAATCCACCACAATAAAAAGTATCCTGACCATCTTCTTAAAAGGGCCCTTGCCCAACAAAACTTCCTCTTTGAACTCCCCGATCACATCTGCTGAGCTGCCCGTAAAGCCCACAATTGATCTGTCCGAACGCTGAATTATGGCTGGATTTTTCATCTTTTTGTAAGTGGTTAGGAAGAGTATATTGGCTGAGCTTCCAGTATCCACCAAGATTCGTCTTATGTCATTGCCCCTAATGGATGCTCCCATGACAACGACATCTTCATGAGGGCCAGCTATATCCCTCAAGTCATCTTCATCGAAAACAATGAAGGGAAATGGAATTTATGATTGATAGGAGGTCATGACTCCTTCTAGCTGGGTGGCTAAAGTGTGAACATGCCTCTTCCTCGAAGAAGCAGTACGAGCTGTCATAGTATCCCCTCCGAAAATTGTAAGTGACTCAAAATACTTAATAAGCCCGGAGACCGTTCTACAACATTCCTCAATGGCACCCACTCTATTTCGAGTTGGATCAGGATCCAGGTATTCTGACTCTACATCAAACCTTTCGATTATAACCATAGCACCCTCCGGGGCAACATTGCTTGGACCAACCCGATAAGCATTATCAAGCCTATTTCCTCCTCTTCTTTTGACATATGCCCCCAGCTTTTCTCTTTCAATCAAGTTCTGAACCTCTTGTTTCAAGGCTATACAATCGCCAGTGGTATGGCCAGTATCATTATGGTACTGACAGAAAGAGTTGTTACGATGCTCCCTAGGAGATTGTAGTGCGGCCGGTCTTCTATAGTGCACTTCTTCCTTTGTTTTATCATAAATGGTGGCCACACTTTCTTTTAATTCTGCAAAACACTCCGGTTGAACCCAAGGCCCTCTCTTATTTCTAGATTGTTGACTCTGAGCAGGAGCACCTGGCTGAGATTGAGCTTTAGCCCTGCTATGCCCCTGTCCGGTCTCCTTTGCCTTGTTCCCGGACTGATTTTGATTGGGGTTTGGTGCAACCGGGGCAGACCTCACCTGCCTATGCACCCTAGTTTTCTTTGTTTCATCAACGTTGATCTGCTTTCCAACCTGATTCAGTAAACCTCCCCAAGTCATGGCTTTCTTTCTGGTCACCGAATCAGCCAAATTGCCAAGTTTTAAGCCCTGTCTCAAGGATACTATTGCTACTTGCTCGAAGCAATCAGCCAACCCATTTTTGGTGTTCACAAAACGACTTATGTATTCTTTCAATGATTCGTTTGGTTCTTGGGCACAATGGATTATTATGTCCTCGTTGCCCTTCGACTCTTTACTTCCAACAAACTGCCTCCGAAAGGCCACCCAAAAGGTATCAAAATTCTTGATGCAGCCTTGTGGTAGGCTGTTATACCATTTTAGAGCACTCCCCGTAAAGGATTGGTAGAATGCTCTACAAAGTAGTTTATCGTCATCATCAAAATTCATCATGAAATTCTTAAATTGCTCCAAGTGGTTGTCTGGATCAGTACTGCCATCATATTTCTCCCTTTTAGTGCTATCGAACCTCTTAGGGAGGTTTCCGGACAGAATTTTGGAAGACAATGGAGATTGTCTCCAATTTCGGCCACGACTGAACACAGTATCCTCATTGGGAGTTGCAAAGATACTTGGTTCATCGTGGAAGGCAAAAGGATCCATCAGCATCCGGTTCACATGCCTCCGGCTGTGAGATGACCCTTTGCCTATATTCTTCTTCAATTTCCCATGTCTATCCCTTTTCCTTGAATATTGTTTGATCAACTTTTGCTTCTTTTTGGTTCGGCCCTCATCCCTGCTAAAGGACAAGGACTTTTCAACTCCTTCTTCATCTGAGGAGCTACTAGAAGACTCTGAGTCTGAGTCAGAACTCTCCACTGGTTTAGAACGATGAGACTTTATGGAGCTAGCATGAGTTTTCTTGGTACTCACATGAGTCTTCGAAGGCTCATGCTCTCTAGGGTTGTCGGTATGATGAGCGACTGATGCCTTTGACTTTTCTTTCATGCATATCTTAGCCTTTTCTGCCCTCAGAGCTTCTATCTCGCCCTTTGATCTATCACGCTCCTCGATGGTATACTCATCATTTTCACCCACCACTTCAAGCAAAGCTGGTGGTCCTTCGAGGGCGTCCAGATTCATTCAGACTGATTTTTCTTGTTGGTTTCGAATGCTCGATTCAGGCACCTTCTTCTCCCACTGTGGTCGCCAATTTGGTGTGGTTTATTTTCGTTTGAGGGCAATTTTATAATTTCTGTTTAGAGTTTGTGGAGGTTTGTAAGTATTAAATGTTTGAGTAGAGAGTAGATGGAGAATTAAGCAGCCTGGTTGTATTTAATTTTCATTACCCTCATTTAATGTTGGTGGTTGGGTATTTATACATTTATATTTGGGCCTTATGGGCTTTCGGGTCATGTTTAATGGACCTGAGTCAAGTTTAAGGACCCATGAGCTCTTAGTAGGAGAGCAGGTAGCTTAGTCAAGAAGTGATTAGGTTTTTTAGTACGTAGTCATTGTTCGAAAAGTACAATGGATAAAGTGTTCGAATTTCCTTGTCTGGTTAGATGGTCTTTGTCCGAAATGTCCCTGTCCGAATAGGTAACAGAATCCGGACTCATCAATAATGATGTCCACTCCTGGCTCGATGCGATTAATGAAAGGGAACTCTCTAGATTCAGCCTTCTAAACCCCCTCTACCGACCGAGTTTAGTCTGAATTTGTTGTAGCTGTAGAAGTTGCTCCCGCTCCGGGCTTCCGATAGGATTGGGCAATTTCGCCGGTTCTGGAGCCTAACTTATTATTAGGAAAATGGGAAATGACTTTTTTAGATTCTAGAAGTTGAGTAAGAGGGGCAGAGCTTGAGTCAGCCGCACGAACATGGAACGAATCTTCCAAAAAAGGAAATATACCTTGACTTAGAAAAAATATTTTATTTTTCCATAGAAACAAATTCAATCAAGAAGGGAGCCAAAAAATGTTTTTGTACACCGATATTACAATATCGTCAGTGTGTTGTTCAACCCCTGCCAACGTGGCCCCAATGCCCCAACGGTGTGCTATTATTAGTTTTAAAAAATAATACACATACAACATTAACCAACATGTGTTGTCAACCGCCGAAAAAAATTAAACAAACTAACATAAAAATGAAGCAAACATGAATTTAATTAACTTAAAACCGAAATCGAATTCGGTAAAATAACTGAATCCAAGACAAAAAGATGAAAAAGTTTTAGTCTACAAACAAGAACTACAGAGTGCAACCACTACATTGTATAAACAAGGTACAACACAAAGGATATCAAGAGGATCAAGAGTTGGCAATTGTACGGACTCGATTCACGAATTGGACAAGTTCTTCGACGTTATCATCAAGAGGTATTATACGGCTGATGATGTGTAACGCCTCTACCAAGTTCCCTTCCCCTAAAGCACGTGAAGTGATATGGAACCAACCAAAATTCGTCATGTACACTTCACATTGAGTCGTAAACGTCATACGGTTTAGTACATGAGGCTGAGTGTACCTATCAATGCAAAGAAGATGAGTTTACCAATCATTCTAAAATGATCTGTTAATCAGATAACACCAGTGCTCACCATTTTCAGATCCACATGGATGTAAAAATATATCGATGGGCCTCTCATGCACTAAACCGAACTGCCGCATTACCCTATCTAGCGCATACGCTTCCGTAACATGCATAACCCATATAATATTACAATATAACCCCACCAGATGCACCCGAAAACTATCCATCATATCCTCATACGGCTGAAAGATCACCTACGAACAAAGACATGTAAACTAATAAACTATTCAGAACATTTATAAAAATATAAATGTAAAAAAAAGTTATTTATTTCTCATTGATACTGACATAGAGATCACGGTAATACGTGTTTTACTTAATACTCCTCCCCTTGTCAGCTTTTTAGGCGACCAACTAAGAAGCTTAAACATAGATGACTTGTAACCATTTGTAACCGAAGGTCGTAAACACAAGAACTGATCATATATCCAACAATCTAACAACGCTTCAAAGTCGGCTACTCTTCAGCAAAATGTTAGACGCTTCTCATAACCCCTTCTATAGACACACTAACGCTCAAGTACCCCAAGCTTTACTACCTAACTGATCCAAATGCTCCAAAGAAGCAATGTAATCAGCTTGTACATTCTTCTGGCTGGTATTTGTGAAAATGGTGCAACCAAACATATACATCAGGTACGCGCGTGCGGCTTGTTTGACCATATTATTGGTACGATCTTGATTACCATCATAGTACCGAGGTGCTAAAAATGTACTACTCACCATTTCAGCCCAAAACCAACACCATCCTGCTTGTTAAACTCCTCTTGGATTAGAATTTGCAGAACTTCCAACAACGAGGTATAGATCATCCACGTACTACCAAGATTAGGACGCGACTCTATTTTAACTACGAGACCCACCAATGGGAGGCCAGTGATGACGTAAACGTCGTCCAAAGTGATTATCACATCTCCAAACGAGAACTGCAAATTGTTGGTCTCCTAATGCCAACGTTTGAGGAAAGCCTCGTTCATTTGAGTGTTTGAGCTGAACTTGGCCATGCGCTTTATCAAAATTCATAATGGAGTTCCCTATACGATTGTCTCAACAACCACCCGCTAACGTAAAAATATGTACTTAGCTTGACTGTTAATACCTGTCTGCAACTGAAAACAAGAAAATAATACATATTATTATAATATAATCATAAAAACTAAAGTAAGCAAACAGTTAACATTAGAGGGTGTTAAAAAACTCAGATTTTCGAGCAAAGTGTTGTATGCCTCATGTTGCATGTAGTCCAGAAATAGTGCAACATTGTTCTGCATAAAAAACAAAAAATGAGACGGTCAGAATGATGGAAATGCTCGAGTTTCCTGTCCGATGCTTGTGTCGAAACCGGAAAAGGCGACGATGGTGTTTCAGCCCAAACCTAGGCTCTTCATTAGTATCGAAAGCTGTATCCGGCGAAGATAAACTTTCGACGTCAGGTTCCACGAAAACAATTCACAATCTAACAGTATCATACTTACGATGGTGCACAGATTGCGAGGTTTGGTGCGAACTCTGACGTGCGGCCGAAGAGAAACTTGTTTATATTTCATCACTACGCCTCTTTTTGAGAAGTGTTTTACCAACCTCAATCGAGCGAGCATCCTCAGGTCGGGCATTCATCCTTACCTCCGACCTACCAGTTTGTTTCCTTGAACCAAAAAATTAAATTAACGCACATCTCAAACACAAATAATAAACACATATACACTAAAGACACTAATGGTACAATGGACTAACGTTATCAGTGTAAATCCACAACACTACCACTGTAGGACACCAACAATGTTGTGGATATACGTTGACCGCGTGAGTGCATCTCGCTACCTTCGTTGAAGAAAATCAAAGAATCCGTAACATATGTTCTTCGACGAAAACCTAACAAAACTCTTCTAAATCAACACCAAACAACATAGCGAACCACAAATTAACCACATAAACACTTTTATTTCATGTGAAACTCTATTATAACACTATAATTAATTTTACGCGTGGGACAATATTTTTTCCATCGATTTATCGTAAACACTTAAACATGTATCGATCAAAACTAAAGTATCAACACTCTAAATCATGCAACTCTAATACCACCTAAACACTTATATTTCATGCGAAACTCTTTTATAACATTATATTTTTTTCCAACTCTATTACGCGTAAAATGAACTACATAAACACTTATATTTCATACGAAACTCTATTAAATTTTTAAAAACCAAATGTATATTTACTCTTTCTCTTTTCCCATCGTTTGATCATGTTTTTTTAGATGAATACCAATAGATAGAGTTTAACTCTAATATCAACGCTCTAAATCACTATAAAAGAGTTGCAAAATTTCCGCTTTCACCCATTTCATCTTCATTTTTAACACATGCAACAAAAACATCAAAATATAATATGTTATCGTTTGGTATTAACGCATTAATTTCATCTTAAAAAATACGAACAATTGATTGGAAAAGATTTAATAGTATGCATACCTCTAGTTTTTTTTAAAGTTTAATCGAGTTTTGCATTGAATATAAATGTTTACGGGGACAGTATGAGTAGTATATTGGAGAATGGGTTTCTTCTCTCTCAAGAAACCCTTTCTTCTTCTCTAAGATTCCTTCTTCGTCATGAATTCAACATCAAAGCAAATTTCTTCTGAAGAGTATCCCGCTCTTCATGCTAATGGTGATACAGATAAATCAAATAACAAGAGGTCTTATGTGGATTTATTAAAGCCATCATCTTCAAAATTTGATATCAAGCTGAGTTTCGTAAAGAAGCGCCTGACCATTACACAATCCAATATTCGAATGATATCAAATATTTACTGATTTCTCAATCTTCAACTACGATTATTGGCAAGTTCGCAGATGGTATACCAAGGAAAGCTGTTTTGGATGGTTTTCTTCAAGGCTTCAAGTTTCAGAATAGCTATAAGTATTCTACGTACGATTACATGCATGTTTTCATTCAATTCCAGAGCAAAGAGGATGTCAGTAAAATCTGGTCGAAGAACTTTTGGAGAATCGATGAGGATATAATGAGAATCTTGCGATGGGAGCCAGATTTTGATAAGAGATATGAAATCCCAAGAGCCTTGGTATGGATTCGGTTTGAACGGCTTCCAGAGTTTATGTATAACGAGTCTGTTATATATGATTTGGCCTCCACTATTGGTCCAACGTACAAGGTTATCATCCCTGATAACAAAGCCAATATGAACGCTTGCTTTGCTCATGTGGAAATTGATGTTTCGCTGAGATTGAAATATAGAGTTCGGGTGGGTTTTGGCTCCAACAATGGTTGTTGGATTAATGTCAGTTATAAGAATGTTTCTCCATACTGTAAAGCCTGTTACCATATAGGCCATAAGGATGAGGATTGTAGAAAGGTTGAAAAGAAGAAACAACAAGTTAATGATTCTAAAAAGGCTGAAAAAGTTGGGAAAAATGAGGAGTGTTCAAATGTCAAGATCGATTCTAATGATGATGTTGATGAGTTGGTTGTCAATAATGACTTGGATCAACAACAAAAGACTCAAGATATTTCAAGTAATGCTCAACCTTTTATTAAAGTTTATCGAAGAAAATTGAAATCGGTTATAACAAGAAAGGATAAAGATTTGGATTTAAAAGATAGCAATGATTGTGGTCAACAGAGCAACACTGATAGCAACATGGAGGTCATTGAAGCGTTACATAGGATAGATCAGGATTTCATGCAGAGTAACTTTAATATAGAAGAAAACAAGATCACAGAATGTGAACATATGGGTGGTAGTTGTGGGGTTTCTCCTACAAACTCTGATTCCAGTAGTGATTTTGGTTCTATTATAGGCAGTAAAATTCGTTCTGAGATGAGAAGAAGAAGATCTAAGAAACTAACTATTAATTCTCTGCTCAATAAGGGAGAAAAGTCAACACAAAAATCTCTATCAGATAATGATAAGGATAATTAATTGGAATGCTCGTGGATTAAATAATAAGCCTACCTTGAGAAGGCTCATTTCAATTGTCAACGAGAGTAGGTCTAAGATTTTGTCTATTCAAGAGCCCATGGCTGATGTGAGTAAGCTGCCTGTTGTTTCTGTGGTTCTTGGTTTCAAGCATTTTGTTTCAAATTGCTCTAACAAAGTCTGGCTTTTTTGGGATGAGGATGTGGATTTGAATGTTGTTGTTGACCATGATCAGCTGCTTCATATGTCTGTGGTTTATCTTGCTTGTAATGACAAGTTTTTCTTCACTTCTGTTTATGCTAAAAGTAGTCGAATTCTTAGATTGGATCTTTAGGACCAGTTGAAAGCTATTGCTACTAATGAGATGCCTTGGATTGTAACTGGTGATTTTAATGCAATCACTTGCTCTGAGGATCAGGTAGGTTGTTCGACTTATGATCATATTGGCTCTTGTGACTTTAGTGATACTATTAGGCAGTGCCAGCTTGAAGATGTTGGGTATATAGGCTCTAGGTATACTTGGAATAGAGGACCCGTTGGAAAAGATTGGACAAAACTCTTGTTAATGATATGTGGATCAATAAGTTTAACAACACTAAGGTTTTTCACATGGTCAGGACTGGCTCTGACCATGCTCCTTTATTGATTCAGTCTAGCCAAATGGATGGTGTTCAGAATTGTAAGAAGAGCTTTAAGTTTATTAATACTTGGTCCAATGATGATAGCTTCATTAGTACGGTGAGACATAGTTGGAATATGGCTTGCAAGGGTAATGAGGGGCATGTTTTCTAGTTCAAGATGAGGAGATTAAAGAGTTGCTTGAAAAAAGTGGAATGTTAATACGTTTGGAAACATTTTTAAGAAGGTGAAAGATTCTTGCTGATATGTTTGAGAGTATGGAGGATTTTTATTTGCAAAATAATAGTTCTGATTCTAAACCTGCTCTCTCTAAGGCAAACAGTTTGTATATTAAGGCTCTTCGAAATGAGGAAAGATTTTGGCACCAGAAGTGTTACAGTGAGTGGCTTCATGGTGGTGATGGGAATACTAAGCTTTATCATGCTTATGTTAATAAGAAAATGAGAAGAAACAACATCAAGGGGATCAAGGACAATGGTGTCTGGATTGATAATCCTATTGAGATTGCAAACTCAGCTGAGTCTTTCTTTAAATCTATCATTTCTTCTAACTCTTTCAATAGTATGGAAAATGAGTCTCTTTTGATACATGATGACATCTTCTCTAACATCCCAAGTCTTGTTAATATGGAGGACAATAACTTCATTACAAGTCAGACCAGTATTGAGGAAGTGTGGAGTGTTATTTCTAAGATGAAAAATGATAATGCCCCTGGGCTTGATGGTTTTAACATATTTTTCTTTAAAACTTGTTGGTCCATTATAGGCAGTGATCTTTGTAAGGCTTTCAATTTCTGTCTTTCAGGCAACAGCTTTCCTAATGGGGTCTTTGCAACTGGCATGTGCTTGATCCCAAAAGTTTCTAATCCTATTGCTTGGACTAACTACAGACCAATCAGTATGTGCACTATGTTTAACAGGGTTTTTTCTAACCTTATTAACTCCCGTTTAGCCTTTATTTTGCCTAACATTGTCTCTAAGATGCAGTGGGCGTTTGTTAAAGGGAGGCTAATTCATGAGAACATCCTAATCACTAAAGAAATGGTTCACGATATTGACAGAAAGCCTAAAACTCGCAATGTGATTATTCAGTTGGATATGACTAAGGCTTTTGATAACCTTAGTCATGCTTTCATTCTGAGAGTTTTAGCTTGTTTTGGTTTCTCTGAGAACTTCATTGCTTTAATTAAAAACATGATTACTAACATTCATATATCAGTTATAATTAATGGTCAGGTTTGGTGTGGATAATTATCACCTGAGGGTAGGTTTAGTAATTTGGTTGGTGTTTTATAATAGTGTGTGGGTGTTATGTGTTTAGAGTAGAGAGTAGAGAGATAATTAAGCAGCATGGTAGCAGTTAATTCTCATTACCCACACTTAATGCAGGTGGTTGGGTATTTATACCCTGATGTTTGGGCCCTTATGGACTTTCGGGTCATGTTTAATGGACCCGGGTCATGTTCAAAGACCCATGAGCTCTAAGTAGGAGAGCAAGTAGCTTAGTCAAGAAGTGTTTAGGTTTTTTAGTACTTTTGTAATAGTTCGAACAGTCCTATGGTCAGAGTGTTCGAAGTGATCTGTTCGGTTTGTGTGACCTGTCCGGTCCGCAGGCCTTGGACCGATCTGTCCTTGTCCGGGGAGCATGCAGAATTCGGACTCATCAGGAGCCCCTTTTTTAGGTGTTTGTGCAAATATTCTTGTCAAAGACCTGAAAAACAGTCCGACTTCAGGGGTAGTTTTGATCCGGACAGGTCTGTCAATTCGGGCTATGGGTTTATCCGGACAGATAAAGCTTCACGAATTCAAAACGGTTTTTGCCAGAGTTCGTGGGACACGTGTCACTTTCTGATTGGTTGCTTCAGCCGTTTTTTCACCTTGAATTTCGAACCCACCTTCTTCGAAAAACAACCTCTTCAATTAAAGGTGGTGACATCAGCGCCGTCTTTTAATCATTGCCAAACTTTTCGAATTCTCCTAGGAATCAACTTCCTTTTTCAGATTTTATTATAAATACAAACTCATTTTCTACTGTTTTACCATCTCCTTCAAATTTACTTCTGCAAAAATCTCTCAAAGCTTTCTCTCTCTAAAGCCAAAACTTTGTTGGATAGTTTATGTTTACAGCGAGGAACGCTCTTGTCAAAGGCGAGTGGCTCAACCTTTCTGAGTTAGAGAAGTCTCAAAAATTCGAAAGAGATAGACGGATCGCAGTAGGGTTGCCCACCTCGCCTGTTGATAGACCAAACACCTATGTTTCTGAGTCAGATCGAGGCTCTTCTTCTTCTAAAGGCACTAAGTCTAGAAAACTATTTCAAACCAACCTCTCCCCCATAATCTCTGGTTCCTCAGTTCAGGAATCGGAGCCTGCTGTCGAGCCATGAGTTATAGCCACTAGCCTCAGAAAACCTTCTCCTTTTATTGCAATGGGATCAGATACGGAGCACTCTCCTGAGAAGCTGGTCGACAAGAGGAAAGACCGGTTGGTTAAAGGCCAGGGGACTAAAAACACTCCCTCGAGGTCGGGGGCAAAGGATAGCAGCACTGCGTCAGAAGTGCCCATTAGAGCCCCCAAGGACAGGCTGTCCGGACCGGAGGGCTCCAATCCAAACCTTCAACTAGAAACTTATGTTCCAAACATCCTACCGGAGAGCAGAAATCAAAGGGGCACTGAGGCCCATCATTCCGGAGATAAGGCTGAGTCAAGTTTGAACCCTCCTCCCACTACAGCTGCTGAAATCCCTTCAACAATCATGGAGGAAGTGATGGAGGAATCTGTTGAAGAGGCCCCGTTTGAGTCTGAGCCCTCCGGTCAGACCAGCAAAGAAATAGTTGCCAAGAAAGACAAAGACAAAGAAAAATTGTTTTTGAGGCATCCAGATCTGCCGGAGAGCCTCGAGGGAAGAGTGGGGCCTTGTTTTCACAAGGTCAGCGTTAATTACCTTCTCTCCTTACAAAAAATCAACTACGCATTCATCCACACTGCTGAGTTGGGCAGGATGCGTTCGAAATGGGGCATTCCAGAAAATGTAAAGATCAGGATTCCTATACATCCGGAGACCCCCATGGACTGCAAGTTGAGTGAAGTGGTCATGTTCACGGAGCTGTTCAACTGGGGGCTCAGGTTCCCACTAGACCCAGAGATTGTCAGATATTTCCATCTGATCAAACTCTATCCGAGCCAGCTGAGCCCCAACGCTTGGTATACCCTTATGTCATGCATCATGGCATCAAGGCTGTCCGGGATCCCTCTGCCCATGGAGGAGTTTGCTGCAGTGGCTAGCCTGTGTAGAAACCACCACATCCCCTTCTACCACTTTAACATGGGGGATAACTTCAAGGCGGTGGATGATTTGCTGGAGGCAGAGAGGAATTGGAGGACCCAGTTCCTATTTGTCAGTGGTGCCTGGGAGAATGGCAAGAAGATAAAATCCGGAGAGAACCCAAGCCTCCTCAGAAGTAGGTGGAGGAGTGATTGTAAGTCTCCTACTTTATTTTTTTTGTTTCTCCCTTTCTTATCTAATGCAGTTCGAACTAATGGGTCTCACTTTTGCCTTGGCAGTGTTACCCAAGGAGTTCAATGACTATCAGAAAGCCGGGCAGATAACTTGTGGCAAGATTAATGTCTGGGCTGCTGAGAATTGGGGGAACCGATTCCACGATGCTTTCACTAGTGGAAATTTGGCAAGGTCTCACCTGTGGAACACCACAGGTCAGAGAGACTTAACCTGGGAGGAGCTCACCACCCAGCCTTCTCCGGACGTTGTGCTCAAGAAGACCCATGAACTAGATGGGACACTCTTCCTGCCAGGCCGGGCCAAAGCCCCGAGCAAGATGAAGGGCAAGAAGAAGAAGGGCAAAAAGATGGTGGGTGATGCTAACCCTCCTGATGTTGAGAAGGATGCTCCAACAGACCCGGAGGGGCCAGCCCAGAGCCAAATTGATGCTGCTCTCTTGCAAGTGGTGGAGCAAGAGACTGAAAGGCAGGAAGCGAATCTCCCAAAACCTCCAAGAGCTTCCAAGAGAAATCGCAAACAGGGGAGCGAAGGCGCGGACCGGGAGGCCAAGAAGAAAAATACTTCTAAGGGAGACGAGCTTTCTCTCCGGGCTCCGGAGCCTTCTTTCCAAGCTGATCCTTCTGACCCAACGCATGCCGAAGAGATTCCGAGGGACTTTCACACCGATGAGGTTGAGGGGGGAGATATCAACATTGATGGAGTAGACATCACTGGCCTTGGTGAGCTTGGTGAATACTTCCTCAACCTCCCCAGAGATGACTTTGCAGGGCCTTACCTTCCTCCGAGCAGCTCCCAAAAAGTCAATTTTAATGGTAAGACTTTTATTGTCTATAGTGAAAGGGATGCTATAGCCCACTCCTTGTTAAGCAACGTGCAGCCTGTACTTATGTTGGAGAGGTAAGTTCGGAGTCAGGCAGACATCATTAAAGACCTTAAGTTTGACAAGGAGAAGCTGTCCGAAGACCTTCGCACTGCCACCTCCAATGCTGCCATGTTGAAAAAAGAAAACGAGGAGTTGAAGAGAAGCCAAAAGACAAGCACCACAAAAGTCGCCACTTTAGAGGAAACCATAAAAGACCTCCGGGAGAAACTGTCCGGTCTGGAGAAAGACCTTGCTACCTCAAAGGAAGAAACCAAGGCAAAGGACAAAGTCATCACCAACTTAACCACTGCCAAGATTACTCTTGAGAATGCAGTGTCCAAGGCTGCCGAGGAGAAAAATACTTTGTTACAAGAGCGGGAGGCCAAGATCAATGCCTATGCCAACCAGATGATCAAAAGCGAAGAGCTACTGCTTGCCAATGTGAGGTCTGACATGGTTCTACTTTTCCATGAAAAGTTTCCTAAGAAGAACCTAGGGGACTTATGGCTTCATGTTGAGCCTGAAGACCTCCCCTACCACACGATGGCCGAAGGCGATAGGTATGGCTACTCTAGTGATTCCTCAGATGATGAAGAACACTCCGGGGAGAAAATTGACGAAGAGAAAGACGATCCTAAGGGAAAGAAGCTAGATGAAGGTGAGCCATCTTCAAAGGCTCAACCTTAACTTATGATTTACTTTGTTTACTTTTTACTCAAACTAAAGTCCTTGGAAGGCCAAGGCATTCTTTTTGTAATTGTGTCCGGTATCTGACCGGATAGGTTTTTTGTTCTTACTTCGACTTATTCAAAAGTCCTTGGAAGGCCAAGGCACTTTAAGTTATTTCAATGAATGTTTCTGTTTTGCACAAATCTCATCTTCTTTCATTGTTTGTTCTAATTTCGATGGCTAGAGTTTAAATAGCCTTTAATTATTTCATAGTGAGAGTGTTTAAATTCTCCGGCTAGAGTTTAAATAGCCCTTAGTTATTTCAATCTGGATAGTGTGACAAAGAACAAAATTTAAAACACTTAGAAATTTTTAAGAAGTCATCGAATTTCATTTAAAAGCCCGGACACCTCATTAAAACCTCCCCGTGCCACCAGGGAGGAAAAAGTATGCCCCCAAATATTTACATGGATGTTTAAACAAGTAAATATTTACACAAACGCTATTCCAAGTACATCCGGAGATGCTCGATATTCCAAGGATGAGTCAAAACCCTTCCATCTTTGTCTTCCAACCAATATGTTCCCAGTTTAATTCTTTCAACAACTATGTAGGGACCTTCCCAAGTTGGGGCCAGCTTTCCGAACAGCTTTTCTTTAGTGTGTAAGAAGACCTTCCTCAATACCTTGTCCCCTGGTTGTAAATCTCTTCTTTTAACTTTGGAAGCAAACCTGCTTCTCATCAAGCCCTGATAGTGTGCAACTCTAAGGTGAGCTTTAACTCGTCTTTCTTCTATCAAATCAAGTTGACCTCTGATTGCCACCTCGTTAGCGTGTTCGGAGAAGTTGTGAACACGAAAAAAGGGGAGAGTTGCTTCTATGTGAGTTAATGCATCCATCCCATAGACCAAAGCAAATGGTGATTCTTATGTTGCAGCCCCAGGTGTTGTCCGGTAGGCCCACAAGACCTCTTGTAGATAACTAGGCCACTTCCCAGCAGCCCCTTCCAAATTCTTCTTTAAACCGGACAGTATAGTCCTATTAGCCACTTCAACCTGCCCATTTTCTTGTGGGTGGAAAGGTGAAGAAAAACAATGTTGTATACCCCTATGAGGCACAGAAGCTCTCCATTTTCCTATTGTCGAACTGTGGCCCATTGTCTGTTGTTATCTTTTGTGGGACACCAAATCTGTAACAGATGTTGGATAAAATGAACTTTATAACAGCTTTTGATGTTGTCCCTGCTAGAGGGGCTGCTTCAATCCACTTCGAGAAGTAGTCTATGGCCACAATTATAGTTTTATGCCCTCCGGACGCCACATGGAGAGGCCCTACTAAATCCAACCCCCATCGAGCAAAATGAATAGGCTCGGAAATTGATTCCAAAGGAATAGTTGGGACATGAATCTCATTGCTGTACCTCTGGCATGGGTCACACCTTCTTACCAATTCCTTATCATCTTTCATGATTGATGGCCAATAGTAACCGGAGAGTAAAACTCTTCTTGTTAAGGCTCTAAATCCACAATGGGATGATCCCTCACCATTATGTAATTCGGAGAGGACTACTTGAGACTCTTCATCCCCCAAACAGCGCATGAGAGGTTTACTATAAGATTTCTTGTCCAATACGTCTCTCAATATGATAAAACCACGAGCCTTGTGTTTCAAAGTTCTGGCTAGTGACTTATTCGGAGGCACAACACCATCGGAGAGATATTGCAGGAGAGGAAACCTCCAGTCTTGAGGTCGTTTCTCTTGCACTTCAAAAGTTTCCTCTTCTTTACCCTTACTAAGTTGAATGAAGGAGCTTTCTAGCATATGGATCCATGGATACGACTCCGAATATGCTATGGTTGCTAATGAGTCTGCTAGCTCATTTTCTGCCCGGGGAATATGCTAAAAAACAACACTTTTAAACTTGAGTGCTTCATTCTTAAGGAGGAGTAAGTATTTCACAAGCTGCTTCTTCTTGGCCTCAGATTGGCCTTAGGCATGTTGGATAAGAAGTTGGGAGTCACTTAGTAGCTTGACCCTCTTAGCCCCACAAATGTAGACTAACTTTAAACCAGCTATAGCTGCTTCGTATTCGGACTCATTATTAGATGCCCTGAAAGCAAAACAAATAGCCTGGTACATTTTGTCTCCATACGAGGAAGTCAAACACACCCCTGCACCACACCCCATAGTGCTAGACCCACCATCTGTTCGGACGACCCATACCTTTTTATCTTTTATATCAGTGGTTTGCTCTGAATCTCTCTCGGAGTGGAATTCAACCAAAAAGTCTGTCACAACTTGGGCCTTGACTGCTGTTCGGGGAGCAAAATCTATGTCGAAGTCCCCCAACTCTACTGACCACTTAGTCATCCTGCTTGAAATGTCTGCCTTTTGGAGGACATTCTTCAGGGGAAAAGAAGTCCGGACGATGATGGGATGAGCCTGGAAATAAGGCCTCATCTTCCTGGCAGCTATCACCAGGGCTAATGCTAACTTTTCAAGTTTCAAGTAACGCCTTTCTGCATCTATCAAACTTTTTCTGATGTAGTATACTGGATGTGGATGTCCATCGACCTCTCTTACCAATACAACACTAAGGGCACCATCAACTGGCTTAAACAAAGTTTTGGAGGAGGACAGGTGCTTTTTGATCTCGTCGAAAGCCTCATCACACTGTGGAGTCCAATTGAATCCCTTTGAACCCTTCAAAGTTTGAAAGAAAGGTGCACACCTGTCCGAAGACCTTGAGATAAATCTGTTTAAGGTAGCTAATCTCCCCGTTAACCGCTGTACTTCTTTAATGTTTCGAGGAGGTTCCATCTGAAATAGGGCATTAAGCTGGTCCGGGTCAGGTTGTATTCCATGCTCACTTATAATATAGCCCAGAAACTTCCCGGACTGTACTCTGAACACACACTTTTCTGGGTTTAATTTCAAATTCACTTTTACCAAGTTGGCAAAAGTTTCTTGGAGATCGGACAAGTGCAACTGCTTATCCACACTCTTCACCATCATGTCATCAATGTACACTTCCATATTTCTTCCAATTTGATCAGCAAATGCCTTGTTGACTAATCTATGATAAGTAGCCCCAGCTTTTTTTAAACCAAATGGCATTACTTTGTAGCAATGAAGACCTCTGATAGTGACAAATGTGGTATGCTCTTGATCCTTTGGATCTACTTGAATCTGATTGTATCCGGAGAAGGCATCCATAAAGGAAAGCAACTTGTTCCCAGAGGTGGAGTCTACTAACTGATCAATCCAGGGAACTGGATATAAATCTTTTGGGCAAGCTCTATTGAAGTCTGTGAAGTCAATGCACATGCGCCACTTGCCATTTTTCTTTTTTACCAGAACCGGATTGGCAGTCCACAAAGGATATTGAGATCCCTTGATGTGCCCCATCTTTGTGAGCCTGTCAACTTCTTGCACAATGACATCATCCTTCTCTTTAGAAAAAGCTCTTCTTTTTTGAACCACTGGTGCTACGTCTCTCCGGACAGATAGGTGATGTGATATCACCTCTGATGGAACCCCAGTAACATCAACATTGAACCAAGCAAAAACGTGTTGATGGTTCTTCAAAAACTTTAACATTTCATCTTTCAGAATGGGTGACATCCTAGACCCTATCTTGATATTTTTTCCCTCTTCCAGACAGTGTGTTTCTACCTCTTCGATCGGTATCAATACTCCAGGGGTCTCCCTGGGGTCATCAATTTCACCCTCACCCCCAGAAAGGCCCTCAAACTGCTATTGTTCATTAATACGGACTGCCCCCAGCGTTCGAGGAGTCAGGGCAGTGGCATAACATTCTCTTGCAATCTTCTGGCTGCTCCGGACGATTCCAACCTGTCCCTGAACAACATATTTCAAGCACTGGTGGACTGTTGAAGCCACTGCATGCATCCTAGAGAGCCAAGACCTTCCTAGAATGGCATTATAGCAAGTGGGACAATCCACCACAATAAATAGTATTCTAACCATTTTCTTGAAAGGGCCCTTGCCCAATAGAACTTCTTCTTCGAACTCTCCGATCACATCTGCTGAGCTGCTTGTAAAGCCCACAATTGATCTGTCTGAACTCTGAATTACAGCTGGATTCTTCATTCTCTTGTATGTGGTTAAGAAAAGGATATTGGCGGAGCTTCCAGTATCCACCAGGTTTCGTCTTATATCATTGTCCCCTATAGATGCTCCTATGACAACAACATCCTCATGAGGGCCAGCAATGTCTCTTAGATCATCTTCATCAAAAACAATGAAGGGGAATGAGCTTTGTGACTGATAGGAAGTCATGCCTCCTTCTAGCTGGGAGGCTAAAGTATGAACATGGAGCTGTCATAGTGTCCCCTCCGAAAATTGTAAGTGACTCGAAAAACTTAATGAGCCCGGAGACCGACCTAGAACATTCCTCAATTGTACTCACTCTGTTTCGAGTTGGATCAGGATCCAAGTACTCAGATTCCACGTCAAACCTTTCAACTATAACCATGGCTCCCTCCGGAGCAGCATTACTTGGACCAACCCGGTGAGTGTTATCAGGCCTGTTACCCCCTCTTCTTTTCACGTAAGTCCCCAGCTTTCCCCTTTCAATCAAATTCTGAACTTCTTGTTTCAATGCTATGCAGTTATCAGTGGTATGACCAATATCGTTGTGATACTGGCAAAAAGAGTTATTACGATGCTCTCTGGGAGACTACAGTGTAGCGGGTCTCTGGTAATGCACCTCTTCCTTTGTTTTTTCAAAAATAGTGGCCACACTTTCTTTCAACTCTGCGAACCACTCCGGTTGCACCCATGGCCCTCTCTTGTTTCTGGATTGCTGACTTTGAGCAGGAGCAGCTGGCTGAGACTGAGCTTTTGCCCTGCCATGCCCCTATCCGGTCTCTCTTGTTTTATTTCCGGAATGATTCTGATTGGGATTTGGTGCCACTAGGGTAGACCTCACCTGCCTGTGCACCCTGGTTTTCTTTGTTTCGTCGACGTTTATTTGTTTTCCAACCTGATTCAGCAACCCTCCCCATGTCATGGCCTTCTTTCTGGTCACTGAATCAGCTAGATTGCATGGGTTCAAACCCTGCCTTAGGGATGCTATTGCCACCTATTCGAAGCAATCAGCCAACCCATTCTTGGTATTCACAAAACGACTTATATATTCTTTCAAGGACTCATTTGGCTCCTGGGCACAATGGATTATTGTGTCTCCATTGCCCTTTAGCTCTTTACTCCCTACAAACTGCCTTCGAAAGGCTACCCAAAAGGTATCGAAGTCTTTAATACAACCCTGAGGCAGGCTGTTGTACCATTTTAGAGCACTCCCCGTAAATGATTGGGAGAATGCCCTACAAAGTAGTTTATCGTCGTCGTCAAAGTTCATCATGAAGTTTTTAAATTGCTCCAGATGGTTGTCCGGATCAGTACTGCCATCGTACTTCTCTATTTTGGTGCTGTCAAACCTCTTGGGGAGGTTTCCGGACAGAATTTTAGAAGATAATGGAGGTTGTCTCCAGTTTCTTCCACGACTGAACACAGTACCCTCATTGGGAGTTGCAAAGATACCTGGTTCATCGTGAAAAGCGAAGGGATCCATCAGCATCCGGTCCACATGCTTCCGGCTATGAGATGATCCTTTACCAATATGCCTTTTCATCTTTCCTTGTCTATCCCTTTTTCTTGAATATTTTTTAATCTGCTTTTGCTTCTTTCTAGTTCGACCCTCATCGCTGCTAGAGGACAAGGATTTTTCAACTCCCTCACTATCCGAAGAGCTATCAGAAGATTCTGAGCTTGAGTCAGAGTTCTCCACTGGCTAAGACCGGTGAGACTTTTTGGAACTGGCATGAGTCGTTTTGGTGCTCACATGAGTCTTCGAAGACTCATGCTCTCTGGGGTTATCGGTGTAATGAGCAGCTGATGCTTTGGACTTTTTTTTTTCACGCCCATCTTGGCCTTTTCTGCCCTCAGAGATTCTATTTCACCCTTTAGCCTATCATGCTCTTCGATAGTGTATTCATCGTTCTCTCCCGCTACTTCGAGCAAAGCTGGTGGTACTTCTGGATTGTCCGGATTCATTCGGACAGATTTTCTTAGCTGGTTTTGAATGCTTGATTCAGGCACCCTCTGCTCCCACTGTGGTTGCCAATTTAGTGTGGATAATTATCACCTGAGGGTAGGCTTAGTAATTTGGTTGGTGTTTTATAGTAGTGTGTGGGTGTTATGTGTTTAGAGTAGAGAGTAGAGAGATAATTAAGCAGCCTGGTAGCAGTTAATTCTCATTACCCACACTTAATGCAGGTGGTTGGGTATTTATACCCTGATGTTTGGGCCCTTATGGGCTTTCGGGTCATGTTCAAAGACCCATGAGCTCTAAGTAGGAGATCAAGTAGCTTAGTCAAGAAGTGTTTAGGTTTTTTAGTACTTTTGTCATAGTTCGAACAATCCTATGGTCAGAGTGTTCGAAGTGATCTGTTCGGTTCGTGTGACCTGTCCGGTCCGGAGGCCTTGGACCGATCTGTCCTTGTCCGGGGAGCATGCAGAATTCAGACTCATCAAAGGTTAGAGGTTATTTTAAGAAATTGAAGGGGCTTAGTCAAGGAGACCCTTTGTCTCCTAGCCTGTTCATCTTAGCTGAAGATGTTTTACTCATAAGTTTATACAATCTTTTTATTAACAATAAAAGCTTGCACTATGCTGCTAGATCGAGTGTCCTGGTGCCATATCTGGCTTTTGCTGACGACGTTCTTATCTTCACTAACTGCAAGCCTTCTTCTATTGCTATCTTGAGCGAGCTTCTTGATAAGTATCAGGCCATCTCTGGGCAAGCTTTCAACAAAAACAAAACAAAGCTTATTCTATCTAATAAAGCTAAGCAAGTGAATAAAAACAGCATCAAGATCGGCACTGGTTATATTACTGACTCTATTCCTTTCAACTATTTGGGTATAACTATAGCTCGAAATAACAGAGGGAAGTACTTAACTAGTTTTCTTGATAAAATTCAGGATAAGATTAATGTTTGGGATTTGAATAATTTGTCTTTTGGTGGTAGATTAACCTTGATTTCCAGTGTTTTAATGCCTATTATATACTACTGGATGCATAGTACTGACCTTCCTGTTAATATTATCAAAAAAATTGAATTATGCTTTAATAAGTTTATTTGGAGATCTAACTATCAGGTTAAGGCTATACATTGGTCCAATTAGAATCGTCTCTGCAAGCCTTTTTCTGAGGGGGGGGGGGGGTTTAAACACTAAAAGCATTGGGGAAATTCAACAAACATTTTCTTATAAGTTGTGATTTCTTTTCAGGAAGGGAAACAACTTATGGTCTACATTGATGCAAAAGCTTTACTGCTCTAAGACCCATGCTATTAAAGCTCCTTGTAAATCTACTGATTCTAGTGTTTGGAAGAGGCTGTTTCTCATCAAAAGGTCTGCTGAAAAGTACATAAAGTGGAAGCTTGGTCAGGGCCTCATGGATTTCTGGCTTGAGGACTGGCATGACATGCCACCATTGATAAGTGACCCTAACTTTCAAAACTGGTTTCTTAGTGCTAGAGTTAATACTTTTTGGAATGATAATAGCTGGTCTCTTGACTGTCTTCATAACATTTTGCCTAATAATAGAATTAGTCATATTTCTAAGTATAAAATTGACCCTAATAATCCTGACCAGATTATTTGGACTCTTTCTAAAAGCCAGACATTTGATACTAAATGTACTTGGGATGTTATCAGGAAGTCTTTTACTAAGTTTGGTATTTTTACTAAGATTTGGAGTTCATTTATTCCTAGAAAGTTTTCTTTTCTGTGCTGGAAGATTCTAAAGGGCTATATACCTATTGATGCCTTAATTATGAAGAGACACATTCAAATGGTTTCGAAGTGTCAATTCTGCAACAGTTGTGAAGACAAAGATCACCTTTTTGTCAACTATTGCTTTGCTTGGCAGCTTTGGAACTTTTTTGGCTGTTTGTTTAAAGTTAAGGCTGGTAGACATATGACATTCTCTCACATTCTTTATAACTGGCTCTGGTTTTCGAAAAGCAAAAATCATATTACTCATGTTATCCCCCAGGTCATTTGCTGGGTTATATGGAGGAATAGAAATCGTGCTAAGTTTCTTGGCCTTTCTGACTCTATTAATCAGGCTATTAACAGATGCATTTTCATCATTAAAAGCATGGATATAGCTAACATGTTCTCTTATAAGTTATGGACTAATAATAATAATGCTGCTATATCTCTAGGGTGTAGTTCCTTCATTAATAGCAAGAAAGGCCCGACTTACCTTAGATGGTTGGCTCCAAATCCAGGGAGAGTCAAGCTGAATGTCGATGGATCTTGTAACAAGCATGGTGAGGCTAGCACTGGAGTCTTAGTCAGAAATTCAGATGGTGATATTCTGCTGGGCTCTGGTTCGCTTTTAGGCAAGCTAAACCCCCTTTTCGCTGAGCTTAGTGCCTTAACTGAGGGTTTGCTGATCTGCAAGAACCAAAATTGGATGAATGTGGATATTGAATCTGATAGTTTAGTTTTGATTAAATTACTCGCTTATAGAAATGAAGCTTGGTACCTGAAGGCTTCGTTAGATGTTTGTAGATCCATGATTCATCCTAATATGGCGATTAAGCATATCTCCAGGATTCAGAATCATTGTTCTGATTGGCTTGCGAAAACTGTTCTCAAAATGAAGAAGAGCATTCGTTTTGTGGATCCTCCAGACGAGTTGAGAAGTATGGATTTACTTGAGGGTTTGGGGCTTGGTTATGTCTCCTAAAGAAGAAGGGGTATAAGCCTTTCTTCGGTTCTCTGGTGCACTGCACCCTTTGGGTGAGCGTCGACCAAGGAGAAGTTGAAGAGGATCTTCTTCTGTTCTCTGGTGCACTGCACCCTGTTCCAGACCTTTCTCCTCTAATCAGAAGAGAAAGGGTACTTGGGGTGAGCGTCGACCAAGGAGAAGTCGAAGATGATCTTCTTCTGATTCTCTGGTGCACTGCACCTTTTTGGGTGAGCGTCGACCATGAAGTTTCAGAAGAATTGCTTCGAAAAGATTAAATTGGTGAAAAATGGTGTTTCTAAAGCATGGTAGTTGGTGTTTTGGGTGGAGCTGATGAAGATCGGAGTTTGGAGGCGAAGAAAAGTTGAAGACGAAGGTTGTGGGTTTCTGTTTTGTTCGATTAGGATTAGGGTTGGGGATTATAATTGTGATCCTAATCCCTAATTTCTTTAGTATTATTTTGGCTTTATTTCTTATAAGGTCTGTACTCTATAAATCGATATTAATAAAGGTGATCTTTTTGCTTAAAAACAAATAAAAAAATATAGCTTAAAAACAAATAAAAAAATATAAATGTTTACGGGGGTTAATTTTACGCTGTAACTAATTTGACGCGTTGGACAGTATTTTTCACGAAAGGGTTGAAATTTTGAGTTACTTAGTATCTAAGTAATGGATTTAGAAATTGAATACGGATGACCAAAAGAATTTAAATCGACGAAAACGCATTCATTGGAGTTTAGCCAGCTTTTGATTTTCTCAAGAATTTATTGCCTCTAAATACCTCATCAATCCCATCCCACACTTTTTCCTCGTCTCATCTCAATAGTATTCATTGAAAAGGTCTGCTTTCTTTACGACCCTTCGTTTTCTTTCCTCGAATTTTTCAATTTGATCATTATACGCTAGGTAATTCTTGCTCAATTCTGTATATGTTTCTGACATACTCATAGCGTTTGCTCTCTGTCTGAATTTATAGTGTATTGCAGGTTCTAAAATGGGGTTTCAAGAGGTGTATCGCTCTTTGGTTGATGTCTTTCCTCAGGTATCCACCTTTTCTCTCTTATTCAGTTCATCGCCAAGAAAAACAGTTGTAGCTGTCGATTGTTCGTAGTATTCACCATACTCAATTTTCTCTACAGATTGACGTACGTTTATTGAAGGCTGTTGCTTTTGAGCACGCTACTGATGCTGATTCAGCTGTGGAAGTTGTCCTCTCTGATGTTCTTCCTTTCTTGTCCAAAACTCCAGTGGTTCCTGTTGTTGTTTTAGATGACCAAGGTAATCAATTTACTTAGTACTTCACTGTTTCTTTGCTTTACTAATTTTCTAGAGACCATGGTGTAGTTGAGCGTGAGGAGGATACCGAACAGTTGACTCGCACTAGGAGGAATGCAACCATTACCGGTGATTCTTCTTCACAAATCAATGGTAATGGTCTCGTATCTGCACATACTGCAAATGACGGAGAAAATGGCATCCAATCAATGGATCTTGATTTGTTGGGTAGTGACCTTACGATTACTCCTTTAGTTCAAGATCATGAACATGTTGATACGGCTAAGGCTCATCAACATGAAAGTGAATCATCTTCAAGTGTCTCTGTCGCTGAGATAGGGGATGGCTTGTCTCATCAACCAAATTCATTTTCTCCTTCTGGGTCAGATTCTGCACCCTTAAATGCTAGTTTAAACCACACTTGTACCATGGATCTTCTTGAAACGATGCTCCAGGATGCTAAACAGAACAAGGTTTGTTTCATGTTTACTTATAGATGTAAAGAAAATGTATGTTTATTCTTTATTAATCAACTTGTTATGTTTCATAGATTCGTATTTAATGAGTTTCCCTTAATCAGTTAGTTTTATCTTGGTACTACACTTAGTTTTGTATTCAACCATTTCCTTTTCAGAAATGGGTTCGAATGAACAAGGTATCTTATTTCATATGCTTTAGTGTGTACTTACTAAGACACCTAGTTGGTATTTAACTAGCATCACATAAAGCTGTTAAAAGAACAAGGTCTTTGCACTCTAATTTTAAAAGATTTCCTTGATAAGCAAGTTAGTACTTAATATCACATATAGTTTTGTAATGGACCAATTTCGTAGACAACTGTCAAAGGGGCAGGCGCTAGGTATCTTATGCTATATATTTTGATTAGGGTTGTACTTTGATATAAGACTTAGTGTTGTAATGAACCAATTTTTCAGAAATCCTTGTTTGGAGCCGTGGAGGCTGTTATGAACATGATGCGCGAAGTGGAACTTGAAGAGAAGGCTGCTGAGCAAGCCAAAGAAGAAGCTGCTAGTGGAGGATTTGATACCTTAAGTAAGGTTGAGAAGCTTAAGCAGACGCTGATACATGCAAAGGCTGCAAATGACATGGTTACTTCTAATTGCTTTATATAATTAAAGGGTTATGCTAACAATTGCCCATGGAACTTGTTAAAGATCAAATAGTTACTCTTATTGGTAAATTAATTGCATTAAACTTTATGATTTGAAAGTTACTTATTTGGGTAATTATTTAGTCCATACTGGCCCATTGGGCATTGTTAGCAGTATCCATAATTGAAATATGTTATGAAAAAAACTATCTTCAGTATAAATATTGGAAATTGGAAATACAGCATACTGGTGAAGTGTATGGAGAGAAGGCCATTCTTGCTACTGAAGCACGAGAGCTTCAGACACGTCTGCTAAGCTTAGCTGAAGAAAGAGATAAATCACTTGCCATTCTTCATCAGGTTCCTTTATGCATGCATACAAATTTTTTTCTGGGTTCCGTTGGTGAATTTACTACTTTATTTGCTTGTAGATCTAAAATTTATTGTTTTCACATTCTTCGATTATTGTTCAAGGTAGCAACTTAGTTAGATTAGTGGATATATCTTCTAAGTACTTCCAAATTCGGATAGGATATGCCAAATTAAGAGCACATATGCTTTTTCTTATACACCAATGGATAAGCTGTTTTTATAGTTTTATGTCAAATTAAGAGCATGTATGCTCCTTCTTGTACAGCAATGGATAAGCTGTTTTCATAATTTTATTGCATCAATGTAAATTGGCTTCTACGTGTACAAAAAGTGAAATTCTGAAATAATAGGAAATATAGTCAATTTATTTCCATTTTATATATTTGCTTCCATTGCTTTCTTCCTTTTTTTGATGGATATCTTTGTCCAGATGAGCCAAACTCTTGAAGCAAGATTAGGTGCGGCGGCAAAAGTGAGAGAGGCTGCTGAACAAGAGAAGCTGGAAAAGGAAAAATCTGCGAGGAAGATTCTTGTTGAGCAAGAAGAAATAATGGAGAAGGTTGTAAATGAATCAAAACTTTTGGTGCAAGAAGCCGAGGCGAACTCAAAGGTGTGTTACACTAGTCTAAAATAATTTTCTAAAATTACAGAACTCCCAACCTTTTGTGTCTCACTCTTATGTTCTTTTGCTGCAGCTACAGGAGTTCCTTATGGACCGTGGGCGCATTGTTGATTCTTTACAGTAAGGCCTTACCATAATTTCTAATTTGTGATGGCTAGGATACTATCTACAAAACTCGTTCCAATTTTTGTTAACCGCATACTTTACAAATTTAATGTATATTTTCTGGAAATTTGGGTAAGCAAGTGAAATTCCAATTTAACTACTTAGAAAAGACAATGTTGTTATGACTTAAGTTCTGTTTATGTTTGCTTCTATCCTATAATATTTTGGGTTGTATCTTTGACAGATTTCATTTCGTGAGGGAAATGGTTTCACCCAGGCCAAATACTTACCTCTTCCGTGTTTTTCATACTTGGGAGAAATCTGTGAAATTTACTTATATCACTAGTTCAGAAATCTGAATTACTGTTATCTACGCAGATTAGCATTTGACAAGATTGTATATTCATTATTGAATTTATTACTTCGTAAAATTCCCCTCGTACCCACATCCATCAAAGACATGGGAAAATTTGGTTAAACCCCATTCCCTATCTCCAAATCCATCTAAAAATATGTTGAACATGGGAAAATTCTGTTTTTTAGCATTCTGGTAAACAATATGTTGAATTGTTGTATTTATATTGTTTCAGGGGTGAAATATCTGTCATTTGCCAGGATGTTCTGCTGCTCAAAGAGAAGGTTGATGGGCATGTGCCGTTGGGCAAATCTATCTTATCAAACCAGACGAATCGCTCCTTAGCCTCGTCAGGGTCATCATTGAATAGCCTGATGTTAAACGTGGGTTCCGTCCAGTCTGGGAGTATGGAGTTAATTCGTGATAAGGGACAATCTTCAGAAAAGGCGCTTGAAGCAGATGGGTGGCAGCTATTTAACATGGATCAGGGTGGTGTTTATTCGAACTAGACAAAGCGATAGAGAACTGCAGGTTTTATATTATAGTACATACAACTTCCGAAGCCTGGTCATCTTATTATGGATAAGAATATGTTTAAAATACATTAAGTTTGACGTCTATTTTTGTTTGAAATACTTGATTACGATCCTGGACTGAGGTCCGTCTTTTGTGTGCTACAATGTTTTATTACAGCCAAGCGATTGGTATGTTAATATTATGAGGATGTTTAAATTTTTCTTAGCTTTTTTTTTTTTTCATTCATAGGTAGGAAATTGGAATTTATTGTTTTACAGAGTTTTGAGTTTCCTAATCAGAAAAGAACTAATACTGTAGTTCTAAAACACTTTGAGAACTTTTTTTTTTATCATTCAAACAAGACGGAGAAGAGTGTTGTCGTCCGGATGATTTGGTTCCATAAGATTCAAAGGGATAAAGTTATATGCTGCTCTTGAGTCCTCATATAGCGGCTGATGCTGCTGCTCTGGCTCTTCTTCCTGCCTTTTCTCGTTCTCGGTAATCTTTGATTGTAGATACATGTTATTGTTATGTAAATCGATTTCCTTCTTCTGCATGTACTCTATCTCAGCAAAAAACACTAAAATTTTCTTAGCTTGAGCCTTGATGTCTACTTCTGTTCAAAATACTTGATTAATATGTTGGACCGAGAGTCTGTCTTTTCTTTGTTTTACGGTGTTTATTACAACAAAGTGATAGATATTGCTGTTGTTGCTTCAAATTTTTCGGTTCTCAAGTTTTAATGTGTTTGAATCGTCAAGATGAACTGACACGGCTGAGCAAATATTTGTAAGAAACACACAAAATGTTCTATAACTGAAATTTTTATATTACATCCTTGTCTATAAAATCTAGCCACTGAGAGTAGACCAAAACTCATTACTTTTGTTCAACTAAAGCTAATTTAACATCTCTCTGATAATGTGAACAGCGGATGCTTCTATCTTTGCAGTATTATATGCAGGTACTCTCTTTAGCTTTATAACTGCATTAAGGTCTTTAGCAAAGAAAGACTAATCATCCCAAGACAGAAGCAACACAGTACACTTCCATATGATATAAAGACGTGCTCGCTGCTCTCTGATCAGCTTAGAACAACGTTGCAATGAACGAGCCTTCATGCCTCTTCCCAACAAGGTAGCTGCTGCCATGCTAAAACAGATGGTAATTAGAAATTTAATTTTGTTTATGTTTCTCTGGTTGAAGTTTTAATGAATATATTGAGGGATATCTATGTGCATATCTATATATATATAGGAGGGAGATGAGATATGCTGAGAAGGCAAATTGTATATATGTGGTAGGAGATCAATGAGTCTTTGGGCCATAAGACAAGACAAAATAGAGCAATGATATTGTCTCCTTGCCAAACCACCCTTTGATTTCGACTTCACACAAAACTTTTCTCACTGTAGAGAGGCAACCACGTCTCTTTACTTTTTATTGTCTATTTCTACTTCCATCAGGCTCCACTTCTCCAACATAGATAAGACTCGTCATTTTCTTAACTTTTTAAAATCACACAAGTGTATCTTCAATATGCTGTTATTTTTTTCTGGTTTTATTTTTCGGCACAATTTCCAACATGCATTTGGTATACTTTGTGAAAACCAATAATTGGTCAAAATGTGAACCCAAAAGCGCTGCAGGCCGATACGGGTAGCGCTTGATGCCTTATGCCGTGCTCGCTCATGAGCGTTGTAACACGCTCAGGTCAGCACATATTGCTCTTATGCCATGCTTTAGCACGCGATATACTCGCGGGTCTCGTACCTCCCAAATTCGTGTTTCTGGTTTGATTGGAGTGTATTTTTTTTATTAGTGTTTTCGATTATTCTTGTAATTAATTTCTACCATTTTTATCCATATATGAAATTATTCAAAATCTTGGACTTTTGGTAAACATGCATGCATCATTGGTTGTTAAAGGCTCCAACTTTTGGTAATCATGCATGCACCATCGGTTGTTAGAACAGGATATCTTTTAAGTGACATTATGTAAATGAAAATAAGTATAAAGATATAAACATATTAGGGTTTGGTATAGCGTTAATGCCCTTTGATGTCTCTTGTCTGAATCTTAACATCCACAAGATATTAATGTTTAGAGTAGAAAAGGACAGCAAGTAGGCATATTCAAGCTTTTTAACTTGTGATCTTCCTTTATCAAGGAACTATAAACACACATTTTTTTCTTTTGAGATAGGTGAATCTTTTGAATAAAATATATATTTTAATCAACACTCACGCGTATATTATCTATGTTAAATTCTGGCATAACGATCTATTTGTGAGGGAGAGTGAAATTCTCATATAGATTTCCGAAATGTTTACTAATTTATCTAATACTTCGGTAAACTAATTATTTTTAGAATTTAGCTTGGTAGACGGAGTTTAGCTTAAAAATATTTAAGCATATTTGAAGATAGTTTACCCGTAACCATTTAGTATCAAATATATTTAATTATAAAAAATTAAGATTTAATAAGATAGTAATAACAATTTAGTGATAAATTAAAATTAGGCAACATAAATCTCTCTACAAAAGTAATTAGTATTAAGAAATATTTTTGCTAGTAATTAATCCAAAAACTATCAATTATATAAGAATGTTATTCATATTCAATGATACAAGGGAAGCCATCGACAAAAGATCAGATCTTGTGAATATTTTTGAAACGAGATAACCATTCCATCCACGTCTAGTGAAATTCACATGTTTATTTTTTTTACTTTCTATTCACTTGGATATCTTTTGTTTCATCGATTTTGTGAAGATCCTCATTTCTTTAAAAGAAAAAGAAAAAAGTATTTTTCGATAGATAAAATCTTTAATTTTCATGAACTCTTCTTGACTGTTATTAAAACACCAAATTGTGTATGTATATTACATTTTTTTAAACAATTATAGATTATAGGAGGTAGTTATAGTTGGCCAATAAACATATATTGAAATACTATTTGTTTCTTATTTTTTCCTAGTTTGCAAATCTATTGCAAAACACACATTTTCTCTTATCAAGTAATATTGAACTTATAATCCATTTATGCGATACACGTTTTTTTTTCTTTATGATAAGCAACCTACTTACTTAGTGGTTGCAGTATTGCTTTCCAACGGCGGAAGTTATTAGTTCAAATCCAATTTTCTAGAGGTATCTGAAAACATATTTTGTAGACGCCTTAAAGTACTCATAAAATTGTTATGAGTATACAAACTAAAACTGTGAAAATAGAAAAATGTACACACCCATTTGAGATGTGATATTATTGCATTCTGGAGGTAATTTGTGGGAAGTGAAGAACTTATGAGGAATGTAAATACAATAATCAATTGTTGGCAACACCTTAATGAATTTTTACAAGATTATACCCAACGACTTGTGAACATTAAAGATGGGTTGAGAGATTGCTTCGAACAAGTGGCTATAACTGCACTCAGACAAGGGTTGTTAGATGGTGAGCTAGCTGGTTCACTGACCCGCAAGAAGCCATGACTTGGGATGGTTTTTAAAAACAAATTGGGAAGCAAATCACTATAGAGGAAACTAAAGATTGGGGCAACCCCATCAATATAAACCTACCTGCCCCTTCCAACCGTATTCCATAAGCTAGTAGCCAGTCGCAAGCAACGATTAACAATCACCCGAGGGATTCAAGATAAGGATCTCACCGGCCTAGATCGAGTCAGTCAAATTGAGGGTAACAATATAAGGCAATAGGAAACTAGTGGGTTCAACACAGTTATTTTGCAGAATTGATTGAAAATGTAGCAACCATTTATGACAGGGCAAAGAATGTTGTGAAGCTCCGAAGGCTTGCACATATCCAGACTCATAGGGAAAATCAAAACACACGATTCTGCAAGTATCACAATGATGTGGGATATGACACTAAGTATTGTATTGCTTTAAAGCAGGGATACAATCATTAATCGACAATGGAAAATTAACTACCTTTGTAAAGTCACATATGGTTATAGGTAAGTGGGTAACGGATCACAACCAAGTACAGTGGGACTAAGGCTGCATCGCCTGTTGTCCAAAGGTAAAATACAAAAGCTCCCAAACAAGAGAGTACAATGGTGATTATTGAGAAATTTAATGTGGATTAAGAGTAATTGGATCCTGATCTGGATCAGGGATGAGTGAATGTGGTGGCTGAAAATAGTGGAAAATTTTTCAAGGTTGTGTCGCTTCTTCGGACATTAACTATCTTTGGAGGAGATACGATGACAGCACCTTCGAGTCGTTCCAGGAAAAAGCATGTAGTTAGTTTGACCACACAATTGGAAGGGCGAATGCCATCACATATGTACCAGAACCCTGGTCCTTTCATAGTTTTTGATGAAGATGACTTAAAAAGGTCCACATGAGGATGTTGTGGTGATAGAGGCATCTATTGAGGGCACGTAAATCCGACAAATTTTGATCGAAACCGATAGCTTAACTAATATCTTATTTTGTCTACCTATAAACAAATGAAGAACCCATCTATTATACTCCGATCGAACATAACCATAGTAGGGTTTACAGTAAACTCTGCTTATGTTATTGGGGAGCTCGAAATAGGTAGCAAATGACAATTTAAGAAAATGGCCAGAGTATTGTTTGTGGTGGTGGACTGTTCGACCTCTTATAATGCCATATTTGGTAGATCTTGGCTATCAAGGATGTATGCAATTGCATCAACAGTTCATTAATATTTAAAATATGTAGTTGGAGGTCAAGTATGGGTGGTTCGGAGGAGTGAAACAATTTCTAGGGGATGTTATGTCACTAATCTTGCTCCAAAGTTGTTGGATAATGTGGAAACGAAGATGGAATAAAAATTACTTGAGTCATATTCATATCCGAGCAAGATAGATGATCTAAGAGAGACTCATAGTACGGTTATCCCAATTGAAAGGTTGAATTACACAATTTAACAAATGGGCAAAATGTTAGAATTGGAGCTAGATTGCCGTCAGAATTAAATAAAAAGGGATCCAAGTTGGCCTAACAGAATTAGATGTATTGTTAACTATGGACCGTCCTTAGTCGACCAAAGAAGTTCAAGTGTTGATTGGAAGGTTGGTTACTTTGAATAGGTTTATTTAAAAGTGATTGGATAAATGTGCGAAGTTTGTCCAAGTATTGAAAAACGCCTAAGAATTCAACTGGTCCTCAAATTGTGATAAGGCATTCCTTGAAAACAAAAGACATTTATCTTCACCCAAAACTCTATTCAAACTGGTCATCAGAGAAAGAGTATACATAAATCTGACGGTATCAGATTATGTTGTAAGTGCAGTGCTGGTTCGGGAGGTTGACAATTACCCTCACCCAATTTATTACGTTAGCAAGAGTTTGTTGGATGATGAGAAAAAATACCTCAAGTTGAAAAGTTGGCCTTAGCCTTGGTAATATCGGGTAGGAAAATAAAGCCCTATTATCAAACTCATTCCATCACGGTTCAAACTTTTTTTCCACTTAAAAATGTATTAAAAAAACAAGATATACCAGGTCGAATGACCAAGTGGTCTGTGAAATTGGGGGACTCTGATATTGATTTTTCCTCGAACAACAATCAAAGCTCAAGCTGTATCAAATTTTTTGGTTGAGTTTAATTTGGAGACACTTTATGAAGAATCCTATATTCATAAGCCTAGAAAAGAGTGCGTAATTCGAACAGATGGAGGATCTAGCATGATGGGTCGCAGGGGAAGAATTTTCTTACTTTCACCCTTTGGAGACTCAATGTACCAAGCTATAAGTTTTAGATTTAAGGCATTAAACAATGAAGCAGAATATGAAGAAACCATAACTGGTTTAAAGCTTTCTTGCCAAAAGAAAGTGATTCGTAGCTGCTCATACATCTAGCACAGGGATAATCTGTAACAAGGAAAAAACAGTTGGTAAAGTATTTGCAAGTATTGAGAATAGTTCCTGCTTGCTTTAAATGTGTAAAATATGAACACATGCCAAGATAAAAAAAAATTGATGGCTGATTCTTTAGCTACTGTTGCATATTTCAAGGTATACCCTTGGATTTTGACACAAGAGTGCCCTTCCATAACAACGACCCTCGAAATCAAAGTTGAAAATAAGGAAAATTTCCAAAAATCTGCCACAGTCAGTCAAGACTAGAGGTATGGTATCCAAGAGTTCATTACTAAAGGAAGCCTTCCCGAAGATAAAATCCTATCTAAAAAGTTGAAGTTTAAAGCACATGGGTGTTTGGTTTTGAGAGTGTCTATCTATAAAAGATCGTCTGGTAAGCCTTTGTTGCGTTCCTCATATCCGATGAGTCCCAGGAAGTTCTATCTGAATTACACGATAGGGAAAGGTCTACTCATTGTGGCTATAAATCTTTGACTCAAAGGGTCTTATTAGAGGGGTATTATTGGCCATCTATTATGACAATTGCTAAAGAGCTAGTTTGAAGATGTGATTTTTGTCAGAGATATGGATATGCAATACATAAACTGCTAGTTTCTATGAAGTTAGTGTTCGAAGAGGTACATTTTGATAGGTGGGGGATTGATTTAGTTGGACAAATTCTAATGGCTTCTGGAGGATGTCAAACTATTATCTTAGAAATCAACTATTTTTCAAAGTGGATAGAAGTTGTGCCCATCTCCGGAACTACTTACAAAGCAGTAATCAATTTTGTTTTTTCCATTTTTTTTGTAGATTCACAATTCCTAGACGCATTAAAACTGATAATGACCCTCAGTTTGACAACATGAATATGAAGATGTTTTGTACATCAAGATGAATTCACCATTGTTTCTCTTTACCTTTTCATCCTCAAGCTAATGGACAAATAGAGGTGGAAAACAGATCTTGATGGGCCTTAAAAAGAATTTAGAATGAGTGAAAGATAAATGAAATGGCCAAATTACTTACAAGAAGTATTGCATGCCTATCGAACTACTCCACATTCTGCCACACAAGCATTTAATTTTTCCTTAGTCTATGGAATGGATGCAATATTACTAATAAAAGCTAATCTTCCTTCTTTCAGGGTTCGAAATTATTCCGAAGAGGAAAATGAAGCTGCAATAAGACCTCAACTAGATTTGATCAAAGAAAAGAGAATTAAAGCTCGTTTAAGAACAATACATTATCAGGGTTTAATGAGGAGTAAGTACGCATCTAGAGTACGACGAAGAGACTTCCAAGTAGTGGACAAGGTTTAAAAAAAAGTATTTTTACATACCAAAAACAGGAAATTTGGAAAATTTGGACCAAATTAGGAAGGTCCATACATTGTGTGTGAAAAAATTAGGCAAAGAACGTATCAGTTGGTTGACCAAGAAGGCAGTCCTTCAAGACACCCTTAGAATGTCGCATACTTAAGGTTATATCTCGAATAAACATGTATTTTAGATATTTATTTTGTTTTTTGTTCAATGTAAATATTTAGGGGCATACTATTTCCTACCTTGGTGGCTCGGGGAGGTTTTAATGAGGTATTCAAGTCATCATCAATCTATCACTTTTGCCCATAAAACTTGTATATGTAAAGTTTTTATTGCCTTCAAATGTATTATTTTTGAATGGCTTGTGTATGTTAAGTTTTTGTTGCCTTCGAATGAATTACCTTAGAATGACTTGTGTATGTTAAGTTTCTGTTGCCTTCGAATGGATTACCTTCAAATGGTTTGTGTATGTTAAGTTTTTATTGTCTTCAAATGGATTACCTTTGAATGTCTTGTGTATGTTAAGTTTTTGTTGCCTTCGAATGGATTATCTTCGAATGACTTATGTGTGTTAAGTTTTTGTTTCCTTTGAATGAATTACCTTCGAATGACTTTTGTATGTTAAGTTTTTAGTTCCTTCGAATGGATTACCTTCGAATGTATTGTGTATGTCAACTTTTTATTGCCTTCGAATGTCTTCTGTATGTTAAGTTTTTATTGCCTTCGAATGGATTACCTTCGAGGGGCTTGAGTATATTAAGTTTTTATTGCTTTCGAATGGATTACCTATGAAAACTTGTGTATGGTAAGTTTTTATTACGTTCGAATGGATTACATTCGAATGGTTCACGTTCTGCGATTAATCGTCTTCAGATAAACTAGACTAAGAAATAAATATAAGAATATGTAAGAAAATAAGCCAAGTTGATAAGATGATAGCTAATATAAAATGCCTTGGGTGAACCAATGACTTAATAAAATCCAGGGATACTATTACAAAAGTTCCTTGGCCATGCCAAGGGATTGCACAAAAATATCCAATTCAAATAACAAAATTCCTTTTACACAACAAGGGCTTGCACAAAAAAAATCATATAAAACTACTGGCCTTTGGACTCGTTCGCGTCACCTTCTTCTTTTTCTCCTTCTTCTGAACTTTCACCATCAGAGTCCCCTTCATCGTTATTGTCAGGACTGTCAATGGGTGAATATTCAGAGATAACAAGTTGATCCGCTATGGGCATGTCATGAGACAACAAGTTATCTAGAACCAATCCCCATAAAGATCCCAAGGAAAGTGTGGGAATTTTGTTATAAAATTCAAACACCATATCCAATTTGGTTGATGCATCCCTATTTTGTAAGGAGTCTATCACCCCATCTACATATGCATCTATGACATTATCCGCCTTTTAGGTGGATTTCTATTTGAGAGACGCTATTCATCCTCTTGCTTCTTGATAAGAGCTTTTTGAGTTTTCTTCTCGCCCAATAAATGTTTAATGGTGGCTTTATCATCAACTTGCTGGTTCTTCAATGAAGAAATCTCCCCACAACTGGATGATTGCAGATTTTCATAATCAGCTTGCAGCTTTTTATCAGTGGACTTCACCTTGACCAGCTCTTTCTCTAACTGATTTGACCTTTTCGGATAAACTATTAGTTTTGGCATTTTCCTCTTCGGCTAAAGCTTTCAAATTCTTGTTTTCCTCTTGAAGAGAGATAATGATTTTGATTTGCAACCTCACTTGTCTCTCCAAGTCAACAATCGGCATGACATAGCTCAGTATCGAATACCCCAGTACATTGTTCTTCTTTGATAATTCAAAAGGAACTCCTTCAAACACCACAATAGTAGCGACACTTGTAGATTCATGACAGTCAGTTTTGAAAGATTCAAAATCAAAAGCCCACATACCTTCGATTGGGTTAACATCTCCAAACATCCGCCTTTCAAAGAGGGGGGGGGGGGAAGAGTAGTGGGGAGGATCAGATACTGTGTCTGGTGGAGTTTTAATAGTAGGGACTGATGGAGGAGTAAGTTTTGAACGAAGGTCTATCTCTGAACAAGTCGAGGTATTCTTCATTTTCTTGTCTCTCTTATCGCTGCCTTGTTTGGCCCTCTTGTGTACATTTTTCTTCTTAGGCACATGATATTTTGAGAGCACTTCACCTCCCTCAATAGTGGCAGCCACAACAATTAAAAGGGATGAGTCAAATTTGGCTGCCCTTTATTTCCCATTTCGGCAGCAAACTATGATCAACCTTCTTTGTTGGTTTTATCTTTCTTATTCCGATGGCTATGGGATATGTTCCTAGTCTGAAGAAATAACTTGCCATCAGTGTCTTTAGTTCTCTAAAGAATGGCAGAAGGCCGAGGAAGAGAGCTAAACTTCTCCCATGTCAGCTCTCGTTTAGGATTAGTCCTCCAGAGATGACTTCGAACAAAGTTGGCATGAGTGAAGCACTGATGGAAGCCATCAGACCACTTCACCTCTGCCTACTAATTTAGCATTTTGAATATCACATTCGGATATGCGAGATGATTCACATAGGGTTTCGAAATAGCTGATACAGAAATAAGTTGGGTGTAAGTAGTATAATATTTGATGAGAAAAATGGAAGGTCAAAGATAATTTTGAGGAAGTTTACATGTATTCTTCCAGTATCTGGTGAGCTGGCTTGGATTATTTTGAAAGGTGATTTTCTTACCATTTTCCCACCATCTACTGATAAAAATGAATTGAGTCTTCTATATTTTATTTTCCTTGTGTAGATCATCCACTACTTTGTAGTCATTCCCCATATTAAATTAGTAGAAGGGGATTCAGAAGTTACGAAATTGTCCAACAACAATAGTCAGTTGCTCCATTGCATCAAAGTCTTAGATAGAATTGACACTATTATACTTTCCATTATTATTAAACAGGCGTTCGAGCTAGTTTGGCTTGGACACAACCTAACATATTGGTTTTTTCTATAGAGGGTCCAACTTTGGTTTATGAAAGCCTGGTTACTCTGTGTGGCGTGTTATTTTCGAAGTTCGATCCCATGTCTTTAAAAATAGAAAGAATTTGAGGGTTGGTGGCCCATTGAGATTGATAAAATTTGAGTGGTTTATGAGAAAGGCTCAGTGAGGTGAATGACTGAGTAGTCGAAGAAGGTTTGGACGAAATACTACTCATGTTGTAAGGATAAAATCCTCCGTAATCAACAGATAAAGTTACAACAATAGTACATGAGGAGGCAGGAAACCCAACAATGACCCTTGTCCTTTTATTGTCTTCTTCTAGTTTGGACAAGTTCAACCAACCACCTTTGGTTAATGCGTTTTTGATGGTGAACATGCAAACATCGAGATGATGCCGGAAAAAGAATTTACTATGGTTGATACGGTGGAGGAATATAAAATATCATCGATAGAGAATTAAGTATCAACTATGAAGAACTGTTTCTCCGTCTAGAATGCAGGTTGCTTCTCTCTAAAATTCCTAAAGTTAGAAAATAAAAAGAGGCTTATATAGTTATTGTAAGAAATTCTTTATGAAGGCTAGTTGAGACTTCAAAGAGGAAAAATAAAACTTAGAAGGTCATTCATGAGTGCGAAAACTCCCTGAAGAAGAAGTAAGAATGTTGTTATGGTTGTTAGAGAGAAAATATAGATGTCATGGTTAAAGTATAAGATATTTTAAGCTATAGAGAAGCGTAAAAGTAAAAATGAGGATATTTTATTGTTTAAGGATCAAGCGGTTCCGTGGATGGGAATATTTCTTTAATTATAAGCAGAGGCTTGGGCTAAAAACCTAGTTGAGATTTTTGTCTTGAGTCTTTTAGTGTTACAACATATGATTTATGCATTTATCCTTACACTCTTAAGTTAAAATGGGCTTCAATCTAGAAATTTTTACCTTTTCGAGAGCCCAACATGGTTCTCGCGAGAGAGTCGTCGAAAAAATATAACTTAAATTTTGTTTATCTTTGGCTGAAGCCTTTTCTGTTTCTTTTGTACTCTGAGGTTCCACCAAAGCTAATTTTTATTGTGATCTTGAGATTGAATAATCTTGCTCAACTGATATCATGTTGAGTTAAACTGCTAAGCTAATTATGTATGAACCGGTAAGAGATTTGAGATTTGTTGGTCATATGTTTGCCTCATTAAACCCTTTTTGTTGGCCAAACTTCCACTGAGAAAAAAGTCAATTTTTCCATAATGAAAATGATACGTATATAACTAGAATTTTCCATATTCTTAATTTATTACCAGTTGGTTATCTCATATGCAAGGACTTTTATTAGTTTAACACTCACATGAAGTTGAAAGAAATTTAATTTGAAAAACTTGGTTAGGTTTCATGTGAGTTCATAATAGTAATCTCCATAGTCTTTTCAAGTATGAAAAAGGGCTACATAATGATCTTGGGTTGTTGAGTATGTAATCCGAGAATTTGTGTTTCAGTATGTCCAAAAAAATTTCCTTGAATATTTTTTCTGAATATTTTCTTCAAAATATTTGTATGTCAAGAACTTTTACGCTTTAATGAGAAAATGAACAAGTGTATAAGCAGTGAATATAAATGATTTGCATGATTTTTTGGTGAGTGAAGAGTCGTTTAACATGTGTCTGAGACATTTTTTTCATGCGTGGTGCATGTTAGGCTCCTTTCATCTTGACCCTTAGATTTTCTTTATCGATCTTTAATCTTCAAAATAATCTAAATCATTGATTTAAGATATTAAAGGTTAAGATTAACTTACATTATTTATAAATAATGTCATTTTTTATATTCTTTTCGCTTTCTACAAGATTCCACGTGTATTTTGTTCTCTAAAGGTTTTTATTGTCTTCTTGCTTTATTATTCTTTTACACTTAAAGTTTTTTCTTTTAAGGTTGTTGTGCCCTCTTTTTTTATAAACCCCATTGTTTTTCATATTTTTTGTCCTCACAATGGCTAGAATAAGAAATCTTCAATCTCATTTATCCAAACATACCGCATTTTCTAATAATCATAATCAGAGAAACAGTGCTCAATTGGACCCCTTTTCCCAATGATTTGGATATGGTCTCCAAGTCGTGGAAGATGTTTCTTTACATGTAATACATCTGCTTCTTACAAATGATTATATTCATTTTTAGTTTGGTAAGGTTATGCCTACCTTTGTACCTATCAATTTGACACTTAATCTTATGCAATCAGGACTTCATGTGCTCCCATTTTGGAGTATGGCGAAAGAGCCTATGTCATTGCACATTAAAGAGATTAATTTGTAAGGAACTTATTAAGGACTCATAAAACTGTGATATTTCTTTTTCATCAATATGCCAATATAAAATATGAGGATTAATATATTAAAAAGAAATAATGAGGATATCTTTCAAATATCGAGATTCGATTACCTAAAGATTGAGAAACCCATTTGGACACTTTGCATAGAGAAGTAGTTATCTTCACATCTATCTTTGACATTAGATTGGGCTTCCTCTGAGTAAAGAATTGATCATATGTATTTTAAAACAAACCTCCATATGCCTTAGACACATTTTTTTCTAAATCTTGGAGGATGTTATTGAGCATCATTATACATTCCCGACGCATGTATAGAAAGTTTAAAACCTGTTATTTTTTTTGCTTTGGATAATTTATTTTGTTAGGAATAGATATATCTTATTATATTATACTATAATGTTCGACTCTTGCCATATTGATAATATTTCTAACTCTAAGAATAAATGGAAAAATAAATCTATGAATGTCTCGGGTAAATAAGAGACCAATGAAAATAAGGAAATCATATGCTCCTATGTTTGGATTCATGAATTAAAAAATTTCTCTATTCTACCTAATTTTTAATTATATTTCATTTCTTATTCATGAATCTTATTTATATCTAAATTTTGTACCAACTTCATGTCCAAATGTTAGTACTTATTTAAAATATAGAGTCCACCGTGCTTTGAATTAATATTATAGTTTTTTTAAAAAGACCACAATATTCTTTTATAATTACATGGCTAGTTTTTTTACCAAGGCTTCCCAATGATACCGAGTTTTCAGCTTCCGGCATGCCCACCAAGATTTTTTGTTGTTGATGAAATCCTTAACCTGCAGAATCTTTCACAATTAATGCTCATTTTGACTCTCTAGAATCTAGTCCTTCCAAGAAGAAAAAAGATATTATTAAGAAAAATCATGATAGGATGCCTTTTCCGACGTCCTTAGTGCCTAAAGTCCAAGATATTGGAAATGCTTCAACTTCTTTGATAGATGTGACTATGGTTTCTGATGATAATACTTTTTGCATTCCTAAAAGGAAAACTAAGAATGAATCTTTTGCCCAATTTGCCGAGATACTGGGTAATGAGTCTTTGAATTCATGGGCTTCAATCTCAAAGTTTGAAAATTGATTCTTTGGTCCCTTATAATTTGTCTTATTCTTTATGTTTCTAATGTTATGGAAGCAAATTCTCCTTCCCATATACTTATTTTAGAGAGTGGTCTAGTTACTGTAGGGAATATGGGGTTCACATATTCCGTATTTGTATATAAGTACAAATAATCTGATCTCCACACTAGTGTGATATTGTCCGCTTTGGGCCCACTGGCCCACTGGCCCACACGACTTTGCTTTTGGTCCACTTCCAAAAGATCTCACACTAATGGAGATGTATTCTTAGCTTATATACTGATCTTTCTTCCCAAGTTTAACCGAAGTGGGATGTGGGACTTTGGTCGCACATAACAATCCTCCTCTCGAACAAAGTATCCCTCTAGCCTCATCTCAATTGACTTTCATCCGCCTACTCTAGTCAGGTGGAGAGAAGCCTGAACTCTAGAACTTTATGATAGATCTATCTGCTCACTATCAGATGACCCTGTGCCGCTTCTTGATCAAGGCACCTGCTTGATGAGCCATCTGATGCTCCATCTATCCAGCAGATCAGTCACCTTAAGTATGGCTCCTGGCAAGATGTTCGGCATTCTAAGAATTTCACCCACATCACACCCACCATATCGCGTTCCGTATGGGTCTGGTGCTATGAGGTATGCATATTCCTCATCTGTATATAAGTACAAATAATCCGATCTCCACACTAGTGTGATATTGTCCGCTTTGGGCCCATTGGCCCGCACGACTTTGCTTTTGGTCCACTTCCAAAAGGCCTCACACTAATGGAGATGTATTCTTAACTTGCATACTGATCTTTCTTCCCATGTTTAACCACTGTGGGATGTGGGACTTTGGTCGCACCTAACAGTTACAATTTCAGTTGCTGCTCCTTCTAATTCCAAATACCCAATGGTAGTAGTTAAAAATATTTTTATGTCTAACGGTGGTTCTCAGAATAAAGAGTCTTTTAGTTACGTTAGAATGGGTAAAAATATAAAGTTGGCGACTAAAAAAATATGTAAATAAGGGTTCAACGCTTAACACTGTGATTATTGTTTTGACTGAAGAACTTTTTTTTCACATGCTGTCGTTGTTAGCAACAAAAGGAATGCTTTAAGCAACCATCCTGTTGTTGATGAGAATACTTTGGTTGATACTCATATCGTCAGCTTCTACACTTATGCTATTTCTTCCATAACAGGTTTCTAAATATTTTAGTCACTTTACGACTTCTGTTCACATAAGGAAGTTTCCAACTCACTTTGGCCTTATGAAGTTGGCTAAGAGGAAGATAGAGATGGGTAAGTTTTTAACATTTTTATTTACTTATTTTGTATTTTTTGAATTATTTTAACTTATATTTATTTCTTTTTATAGTCTCTATATAATGGTTTCGTGTTGTTGAATCAAGCTTGTGACAATCCAAACTCTTATATCATCGATATATTTTATTTGGTAAAAGCTTTAGAGTAGCCATTTATGAGTGACCATGAGGTGCTTCAAGCTGAATCTTGATAAGGGAAGAAAATATTGGGATGAATAAGAAAAATTGGATAGATAAAGAAATTGAGTTAATGTAATAAAGTATTTGGGCTAAAACTTGACAAGTATGTAATGATAAGGGGGTCATATGTAATAATCAATATGTATGGTTAGAATTACTAAAATAGTAGGGTGTAAAGACCCACATAAGAGGGGGTAAATCTGTAAATAAAAAATGTACCTCTTGTATTATATATTATAAAAGACAATCCTTTTTGGGAAAAAGATCCAATCATTAGTCATTCATTACAACTTTATTCTCTTTCCCTCTCTCTCTCTCTAATCATTATGTTTTTATTTCTAAAAACACTATCGTACGCATATTATTATGATAGATACGCTCATATGAACTTCATCATGACAATAAATATCATTAAGAAATATTTGGAACTCATCATTGGCGCCATCTGTGGGAACAACGATTGGTACCTAGAATCGTTGTTCCAAAACCATGTTTATTGTAAAAACATTATGAGAGTGATGGAAGCAGAAATGCTAGAAGAGCTAGATACTGGTACGAAAACCCATGTGATCGGAGACTCATCTGGAGATCTCTTGATTGAGGAACAGATAGTAAATAAAAGTAATGAACATGATCGATATGCCGAAGAGCTACTAGAAGAATCTATTTTATTATCTCGGTGTAATGAGATTTTGGAAGATATTGAAAGATTGAATGCTGAAAGGGAAGCGATAATAAGTTCACGGAGACCTGGATCAAAGGTCCAAAGAGAGAAAAATATTGGAAAAGAACATGTATAAAATGTTCCTCAAACTCAGAATAATAATGAGATCTCGACATAATTGTTAATCAACAGAATCAAGTGAATATTCATCGTAAAATTCTGATGAATCTTTTTATTCTGAGAATGATAATCGACGTAAAAAAATTTACAAGAGAAAAGATTTAAGGAGGCACATAGGTGGTCCTCAGAAATCTCATATAGCCAATGGTTCGAAGATAGAAAAATCCCAACGTGGGAAAAAAAGGCTTGGTTCTGAAGAGCCAACCAAGATTGTGAGCATAGCTCAATGGGAACATGTAACTCCATATATGTAAATTAATTCTGGAAGACATAATCTCAAGTATTGTGTGAGTAATCAATTTACCTATCCATCAAGAAGGTTTATACACAACATTGAACGAAAGTACGAGGGGCAGTGCGTATAAATATGACATAATTGGAGGTCATATTCTCTCTCTCTGGAAATTCTTCCAAAAAATCTGCCTAAGTGGCTTGATATTTCTAAGCTAGAAAAGTTTGATGGGACGCAAGATCCGCATAATTATATAGATAAATTCAAGAATTTTATGATTAACTATGATGATGGTGACAAGCTTTTATGCAGGGTCTTCTCCCAGATATTTAAGAACGTAGCGTCAAAGGGGTACAATTGTTTACCTGAAGGTTGTATTTTTTTTTGATATGTTCTGGAATTTTCTTCGTCAACACTTTATCGGAAGCAAAATATTCTAAGCGAATGGTGACACAATCATATACTGTAGACAGAAAGTGGGAGAAAGTCTTAAAGAATCATTTTATCAAGGCTAAGACTGACATGGAAAACTGTGAAAATAAAGTGGCATTGCCCTGCCTTTAGAATGGGACTCCTGCCTTGAATATGAAGGACACCACAACAGAGAGTCAAGAAATGATATTTGGGCCATTGTTATATCAAGTAGAGAAAATAATTCTGGTGGAGGAGACACAAGAATAAGAAATAAATTCTTTAGCACAGTTTGAACAAAACCAATTCTGTCAAAGTTAGATGGTAGCACGTAAAAGTTTGAAGCCGAGAAGTGTTGTCCGACCTCGAGCGCCAGTTCAAACGATAATTCAAGCACCGCCAAATGTGAAACAGTTTGCACCGATTGTGAACACTCAACATCATGTGTGACCCATGTCAAACAAATGGGTGTGACCAACACATTTGATGACCTAACAGTGTGTGTATCAACAATCTTTGAGAGAGCACGTCCGTATGTATAATTTTGTAAGCCATTTCCGATTCAAAATCCAATGGAGAATAGAAGAAATCATTATTGTAAGTATCATGAATATGTTAGACATGATATGAAGCATTGTGTGGCATTGCAAAATAAATAACAGGTCTTGATTGAAAATGTGAAGCTGGCAACATTTATGAAGAAGAATTTTGTGGTTGCTCCAAAGTAAAAACATGTTATGAAGCAAGAAAATGCTCTGATAATCTCAGAGCCTGTTGACGAAGAACCTACTGATGCATTTGATATTTCAACAGAGTATTTGGATTCAAAGCCAGATAGAAACTGCATCAATATGGTGGAAGAGAGAATTGTGAGAGGAAAGGTTAGTGAACTGTGTGCTTTCTTTGAGTCAGCAACAATATTTGAAGGTGATACTATTGCAGGGATATCAAATTATTCTCGAGAGAGGCACATTGTTAGCCTGACAACTTAATTAGAGGAAGGTACTTCACCACACTTATACAGAAATCCATCGAATACTTTGTTTTGAAGATGATGACATGAGGGACGTAGTTGGTCCACGTGAAGATGCGGTAGTTATTGTAGCATAAATTAATGGAGATGAGATACAAAGAATTTTGATTGATACTGGCAGTTCAACTAATATAATGTTCATGACTACTTACAAAAAGATAAAGAATCCATTAATAATCCTTCACTCGGTTTGGATAATTGTTGGGTTTACTAGAGTAATGGCTGAAGTGGTAGGAGAATTTAAAGGAAGAGTTGAACTAGGTCGGATACCATTAAAAAATGTAGTAACAGTCTTGTTTATTATGGTAAACGCTCCGACCTCTTACAATATAATCTATGGAAGGTCTTGGATTTCTAGAATGCACGCTCTAGCATCAATGTTCATTAATGCTTGAAGTATGTCGTGGGGAAAATATTGGAATAGTCAGAAGCAGTCAAAATATGGCAAGAGATTATTATCGCGCAACTTTGGCCCCAAAGAAAATTAAAGATGACGAGTCAAAGAAAGAATAGCAATCAGTGAGGTCTTCTTTAGGATCTCATCCCGTAGATGATCCGAGGGAGATCCTCAGGTTTATGATCCTAGATGAAAGTTTTGAGGATCATGTTTTCTCTCAGGGTAAAAGTTTAAAAGTTTGTAGAAAGTTATCTCCGGAGGTAAGGGAAAAATTAATTCAGTTTTTATCAACTAAGTTACGCATGTTTGCTTAGTGTACAAAAGATGTTACAAGGGTACCCACAGATATCATTTGTCATAAGTTAGAAATTCAAAGTAATGTTCATCCGATCATCCAGAAGAGGAGATCATTTTTCCCAAGAAATGTCTAAGGCAATAACGATTGAGGTATATCTTTTGACCAATATTGGGCACATATGCGAGCAACAATATCCTTATGGACTGCCAATATGGTTTTATTAAAAACGAGAAACGATAAATGGCGCATGTGTGTGGATTTTAGCGACCTAAACATGCATGTCCAAAAGGTCCTTTCCAGGTTCCGCGAATAGATCAATTAGTGGATTCTACTTCAGGAAATCGATTACTTATTTTCATGGACGTATATATGGGTTACAACCAGATCAAATGGATCCAAAAGATCAGGAAAGCACCACTTTCATTATTGGAAGAGGTTTATATTGCTATAAGGTAATGCCGTTTGGATTGAAAAATGTCGGAGCAACCTACCAACGCTTGGTAAATAATGCTTTTGAGAAGCAGATTGGGAGAAATGTTGAAGTGTATATCGATGATATGTTAGTAAAAAGTACAAGGAATGAGAACCACTTGGCAGATCTAGAAGAAACTTTCGTTAAATTAGAAAAAATAAATTTGAAATTGAATCTAGAAAAATGTACATTCGGAGTGCGGTCCAAAAAACTTCTTGGGTACATAATAATTGAGTGGGGGATGGAAGCTGATCCAGTACAGTTAACTGCCTTGAGCAATACGGAAACCCCTTGGACGATTAAAGAAGTTCAAATTTTAATAGGAAGATTGAAAGCCTTGAATAAATTCATTTTGCGATCATCAGACACATGCTCTTTTTTTCCAACTATTGAGACGAATAAATTGTTTTGACTGGACCCAAGAATGTTCCGAGGTGCTTCATCGGATTAAAGAATATCTTTCTTCGCCAGAAATCTTGATAAAACCAAATCCGGGGAGAAATTATATGTTTATCTAGCGATGCCAGATTATGTGTGAGTACTGTTTTTATTCTAGAGGAAGATAATTTCCCAAGACCAGTGTACTACATCAGTAAGAGTCTTTTGGATGCTGAGAAACACTATTCAAAGTTAGAAAAATTAGCCATCGCGCTAGTAACTGCTGCTCGGAAGATGAGACCTTATTTTAAGGGCCACTTAATCACCATACAAACATTTTTTTTCCACTGAAAACTATGTTACAAAGGCCTGATGTATTAGAGAGAATGACCAAGTAGTCGGTTGAATTGACAGTTTTGATATTAAATTCGAACCTAGGACTGCAATCAAAGCACAAGCCTTAACATATTTCTTAGTGAAATTTCATTCCCAACTGTCAGATATGGAGGTTGATGAAGAAAACTTTGAGTCGGAGTGGAAAGTCTGAACGAATGGGGGTTCAAGTGCATCATGATGTGGGGCAGGGGTGTAGTTTATTTCTCCGTAAGGAATTTCCAAGCATCAAGCTATTCAAATTGGGTTGAAAGCATCAAATAATGAGGCAGAGTATAAAGCCACTTTGGCAGGGTTGAGACTTGCCCAAATTTCTGGGGCAAAAAAAGTAAGGCTGGTAAGTGACCCATAACTTCCTATAAATCATGCATCTAGTCAGTCTGAGGCAAGGAAATATCATTTAGTAAAGTGATTGAGAGTGTTAAAAGCCTTAACATTGGCTTTAAAAAATGTTAGATACAGACATGTTCATAGAGCTGAAAATTATGTGGTTGATTATTTGGCTACTGCTTCATATTCCGAGGAGTATCCTTGGGTTATCACACAAGAAAATCATTCAATAACAAATGAGTCTAAGTTGGCAGATGAAGTAGTTATGATTTAAGTTATATGGTTATATGGTCCTCAGAGATATCTTGTATAAAAAAATATTTTTGCAGGCCTTTACTTCGATGCCTGAGAGAAATTGAGTCACAAATGGTACTGTCAGAAATACATGATGGAGAAATATCTGCTCATGGGTATAAAAATTTGATACGAAGAGTTCTTATGACAGGATATTATTGGCCTACAATCATATCGGATGCTAAAGTGTTAGTTCAAAAATGTGACATTTGCCAAATATTTCCTAACACAATTCATATACCAGGAGTGCCCCTTGAGTCAATTTCTGAATCACTATCATTTGATCGATGGGGCATAGACCTGCTCGGACCATTACCGATGGCCTCAAGAGAACGACATACGATAATTATCGTTGTGGATATATTTCAAAATGGGTAGAAGAAGAACCATTAGTTGGGAAACAAGCTAAGAATATGATCAATTTTATAATTTCTAATAGTTTTTGTCGTTTCGAGGTTCTAAGGAAAGTGACGATGGATAGTGGGCTACAATTTGACAACAAAGAAATGAAAGCATTTTTGTTATGCTAAAGGAATTCAACAATGCTTCTCGGCCCTCTTTTTATCCACAGGAAAATGGCCAAGTTGAAGTCACTAATAGAATAATTCTTGATGGATTGAGAACGAATTTAGAGGGTAAGACGGGGAAATGGTAGGATAATCTACAAGATGTTTTGTGGGCAAACAAAACTACTCATCGGATAGCTACCCAAGAATCAGCGTTTGCACTAGTCAATAGTATGGATGCAGTCGTTCAATCCAAAATGATTTTCCCTTTATACCGAATGAGCGAGTACGCCGGAGAGGCTAATGATAAAGGAAGACGTACCGAGTTAGATTTGATAGAAAAAAAGAAAAGAAAAGAACAATTGAATTCTTTGCACTATCAAACCTTAATGATAAGCCGGTACGCTTCCAAAGTAAAACGGCAAGAAATTAAAACAGAGGACAATGTGTTGAGGAAAATATTTTATCATACAAAAGAAAAATAGCTTGGCAAGCTAGGGCCTAACTGGGAAGGTCCGCATAGGGTAAATAAGAAGGTACGACCGGGGACATATCGACACAAAGAGAAAAAAATGAAGAGGTCTTCATCACCCATGGAATATTGAGCATCTTAGATTGTATTTGGAATGAATATGTAAGTTTGTAAGCTTGTATATATATTTTAAAATTTGTGTAAGTATGAGCGGCATAATTTTTTCTACCTGGTGGCTCAGGAAGATTTTAATGAGGTGCCTTAATAGCCGAATTATATATAATATTCCTTTGCCATCTTAATACGACTTCTACAAATTTTATCTTCTTGGACCGGAAGGGTTTTCTAACGAATGTTGGTCTACAATTCTTATATTCTTGGACCGGAAGTGTCTCCCAACAAATATTTATCTATAATTTTTTATCTTCTTGGACCGAAAGGGTCTTTTAACAAATGTTGGTCTATAATTTTTATCTTCTTGGACCGGAAGGGTCTTCCAACGAATGTTGGTCTACAATTTTTTTCATTTTGGACCGGAAGGGTCTTCCAACGAATGTTGGTCTACAATTTTTTTTTCTGGACCAAAATGGTCTTCAAACAAATGTTGGTTAACAATTGATATAATAACATTTTCATATGAAAAAGTTTGGAGGAGAAAGTTAAGAATATTTTATAAAAATTTAAGTATAATAAAATCTTCGTATGAAAAAGTTTGGAGGAGAAAGTTAAAAATTTTGTACAAAAAGTTAAGTATAATAATATTTTCATATGAAAAAGTCTGGAAAAGAAAGCTAAAACTCTTTTATAAAAGTTAAGTATAATAATATTTTTATATGAGAAAGTTTGAAGAAGAATGATAAAATCTTTTATAAAAAGTTAAGTATAATAATATTTTCATATGAAAAACTTTGGAGGAGAAAAATGATTTTTTTTATAAAAAGATAAACATAATGACATTTGTCGTATGAAAAAGTTTGGGTGGTGAATTTTAGAGATTTTTATTTGTGAAAGTTAACGGTTAACAATATTTCTCATATGAAAAAGTTTGAGGGAGGACATGTAACCAAAGAACTTTTCATTAAAAACTTTTACAATACATTGGGTGTCATAAGAACACAAAGACTTAACAAAAATATGCCCATGGCATGACCAGTTCATAAGGTTTACACAAAAATATACCCCAAGCTTACTCCGAGAAGGTGCTTTCTTGATTGCCTTTTGATGAACCACTAATGGAGGAGGAACTACCTATCTATTTTGAGTCACTGGTTGACTCTTCATCTACCAAAGAAATTCCCACCGGACGATGTTTTTCTATAACACGCTCCCAAATGCTTCCTAGCTTTAAGTTGGGAAAACGCTCATGCATTTCTAATACCAAAGCCAATTTGATGTTTGCATCCTTTTTTTCTATGCGGGAGACGCAATCAGCAGTATATTCCTCAAGGAAAATTTTCTTCTAAATCTTAGAGTTTTTCATAAGAGATTCTTTTTCAGCAGTGATTCTCTCAATTTCTTTGACAACATTCGTAAAATGCATTTTGGTTTGAATACAAGAATCAAAGAGACCATCAATGAAGATATTCCGTTCAATGTCTTTAGTGATAAATTGCTCTCGTTCATTTTCGAACTCCTCTTTCCCCTTGGATAATTGGGTTTTCAGTGCTTCAATCTTCTCCAAATGCTCAACGAAAGTTTTCTTCTCATCCACAAGTTCTTCCTCTAGCCTTTTCACATCGACTTTTTTTTGGATGACTAAATTTTTATAGTGGTCTTTCCGATTGGCTTTCCTTTCAAGGGGAGCAACAACATGAAGTAATCTATTGATCTCATTTGCTATAAAATCAGTCTCATAAATATTAAAATAAACCGAGGCAGAAGAAACGTATTATATATATCGCAGAAGTTCTTCCTGGTTTCCTTGACTAGTGGCATGATTTCTTTGAGAAACAGACTCCCCATCAGAGTTTGAATCGACAACGACAACCTTTTTTATGAGAGACAAGCTCGAACGGCCGTGTTGTGATTATCTTCTTCATGAATAAGCTTCTTCTTGTCTTTCTCTTTGGTAGAAAGTTTCTTTGATAGCCTCACATCACCATCCTTACGATTAGGTTTCTCCTCAACCATAACTTCAAGATCAACACCAACTTCTTGCCTTTCCATGGCCTTATTTTCAAAACGAGCTTCACCATCAGTATTATCCTCTTCTTCCTCAGACGTTTCGGGGTCACAATGACAGGGAGCCCTAGCCCTATTGTGGAGGCAAACAAGGTTGTCTAAACTACTAAATTGCCTAAGCACTATGTTTTCTGTAGGAGGCACCATAAGTTCTTTCATTGATTTTTCCCGGGTCGGACAATTCCTCAAAACTGACTTTTTCCTAAATTTGAAAGAGTAAAACAGCTATGGAACTGTAGTTCTAGTTACTGGCGGCCCAGTAGCTCAACGGGGCAAAGATGTGACTTGTTGATTAAACATGATCCACAAATGGTTTGGATATTCCCTTCATAGTTGTTCCCAAACAAATGTTTTAAAGCGAATGATTTGAATAAGTAAGATAAAGTAAGGATGAAAATAAATACCTCGATTACTCCACTTTAAAGTCAGTCAATGGGGCATCTCAGCAGAATGTTCAAAGCCAGTCTCCCACAATCCAGAGACAAAAATGAATCTTTGCTTCCACTTATTGTCAACCTCTAAAAAGTCTTTTATAACATTATATTTTCTCCCAAGAGTTAGAAAATAGAATTTGAAGTGAGAATTTTTAGCCACCCATGTCAACCTAACAAGCTCTTCCATTGAAAATCCAATCCGAGCAATTCAAGAGGCCATGATGTAAGCCATAAGGGTGAACGACATGTTGGGCCGACTTGGGTCGCACATAGCTGTATTAGATGAAGAAATTCCACTAAGGTAGGATCAAAATATATTCGAAAACCCCCGTTCATAATCTCTATGTAAACAACCAACTCATGATCATAAACAGACAGAGGTATCTTCACCAAATTGTGATAGAGTCTAGAATACCCCACCGATCCCTCAATTTAACCTCCTTGGACGGATGAAAATACTTGTAATTTATCTTGTGAAGTGGGACAAGTGTTTGGCTTCAACCTCACAAATATTGCTTCCCAATATAACTTATACATTCGAAAATATTTCAGGTGGACCTTTCCTTTTCTTTTTCTTCTTAGGAGCTTCTTATTGATGAATATGAAAGTTGATCATAATATCAAGAGGAGGAGAATATTCTCGAGTTGGCCAAGAAGGTCCGATGGGAGGAACTAGTGCATGGATAGCTTGAATAGGTTGAGCCTCAACGAGGACCATACCTTTTCCCTCTTAATCATTATCTGATTCGCCAATCAAGCCTTTTGGTTGCATTTTTAGAATGGATTACAAGGTTGGATTAGTAACCTTTCCTGTTCAAACAGTTTTTGAAGAGTGCTTCCGAGGAGTAACCTTGGGAGTGGTTTGAGAAGTACACTGTGGTGTGTTCTAGAAAGTATGAAAAGAAGACGTAAGCTTAATCTTCATGGATCGTTTAGCTGGTCATGAAGATTTCTTTCTCTTAGACCAATCTCCTTTTAGTTTTTTCAGGAAGTTGTTGCTTTTTACCATCCATCAAAAGAAATGGAGAAGTCTTGCGAATTTATTTGGAAAAGAAAAGGTCCCCCTTGTCGCGTCTCGAACAAGATTGACCGGGAGGGGGGTGGATAGTAAGAAGAGCAGATGAAGTATTGTTACCCGAGGTCTGTGCTATGTCGAAATATTTATGGAGAGGAGGCCACTGACCATAAAACTTTATTTGGAGAGTCTCTAAAGGACTGGGTTCCTCTTATGTGTCGGAAACCTTCCTTTCTTCAGCTTTGTTTGCAATGTCGAACCACTACTAAAGTTTTTATCTTTCAAGCCCTTCAGATTCCCTAGGTATGAAAGCTCAGAAAAGGTGTTTAGTGGGACAAGTTGTTTCTTTCTCTAAACTAAAACTTTCTTTATCTCTCTAGATTGGGAAAATATGTGTAACCTTGAAATTGTGAGTGAAATCAAGTATTTATAGAGGGAGCGTGGTCTTTTAAGGGATACAAGGGGGCAAATAACTTGATTTTTTTAGATAACCGCTACTTTATTGATGATTTGATGCGCAAGCGTATTGGGAAGTGTGAAGGTTTTCTGACATGTTTCTTCTCCTACAAATTATTCTTGAAGGCATGTTAGCATGCATCAAGAAGTAATCGATACGTGGTATCTAATGATATCATTAATCTAAAAACATTTTGACATATATACAGGTTGTAGTGGGCATGCCAACTGAAGCGAATGATGGGTGAGCATTAAATCATTATTATCAATGGTGAAATCGTAAGTTTGAAAAAGAACCAATGGAAGAATAGTATGATGAGGAAGCTGTGGAAGAATAATTCGAGGATACTTTGTGAAAGAGTTATCCAAGAATTATCAGTGAAAGAATAATCTGATGAGTAACCCGTGAAAGAAATATCTGAGGCGATTCCAGAGGAGGAAAAATCTGTTTCTATAAATCATTCCTTGTTCAAATATCTTCACAAGGACATGGGGGCTACTGATAATGAAGAAAATATTGGGGGTGAATAAGCAAAATTGGATAAATAAACGAATTTATTTGATGTAATAAAATATTGGGGCTAAAACTTGAAAATTATGTAATGATAATGGGGTCATATGTAATCATCAATATGTATGGTTAGGATTAGTAAACTAGTGAGGTGTAAAGACCCATATAAGAGGGGGTAAATATGTAAATCAAGGATGTACCTCTTGTAATATATAAAAAACAATCCCTTTTGGAAAAATGTCAAATCATTAGTCATTTATTACAATTGTAGTCTTTTTTTTTCTCTTTCTCTCTCTCTCTAATCATTATGTTTTTCTCTTTAAAAATACTCTCGTACGAATATTGTTGTGTCAGATACTTTCATACGAACATCATCGTAACATGAAATATCACTAAGAAATATTTGGAACTCATAAAAGCTAATATTGGCGAAAATTGAAGACTGAGCATCAGACCAAGGCTAAAATTGAGTTAATCTTGAAGGTTAAGCTTGAGGGAAATGAATAAAAAAGAAAAAAGAAACATAAGACTTATTTGGAGTATTATTCTACTATAAAACATTGAGAATAACAACTTTGTACCATTGATCAAGAAAAATATAATGTTTTCCTTAAAAATGTTGAGACCGATAGGAAGAAGCTGCAACAAATTATAGATGCAAAGTTGGTCAAGAAATGTATTTTAGAAGAGAATCTTTTAGTTGAGCATCTGAAGCACACTAAATATGAGTTCCCTGAGAAAGTTGGCCCCTTCGTACTATTGTGAAAGGTGGTCATCGAGTTGCTGATCTTTTTCTAAAAGTTGAGAGTCATAAGGTTGGTGGCGCCTATGCTGCAGGTATTAATAATGAATAAGTTTATTTTGTTGATGCTTTTAATTCAGCTCATCCTCATACTCGCAAAGTCTCGTGTTCCTTCCTCTTAAGAAGCATAAGATGTTTCTCCTACTACAAGGGATGAAGCTATGCTTCTTCCTTCAGATAGTGAAAATGTAGTTTATTCTTTATGAAATAAAGATGCAATACATTCTTTAGGTAATTGGTCTATTCTTCCTTTTGCTATGAATCAAAGTCCCCACCTATTGGTGTAATTTTCTATTTGCTTAGAGTTTTTTATTTTCTTTGGTTTGAGATTCATTATTATATTTGTGTGTGTGTGTTTTATGACACATGTTTTCCTTCTTTTGATTGTAGTAAAAATATATTATATTGTATTCTTTAAGAATTTCTTGTTTGTTTTGTGGAAGAAATAACTTATATTGCATAGACTATGTTATTTATGTCAGAGTGATCATCTCAGAAGGTATACATTTTAGAAATGAACGTATGTGCTCTCTTTTTGGATTAAGTATTAAATTGTCTTAATTTTTGGTTTTATTTGTTATGTTTGAATGGTTCTTACTCCCTTATTATGACTATTTTTAGAGTATCTCATACATAACTTTGTTTTTTTATTAGATGGGTATTTAGACTCCATGGCATGCCACAAATTATTTTTTGAATCACCATGGCCTTATTTGTTTGTTTGATAAATGGATAGAATTTAAAAGTTTTAGAGATTAATTTTGGGATTATCCCATTATTTTGCTTTATCTTTTCTTGAGGAGATTAAAGACTTCTTTGAATTTTTTTGATGATTAAGACTTTGTACAATAATTTTTATTTTATACCTCTTGTCTTTCAAAAGTATGTTAATCGTTCAACCTGAAATTAAATTCTATTATATGTTGTGAAAATTATCGGTATCCCATATTTCTAACATATGTTTGATTTGAAGAAGTTAATGACTCTGCAATTTGTACTAGTGGTTTCTCATCTACCCACTTGGAGAAGTAGTCTACAACTCTCAATAATAAGTTATTTCATCTCGAAACTTTTGGTAAGCACCCTATAATTTCAATAACCCTTTTTAAAAAACTAATTTCCTCTGAAATTATCTCAAGTAACGAGACCATGACTTAATAAAGTTCGAAAAGTGCGAGAAATTTTCATAGTTTCTTTTAAAAACTTATTTTCATCCTCCATGATTGTAGGCCAAAAGATACCTTAAATAAAAATTATTGTATGTCAAGCCTTGTAGCCGCAAAGGGAATTTCCTTCTTCATCGTGGAGCTCTTCAACTATAAATGCTACTTCGTCCGGGTCGAGACATATGAGAAAAGATTTGGTGAGTCTCTACTTGTAAAAATATATCAAGTATCTAAAAATATGTTGTTGAATTCATTTTTATATATCTGGGTTTGATCTTATCCTCTCGAAATTTTCTTTCGACAAGATAATTTATAATGGGAGTTCTTTAATCTCATTCTTTTTCCTATCCATTAATTATCATAGTTCCTAAAGTCGAAATTGTTGATAGGAACATGTTATGTAAGGTGGTGGATAAATTTTCTTAGAGAATTACTCATGGTGTTGAGTGTGCACAACTGAAGAAGCCAAGACATATACAATCATATTTTTTACTCTTGTTACTTGTTCAAAAATAAAATTCTCAAAGGAATTGTATGGTGCTGAAGCTCCTTTAGATAATGGATAAGGTTTTCTTTTTTAGCTTATGATTGCCTTTGACGGGTTCAGATATTATTGGAAATGCACTTTAGAAATATCCAAAGGGGTAAATTAGGGGCATACTCTTTCCTACCCTTGTGTAGGGAGGTTTTAATGAGGTGTCCGGATCTCAATCAATATACTAACCTTTACCTTTTTAATATGTGGTTATGGTGGTGATCAGATGAATTAAACACCAAGTAAACACCTTAAAATACATGTTAATGGTTCAGATGAATTAAATACCCATTAGACACCTTTAGCCTTCAAATAGAGTGCTTTTGAATGGCTCAAACGTATTAAACACTGATTAAACTTTACGTTTTAAATCCTTGATTGAGTTTATATATTGTTAGTGTTTACCATCTTTAAGTATGTTCAGATTTTAATTGAAGCGTAAAAAAGACAAGGAAAAATACGAAATAAACGAAAGTAAAAGTGACATTGAATACTGGTTGGATCATCAAAGTTATTTGATCCACTATACAAAAAATTCCTTGGCAATCCAAGGATTTTAGTTCACAAAACGAAATCTGAATAAAATAAAAAAACGCCTAGGTTCAGGATTCTTCTTGATCGACCTTAGCCTGATTCAAATCGGTACTAAATTGTTCTTTTTATTTGCCCAAAATTTCAACTTTCTGCTGTTCGGCTATGAGGGAATCCTTCAAGCCTTGATTATCAGGTTCAAAGGGAAAAAATATCCTTAGCTTGAGCTCTGACTTGTCTTTCTAAGTCAATTATTGGCCTTATGTAGCCTAAGACTGTGTGACTCAAGATATCATGCTCACCGGATATTTTAAAAGATTCATCATTATAAATCACTACATTAGCTATGGTTGGTTGATTAGGAGAATGTTCGGTCAAAATCCTCTTTGTCAAACTCACTGAAATACATGTTGCCACAAGCATCTAAATTTACATCACCTTCAAAAGAAACTGGAGAAGGAGGACCAATATGTACCTCTTTTTGGGGAAGAAGTTTGAGTAGAAAGGGTAGGAGGAACGGCCTTGGGTCATAGTATTATCTCTGACCCCATGGGTTCACTCTTCTTCTTTCCTGCCCTTTGTCACTATCATTTTTGCGTCTCTTTTGACTCTTTTTCTTTTTAATTTTTAGTGAATGTTGCAGCCCTTCGGCCTTGCCTACTATAACAGCAACTGCCTCTAATAGAGAACCATTAATTTCTTCTAGATTTCCTGAAATACCTACATCAAGAATCTGGTGGGATGTGTCAATCTCGTTTTTTTTTCTTCTTCTTCTTCTTCATCTTCATCTTATCTAAGTGACTATGGGCTTTATTCATAGCTGGCAAGTAAAGTTTACCATCACGTTCCTCGGTTCTTCTAAGAATAACATCCAAGGAGGGAAAAATGATAAATCGTTCCCATGTGAGCTCTCTATTTGAGCTTTTACTCCATAAATGAGCATTCACCATGTTCCCCGCAGTGAAGCAATTATGGAAGGCATGACCAAATTTTATGTGGCCCACTGATTTAGTTTGGTGAAAGTAGTGTTTCCATCTTCTAGATGGTCGGAAAACATCTTTGAAAACACTATATAATAAATCCAATATTAAAAGACAAGTCTGATGTAAAAAATAGTATCAAAACATTATTAAGGGCATCGGAACAGTGATTGCCTGAACTTTTCCAATATCTGGTCAATAGGCTTGGATTCCCTTTGGATGTGATCTTTTTACCATTCTCCCAAGCTCCACTGATGTAGAGAAGTTGAGCCCTCCAGGATTTCTCTGCCTCTAGTAAATCATTAACCACATTTTAATCATTTCCCATGTTATAATGGTAAAGCGGGATATGGTGATGTCTGCACAAATTAGCCATAACGGCAAACTGCTCCATAGGCATCGGGAGTTTGTGATAACCTTGAAGCTATAATACTGGAAAATAGTATATACCAAGCATTGGGACTTAATTGACTTGGGAAAAGCCTCACCAAATAAAAATATCTTACTATTCAGTTTGAGAAAGCTCAGTGGGTGGAGGTGATGGATTTGGATCACCAATTAAGCACTTCGGTATACACCAATATTTCCCCAGCTTTACAATCCATCGGAGTTTCTAGAGTAATGAGAATCCTTACTTTAATTGACTCTGGAAAGCCCCATGTTTTCTTAATTTTGTCTAGTTCGACAATGTGGGTATGCACGTAGGAAATGTTTTAAAGGGCCAGTAAATACTTAACACTAATCTTGGATATATTAGCCCCCACTTTCCCCTTGGTGTAACCAGTATTTCTGGACGTCTCCAATGGGGCATCTTCCCCACTTTCGTCCATGTTATCCTCCATTATTTGGGACCGTTGGTCGAACAATTTGGATCAAATATCCTCCTTTTCAGTTTGAGAAAGCTCAGTGGGTGGAGGTGATGGATTTGGATCTATAGTAAGCGAAACGTGATGCTTTACTATCCTAGAACGTTCAGTAGGGTTTTCAATAACCTTGGTAGATGGACTTGTATTTTTTTATTTGGAAAGCATGGTAACTCTTCATGGTGTGATAATTTCTGCATCTAACCCCATGGCAATAAACAACGATGGTTTTTTGCTACTGGTAACAGTTTTGGCTTTGGTAAAAGGGTTCTCATATATCTGAATAGATGGTTCAAGATCTGGCACAGATAAAGCAAGGTTTAGTACAGTTGGGACAATAGAAGTTTTTTTAAAAAATGACCGATGACTTAGAAGAATATGAACTCTTATCTGGTTCTGATATCATTTGTATGATCCATCCACCAGGGGAAGTAGGTAGTCTGGCAGCGATTCTTGCTTCTTTTTCTATCTTTCCAATTTGGAAAAATTCATCTAGCCTCCTTTAACCAAGGCAATTCTTGTCGTGAACATAAAAGTTATGAGAACGGTTTAACTAAGAACCAACCGCTGATTTGGAGTTTATCTCTCTAGAAATTGAATTTGATTTTTTTTTTCTCACACTTATATAGTTGAGAAAATCACCTGAGTATTTTACCTAGGGGAGACGAATCGTTTGAATAATAATTAAGGGCTATTAACCATAAAGCAATTACTTTTGAAGGATACATGCAAGTACCTAGGAAAAAATGGTTGAAAGGTCTAATTAGAGACTGACACGTATAAACGAAGTTACTTGTTAACATTGCGACCTTTAAATTTTTTTTGGCAATGAATAATCACTTCGGGCCCTGATCAAATTTTCTCTATAACGGTTAGCTCTTCCAAAAACAATTTGAAAGACCTAAAGGGGCAAATGATGGGTTCAGATATTATTGGAAGTGCACTTTAGGACTATCTGAATGGGTAATTAGGGCATAATCAACAAAGTTCGATGGATGAACAGTGAACTCAAGTGGATTATAACTCAGCTGTGTGTTAAACCATTTTTCGGTCTCTGGCTTTGGAGTCTTTAAGGCTGACCTGAATCCAAGATCCATCAGGGATGGCCCATGGGTCCTAAAACAAAAGTATAAATACCCCAACCAACCACATTATATGAGTTGGACATTTCGTAGAAACATAATTACTAGCACACACCTCTCTTATCTCTTTACCTTCTACTTAAAAATTTAATACCTAGTTGATAAATTACCCAAAATACTATTTGATTAGAAATCATCCACACCAGCCTTAACCGAACTCATGCTTAAGACCCTAAAATATTACTTACTCTATCAGTGTGAACTTGCCAATTTGATTATCTTTGTTCCTCTAATAGACTAGGTTTTCTTACTGAACTTCTATTACGAAGTTTGTCAAGGTTTGAGCCTTAACTGCAGTTCTCAGTTCAAACTTTATATCATAACTCCCTAACTCAACTGACCCATCTATTGAGGCTTTTAAATACATTTTGATTTTGTAATACATTTCTTTAGAGGGTGAGTCTTCAATTATAATAGTATGATCCTGAAAGTAAGGTCTCATATTTTTAGCTACACCTACCAATTCTAAAGCATGGTTTTTTTAGTTGTAAGTATCTAGTTTCAACATCTAGTAGAAAGTTTATTGCATAATATATAACCTTAAATTAATTTCTTTATTCTCTTGTTAACACATCGCTAACAACAAAATGTGAAACTACTAAATAAAGATATAAAGACTGATCCAGATTCAAATTTGCTAATACTTCTCGAGAATTCATGAAGTTTTGTAATATTGTTGAAGGAATTTTCACAAGCTTGAGTCCAATTGAACCTCCCTACTCCTTTTAAATCTTAACAAAGACTGACACTTATCTAAAGATCTTGAGATAAATATATTTAATGCATCAAATCTTCATGTTAGTATTTGAAATTCATTTATATTTCTTGGATGACCCATAACATTGAAGTTTGATAGTTGAATAGAGTCTGCTTTTATGCCTTTCTCACTGACTATGTACCCCAAAAATTTTCTAGACTTTAAGCTGAAGATACACTTCTATAGATTGAGCTTCAGATTTACTCTTCTGAGATTTACAAATATCTTGGGCAAATCTAACAAATGATCATCATCTTAAATACTAGTAACTAGCATATAATCAATGTACGCTTACATGGTTTAGCCAACCTGTGTTGTGAAAATCTTGTTGACAAGTCTCTAATATATAGTCACAGGGTTCTTTAGTGCGGAGGGCATTACTTTGTAACAATAAATTTCCCTTATTACCATGAAGGAAGTTTGCTCATGATTATCTTTATGCATCAAGATATGGTTGTATCTCGAATATGCATCCATAAAAGATAGCATCTTATTCCATGATGTTGCATCTACAAGTTGATAAATTCTTCAAAGACGGTTAAAGGTCCTTCAGGATTTCTTTGTGTAATTATGTAAACTCTACACACATTCTCCACTTGTTATTGTTTTTCTTCACCAACACTCGATCAGATGTCCATATTGGATAGTAGGATTCCATGATGTGACCTACTATTATAGTTTTATCTACTTCTTCCACTATCGGTTCTGTCTTTTTTTAGGAGTATGATCTCCTCTTCTGCTTGATTGGCTGAATTTTTTTTATCAATAAATAACTTGTTTTACATGAATTTTACTAAGAACCCTGTTACATCTTGGGAAATCCAAGCAAACATGTCTAAGTTTCTTTGTAAAAACAATTAGTTTGTACCTAAGATTAGTAAAAATATATCTGCTGAGTGTGTGTGGGGGGGGGGGGGGGTAGGAAGGCTCTATATGGTCATCCATATTATCTAAGATGACATGGACCCCTTAGAATTGCTATATTTTAGTATCGCGGAAGTTTCTTAGCATTTCCTTGAACTTATTTGATTTCTTCTGATCACTTATACCTTCTTATTTATTACATAGCAAAATCATTGATTTACTGTTGATATTACAACATGCATTTAATCTAACTATGGCCGATTCTGATCATGTTGTATAAAAATGTGTCTATTATCATGAATAAACACTAGAACTTATTTATGAGCTCATGCCTTCTTAATAACATATCCAAAGTTAATTCCCTTATATCTGATGTGGATAATAATTGCCTGAGGGCAGGCTAGTAATTTCAAGTGGAGTTTCGAGGTGGTATATGGGTGTTTAACGATGGTGTATGGGTGTTTAACGGTGGTGTATGGGTGTTTAACGGTGGTGTATGGGTGTTTAACGGTGGTGTAGAGAGATGATTAAGCAGCTTGGTAGCAGTTAATTCTCATTACCCATAGTTAATGCTGGTGGTTGGGTATTTATAGTATGATGTTTGGGCCCTTATGGGCTTTCGGGTCATGTTTAATGGACCCGGGTCATGATTAAAGACCTAGGAGCTCTAAGCAGAAGAGCACGTAGCTTAGTCAGGAAGTGTTTAGGTTTTTTAGTACTTTAGTCATAGTTCGAACAGTCTTAAGTTTATAGTGTCCAAAGTAATCTGTCCGGAAGTGATCTGTCCGATTTATGTCCTTGTAGTCTGTCCGGTGTTCGGAGAGACTTAGACTGATTTACCCTTCCGGGGAGTCATGCTGAATTCGGACTCATCAGGAGCCCCTTTTTTAGGTATTTGAGCAAGTGTCCTTGTCAAAGAACTGAAAAACAGTCCGATGAATGATGTGGTTCTCAATTCGGACAGAACTGTGGGTATACCCGGACAAGTTAAACTTTACGAATTCCAAACGGTTTTTGCCAGAGTTAGTGGGACACGTGTCGCTCTCTAATTAGCCACTCCAGCCGTTTTTTCACCTTGAATTTCGCACCACCTTCTTTAACAAGTAACCTCTTTAATTACCAATAGTGACGTCAACGCCGTCTTTTAATCATTGCCTAACCTTTCGGATTCTCCTAGGAATCAACTCCTTTTTTTTTCAAATCTACTATAAATTCACATTCATTTCCCACTGTTTTACTATCTCTCTCAAATTTTACTCTGCAAATTTACTCAGAGCTTTCTCTCTCTAGAACAAAAATCTCCTTGGCTGTTTATGTTTACAGCAAGAACAGCATTGATAAAAGGTGGTTGGCTCAACCTTTCGGAGTTGGAGAAAGCGCAAAAGGTCGAGAAGGAAAGGCGAATAGCAGCAGGGCTACCATCATCACCTGTTGAGAGACCGGCCACCTCTGTTGCAGAATCTGATCGAGGCTCATCCTCCTCCAAAGGTACCAAGCCCAAAAACTCTTTCAATCCACCCTCTCACCCATAGTATCTAGTTCCTCAGTTCAGGAGTCAATACCTGCTGTTGAACCAGGAGTTACCGCTACAAGTGTCAGGAAACCCTCTCCGTTTATAGCTATGGGGTCTGATTCTGACCACTCTCCGGAGAAGCTAACAATTAAGAGGCCAAGCCGGTTAGTGAAGGGACTAACCTCGAAGAATACTCCCTCGAAATCGGGGAAAAAAAATAGTGATTCTGGGTCTGGAGTGCCCATTAGAGCTCCCCTGGAGAGGCCGTCCGGTCCGGAGGCCAGCAGCCCTGTACCCCCTAGAGAGTCTTCTGCCTCTGAAACCCAACCTGAGGTGAGAAGTCAGAAGAATACAGGCAGTCAACAGTCCGGAGGGCAGGCTATGCCAAGCTTCAATCCTCCCCAGACCACTTCCACAGAAGCTCCCCCAACAATTATGGAGGAGAGAATGGAGGATTCTACTGAAGAGGTCCCCTTTGAGTCCGAGTCCTCCGGACAAGCTGATACCACTGCTGTTGTTGCCAAAAAGGGCAAGGAAAATTTGTATTTGAGGCATCCGGACCTGCCGGAGTGCCTTGAGGGGAGAGTGGGGCCGTGCTTTCACAAAGTCGAGCTTAAGTACCTCTTGGCCTTGCAGAAGACCAAGTATGCATTCATCCATACCTCTGATCTGGGTCGAATGCGCACAAAATGGGGGATCCCCGAAAACGTGAAGATAAGGATCCCCATTGATCCGGAGACCCCAATGGACTGCAAACGGAATGAAATAGTCTTCTTTACGGAGCTATTTAATTGGGGACTCAGGTTCCCACTAGATCCAGAGATCGTACGGTATTTCCATCGGGTCAAGCTTTGCCCAACTCAGTTAAGCCCCAACGGCTGGTTCACTTTGATGTCATGTATCATGGCGTCTAGATTGTCTGGGATCCCTCTTCCTATGGAAGAGTTCGCAGCAGTAGCCAACCTTTGCAAGCATCACTAGTTCCCCTTCTACCATTTCAACATGGGGAACGATCTCAAGGCTGTTAATGATCTCCTGGAATCAGAGAGCAAGTAGAGGAGCCAATTCTTGTTCGTTAGTGGCGCATGGGAAAACGACAAGAAAATCAAGGCCGGAGAGAACCCAAGCCTCCTCAGGAGTAGGTGGAGGAGTGACCGTAAGTTTCTTACTTTAAGTTCCTATCCGTTTCTCTCTTTTCCCTTTTTCTTTAAGTTAAGTTTATACTAACCAGTTTCTCTTTTGTTTTAACAGAGCTGCCAAAGGAGTTCGGGGACTACCTAAAGGTCGGACAGACTACCTGTGGCAAAATCAATGCTTGGGCCGCAGAGAATTGGGAGAATCGATTCCACAAGGCCTTCACTCCTGGAAATTTAGCAAGGTCTCACCTGTGGAACACCACAGGTCGGAGAGACCTATCTTGGGAGGAGCTTACCACCCAGCCCGATGAAGACACTGTGCTGAGAAGGTCCCACGAACTGGATGGGACACTCTACCTGCCTTCCCGGGCCAAAGCCCCAAGCAAAATGAAGGGTAGAAGAAGAGGCAAAAAGGTGGCGGGCGATGCTGAGAAAGATGCCCCAACAGATCCAGAGGGGCCATCCCAAGTTCAAATTGATGCAACCCTCTTGCAGGTGGTGGAGCAGGAGATCGAGAGGCAGGAAGTAGACCTTCCAAAACCTCCAAGGGCTCCCAAGAGGACTCGCAAGCAAGCAAGTGAAAGCGCTGACCGGGTAGTCAAGAATAAAAAGACTTCACAAGGAGATGAGCTCGCTCTCCGAGATCCGGAGCCCTATTTTCCCACTGGCCCCTCTGACCCAACGCTGGCCGAAGAGATCCCAAGAGAGTTTCACACTGATGAAGTCGAGGGGGGAGAGCTCAATTTGGATGAAGTGGACATCACCGGTCTGGGTGGGCTTGGTGAATATTTCCTTGGCCTCCCCAGAGAGCAGCTCTAATACGGTCAACTTTAACGGTAAGACTTTCATGGTTTCTAGTGAGAAGGACACTATAGCCCATTCCTTGCTTAGTAATGTGCAGCCAGATCTTACATTGGAGAGGCAAGTCCGGAGTCAGGCGGACACCATCAAAGACCTCAAGTCTGAGAAGGAAAAGCTGTCCGGAGACCTCCGCACTGCTACCACCAACGCTGACTTGCTCAAGGAAGCAAACGAGGAGCTGAAGAGGAGTCATGATGAGAGCAACACAAAAGTTGCCACCCTAGAACAAACCATAAAAGATCTCCAGGAGAAGCTGTCTGGTATGGAGAAAGATCTCACCGTCTCACGGGGAGAGACCACTGCAAAGGAGAAGCTCATCACCAACCTGACCACTGACAAGATTGCTTTAGAAAATGCAGTGACTCAGGCTGCTGAAGAGAAGGCTGCTTTGGTAAGGGACCAAGAGGCCACAATCAAGGCCAAGATCAATGCCTATGCCAGGGAGATGATACAAAGCGAAGAGCTAATGGTTCAAAGGGTGAAGTCTGATATGGTTCTCCTTTTTCACGAAAAATTCCTGAAGAGGACCCTGGGGGACTTATGGCTCTACGTGGATGATGATGACCTTCCATTTTATACTATGGTTGATGAAGGATTTTCCGGTGAGTCCTCTTCTGATAATGAAGAGAAGACCGGAGAGATCCCAGGCAAAGAGGAGAATGACCCCAAGGGCAAGAAAGTAATCGAAGGGGGGAGCGACATCAAAGGCAAGAAGGTAGATGAGGGTGAGCCATCTTCAAAGGCTCAACCTTAATTTATGGTGTACTTTATTTATCTTTTACTCAACTAAAGTCCTTGGAAGGCCAAGGCACTATTTTTGTTGTGGTGTCCGATATTATTCAGACGGATTTTTTGTGCTGTACCCTAACTTGTTCAAAAGTCCTTGGAAGGCCAAGGCAATTTTAAGTTGTTGAATGAATGTTTCTATTTTGCTCAACCATCATCTTCTTTCATTATTTGTTTTAGTTTAGATAGCTGGAGTTTAAGTAGCTTTTAGTTATTGCATTGTGAGAGTGTTAAGACTCTCCGGCTAGAGTTTAAATAGCCCTTAGATCTTTCAGTCCGGGTAGTATGACAAGAGATAGAATTTTGAAAATACTTAGAAAATTTTAAAGAAAGCATCAAATTTTATTGAAAGCTCTCCGTACCACCGAAGAGGGGAAGGTATGCCCCTAAATATTTACATGGATGTTTAAACAAGTAAATATTTACGCAAGTGTTATTCCAAGTACACTCGAAGGTGCTCAATATTCCAAGGGTGAGTTAGAACCCTGCCATCTTTGTCTTCCAACCAATAAGTCCCAGGCTTGATTCTTTCAACCACAGTATACGGACCCTCCCAGGTTGGGGCCAGCTTTCCGAAGAGCTTTTCCTTAGTATGCAAGAAGACCTTCCTTAATACTTTATCCCCTGGTTGGAAATCTCTTCTTTTAACTTTAGAAGCAAACCTGCTTCTCATCAAGCCCTGATAGTGTGCCACTCTTAGGCAGGCTTTAACCCGTATTTCTTCTATTAAATCAAGTTGATTTCTGATGGCCATCTCATTAGCATGTCCGGAGAAGTTATGAACACGAAAGGAAGGGAGTGTCTTCTCTATGGGGTCTACTGCATCCATTCCATAGACCAAAGCAAAGGGAGACTCTTGTGTTGCAGCCCCAGGCGTTGTCCGGTAGGCCCACAAGACCTCTTGCAGATAACTAGGCCACTTCCCAGCAGCCCCTTCTAGATTCTTCCTTAAACCGGACAGTATAGTTCTATTAGCCACTTCAACCTGCCCATTGGCTTGTGGGTGGAAAGGTGAAGAAAAACAATGCTGTATACCCCTTGAGGCACAGAAGCTTTCCATTTCTCTATTGTCAAACTGTGGCCCATTGTCTGTTGTTATTTTCTGTGGGACACCAAATCTGCAACATATGTTGGACATAATGAATTTTATGACAGCTTTTGATGTTGTCCCTGTCAGGGGAGCTGCTTCTACCCACTTTGAGAAGTAGTCAATGGCCACAATTATAGTTCTACGCCCTCCGGACGCCACAGGGAGAGGCCCTACTAAGTCCAACCCCCATCGAGCAAAAGAGATGGGCTCAGAAATTGACTCCAAAGGAATGGCTGGTACATGAATTTCATTGCTGTACCTCTGGCATGGATCACACCTTCTCACCAGCTCCTTAGCATCTTTCATGATTGATGGCCAATAGTATCCGGAGAGTAACACTCTTCTTGTTAAAGCTCTGAATCCACAATGGGCTGATCCCTCACCATCATGCAATTCGGAGAGGACCACTTATGACTCATTATCCCCTAAACAACGTAGGAGAGGTTTACTATAAGATTTTTTATACAACACTTCTCTCAACATAATGAAACCACGAGCCTTGTGTTTCAATGTTCTGGCTTGTGATTTATCTGAAGGCACAATACCATCGGACAAATATTGTATGAGAAGAGATCTCCAGTCTTGAGGCCGATTCACTTGTATTTCAAAAACTTACTCTTTTCACCCTTACTAAGTTGAATTGAGGGGCTTTCAAGCACATGGACCCATGGGTAGGACTCCGTGTATGCTATTGTTGCCAATGAGTCTGCTAGCTCATTTTCTGCCCGGGGAATGTGCTCATAAACAACAGCTTTAAACTTTAACGCTTCATTTTTGAGGAGGAGTAAATACTTGACCAACTGCTCCTTTCTAGCCTCAGATTGGCCTAAGGCACGGTGGACAAGCAACTGGGAGTCACTTAGTAGCTTAACCCTTTTAGCCCCACAGATGTGGGCCAACTTTAAACCAGCTATAGCTGCTTCGTATTCAGACTCGTTATTAGATGCCCTGAAAGCAAAACAAATAGCTTGATACATGCTGTCTCCATAAAGGGAAGTTAAACAGATTCCTGCACCACATCCCATAGTGCTAGATCCACCATCTGTTCGGACGATCCAGACTTTCTTGTTCTTTGTATCAGTAGCTTGCTCCGAATCTCTATCAAAGTGGAATTCAACCAGGAAATCAGCCACTGCTTGGGCTTTTACCGCTGTCCGAGGAGAAAAGTCTATGTCGAAGTCCCCCAACTCTACTGACCACTTAGTCATTCTGCTCGAAATGTCTGCTTTTTGAAGGATATTCTTTAAAGGGAAAGATGTCCGGACGATGATAGGATGAGCCTGAAAGTAAGGCCTCACTTTCTTGCAGCTATCACCAGAGCTAACGCCAGTTTTTCAAGTTTCAAGTAACGCCTCTCAGCATCAATCAAGCTTTTGCTAATGTAGTACACCGGGTAGGGACACCCATCGATCTCTCTTACCAACATAGCACTGATGGCACAACTTGAAACGGCCAGATACACAATAAGAGTCTCCCCATCAACTAGTTTGAACAAAGTTTTGGGAGAGGAAAGATGTTTCTTGATTTCATTGAATGCCTCATCGCACTGCGGGGTCCACTTGAACCCCTTCGCATCCTTCAAATTTTGAAAGAAAGGAGCACACCTGTCCGAAGACCTCGAGATGAATCTGTTTAAGGCAGCTAATCTCCCCGTTAACCGCTGTACTTCTTTAATGTTTCGAGGAGGTTCCATCTGGAAAAGAGCATTCAATGATCCGGATCGGGCTGTATTCCATGCTCACTTATGATATACCCTAAGAATTTCCCGGACTGTACTCCGAAAACACACTTTTCAGGGTTTAATTTTAAATTCACTTTTACCAAGTTGGCAAAAGTTTCTCGGAGGTCGGATAAGTGTAGCTGCTCATCCACACTTTTTACCATCATATCGTCAATGTAAACCTCCATATTTCTTCCAATTTGATCAGCAAATGCCTTGTTGACTAACCTTTGATAAGTAGCCCCAACATTTTTCAAGCCAAAAGGCATCACCTTGTAGCAATGTAGACCCCTATCAGTGACAAATGTGGTATGCTCTTGATCTTTTGGATCTACTTGGATCTGATTGTACCCGGAGAAGGCATCCATAAAGGAGAGCAGCTTGTTCCCAGAAGTAGAGTCTACTAACTGATCTATCCGGGGAACCGGATACAAATCTTTTGGGCAAGCTCTATTAAGATCTGTGAAGTCAATGCACATGCGCCATTTGCCATTTTTCTTTTTTACCAGGACAGGATTGGAAGTCCACAAAGGGTATTGAGATTCTTTGATGTGCCCCATCTTTGTGAGTCTGTCAACCTCTTGTACTATGACATTAGCCTTTTCTTTTGAGAAAGCTCTCCTCTTTTGAACCACTGGTGCCACATCTCTCCGGACAGATAGGTGATGGGACATCACCTCTGATGGAACTCCAGTAACATCAGCATTGCACCAAGCAAAAACGTGCTGATGGTCTTTCAAGAATTTCAACATCTCTTCTTTCAACATTGGTGGCATCTTGGACCCTATCTTGACACTTTTGCCTTCTTCCAAACAGTGTGTTTCAACCTCTTCAATTGGAATCAACACTCCAGAGGTCTCTCTGGGGTCATCAATTTCACCCTCACCCCCAGAAAGACCCTCAAACTGCTATTGATCGTTTATACGGACTGCCCCCAGCGTTCGAGGAGCCAAGGCAGTGGCATAGCATTCTCTTGCAATCTTTTGGCTGCTCCGGACAATCCCAACCTGTCCCTGAACAACGTACTTTAAGCACTGATGGACTGTTGAAGCCACTGCATGCATCCTAGAGAGCCAAGATCTCCCTAGTATAGCATTGTAGCAAGTGGGACAACCCACCACGATAAAGAGTATTCTAACCATTTTCTTGAAAGGGCCCCTGCCCAATAACACCTCTTCTTCAAATTCTCCGATCACATCAGCTGAGCTGCCCGTGAAGCCCACGATTGATCTGTCCGACTTTTGAATCACAACTGGATTTTTCATTTTCTTGTAAGTGGTTAGGAAAAGGATATTGGCAGAGCTTCCAGTATCCACCAGAATTCGCCTTATCTCATTTCCCCCTATACATGCTCCTATGACAACAGCATCCTCATGAGGGCCAGCAATATCTCTCAAATCATCCTCATCAAAGACTATGAATGGGAATGAGTTTGGTGACTGATAAGATGTCATGCCTCCTTCTAGCTGGGAGGCTAAATTATGAACATGCCTCTTTCTCGAAGAAGCAGTAGGAGCTGTCATAGAGTCCCCTCCGAAAATTGTAAGTGACTCAAAGAATTTAATGAGCCCGGAGACCGACCTAGAACATTCCTCTATAGCACCCACCCTGTTTCGAGCCGGATCAGGATCCAAGTACTCAGAATCCACATCAAACCTTTCAACTATGACCATGGCCCCCTCTGGGGCAACATTACTTGGACCAACCCGGTGAGTGTTGTCAGGCCTGTTACCTCATTTTCTCTTAATGTATGCTCCCAACTTTCCCCTTTCAATCAAGTTCTGAACCTCTTGCTTCAACGCTATGCAATCATCAGTGGTATGACCAATATCATTGTGATATTGGCAAAAGGAGTTGTTACGATGCTCTCTGGGAGACTGCAAGGTTGCCGGTCTCCGGTAATGCACCTCATCTTTTGTTTTATCGAAAATGATGGCTACACTTTCTTTGAGTTCTGCAAACCACTCCGGTTGGACCCATGGCCCTCTTTTGTTTCTGGATTGCTGACTTTGGGCAGGAGCAGCTGGCTGAGACTGAGCTTTTGCCCTACCATGCCCCTGTCCGGTTTCTCTTACTTTGTTCCCGGACTGGTTTTGATTTGGAGTTGGTGCCACCGGGATGGATCTCACATGTCTGTGCACCCTGGTTTTCTTTGTTTCATCAACGTTTATTTGCTTGCCAACCTGATTTAGCAATCCTCCCCAGGTTATGGCCTTCTTTCTGGTCACCGAATCAGCCAGATTGCCTGGGTTCAAACCTTGCCTTAGGGATGCTATTGCCACCTGTTCGAAGCAATCAGCCAACCCATTCTTTGTGTTCAGAAAACGACTTATGTACTCCTTCAAGGACTCATTTGGCTCCTGGGCACAATGGATTATTGTGTCTCCATTGCCCTTCAGCTCCTTACTCCCTAAAAACTGCCTTCGAAAGGCCACCCAAAACGTATCAAAATCTTTAATACAACCTTGAGGCAGGCTGTTGTACCATTTCAGAGCACTCCCCGTAAAAGATTGGGAGAATGCCCTACACAGTAGTTTATCATCGTCATCAAAGTTCATCATGAAGTTCTTGAATTGCTCCAGATGATTGTCCGGATCAGTACTGCCATCGTACTTCTCCATCTTAGTACTGTCAAACCTCTTGGGGAGGTTTCCGGACAGGATTTTAGAAGACAGTGGAGACTGCCTCCAATTCCTTCCACGACTGAACACAGTATCCTCATTGGGAGTTGCAAAGATACCTGACTCATCGTGGAAAGCAAAGGGATCCATCAGCATCTTGTCCATATACCTCCGGTGGTGAGATGACCCCTTTCCAATATGCCTTTTCATTCTTCCATAGTGATTTTTTTTTTCTTGAATATTTCTTAAGCTACTTTTGCTTTTTCTTGGTTCGACCCTCATCGCTGCTAGAGGACAAGGATTTTTCATTTCCCTCACTGTCCGAAGAGCTGCCTGAAGATTCTGAGCTTGAGTCAGAGCTCTCCACAAGCTTGGACCGGTGAGACTTTTTAGAACTGGCATGTGTCTTTTTGGTGCTCACATGAGTTTTCGAAGCCTCAGGCTCTCTAGGGTTGTCGGTATGATGAGCAGCTGATGCTTTGGATTTTTCTTTCACGCCTATCTTGGCCTTTTCAGCCTTCAGAGCTTCTATTTCAGCCCTCAGCCTGTCACGCTCTTCGATAGTGTACTCGTCATTCTCTCCCACCACTTCGAGCAAAGCTGGTGGCACTTCTGGATTGTCCGGATTCATTCGGACAGAGTTTTTTAGCTGGTTTTGAATGCTTGATTCAGGCACCGTCGCCTCCCACTGTGGTCGCCAATTTGATGAGGATAATAATTGCCTGAGGGCAGGCTAGTAATTTCAAGTGGAGTTTCGAGGTGGTATATGGGTGTTTAACGGTGGTGTATGGGTGTTTAACGGTGGTGTATGGGTGTTTAACGGTGGTGTATGGGTGTTTAACGGTGGTGTAGAGAGATGATTAAGCAGCTTGGTAGCAGTTAATTCTCATTACCCATAGTTAATGCTGGTGGTTGGGTATTTATAGTATGATGTTTGGGCCCTTATGGGCTTTCGGGTCATGTTTAATGGACCCGGGTCATGATTAAAGACCTAGGAGCTCTAAGCAGAAGAGCACGTAGCTTAGTCAGGAAGTGTTTAGGTTTTTTAGTACTTTAGTCATAGTTCGAACAGTCTTAAGTTTATAGTGTCCAAAGTAATCTGTCCGGAAGTGATCTGTCCGATTTATGTCCTTGTAGTCTGTCCGGTGTTCGGAGAGACTTAGACTGATTTACCCTTCCGGGGGGTCATGCTGAATTCGGACTCATCAATATCGTTTACAATTGCTCAAGTTAACCCAACCAAAATTATATGCAATGGAATAAGAACGTAGTACCTCTCTTCTTGTCATATGTGTTTTTGTAAAACATATTTGTTGAATTTCTTATATCTATCATCATCCTTTTTACATGTACTCATGTCATCCCTCTAAAATCATCATCCGATAATCCTAGCAATGGATAAAAAATTCATGTACGTGTGGGGTGAGGTGTAGCCTTGTTGTGAACTTTGAAGTCCATTATTTTCCTTCTCCTAGATATCCTAAAATTTCCATAAACTGAGTCTCTTCTTGAAATTACGTAAATACTTTATATATTGGAATATGGTTTCAATTATTCTTATTCATCTATCTTTATGATATTATTGTTAACCAGGACTCTTTGTTCATCGCCTGATGTCATCGGTTGAACTTTCTATCTTGCTGGAGGATCATGCTCAGCCGCAACATATATCAGCTTATTTCTTGATTTTCTTTTCACAAACTCTGAAAGTTTTCCCTAATTATTCTAGAATTATCTTCTTAAATCCCATCAATCTATTGTGTAATATCCAATGTCGATATGAAATTAAAAAAAAAATTATCTCTATGTTTCTTAGTGGAGAACATATTTTTTGGTGGCCGATATTTCATCATATATTTGGTTTTTCATAGATCATCTTTAAATTTTATGTTAACTCTGTGTATTGACCTTTGTTATCACGTTATAGCTTTCAGCTTGTATTATTATTAATATTATAGTTCTCTCTACTTCCCTTTTGAATTGTGACCTTGGCTGTAATATTTCGGTCAGGTCGAGACTTTAGAGTTATTGTACTTGGAGGTTGAAGCTTAATAATTAGACTTGGAGTTAGCATGCGCAACTAAATAAGCTCCTTAGTGTTATCCAAGGATGGTACTTGGGATATATGTTTGGATTTTCAGTATCTTCAACCATCATGACCCTTAAAGTCGCATCCACCTTGATTTGGCGTTCCACTTGAGCTAACAAGTCTCAAGAGTTGATTCTTTTCTTATTCATAATATTTTCTAACAAAATTCCTTATTTGTATGCTGCAACTGCCACCAAATCATGATGATATTAAAATCCATTTTTGTATAAAAAATATCCATATGTAATCTCTCAAAATCTTTTCTAGATTTTGTTTAAAATAAATTATGTAGTCTTCATCTTCTTTGATAATTTTAAAACCAATAAATTGATTTTTAAATATTGTCCACAATATTTTAAAAATCTTAATGCATCCTTGAATAAGTTTGTTGAACCGAGTCATAACATATCCTCTAAAGGTCATAAAATGGTATCTCCACTTTATTTTATCATACATCTCAAACTGTAGCATTTTGATTTTTAATTGCTCTATATGGTGCTCTAGATCTACCTTGGCCATTGTACTTGTCCATTTATTATTATTAAATTTTAGAAAAAGCTCGGCGTATGATATATGTGAGGCTAATGAAGACTCCTCGTTAGGAAGATCTTATCATCAAATAACGTACTCGCTTTATTTTAACTCTTCTAGCCTTAATATGGTAAGCTTGTTGATGTCAATGTCCCTACCATTGTGCATCCAAAGATTGATAGTGGTTATTATATTGTATTGATGGTTGATAACCATGAAAGTTTTGTTATTACTATGTAACTACCCATTAAGGTCTTGGTTGAATTGTTGGAAGGAACCTCATATTTTGGTTGATTCACATATTATTAGGGAAGGAAATTTGGTTGACTATTATTTTTTGGTGGTATGGTTAAAGGGTAACCTGAAAAATTTGTTTGATATATTGGTGGAGGGATATAAAAGCTTTATTTTTTGATTTAGTGATATTGTTGGAGAGATTGGGGAGAATTTTGTCTGAGGTACTAGTTGTGCTACCAGGACTTATCGAAATTTTATTTGAGCTATTATTTTACAATGAAATAGGTATTTTGATATTAAGCTAGGAAGGTACCTATTGAATAATATAATGGTTGGGCATACTTACTTGGGGTTAAGCTGACATCTCCCAGTACCATTCGCTGAATGTTCAGTTGTAGCGTTCTCAAATACATATCCCTCATTCTGGCACGACCATGATGGTGATGTGTATCATTCATACTAGATGATCCTATGTGTGATTTTGGCATCATCATTCTTAGTCTTGAAAGAAAAAATGCACATATTGGTAATAATATGGTAGTACTCTCTGAACATAGAGCTTGTAACATCATCACCATCCTCTTCATTATTCTTCTATGGTTAGTGGATCTCAGATCTTAGTCGTGGAGCATGAGTAGTCAGTGCATTTTGCACAATTTGAAATTGATTATCATATTTTTCTTTCATCTTCTTTATTGATTTCTCAACGTCCGTAGCTAGTGTGGTTGTGGTAGCAGGAATGACCATTTGTCCCTTAGGTGTCTCGTCATCAAGAGAGTAACTGATTTTCACATCTGATTCTTCCATTAATTTTTTTTTGTTTTAAAAGAAAAATAGTCTACGGTACAATTCGTTTCCCATAGACGATGTCAATTTGGTATGGTTTATTTGAGTTAGAAAGTATTTTGATGAATATATATGGTAAAAATATATATAAATAGCTGGAATATACTTTATAGGGGACAAGTGATATTTAAAACAGAACAACCAAACTTTAGGCGATGATTAAAAAAAAGTTATAATTATTAAATAAAAAATAATTATATGGTCAAAGTGGAATACACTTTGAGAGAACAAAAAGTACAAAAAATAATATTATGATTTTTAGATGAAATTAATTTTTTTATTTATAACCACAGTCTTGTGTCAAAACCCTAGCCAGACTTTTGATTTTAGTATTACATCATAAATTTTATATATTTATTTTTACATTTTCAGTTACAGCCATAAACTAAGAATTATACATAACATATTTACCATTTACTTTATAGCATACCAATTCTACTGTAAATAGATTTAAATATAACCAAAATAAAATTATTAGTATAATTTTATTATATTTGACAACCACATTGTATTGAATGTATTTTAAGGGCACTTTATAATTAGAAAAATAAAATTGAATAATATAATTGTCATCAAATTTCTAATTCAAGTGAAAAAATGTTAAATTATTTTATATTTAATGATATATAAATTATATGTAATTAATATGCTGAACAATTTTACTTAATATCTTAATATTAAACCATTTTACTTAATATTTTAGGTTTATTAAGATTTAAACACATAAATAATCGTAAAATAATATTATCGAATACTATGAAAATAAATTACATCAAACTATGGTTTTTAATCAAAAGTTATTTAAAATTGTATTACAAATCTAGACCAAAGCTATTTATGTTGGAATATATTTATTTAATATATTTATAAACTATCAATAATTTGGACCCACATGCTAAATAAACATATTCGATTATTGTCTTAAGGAAGTCCAAATTAAAAGTAGTCGAGTTAATTATTTAATTAACTAAATTGGACCTATGGGTAAAAATGCGTTATGGGCTCAAGTGTGGTAACCGGGTTGAATTTGGGCACTGTGATGAAGAGGGCCCAAATCTCAACACTTAAGCCTGAATTAATAAATCACGGATATAAATTGAATTATCAATTTATTGGGTTATGGTCCCGGACACAAAGAAGTAACAAAGGATGAGCTTTACAATGTTGGGCTTCACATTGTAAAATATATAAATAAGGGGCTAGGTTTAGGTATTTCACTCTAAACCCTAATCAGAAATACGGCCGCTTCCTTAGTGTCTGGAAACTTTTCCTTCTTCTCTAATCTGATTCTGCAGGTCTCTTAGTTTCATAAACGAAATCGCCGTGGAACGTGGAATCGCTGAAGAACGCAAAAGAACTGAAGAGAATACTAGATGGATAGCAGCAGGCAAACACGTAAGTATTCTTGATTGATTTTCTGTTTTTTCTATAGATGAATCTAGCAAAAGGGTCTTATTATTTTTCCGCGATTTGTTATATATTATTTGATGCGATTTCGGATAATATATAACAATTGGTATCAGAGCCAAATAAACCCTTTTGGATTCAGTAGAATAATCAAATTGAGTATTGATAGATAAAAACGCATGTTTTTCTTCATCGTAAAGAATCCATGTCATTGAGATTATGTGTGAATTGAATTGGTAGGGCATGGATTTAGGGATTGTATGAAAATCATGTTATGTGATTTATTGTATTGAAACACATGTTTTATTATCAGCAAATTGCAATTTTTATAGTTTGGGGATTTTTTTTCCGGGTAAAATTAGGGTTTATTGATGTCTGGAATTTTTCTCCCAAAATTAGCATCAAATCAACCCTAAAATAATGAATAAAATCAAAATTATTGGGACAGTGGCTCATCGACAGCTTACCCCCTGATGTTAACGCTGATCGAAGACTGTCCGCTGATTATCACGGTAATCGGAAAAAAAAAACTGCTGCAACAATTTGCAGCTCGTTAGAAATTGCAGGGGCCTGCTGGAAATTATAGCAGAGACCTACTGCAATTTCAACAAGGGTCTGCTGAAAATTACAGAAAGGGCCCGCTGGAAATAACAGCAGGTGCCTGCTGCAATTTCAGCAGACAACCTGCTGCACTGCAGCAAGCAGGTTAGCTGCTGTATGTGCAGGCAGGCTACTGCTGTGATTTTTTTTTCTTAATTTTTTTTATAAAAAAAAAGAGAGAGAAAAATTAATTAATTTTTTTTTCGAAAGTACATATTTTGTTCGTAAATATATATATTGTATGTAAATTATTTCACATTGTGTTTGGCATGCATTTTTTTGTATGTTTATTTGTGAATTAAATTGTGTGTGTGTGAATGATTAAATGACGATGCATGATTAAGGTTTCGTAGACGGGTAGGTGAAACTAAGAAATTAATTTGATCGACCCTCCGGAAGGTTAAAATTAATTTTCTTAAGGATCCTAGGCTTCGAAAAGTTCGGGGATTAATTTAAATTCAAATATTATCGGCCTTCCGGAAGGTTCACGTTTGGGTTTAAATTAATCATGAACGGGAGAAAATTATTGAAAATGGTCTTGGTGCTGATTTTAATTTTAATTAGATGAAATCGGCCCTCCGGAAGGTTTCATCGGTACTTAAGGATAAATTAAATTCAGCCTTACGATTTTTTGATTTTAAGTAGGTGAAATCGGCCATCCGGAAGGTTTCACCGGTACTTAAGAAAATCAAATTATGGTTATTTTAATATATGTAAATGACATCGGCCCTCCGGAAGGTCTCATTGGCAATTAGAAAATTAAAATAATGATCATAGTATTTTTCTCAAACTCATAAAATTTCATGTTAATTTGATTTGCCCTCCGGTATCTATTATCAAGGAATTTTATGTTTTACATGTATTTGTCATGTTTATGCATATGTTTTCAGTTATATGTCAAGATGCTAGATGTGCTTTGTGTTGTTTGTTCTTATTATAGTATCCATGGATTACAATTTGTTGGGGAATCGTCCACCAACGTTGGATTGTTCGGACTTCTAATTGTGGAATGAAGAAATGTTGCTGTTTTTATCTGTACATGATTACACCTATGCATTGTTAACTCCCAAACCATCTCCCCTTAGTCCGGAAAGTACACCGGATGAAACTAAGGCTGATGAAAAGTGGGAAAGGTCAAATAAGTAATGCATGGCGCTCTTGTTACAAAGAATAGCAGTAACATTGCGTGGGGCTGTCCCTAAAGGTGTTACCACTGCCTCGGTCTTTCTCACGAAGATCGAGAAAGCCTTTGCCAAAAATGAAAAGGTAGAGATGCAGCGTCTGCTCATCGAGCTAGCTACCAAAAAGTATAATGGCAAAGGTAAAATCCGGGAGCACATTCTGGGCATGTCGATGATTGGCCAAAAGTTAAAGGCAATCAGTTTAGACTTACCTGAGGAATGCATAGTGGGATTCACATTTCATTCGCTGCCAAACCGGTTTAAGTATTTCTAGTCCACCTATAACTGCATGCAGGAAAAGTGGAACATCAATGAGTTGATTTCCCACGCTGCACAGGAGGAGGAAAGACTTAAAGGCATTGTGCCTGAGGTTAATGTGATTACATCTACAAAAGGGCCATGGCCTAAGCGGAAGGTAGATGGCAAAGGACCGGGTCAAGGTTCGGTCAACAAGAAAGGTATAAGGCCCTGGACAAGTTCATAACTTTTAAGACCGAGGTTGAGAAAAAACTTGGTAAAAGTATTAAGACCGTTAGATCTGACCGTGGTGGTGAATACTATGGTAGATATGACGGATCGGGTGAACAACGTCCAGGACCTTTGCACAGTACCTAGAGAAGTGTGGAATAGTCCCTCAATGCACTATGCCTGGTTCACCTCGCATGAACGGTGTATCTGAGAGACGAAACTGAACACTAAAAGATATGGTTAGAAGAATGATAAGTCACTCATCTCTACCATTATCTTTGGGGGGAAGCCATCAAATGTGCCGCTTATATACTCAATCGAGTACCCACAAAGGCTACTGTTAGGACTCCATATGAGCTTTGGAACGGGTGTAAACCTAATTTAAAGCATCTGCATGTGTGGGGTTGTTCAGCTGAGGCGAGGCCTTACAAACCTCAAGAAAAGAAACTGGACCCAAAGACAGTTAGTTGTTTCTTTATAGGTTATTCCGAACATTCTAGAGGGTTTAAGTTTTATGATTCTCTCACTGGTACAATATTTGAGACAGGAACGGCCAAGTTTCTAGAGGATGTTGAGTTTGGGGGGAAGAATAAGGGAACATATGTTGATTTTAAGGAAGAATTCATAAAGATTCAAGAAGGTTTTAATAGGGATACCGAGATATCTGAAGATTGGGCGGTAATGCCAATCATTTCGATCCCATTAGAATAAGGTAATCCTCAGATTAACATTGATGCTCCACTTGAGGGTTCTAACCCGGATACAGAGATTCAGGTAGAACAAGAGGAACCTTAAGATAATCTTCCACAAGGGAATCAAAATGAAATCGTTCATAATGATCAAACTCTACCTCCTCAAGAAGTGCAATAGGAAGAAATAGTGCCATTAAGAAGGTCCACTAGAGAAAGGAAGAGTACTATAGGTCCAGAATTTATAGTATATCTTCAGGAGCATGATGAGTTATGTGCTGGAACTGTAGATGATCACTCATCCTACAAACAGGCCATGGCAAGCTCTAAATCTCAAAAGTGGATTGACGCTATGAAAGAAGAGTATAAATCAATGCAGGATAATGCGGTATGGGATCTTGTCCCAATACCTGAAGGGAAAAAGGAAATTGGTTGTAAATGGGTTTACAAAACCAAACGCGATTCCCTGGGTAATGTGGAAAGACATAAAGCACGTCTTGTAGCAAAAGGTTATACTCAGCGTGAAGGGATTGATTTTAAAGAAACTTTCGCTCCAGTATCGACGAAGGATTCCTTTAGAACAATCATGGCATTAGTTGCACATTTTGACCTTGAGCTTCATCAGATGGATGTTAAGACCGCTTTTCTCAATGGTAATATTGAGGAAACGATCTACATGATGCAACCAGAACACTTTTTAAAAAGTAACTCAAAAGATCTGGTTTGCAGACTTAAGAAATCCATTTATGGGCTTAAACAAGCTTCTCGTCAATGGTATCACAAATTCCTTGAGGTGATAGTCGGTTATGACTTTGAGATCAACTCGGTTGAGGATTGTGTTTATCACAAGTTCAGTGGGAGTAATTTTATATTTATTATATTATATGTGGATGGCATATTGCTTGCCTCGAATAATCAGGAATTGTTACACACTACAAAAAGATTCCTATCAGACAAGTTTGATATGAAGGATCTTGGTGATGCCAGTTTTGTGTTAGGAATCCAGATACATCGAGATCGTTCTCGTGGTATTCTTGTATTATCACAAAAAGCATACATTAAAAGTGTGTTACAACGTTACGGATTGCCAGATTGCAAACCCCTAAGTACCCCTATAGCAAAGGGTGACAGACTTAGTCTAAGTCAATGTCCTAAGACAAAACTTGAGATTGAGGAAATGAAAACGGTCCCTTTTGCTTCTGCAATTGGAAGTTTAATGTATGCTCAAGTTTGTACTAGGCCGGACATTGCCTTTGCTGTAAACATGTTGGGGAGGTATGTTAGTAACCCAGGAATGGATCACTGGAAAGCAGTTAAAAGAGTACTTCGACATCTGCAAGGAACAAAGGGGCACATGTTGACATATAGGAAGTCAGATAAACTGGAGATCATCGGGTATTCCGACTCGGATTTTGGTGGATGCGCAGACACATTAAAAAGCACGTCAGACAACATATTCTTATTGGCTGGAGGTGCAATATCCTGGAAAAGTGTAAAGCAAACACTTATTGCATCGTCCACCATGGCAACAGAATTTGTTGCATGCTTTGAGGCATCAAACCAGGCACTATGGCTGCGGAATTTTGTTACTAGATTACGCATTGTACAAGGGATAGAAAGCCCTATGAGGTTATATTGCGATAATAATTCCGCAGTGCAGTACTCTAACAGCAACATGAGCGCGTCTAAATCCAAACACATAGATATAAAGTTTCTGTCTGTTAAAGAAAGAGTACAGATGGGTCAGATAAGTATAGAGCACATCGGTACAAACTCCATGATAGCAGATCCCCTAACAAATGCGGTTTTTCCTAAGGTTTTCCAGGGACACACCATCAATATGGGTGTAGTTGATTTAGAGGATTGTTAGTTTCAGTGGGAGAGTTTGTAATAGGATCTGATGTTATATTTTGCACTATTGTGCACATTAAAGTTTATTGCAATATATATATATGCTTGGAAATATTTATTGATATTTGTACTGTATTGGATCTCCAAAAGTAGGAACCATTTAAGAGTAGATATGTACGATTACAAGTCATATTACTCTTATGCCACACTCCATAATTGGCCCAAGTAATTGATTGATAATGGTAATGTGATTATTGTTGCATCCTATTGTTCACATTACGAGAAAGAGGTCTTTAGTCCTTTATTGTTAGCAGTCATGTACGGGGTTGTACCGTTTGTCCATTGACAATGAATATAGGGATCCCATTAAAGTTGAATATGTATTCTTGAGTAGCATATGACGGTCCAAGTGGGAGATTGTTGGAATATATTTATTTAATATATTTATAGACTAACAATAATTTGGACCGACATGCTAAATAAACATATTCGATTATTGTCTTAAGGAAGTCCAATTTAAAAGTAGTCGAGTTAATTATTTAATTAACTAAATTGGACCTATGGGTAAAAAGGCGTTATGGGCTCAAGTGTGGTAACCGGGTTGAATTTGGGCACTGTGATGAAGAGGGCCCAAATCTCAACACTTAAGCCTGAATTAATAAATCAGGGATATAAATTGAATTATCAATTTATTGGGTTATGGTCCTCGACACAAGGAAGTAACAAAGGATGGGCTTTACAATGTTAGGCTTCACATTGTAAAATCTATAAATAAGGGGCTAGGTTTAGGTATTTCATCACTTTAAACCCTAATCAGAAATACGGCCGCTTCCTTATTGTCTGGAAACTTTTCCTTCTTCTCTAATCTGATTCTGCAGGTCTCTTAGTTTCATAAACGGAATCGCCGAGAACGTGGAATCGCTGAAGAACGCAAAAGAACTGAAGAGAATACTAGATGGATAGCAGCAGGCACACACGTAAGTATTCTTGATTGATTTTCTGTTTTTTCTATAGATGAATCTAGCAAAAGGGTTTTATTATTTTTCCGCGATTTGTTATATATTATTTGATGCGATTTCGGATAATATATAACAATTTATTCAAAAGAATTATTACTGACATTTACGAAGTTTTTACGATTTACGAAGTTGTTAAGACTTTCAAAAGCTATTTATTCAAAAGAATTATATTAACTTTTTGGCCTCATCCCATCAACTGATGAAATTTACGAAGTTGTTAAGACTTTGAAAACCAATGATGTGGCTGGTCCTGATGGATTTAACACGGTATTTATCAAACTTACTAGAATATAATTAAACACAACCTTTGTTCTGCCATCCTTGATTACTTTAAGGGTAGTATTTCCTTTAAGGGATTTTTTGCTTCTACCATATATTTGATCCCCAAAATTTATTTCAAAACAATGGAAAGATTTTAGACCTATAAGGCTTTGTAGTGTTTTTAACGAGATCTTATCTAAACTTATAAATAACAGACTTAAGTTAATTTTCTTAAAAAATATAAACAAAAAGTCTAGAGGTAATAACATAGTTCTTAAAATAGACATGACTAATGCTTTCGATAATATTTCCAATTGATTCCTTCTGGATATTGTGAAAGTCTTTGGCTTTCATAATGGCTTCATAAAACTAATTAACAAGAACATCAATTCTGTAGTTTTCTCTATTATGATTAATGGAGAACTACATGGCTACTTTAAAGGTTTGAATGACATTAGATATGGGGATCCAATCTCCCCGGCCTCTTTATAACACGTGAAGAATTTCTCATAAGAGTAATAATTAACATATTCAACAACAATCTTCAAATGTTGTACAAAGTTAGAAGCTAAATGAGAATCAGTTGTTTATATTATGCTGATGACTTTGTCATATATGTTCATGGATCAAAGAATAATATAATCATATTGAATCAGTTTTTAAGCTTTATTAAAATACATCCAGCCTAAGTATCAACAAAAAAAATCTAGTTTAGTTACTTCTCCTAAGTTAATCCAACTATTATAATTAATGTTGTACCCTTCCTCAAAATGTGATTAACAGAATTGGTAATTTATTGAATAGATTTATGTGGGGCTTCTAAAAATGTAACTAACACAATTCATTGGTCTAAACGGGACTCGATTTGTTTACCCTATAAGAAAGGATGGGATAAATGTAAGGAAAATTAGTGTTTTACAAGATACTTATCCCTGTAAACTTTGGTTTAACTTTAGAGAAAACATCTCCCTTTGGGCTAAATATATAAACTCAATTTACTATAAAACCAGACATCTTTTACAGCTCAATAGCACAACTAAAGGTTCACAACATGGTGAAGATTAGCTAAAATAAAAAACATTGTTGAACCTAACATATTTTAGATTTTAGGGAATGGATAATTAACTTTTGGTAGGATAGATGGTTTAAGAAGACACATTTAATTCAATTAACAAACTCTAAAAATAACAATTAGTACAACTCTAATAGTGTGAGCAGTTTTTGGGAAAATAATTTTTGGAATATAAATAAGCTGAGAGCTAACATTATTTCTTTAGATATAAACAAGATTCTAACCTTAAACATTCATAATGTTAGAGATGATAAAGTAATTTGGGCTTTAGGTAATTCTGGCAAATTTGAAAACAAGTCCACTTGGAACCATATTAGGCAAAAAACCTCAATTTATGTTCTTTTTACTAAACTTTGGCACAATTCCATCCCCACTAAACTTTCATTTTTAATCTAGAAAACATTAAAAGGTTGGATATCAGTTGATACCAACCTTTAAAATAAATATTTCACCTTAGTTTCCAAATGTTTATCTTGTAACAATATTGAGTTTGTTAACCATCTTTTTGTAAGTTGTGCTTTATCATAGATATTTGGTGTTAATTTTTTGTATTGTTTGGCATTCAAATCAGTGGATGCATGTCATTAAATCATATTGTTAGGTGTTCGCATTGGTCCATTACCAAAAGCATCCATTCCAACTGTAATTGTCTGGACTATATAGTTTTATAGAAACAAAAAGAAGTATAATGATATTAAGATTTCAACTAAAAATTATTATAACAAAATCAAGCATGCCCTTTATTGTTTCAATAACATCAACTCCAAAAAAATATGACATGGTGACATTAACATTGCTAGTAAACTTGGTATTTTATTTTTACCTGATAATTCTAATAGAACACACTTTAAAATGGATAGCCCCAAACGAAAACGAGAACAAACTTAATCGCGATGGTTTCAGTTTAAAGAATGGATAATCTAGTGATGCTGGATTGCATAGAGATAATAATGGTAATATGATTAACTCTTATGGTAGGATTTATAGCAAGGTTAATCCCTTGCTTGTTGACGCTTTAACTCTTTTAGAGGGTCTCATTATTTGCAATAGTAAACGATATAGAAATATGGATGTTGAATCTGACTTTATGTTGATAACTGATATGTTGGTTAACGGGTAGCCCCCTGGTACTTACAAACCGATATATAATGTTATAGAAACCTTATATTTCCCCACTACGACATTCAATCATATTTCAAGATTCAAAATCAGGCAGCTGATTGACTGGTCCGATGGATTCTTAGATGCAAGATGAAATTCGACTATGGCATTAAAACCCTAAACCCTCTAAAAATCAGTGTGTTATTAAAAAGTTTAGGTTCATGTTCAATTTCTAATTTTGTTTGCTATTCAATTGGCATGTAGTTTAGTTTAAAGAGTTCTCATCAATTAGATATTCCATAAAAATATATATAAAGATTAGCTTTGAGTTTGATGTTAATGTCAATGGTTGATTTGATGGCGCGGAAAACTAAAAATACACATGTTACGCAAAATAAATTCACAATTTTTCAGTATTTGACTTTCTAACTCATTACTTGTATTCCAAATTCATGTTATTGTCTAGATTTGAATATCAAACCATATATATATATGGTAACTTTTAATAATATCTCTTATTTCTGGTTACATATTTTCAGTATTACATGTACGATGGTATCTATATAATCAAAAGACAATTTAGTATAGGGTGAAGCTATTTCCTCCATCAATTTTTTTATTTATCCTATAAATAAAAGGAAACTTCACTTTGTTATTTCCTCCATAAATGAAATAACATATTTACCCTTTATTTTTATTTCAAACTCATTAATTTTCCAGCAACTCCATCGGTTTCTACCACCATCCCAACTATCTCTATCTCCATCATATTTACTTATACACACCAAACTAATAATCAATATCAAAACTTTAACGCGAACAAATTAATATTATAGATTTAAATAAGAATAAACGGTTCTGTATTATGTAAAATGAACTAAGTCAAGTATTTTATACGAGTTCAAGAAGATTCAGTTGATAAATTGTTTAGTACCAAAACAAGGTTGTTTTTATTTGGATTATATAATTCTTTCGATATAACACGTAGATTACTCTTTACTCTTTTATATATATCTATCGTTAACCATGTACTATGTACTATTATATATATATATATATATACTTTGCACTTGTTGCTTGGCTTCGACCATCTACAGTCATCTCCAATTGCCCGAAACCCACGTGCAGCGAATCACGGTCAATCCGACACATGGGGCAGCTGCCATTAGAGGACCACTTTAAACTCATTCATTCTAGTTCACAATAATTGCACCTTATTACAGAATGCAACCCATTACTAGTTCCCAACTAACCCTATCTTTTTCTGGGGACATGCTACTGACTCGGTTATGATGGAGGTTTCCTTCAACTTACATACGTATTCCTCCGGGGCCATGTGAACCTTACTGGGTTGATCTGCTTATGACGCGTGTAGCTTATGGTCAATGGGTTCCTGTTTTTGTTGCCCCAACCCACGTGCGAAACTTATCTCAATTCTTACGATCTTATCATAATCTGCAGTTGTAGTAGTAATCAAAGGCACGTTGATGATTGGTGCCTTGTATTTTTCCGTAGTTTGGATCCCACAATTAGCGAGCCTTATGGCTAATTCTAGTAGTCATAAATGGGATTTTTTAAGTGCTCTTTTTCTACAGCCCTTATGGGTCTAGTTTGGTGTGGAGTGGACGGAATTGGATTTATCGTTTTTGGTACTGGACTGTCGATCGGTAAAAATCGGTTTCATTTGGTTCGGTCTGTTCGATTGGTTTTAGTCCGGTCCGATTTGGAATATATAAAAATTTTAAAAATTAAATTTTAATTTTAATTTTAAAAAATATTTTTAAAAAATAATATAAAAATTAAAATATAAAAGTTAAATATCATTTTTTTAAATTGATTTTTTAACAATAATATAATGTATAAATAATAAATTAAATAATAATATAATCAATTTTCGCGATTTTATCAATTTAATTATATATCATTTTCAACGGTTTAATAGTTTTATCAATTTGACCCTATATCAATTCTATCGATTTATTGGTTTTGTAAATTCCATTTCAAATCGATTATAACAATCCGGTTTCATACAGGTTTCGGTTTTAAAAAGGTCGAAATCAAATCTAACAATTATATTTCAGTCTGGTTTTTACCTTTTCAATTCACGTCCAATGTTTCGGTTTAAAAAAGGTCGCAGATCAAATCTGACAATTATATTTCAGTCTGGTTTTTACCTTTTCAATTCACACAGTTTTCGTAAATTATTAGCCTCTACAAAATCTTTCTCATTTATCGATACTTGTCCAATACTTCAATAATTTTTTTGAGATATATATCAAACTTTTATATTTTCGAACTATAATTAATTTGTGATGTTAATTTTTCATTGAATTTTTTCAAAAATCAAACTTATTCGATCTTTACTATCCAAAAATTGCATTTTTACCGCCTAACATGAATACAAGTATATCAATTACAATTTAATACCCAATCTTGTGTTACTACTCAAAATAAAAAAAGTAATTGAACTTTTTAATATTTATTGTAGCAAAATTGGAAAACGGATCGTAGTTTGGAGAAATACAAGTGGCCTCGGGACACGTTTATGGTGTGGTTTATTTCTGTCTAAGGATAATCTCGTAAAGTGTTTAAAGGTGTTTTGGGTATTTTTTTTTGGTGTTTTATGTTTAGAGTGGTGCTGAGAGAGATAATTGAGTTGTATACTAGTAATAAATTCTGATTACCCTCATTAATGAAAGTAGTTGAGGTATTTATACTTAATTACTGACCTATGGGTTTGTTGGGTCGGGTTATGAAGTCGGATCAACTTTAAGAACCCATTAGTAATCTGGTTTGAAGTGATTAGCAGCTAGCTTAGTCAACATTTAATACATTTGTCCTGTTCGGAATTTCATTATAGTGGTTTGGTCTAAATTTCCCTTCAGATTTAGTCAAGGTATAGTAGCTTAAATATCTGAACTCATCAGTTTGCAAAGGGCCGCTACATCGAGCAGACTGACCCAGATACTATCCGCCAAGTATACCTCATGTTCTTATTTGGTTGCACTATCTTTGCAGATATTAGTCAGAATAGTATCAATGCTGATTACCTTTATAGGTTGGAGAACGTGGACACAGGTTTATGGGAAATCACATAGGGTACCAGTGCATTGGTATTTATGTTCCGTGCTTTGGGTGATGCTTCAAACGCATCGAAGCATAACCTTTACGGATTTGTTGTCAAGCTAGACTGTTGGATTTACGATCACTTCCCCGCATTTAAAGCCCCAGAGAACGCGGATCATGTATCAAGGCAACCGAGGATTGTGAGGTGGCTACCTAAGAGGATTGTCGGAGCACACGTCCGTCCAAAATAGACGATGTGTTTGATTCTTTTACATTTTTAGGAGACAGAGGTAAGTAACCACATTTTTATTAGAAACTTATCTATTTTATTTGTTATTATATTTTATTAGCAAAATTATTTTTTACAGGTGGTATTCCAGCCATATGAGGGCATTCACGTTCAGTTCCCTATGCAGGAGATCTGCACCACCGCTTATCATTTGCGGATGATGGGCACTATAGAGGGATACATGTCTGATTGAGTCATGCGCCAGTTCAGACGGGTTCAAGATGAACTTGAACTCTCATTCGTACTTAAACTTGGGTATAAGAATGAAGATTTGGCTCGCTACACGTGGCGTGAGAGTGTGTGGCTAGATTGGCATCAACACTTACTTCTAGAGGAGCAGTTGACCATTACTGCTGATACTTACAAGCAATCGACGACGAACACATACTGGAGGTACTTGGCTGAGTATGGTTGGCATGTGATCACCCTACCCCCGTGCACTGCCGATGATAAACTGTTAGAGGCAGTTAGATTTGTTACCATTTTGCCTATACGTCGAGATTTAAAGGGTGCACTACATTGGAGATTGATATGGAAGTAGGATTTTAAGGATTAAGTTGTAAATAACGTAAATTTAAGGATTAAACTGTAAATAGTGTATGTTTAGTCCTTAAATCATATATAATGTAAGTTTTAGAGAATATTTGTGACTATGTATAATTGTTAAGGACTAAAAGAGCAATTTATCCTCCTTTGTAACAAATTTCACTTTAGGGCTAAGTTTTGGCTCCTCTATATAAAGGGCAAGGCTAACCTAATAAAGGGGCTGAATATTTTTTCTATTAAACTCATTTGTGCCTAAACTTTCTCTCTCAAAAAATTATCTAACTCTTTCTCTCTCTAGAATTCACTTATAATAATAATTTCCTAAGGCAAAAACTATACTCACCTAAAGCGCAAACTATACTCACCGAATTGGCGACTCCACTAGGAACTGAATAAAGAATCAGTGACTTTATATGTTCGAATTTGATACAATCTTGTTGTATTCTTTGTTCAAATTTTATACAATGAATCCTGAAAACAATCCTACACTTTGATCAACAATAGAAACTTTAAAAGATGATTTACAGAGAGACGAAAATAGGCTAGATGGATCATCTCCGATCCAGACTCAATCAGATATCGGGGTGCGAATGAACCAGCTTTTAGACAAGATAAATGCACTAAATGAAAAGTATGAACGACGAGAACAAGAAATTTACTCGGTGAAGCTTAAATCCGAGGTTAGGCAAGAAACAGAAAAAACTGACATAGGAGACCAGTCTGATCGATCTTGTGCTGATCGATGAGCTAAAACTGAGCATAAAAAAATGTGTTTCGTGTCTCCTAAAGAGAGATATTCTTCTCGTAAGGGGAGAAAAGATAAGCAAAAGTATATAACCTCTAGTGATAATGAGGTAGAAAGCTCTTCGGGTTTTAAAAGATACAGGGGTTCTTCGAAAGAAAAATCAGACAGAGAGCAGGCGAGGAAGCATAAAAAGGAAAGAAAATCTAAAAGGGATAATTTTCCTTGTTCGACATGGTGCGAAGGAAATACTTCGAATCCATATGCTGAGACTAATCGAAATCTATATGCTACAATGGGAACAGATGATCAGTTTGTTCAAGGTGTCGACTGGAGAAACTCTTCGTTGACAAGTGAAATTCGCTCTATGACGCTTCCGAAGCGTTTTGACATTTCTAAAGTTGAAAAGTTCGATGGGATTCAAGATTCCAATGACCACATCGAACAATATAAGAACTATATGATGAACTTCGAAGATGATGACCGGCTAGTGTGTCGTGCATTTTCACAAACTTTCAAGGGAACAACTCTGAAGTGGTACAATCAGATTCCTCGGGGGTCCATTTCAGATTTTAAAGATTTTTATACTACTTTTCGAAGGAAGTTTTTGGGAAGTAAATAAATGAGGGCAAATGAAGATATCATTATCCAATGCAAATATGCACCTGGAGAGAAGTTGAAGGATTATACGAAGAGATTCATTTTGACCAAAGCTAGTTTGGACAACTATGAAGAGAATTTGGCGATGCCAGTTTTTTGCCAAGTATTATTGCCAGGAGATCCGGTCAATGAGACTACGAAGAGAAGAGCCTTAACTTTTGGAGTGTTGATGGCTCAAGTTGAGGATCAGATCAAAGTCGAGAAGTCAACTAGAGGCCGAGGCGGACTGGTTAGCACTCCAAATAATTCGAGTTTGACAGCCAATAACCAATGACAGCCCTCGAATGGAAATGGTAATCAGCAGAACAGACAAAAGAATAAAAATTTGCCTCTTCAGAGTGGTGGATATTCAAATCACGCTCCATCAAACAACTGTAACAGGCTGAGGCCAAATCAATGGGTCAAACCAAAGTAGATAGCTGATCTGAGAGAGAATGTAGCTGTGATTTGGGATAAGACCAAGAACTTCGTAATTTTTTGAAAGCCAACTCCAATTAGTAGGCCAATGGAGGAAAGGAACAACAAATTTTGCAGATATCATGATGATATTGGGCATGATACCAATGAATGTATTTCTCTGAAAAAAAAAGGTTCAAACTTTGATCGAAAATGGAAAGCTTCTGACTTATGTAAAATCGTAAGGGAGTGGTTTGAAGAATAATGTTGCATCGACTTCGAAGGCTGCACCAGCTGATAATTTGATGATTTTAGATTCAAAGGTTGAACCATTTTGATGCTTCTTCTGAGTATGTGGAGAAAGATCAGAACGGATTTCTTCTGATGGTAGTTGAAGAGCCGATCAAAAAGGGGCATATGCGAGAACTATGTAAATTCTTTGAGTCATTAGCTATTTTTGGAGGCGATTCGATGACTGGAAATTCGGATAATTAAAGGAAAATACATGTTTTTAACCTGAAAACTCAAATTGAAGGGAAGATGTCTACACATTTGTATGGAAAAAAGGTTATTCCTTTCATTTTGTTTGACGAAGGTGAGCTGCTACGTACAACAGGACCACATGAAGATGTTGTGGTTATTAGAGCAGAGGTGGCTGGCATCAAAATTCGACATGTGCTTATTGACACTGGCAGTTCTGCTAATGTCCTTTTTAAATCCATCTATGATAGTATGACAAATCTACCTCGGATTTCTCAATCAAATCGGACAATTATAGAATATACGGGTGTAACAACTCGTGTTGTTGGGGAATTCGATGGTAAAGTAAATTTGGGAAATAGATCATTTAAGAAGAAGGTCCAAGTGTTTTTTTAGTGGTGGATTGTCCTACGAGTTACAATTCTATTTTTAGAAGATCAGGGCTTTCAAGAATGTATGAGGTGGTGTCAACAGCTCATCAATGTTTTAAGTATGCGGTTGGACGTCAGATTGGGGTCATTCGAGGTGACCAAAAGGTAGCTAGGGAATATTATTCCACTGCAATCCAGATCCGAGGACCTAGCAGTGAGGATTTAATGCATGAATAGCAGTTAGAAATGATGCCCTCAGATTCGGAAAAAAAGATTGACGATCCGAGGAAAACCCCAGGGTCTTTAACGGTGAGTAAAGAAATTGAGGAGTTTACTTTTCGAAAGGAAGGGTGCTTTGAATTGGAACCTTATTGACCCCGCTTTTACGTCAACAACTGCTAGAGTTTTTATCTCATAATTTGGATGTCTTTGCTTGGAAGACAGATGATGTAACAAGAGTACCAATTTAGGTAATTCGTCACAGCTTGGCTATTGATTCAAATGTGAAGCCAGTTATTCAGAAAAGAGGAGCATTTTCCTCGGAAAAATCAGAAGCAATTGTTATTGAGGTGGATTGATTATCTAAGGTCGGACACATAAGGGAATCACAATACCCTTTATGGACGACAAATCCGGTTGTGGTCAAAAAGAAGAATGGGAAATGGAGAATGTGTGTGGATTTTACAGATTTGAATCAAGCTTGTCCCAAAGATCCATTTCTTATCCCTCGAATAGATCAGCTGATTGATTCTACGTTTGGAAATAATTTTTTAACTTTCATGGATGCTTTTGCATGATACAATCAAATTCAAATGGATCCAAAAGATCAAGAATGCACAACTTTCATAACTGATATGGGCCTGTACTGCTATAGGGTTATGCCATTTGGTTTGAAGAATGATGGAGCCGCTTATCAGAGTTTGATGAATAAATCTTTTGCTACTCAGATCGGAAGGAATATGAAGGTATATATAGACTGATGAGGGCGGAATTCGCCGATCCGAGCGATAGGGGTAAAAACGCAATAAATGGTAGTTGATGGGACTAATCGGGTATTTGAAGTCCTTCAAGGACCAATGTACAACAATGTAATAGTAAAGGGGCCTCATTGGTATGTGATGAACGGCCCACTAAGATATTAAATGGGTCCACCTTATTTTAGTATAAAAGGGTGACCCACTTGCCTAAAAAGGGTATTGAATATTACTGTGGACAAATCCCGTTTCCTCTCTCTTCACTTTCTCTCTCTAGTCACATCTGACACAAGATCCCAAATATACTCTTTTGACAATTATTGACTCATCATTGGCGCCGTCTGTGGGAACAGTGATACCGAAAAGGAATCTTTTGTTCTTTGAAAATCACATTTTTCGGGATGAATAGCGAAGCGGCGATAGAGAGGGCCGGTAGAGAAGTCGTCCGAACCGTTTCTGGTTCGGAGGATACGGGAGTCCCCGGTCGGGAATGGAACGGCGGACGGGATAAGCGGTCGACGTTGATTATGACCCGAAAGCAGCTCCTTGAAGACATTGCTCGGTTAGAAGAGGAAAGAGAGCGGGCATTGGGCGAGAAAAGAGCTCGGGAAGGAAAGGGCAAAGAGCCCATTCTGGAGGATCGGGAAGCAGCCGGCCGCGGCAACAATCCACGAATAGAGGCCTGACCTGTCAGGTACTACCGAGACTCTCCCCCCGACGATGAAGAAGCCGTCAAAACTCGTCGGAACCCTGAAAACCGTTGGGCTATGACATCGGACTACCCCTCAGATGACTCGTCGGGAAAGGAATACCTGCGCCGGGAGAGAGTCCTACGAACACAAAAGAGCCGATCCCGACGCATTCGCGGGTCCAGGGCAGATCCCTCGCGATATAAGAAGGGGGGCACGGACAAGCCGACCCCGGCATCATTTGAAAAAGAAGAAACGCACACCGCCAGCCGCGGAGAGCGGGAAATATTACCGCCAATCCCTTGGCAACCATCGAACAGTCAGAACCATGGGTACCGAACCAGTAGCCAATTCATCAACCTGGGAGCCGAAGGACTCTATGGAATTAAAACCGAAGGTCTGGGGGGAGGAGCTTTCGAGCTCGGAGTCAATTGGAGGGCCTCCCCTTTGTCCGATGAGATATTAGCAGGACCACTCCCGAGGCGGTTCGACATTTCCAAGCTGGAAAAATATGACGGGAAAAAGGACCCGGACAACCATTTGGAAGCTTTCAAGAACTTCATGTTGAGCTTCGATAACGACGACAAGCTCTTATGCAGAGCCTTCTCTATGACTTTCAAAGACAGGGCCTCTAAATGGTACAACCGTTTGCCGCAGGGTTGTATCCGGAATTTCGGGACTTTCTGGACAATATTTAGGCAACACTTCGTGGGAAGTAAGAGTTTCCGTGCCAACGGAGATACTATTATGAATTGTCGACAGAAGCTAGGGGAGAGCCTCAAAGACTATACCAGGCGGTTCATTGACGCAAAAACCGATCTGGACCATTGTGAGGAGAATGTGGCTCTAACGGCGTTTCGATTGGGTATGCTCCCGGGGCCAATGAAGCAAGCGGTCACGAAGAAGCAAGCATTCAGTTTTTCCGCGTTATTGGCACAAATAGAAAAGCAGATATTGATCGAGGAAACAGAAGCTTCTGAGTTGGCGGCACAGATCCAGCAGAGCGCCCAAGCCTCGGTCGTGATAAAACAGAGTTCCCGACCAGACCATGCTAGGTCTGTCCAACCGGTTAGCACGATACCCCCGAGTATGTCGTTGGTGACTAAATCTCCGGCCCCGACGGGTCCAAGGCCAAAACAAGCAGGGCAGGCCGCTTCTCGACCCATGTCCAACAAATGGATACGACCGGCTTACTTCGCGGACCTCACGGAGTGCGTGTCATCGATCTACGAGAAGACCAAGAAGAGCGGGATGTACCGAAGACCTTTCCCTATCCCAACACCTCGGGAGCAAAGGAATAACCGCTATTGTCGTTACCATGAGGACGTAGGCCATGACACGAAGGACTGCATAGCCTTAAAAAAGGAAATACAGATGCTCATCGAGCATGGGAACCTGTTGGAATATGTCAAGAAGACCCAGTATGCCGCAACCTCGAAAGAAGTGGTCATCGTTCCGAAGCCGGAGACGACCATGGCAATTTCAGAAGTTACCGACCACTTCGATGTTTCGATTGAATATCTAGATCCCGAAGCCAATCGTAATATCATCGGGGTCATAGAGGAAGAGGCGGAAGAAAGTATCGGGAGCGTTCGTAGCCTCTGTAAAATGTTTGAGTCATCAATAATCTTCGGGGGAGGATCTACGACGGAAGCCGTGCGCGCATCCCGGAAAGGGCGAGTTGTCGGCCAACTCACTCGTTTGGGAACCCAAACTTGCTTCAAAACCAGAAGTATTTCTTCCCCGATCCCGAGCTACGACAATCCAGGGGCCAACCACGACATTATCGGAGTTGTTGAGGAAAATGCAGGAGAACGCGTCGGTAAGGTGCGGGCTTGCGTGATCTTTTTGAATCTCTGACTATCTTTGGGGGGGATTCAATGGCGGGAATAACACATTCCTCCAGGAAGAGACACATCGTCAACTTGACCACCCAGCTGGAAGCCAGAACTTGCTTCCAAACCTGTAACGCCCCCTCGCCAATTTTACATTTCGATGACGACGACATGAGGGACTTAGCCGGGCCTCACGAGGATGCCATTGTGATTGGGGCAGCGATCGCGGGAGAGGAGGTTCGGTGCATCTTGGTAGATACCGGGAGTTCGGCCAATATCATCTTCGCTTCGACCTTTGCCAAGTTCCGAACACGACCAGTGCTTGAACGATCTGACCGCACCATAGTCGGGTTCACGGGGTCGGCAGCCGACGTTGTGGGAGAGTTTGAGGGCGTGGTACAGTTAGGCCGCGGCCCATTTAAAAAGGAGGTCACAGTTCTGTTCGTAGTAGTGGACGCGCCGGCCTCGCACAACGCCATTTTGGGACGATCTTGGATATCGCGCATGCATGCGGTGACTTCTACAATCCATCAGTGCGTAAAGTATGTGGTCGGGAACAACGTTGGAGTAGTACGGAGCAGCCAGAAAGCAGCGCGGGAATGTTACCGAGCTGCGCTAGCACCCAAAAAAGATCAAGAGATGCTTCAGGCTCAAGCATAGCAATTAAGGGGGAGCTCCCCGGGTTCGCAGCCGGTAGACGACCCTCGGGAGGCCCCAAGCCTTCTAACGACAGACGAAGAGTGCGAGTTTTTTTATTTTGCCACCGGTAAATGCATGCGGGTCGGGATAAACCTTTTGCCGACCCTAAGGGAGCAGCTACTGGTCTTACTCCGGGAGAACCTTGATTTGTTTGCATGGTGCTCCGGGGACGTTACAGGAGTACCGGAGTCCTTCGCGATTCACAAGTTAACCATAAACAGGAATGTCAGACCGATCGTTCAAAAACGTCGGGCCTTCTCTCCCGAAAAGGCAGAAGTAATCCTACGGGAAGTTGAAAGAATGACCAGTGTCGGGCATATAGAGGAAGCACGGTACCCTTTGTGGATCTCTAACCCCGTTCTTGTCAAAAAGAAAAGCGGGAAATGGAGGATGTGTGTAGATTTTACCGATCTCAATCGGGCGTGCCCAAAGGACCCTTTCCCGATGCCGAGGATTGATCAGCTGGTGGACTCGACGTCGGGTAACAAGTTACTGTCTTTTATGGACGCCTACGCCGGTTACAATCAAATTAAGTTGCACCCCGCGGACCAGGAAAACACCACGTTCATAACGGGTCGAGGGCTATACTGCTACAAAGTAATGCCTCTGGACTGAAGAATGCAGGCGCGACGTACCAAAGGCTGGTCAACAGGACTTTCGAAAGTCAGATCGGGAGAAACATGGAGGTTTACATTGATGATATGTTGGTCAAAAGTAGGACCGACGGGGCCCACCTTGCCGACCTCAGAGAAACCTTTGATAATTTGCGAAGGGTAAATCTTAAGCTGAACCCAGAGAAATGTTCTTTCGGGGTCCGATCAGGAAAGTTCTTGGGATTCTTCGTCAGCGAGAAGGGCATCGAAGCCGACCCTGTCCAGCTCCGAGCTCTAGCCGACATGACCCCTCCTCGGAGTGTGAAAGAAGTTCAGATCCTGACCGGGAGATTGGCCGCACTAAATCGTTTCATTTCTCGATCGTCTGATAAATGCGCTCCGTTTTTTCAGGTCCTTCGACAGGTAAAAAATTTCGTCTGGACCAAGGAGTGTGACGTGGCGTTTTTAGGGATCAAGGAGTACCTATCGTCCCCGAACCGCCTAACCAAGCCTACTGCGGGCGAAACCCTTTTCCTCTACATTGCGGTCACGGATTATGCGGTCAGCGCAGCGCTAATTAGCGAATCAGGGCCGGCTCCGACAACGGTATACTATGTGAGCAAAAGCATGCTGGACGCCGAAACTCGGTACTTAAGACTGGAAAAAATGGCACTGGCCCTGGTGACGGCGGCGCGGAAAATGCGTCCATATTTCCAAGCACACCCTATTGTCGTCCGCACATCATTTCCACTAAAATACGTTTTTCAGCGACCAGACATGTCCGGGAGAATATCCAAGTGGTCGGTAGAGTTGGGGGATTTTGACATTGAATTTGAACCCCGGACAGCAATCAAGGGCCAGGCGTTGGCCGATTTTTTTGGTCGAATTTCACTCTGAACGGCCCGAACAGGAAGCGCTTTCGCAAGAGCCAGCAGTGGGCGAATGGACCGTCCGCACGGATGGGGGAGCAAACGTCAGTGGTTGTGGGGCGGGAATTCAAATCATAACCCCCTCGGGTTTGAGCATGCTCCAGGCCATCCGCTTCGGTTTTCACGCGTCGAACAATGAAGCTGAATACGAAGCAGCTTTGGCAGGTTTACGATTGGCACAGGTGTGCGGGGCAAGACAAGTACGCCTCGTAAGCGACTCCCAACTTTTAATCAACCAAGCCTCAGGTAGTGCGGAGGCTCGAAAAGAACACCTGGTACAGTACCTAGCGGCATTAAGAATTCTGGCCGCTTCTTTCGACAAAATCACATACGAACATGTCCCACGAACTGAAAACACAGCAGCAGACTCTTTGGCAACGATTTCCTGCTCTGCCAGTTACCCATGGGTAATAGAGCAAGAAAGCCCGTCCATCGTTAAACGACATGAGTTGAGTAACCGACCTGAAATCGCGTGCCAGATCTCTTCGGTTTCCAGTTCGGACTGGCGACAGCGTATTATCGCCTTCCTGGCCGAAGGTCGGCTTCCCGATGACACCGCCTCGGCGCGAAAATTGCGCAACAAGGCGCGGGGATACGTCCTTTTAGGGGATGTGCTGTACAAAAAATCCTTTAGCCGACCTCTACTTCGATGTTTAGGATTTAACGAATCCCAAGTCATTTTGTCCGAACTACATGATGGGGAGGGCGCGGCGCACTACGGGTATAAGGCGCTGATTAGGAGAATTTTTCTCGCAGGATTTTATTGGCCGACAATAACGGCAGACGCAAGACTTATGGTGAAAACTTGTGATACATGTCAAAGGTTTGGGAACGCGATCAACATACCCGCATCTCCTTTAGAATCTATATCCGAAGGACTGCCCTTTGACCGATGGGGAATCGACCTCGTTGGGCCATTACCGATGGCTTCGGGAGGAAGACAGACGATTGTCGTCGCGGTAGATTACTTCTCCAAATGGGTTGAGGTTGAGCCCCTATCCGCCACAAAGACCAAGGATATTGTCAAATTCATCTGGGCGAACATTTGCTGCACATTCGGGGTGCCCCAGCGGCTAACTATGGACAACGGGCCACAATTTGATAGTGCGGAAATGAGGGCATTCTGCACCACTCATAATATTCGACAATGTTTCTCTGCTCCGTTTCATCCACAAGCTAATGGCCAGGTCGAAGTGACCAATCGAACCATTCTGGATGGCCTCAGAAAGAATCTCGAGGGAAAGGCCGGAAAATCGCCCGACTATTTGCAAGAAGTGTTATGGGCATACCGAACCACACCCCGCACGGCTACCCAAGAATCGCCGTACGCTTTAGTATATGGCATGGACGCGGTCACCCCCGCGGAGTCTATTTTTCCCTCTTTCAGGGTCGGAACTTATCAGGAGGAGACAAATGACGAAAGCCGACGGCTAGAACTTGACCTCATAGAAGAGAAGCGTCGTCGCGCTCATTTAAACTCTTTACATTACCAGACGTTAATGAGAAGCCGATACGCAGCCAAAGTCCGACGTCGGGAGTTCAAGGTCGGTGATAAGGTTTTACGACGCGTTTTCCTCCACATAAAGGACAAGAGCCTCGGAAAGTTAGCGCCAAATTGGGAGGGACCCTATGAAATAGTCGAGAAAGTCAGGAGCGGGACGTACCGCCTACAGAACCGGCTCGGACACCTCCTAAGGCTACCATGGAATATTGAGCACTTGAAGTTATATTTCGAATAGTTTGTAATTTACGATGTATTTCACATTATGTCCTGTTTGATTCAAGTTTGTAATGGTCGGGGATGCACTCTTTCCTACCTCGGTGGCACGAGGAGGTTTTAACGAGGCATCAGTCAAAACCCGACCCGCGTTTTTTATAATTAAAAAAATCTTGCCTTCATAATATTAAATCATTGCGACTTCGGACGGCTGACGAGCTGGACGTCGTCCATTTCCATTAATATAAGTTTATTACAGAACCCTAAAGGGATTTTTCGGTTTTACCGATCGACATTTTGGTTTTCCCGACCTTTTGGGAAAATTTTCGATAGTAAATCGATCTACAGAACCCTAAAGGGATTTTCCGGTTTTACCGATCGACATTTTGGTTTTCCCGACCTTTTGGGAAAATTTTCGATAGTAAATCGATCTACAGAACCCTAAAGGGATTTTTCGGTTTTACCGATCGACATTTTGGTTTTCCCGACCTTTTGGGAAAATTTTCGATAGTAAATCGATCTACAGAACCCTAAAGGGATTTTTCGGTTTTACCGATCTACATTTTGGTTTTCCCGACCTTTTGGGAAAATTTTCGATAATAAATCGATCTACGGAACCCTCAAGGGGTTTTTCGGGATTCCCGATCTACGTTTTGGTTTTCCAGACCCTCTGGACAAACTTTCGATAGAAAGTCGATCTACAGAACCTTCAAAGGATCTTTCGGTATTGCCGATCCACCTTTATGATTTTCCCGATCCTCGGGCACAACTTTCGGTAACAAATCAACCTACCAAACATAAAAATTTACGGTCTGTGAAACAATATATTCAGCAAAACAAAGCGTCATATAATTACAGGGGGGCCCGTGACCCCCAAAGAACAAAACAAAAAGTCGCGGTACAACACAAAATACAGAGGGCTCCACGGCCCCCGAAGATTAACAAAAAATCTTTGCAAAACAGACAAAAGGGGAACGGAATCACTGCTCCCCATCTTCGTCCTCATCATCGTTTTCATCATCGTCCGCATCATCGGACTCCTCACATTCAACTCCGTCGGGCCTGTCTTTTTCCGGTACATCAAGCCACAGCGATCCCAGGCGAAGGTCCGGGTAACGATTATGGAGTGACAGAACATACGCGGCTTTGGCATCGGCGGTTTCCTTGTCCGACCATTGCCTACATCGATTGATGTAGGCAACGTTTGAGGATTTCAACTTTTGAACCTCCAACGCCAAAGCTGAGGCACGGTCTTCCGCGGCTTTCCTCGCAGCCTCTGACACACCCACCGCGCCCTCCGCGGCCTTCTGCGCCGTCACCATTGCCTGTTTAGCCGTCTCCGCGGCCGTTTTCGCTTCGGTAGCCAGTTTTTCGGCTTCAACGGCCCGACCTTCCGCTAACACCTGGGCCTCTTCAGCTGTCTTCACCTGAGCGGCAAGATTGGCAATCTTTGTTTCCGCTAAGGATAACTTCTTACCAAGCTCCTTCGCCCGACGTTCTTTCAAGGCTGCTGGCACCAGCAAGTTGTATAGCGACAACGCCAGCCCATCAGTTTTCCGTAGAGGGAAAGAGTGCGGGCTTCCAAGCATTGTTAGCACCGGGAGTTTGGGGCCACTGGATGACGAAGCATCGGGGTTTGCAGCCTCGGGGGGCTCGGCGTCATCCGGAACTGAGACAATGTCCTCCATAGCAGGACGGTCGCCAACCTGATCCAAGAAGTTAGGCCCTGCAGCGACCACATCCGCGCTAATTGTTGCCAGATCCTCTACCACAGCTTTGGCTTTCTTTAGCTTGGACCCTCCCGTCTCCGCACGGTTCTTCCTCTTCGGCACTACGGCCGGGTTCTGACTCGCCTCCGATCGATCTGTCACCAGCACCACCGCCCTGATCGGATCGCTTTCTGCCTCGGGTCCGACCTCCGGTTCCCTCCCGTCCTCCTCTGACTTGGGACGCTTGCTGGGCGCCTTATTGCGTTTGGGCAAGTACAGTATGTACCCAGGACGACCGGTTCGGACAAACACCTCGTCGAGGCTTGGAGGTTCCCGCAGCTGTTCAATAGTTAGCGCCTCGGATGAGCACCGCTAGAGGTTGCTCATGAACAGATTCTTGTCCATGAAAGTGCGGTGCATACCCTGACCCCAATTCCTGCGGGCGTAGTTTTTCAGCACCTCGAAAGTGTCCTCCGCGGCTTTCGAATGGTCCTTCTTCACCCCCTGCAGCCAGCCCTTTGACACTACACAAAGGATCGGAACACAAGGTAAAAAAAAAAAAAAAAAAAAAAAGGAAAAAGGAAGATAGGAAAAGGCAGTACCGTCATGGACCTAGGTCCGCAGCAGTTGCCTCGGGTTCTCCTTGGTGTATGGAAGCCCGTTCTCTCAGCACTCGCTCAAGAATACAAACCGGTGTTTCCACCCCTTGTCCCCCTCTAAAAAGTCATTGACAATTTTCCACTTATTGCCAAGAGAGGAATAGAAGAATGGTGACTTCGGGGATTTCGACAGACCCGACATGGCGATATACTCCTCCATCGGCATAACTCGACCAGAAAGGCGGGAGGCCATGATGCAGGACATCAGGGTGTACCACGCGTTGGGCGTCAGCTGCGATGGGCAGATCTGAAGAGTGCGGAAATAGAGCGCAATCTCAGGGTCCAAGGGGAAGCGCAAACCCCAGTTGAATAATTCGGTGAACACCACAATCTCTCGGGGTCTGACGTGAACAGGTGTCTCTCCCGGGGTCGGGAATCGAACGGTGACACACTCAGGGATCCCCCAGCGGGTCAGCATTTCACCATGATCGGACTCGGGGAAGTAGAGGTATTTCCCTTCGAAGAGAGAAACCACGTCCCTGGTCAGAAGCCAGCTGAAGTACTTGGTCGAAATAGCAGCTTCGACCGCCTCGGGCAAGGGATCATCCTGGTTATTAGCCGCGTGGCCAGCTGCGGCAATACAAACTCCCGCGGGAGTAACGTCGATTTCCGACTCTCCAGCTTCTTGGGTCGGAACTTGACCAGAGCTGCGGGCAGTAGCGGCATCTGTTTCCGATGGCCGGACCCAGGAAGAAGAAGCTTCGGCAGCATCGCGAGCCATGTTTCTATGGGCCTCCTCCGCCTGCTCAGGTGTCAGCCGCATTTTGGGCAAACCTAAAAAAGTGACCGCAGTGTTAATACCGGTCCGAATCCCCCTAATCGAGGGTGTAAGCTGAACCATTTTGGGACTATTACCTCCTGCTGAACGCTTGGGTAGATCGTCTCCCCCCATTATCAAGAAAGTAGACTTACGAGCACAACGGGAAGAGGGTAAGCCGGCGGACGGTAGGGTCGGATTCCTTGGCCCGACTGCGGAAAAATGGGAACTGTCACTAGAAGAAATGATAATGGGTTCTGGGGATAGGTTATCCTCGGAAATAGGAGAAACCGGAAGATCGGGCACTAGGAAAGACTCTGCGGGAATTGAGGTGGCAAGAACGGGGTCGTGAGGAAGCGGAGCGGGAACAAAAGGTTTGGAGTTGGACTCCCAGATCAGACCAGCGCGTCGGTACTCCTCTGCTCTATCACCGATACTAGACCACTGTTCAAAACTCCACTCAGATCTCTTTTTCTTGGTTGGTTTTTTCTGTGAACGTCCGGGTTTCATACAACAAGAACCAGAGCAAGGAAGGGTCGGGCGAGCTCTTTCTCTCTCTAGAAATGTTCGGATTGCGTTTTCTCTCTCTAAAATGCCTTTGAGAGACACTAAAGGATCTTGGGGTATTTATAGGAAGGGTTGAAAGATCGGGGGATACCAATCGACGAAAACACAGCGGGAAGGCGAAGAGTCTCCCTAGGAGCCTAGTCTGACAGAGAAGTGACCCCTTGGCTAATGACACGTGCCGACCCCCGACTGACGAGGGATGACGTAAACAATTCGCCACAAGTGTAGCGTCGATTTGGGCCGCCGCTACCACGGCCGGTGAGAAGATAATGGGCCGCCTTGACAGGCCAGAAATTAAAAGCCCAGCAAAATGGAAAGGCGCGGGAAGGCGTCCGAGGAGGTGGGCCCGAGCATCAGGAAATCACAACTAACAAGGCCTGGACCAGGAATGAGGTCGGACGATCGGCGATAGCGCTTTCGCAAGTCTCCGCTCCTAAAAGTTCCCGAAGACTGGGGGGCTACTGATGAGGGCGGAATTTGCCGATCCGAGCGATAGGGGTAAAAACGCAATAAATGGTAGTTGATGGGACTAATCGGGTATTTGAAGTCCTTCAAGGACCAATGTACAACAATGTAATAGTAAAGGGGCCTCATTGGTATGTGATGAACGGCCCACTAAGATATTAAATGGGTCCACCTTATTTTAGTATAAAAGGGTGACCCACTTGCCTAAAAAGGGTATTGAATATTACTGTGGACAAATCCCGTTTTCTCTCTCTTCACTTTCTCTCTCTAGTCACATCTGACACAAGATCCCAAATATACTCTTTTGACAATTATTGACTCATCATAGACGATATGGTGGTAAAAAGTTCAAAGGATGAAGTGCATCTTGATGATTTAGAGGACCCTTTTTTGAATTTAAGGGCAATCGGGTTAAAGCTAAATCCTGAAAAATGTACCTTCGGAGTTCGGTCACGGAAGTTCTTAGGTTTTGTCATCAGTGAAAAAGGAATAGAAGCTGGCCCATAACAATTGAAAATCTTTGATAACAATGAATTCACCTCGGTCTATCAATGAAGTGCAAATTCTGGCAGAAAGGTTAGCAGCACTTAATCGATTTATTTCTAGATTTTCTGACAAATAATTTCCTTTCTTTCAAGTTTTACGAGGACCATGCAGGTTTGAATGGACATCAGAATGTGAGACATCGTTCAAAAACATTAAAAAATTGTTATCATCACCCGAATTTTGGTCAAAGCCTCGAAATGGGGAGAAACGTTTTTTGTACATTGCGGTATCGTATTTTGCACTAAGTGCGGTGTTAATCAGTGAAGATTCAGGATTTCTGAAATTTATTCCCTTTGCAAAATGTTTTACAACAACCTGACATTTTTGAGAGAATGACAATTAGTCAGTGGAGTTGGGGGACTATGATATTTTGTTTACACCTCGGACAACAATAAAGGTGCAAGCATTGGTATTTTTTTTAATTTCATTCGAGCAGATCGGATGTGGAAGAAAGTGAAGAAGCCATACCAGTGAATTCGAGGTGGGTTGCACGAACAGATGGAGGATCTTGTGTTTCAGTGTGCAGTTTTGGGGTTCAGTTAATAGCTCCAACTGGAGAGACGATAATTCAGTCTATTAAATTTGGTTTTCATGCTTCAAACAATGAAGCTGAATACGAGGCTGCTTTGGAAGGTTTAAGATTGGCAAAAATTTATGGAGCAATTTCAGTACGCTTGGAAACGGATTCTCAGTTGTTAGCAAATCAGGTGTCTGGATTTTCCGAAATAAGAAAGGATCGTTTGATTTTATATCTTTGGGAACTTCGGAATTTAATGATTTTGTTTGACAATGTTGTTGTGGAATATATTGGTCGAGGGAGTAACATGGTGGCTAATTCTTTAGCAAATATCGCTTACAAGGAAGAATATCCTTAGATTTTGTTACAATAAAATCCTTCAATTGTTACTCAATCTAGTCAATGCGAATGCATAGAGGAATCCTTGGTTACATATGAAATAATCTGAGGCAATTGGTGAGCAGATATTCTCAGTTTTTTTACTCAAAATACATTACCAGATGATTTGAGGTTGGCTAAAAAGTTGAGAGGTAAAGCCTTCAGATATAGTGTTAGATGGAATATTGTATAAGAAGGCATTGAGTAGGCAATTATTACGATGTTCAGGAAAGCAAGAATCACAAGAGGTGTTATCAGAATTGCATGATGGTGAAGGATCAGTTCATTGTGGGTTTAAAGCTCTATCACGACGAGTTTTACTTGCACGTTTTTATTGGCCTACAATGAATGATGCTAAGAATTTAGTTAGAAGTTGTGATACTTGCCAGAGATTTTCCAATGCTATATAGATTAGCTGTGTCTCTTATATTTATAACCGAGGCGGTACCATTTGATAGATGGGGGATTGATCTGGTGGGTCATTTGTTGATGGCTTCTAGAGGAAGACATATGATAATTGTAGTGGTTGATTATTTTACAAAGTGGGCCGAGGCAGATGCGCTATCAGATACAAAGCAAAGGATGTGATCAAGTTTATTGTGAAAAGCATTTGTTGTCGTTTTGGATTTCCTTGAAGGATTACAACAGATAATGGTCCTCAGTTTAATAATAAAGAGATGGCTTCATTTTGCACATCGAACGAAATTCAGCAATGTTTTTCGACGCCTGTACATCCTCAAGCTAATGGATAAGTTGAGGTAACAAACAGAACAATTTTAGATGGCTTGAAAAAGAATTTGATGGGGGCAGCATGAAAATTTCCAAACTATTTGCAAGAGGTGATTTGGGCTTATCAAACAACTCCTAGAGAGGCTACAAAAGAGACTCTTTTTACTTTGGCATATGGAATGGATGCAGTCAGCCCCATAAAATCTATGATGTCATCTTTTAGGATAAGCCAATATTCTGAAAGATCCAATGATGAAGTCAGAAGGGAAAATTTAGATTTGATTGAGGATAAAAGAATTCGAGCTCATTTGAATGTAATCCATTATCAAACTCTTATGAGGAATATATATGATTCAAAGGTGAAGAAAAGAGAATTCAAAGACGGTGATAAGGTGTTGAGAAAAGTATTCCTACACACAAAGGAGAAAATCCTTGGAAAAATGGATCCAAACTGGGAAAGGCCTTATACAGTTGTTGAAAGGATAAATCCAGGGTCTTATTGTCTTTGTGATGTCGAAGGGAGGATACTTCAATATCCATGGAATATACAGCATTTGAAGCTTTATTGTGAATAATTTTTTTTAATATTTTAGAATTTTCACTTTCGAAGGGCGCACTCTTTCATATCCTATTGGCCCAGGAAGGTTTTAACGAGGTGTGTGTACATATAAAATATTATCAATAAAATTCATTTTTGGCCAATGGTTTTTATACATGTTTGAATAAAATTATCTTAACAACTTATTGAAGACTGATCATCTTAGAGGATGGTTAAGATTAGAATGTTATGAAGTGTTTATAACACTTTTCGAAGAAACAACCATGTTTGATAAATACATTACAGTTTTTGTGAAGTGCAACGCTTAATAATGCACTGAACATTTTCGAAGTACAACTATGGTCACCAACTTCACTAAGGTATTATATTTTTTCGAACTGGTAAGTTTACAGTTTATAATTATATGTTGTATTAATCATATTTATAACTAGCATTGGATAATATAAGAAGAGAATAAAATAACAAAATATTATTTGTCAATTAGATTAATTCTTTGAAGCACAAAAAGTGAATTTCTAATCTGATAAATGCAAAAAAAGGTAATAAATTTATTCACATGATTCATCGTCCTCGGATGATTCTTCCTCTGAAGATGATGAGTCAGGGATAGGATCGAAAGCTTCACTTGGACGGTTGTCGATGGGAATATTGTTCCAAAAACTTGTGAGGTTAATCTTCGGATAAGTAACATGAAGTTCTTGGAGAAGGGTGATGACTGTTTCTTACTTTTTATTATTAATAGTAGCCAAAATGTCTTTTGAAAGTTCAGCTTTGGCAGCAGCAAAAGCAGCAGCATTTTATTCCTCGAAATATTTCTTCATTTTAGCTATCTCCTCGGTCAATTCTTTGTTTTTCGCCTCGCAAAGGGTAAGGGAGTTTTGCAGACGTTTGGATTTGGATATTTCAGCACCCGGTTCAGTAATATGATTAGTTTTGAGCTTATTCATATCATTTTCATGAGAAGTCACCAGAAATTCTTTGTCAACCATGTGTGTTATTCGCAGATGATTTTTTATGCAAAGAGCGCCTCGAATAAGATCAGACCTTGCCACTTCATAAAAATGAAATTGCTCCACCACCTTACTCTGAAAATCTTCTCTTAATTTTTTCTCATCTTCAGCAAGACCTTTGTAACAGACCAAATCTTTAGCCATTTGTTTCAAATGGTTTTGAGAAGCTTCGACTTGGGAAGAAAATATTTTTGCTGTAATATTGAGATCGGTAAATTATTGAAGTGGAACAAAGATAGCAGGATTTGGAGGAGGAGGAGGAGGAATTTTTGTTTCTGCTGAACTAGGACATTGAATCATATCTAAAGTTGTGGTTGGAACAGGAGGACAGATAATTTCTGGAGACGATTCGACAGGTGTTGGCCTCCCAAAATTAAGCATATGATTTTGAATGACTTGAAGAACATGATCATCTTCACCAGTAAGCGCTTCAATGTTCTCAAAATTAATGAAACTATTAGGATCGAAGTTTTCAGCATTTTGGTTTTCATCATTAGCATTGTCGTTAATGATTATCAAGGTGTTGTCATTGGCCGTTTGCTCTTCGACCGAAGGGTTTTGTTAATTTTCAGTAGTGATCTCTTCTTCACCAACCAATGTATAAGCAGTGATTTTTGCTTGTTTCTTTTTCTTTCCATGGGAATTGGAAGATGATTTCTTTTTCTTTGAAGACGGTTCTTGAACTTTCCACTCTTTGATGCGTAAAAGAACTTTTTCTATAGTTTTTATTTTTCGAGGCTTTGGCTTCGATGGAGTTAAAGGGCTAGCTGTCTTTGTACTTTTTTTTCTTTGTTAGCCTTTTCTTTTTTTCTTTTTTGGTAAATGACTCTATGATCTATTACGAATAGGAATGAATACTTTACAATCGGGATGAACTAACCTTTTGCAGGCTATCTTCGGATTGGGCTCTGACATCAAATGTCGGGGTGGCAAGGCACCCTCTAAGATTGGGAACATATGGAAGTTAAGGAAATTGATTGGCTGGAAGGCAGTGTGGAAAGCATTATTCCATTCTTTCTTAGCCCAAACAGCAAGTTTCTGTAAAATATCCTTAGCAGCTGGTCGACGTGCTTAATAACACTTCGAAATTTCTGGAGTAATCGTGCAAGTAGAAGATTAAGGAAAGAGAAAGATAAAAGCTATAATTTATTTCAAAGTATAAAAGTTTCGAAGTGCTTGGTGTGATTAATTTTCGTCTGAGGGTAATTTGGTAATTTGTTTTAGAGTTTGTGAAGGTTGGTATGTGTTTAATGTTTTGAGTAGAGAGTAGAGGGAGAATTAAACAGCCTGGTTGTAGTTAATTTTCATTACCTATATTTAATGCAGATGGTTGGGTATTTATACCCTTACATCTGGGCTTTATGGGTTTTCGGGTCATGTTTAAAGACCCATGAGCTCTTAGTAGGAGAGCAAGCAGCTTAGTCAAGAAGTGTTTAGGTTTTTTAGTACTTTTGTCATAGTTCGAACAGTCCAATGGGCTAAGTGTTCGAAGTGGCCTGTCCGGTCTGGTGGCCTTGATCCGATCTGTCCTTGTCCGGAGAGGAAGCAGTATTCAGACTCATCAGGAGCCCCTTTTTTAAGTGTTTGTTCAAATATCTTTGTCAAAAACCTGAAAAAACAGTCTGATATCAGGGATAGCTTTTCCCGGACAGGTCTTTCGACTTGTGCTATGGTTTTATCCGGACTGATAAAACTCTGTGAATCCAAACAGTTTTTCGCCAGAGTTTATGGGACACGTGTCACTTTCTGGTTGGTTGTTTCAGCCGTTTTTCACCTTGAATCTCGCACCCACCTTTTTCGAAAAGCAAACTCTTCATTAAAGAGGGTGACATCAGCGCCGTCGTTCAATCATTACCAATCTTTTCGAATTCTCCTAGGAATCAAACTCTTTTTTTAGTTTTACTATAAATTGAAATACTTTCTACTGTTTTACCATCACTCTTGTTTTTACTCTGCAAATCCTTAAAGCTTTCTCTTTCAAAGTCAAACTCTTGCTCATGTCGTTTATGTTCACAGCGAGGAACGCTTTGATCAAAGGCGGTTGGCTCAACCTCTCTGAACTAGAAAAGGCGCAAAAGGTCGAAAGGGAAGGGCGCATTGCAGCAGGCTTACCCACCTCCCCCATTGACAAACCAGTGACTGCAGCCACAGAGTCAGACCAAGGTTCTTCTTCTTCAAAAGGCATCAAACCGAAAAGGTTATTTCAAACCAATCTCTCACCCATTATCTCAGGTTCTTCGGTTCAAGAATCGGAACCTGTTGTTGAGCCAGGTGTAACTGTTACCAGCTTTAGAAAACCCTCCCCCTTCTTAGCTATGGGGTCAGACGCTGAAACCTTTCCTCAAAAATTAGTTGACCGAAGAAAAGGCCGGTTGGTTAAGGGTCAAGCTTCTAAGGGCACTCCTTCGAAATCGGGTGCCAAGGATAGCAGCACTGGGTCAGAAGTGCCCATCAGAGCTCCCAAGGACAGGTTGTCCGGTCCAGAGGGCACTAGCTCAAGTCCCCGGAAGGAAATGTCTGCATCAGAGCCCCAACCGGAGGCCAGGAACCAAGAAAATACTGAAACTCAGCAGTCCGGAAGCCAGGCTGAGCCAAATCTAAACCTTCCCCTTACCACTGCTACTGAAAACCCCTCATCAATCATGGAGGAAGTAATGGAGGACTCTATCGAAGAGGCTCCATTCGAGTCTGAGCCTTCCGAACAGACCAGTAGTGCTGTTGCTGCCCGAAAATATAAAGGCAAGGAAAAGTTGTGCTTGAGGCATCCGGACCTGCCGGAGTGTCTTGAAGGAAGGGCGGGGCCTTGTTTTCACAAGGTCAATGTCAAGTACCTCCTTTCCCTGCAAAAGATCAACTACGCATTCATCTGCACAGCTGAACTGGGTCGGATGCGTACGAAGTGGGGAATTCCGAGAACGTGAAGATAAGAATCCCTATAAACCCCGAAACTCCCATGGACTGCAAATTGAGCGAGATAGTCATCTTCACAGAGCTGTTTAACTGGGGGCTCAGATTCCCCTTGGACCCAGAAATTGTCAGATACTTTCATCTGATAAAGCTCTGTCCGAGCCAGCTGAGCCCCAATGCTTGGTACACCCTCATGGCCTACATTATGGCTTCTAGGCTCTCTGGGATTCCTCTACCTATGGAAGAGTTTGCTGCTGTGGCCAGTCTCTGCAGAAACCATCACATCCCCTTCTACCACTTCAATATGGGGGATAACTTCAAAGATGTTGATGACTTGCTAGAGTCGGAGAGGAATTGGAGGACTCGATTCCTGTTCGTGAGTGGTGCTTGGGAGAACGGGAAGAAGATCAAGGCTGGAGTCAACCCAAGTCTCCTTACCAGCAGATGGAGGAGTGATCGTAAGTCTCTTACTTCATATTTTTATTTCTTCTTTTATCACATTTGTTTAAACTGATTGACTTTGTCTTCTTCTTAGCAGAATTTCCCAAGGACTTCAATGACTATTTTAAGTTCGGGCAGACTACTTGCACCAAGATCAATGCTTGGGCTGCTGAACGGTGGGGAAACCGGTTCCACGATGCCTTCACGGGGGGCAACTTAGCAAGATCCCACCTATGGAATACTACAAGTCGGAGAGACTTATCTTGGGAAGAGCTCACCACCCAACCCCCTCCGGATGTAGTGCTCAAAAGGACACATGAACCGGATGGGACACTTTACTTGCCAGGTCGGGCGAAGGCCCCGAGTAAGATGAAAGGCACGAAGAAGGGCAAGAAAGTGGTGGGTGGAGCTAACCCTGCTGAGATAGAGGAAGCTGCTTTAACAAATCCGGAGGGGCCAACTCTAAGCCAGATTGATGCTGCTCTTTTGGAAGCGGTAGATCAGGAGAGTGTTAGGCAAGAATTTCACTCCCCAAATCCTCCAAGGGCTTCCAGAAGAGACCGTAAACGGGGAGCTGAAAGCAAAGACAGGGAAGCCAAGAAGAAAAAGACCTCTAAGGATGACGAACTTTCTCTCCGACCTCCAGAGCCTCTCCCCCAAGCTGACCCCACTGACCCAACACAAGCAGAGGAGATACCTGGTGACTTCCAAACCGATGAGGTCGAAGGGGGAGGTCTTAGCATTGATGGGGTAGACATCACTGGTCTTGGTGGGCGTGGTGAGTACTTTATCAATCTCCCCAGAGATGATTTTGCTGGGCCTTATCTCCCTCCGAGCACTTCAAACACAGTCACTTTTAATGGTAAGACCTTTACTGTTTCAAGTGAAAGGGATGTTATAGCTCACTCTTTATTAAGCAATGTTCAGCCGGTGCTTGCGTTGGAAAAGCAAGTTCGAAATCAGGCAGACATTATCAAAGACCTCAAGTCTGACAAAGAGAGGCTGTCCGATGACCTTCTTACTGCCACTTCAAATGCTGCCACTCTAAAGGGGGAAAACGAAGAGCTGAAGAAAAGCCAAAAGGTGAGTACCACAAAAGTTGCCACTCTGAAGAACACTATCACAGAGCTCCAGGAGAAGTTGTCCGGATTGGAGAAAGATCTTGTCTCTTCAAAAGAGGAGACCAAGGCCAATGACCAAATTATCAACAACTTGACCAGTGACAAAATTGCACTTGAGAACACAGTGTCCAAGGTTGCCGAGGAGAAAGCTGATTTGCTAAGGGAGCAGGAGGCCAAAATCCAAGCCAAGATCGACGCTATTGCCAACAACGTGATCGACACTCAAGAGAAAATGTATGCCAAGGTGAGATCAGACATGGTCCTTCTCTTCCATGAGAAGTTTCCGAAGAGGAACCTGGGGGATTTGTGGCTTCATGTAGAGTCTGACGACCTCCCATATCACACAATGGCCGAAGGCGACAGATTTGACTTCTCCAGTGCCTCCTCATCTGATGACGAAGAAAACACCGGGGAGAGCCCAAACGAAGAGAAAGATGATCCCAAGGGGAAGAAGAAGATAGATGAAGCTGAGCCATCTTCAAAGGCTCAGCCTTAAATTATGAATTACTTTTTACTTTTCATGTTATCTAAACTAAAGTCCTTGGAAGGCCAAGGCACTCTTTTTGTAAGTGTGTCCGGTATCTTGACCGGATAGATCTTTTACTCTGCTTGACAATTTGAAAGTCCTTGGAAGGCCAAGGCACTTAAGTTATTTCAATGAATATCCTTGCTTTGCACAATTCGAAAGTCTGTTTTAATTTTGGTGGCTAGTGTTTAAATAGCCCTTAGTTATTTCATAGCGAGAGTGTTTAAGTTCTCCGATGACGAATGTTTAAGTGGTCATCACTCTTTTAATTCAATCCGGATGGTGTGACAAAAGACAAAGTAAAAATACTTTGGAAAATTTTTAAGAAGGCATCAAATTTCATTAAAAACCCGGACACCTCATTAAAACCTCCCCGCACCACCAGGGTAGGAAAGAGTATGCCCCCAAATATTTACATGGATGTTTAAACAAGTAAATATTTACGCAAATGCTACTCCAAGTACATCCAGATATGTTTGATATTCCAAGGGTGGGTCAAAACTCTTCCATCCTTGTCTTCTAGTCAATATGTTCCAGGTTTAAGCCTTTCAACAACCATATAAGGTCCTTCCCAAGTCGGGGCCAATTTGCCGAGCAGTTTCTCTTTAGTGTGTAAGAAGACTTTCCTCAATACCTTGTCCCCCGGCTGGAAATCTCTTCTTTTAACACTAGAAGCAAATCTTCTTCTCATCAAACCCTGATAGTGTGCAACTCTAAGGTGAGATTTAACTCGTCTTTCTTCTACTAGATCGAGCTGATCTCTGATTGCCACTTCGTTAGCGCATTCAGAGAAGTTGTGAACACGAAATGATGGGAGAGTTGCTTCTATGGGAGCTACTGCATCCATCCCATAGACCAAAGCAAAGGGTGACTCCTGTGTTGCAGCCCCAGGTGTTGTCCGGTAGGCCCACAAAACTTCTTGTAAATAGCTTGGCCAGTTCCCAGTAGTCCCTTCCAAATTCTTCTTTAAACCGGACAGAATAGTTCTGTTAGCCACTTCAACCTGACCATTTTCTTGCGGGTGGAAAGGTGAAGAGAAACAATGTTGTATACCCCTTGAGGCACAGAAACTCTTCATTTCCCTATTGTCGAACTGTGGCCCATTGTTTGTTGTTATCTTTTGTAGGACACCAAATCTGCAACAGATGTTGGATATAATGAATTTTATGACAGCTTTTGACGTTGTTCCTGCTAGAGGGGCTGCTTCAATCCACTTCGAAAAGTAATCTATAACAACAATTATAGTTCTGCGCCCTCCGGATTCCATAGGGAGAGGCCCCACTAAATCCAACCCCCATCGAGCAAAAGGTATAGGCTCAGAAATTGACTCTAAAGGAATGGCTGGGACATGAATTTCATTGTTGTATCTTTGGCATGGGTCACACCTTCTTACCAGCTCTTTAGCATCCTGCATGATAGTTGGCCAATAGTAGCCGGCCATTAACACTCTCCTTGTTAGAGCCCTGAATCCACAACGAGCTGATCCCTCGCCATCATGCAATTCGGAGAGGACTACTTGAGACTCATCACCCCCCAAACAGCGCATAAGAGGTTTACTGTAAGACTTTTTATACAGAATGTCTCTCAGTATGATAAAACCACGAGCCTTGTGTTTCAGTTTTCTTGCCAGTGATTTATCCTGAGGCACGATGTCGTCGGAAAGGTATTGCATGAGAGAAAAACTCCAATCCTGAGGTTGTTTCACCTGTACTTCAAAAATTTATTCTTCTTTACCCATATTAAGTTGAATGGAGGGGCTCTCCAGCACATGGATCCATGGATACGAATCCGTGTATGCTATGGTTGCCAATGAATCTGCCAACTCATTTTCTGTCCGGGGTATATGCTCATAAATAATGCTTTTAAACTTGAGTGCTTCATTTTTAAGAAGAAGTAAATACTTCACTAGTTGCTCCTTTTTAGCCTCAGATTGACCTTGGGCATGGTGGATAAGAAGCTGGGAGTCACTCAGTAGATTGACCCTTTTAGCCCCACATATATAGGCTAACTTTAAACCAGCTATAGCTGCTTCGTACTCGGACTCATTATTGGAAGCCTTGAAAGCAAAACATATAGCTTGGTACATTTTGTCATCATATGGAGAAGTCAAACACACCCCTGCACCACATCCCATAGTGCTGGATCCACCATCCGTCCGGACGACCCAGACCTTTTTGTCTTTCATCTCAGTAGTCTGCTCCGAATCTCTGTCGGAGTGAAATTTAACTAAAAAATCAGCCACAGCTTGGGCCTTGACTACTGTTCGAGGAGAAAAATCTATGTCGAAATCCCCCAATTCTACCGATCACTTAGTCATCCTACTTGAAATGTCTGCCTTTTGAAGGACATTCTTCAAGGGAAAAGATGTCCGGACGATAATAGGATGAGCCTAGAAATAAGGCCTCATCTTTCTTGCAGCTATTACCAGGGCTAACGCTAACTTTTTGAGTTTCAAATAACGTCTTTCTGCATCTATCAAGCTTTTGCTGATGTAGTACACTGGATGGGATAATTATCCACCTCTCTCACCAACACAGCACTGATGGCACAACTTGAAACTGCTAAATATACGAAGAGTGTCTCCCCATCAACTAGTTTAAACAAGGTTTTGGGGGAGGATAGGTGCTTCTTGATCTCATTGAAAGACTCATCACACTGTGAGGTCCAATCGAATCCCTTCGCACCCTTCAAGGTTTGAAAAAACGGGGCGCACCTGTCTAAAGACCTTAAGATAAATCTGTTTAAAGCAGCTAACCTCCCCGTTAGTCGTTGTACTTTTTTAATATTTCGAGGAGGCTCCATTTGGAATAGAGCATTAAGCTGGTCCGGATCGGGCTGTATCACATGCTCACTTATAATATAGCCTAGGAACTTCCCGGATTGCACTCCGAACACACATTTTTCTGGGTTTAACTTTAAATTCACTTTTACCAAGTTGGTAAAAGTTTCTTAGAGGTCAACCAAGTGCAATTGCTCATCCATACTTTTCACCATCATGTCATCGATGTATACTTCCATATTCCTTCCAATCTGATCAGCAAAGGCTTTGTTTACCAATCTCTGATAAGTAGCCCCAGCATTTTTCAACTTAAATGGCATTACCTTGTAGCAATGAAGACCCATGTCAGTGACAAATGTGGTATGCTCTTGATCCTTCGGATTTACTTGGATCTGATTGTATCCGGAGAAAGCATCCATAAAGGATAGCAGCTTGTTCCCAGATGTGGAGTCTACTAGCTGGTCAATCCGCGGAACTGGATACAAATCATTTGGGCAAGTCCTATTGAGATCTGTGAAGTCAATGCACATACGCCACTTTCCATTTTTCTTTTTCACCAGGACCGGATTGGTAGTCCACAAAGGATATTGAGACTCCTTGATATGCCCCATCTTTGTGAGCCTGTCAACCTCTTGTACAATAACATCAGCCTTTTCCTTGGAAAAAGCCCTTCTCTTTTGAACCACTGGTGTTATGTCTTTCCGGACGGATAGGTGATGTGATATCATATCTGCTGGAACCCCAGTAACATCAGCATTACACCAAGCAAAAACATGCTGATGGTTTTTCAAAAACTTTAACATCTTATTTTTCAGGTCGGGTGGCATTTTAGACCCTATCTTTGACATTTTTCACTTCTTCTAAACAATGAGTCTCTACCTCTTCGACTGGTATTTGATGAGTCCGAATTCGAAGTGCTCCCCGGAAGGGTAGTCCAAAGAAAATCTCCCCGGAAATTCGGACAGGACTTGTTGACCGGACAGATGATTTCGAACACTGAAAACTTAAGGCAGTTCGAACTATGACTAAAGTACTAAAAAACCTAAACACTATCTGACTAAGCTACCTGCACATCTGCTTAAAACTTATGGGTCTTTAAACATGACCCGGGTCCATTAAACTTGACCCGAAAGCCCATAAGGGCCCAAATTTCACACTATAAATGCCCAACCACCAGCATTAACTATGGGTAAGAAAAATTAACTGCTGCCAGGCTGCTTAATTCTCTCTCCACCCTTGAAACACCCTGAAATACTTTGGAACACCTTTAAACACCACCATACTACCGTGAAACACCCTTACACCGCCTTAAAACTCCACTTAAAATTACCAGCCTACCCTCAGGCTACTTTTATCCACACCAAATTGGCGACCACAGTGGGAGGCGACGGTGCCTGAATCAAGCATTCAAAACCAAGTAAGGAAATTCTGTCCGAATGAATCCGGATAATCCAGAGCTTCCACCAGCTTTGCTCGAAGTGGTGGAAGAGAACGATGAATATACTGTCCAAGAGCGTGACAGGTTGAGGGTTGAAATAGAAGCTCTGAGGGCTGAAAAGGCCAAGATGGGCATGAAGGAGAAATCCAAAGCGTCAGTTGCTCATCGCTCTGATAACCCTCGAGAGCATGAGGCTTCAAAAACTCATGTGAGCACTAAAAAGACACATGCCAGTTCTAAAAAGTCTCACCGGTCCAAGCCTGTGGAGAGTTCTGACTCAAGCTCAGAATCTTCGGACAGCTCTTCGGACAGTGAGGAAAATGAAAAATCCTTGTCCTCCAGTAGTGATGAGGGGCGAACCAGGAAAAAACATAAGCAAGTCAAAAAGTATTCCAGAAAAAGAGATCACCATGGAAGAATGAAAAGGCACATTGGGAAAGGATCATCTCACAACCGGAGGCATGTAGACCGGATGCTGGTGGATCCTTTTGCCTTCCATGATGAGCCAGGAATCTTTGCAACACCTAATGAGGATACTGCGTTCAGTCGTGGGAGGAATTGGAGGCAATCGCCATTGTCTTCCAAAATACTGTCCGGAAACCTCCCCAAGAGGTTTGATAGCACCAAGATGGAGAAGTACGATGGCAGTACTGATCCAGACAATCATCTGGAGCAATTCAAGAACTTCATGATGAACTTTGATGATGATGATAAACTACTCTGCAGGGCATTCTCCCAATCCTTCACGGGGAGTGCTCTGAAGTGGTACAACAGCCTTCCTCAGGGTTGTATCAGAGACTTTGATACTTTTTGGGTGGCCTTTCGAAGGCAATTTGTGGGGAGTAAGGAGCTAAAGGGTAATGGAGATACCATAATCCATTGTGCCCAGGAACCAAACGAATCATTAAAGGAGTACATAAGTCGTTTTGTGAACACAAAAAACGGGCTGGCTGATTGCTTTGAACAAGTGGCAATAGCCTCCCTGAGACAAGGTTTGACCCCGGGCAACTTGGCCAATTCAGTAACCAGGAAGAAGGCCATGACCTGGGGGGGATTGCTAAATCAAGTTGGCAAACAAATAAATGTTGATGAAACAAAGAAGACCAGGGTGCACAGACAGGTGAGATCCACCCCGGTGGCGCCAACTCCAAATCAAAACCAGTCCGGGAACAAAGCTAGAGAAACCGGACAAGGGCATGGAAGGGGAAAAGCTCAGTCTCAACCAGCTGCTCCTGCACAAAGCCAACAGTCTAGAAACAAAAGGGGACCATGGGTCCAACCGGAATGGTTTGCAGAACTCAAAGAAAGTGTACCATTTTCGATAAAACAAAAGATGAAGTACACTACCGGAGACCAGCGACCTTGCAGTCTCCCAGAGAACATCGAAACAGTTCTTTTTGTCAATATCACAATGATATTGGCCATACTACTGATGATTGCATAGCACTGAAACAAGAGGTTCAAAACCTGATCGAAAGAGGGAAATTGGGTGCATACGTTAAAAGAAGAGGAGGCAACAGGCCTGATAACACTCACCGGGCTGGTCCGGTTAATGCTGCCCCAGAGGGGGCTATGGTAATCATTGAAAGGTTTGATGTGGAATCCGAATACTTGGATCCTGACCCAACGAGAAACAGAGTGGGTGCGATAGAGGAGCGTTCCAGGTCGGTCTCCGGGCTCATTGAGTTCTTTGAATCCTTGACAATTTTCGGAGGGGACACTGTAACGGCTCCTACCACTTCATCAAGAAAAAGGCATGTTCATAATTTGGCTACCCAGCTAGAAGGGGGCATGACCTCATATCAATCGTCAAGTTTGTTCCCATTCATTGTCTTTGATGGGGATGATTTGAGAGACATTGCTGGCCCTCATGAAGATGCTGTTGTTATAGGAGCATCGATAGGGGGCAATGAGATAAGGCGAATCTTGGTAGATACTGGGAGCTCTGCCAATATCCTTTTCTTAGATACTTACAAGAAAATGAAAAATCCAGCTGTGATTCAAAAGTCAGACAGATCGATCGTAGGCTTCACGGGCAGCTCAGCTGATGTAATCGGTGAGTTCGAAGAAGAAGTATTGTTGGGCAGAGGCCCTTTCAAGAAAACAGTCAGAATACTTTTCATTGTGGTGGATTGTCCCACTTGCTACAATGCTATTCTAGGGAGATCTTGGCTCTCTAGGATGCATGCAGTGGCTTCGACAGTCCATCAGTGTCTAAAATATGCTGTTCAGGGGCAAGTTGGGGTTGTCCGGAGCAGTCAAAAAGTTGCAAGAGAATGCTATGCCACTGCCTTGGCTCCACGAACGCTGGGGGCAGTCCGAATAAATGACCAATAGCAGTTTGAGGGCCTTTCTGGGGGTGAGGGTGAAATTGATGACCCCAGAGAGACCCCCGGAGTGTTGATCCCGGTTGAGGAGGTTGAAACACATTGCTTGGAAGAAGGAAAAATTGTCAAGATAGGGTCCAAAATGCCACCAATGTTGAAAGAATGTATGTTGAAATTCTTAAAAGACCATCAGCATGTTTTTGCTTGGTGCAACGCTGATGTTACTGGAGTTCCATCAGAGGTGATTTCCCATCACCTATCTGTCCGGAGAGACGTGGCACCAGTGGTGCAAAAGAGGAGAGCTTTCTCAAAAGAAAAGGCTGATGTCATTGTACAAGAGGTTGACAGACTCACAAAGATGGGGCACATTAAAGAATCTCAGTACCCTTTGTGGACTGCCAATCCAGTCTTGGTAAAAAAGAAAAACGGTAAATGGCGAATGTGCATTGACTTCACAGATCTCAATCGAGCTTGCCCAAAAGACTTGTATCCGGTTCCCCGGATAGATCAGTTAGTAGACTCTACTTCTGGGAACAAGCTGCTCTCCTTCATGGATGCTTTCTCCGGGTATAATCAGATCCAGGTGGATCCAAAAGATCAAGAGCATACCACTTTTGTTACTGATAGGGGTCTGCACTGCTATAAGGTGATGCCCTTTGGCTTGAAAAATGCTGGGGCTACTTATCAAAGGTTAGTCAATAAGGCATTTGCTGATCAAATTGGAAGAAATATGGAGGTTTACATTGACGACATGATGGTGAAAAGTGTGGATGAGCAGCTGCACTTGTCCGACCTCCAAGAGACTTTTGCCAACCTGGCCAAGGTGAATTTAAAGTTAAACCCTGAAAAGTGTGTCTTCGGAGTGCAGTCCGGGAAGTTCTTAGGGTATATTATAAGTGAGCATGGGATACAGCCCGACCCGGACCAACTCAATGCTTTGTTCCAAATGGAGCCTCCTCGAAACGTTAAAGAAGTACAGCGGTTAACGGGGAGGTTAGCAGCCTTGAACAGATTCATCTCCAGGTCTTCGGACAGATGTGCTCCATTCTTTCAAACCTTGAAGGGTGCAAAGGGGTTTGAATGGACACCACAGTGTGATGAGGCATTCAATGAGATTAAGAAGCATCTGTCCTCTCCCAAGACTTTGTTCAAACCAATCGATGGGGAGACTCTCTTTGTATATCTGGCTGTTTCAAGTTGTGCCATCAGTGCTGTGTTAGTAAGGGAGGTTGATGGGTATCCTCACCCAGTGTACTACATCAGCAAAAGCTTGATTGATGCTGAGCGGCGCTACTTGAAACTTGAGAAACTAGCATTGGCTCTGGTGATAGCTGCAAGAAAGATGAGGCCTTATTTTCAGGCTCATCCTATCATTGTCCGGACGTCTTTCCCTTTAAAGAATGTCCTTCAAAAAGCGGACATTTCAAGCAGAATGACAAAGTGGTCAGTAGAGTTGGGGGACTTCGACATAGATTTCGCTCCCCGGACAGCAGTAAAAGCTCAAGCTGTGGCTGATTTTCTGGTTGAGTTCCACTCTGATAGGGACTCAGAACAACCAGCTGATTCAAAAGACAAAAAAGTGTGGATTGTCCGAACAGACGGGGGATCCAGTGCCATAGGGTCTGGGGCAGGAATATGTCTCACTTCCCCCTATGGGGACAACATGTTCCAAGCTATTTGTTTTGCTTTCAGGGCATCCAATAATGAGTCCGAGTATGAAGCAACTATAGCTGGGTTGAAATTGGCATACATCTGTGGAGCAAAAAGGGTCAAGCTGCTAAGTGACTCCCAATTGCTTGTTCACCATGCCTTGGGCCTATCAGAAGCTAGAAAAGAACAATTGATCAAGTATTTACTACTCTTGAAAAGTGAGGCCATGAAGTTTAAAGCCGTTGTCTATGAGCATATTCCCCGGGCAGAGAATGAGCTAGCAGACTCATTGGCAACAATAGCATATACGGAGTCCTATCCATGGATCCATGTGCTTGAAAGCCCTTCTATTCAACTTGATGAAGGTGAAAATGAGGAAGTCTTTGAAATACAAGTAAACCGGCCTCAAGACTGGAGGTTTCCTCTTATGCAATATCTGTCTGATGGCATCGTGCCTTTGGATAAACCACAAGCCAGAACGTTAAAGCACAGGGCTCGTGGTTTTATCATGATTAGAGAGGTCTTGTACAAGAAATCCTATAGCAAACCTCTCCTACGCTGTTTAGGGGATCATGAGTCACAAATGGTTCTCTCCGAATTGCACGATGGTGAGGGGTCAGCCCATTGTGGATTTAGAGCATTAACAAGAAGAGTGTTTCTCTCCGGATATTATTGGCCAACAATAATAAAAGATGCTAAGGAGCTGGTAAGAAGATGTGACCCATGCCAGAGGTACAGCAATGAAATTCATGTACCAGCCATTCCTTTGGAATCAATTTCTGAGCCCATCCCTTTTGCTCGATGGGGATTGGACTTAGTTGGGCCTCTCCCTGTGGCGTCCGGAGGGCGTAAAACCATAATTGTAGCCATTGACTACTTTTCGAAGTGGATAGAAGCAGCCCCCTTGGCAGGAACAACATCAAAGGCTGTTATAAAATTCATTTTATCCAACATATGTTGCAGATTTGGTGTCCCCCAGAGAATAACAACAGACAATGGGCCACAGTTTGACAACAGAGAAATGGAGAGCTTCCGTGCCTCAAGGGGTATTCAGCATTGCTTTTCTTCACCTTTCCACCCACAGGCCAATGGGCAAGTTGATGTGGCTAATAGGACAATACTGTCCGGTTTAAAGAAAAATTTGGAAGGGGCTGCTGGGAAGTGGCCTAGTTATTTACAAGAAGTCTTGTGGGCCTACCGGACAACGCCTGGGACTGCAACACAAGAATCACCTTTTGCCTTGGTCTATGGGATGGATGCAGTAGCCCCCATAGAGAAGACACTCCCCTCCTTTCGAGTCCACAACTTCTCCGGACAGGCTAATGAAATGGCAGTTAGAAATCGACTTGATTTAATTGAAGAAAGGCGAGTAAAAGCTCATCTTAGAGTGGCACACTATCAGGGCTTGATGAGAAGCAGGTTGGCTTCTAAAGTTAAAAGAAGGGACTTTCAACCAGGAGATAAGGTGTTGAGGAAAGTTTTCTTACATACCAAGGAAAATCTCTTCGGAAAGCTGGCCCCAACTTGGGAGGGTCCCTATACTGTGATTGAAAGAATCAAGCCTGGTACATACTGGTTAGAAGACAAAGATGGCAGGGTTTTAACTCACCCTTGGAATATTGAACACCTTCGAATGTACTTAGAATAAAACTTATATAAATATTTACTTGTTTAAAACATCCATGTAAATATTTGGGGGCATACTACTACCTCTCTCCGGCGCCACGGAGAGCTTTAAATGAAACTTGGAGCTTTCTTGAATAATTTTCTAAGTTTTTGCAAAATTCTGTTGATTGTCATACTATCCGGACTGAAAGGTCTAAGGGCTACTTAAATTCTAGCCAGAGAAACTAAACACTCTCACAACACAATAACTCAAGACTACTTAAACTCCAACTATTTAAACAGATTATGAAAGAAGAGAATGGTTGAGCAAAACAAAACATTCATTCAACAACTTAAAATTGCCTTGGCCTTCCAAGGACTTTTTAAACAAGTTTGGGTGCAGAACAAAAATCTGTCCGAATAATTCGGACAACATCACAAAAAAGGTGCCTTGGCCTTCCAAGGACTTTGGTTCAAGTAAAAGATAAACAAAACAGATTATAAATTAAGGAGGAGCCTTTGAAGATGGCTCACCCTCATCTGTTTTCTTGCCCTTGATGTCGCTTTTTTCCTCAATGACCTTCTTGCCTTTGGGGTCAACCTCTTCCTCACCCGGACTCTCTCCGGTTTCCTCTTTATCACCAGACGAGGATATATCAGTGTACCCTTCATCAACCATGGTCCAGTAGGGGAGATCATCGTCATCCACATAACGCCATAAGTCCCCTAGTCTCCTCTTCGGGAACTTCTCGTGAAACAAGAGGACCATGTCGGACTTCACTTTCTCAACCATTAATTCTTCACTCCGTATCATCTCTCGGGCATAAGCGTTGATTTTGGCCTTGATCATGGCCTCTTGATCCTTCACCAAAGCAGCTTTCTCCTCAACAGCCTGAGTCACTGCATTCTCTAAAGCAAGTTTGTCAGTGGTCAGGTTGGTGACAATCTTCTCCTTTGCTGCAGTTTCTCCCCTTGAGGCTGCCAAGTCCTTCTCCAATCCGGACAGCTTAGCCCGGAGATCTTTTACGGTCTCTTCTAAAGAAGCAACTTTTGTGTTGCTTTCATTTTGACTCTTCTTTAGCTGTTCGTTCGACTCCTTAAGCAGGTCAACCTTAGTAGTAGCAGTCTTGAGGTCATCGGACAGCTTCTCCTTCTCAGACTTGAGATCTCTAATGGTTTCTGCCTGACTCCGGACTTGCCTTTCCAGGGTGAGTACTGGTTGCACATTGCTAAGAAGGGAATGGGCTATAACATCCCTCTCACTAGAAACCAAGAAAGTCTTACCATTGAAGTTTACTGTGTTAGAGCTACTGGGGGGAACATATGGCCCTGCGAACTCATCTCTAGACAGGCCAAGGAAGTAGTCACCTAAAGGACCCAGACCGGTGACATCCACTTCATCCATGTTAATCTCTCCCCTATCAACTTCATCAGTGTGGAATTCCATTGGAATCCCTTCATTAAGATTCCCTGGGATCTCTTCGGCTAATGTTGGGTCAGTTGGGAAAGTGGGCTCCGGATCCCGGAGAGCAAGCTCCTCTCCTTGGGAAATCTTTTTCTTTTTGACCTCCCTATCAGCACTATCACTCGCTTGCTTGTGAGTCCGTTTAGAAGCCCTTGTGGGTTTTGGGGACTTCACTCTTTGTTTCTCGCTCTCCTGTTCTACCACTTGTAGAAGGTTTGCGTCAACTTGAGCCTGGGCTGGCACCTCTGAGCCTGTTGGGACCTCTTTCTCAGCATCCTCTACTGCTTTCCTGCTCTTCTTCTTCTTGCCCTTCATTTTACTTGGGGCTTTGGCCCGGGCAGGAAGGAAGAGGGTCCCATCCAATTCATGAGACCTTCTCAGCACTACATCTTCATCAGGTGGGGTGGAGAACTCCTCCCAGGTAAGATCCCTTCGACCTGTGGTGTTCCACAGATGGGATCTCGCTAAATTCCCAGGGGTAAAAGCTTTGTGGAACCGGTTCTCCCAGTTCTCTGCGGCCCATGCGTTTATCTTGCCACAGGTGGCCTGTCCGGCTTTTAGATAGTCTCCGAACTCCTTTGGCAGCTCTAATAAAACAAGAAAGCGACTGGTTAGCATGAACTAAATGAAAAGAGAAATTCGAACAGAAACTTAAAGTAAAACTTACGATCGCTCCTCCATCTACTTCGAAGAAGGCTAGGATTCTCCCCGGTCTTGATTTTCTTACCATTCTCCCATGAGCCACTTACAAACAAGAACTGGCTCCTCCACTTGCTCTCCGACTCCAGGAGATCATCCACAGCTTTAAGATCGTTCCCCATGTTAAAGTGATAGAAAGGGAACTGATGGTGTTTGCACAAACTAGCTACAGCAGCGAACTCTTCCATTGGAAGAGGAATTTCGGACAACCTAGATGCCATAATGCATGACATCAAGGTGTACCATCCGTTAGGGCTTAGCTGTGATGGACATAGCTTGACTAGGTGGAAATAGCGCACTATCTCTGGATCCAGTGGGAACCTAAGTCCCCAGTTGAATAGCTCCGTAAAGAAGACTATTTCGTTCCTTTTACAATCCATCGGGGTCTCCGGATCGATGGGAATTCGGATTTTTACGTTTTCAGGGATCCCCCACTTAGTGCGAAACCGTCCCAAATCTCTAGTATGGATAAACGCATACTTGGTCTTTAACAGAGATAAAAGGTACTTGAACTCTACCTTGTGAAAGCAGGGCCCTACTCTCCCTTCGAGGCTCTCCGGCAGATCCGGACGCCTCAGATACAAGTCCTCTTTGCCCTTCTTGGCAACAACTACAACAGTTTCAGCTTGTCCGGAAGACTCGGACTCAAACCTAACCTCCTCAGTGGAGTCTTCCATCCTCTCCTCCATTATTGTTGGGGGAGCTTCTGCAGAAACAGCCCGGGGAGGGATGAAGCTTGGCATAGCTAATCCTCCGGACTGTTGGCTCTTTGTATGTTTTTGAGTTCTCACCTCAGTTTGAGTTTCTGAGGTCGAAGTTTCCTTAGGAGGTAGTGGACTGCTAGCCTCCGGACCAACCGGCCTTTCCCGGAGAGTCCTAACAGTTGCCCCGGACCCTGACTCACTGGTATTTTTTGAAGAGAGTCCCTTAACCAATCTGCTTGGTCTATTCATGATTAGTTTGTCTGGAGAATGATCGGAGTCGGACCCCATAGCAATGAAAGTGGTTTTCTTCCTGACACTTGTAACAGCGACCCCCGTTTCGACAGTGGGGATTGACTCTTGGACTGATGAGCCAGATACTATGGGGGAGAGTGTTGATTGAAAGAGTTTTCTAGATCTCGTACCTTTCGAAGAAGATGAACCTCTATCAGATTCTTCGATTGAAGGGGCTGGTTTCTCGACAGGCGACGCTGGAAGCCCTGCTGCAAGTCTTTTCTCTTTTTCAACCCTTTGAGCTTTCTCCAATTCTGAGAGATTAAGCCACCCACCCTTGATTAGAGCTGTTCTTGCTGTGAACATAAAACAACTAAGGAAATCTTGAAAATTTTAGAGAGATGAAGCTTTGAGTAAAATGGCAGAGTGAAAGTAATAGTGAGACTGTGAAAGATGAATAGAATTTATAGTAAATGTAAAAAAGGGTTTGATTCCTAGGAGAATCCGAAAAGTTGGGCAATGATTAAAAAACGGCGCTGACGTCATCAAAAGCATTTAAAGAGGTAACTTGTTCGAGATAGTGGTACAACTTTCGAGGTGAGAAAACGGCTAAAAGAAACCAACCAAAGTGTGACACGTGTCCCACTAACTCTGACACAGAACCGTTTGGAATTCGAAACGATTGCCTTGTCCGGATCTGTCCTCAACTCTCTCCGAATTGGAAGACCACTTCCTTTATCGGACTGTTTTTCAGTTCTTTGACAAAGACACTTGTTCAAAAACCTAAAAAAGGGGCTCCTGATGAGTCTGAATTCGAAGTGCTCCCCGGAAGGGTAGTCCAAAGAAAATCTCCCCGGAAATTCGGACAGGACTTGTTGACCGGACAGATGATTTCGAACACTGAAAACTTAAGGCAGTTCGAACTATGACTAAAGTACTAAAAAACCTAAACACTATCTGACTAAGCTACCTGCACATCTGCTTAAAACTTATGGGTCTTTAAACATGACCCGGGTCCATTAAACTTGACCCGAAAGCCCATAAGGGCCCAAATTTCACACTATAAATGCCCAACCACCAGCATTAACTATGGGTAAGAAAAATTAACTGCTGTCAGGCTGCTTAATTCTCTCTCCACCCTTGAAACACCCTGAAATACTTTGGAACACCTTTAAACACCACCATACTACCGTGAAACACCCTTACACCGCCTTAAAACTCCACTTAAAATTACCAGCCTACCCTCAGGCTACTTTTATCCACACCAGTATTAACACTCCAGGGGTCTCTCTCGGGTCATCAATTTCACCCTCACCCCCAGAAAGCCCCTCAAATTGTTATTGCTCGTTGATACGAACTGCCCCCAACGTCCGAGGAGCCATGGCTGTAGCATAACATTCTCTTACAACTTTTTGACTGCTTTGGATAACTCCCACCTGTCCTTGAACAGCGTATTTCAAACATTGGTGGACTGTCGATGCCACTGCATGCATCCTAGAGAGCCAAGACCTTCCTAGAATAGCATTATAGCAAGTGGGACAATCTACCACAATAAAAAGTATCCTGACCGTCTTCTTGAAAGGGCCCTTGCCCAACAGAACTTCTTCTTCGAACTCCCCGATCACATCTGCTGAGCTGCCAGTAAAGCCCACAATTGATCTGTCCGAACTCTGAATTACGGCTGGATTTTTCATTCTCTTGTATGTGGTTGAGAAAAGGATATTGGCTGAGCTTCCAGTATCCACCAAGATTCGTCTTATGTCATTGCCCCCAATAGATGCTCCTATGACAACAGCATCTTCATGAGGGCCAGCTATATCTCTTAAGTCATCTTCATAAAAAAAATGAAGGGGAACGGAATTTGCGATCGATAGGAGGTCATGCCTCCTTCTAGATGGGTGGCTAAAGTATGAACGTGCCTCTTCCTCAAAGAAGCAGTAGGAGCTGTCATAGTATCTCCTCCGAAAATTGTAAGTGACTCAAAAAACCTGATGAGCCCGAAGACCGTTCTAGAACATTCCTCAATTGCACCCACTCTATTTCGAGTTGGATCAGGATCCAAGTATTCAGATTCCACATCAAACCTTTCGATTATAACCATGGCTCCCTCCGGAGCAGCATTACTTGGACCAACCCGGTGAGTATTGTCAGGCCTCTTACCTCCTCTTCTTTTGACATAAGCCCCCAGCTTTCCCCTCTCAATCAAGTTCTGAACTTCTTGTTTCAAAGCTATACAATCATCGGTGGTATGGCCAATATCATTGTGATACTGGCAGAAAGAGTTATTGCGATGTTCTATAGGAGATTGTAGTGTGGCCGGTATTCTATAGTGCACATCTTCCTTTGTTTTATCGTAAGTGGTGGCCACACTTTCTTTCAATTCTGCAAACCATTCCGGTTGAACCCAAGGCCCTCTCTTATTTCTGGATTGCTGACTCTGAGCAGGTGCAGCTGGCTGAGATTGAGCTTTAGCCCTGCCATGCCCCTGTCCGGTCTCCTTTGCCTTATTCCCGGACTGATTCTGATTGGGGTTTGGTGCCACCGGGGTAGATCTCACCTGTCTGTGCACCCTAGTTTTCTTTGTTTTGTCAACGTTAATCTACTTTCCAACCTGATTCAGCAACCCTCCCCAAGTCATGGCTTTCTTTCTGGTCACCGAATCAGCCAAATTCCCAGGGTTTAAGCCCTGTCTCAAAGATGCTATTGCAACTTGCTCGAAGCAATCAGCCAACCCATTCTTGGTGTTCACAAAACGACTTATGTATTCTTTTAATGATCCGTTCGGTTCTTGGGCACAATGGATTATTGTGTCCCCATTGCCCTTTAATTCTTTACTCCCAACGAACTGCCTTCGAAAGGCCACCCAAAAAGTATCGAAATTCTTGATACAGCCTTGTGGTAGGCTGTTATACCATTTTAAAGCACTCCCCGTAAATGATTGGGAGAATGCTCTACAAAGTAGCTTGTCATCATCATCAAAGTTCATCATGAAGTTTTTAAATTGTTCCAAATGGTTGTCCGGATCAGTACTACCATCGTACTTTTCCATTTTGGTGCTGTCAAACCTCTTAGGGAGGCTTCCGGACAGAATTTGGAAAATAATGGAGATTGCCTCCAATTTCTGTCACGATTGAACACAGTATCTTCATTGGGAGTTGCAAAGATACCTGGTTCGTCGTGGAAAGCGAAAGGATCCATCAGCATCCGGTCTACATGCCTCCGGCTGTGAGATGACCCTTTGCCGATATTCTTCTTCAACTTTCCATGTCTATCCCTTTTCCTTGAGTATTTTTTGATCTGCTTTTGCTTCTTTTTAGTTTGACCCTCGTCGCTGCTAGAGGATAATGATTCTTCAACTCCCTCATCATCCGAAGAGCTATCAAAAGACTCTGAGCCTGAGTCAGAACTCTCCACTGGCATAGACCGGTGAGACTTTTTGGAGCTGGCATGAGTCTTTTTGGTACTCACATGAGTCCTTGAAGGCTCATGCTCTCTAGGGTTATCGGTGTGATGAGAAACCGACGCTTTTGACTTTTCTTTTATGCCCATCTTAGCCTTTTCTGCCCTCAGAGCTTCTATTTCACCCTTTAACCTATCATGCTCTATGATAGTGTACTCATCGTTTTCACCCACCACTTCAAGCAAAGCTGGTGGTACTTCTGGGGCGTCCGGATTCATTCGGACTGACTTTTCTTGTTGGTTTTGAATACTTGATTCAGGCACCTTCTCCTCCCACTGTGGTCGCCAATTTGGTGTGATTAATTTTTGTCTGAGGGTAATTTGGTAATTTGTTTTAGAGTTTGTGAAGGTTGGTATGTGTTTAATGTTTTGAGTAGAGAGTAGAGGGAGAATTAAGCAGCCTGGTTGTAGTTAATTTTTATTACCCATATTTAATGCAGGTGGTTGGGTATTTATACCCTTACATCTAGGCTTTATGGGTTTTCGGGCCATGTTTAATGGACCCGGGTCATGTTTAAAGACCCATGAGCTCTTAGTAGGAGAGCAAGCAGCTTAGTCAAGAAGTGTTTAGGTTTTTTAGTACTTTTGTCATAGTTCGAACAGTCCAATGGGCTAAGTGTTCGAAGTGGCCTGTCCGGTCTGGTGGCCTTGGTTCGATCTGTCCTTGTCCGGAGAGGAAGCAGTATTCGGACTCATCAGTACTTACGATTGCTTATCCAGATGAGATTTAGGTTTGAACGATTAGCATCTGAAATTTCTTTGTCGTTCTCCCAATCTCCTGAGATAAAAATAAACTTCTACTTCCGGAATTTATAAGCTTCTAAGAGGTCATCGATGATCTTGAGGTCATCCACCAGGGTGAGGTAATATAATGGAAGCTTCAGACCTTTTGATAATTGAGTGAAGGAGATGAAATCCTTGATGCTGATTAGAATTTTAGATAGTCAAAATGCCATTATCACTCACATAAGAGTGAACCATTGATTCGGTGTCACTTAAGTAGGGCATAAGTTGAGAAGTTTAAAGTATTCCACGATCATAGGATCCAGTGGAAACTGAAGACCCCAATTGATGATTTCGGGGTAGACTATTAGCTCGTCATCTTTGCAGTCTAAGGGAGTTTCTCCTTCTTTAGACAGTCGAACAATTATATTATCTCCCATCCCCCATTACTTTTTTAAGGCCGAAGCTTGGTTATCCTTGTAATATATGTATTAAACGTTTTTCAGAGCAATAATGTATTTGGCCTCGAGATCTCTTAAATTTCTGTCAATTGTACCTCTTTCTTATTCGGAAACAAAGCAAGTTTATTTTTCTTTCCGAGGCTTGTGAGTATTTTTTGAATCTTCGTCATTGGATTCAGCTTCATGATCAGTTCTAGTAGCCTCGGAATGAGCTTCATTGATTCTTGATGTTTCTTCTCCAGATTAAGAAGGGTTTTGTTGAGGTAATGGATTCACAGTTTCTTGTGAAGGATTATTCGCTCGAGGAACCTCCTCGGTTATTTCTCTCTGAGGAGAAGCTTGAGTATCTAGGTTCGAATATGGAGGAGTTTGAATGATTTCTGAATCATCTCCCATAGCTATAAAAGTTCTCCTTTTTCTGGTTGTTAAAAGATGATTCAAAGATGGAGTATTTGATATTTTCCTTGAAGAAGATTCTTCTCTAATCAAAGGAGAAACTTTAATTTGAGAAGAAGAGACTCGAGGTGTTTTATGAGCTAGAAATTTGAAAGAGGAATATTCTTCGATTATCGGAGAAGGAGAGAAAATAGGAGTTTTCATTGGATCAAAATTACTGTAGTAAATTGTTTTGGTGCTTGTTCCAACGGGAGCGTTATTGATTAATCCTGCAGCTCTATATTCCTCCGCTCTTTGAGTAATACAAAAGTAATCGTATGATCCTAAGATTAAGTTGTTATCAGGTTCCTAAGATTAAGTTATTGATTAATCCTGCAGCTCTATATTCCTCCGCTCTCTTATTTGGGTATCTTTGTTTCTCTTTGTGTTTATGTTTTGGTATCGCATTGGACGATTATGTTTTGGTATCGCATTAGACGATTGATTGCTGATTTGTATTAGTATTTTTTTTTATTATGATTTGAACGTTATTTTGCTTTCGTTCATCTTTATATGTTTTATCGAATTGTCAACTTATATCTTTTACTCGAGCTTATAAATCATATTCGAAACTAGACAAAAACATTACACTACACTTCAAAAACCTAAAAATTACGATAAAAACTAATATGATTAAAACCAATATAAACTTTGAAAACCTAATAATTTTGTCTAGCTCTAATCTAAAAAGTATGATTAAAAGCAATACTAAACGGTCAAAAAAATTAGAAAAAAAACCTAAACCAAAAATATTATGATGTAAAAAAAACACTAATATTTGTGCACCATGGGTGCTTAGTCATGAGAACAACCAATGGTGCACACTACTCTGCACTCATTGTGCAAATAGGTGTGCATAAAGGAAACATTATCTTCATTGATCTTTTTAACATTGTTCAATATTTCTCTAGGGTTTGTTCCCATATAGGTCGTCCGTTCAACGAATTCCATCTCCTCGTCGTTCAAACGCCCTACGTAAGAATGACCGTCAAGTTGTTTTAAACTCTGATGGTTGTGAATCCCACATAAAATATTTAACTTCCATCGATTTTGTTCCACCATTGATCCCTCTAGCTTAAATGGATAACCAATTTTTTTTGTTCATGTCACCTTTCTTTTACAGTCTTTGATGGTCACTATTGGAATATACTTTTCCGACCTCTCGCACTGAAAAAATATCCTATGATTTTTTCTACTCTTTACTTTATCGCAACGTCTTAGGTTGATAACCAAACCGTTGTGTTTTCCAGTCTTCTTGACCCTACTTAATCAATGCTTCTTGTGTATAGTACTCAGTTGTGAAAAACACATGAGTGTGGTCGGTAGTAAAAGCTTCATCGGATATGTGCGCAACATCTGATCCCTGATTAACAACATCAAAACACAACTCGTAGTTAGGGGAAGAAAAAATATGACCAAAAATGGGTCAAAAAGGAAAAAAAAATTGTCGCCATGCACCACCGGTTCAGGGGCTCTGAACCGGTGATGCGTAGGCTTAGAACTGGCCTGAAAAACGCACGTACCAATACCATCGGTTCCAGGGCGCAGAACCGATGGTGCTTTCGTATCCGGCGCACCTTTAAATATTCTGTTACCTTTTCTAGTGATGCTTCCTCCTTCTCCGGCGACTCCACCTCCTTCTCCGTCGATATTTGTTTATCTCTCACCACCGGCGACAATAATTTCTCCATGCTAATCTTTAATTTTGTATTTTTCTTTATCGATTTTGTATTTTTCTTTATCGATTTTGTATTTTTCTTCAAGGTGAAGTTAAATATTCTTGAGAGTGGTTCGAATGTTAAAGATAATTGGAAAGATATAAAAAAAAATTACTATTATGCAGCTTAAACGGTTAAAGAGTATTATTATTTTTGGATCGACTTAACAAAATAAAGTGTTTTATAAATTAGACTATCTAGAACATATTTAGTGTTTTTTTTTATTTAATAGCACTACTATAATTAAATGAAAACTCGATCGTATTTTAGTTATAAAAGATAAATGGTAGATAAACTTATACGAAATATATACCCTTTATTATTTCCATAACGTCGATGCAAGTATGCAACAAACATATTATTAGTTCAGTTTTTATTTTTATTTTTTATACCTCCACTTATGTTATTTTGATATTGCTTTTCTAATTTGACCATCATAAGAGAGTTTTCAGAGAGAGAATTTTGAGCATCTTCCATATGGTTAACATTAAAACAATTTTTTTTTAAGTGATCATCATCCTTCTCTTTAGACCGCACCTTAGAACTTTCGAGCACAACACACACAGGCTTAACGACATCAATAACCTAACTATTCCACCACTTGACAGACACCCATAGTTTATATTTCCGCAACATAACATATTGGAATTACGAAGCTGATAAATATGTTTCTCAAATATATCATCTTTTATACAAATCAAACTATAAATCTGCATTTTTGTCACCTAAATATCTCAAACAAGGAAGCAAATTAAAAGGAGTCTCGTGATTTCCAAATTAAAAAATGGATTTTATACATACACTTTCTTTTACCTTTATATTGAACATCGCCTCTCAATTTTGCTCACCTAGTGCTTTCTTGATGTCAGCCTCAATGGCGAGAGGATTAGTAGTTGTGGCATAGCGATCAATGACATGGCCTTCTTTGTCGATTAAAAACTTGGTAAAATTCCACTTTATCCTTGACCCGAAGAAACCAGAACAGCTTGCCTTAAGGAATTTGTAGACAGGTGCGGCAGTTGGCCCATTCACACGTACCTACACCACCCAAAGTAAGAGTAAAACTAGGTTTCAGATCATAAAGCAGACCTCAACATTCACTTTTATATCAACAATCCTTATCATTTTCTGCCGTGAATTATTCTCCTTTCTATAAGTATTAAAAACCCATTGAGCGTAGATCTTGATTCTCGTTTGGCATGAAAAATGATTAATTTTTTAAACTTGAGGCTGTGTTGGGTTTGTGAAAAAATTTACTCGAATAAAAACTGATGTGAAATCATGTTTGGTTGCTAATGAAAAATATTTGTCACCAAAAATGAAAAAAAACAAAAGTTGTGAAACTCGTGAAATGCATTTACATTTGTAGTGTTTTTTACTAATTTTAAACCATAAACTACGAACTATTTTCCGTGAGTTGATACTAGATAACTATAAATATAGTTAAAAACACATATACGTTGTTGTTTGAAAACAATTTGCAGTTTCGTGAACCAAACAGGATATCTATATATCTAAAAATCGAACCCGAAAAGAGATATTTTGAATATTTTGACCGAAAACGAAAGCAAATAAACGTTTTAATAAACCAAACGCAGCTTAATGACTATCTTACATCCATACTAATGTAATAACAATCTCGGTAAGAACCCTTGCAAAGGAAATACAGGAAATCTGGAACACCACTAAGATTCTACCATATTTTGAGAATTCAAGCTGACATATGATTTCTTAGGCTTCTGTTCTATATTTCTAAAGAGCACAATCTTGTGAGACTAAAAGAGAAAGAATTAATCAATCGCACATATAAGACGTGTAACAAAGACTGGTTCTAGTCTCTTGTCCCACGCAATATCAGACAGCTACTAGGGCCGACGCGAGTAGGCACCAGAAATGAATAATAAAGGATGCCTAAAACAGTTTAAGTTTATGAAAAAATATAAACCCGGTTCACCTGCGTCGTAATTCAGTTTAAATTATAACTTAGTTGCACGTGAAGAGTTGATGAATTATTTTCCTTCATCACCCTAACTTAATCTTCATAGAGATAACTTTCAGTCTGCGTTGTTAGTGTTTTATAATATAGTTAACCTGGTACCCGTGTATAGCAATTGAAACCATAAAATCAAGTTACGGAAAGATACATAGAAAACATGGACTAACAAACATAGCTGTACGTTATTTCAGAAAATTTTAGATAAGCAAGCAATTCCGGTCAGTCAAACTTATAACGCTGCTATTACTCTAGCAGTTGGCTTTCTGGCATGTATTTTACGAGTTAAAAAGTATCCAAGACGATCACACATCTTGATAAACATAGTTTGAACAAGAAACTAGGACTAATACTAGGTTCAATTAGATTATAAGAACAAGTTTGAACAATCTCTTACCTTCTGGAAAATTGGATATTCAGCCTTGAATCTGGTACAAGCAAATTCTTGTGCGTCCTCACTCGTACCTGGCTCTTGATTCAGGAATTGGTTGCAAGGAAATGCCAAAATCTCAAAATCTGATTACAACAAAACGTATTCATTTAACATGATGCATATAAAGAACACCGACAAGAAAATACTAAGTCCAGCATGGTAAGCAGCTACATCTGTAAACTGAGTACATGTAACGCATAGTGAAATATGTATAGTTTTCTTCAATTTGATGTTTTATGAGTCTGGAACAAGACACTTGATCACAATAATCCCAAACCAGAAATACCCTAATACATCAACATCAGAAAAGAGGAATGAAATTACCTTTGTCCCTGTATTTAGCATACAGATCAGTCAACTGGGTGTAATTCGCTTCCGTGAAACCACTGTTTTGGAAAGCATAGAACGAACAAAATTAGGCAAAAATACAAATAGAAATCGGAAATAGAGGCAGAGAAAGAATTAAGAAAAGAACAAACCATTTGGAGGCAACGTTGACGACAAGAAGGACCTTTCCTTTGTAAATGCTAAGGTCAACGTCCTTGCCGGAGCTATCCTGTTGGAAAAACCGAATAATCAGAGAAATTGTAAGAGAGCAAAAGATTTAGCGAGAACAAAGAACAATACATGTTATGTATATGTATATCTTTATAGGGAGAGATAGTGATGGATGTTCTGAGAATATGGAAATAAGATGATTACCTTGACGGTGAATTCATGGATGGAGGTTTCTTGTATGGATTGAGTAGCACCCATTTTTTTGTGTTTGTTGAAAATGTGTCAATATGAGATGAGCCCAGGAGATAACACAGGAACAAACAAGACAGCCTATCTCATCTGGCTAACCACTCGTCAGAATACTAAATGTTCTTTATAAAATTGACCCAACCAAACCTTTTTCAATATTGTTTGTTCCAGGGGAATTAAAATATTGGAAAAACCAAAATTATTATTAAAGTGAAACTCCCGAGTAAAGTTGTTTTTCATTTACTATATTTATTAACCTTTATATATATATATATATATATATATATATATATATATATATATATAATAGTTAATTAACTTTTTTATTTATTATTTATCTATACATTATTTTAAAATTATTTCTGATATTTTTAATAAAATATATAAAAATCTAATAGTTTTTTTTTTATTTTTTTGGGTGAAGCTATTTCCTCCATAACATTTATTATTTCTTCCGTTTCAAATTTCAATTTTTTAACAAAATATTTATTTTTACCTTCTTGTCTTTTATTTATTTTCTAATTTCTAATTTGATATCACTGTCCACTATCAATCTCTTATTACAACAAACACATCATTAGGATAAATCACGGCCAACGTATATGATTTAACTTCTAAAATTAAACCTTAAAAAACAAAAACAAAACTCAATTATTTTTAACATTAGTCAAAGAATTACATGTTTTTTAAAAAGAAAACATGTAGTTCCGAGATAACCACTCCGAATGACATACTTTTTTTAAAAAGCATGTGATTTTGAATTAGGAACTCGGAATCACATATAATATTTTAAAAAAGAACTCAATCAGCAGAGACTAATCAAACCACAAAAATCTATATTTTAAACTCAATATACAAGAAAGAAACAAGTAAACCAAAAATCGATATTAAAAATGATTAAACTAGTAACTCGATATGCAAGAACTCGATTAAACGATGAACGAGTTTTTTTCTGCATATAGAGTTCATGTAACTCATTATGCAAAAAAAAGTCGTAGATTTAAGAAAAGATTTTATTCGATATGCCAACCCATATATTTAAAATAAAAATAAGATTAACGATATATTTTTATCTTTGGAACTCCATAAACTACTTCAAAATTGTTTGGTGGCTATGGTTTTTTAGGGTTAGAAGAGAAGAGGCGAAGGTGGTTGGATACTGGAGAAATTTGGGTTTTTGGTGTAAAATTAAATCAAGGATAAATTAGGATTTTCCTTTATGGAGAAAATAACAAGATGGAGTTTTTTATTAATGATGGAGGAAAAATAAATTTTATGGGGGAAATAGCTTCACCCAATTTTTTCTCTAAATTCTTAGTCGTTTACTATATTCATGTGTCCAATACGGTGATTCATCCTCCATTTATAATTCACCTTTTTTGTTCTTTTTTAATATGTTTAACTTTTTATCGATTTGCAGTTGATTTTATCATTAATATAGATTTGATTTCATCTCCACGTCCGATTTGCATGTTTATGTAAATGCAAGGTTTGAATTTCGTTGTTATATATACTTTTAAATAAATGAAAATGTTTAATTTGATTTGATTTTATGATTTTATATATTTTTTTATTCGATTTGCAGATGTCTCTAAACGCAAAGTTCAAAACATGTGTTTTAGGTAAATTTTGTGATGAAGATGAAGTTTACGAGTTGTGTTTTATTCGTATTGCAACTGCGAGAGGAGAGACATTAGATGACTGCCTCTAGTAGTTTTAGTGACATGAGACCTTATTGATTCTTACATGCAAGACTGTTATTTTTCTATAATAAATGCCAGACTTTGTTAATTTGTGCATGTCAGACATTGTAATTTTTTCTATGATAGATGCGAGATTCTCTTATCTCTCACATGAGAGACTTTGTTATTTGTCTATGATAAATGCAAGAATTTTGTTAATATTCAATGATAGATCTGAGACACGTATTTATTTTTATTTTTGAATTTTTAAATATAGATACTCGATGTCTATAACTCGACTATGTATTTTTAAACTAAATGATGATATTACAATTCGTGGTCTTGGCATGTTTGAATACATTGAAGATATTCTTAATTTTATTTTAAGTAAATAAGTTGTGTTATATCAAGATAAATCCAGTTTAATATACTATTCTGGTGACCTTAAGAATATTATTTTAGGTTGTGATAGTGATTCAGCTGATTTGCTATCAATTGTTGATATTTTGGGTTGTTCAACTACTACTATTGATATAGTAATTGATGTTGTTGTTGACACATATATTAGATAAATTCCTCAATTTTTATTTGAAGCTTCAAACCATCATTTTATCTGTAGGGAATTAATTATGGTATGAATATGTTTTGTCATAAGCATAAAGAGCATGCTACTGTTGGTTGGGTAGATAGAATTAAAGGTGTTGGGAAAGTTTTAAAGAAGGTACAATAGATTTAAAAAAAAATCAACGAAATAATACCTTTTATTATATTTGAAAAGAATTACACATTATAAGGCCCAAAATTTAGGCATATACTTTTGATGGAAGTACATATGGAGAGAATTTTATTTTATTTTATTTTGTAATTTTGGCGACAGCCAAATGACAAGGCATCTTCAATGTCTTCATTTCTGATATAACTATTGAGTTAACCAAACTTTGTTTCTCATGGGTAATTTCTTCACAGTACTCCTATTACCCAAGGAAACAGAGCTCAGATTAGTTGATCGGATTTCTTATTTGAAGATTCATCCGGACTTTAGAAATTCTGCTGGACCTTTTAAATAACATGGCTTTGGTTAAGATATGGCCTTTTATATTTTTTGTTATAGATTTTTTCATTTCTTACTCAATAATATTTTAAATCATTTCCTAAATTTACTTTGCTAAGAGTGTGGGAAGCTGGAAGGCAACCTGTGTGTCTTTGGGAGGGAGAAAATTCTAAATATATGGTTTCAATCTCCTTATTATCATAAAAACATTATTCTTGTGTCAATTTCTTGTAATGCCTCTATTATGTCAATATATCTTAACTCTACCTTATCTTTTTATTTCCCAATGTTTATATTAGATATATTTGAAGCTTTATCTACTCTAATATTTTGAGATTGATCATTAATATCCTGACTCTTATGTAAATTAACAATAGAATAAATAATATCAACAGACTTATTTTTAGATAAAAAAACTAGAATGTCATAGCGTCTACTTCATTTTGTTGATGTTCTATATTAGCCTTATTTATGGTGATCTTTGGATGATTATTTGACTGGATAAGATACTAGATTGAGTTTGGATGTTCATGTTGTCATGGTCTTTTTTTTTAGTTAGTAGTTTTTTACAGTTTAATCGTTGATGGCTAAGGTGAAGGCAATGAGAACAATAAAATAACATTTCAACATATATAATTTCTTGCCAATATCCGTCGTTGTCTCCAAATTGAATAGCTTCTTGGATACCATTCATACTTTGATGTAATTGTATCTTGCTCTATTTTTTTTTCAAAAACCCAGATTGTAAGAAGATTACCAATAGCCTTCGATATTATTTTGATGGTTCCCTCATTGAATATATATATATATATATATATATATATTGGTATGTTTGGAAGTGTGATAAAATCATAGTTATTGGAGATTCTCTCACAAGGTTAGAGAAAGGTTCATATCAAAGTAGCATCCTGGTTTTGGAGCCTACATACCATACATTTATACGCTAGAGTTTTTTAAAATTTTATTGTAACTCTATTTATATTAGTACGTGCCTAATATCCAAGTTGGAGATAGAGATTTCATTTTTGAATCCTAAAGAATCCATAAATTTGTTTATTGCTTCATTTTGAGGTCTACTTGAGGAAGATGTCCTTATTATAGTGAATTTAGAATTTTGCTTGAGCTTTTCTTTATCCAAGGCAGAAAACTGGTTATGCATATGAATTTCTTTTTGTGAAATTTGAACATTTTCATGCTTGATTTCTTGTTTTAATTTTAGCATAAGATACGGTCTTATGTTTTCCAGTTTGTTCATGTGTTTCATGTTAAGTTTCTTCTTATTTTTGTAAATCTTGCTCGAATGTTGGATTAAGCCTCACGTTGGAGTTTAATGGGATATTAATAATATTAAAAACTTTATCATTCTTGTTAACGTAATTACCAGTTAAAGCATGAAATTCTATTTCTTGGTCGTAGATTTTTTATTTCTGCCAATTTCTAGAATGTAATGTGCCTCTATTTTGAATTACAGGGACTTCATTGGTGAAGAATTTATTACCGGTTGAGATATGCACAGGTGCTGAAGACTTTGATGATATAATTCAAGAGGATATTTCTTCCTCCATGATCTTTTTCGTTGTAGACTAGCAAAGAGACAGTCACGATGAAGATCGTAACAGAGACTAGTGGTTGAAGAGCAAGAACCATGATCTTGGAAATTTTTCTTTAGGTTAAAGTTCTAATATAATATATAGTTCTTGTACGATATATTTAAGATTAAATATTAGTAATTTGTTTTACATAAAGATTTTACCTCCAAATATTTGTATAATAAAAAATAAAAATAATTATATATTCCGAGAAAAAATAATTAAAAGACTGTCCGTTAAGAGTTTAATTGTAAGTCTATTGGCTTAATGGTTGTTAAGAACTATTTCTAACCTCATACTTGTATGATTGGTTTTTGCAAACAAATGAAAATATAAAGCATTTATCATCTAATTTGATTGCTAATGAGATATGTGATTCTATTATGACTAACGTTGATATTATAAGTAAAAGCGTAAAATCATTAATAAAAACAACTACGGTTTAAATTTCATGTGTTTTCTTTTATATATATATATATATATATAAAGTTAAGTTAGTTGTTTATGGAGATAGTTATACTTCGTATAAACTACTTAAGAGTTACTTCAAAATATTGAAGACTCTTAATTGTACAAGTGACGATTTACGAGAGTATACTTCACAAACTAATGTATTCAAGCGTTGTATCACAATATTTAGTTCTTGTTTCCAAGGTTTCCATTATTGTCGGTCTATTTTATTTATCGATGGAACTTTTTACGGGGAAACATCAAGAGGTATTGTTGTCTATCATAGCTAAAGACGGTAACAACTGTGAGTTTTGTTCTCTGTTTTTTTAATTGCAAAACATGTTATTTTCTTATGTTTGATGCAAAATACGAGATAAAACATATGATAAATGCGAGAACATGCATAATCAATACACTAAATATGAGACTAGGCATAACCCATATAATAGATGTGAGACTACACATAACCATTACGATGGATGAGAGACTAGTCATAACCAATATGGTAGATGTTAGGCTAATAATCGATACAAAAAATGTGAGACCATGTATAATCAATATGATAAATATGATATTTGATATAAGCAATATGATATATACGAGACTATGGCATAACCAATACGATGTTAGACACCTCATATGATATATGCAAGACAAATAACATATGAACTACACTATAATATTATGATCATATTTTTAATAACTTTTTGCATGTATCTTTTTTTTTTTTTGCTATTCTTGGGAAATATTCTGATAATTAGTTATGGTTTTTTGAGATGCTGAAACCTCAATTGTTGGATCGTCAAATCACATTTATTAGTGATTATTATTTAGGTATTGCTAATTTTGTTACTCCATTATTTATAGATTATTATCATGTATACTTTATTTTTCATCTTATAAATAATTTGAAGTATTTTTTAATTGTACATCGACTCTATTTAAGACTAATATGGTTTACATATTTAAAAGATATGCTTATGCCCCGACTCATAACCTATACATTCAATTTATGGATAGCTTTTGTGAAAATTTACTTTCGAACAAATATGCTTAAGTTTTTTTAAATCAATCGGTATAGTTTACATATATTGGAGTTAGTTGAAGAGATTAGATTATTACTTATGAGTTAAATTTCAAGAAGTTATGTTGAGTTTGAACGTTGGAATAATAATTTATGTCATGAATTTAAAAATACAGTGTAAAAATAATTTGGAAAAAAATCGTTAATTGAATAATTCATTCATTTTACCCGTTTTACATGAAGTTTTTTCAGATCCTATAATGGTTGTTGGTCATCAATGAATTTATTCTGATCATATTATGACTCTTATAAGGCAACATGTTCATATGGCATACATGCATTTATTATTTTTTGTCAAGCATTTACTTCAACAAATTCTCTTGAAACACGTCTTCCAATTTTGAAAAGAAGAGCTGAAATACATAAGAAGAAACACATTCCATCTTGAAGAGAAATATATACCCTAAAGACAAAATCTAGTCATTGTTTGGTTATAATTAACGATCACGTCTAAAGATCTTATAAGATCAATGTAATTTTGATACTTTGAGTTATTAAGGTTTCTTTAATTTGATTTTTTTTATTACATTATTGTTTTTTATTTATGTTAGTGTTTTTTAAATACTTTTTATATATTTTATTGGAAATGCAAAACCAATAGAAGTTGTGAGACAAGGCATAACCAACTACATGCTCAATGTCAGATAAGGCATGGCAATTTGTATGATAGGTGCATGACAAGTACATGTGTAGTGATAGATTTGAGACCAACTCATAATAATCCACTCTAGTAAATTAATTCATGATCAAATACATGGGTTGTGATAGATGCAATACCAATTCATAATAACCTTTATATGAGGTGACATATGCGGGATCAATATATAATTTATTGTAACAGACCAATCCATAACCAAGTATATGGGTGGTGATATATGTGATACCAATTCATAACCGAGTACATATGTAGTGATAGATGTGAGATCAATTCATAATAACCTTATATGAGGTGATAAATGTAAGAATATTGTATAATTTACCGTAGATGGGTGATGATAGATATGAGACTAGTTCATGAGTGGTGTTTAGGGATGACAATACGACATTCGCGGGATGGGTTCTGGTCGGCCCGGTCAGGCCCGTTTTTTGGACACTTGAACCCGGACCTGACCCGCTATAGCTCTAATATTTGTAAACCTGAACCCATATGTTCATGTTTGTCGGTCAACCCTGTCCGACCCGCAGATGTCAATTTTAATATATTTATTTTATTTTAAATATATTATATTATTTTTATACTTTTTATTTTTATTTTATATATCATATATATATATATATATAAATTATATAGTTTATAATTCTCAGACCTGAACAGATGGGACAAATTTGATTCCTGAACCCAACCTGGCCCGCTTGCGGGTATAATATTGAAACCTGTACCTGACCTGTTCTATGTTCGGGACAGATCGGGTCAGGCCGGACAAATCCCAGATTGTCATCCCTAGTAATGATAGATGTGAGACCAATATATAATTCATTTGAGTAAATCAATTCATAACCAAGTACATCATTAAGGAACATTACACCATACATATATTTGTTATTATGTTTACATCATTAACCAACTATACATAATGATTTACATCATTAACAAACTTTACATAGGGATTTCACCAAAATATATATGTGTTTTCATCATTAAGAAATAAGTAAAACCTCTATGTTCTCCTTATCATCACGTTAACAAGTAAAACATCTATGTTCTCCTTATTATCATCTTTATCTTTTTCAAGTCCGCCCATTTCAGTAAAATATAGTGTATTCACAAACCATTGTGTCATTATCAAGTATTTTTACTTTTTTCTTGAGTGATTTTTTTGGACTTTCTAACTTCAGTTTTGGTCTTCTACATAAAATTTTCTCATTCTTGAGGTATTCAATATGTAATTTATATGTTTAATAAATACACAAACTCGCAAAGATATGCGAAACATTACATACGATGTGAGACAATACATTACATACACTGTGGGACAATATATTACACGAGAGATGTCGGACAAAACATAACATGCAAGACAATACATGTCAAGATAGATGCAGAGATAAGAATAAAATGGTTGCATAAATAAGACTTTTGGTTGTGAAATAAGTTTGATTGTGTAAAAAAACAAAATACAACTTGGTTTTTGTAAAAATAAGTGTTAATCGACTATAAAACAGCTAACTTTTATGTAGTTGCTGAAATATGTGCATGTTTTGTTGAAAAAAACTTGTTTCTTTTTAATAAGACTGCATTTGGTTGCGAAAATATAAGTAATCGGGTTGCAAAATTAAGAATAAAATAGCTGCGTAAATATGACTTCGGTTGTGAAAAACAATTGTGTTTGAGTTTTTGTTAAATGTCACATTTTCAAACCATCAATCCAAAATAATCCTAAAATATAATTGGTTTTGTTTTTTTAAGATGAACAAAACTAGATACATGGTATATATACTGCATTTCATTGCGAAAACATGAGTAACCGGGTTGCCAAATTGAGAAGAAAAGAATTGCGTAAATAAAACTTTGGTTCTGAAAAAACAATTATGTTTGAGTTTTTTTATAAATGTCATATCTTTCAAACCATAGCTCCAAAAAAATCTGAAAATATCATTAGGTTTGGTTTTTAAGATGAACAAAACTAGACCCATAAAAGATACTTTTTAAAATTTTTTACTACATTTTGTTGCGAAAATAACAGTAATCAGATTGCGAAATTAAGAAGAAAAAAATTGCGTAAATAAGATTTTTGGTTATGAAAAAACAATTGTATTAGAGTTGTTTTAAACGTCATATCTTTCAAATCATAGCTCCAAAAAAATTTAAAAATACCATTGAATTTATATTTTTTAAGAGGAACAAAACTAGACCTATTAAAGATTTTTTTGTTAATATTTTTAATGTATTTGATTGCGAAAATAAAAATAATCGAATTGCTTAATTAGTCTGAAAAAATAACTATATTCGAGTTACGTAATTAAAAATAATTTGATTGCGATAATATATATTTTTTTAAATATCAATCATAAACTTGGTTTTGTTTATTTTTAAATAATATATATAAATATATCTATGTTTTTAAAATTAATTATGAACCTTAAAAGGAAATTATTAAGAGGTTGACAAGATACGTAGTCAATAAACTTTCACAATATAATGTACTTAATCTAGTGGGTTCAGTATGGAATCACCCCTTAGCACACTTCAACTATCGCGCGTGAAATATATTACACATATACGCTCATGTTCGAATTCAACTTAAAATGATCCAAAGGAAGCTACGTCTAGACGCTAAGCTTTTGGCTCGCACCATCATACCACGCATATCCTTCCATACAAGCTGCTGCAATGGCATGATAGACCATCTTTCACAGCAATCTCTATCCATCCCACTAGCATTATCAGCCTTGGATGGTTGTTCCAGTTCTTCTCTTCTACGACAAGGTAGACAAATACATGGCCACCTCATAACAACTGGAACTGGCACCCATATTCATAGTGGTGCCAAGATTTTAGGAATGTATGTTCTTTGTGGTTGTTTTAGAAGCGCAGCGAAAGTATTCTACAATCTTGATTTACATTGTACAATGCCCTGGAATTTGATGATTAGAAATTTTGTTCAAATGGGTTGGCTTAGTTTTGCTTTGTTGTTTTACTTCAAGATGTTGGGTAACGGAGTATGTCCTGATAAGTATACTTTTCCTTGTATAGTTAAGGCTTGTAGCGGTCTCGATAACATGAGACTAGTTAAATTTGTTCATGCTATGATTTTTTCGTTAGGGTTGGATGACGATCTATTTGTGGCAAGTTCTTTGATTAAGGTTTATGCTGAGAATGGTTGCATCCAGGATGCCCGTGCTTTGTTCGATAAAATTCCTCAAAGAGATTCTGTTCTGTGGAACGTTATGCTTAATGGCTATGTCAAGTGTGGGGAGTCAGATAATGCTATAGAGGCGTTTCTGGAAATGAGGAAGAGCCAAACTAAGCCTAACTCCGTGACGTTTGCCTGCCTTTTGTCTGTTTGCGCCTCTGAAACAAAAGTTGATCTCGGTAGCCAGCTCCATGCGTTAGGTGTTAAATTTGGATTGGAATTTGAGTCTCGGGCGGCAAACACGCTTCTGGCAATGTATTCAAAGTCTTTTCAGTTGTCTGATGCACGCAAGTTGTTCGATATGATGCCTCAAAAAGATTTAGTTTCTTGGAATAGTATGATTGATGGGTATGTGCACAAGGGATTCATGCAAGAGGCTTCATGTTTGTTACGTGAGATGATATCTGCTAGGGTGTCGCCGGACGCCGTAACATTTTCAAGTTTCCTTCCCTCAGTTGCTGAGTCAGCTATGCTAGAACATTGTAAGGAGATTCATGGGTATATAGTGAGACACGGTGTGCCATTAGATTTGTTCTTGAAGAGTTCACTTCTTGACACATACTTCAAGTGTAGGGATGTGAAGATGGCACAGGTGGTTTTTGACCAATGCAACCAATTTGATGTAGTAGTTTGCACAACAATGATTTCAGGGTATGTGCTTAATTTTATGAACCTTGAAGCTTTAGAAAGTTTCAAGTGGCTATTTAAGGAGAAAATGACTCCAAATGCCGTAACCTTGTCAAGTCTTTTACCAGCTTGTGCGGGTTTGGTTGCCTTGAAATTAGGGAAGGAACTTCATGCTTATATTCTCAGAAGGGGGCTTAGTGAAAAATGCTATGTGGAAAGTGCCCTTATGGACATGTATGCTAAATGTGGGAAATTAGGTCTTGCTCACCAAATTTTTGAAATGATATCTGAAAAAGATTATGTTTGTTGGAATTCAATGATCACTAGTTGTTCTCAGAATGGTAGACTAGAGGAGTCGATAGATTTTTTTCGTAAGATGGGTATTTCGGGGGCCAAGTATGATTGCGTGAGCATATCCGCTGCTCTATCCGCGTGCGCGAACTTACCTGCACAGCATTACGGGAAAGAGATTCATGGTTTCATGATCAAGGGTTCATTTTGCTCTGATGTGCTCGCGGAGAGCGCCTTGATAGACATGTATGCTAAATGCGGAAGCTTAGATTCTGCTAGATATGTTTTTGAACAAATGCAAGATAAAAATGATGTTTCTTGGAATAGCATTATTGCTGCTTATGCAAGCCATGGCTGCCTTAAGGAATGCCTTTACCTTTTCCGTAAGATGATCGAAAACAATATTCAGCCTGATCACATTACCTTCCTCGCTGCAATATCTGTGTGTGGCCATGTTGGAGATGTTGATGAAGGAATCCGTTTATTTAACTCCATGACCAAAGAATATGGGATCCCTGCTAAAACAGAGCATTATGCGTGCATGGTTGATTTGTTTGGTCGAGCGGGGCGCTTAAACGAAGCATTTGAAACGATAAAGAGCATGCCATTTTCAGCTGATGCCGGCGTGTGGGGAACATTACTCGGAGCCTGCCGGGTTCATGGCAATGTTGAGCTTGCTAAAGTGGCTTCAACAAATCTTTTGGAGTTGGACCCACAAAATTCTGGTTATTATGTATTGCTTTCAAATACACTTGCTAATGCTGGAGAGTGGGGAAATGTGGTTAAAATACGAAGTTTAATGAAAGATAAAGGGGTACAGAAACTGCCTGGTTATAGCTGGATTGAGGTCAACAATTCAACTCATCTATTTGTTGCGGCTGATGGAAGTCACCCACAGTCTGCTCAAATTTACTCACTGCTGAAATTACTTCTTCAAGAACTGAACAGAGAGGGTTATGCTCCCCAGCCCTACCTCCAATTGCATCCTCAGGTGTCATCCTGAGATATTCCACACAAGTGCTGCAAGTAAAAAAGGCTAATTCATATGAGAAGGGAAGACTAGAGCATTGGAAACCGGAACGAGCCGGTGATATTGCAAGTGAGTAGCAAGGTTGGACCAAAATAGCGATACCACTAATAAAGCAAAAGTGAGTAACTATTTGACTGCCACAATCTAAAGATGCTACGTTTCAGATCTTTTATAAGTATAAGAAATCTCCTTGGACAGCATCTTTCTTAGGTGCTTCAGTTTGACTTGCCTTGAGAGATAAGATATACTTTTTAGTGTCCATCCGGAGCTTCATAGATTCCATTTGAATTGACCGCTGGGTATGTAACCGTGCTTCAGAGATCCCACTGTGCTGACGGCTGAGTGCTTATCAAGAGAAAAGGAAAAGAAAGATATTCTTTACTTTGGAGGTGGGGCAGATAACGACCGGCTGGTAAGAATAGCTGTCTGGCTGGAAGTATTTATCTTTTCTATTTGCTACTTCGACAAGTATTTTGTTGCTGCAGCCATTCACTCTGATTGAGATAAATGAGTTACTACTCAAGGATTAAAGACTCCATAAAAGAAATTGGTGTTTAGCTTCGTAAGCAAAAGCAAGCTTGTTTAGTTGGTTTGGCGTTTTAAGGCTTAGAAATTCTAGGATTATAATCTTATAAGATCAAAAGGCCTTAAAGATTTTTTTTTTTAAATAGTTTAGGATTTTCGACTTTTTAATAATTTTTGTTGATGTTGTCTTAGCGGGCTTTTTCTCATGCTCTCTGTATACATTACGAATGAAACGGCAATTTGCACCTGGCTAAAAACTATGGTTAGGCGTTTATTACTTGTAAAATCGATCGCTGGTCACTTAGTTAAATTGGTCACGTGTTATTTTTGTATCAACAATAAATTTTAATTGTTACATACGTGGTTATTGGTCTGTATTAATTTTTTATCCTATTTTTAAGCCTTAAAACGCATAAACCTACAAAACACATTTTGAGACTCATAAACCCACAAAACACATCTTATTTTTTTAGAAACCAGAAACAAACCGTTCAACTTTCCTCTTCACACAAGAAACCCCTAAACTCCTCCACACAAAATTTTTCCGTTCTTCATCGATTTTCGATCGTCCACCGCTGTCTCCTCCCTGAAACAAGTAAGCACGAGCCGTTCGACGACTTATCGTTTAGTTTACGCCGATCGATGAAAAAAGCACGAGTTATAGTAACCAGGTATGTCTCGAATTTCAAATATGTCTTTTTATGTGTTTTTGGTGATTTCCAAGTAAATGTTGCTGTTATTTTACGATCAACGTTGCTTATTTGTACTGAAATCACGTAGTTATGATCGTTAGTGGGTATTTTAGTTTTTGGATTTATCTTAGAGTACTAGTACTAACCTGAGAGTTGTTGGAAAAACATACCTGAGAGTTGTTTGTGACTCTATAATCTGAGAGTTGTTTGTGACTCTATAATCTGAGAGTTGTTTGGAAACATATCTGAGAGTTGTTTGCAACTATAAACTGAGACTTGTTTGAAAAACATATCTGAGAGTTGTTTGCAACTATAATCTGAGAGTTGTTTGCAGTTATAAGGTAGTTTTGTTGTTGTTCCCTTATGAAAGTTATTTGTTTATTATCTGAGAGTTGTTTGTGACTCTATAATCTGAGAGTTGTTTGTGACTCTATAATCTGAGAGTTGTTTGCAACTATAATCTGAGAGTTGTTTGCAGCTATAATGAAGTTTTGTTGTTGTTCCCTTATGTAAGTTGTTTGTTTATTATCTGAGAGTTGTTTGTGACTCTATAATCTGAGAGTTGTTTGCAACTATAATCTGAGAGTTGTTTGTAAATCTATTATCTGAGAGTTGTTTGCAACTATATACTAAGAGTTGTTTGCAACTCTATACTGGGAGTTGTTTTCAACTCTATTATTTGAGAGTTGTTTCAACTCTATAATCTGAGATTTGTTTGCAACTCTATTATCAATTCACAATGTCAGTAACCCGAGAGTTGTTGGAAAAACATACCTGAGAGTTGTTTGAAAATCATACTTGAGAGTTGTTTGTGACTCTATAATTTAAGAGTTGTTTGCAACTATAATCTTAGAGTTGTTTGTGACTCTATAATCTGAGAGTTGTTTGCAACTATACTATGAGAGTTGTTTGCAACTCTATTATCTGAGAGTTGTTTGCATCTATTATCTGAGAGTTGTTTGCAACTATAATCTGAGAGTTGTTTGCAACTTTATACTGGAAGTTGTTTTCAACTCTATTATTTGAGAGTTGTTTCACCTCTATAATCTAAGAGTTGTTTGCAACTTTATTATCTGAGATTTGTTTGCAACTCTATTGCAATTCTAAGTTTCTCAACATAATGTACACAACTCGAATCCTCATTTAACACAATTCGCATGAATTCCCTAAACAACTCGTATCTCTCTCAAGAATGCATGGACACATAAAAATCCTAGTCTATATATTATTTCACGTTCAAAATCAAAATTGAATACACTAAAAATTAGTATATAACTAGTTACAACGATTAACACTTTAGATTTGATAAGGGAATAATCCGCCAGAATTAATAGTAAAGGGTTAATTATAAATAGAAGTAAATTAATATGGTTGTAATAGAATTTACAACTTATTAAGGATTAATTTGTAAACAGTGTATTTGGTGAAGGACTGAAATAGAAATAAACCTAGCCCACCAAGGAAATTAATGGGTCCACCCTTCTTTACTATAAAAGGAGACCCATTATTCTTGGTAGGGGGGACATTATACATTATAATATTCTCTTTCACTTTCTCTCTCTGCACTCTCTCTCTAGCCACATCAGGTCCAAGATCTAATATTCTGCCTAGTCATTTATTCTCTCATCAAGATTTACATAATACCAAACAACTCTCGTTGTGTATGTTACAGATAATTCACATTATTACAAACGTAAAAATGTAACCTGTATCACGCATCCTCTTCCAAACAATTCGCATCATCTTCCAAACAACTAGCATCCTATATTACGCATGCCTGAACAACAATAATATCGAATCTATATATTGTTTCAAGCCCAAAACACACCAACATGCAATTCGAAATCCGTTAAAATGTAAAAAAAAGACACATTTTCGAGAGAAAATTATACCTGATAATTGTAACCCGTATTGTTTCTTCACCGGCCCGCATAAACTCAACGGCGAGTGGTGGAAGACTTCGTCGTTACTTGTTCCAGGAAGGGTACGACAGTCGACGGTCGAATTTTAGTAAAAAATGTCAGAGAGTACGCTGACTGAGGGTTGAGGGTTTGGGAGTTCGAAGGTTTGGGTATACGAACAGTCTACTAGAGAGAGAGAAATTAAAAAAAAGGTCTTGTTTAAGGTTTTAGTTTGCTACTACTAAAATATCTGATTGGGCTAAAAAACTAGAAAATGAGAAGAAAATAGAAAATTGACCTTATATACTAGATAGAGGATAGTGTATGTATTAAAAAAATATTAGGTATTAAGTGTGAGTTAAATAGTAGAAATTGGTATTAAGTAATAATAAAACAAAACTTGGATATTAGATTAAAATATAATAATTGAGTAGGTACTTAAGGTGCAATTTCTCTAAATTTTACTTGTTACATCTGTCGGCTTTCGACTAGATTGTGATTCGTGGCAGATAATAAGTAGTTTTTCTTGTTGTAATTTATAGAATTTTAAATTTTCAAATCTAAAATACCTTTATCTTGCCTTTTTCATTATTTATCTTAATTTTAAATTTTAGTACTTTTACTTGTTATTATTTTGTCATTTATTTTTAATTTTTTATTATTCAGTTTTGAATTTTGAATTTTATTATTCTTTATTTTTAAAAGAAATGATATTAGAGGTATCCATTCACAAACTGTATTATAATTATACCCTACGTAACCACTTCCAATTCCTGAACCAAAATTTCTTTCTCTATTTTATTTTTTTAAAGGTCCATATCTTTTAACCAGATCTTGGAAAAAATATTTGAAAGTATCATCCTCTCTGTCTTTTTAAGATGAACAAAACTAGATTCATTGATGATATTTTTTGAATTTTTTAAAAAATAAAATTTCACCAGTATCTTTGGAAATAAATTTTGAGAGTTCTTTCAAAATCAATCATGCGAGTTCTTTGAAAAATTAACAATGCTATTTTATTTGAAAAATCAACCATGCGAGTTCTTTGAAAAATCAATCATATGATAGTTCTTTAAAAAGTTAAACATGATAGTTCTTTGAATAACTAACAATGTTATTTTGTTCGAAAAATTAGTCATGCGAGTTCTTTGAAAAATCAATCATGTGAGTTTTTTAAAAAATTAGCAATGTTATTTTGTTTGAAAATCAATCATAAGAGTTCTTTGAAAAATTAAATATGCAAGTTCTTTGAAAAATCAATCATGATAGTTTTTTGGAAAAGTAAGCATGCGGGTTCTTTCAAAAATTAAGCATGCGAGTTCTTTGACAAATTAACAATGCTATTTTATTTGAAAAATCAACCATGCAAGTTCTTTGAAAAATCAATCATATGAGTCATTTTAAAAATTAAACATGTGAAAAATCAATCTTGCGCCTCATGATTGATTTTTCAAAGAACTCGCATGTTTAACTTTTCAAAGAACTCGCATGCTTAGCAATGTTAATTTTTTAAAGATCTCGCATGTTTAATTTTTCAAAAAACTCTCATATGATTGATTTTTAAAAGAACTCGCATGTTTAATTTTTTAAAAAGCTCGCATTGTTGATTTTTCAAACAAAATTGGACTGTTAATTTTGTACAGAACTCGCATGTTTAATTCTTTTTAAAGTTGCATGATTGATTTTCAAAGAACTCTCATGGTTAATTTTCAAAGAACTCGCATGTTACTCGTGAAGTTTTATTTTAAAAAATTCAAAAAATATTATAAATGGAATTAGTTTTGTTCATCTTTAAAAAAACAAAGGTGATGGTACTTTCGGGTATTTGTTTTTTCAAAGCTCCGGTTTGAAAGATATAAATATTTTAAAAAAATAAGAAATATAAATTTTGGTTCAAGAATTAGAAGTGGTTAGTTGGTCGGTGACGACGCGTGAATATTAAAGGCTAAAAATCAAGGTTAGTCATTGAGTTGGTCACGTATTTCAAAACAACCACTTATTTAATTTTTGTATCAAAACAGTCACTTTGTTTCACCAATGGTCACTAGTGTTGGTCTTTGTTTTGTTAGGGTAGCGACCAAAGTTCCACATCCCACATCGGTAAAACATGGGAAGGATCAATGGTATATAAGTGAGAACATATCTCAACTAGTATGAGGCCTTTTGGAAGTGGACCAAAAGCAAAGCCGTGCGGACCAGTGGGCCCAAAGCGGACAATATCATACTAGTGTTGAGATCGGTTGTGTTCTTACTTATATACGGAGGAGGAATATGCGGACCATACACTCATATTCCCAACATGTGGTATCAGAGCTCCAGGCCCAGACAGTACGCGATGTGGTGGGTGATGTGGGTGAAATTCTCTTACTTATATACGGAGGAGGTATATGCGGACCATACACTCATATTCCCAGTACGCGATGTGGTGGGACCATACACTCATATTCCCAACATGTGGTATCAGAGCTCCAGGCCCAGACAGTACGCGATGTGGTGGGTGATGTGGGTGAAATTCTCATTAGTCGAACATGATGAATTAGTAGTCATGCTCAAGATCCAACATGTGGTATCAGAGCTACACTCATATTCCCAACATGTGGTATCAGAGCTCCAGGCCCAGACAGTACGCGATGTGGTGGGTGATGTGGGTGAAATTCTCATTAGTCGAACATGATGAATTAGTAGTCATGCTCAAGATCCAACATGTGGTATCAGAGCTCCAGGCCTAGACAGTACGCGATGTGGTGGGTGATGTGGGTGAAATTCTTATTAGTCGAACATGATGAATTAGTAGTCATGCTCAAGATCCTTGTTTGGAGTGCCCGTGGCTTATCAAACAGTGTGGCTTGATTTGAGGCTCATCAAGCAGAGTGGCGCTTGATTTGAGGCTCATCAAGCAGAGTGGCGCTAAGGAACAAGGCAGGATGGTCGAGATCAGATAGATCCGCTGTAAAGGCTCTAGAGATCAGACAGCCCCAACTTGATTAGAGTGAGCGGATGGATGTCAATTGAGAGAAGGCTAAAGTGGTAGTTTGTTCGAGAGGAGGATTTGTTAGGGTAGCGACCAAAGTTCCACGTCCCACATCGGTAAAACATGGGAAGGATCAATGGTATATATGGTATATAAGTGACAACATATCTCAACTAGTATGAGGCCTTTTGGAAGTGGACGAAAAGCAAAGTCGTGCGGGCCAGTGGGTCCAAAGCGGACAATATCATACTAGTGTTGAGATCGGTTGTGTTCTTACTTATATACGGAGGCTAAATGTAAAAAAATCATAAATGTAAAAAAATATAACTTGAGTGGCAATTTCGAAATAAATATAATTTGAGTGACAATTTTGAAACAACTGAATTGGGAGTTATATAGATGAGGTTGATATTAAGTATACATAAATAATAGTTTGGGTATTGGATGACAATATAGTTTATGAGTAGGTATCTCTAGTATAATTTCCCAAAATATTTTAACAAAAATAAGTTATACTACGAAATATATTAGATTGGTCTAATTATAAAAAAACATAATTTTTAAGAGAAAAATTATCATTTTATTTTTATAAGAATAAAAAATTATTAAAAAAAACTAGAAATCTATTCACCATTTTTCATGCTTGATTTAGTTTATGTTTATGTTTATTTTTAATTGATTTTTGGATATAATCGAAATAGAGTTAGAATCGATTTAGTTAGCTAAAATTAGTTAAATGTAGGACTGAAATTGATTTGGTAATGATTTGAGGATTTAATGGATTTGGTTACTATTTAGTAACATATTTTGATAAATTTTTCGGGGGTTCTCGCGGTACTATGTTCTCGGATTTGGGGTTGTTCTTAGCACCGCCAGTGATGTTGTAATAGCACTGTCAGTCATGAAGTTATTTTAGGTGACCTTTCATAACAGTGGTGTAGACTAGAATTTTTTATTTCATTAAATAAATAAATTTATTATTAAGTTACACGTGAAACTCGTGAAATAAGTAAAATTTCAAAATATTTTATACCAAATTAAATATATTATTTAATTCACTAGATAAGTAAATTTTAAAATACTTTATGGTTAATTAAATATATAAATTTATTAGGAAAACAATTCAAGATTAACTTAAAACTAAAATAAGTAAATTTTAAAATATTTTATACCGAATTAAATACATTATATAATTCATTAAACAAGTAAATATTAAAATACTTTATGGCTAATTAAATAAATAGATTTATTAGAAAAAAAATTCAAGATTAACTAAAAACTGATTCTTGAACCTCCAAAAATCTAATCAAGAATTTCAAGATCAATACAAAGTGTCACTTGATCGGAAATGCATCATGGACTGGCTGGGCTCGGTTCTCACTGGCCACATGATGGGAGATAGCCTATCATTTAAACCACCACCACATCCGCTACCTTGAGACTCTTCTGAACCTAAAATTACTATCCATGTATACAAAAACAAAGGAGCAAGAACTAGTCAGAATAGAAAACAAAATTATTCAAAGGAAGATTTCTCACATCTGATAAAATAAAAATCCACCCCAAAACAAATGGAATATCTTCAATCTGAACCAAATCACTACAATCATAAATAACCTAATTTTTTATATCAAATCTCACCATAAAATTTTGGACCAGGCTTTGTTCACAATACCAACGTCAAAAGTTATGCAGGCATCAAAGGAGTCTTCAAAGGAATTAAAACATAGAAACGCACAAAGTAAATACTATGATCATCATAAATCCATCCAATTTTTATCTGAGGGCCAAGAAAGTTTACTTTCGATTCTAAACATATTTTCATTTGTAAATTTGTTACTGGTAGCCCTATATGGTTGTTTTTTAAAAGTTTCTAGATGAATTTGGATTTATTGGTGTTTCAATATATCTTGGTGGGATAATAGACACATATCACTAGAATTTGAGCAACTAGATGATTTGAATAAAATATGGAAGAGAAATGTATTGACTTTAGGAAATCAAACACTGAGAATTCTTAAATAGATTCCATTTTTTAACCCTAAGATTGAACATTCGATATCTCATGTATGGATATCCTTACCTAACTTACCTGAATATATGTTCAATAAGTATACCACCAACTTTATTGCAAAAATATTTGGAGAACCTGTTTCTAAGATTTTGACAGACAAAATTTGGGTTAGCTTTGGAGAAAAAAAGGGGGGTTAGACGAGAAATATTATATGGATCTATGCATGCTTATTGCTCTAACCGTTTTCACTTAGGCCATAATGTTCAAGAATTCAAAAAGCTTAATCCTGGTAAAGTTGAAGAAGACCTAAGGGTAAAACATGCTCAAGGACCTCATAATTCACTTCATCATGTAAACTGGATGGGGTCTTCTCTCTCTCCAAGAAACCCAAAATCCAAACCCTAAATCAAGACTTACCATTCGATGGCCGTCAATGAATTAAATCCCCAATCTATGGATTCACTAAAAAACCTCATCTTGAGGTCAATCTCTAAAAGCATCAAGAAGAACCTTCCTAAATCAAGATACCCATCAACCATAACAACTGGAATGCTCTAATCGAAGATTAAATGGTGCAATCCTCAATGGCTGAATACTATCCCCCATGAAATCAAGGCAAGGGACAACCAACAAAATATGAGATAGTCCAGTCTTCATCATCAATTGTATATTCGAAAAGGGTCCAATCTCTCTGCATGAAAGACATAAAGGTTACAATCGAGCTCGGCAAAAATCCTTTGCAGACGTGATAGAAAGTTCAATAAAGGAATTTAAACACAAAAATATCATAGACGAAGATAGAGAAGACTACAAATCAATTACATTACATGAAACAGATAAGGACATTCTCTCATCCATTTCTAAAATTACGTTAATTGCTAAGTTTTCCTTTAGGAGGCCGGCATTAGCAAATTTTAGGTCATACTTAACATCCTTTAGGTTCTGTGGTGCATATAGTGTCTCTCTTTGGAACTATAAGCATTTTTATTGAGTTTGATAATATTGATGATGTTAAGTATTTCTCGAAGAGAAATGTTAGATTAATTGATAAATATACCTTAAAAAGATTTAAATGGTAACCTCAATTTCATCCTAGACTGGAGTCTCATTTAACTTTAATCTGGATTTTGATGCCTAGGATATGAAAATATCTATATAACAATGTATTTGTTACTCATATTGATAAAGCAATATGATTTTCTTTAGCAGTATGGGTACCGCAAAAGAACCGTGCAAGCTTTAATCGTTGTTAACGTTGGATAGTAGCTAATGTCTCCAAAACTCTTCCAAACAAAATTTGGATTAGTTTTGGTGACAAAAATGGATTTTGGCAGGCCTATCACCTACGATCATAGGCCTGCTTATTGCAAAACTTTTAAAAGTTTAGGACATAATGCTTCATCTAGCAAAAAAGAATTCCATGAGAAACCTTTTTTTACATCAAACCCTTTATTAGCCCATGTCCTATATAAATTTATGAACAAACCTAAGAAACTTGGGTAAAGAAACTAAAATCTATGATTGTTGATTCAAAACAACAATCATCTCCCTTATCCCTTAAAGAAAATCAAACAAATTCATTGGAAATATAAAAATAAAATAAAATTATGGGAAAAATGAATATTCCACATTCATTCAACATGAATCTCCTACAATTGACCAGCCGTTAGCATCAAGCCAAAACAAAACATAAAATGTTTTAAGACCTTCTCAAACATTAAATAACATGGATAAAACTCTTACCTTTAACAAAGAGACGGAACCCCTTGATATATCTGACACAGAGGTGATTAAAGAATTCAATATATCTCTCCTGGTAAATTTTTTAATATATTTAATGAAGAGATCAACTCTGATAATGAGCATGAATCACCGAATATTAGACCAACCATTAGCCTTCCTTCATCCCCTGTCAGGAAAAAACCTGTTAAAAAAAATAACCAGCTAAAAAAGAGACTAAAATATTAATTAAATCATAAATTAAAAGTCTTAAAAGCAATTTAATAAATAAATATTTAAATTTTAAAGGATGTAACATATCCTCCCATCCAAATTCAAAATTACCATATCATTCCTAAACTGGAACGCAAGAGGAGTGGGAAACCTAGGAACAATAAGAAGAATAAAAATATAGTTAAATCACATCACATTGATTTCATAGCTCTTCAAGAGCCTATGATATCAGATGTTAATATTGACAAAGTAGTTGGTAAACTAGGTTTTGAAATTAATTTTGAAAATCTTAGTAATAAAATATGGATATTTTGGAGAATACAAACCAATTTTTTTGCACCCACGTTCCATCTTGTCCTCCTCGGCAAGATGAGTATTATCCACCACATGTTGGTCAGGCACAAGAGCCATCGAGTCGGCTTCCTGGTGGATCTACACCCTTCTTACAGTATTACGAAGCTCATCCTTATGTGCACGAACAACCATCTAATAGACCCAAGGCCATGTTCTCTTCTGGGTATGGTTTGTAATCAGGATCTAGCGGGCTGTATCCATATGATGGACCATTTGAGTCATCGAACCACACATTGAACCCTTAGTATCTCATTGTTGTTGTTCTCCTTGCACCGGTATCAATCTCTCACCGTCTGCTGCTTTGTACTTTTAGTCTGTCTATTTTATACACGTTTGACGCTATCGAGTTGTCATCGACAAAGATTATTTTCCACCACTGCATTTAACTCTGGTAAAAAAAAGGAGCAACTTATGCACCATTATTATCAATACAATCATCACCATGACGACCACCACTTGCAAAAACCACTATTTTTCCACCAGCACCGTTTATGCCAATATCTAGCTGTACTACTCCACCACATGTCGAAGCTATTCCACCATATATATATACCAAATATGGTCCACTACCATCACTACATCCAGATGTTGAGGATACTCCACCTCTAAGCAGTTGCTAGTGTCGCATAATAGAAAAATAGCGGTTGTCAAGTAGCTTAAGGCAAGTAGTGGACAAGATTAAAGTGATTATAGGCTTCAAACTTCCATTCAAATTCAAAATACGCATTTAGAGCATTCCATAATTGTAATAAGTTGTCACTTTATACTTTACAGCTCATTATCACGTTATCATCTCTTGTCGTCATATTTCTTCATTACTAATACATCCACACAAACTCTCATTATGCATATTACATAATATTATATGGTCCGTTATTTCAAGCATGTTCGTGCATGTACACACCTTTCATGTTCTACCATATCATACATGCACTATTTTGTAATGCTTGTACATACATTCAGTCTACACACAGTGGTATGGCACAAATGTGAACGCTATACTATGTCATTCTCTACTTGCATGCATATTTGCATGACACACTCATTTTAGACTGATATACATGGCATGCGATATTATAACAACATAAAAAAAATATAATGGTATTATACAGAGAATAAGTCACAAACAATAAATGGTGTAAGCAAGCGAGTAAAAACACAATGCAAATACACTATACAATAATGTTGAAGAGTAAACTTCATTCCATACTTATTCGAGAGTACCAGATTGCTTCGGTTGAAAATAATATAGTGTGTATAAGTGTTAAATCACCTAACTAGCAAGAGGCATTTTGGGAGTGTACCAAAGGAAAATTCGTGTGAGCCTTCGGGCCTAAAGCGGACGATATCTTGCTAGTATATGAGACACGTTTCATAACTACACATCTATTCTAACATGGTATCATAGTCATCTTAACAAATAACAACTTGACAAATACACACAGTACAGTACGTGTGCATACATTATATTGTCAACTGATCTCACACCCATATTGTTGCTTATAGATACTTTATGATTATAAAATATGTGAAAAGATATGCCTCTATTGAATGGTCTTTGGTCCCTCCACACAACATCCAGGCCTCCGTCGCTGTTATTTTGAAGATAAATCAGATTATCGGAAACACCATAGAAGGCTTATCGTCCATGCACAAATCCTTGGCGATACAACTGTGAGGTCGTTTACATTCAGTCGAGGGGTCATATGTGTTCGGTTGAGAAGTGATACAACTAATTTGTCGACTCTAACATAACTAATAAGTTTTCAGCATCCGATCAAAGGGTTATCTACATCCGGTCGAGAGGTCTTCTACATTCAACCGAGGGGTCATCTGTGTCCGGACGAGGGGTCATCTGCGTCCGGACGATGGGTCGTTTGTATCCAATCGAAAGGTCATCTGTATCTAGCCCAAGGGGTCGTTTGCGTCCGATCAAAGAGTCTTCTGTATCCGGTCGATGGGTCGTCCATATCATGTCGAGAGGTCATCTGCATCTGTCGATGGATCGTATGCATCTGGACGAGGGTCACATAAATTGTATGTTTTAATTTACCATGCAGAAATGTAGTAATAAAATCCATTTGATCTAGCTCAAAATTAAATGTAGAAAAAATTAGCGTTAGAGAACTGATGAAGGTTTGCATCAGGTTGAAGGGTCATCTACATCCAGTCGGAGGGGCATTACAACCAAAAGGTCAAATCCAACATAATAGAGAAGTTTTCTGCATACGATCGACGGGTCATCTGCATCCGGTGGAGGGGTCGTCTGCATCCGGTCGAGGGGTCGTCTTTATTCTGCCGAAGGATCGTCAGCATCCGTTCGAAGGGTCATCCACATCCAGCTGAGGGGTCGTCTGCATCCAACCAAGGGGTAATCTGCGTTCGGCCGAGGGGTTGTCTGCCTCTAATTAAAAGGTTATCTACATCTGGTATGCATCTGGTCAAGGATTTATTCGCATCCAAACGATGGGCCGTCTGTATCCGGTCGATATGTCGTCTACATCCAGCCGAGGGATCGTCTGCGTCCTGCATCCGGTCGAGGGGTCGTTTCACATCTTGGGCTAATGGGTTATTAAACTTGATCCAACTTCAAAATCCACCTGAAAGGCCCATGGGTCATTGATTATATATAAATACCCCAACCACTTTCATTAATAAGGCTGATCAGAATTTAATACAAGCATACACCTTAAATATCTCACTACGCTCCACCTTAAACATTAAATTCCCAATAAAATTTACTAAATTACCCTCAATCAGGAATAATCCACACCAGTTTACATTCGGTTGAATGATCTTCTGCATCTAGTCGAAGGTCGTTTGCATCTGATCGACAAGTCGTTTGCATTCTCCTGATGGGTCGTCTGCGTCTGGTCGAGGAGTCGTCTGCATCCAGTTGATGGGTCTTTTGTATACGGTCGATGGGTCGTCTGCATCTAATCGAGGGATTGTCTACATCTGGTCGAGGGATCGTTTGCATCCGGTTGATAGGTCATCTTCATCCGGTCGGTGTCATCTTTCTTTGGTCGATGGGTCATCTGTATCCAGACGATGTGTCGATGCACCTGCCGAAGGGTAGTCTGCAAAATTATAGAAGATCTCCTTTCAAATAAAAAAAATCCATCGAATTAAGTATGATTTTTATATACCCTCTAATTATATCTTCTAAATCATTCATACCGAACAATTCATCCTTCTCATATCGACCGAATGTTTGAAGGGTCATCTGCATCCAAACGAGGGGTGATCTGCATCCGTTTAATGGGTCGTCTGTATCCATTTGATGGGTCATCTTCATCCGGTCGAAGGGTTGTCTGCATCCGGCCGATGGGTCATCTGTATCCGACAAAGGGGTCGGTTGCATCCAGCCGATGGGTCGTCTGCATCCAGCCAAGGGGTTGTCTGCATCCGATCGAGAGGTCGTCTGTATCCGGTCGAAGAGTCGTTTGTATTCATTCGATGGGTCGTCTGCATTCGGGTAATGGGGCGTCTACATCCAACGGAGGGGTGCGTTCGACCGAGGGTTCGTTTGCATCCAACCGAGGGGTCATCTACGTCCAACAGAGGGTTCGTCTGTATCCGGTCTAATGTCGTCAGTATCCGGTCTAACTGTAGTTTGTATCCGGTCGAGGGTGCGTCCAACCGAGCGGTCGTCCGCATCCGGTTGATGGATCGTCTGCATCTGGTTGGGAGGTCGTTTGCATCCGACTGAGGGGTCGTCTACATCCGCTGGATGGACCATCTGCATCCAATCGAAGGGTCTCTGCATCTGGCCGAGGCATCATCTGCGTCCAACTGAAGGGTCGTCTACATTCAGTCGAGCGGTTGTCAGCGTCCGGTAGAGTCGTCGTTTGCGTCCTATTGAATCATGATCATATTATTCATTTAAAAATCAAGCATTTAATCTTGGATAAGGAATTTATAGTTATAGTGGTTTACGAAAAGTGTATTAGAGAGCAAAGATTGGTGCTTTGAGAAGCATTACAGAACTACCTGATAACTTAATATAATGTCTAGTTATGGGTGACTTCAATTTGCAATTACTAACTCTAAAAAAATGGTATGTTTCACATTATGCCTTAGGAGTATTGATGTTTTTAATAGCATTATATTAGATTTTTAATTGGAGGATGCATGTTTTACAGTCTCCAAGTTTACTTGCTCAAACAACTGAAAGTGGAAATGCTAGATAGAACCTTATATAACACTACTTGGCTTGAATATTTTGAGAATAAAATAGTTAAACATTTATCTAGGACTTGGTCAGATCATGCCCCTCTAGTTATCTCTATATCTACATAAACCAACTGACCTAAATCATCTTTCAAATTTCAGGAATATGTGGAAAATGCATCAGGCATAAGACACTAGAATTAAGCTAGAATGATGAATTGGTTGGTCCTCCTATAAATATCTCATAGAATATACATAAAAGGTTAAAATAAAAGCTTAAAAGATGGGATAAAGATATTTTTGGGAATATGTTTGACTCAATTGATCTAGCTGAAGAAGATATTAAATTTAGAGAGACTTGTTATGAGGATTCTAAGAGTTTTGAAGACAAAATGATCTTAACTAAATCTAATGTTAAACTACCTGCAATTATTGGCTAGAGAAGAGATATTTTTGGAGCAAAAAAGTAACACAAATTGGTTAAAGAACGAGATAGAAATACAACAAGCTTCTATAATTTGTTAAGAAAAAAGAAAGAAAAACAAAATAACTAAATAACTAAATAATTAGTTAAGAATCAAACACACTTATATTTAATTTATAAAAATAAAGATAAAAAATTAATTTTCGATTATATTGAAATTGTTTCATAGTTAATTAATGTATATTATTATGAACTAAATAATTATATAAAATAACAGATAAAATTAAAATTATTTTAATAGAATTTTGTAAACCATTTCATAAATAGATTAATTAATTATAGTATTTTATAATTAATTAAATAATTATACACAATCCACCATGATAGATTGTCTTCAATATTAGGTATCTCTGGTCACGGGTAACAAATACTATCGGTATCATTCAATTATATTGGTGGTACGGTATACATCGTCCGTAATCCTAATCTACATCTTCGGTGCCCTTAATTTACACTATCGGTGTTGGATCTCCGTACCGGTTTGTAAAAAAAAATATGAAAACGTGAAGAATTCTAATTGAAAATGTTATTGACGAGTTTCTCTTATAGTCAAATTAATTTCATCAATAAAGTTGTTATTTTTAATTTTATGATTTTTATCAAATTTGAATTAGAGTTATTTTTGTCTAGAAATATGAAAATTTGTTTTTCCCAAAAAAAAAGTTATGATTTTGAAAAAAAATGTTTGTTAAATGTTGTTGCTTTAAATGATTTTGATCAAAATTGTATGTTTGTTTCACAATATCTATTTCATTTACTAAGTTCCCCAAAAGAAATCAAAAAAAAATTGGTCGAAAAGTTAAAAAAAACAAAATACTAAGAATAAGATTCATTTTTTCGGAATCCCTTATCATTTTTTGGGAATATAGTTTAGCCAAATTCATACGAGAAAAACAAACAAAAATAGTTAAATAGGATTACCTAGATAGTTTAATAAGTTTAAGTTTTAAGTTTTTTTCCAAAATTAACAGGGTTACTAAATAGAATAACTTAGATTGAGTCATGTTGTTACATGGTATGGAATAAATTTATTAATTCGAGCCCCTCATAGTACCAATTAAGTTAAAAATTAAAAATAAATGGTAAAATAGTAAAAATAAATATAATCAAATTAAAAATTAAAATAAATAGTAAAAAATATTAAAAAATATATTTTACGTCTTAAAATTTGAAAGACTAAAGTTACAACAAAAATTATACACAGATTCAAGATAAAAAGCAAACACTAGAGAACTATGGTTTTTAGATATTAGAACTTTTACTGCTAAAAACTTTGGTTAGTCACCGGAATTAAGCACTTGTTTTAAAACTGCCACTCAAATTATATTTGTATCAAAATTGTTATTTAAAAAAATTACATTTTTTGTCATTGGTGGTGATAAAAAATGTAAAAAAATAAAATGACAATAATTGACCACTAATGCAATAAAATAATTGTTTTGATACAAAAGTTAGATAAATATCTGTTTTGAAACAAATAACATTGGATCACATTTTAGACTTCTAGACTTATTATTGGATTAATCCAGTTTATCACATTTTTAACTGTCGGTACTATTACCTTCGATCTTTTAGACTTAACATTTGATTAATCCAAAAAGGGTAAGAAAATAGGAGCTTCTCCAAGAAATAGAGTTCACAGTTCTTGATCTCCAAGAATTTCCCTAGCCTTCATCGAGTTTGATTCTCTCTATTGATCATCTCTATTGATCATTTCGTGTTGTTAATCTAGTTCTGATCCAATCTTGTTAAAAAAAATTCCTGAATTGTTTTGTCTCTCATTTAATGTTCTGAATCTCTGTCAAAATACAACAAACATAGTGCTACGATAGTGAATATCCAGAGCTCCCCAAGAGTTTGAAAGATTCCAATGAATCCAAGTCTTCAAAAACCAGTGCAGCTGCAAAATCGATTCTAACATGCTTCAACAAAACCTTTTCAGAATTTGTAAACCCATCAAAATCTTCAAACAACAAAGAAAACATGCAACCAACCTCAATTAACCACCGTAAATCCCATATCTCTCTCCAATTTAACAAAGAAACCAAAGACATTTTGGAAAACTCCCACAAATACACTCTTAGCACTAAGTTTACCCAAGGTATTCCAAAAAGACAGGATCTCAACCATTTCTTGGACATGAGGAAATTTTCAAGCGAAGTCAACGTTAGCAACTGGAACTCCAGACATCTTCGCATTGAATTTTCTCTAATGATGATATGTGTAAGTTGTGGTCTAAAACTATATGGAAAGTTGGAGACAATATCATGAGGCTTCTAAGATGGTCACCATATTTTAATCCAAAATATGAAAACCCCATTGTTCCTACCTGGATTCGCATCGAACATGTTCTTGAATACATGTTTTAGAGAGGAAATCATCAACTCGATTGCTGAAACGATTAGTACTCATTTGACAGCATGGATTCCCACTAAGAACAAAGCATTATTAAATGTCTTTTACGTTCAAATTGAACTAGATATTACCCAGAATCTTCAAGATGATGTTTGGGTAGGATTTAGAGCTAATGAAGGATGATGACTTCACGTTAGCTATAAAGACGATTCTACATACTGCAATTAGTGTTTCCATATTGGCCATGAAAATGGAAAATGCAAAAAGAAGACACCAAAAGCTTAAGAAATCATGTATGATACTAACTACCAAGAAAACAAAGATAGCAGTCATGACAGATTAATCCAGACCAAACCAACACTTCAATCTATCATAACAAAACCAGATCCTATAGAGAGAGAAAATCTACAAGTACAAAGGCCAGCCTATACACTAACTAAAAACAAAAACCAGAAATCTCTAGGCCACAAGAATCATACTCAACAAGAAAACTCAAGAATAAGCAATCAACTTCTAAAACATATTCAAATCATCCATGCGATTGACAATACTACAAATGATGAAGGAGTTATTGAGGCTATAAGAAACCTTGAAGATGACTATAGTGGCAATAAGGATAAAGATCTAGATATCAAAGACAAAGGGAATTACACATCTAACAACAAGAACTTCAGAAGCATTCCTCCCTCTCCTACCCTGAAAAATAAAGAGAATGGTCATAACTTTCAATATTTATTAATTAAGAGACTCAAAGAATCTAAACAAAGAAACAAAACCGAAAAAAGTATCCACAAGCCACTCTTCGGGCTTAACAAACAAAACAACCTCATCATGGTCATGATAAACATACTTAGCTGGAATTGAAGAGGTATTTCTAATAAATCTTCTTTGAGAAGACTCAAACACATCATTATCAAAGAAAAAATCGGTATTGTTATTATCTAGAAACCTATGTTTGGTTCAATCTCAATGTTACCATTGATCAGCCTCAACTAATTCATGCTGAGATCACCTACAATTACCTCAATAAAGCTGTCTTCTTCATTTATGTGTATGCAAAATATCAAAGATACATTAGAAAAGAGCTTTGGGCTAATCTTTCTAACATTTCTCTTAATGTCAAAGAGTGGATAGTCCTTGGGGACTTTAGCACTATCTCTAACCCGTCTGGACAAAAAGGTTGTGTTAAGTACAACACTAACAGTTATGATGACTTTAATGAATCCTTAAATCAATGCAACCTGGAACATGCTTGCTTCATAGGGAATAAATTCACTTGGACAACCAAAAAGAAATGAAAGCGTCTAGACAATGTCTAATACAACAATGACTGGATTGAATACTTCAAAAACACCATAATCAAACACCTTCCAAGAACTTGTTCTGATTATATGCATATATTGGTTTCTATCTCGTTAAATATAAGAAATATTGTTTTAAATTCCTTAACATGTGGTGCTTAAATGAATATTTCATTCTTTTTGTCAAAACTAATTGGTTGATTGAAATGCAAGGTAATCCTCTTAACAGGTTTTTGAACAAGCTCCAGAGACTAAAAATTACACTTAAAGGTTGTAATGAATATGTATTTGGAAATGTATTTAATAAAGTCTATGATGCATAAATTGAGGTCAATAAAATGGAAGAGCTACTAAGAGAGGAATACAATGACCTAAACAGAACTAATTGGTCCAAGGCAAATACTAGCCTGATTAATGCTCTAGCCCATGAGGAAGCTTACTGTACCAAAATACCTACTCAATATGATATGTGGAGACATAAACATAAAAATTTATTAAAATTATGCCAAAAGAAAGTCCATGAGAAACAAAATCATCAAATCAAATAAGCCTCCATCTGGATAACTGAAGCGGAGGAGATTAATAAATGAGCTGAAAATTACTTTAAGAGCATTATTTTTTACTATATCTATCTTAACTATATTTCTTGTCAAATCTCAGATGAAGTTGGATAAAATGATGCGTACGAGGGTAATGCATAATTGACACCCTCAACAACAACAAAACGCAACTCATGTGTCAACCGTGACAGCTTATCAAACACCCCATTACCATTCAACAAAACCAATATTTTTACCCTCAAGCGTTAATTTAAATAAGATCTTTACTAATTATGGTTAAGCCGAAGCCTGATCGGGTTGTTTTCGAGTAAGTAATTTCTTCATAAAAGGGTAGAACAATCAAAATAATAAGTGAAGTTGAAGTTGACATATAATTGAGATTACTAAAATGTAGTGGTTATATATGAAAAAGCTAAAAACTTTGTAGTATTTTGAAAGCCTTTTCCTATAGCCAAGCATTGAGAGAAAATAAACTCAGATAAATTTTACAAGTTTCATGATAATGTTGGTCACTTAATAATGGATTGTAGAAAACGTAAAGAAGAGAATTGGAATTTTATCTATGACAGAAATTTGATCAAGTTTTTAAAGGGTAAATATGGTCGAGTTAAAGTGAGGGAAAATCAAATCCAAAGTAGGCAGACTAGTGGTTTAGAGCTCTAAAGATATAAACCATAATGGTGGATTCAAAAAAAACTATGGTAATACTAGACATAACCGATTGATACATTTACCTCAACCCCAAATAAGATATTATATGCACCATTTTCAGAGGGGTCATGGCTCAATAAGGTGCTTGTTATTGCCTTTATCGTTCATAAATGTCTGTTTTATATTATATGAAGCAAGGTAAAGGTCATAAAAAGTAATTAAAATTTCGTTCGTGAGTGTTATACGACCTCTTTTTTCCTCGAATAGATAATAATTAAGTGGATCATCAGTCGAGGTTGACGAGATGAACGACCTTTGAGAGGCCACAAGTTTGGTAGTACCGGATGAAGATATTCAAAGTTTGAAGAAGAAGAAAAGATCTTAAAGGTCAAACAACCATTTTCAGATAACCTCCTAGCAGGGCCGGTTCTTATTAACAAAATTTGATGTATTTATGTGGAGAAAAGAGGATATGATGGGAATGTTTTCCCATATCATTTTTGGTAAATTATCTTTCAACCCTAATTTAGATTTACAAAGAAAAAAAGGTATGATTTTTACTTTCATAATTTGAAGGCTATAATGGTGGATGTTAACTGATTATTTAGTATGGGATACATTCGGGAATTGAACTACTCTGTATTGATATCAAACCAGACCCTCATCCGTAAAAAGTTCCAGAAAGCGGAGAATATTTGCAAATTTTATATATTTGAACAAATTATGCATGAATGACCCGTTCATAGTACCAAAAGTTGATCGGTTGGTATACTTTACGTCAGATAACAAGCATTTATCATTTATAGAGGCCTATACGAGGTATAGCGATATCCAAATGCACCATGGTGATAAAAAAAATAGCATTTTTGTTATGATTTGAGGTTTAAATTGCGATATGGTTATGATTTTTTGGTTGAAAAAATCTCTGTAACGTATCAAATTATAGTGAACACGGCTTTTGCAATTCAAATAGGTCGCAATGTTGAAGCCTATATTGATGAAATGTTGGTCAATAAATACAATGATGTAAATCATATAGCCGACCTCGTCGAAAGCCTCCAAAATATATGGGCACTTAACTTGAAGAATATTGAGAAGTGTGCCATTAGGGTACGTCACATAAGTTTCTCCATTACTTAGTTAATGAGAATAGGATAAAGGATAACCGTCACAACTATAAAATCTAACATTAATTACTCTCCACAAATGTATTAGATAAGTCCAAGTTTTGGCAGAGAGGTTAACAATTCTTATTACATTTATCTCTCGATCCTCTAACAACTTCTTTCAAGTATTGAATAAAGTTGGTTGCTTTAATTGGTCAAAATAGTGTGCTCTTGTGTATAACAAGATAAAAGATCACTTGTTCTTTCTAGAGATTCTATCAAGCATCTTCTAAAGAAGAATCTCTACATTTATTATGGGATAGATTTGTACTACGCCCGAACCCAAGTTGCTACGGAGCTCGACACATAATATGTCCATGCCCTAATATTATAAGAAAACTTGGGTAAAGCATAGTTTCATGTACCATAACTGAACCTTGGTGTATAAGGGTTCATGAACATATTTAAGCAACACATAATTTATTCAGCTATTAATACCAGCCAACCTGTGACATAATGGCACTAACTTTGTAATTAATGTAATAAGTTTATGATTTTCATACTTTAAATTGATAATCAAAGTATCGTACTATTCTTTTTATATATATATTTGATCTCCGTTAATCTTTGTTTAGCTTCATGAACTCTCTATAACTCTAGTAATCCTTATTAGAATCCACTCTACTAGTCCAAACAGAATCTAAACTCATCGTTAACGCCGTCTGCGGGAACCGAAATGTGCATATAATATTTTTTTCAAACACTAAATCACAAAAATTTATTTGACCATGATCGGTAAAGGAAAATACAAGCTCCATCATATTAAATCCTTCACTTCTTGTAGCCGCACTAATGTGAATTTTTTTATACCACTTTCATAACGCAAATCCTAATTTTCATATTATGCAAAGATATATTATTGTTTCCGCAATGTAAACCCTAGTTGTGATATCTTTGGTAATACTAAATGTTACCGCATAAGTGCAAACGATACTTGTCACCGCCTTAGCACATCATATTGAAAACGTCATCACTCAAACATCATCTGCAATTACAATGCCATGTGTGGCTACTATCAAAGAGGAGTTTAATATTGTGATCAAGTAACAGGTTACCATTATGCATCAAACCTAATGAGTCAGAGTTTATCTCACCATAATATGCTAGAGAGGTATTATATATATATATATATATATAGAGAGAGAGAGAGAGAAATATATGTAAATAAAGTAGGAATATTATATTATAAGAATAGATTGATGATTTTTCATCATTCTCATTAGAGTGGCAATCTGTATTTATAGTGACTAATGTAGGTCTTAGAGCTCTATTAACCTATACATAGAGATAGTCTCTTATTGGACTTGTTGATTAAAATTAATTAATACAACTAAACTATGCCCAAATTAAGGTTTCAAGCATAATAACAAAATTCTCTTAAAACTACCCCCTTATTTATAGCGAGATGGTAGAGGTTGGAATTCTAAGAGCCTATTGAAATGGCCCAAAGACGATGGTCCGGGCGTGCTGGGGTGTATTAGGCTAGATAAGCGATAAATGACGTTGGCGCAATTTTTTTTTGCTTGGAATAACATGACGACAACGGCTATTCGATGATGCTTACTCTTTAGGGCATACAGATCGAACTAACGTTTATTCTTATATTTGATATGCCTCAAGGATGTAAAAGCATCCATAATGTGATAGGATTGGTCCGCTTTGAAGCGACCGGTGATTAGACATGTTTGAAAACAAAGTTACTTTTCAAAGCTAGGTCTTTGCATTTTCCAAGACTAGGAATACGCACATTTTTCATGTGTTTTCTCCGTTATGAAATAAGAATAAACCTTTATAAAATCTTATAATGATTAGTACAATGGATAGCAAAAACACAACGTGACACCATTCTTTTATAAATAGACAATTTTCATTAATTCATTTCTCACAAACTTTCGAGAGAGAGAACTTATAACTTTGAAAAAGAGGGAATGTCAGTGCCGGCCACCGCGAATACAAATCTAATCGTTGCAAATCCTTACGTCTAATCCTCAGTTTGAATCCATTCGGTCATGCACTTCAAAACCATGGGCTGTTCATGAAGTATCACTTAGGTTCGTGTCTTTTTCTCACTTTTTGATATGCTTCGAGCCTCTAATGTGGATTATTTATTATAAAATGGTATTTTTGGTTTTTTGTTTAATAGGGTATTAACTTCTGATATAGAATATATAAAGATAAAAGAGGTGTGTGTATGTAGTTAAAATTATTAGAAAAAGTCAAACCTATTAAATGTGGTTGATTGGGGTATTTATACTCTTGGTTTTGTAATCCATGGGTCGTTCTCAAGGTTTCCAAAGCCAAAAACCATAAAGGTGTAACACTTAGATGAGTCACATTCCACTTGGCTCTATTGTCCATCAAAACTTTAGTTCAGAGTATGTGTGAATTACCCCTTCGGATTCTGTCCTAGTGGTCTTCCAAAATTATCCAACCGTATCACTAGCCCTTTAAGTTCTTTCAAAAAATATTTTGAAAGAGCTAACTATTAAAGAGAAGACCTAGATCATAATGTTTTAGAATTTCTATTTATCTAAGAGAAGACCTGGATCAGACCCGAAGGGCTTTTCTCTTAGTAAAAAAGAATCCAAAAGTCGGTTTAATGAAATGTTCGAATTACACATTTCAATTTCTAGTTCGACCTCTCAGTCGTTTTCCTCTAGGTACTTACACCTATCTTTAGAAAAAGCAAGTTACATAGGTTACTAGTCCCTAATTATTGGTTAGATGATTCATCTCCCCTATGTGAAGTACTTAAGTGTTTTCTCACATATATAAATACAACTGTTTTACTGTTTCTATTTATAGAGTGAGAAAAAAATTCAAATTTTAGTTTTTAGAGAGATCAAGCTTGAATCTTTTATTCGTTCATCGTTAGAGAGATTTTTATGTTCACAACTAGAACTGCTATAATCAAAAGAGGTTGTTTGAATTTATCTGAGTTAGAAAAATAAAGAAAGGAAGCAGAAATCGATGATGGGCTCTCTGCTTCTCCTGGTGGAGTGATTGGCCAAATAGTGTCGGAGCCAGACAAGAGTTCATCTTCCTCTAAAACCTTGGTATTTAAAAAAACTTCTTTTGTTCCAACTTTATCTATCCTAGATTCTGAATCCTCTGTTCAAATACATGCAAAGTCTTTTTCCAAAGAAAAAACAGTTTCAAGTGTCAAGAAACCTTCACCCTTCATTGTCATGGGGCCAAATGCTGAGAACACTACACCCTGAAAAGTTACTCGATTCTCTAAAGCAAAAAGTACCCCCTCCATCTTCAAAGAATGTTAGCTCAGGTGTAATAGAAACTTCTGTCCGAGTCTCTTCAGATCTGAATCCATCACTTCCCTATAATGAACCTACTCAAAAAGAGAAATAAACTAAATGTGCTAAATCGACCGATTAACGGCCAAACTTTATGGAGGGAAAAATAGAAGACTATGGGGAATATACCCCATTGGAAACATTTAGAAATAATAGAGATATCACAACAGTCTGGACTACCAGAGAAAAACTAGGGATGCCTAATACTGAAGCACTTCTAGAGTGCCTAGAGGGGAAAGTAGGGCCCAACTTCTACAATGTTAGTGTGAAGTACTTATTGTCCCTTCATAAATCTTTTATGTGTATACACATAATGCCAAATTGGATAGGATTAGGAGAAAATGGGGTTTTCCGGAGTCTGTCAAAGTGTGGATTCCCATCCTTCTGGAAACTCCGATGGACTGTAAAGTTGGGGAGATAGTAGTATACGCTGGGGTGTTGAACTGGGGTCTTTGTTTCCCCTTAGATCCAGAAGTAGTAAGGTATTTTCATTTGATAGAGCTTTGCCCAAACTAACTGAGTCCCAATGTTTGGTATACGTTGTTGGACAATATTATCGCTTCGAGACTGTCAAAGATGTTAATGCCCATGGAGCAGTTTGCTGTTGTGGCTAGCTTGTGTAGAAACACCATATCCTCTTCTATCATTACAATATGGGGACTGATTATAAAGTGGTAAACTATTTGTTGGAAGTAGAGAATCCATGGAGGATTTAGTTTCTCTACATAAGCGGGGTTCGGGAGAATGGAAAAAAGATCACCACCAAAGAGAATCCAAGCCAATTGACCAGATACTAAAAGAGCTCAAGTTAAATCTGTTTGGATTTTTTTTGCTAGTGTTTAGATTCCATCTTGATATACCGAACTGACCATTGTGTTTATTTTTTAGTATTTTCAAAAAAAATCAGAGCACCTGGATGTTGGGAACACCACCTTCACCAAATTAAATAAATGGGCTTTAGAGAAATGGGGTCTTGGCTTCCACAAATGCTTCACTGCTAGAAACATGGTGAGAGCCCACTTGTGGGACACAAGTGGAAACAAGGAGCTTACTTGGGAACAACTTACTACTCCCCTCATCGGAGATCATCCTCAAAAGGACGGTAATCTCTACTTGCCATCCCGGAATAAATCCCATAGTCATCTAGACAAGATAAAAAATAAGCAGAAGAAAAAAGAAGATGTTAACCCATCGCATCGGATTCCCGAAGCGGGTAGGTCGGATAATCTTGAAGGGATCAATGTTGGCCTGTAAGAGGCAGTTGCTGTAACGGTGGGTGAAACAGAAGGGTCAGATCATCCACCTCAAATTAAGAAAAAATTTCATAAGAGACGCAAAGAGGGTAGTGACCGAAGAGCTGGGAAAAATAAGAAGGTCACCATTTGGTCAGAGATAATACTCCGACCTACAACCGTTCCTCTTACTCTTCCAACTGAAGTTCCTTTACACAAAGTTGTTCAATGTGACCCCCTTTCTCCAGCGTTTCCTACAACCAATCATCCTACCTTTGAAGGTGAAGTTAATCTGGAAGAGCTAGGTAATATGTATTTCAGTGAGTTTGATAAGAAGGATTTGGACCGAACCTTCCCCCAAACAACCACCATAGCTAATGAAGTGATTTACGAAGGTGAATTTTTTGAAGTATTAAGTGAGTATGATACCTTGGGTCATGCAGTCTTGGGCTACATCAGGCCAGTAGTTGATCTGGAAAGACAAGTTAGAGCTCAGGCTAGAGACATTATTTCTCTTGGCACAACCAACCAGGACTTAAAGAATTCTCTTCAGGTAAATAGTAGAAAGAGGATATTTAGGCAAAACGAACCAGCAGCTAAGTACCAATTTGAAAAAAGCCAAGACTACCCAAAAAGACCTTCATACCTATTATTCCAAACTGGAAACAACTACTTCTAAAGAGATTAAGTCTTTGAAGGGTCAGCAAACCATTGATGCATGCACCATTAGCTCTTTATCTTAAGAGAAATGAAAGTTAGAGAAACTTCTTAAAGAGAATGAAGAAGAAATTAATTCTCTAAAGCAGACTCAAGAGATAGCTGCAGCAGTGGAGAAGTATATCGCTGGTGTGGTGGACTTCATAGAAAATAAGGATGAGGGTATCAAAGCGGATATGGTTTTTTTATTTCATAAGACCTTTCCAAATAAGAACCTTAGAGCCATGTGGAAGTTCGTACCATACGATGAGATACTTTTCCATAGCATGCCCTATGGTGATAAACATGGTGTTTCTTCACCAAGTGGGTTTGACTCTGATGAAGGGTCGATGAAAGTTCAAGTATTGACTGCAAGAATTTCAAACAAGAGGAAGATGAAGGAAAAAAAACAAGATAAAAATGAAGGTAAGCAAAAAACCCGAAGGGAACGAGCCCTAAGGTTGTTGTATTTTCAGTTTTGTGTTTGAAACTAAAGTTCTTGGATGGACAAGGCATTTTATATAATGGTGGATCAGACATGTTTTGATGATTCGATCAGTTTCTAAAGTTGTGTTTTCTTCACATGCATTTCTCTCTCTTGCATTTTTATATACTTTAAAAGTGGTACAAGTGGATGATCCCAATATGGTAGTCTAAAAAATTTAAATTTTAACCATTCTGATCTATTCACAAGTATTTCATTTCAGGGGTAAAGATTTTTAATGGGTATTTAATATTTCTGATGTATTTAACTAATGTCTAATTCACCCGATCAGTTCAACAATGTTTCTTTTGAAAATCGAAGGTATTTAATAGGCATTTAGTTCACCCGATCACTTCAAAGATATTTTATTTTAAGGCCGAAGTTGTTTAATAGGTGTTTAATTTTTCCGACCTCTTCGTATCCGCTATAATTCTTTAAAAATGTATAAGATAATATTCATTTAAAATCGGACACCTCATTGAAACCTCCCCGCTCCACCATGGTAAGAAAGAGTATGCCCCAAATATTTACATTAAAGTATGACATAATAAATATTTATAAGAAGATTTTATTCTAAGTACAACCTAAGATGCTTAATGTTCCATGGGTGTTTCAACATTTTATCGTTTTTGTCTGGAAGTCTGTATGTCTATTGTTTGATTCTTTCACACACCACAGTTTTCCAAAAACAATTTCCTTAGTATGTAAAAAGACTTTTCTTAACACTTGGTCCCCTATTTGGAAATCTCTTCTTTTTTACTTAGGATGCAAACCTACTATACTCCTCATCAAACCTTGATAGTGTGTTATTCTCAAATGAGCCTTTACTCTTCTTTCATCAATCGGATTCAGTTAATTCATTACCAACATATCATTAGCTTGTTCGGAATAATTTTGTATCCAAAATTAGGGTAGCGTAAATTCTATGGAGTTGATTGTATCCATGCCATAAACAAGAGCAAAAGAGGACTCTTGAGTAGCTGTACGAGGAGTAGTTTGGTAGGCCCATAATACTTCTTGCAAATAGATCGTCTATTTTCTTGCAGCTCCTTCCAAATTATTTTTTAACCCTGTCAAAATTTTCTTGCAAATAAGAATTTATGGATATACTTCAGAATAGGCTATGGTAGCTAAAGAATCTGCCTTAGTATTGCCCGATCTAGGGATATGTTCATATCGGACGCTTTTAAAACTCATGGCTACTTTTTTAAGGACTTATAGATACTTTACCAACTGATTTTTTTTGTTTCAGCCTATCCCTGAGCCTGATGAATAAGTAATTGAAAATCACTTACTAATCAGACTCTTTTTGCTCAACATAATTGAGCTAACCTTAAAGCAGATATAGTCGCTTCGTATTCTGATTCATTATTGGATGCCTTGAAACCAAAACATATGTCTTGGTACATAGTGTCATCATAAGGGGAGGTTAAGCAGACTATAACTCCACACGCCATCGTGCTAGATCCACTGTCTGTTCGGATTACCCATTCTTTCTTAACCATGTTTTCTTTAGCTCCCTCGTAAGGCCTTTCAGCATGAAATTCTACCCAAAAATCAGCTATAGCTTGAGTCTTAATTGCACTTCAAGGTGCAAAATCAATATAATAATCCTCAAGCTCGACTGACCACTTAGTTCTTCTTCCCGATATGTCAGCTTTCTGTACAACATTCTTTAAAGGGAAAGACGTTTGAACTGTGATTGAATGTGCTTGAAAGTAAGGCCTCATTTTTATGGCTGTTATCACTAATACTAGAGCTAGCTTTTCTAATTTCAAATACTTTTTATCCGCTTCCAACAAACTTTTGCTTATGTAATACACCAGACGGGGGTAATTATCCATTTCCCTTACTAACACAACACTTACTGCATATTATGATACAACTAAATACATATAAAGTTTCTTTCCTTTAAATGGTTTGAACAAGGTCTTGGGCGAAGATAAGTACTTTTTTATTTCAAGAAAGGCTTGATCACATTGTGGAGAATAATTAAAATCCTTAGCATTACTCACAACTTGGAAGAACTGACCACACTTGTCCGATGATCTTGAAATAAACCGATTCAACGCAGCCAAACACTCGGTCAGTATATGAACTTCTTTAGTATTTAGATGGGGATCCATGGGTAATAAAGCATTTAACTAATCTGGATCGGCTTGAATCCTTTTTTCACTTATGATATATCCCAAAAAACTTGCCAGATCGGACTCCAAAAGTACATTTCTCAGGATTTAACTTCAAGTTGATAGCATCTAAGTTAGAAAAAAATTCTTGAAGATTAAATATATGATCTTCTTCCTTGATTCTCTTCACCGTCATGTCATCTATATATACTTCCATAACTCTGCCAATTTGGCTAGCAAATGTTTTATTTACCAACCACTGATAAGTAGCTCACGCATTCTTCAACCCAAATGGCATCACCTTATAGCAATGAAGACCTCTATCAGTAATAAGCATAGTATGATCCTGATCGTTTGGATCCACCTATATCTGATTATACCCTGAAAAGGCATCCATGAAGGATAACAACTTATTGCCTGATGTAGAATCCACTAACTGATTTATACGAAGCACTAGAAAGGGATCTTTAGGACATTCTCTGTTAAGATCAGTGAAGTCAATACACATGCACCATTTTTCATTCTTTTTCTTAACCAAAACAGGATTAGCTGTCCATAAAGGGTATTGAGACTCTTTGATATGGCCCATCTTGGTCAGCCGATCAACTTCTTGCACTATCACATCGGTTTTTTCTTTGGAAAAAAATCCTCATTCTCTATACTACTGGTCCAACATCATATCAGAATGATAATTTGGGCATGTCACCTCGGCTGGTACTCCAGTTACATCATCATTTCCCCATGCAAACACGTGTAAATTGTTAGATAAGAAGGACAATAAATTTTGTTTCACATTTAATGGTAATTTAGTTCCAATCCTAACACTTTTACCTTCTGCCATGCAATGAATTTTAACTTCTTCAACAATATAACGGCACTGGGAGCCTTTTTCGGATTATCTATTTCATTCTGATTGGTGGAAGGCTCCATTGGTTGTTATTCCTTGTTAATCTTAACCACCTCTAGTAACTTTGAGATAAGGGCTGTCACATAGCACTCTCTAGCAACTTTCTGGCTGATTTGTACAACATCCACTTGTCATTCCACAACATATTTTAAACATTTGTGGACAGTAGAGACCACTACATACATCCTAGAGAGCCAAGATCTTCCGAATATGGCATTGTAGGATGTTGAGAAATCGACCACAAGAAATAACACTCTTACCATTTCTTTAAATGGTTCTTTTCCCATTAGTAATTCCTCTTCGGATTCACCGATGGCATCGGCTGAAATCCCAGTAAAACTTAAAAATAGTTATATTTGATCGTTGGATAACTGAGGGATTCATCATTTGTCTATAAGTAGTTAGAAATAACACGTTTGCCGAACTATCCGTGTCAATCAGGATCCGTCGTATGTCATTTTCCTCAAGTGATGCTCCTATTACCACAACATCTTCATCTGGACCTGGTTATCTCTTAAGTCGTCTTCATCAAAGACTATGAAAGGAACATGAGTTTGGTAAAGGTGTGTGGACATATTTCTTTCCAACTGAGTAGTTAAACTATTGACATTCCTTTTTCTTGAAAAATTTGAGGGTGATGTTGCAGTGTATCCCCCAAATATGGTTAATGATTCAAAAAACTTCACCAGATCGGAAACCGTGACAGAATCACCTACAATTACCTCCACCTGATTCGTATTAGGATCAGGATCAAGATATTTGGTATCCACATCAAATCTTTCAACAATCATCATGGCTTCCTCTTTCTAGATGTCCTGGAAAGGGTTGAGGAAGTCGTTTGGGGGGCATTAGCATTGGATTGAATGTTGTCTGGTCTACTACGTCCTTGTCTTTTAACAAAAGCACCCAATTTTCCCCTCTCATTGAGATTTTAAAATTCTCGTTTCAGTGTTATATAATCATGTGTGTCATGACCCACATCATTGTGATAATTTACAGAAGTGGGTACTTCGAGTCTTTCTAGCGGATTGTAGTGGAGTTGGCCTTTTAAAATGCACATCATTCTTAGTTTTATCATATATTTTTGCCACACTTTCTCCCAACTCAGCAAACCATTGGGGCTGAACCCAAGGGCCTCTCTTGCTTCTAACCTGCTGGTTTTGATTGGAGTGATTTTGTCTGGACCGATGGGATCCATATCAGAATTCTTTTGACTTCTAATTGACAATAGGTTGGAATTGAGTTGTCCCTTGCAGAGTTGATATTGTAGTAACAGATCTGTTCTGACGAGGCACTCTAAACTTCTTAGTTTCTTCAACCGTAATCTGTTTCCCAACTTGGTTTAATAACCCTCCAAAAGTCATTGTTTTTTTTCGGGTTACTAAATCAGTTAAATTTACCAGATTCAAACCTTGTCTTAAATAGGAAATTGTCACATGTTCAAAATAATCAGCAAGCCCATTCTTGGTGTTCACAAACCTACTGATATAATATTTCAAAAATTTGTTTGGCTTTTGGGAACAATGAATAATAGTATCACCATTCATTTTAAGCTTTTTGTTTCCAAAAAATTGTCTCTAGAACGCCACACAGAACATGTCAAAATTCTTAATAGATCCCCGAGGGAGACTATTATACCATTTAAAGGAACTTTCCTAAAATGTTTGCGAGAAAGCTCTGCATAACAGTTTATCATTATCGTCAAATTTTATCATAAAGTTTTTAAATTGCTCGAGATGGTTGTTCAGATCTTTACTTTTATTGTACTTTCTATCTATGAGCTATCAAATAGTTTAGGAAGATGTATGAATAGTATTTTCGAGGATAGTGGTGATTGTCTCCAATTGTGGTTAAAGCTAAATACAGTATCTTCATCGGATGTAGCAAAGATACATGGTTCAGATTAAATAGCAAAGGGATCAAGCGGTAGATAATTAATGTGTTGATCAGCCGAACCCTTCACTTTCCCATGGTACTTGTTCTTTTTTATTCTCCCCTTTCTGTCTTTTTTTCTTAAATGTTTCTTGGTGAGCTTTAATTTATTCTTCAAGCGGGCCTCATCACTACTGGATGAAAATGACTCCTCAAAGTTTGAGTTATTTGACGAAGTGTCAGAAGACTTGAAGTGGAACTCACAACTCGTTTAGACTGATATATTTTATTAGAGCTGATATGAGTCTTTGTGGATAGCTTATTGTCAGCAGGCTCATCTGGGGGCTGAAGCCTAGACGCATCAGACTTTTCTTTTACTCATTTTCATCTTGTTTTGGGCCCTTAAAGCTTCAGTTTCAGCCCTCAGTTGATCACGTTCATCTTGCAGGAACTGTCTTTCATCTGGATTGTGGCAAAATATATTGTCATGGGTCATTTTTTCCCTTTCTAGAAGTGGAGCCTCAACCCATGGAGGTGGAACATCCTGTATGTTAAGATCCATGCCTTAATGATATCTGAACCATCCTTCCTACTAATTGGTTTTGAACTCGTTATTCAGGAACCTTCGCCTCCCACTGTGGTCGCCAATTTAGTGTGGCTTATTACTGATCAAAGGGTATTTTTGGTTTTCTGTTTAATAAATTATTAACTTTTGATATAGAAGATAGAAAGATAAAAGAGGTGTGTGTATGTAGTCAAGATTATTAGAAAATGTCCAACCCTATTAAATGTGGTTTGTTAGGGTATGTAGACTCTTGGTTTGTGACCCATGGGCCGTTCAGATCGGATCTTGGACTCAGATCCATCTCAAGGTTTCCAAAGCCCAAAATCATAAATGTGTAGCACTCGGCTGAGTCACATTCCACTTGGGTCTATTATCCATCGAAACTTTAGTGTAGAGTATAGTGGTCTTCCAAAAATATATAACCATAATCCTAACACGGATTATAACCTAGTGGTTAGTGATGACGCGACATAAATAGAAGAATAAGCAACAATAGATGAAACCCTAAATCAAGGGTAACATGATGAAACCTTAATCTAAGGGCAACAAAGATTGAAATTTTCAGAGATAAAAATATATTATTCCAAAAACTTAAAATAACTTAAGGCATTTGAGGCTTTATATAAGAGCTTCTCAAAACCATAAATTAGAATACAATGAAATAAAATAAAATAAAATAAAATCTTAATATAATTAGATTTGATTTAAATACATAAGATACTTGAATAATATAAAACAAAATTTTAAAAGATTTCTTTTTGGACCTTCTGGGCTACATCAACCTCTCCTGGATGACAAGAATTCGTCCTCGAATTCACAGCACCATCACCATCAACAACCAAAATTATTTTATTTTATTTTTTTCAATTTTTACATTGAGAATTATAATTGTTGACCTTATCGGAATAAGATAAATTCTTCTTGAGTGTTCCTTATTCAAAGTCACATTGAAGCCATCTGATTGATGAGAAAAATTGGTTTCGAAAACCTTTTCATAGCTTGAAGACAACATCCCCATGTCCAGTTGATGGAAAAAGATGGTTTTGAAAACTTTTTCATAGCATGAGACAGCATCTCGATAAGAAATTTTTACCTTGATTCGACGATTGGTAGCCAATTTAAACTCCTTCAGTAACCGGTCAATACGATCGTCATTGAAACGGTTGGTATGCCCCCTCATACTCAAATGATTTTCCCGATCTTCATGACCATGTGTGTTGTTCTCTTCTTTAAACCTTGAATCAGAATAGTCAGGCTTTAGAAACATGTTTCCCCAAAGTAGGAACTGAGACTCCGATACCAAACTGATGACGCGGTGGAAATAGAAGAAGAAGCAACAATAGATGATACTCTAATTCAAGGGTAACATGATGAAACCCTAATCTAAGGGCAACAAAGATTGAAATTTTCAGAGATAAAAATATATTATTCCAAAAACTTAAAATAACTTAACGCATTTGAGGCTTTATATAAGAGCTTCTCAAAACCCTAAATTAGAATAAAAAGAAATAAAATAAAAATTCTAAAATAAAAATAAAATAAAATAAAATAAATCTTAATATAATTAGATTTGATTTAAATACATAAAATATTTGAATAAAATAAAATAAAATTAAAAAGGTTTCTTTTTGGACTTTCTGGGCTACATCAGTTAGTCATCGCATCTTCGTGCCACCATAATCCTAAGTCTCTTTCAATGTGGCTTTAACCTAAGACACAGTAAACGAACGCCTCAAAGAGCGGTTGTTCAATCCTAATTTTACCAATATTTTTCCATTCTTTCATTTCTATAATACAAGAAATTGCTCTATGGATAATTTAGGTATCAACAACATGATCACTAGCAAAAAAAAATCGTCGGAAACCTCTGAGTAGTAAATCTCAAACTAAATATGTATAGTGTACCTTTATATTCCACTATGGGAAATTCTTGGGGTATTTGGTCATCAAAATAAGAAATAAGGCAAACTTAATTCTGCTAGAAAATCTAGCGATGTTGAGACCACCGCAATCTATAAAGAAAGATTCAAATCTTCATCGATTAGTTGACTACCTTTAACCGTTTTGTTTCTTAATCCCTTAAAAATATGCACCATTATTCAAAGTAATCAATGATGTTTGACATTCAAATATAAACTTGAATGTAGAGCAGAGGGCTGAAAATCCTCGTGTCACCAGTTCAAATCTGGTTCCTGGCATCGGGATAGCTCAGTTGGTAGATGTGAAAATACGGTCTAGAACATCAAATATCGCATACCTTCCCAAAGTTGTCACATGGCTGAACTCAGGTGACACTTTTTACTTATCTATGGAAATTATACGACAACCATGTAAGTACATTTCTAATGAAAAATGAAGCAAACATATACCAAGTTACATATTACGTCAGTAAATCTCTCTTTGCTGCCAATATTCGGTGTCTACTTCAGTAGGAGCTCACCCTCCTTTTAGTAGTGACAACTAAAAAAACGAGTTCGTACTTCTGAAGCCACATCATTGGGGTCCAAACATATCTCATTTTGAGGAACGTTCTCTAAATCTTGACATCTCAGACAGGCTAACACAAAGGTCTATAGAGTTGAAATATTTAATAACTATCAGAGCTCAGGATTTTGCAAGTTTCCTCACTGAGTTACAGGTCAAGCGACATACTTCTTCGAACTCTGATCTTGAATAATTATGAACAGTTTGTATGAATAAGGGCTTAAATAGTTAAAGATTCAATGTTAGTATCCAATTTACATATTCTCTACATGAGTATCTTCACAAATCCATCCAATTTGGATTCCATGTGTCAAATAATACGGTCGAGTATGAAGTTACGATATTGGGGTAATGACTTGCCCAAATATGTGGGACAAAACGTATAATATTTCTCACTAACTCTTAATTTATAGTAAAACATGCTTTGGGACATGATAAATCGAAAAAAGATAACTTCATTCTTTATCTACCATTACTATGGGTTGAGACCCAAATTTAAACAAGTACAGTATGAACAAGTATCGTGGGCTGAAAATGAGATAGTTGGCACATTGGCTTCTACAAGAAGTATTGATTCTTAAAATATGGGTTATTATCCAAGATTCATCCACCATCTAAAAGATGAGTAACGTTGAGCCCTTCAAAATATCTTATGAGGCTGTGACCATTGACAAGCCATACAATTGGCGAACCCTGATATGAGCTTACCTTTGCAAGGGACGCTCCCAACTGACTATGCTGAAGCTACAAGTGTAAAACTACCGATATGGTTTGTAGTTCAGATAAATCTCACCCTTATTATAATCCAAAGCGGGGACCTGATTTAAGATAAGGTTTCTACCTTTACTATTGGTGAGGATAAAAGTAGCTTGAGGGTAGGCTGGTAATTTTATGTGGAGTTTTAAGGCGGCGTAAGGGTGTTTCACGGTGGTGTGGTGGTGTCTAAAGGTGTTTTAAGATATTTCAGGGTGTTTCAAAGTGTTTCAATGGGGGAGAGAGAATTAAGCAGCCTGGCAGCAGTTAATTTTTCTTACCCATAGTTAATGCTGGTGGTTGGATATTTATAGTGTGAAATTTGGGCCCTTATGGGCTTTCGGGTCAAGTTTAGTGGACCCGGGTCATGTTTAAAGACCCACAAGTTTTAAGTAAGTGAATAGACAGCTTAGTCAGATAGTGTTTAAGTATTTTAGTACTTTAGTCATAGTTCGAACTGCCTTATGCTTGCAGTGTTCAACATCACCTGTCCGGTTCAATCAGTCCTGTTCGAACTGAAGTCATGGGGTCTGTCCGAATTTACGGGGTGACTTTACTTTGGACTACCCTTCCGGGGAGCTCTTCGAATTCGGACTCATCAGGAGCCCCTTTTTTAGGTATTTGAACAAGTGTCCTTGTTAAAGAACTAAAAAACAGTCCGATTGGAGAAGTGGTCTTCCAATTCGAAGAGAGTTGAGACAGGCCCGGACAGCCCAACCGTTACGAATTCCAAACGGTTCTTTGTCAGAGGTAGTGGGACACGTGTCACCCTCTGGTTGGTCACTCCAGCCGTTTTTCTACCTCGAAAATTACACCACTTTATTGAACAGGTAACTTCTTTAAATGGTTTTGATGTCGTCAGCGCCGTCTTTTAATCATTACCCAACCTTTCGGATTCTCCTAGGAATCAAACCCCTTTTTTACATTTACTATAAATACTATTCATCTTTCACAGTCTCATTTTCACTTTGCCATTTTACTCAAAAACTTCATCTCTCTAAAACCTTAAGATTTCCTTAATCGTTTTATGTTCACAGCAAGAACAGCTCTAATCAAGGGTGGCTGGCTCAATCTTTCAGAACTAGAGAAAGCTCAAAGGGTTGAAAAAGAGAAGAGACTTGCAGCAGGGCTTCCAGCGTCGCCTGTTGAAAAACCAGCCCCTTTAATCGAAGAATCTGATAGAGGTTCATCGTCTTCGAAAGGTACGAAACCTAGAAAATTCTTTCAATCAACACTCTCCCCAATAGTTTCTGGCTCATCAGTCCAAGAGTCAATCCCCACCGTCGAACCGGGGGTAGCTGTTACCAGTGTTAGGAAGAAAACTACTTTTATTGCTATGGGGTCCGACTCCGATCATTCTCCAGACAAGCTGATCATGAAAAGACCAAGTAGACTGGTCAAGGGACTCTCCTCAAAAAATACCAGTGAGTCAGGGTCCGGGACAACTGTTAGAACCCTCCGGGAGAGGCCGGTTGGTCCGGAGGCTAGCAGTCCACTACCTCCTAAGGAAACTTCGACCTCAGAAGCTCAAACTGAGGCGAGGACCCAGAAAAATACAACGAGCCGCCAGTCCGGAGGATCAGCTGTACCAAGCTTCATCCCTCCCCGGGCTGTTTCTGTAGAAGCTCCCCCAACAGTAATGGAGGAGAGGATGGAAGACTCCACTGAGGAGGTCAGGTTTGAGTCCGAGTCTTCCGGACAAGCTGAAACTGCAATAGTTGTTGCCAAGAAAGGCAAAGAGGATTTGTACCTGAGCCGTCCGGATCTGCCGGAGAGCCTTGAAGGGAAAGTTGGGCCCTGCTTTCACAAGGTAGAGTTTAAGTATCTCTTATCTTTGTTAAAAACCAAGTACATGTTTATTCATACTAGAGACTTGGGACGGCTTCGCACTAAGTGGGGGATCCCTGAAAACGTAAAGATCCGAATTCCCATCGATCCGGAGACACCGATGGATTGCAAGAGAAACGAGATTGTCTTTTTTACAGAGCTGTTCAATTGGGGACTCAGGTTCCCATTGGATCCGGAGATAGTACGCTATTTCCACTTAGTCAAGCTATGTCCATCGCAGCTGAGCCCCAACGGATGGTACACCCTGATGTCATGCATTATGGCATCCAGGCTGTCCGGAATCCCTCTTCCCATGGAAGAGTTTGCTGCTGTGGCGAGTCTATGCAAACATCACCAGTTCCCCTTTTATCACTTTAATATGGGGAACAATCTGAAAGCTGTCGATGACCTCCTGGAATCGGAGAGCAAATGGAGGAGCCAATTTTTGTTTGTTAATGGCTCATGGGAGAATGGGAAGAAGATTAAGGTTGGGGAGAATCCTAGCCTTCTTCGAAGCAGATGGAGAAGCGATCGTAAGTGCTTTCCTTAAGTTTCTATTTGAATCTTCCCTTCTTTAATCTTTCACTAACTGGTCATTCTTTTGTTTTGTTAGAACTGCCAAAAGAGTTCGGAGATTATCTGAAAGCCGGACAGGATACTTGTGGCAAGATAAATGCATGGGCCACAGAGAACTGGGAGAACCGGTTTCACAAGGCTTTCACTCCGGGAAACTTAGCTAGATCTCACCTGTGGAACACCACAGGTCGGAGGGATTTAACATGGGAGGAGTTCTCAACCCCTCCTGATGATGACATAGTGCTGAGAAGGTCTCACGAGCTAGATGGGACCCTTTTCCTCCCTCTCCGGGCCAAAGCCCCAAGTAAGATACGGAGAAAAAGGATCTAACTGACACAGAGGTGCCAGTCCCAGCTCAAGTTGATGCAAACCTTCTACAAGTGGTAGAAGTGGAAAGTAAGAGACACGGAGAGACTCCCTCAAAACCTCTAAGGGCCTCCAAACGAACTCGCAAGCAAGCAAGCGATAGTGCTGACAGAGAAGTAAAAAAGAAGAAGACTTCTCAAGAAGAAGAGTTCGCTGTCCGGGATCCGGAGCCCACTTTCCCAATTGATCCTACATTAGCTGAGGAGATCCCAGAAAATCTTAACGAAGGGATTCCAAGGGAACTCCATACTGATGAGATTGAAAGGGGAGAGATCAATATGGACGAAGTGGATGTCACCGGCCTGGGTCCTCTAGGTGATTACTTTCTTGGTCTGTCAAGAGATGAGTTTGCTGGGCCATACGTTCCTCCAAGTAGTTCCAACACAGTGAACTTTAATGGCAAGACTTTCTTGGTTTCCAGCGAAAGGGACATTATAGCTCACTCCCTCCTTAGCAACGTGCAACCTGTGCTCACCCTGGAAAGGCAAGTCCGGAGTCAGGCGGAAACCATTAAGGAGCTTAAGTCTGAGAAGGAGAAACTGTCCGATGACCTCCGGGGTGCCACTACCCAGGTTGACTTGCTTAAGGAGTCGAACGAACAGCTGAAGAAGAGTAAAAATGAAAGCAACACAAAAGTTTCCTCTTTAGAGAAAACCCTAGAAGATCTCCGGGCTAAGCTGTCCGAGTTGGAGAAGGACTTGAAAACCTCAAAAGATGAGACTGCAGCAAAAGAGAAGATTGTCACCAATCTGACTACTGACAAACTTGCTTTGGAGAATGCAGTGACTCAGGCTGTTGGTGAGAAAGCTGCCCTGGTGAAGGATCAAGAGGCCATGATCAAGGCCAAAATCAATGCTTATGCCAAGGAGATGATACGGAGTGAGGAATTATTGATTGAGAAGGTGAAGTCCGACATGGTCCTTTTATTTCATGAGAAGTTCCCGAAGAGGAGACTTGGGAACTTATGGCGTTATGTGGACGATGACGATCTCCCATATTGGACCATGGTTGATGAAGGGTACACTGACATATCCTCATCTGGTGACGAGGAGGAAACCGGAGAGAGTCCGGGTGAAGAAGAGGCTGACCCCAAAGGAAAGAAGGTCATTGAGGAAAAAAGCGATGTTAAGACCAAGGGAACAGATGAGGGTGAGCCATCTTCAAAGGCTCTACCTTAGTTAGTAATTTGTTTTGTTTACTTTTTGTTCGAACTAAAGTCCTTGGAAGGCCAAGGCACCTTTTTTGTGATGCTGTCCGTTTTATTCGGACAGATTTTTGTGTTATGCTCAAAATTGCTTAAAAAGTCCTTGGGAGGCCAAGGCAACTTTAATTTTATTGAATGAACGTTTTATCTTGCACAACTTTTCTCTTATTCCATAGTCTGTTTAAATATTTTGTATTGTGAGAGTGTTTAATTTCTCTGGCTAAAATTTAAGTAGCCCTTAGATCTTCCAGTCCGAATTGCATGACAATCACCAGAATTTTGTAAAAACTTAGAAAATTGTTTAAAAAGGCTCCAAGTTTTATTGAAAGCTCTTCGTGGCGCCGAAGAGAGGAAGTGGTATGCCCCCAAATATTTACATGGATGTTTAAACAAGTAAATATTTACATAAGTTTTATTCCAAATACATTCGAAGGTGTTCAATATTCCAAGGGTGAGTTAAAACCCTGCCATCTTTGTCTTCCAGCCAGTATGTGCCAGGCTTGACTCTTTCAACCACAGTATACGGACCCTCCCAAGTTGGGGCCAGCTTTCCGAAGAGTTTTTCCTTGGTATGCAAGAAAACTTTCCTCAATACTTTATCTCCTGGTTGAAAGTCCCTTCTTTTAACCTTGGAAGCAAACCTGCTTCTCATCAAGCCCTGATAGTGTGCCATTCTAAGATGAGCTTTTACTCGCCTTTCTTCAATCAAATCAAGCTGATTTCTGATTGCTATTTCATTAGCCTGTCCGGAGAAGTTATGAACACGAAAAGAGGGGAGTGTCTTCTCTATGGGAGCTACTGCATCCATCCCATAGACCAAGGCAAAAGGTGATTCTTGTGTGGCAGCCCCAGGCGTTGTCCGGTAGGCCCACAAGACTTCTTGTAAATAACTAGGCCACTTCCCAGCAGCCCCTTCCAGATTTTTCTTTAAGCCGGACAGTATTGTTCTATTAGCCACCTCAACTTGCCCATTGGCTTGTGGGTGGAATGGTAAAGAAAAGCAGTGCTGAATACCCCTTGAGGCACAGAAGCTCTCCATTTCTTTGTTGTCAAATTGTGGCCCATTATCTGTTGTTATTCTCTGAGGGACACCAAATCTGCAACATATGTTGGATAGAATGAATTTTATAACAGCCTTTGATGTTGTTCCTGCCAAGGGGGCTGCTTCTATCCACTTCGAAAAGTAGTCAATGGCTACGATTATGGTTTTACGCCCTCCGGACGCCATAGGAAGAGGCCCAACTAAGTCTAATCCCCATCGAGCAAAAGGGATAGGCTCAGAAATTGATTCCATAGGAATGGCTGGTACATGAATTTCATTGCTGTACCTCTGGCATGGATCACACCTTCTTACCAGTTCCTTGGCATCTTTCATTATTGAAGGCCAATAATATCTGGAGAGAAGCACTCTTCTTGTTAACGCTCTAAATCCACAATGGGCTGATCCCTCACCATCATGTAATTCGGAGAGAACCATTTGTGACTCATGATCTCCTAAACAGCGTAGGAGAGGTTTGCTATAGGATTTCTTGTATAAGACCTCCCTAACCATGATGAAACCACGAGCTTTGTGTTTTAGAGTTCTGGCTTGTGATTTATTCAAAGGTATGATGCCTTCGGACAGATATTGTATAATAGGAGACCTCAAATCCTGAGGCTCATTCACTTGTATTTCAAAGACTTCTTCTTTTTCCCTTTCATCAAGTTGGATAGAAGGACTTTCAAGCACATGGATCCATTGATAGGACTCCGTGTATGCTATTGTTGCCAATGAGTCTGCTAGCTCATTCTCTGCCCGGGGAATATGCTCATAGGCAACAGCCTTAAACTTCATTGCCTCATTTTTCAAGAGAATTAAATATTTGATCAATTGTTCTTTTCTAGCTTCTGATAAGCCCAAGGCATGGTGGACAAGCAATTGGGAGTCACTTAGCAGTTTGACCCTTTTTTCTCCACAGATATAGGCCAATTTCAACCCAGCTATAGCTGCTTCGTATTCGGACTCGTTATTGGACGCCCTAAAAGCAAAACAAATAGCTTGGAACATGTTGTCCCCATAGGGGGAAGTAAGACATATTCCTGCCCCAGATCCTATGGCACTGGATCCTCCACCTGTTCGGACAATCCACACTTTTTTGTCTTTTGAATCAGCAGATTGCTCTGAGTCCCTATCAGAATGGAATTCAACCAGAAAATCAGCCACAGCTTGAGCTTTTACTGCTGTTCGAGGAGCAAAGTCTATGTCGAAGTCCCCCAACTCTACTGACCACTTTGTCATTCTGCTTGAAATGTCTGCTTTTTGAAGGACATTCTTTAAAGGGAAAGATGTCCGGACAACGATAGGATGAGCCTGAAAATAAGGCCTCATCTTTCTTGCAGCTATCACCAAGGCCAATGCTAGTTTCTCAAGTTTCAAGTAACGGCGTTCAGCATCAATCAGGCTTTTGCTGATGTAGTATACTGGGTGAGGATACCCATCAACCTCTCTAACTAACACAGCACTGATGGCACAACTTGAAACAGCCAGATACACAAATAGAGTCTCCCCATCGATTGGTTTGAATAAAGTCTTCGGAGAGGACAGATGCTTCTTAATTTCATTGAACGCCTCATTACACTGTGGTGTCCACTCAAACCCCTTTGCACCTTTCAAAGTTTGAAAGAAAGGAGCACATCTGTCCGAAGACCTTGAGATGAACCTGTTCAAAGCTGCTAACCTCCCCGTTAACCGCTGCACTTCTTTAACATTTCGAGGAGGCTCCATTTGAAACAAACCATTGAGTTGGTCCGGGTCGGGCTGGATTCCATGCTCACTTATAATGTACCCTAAGAACTTCCCGGACTGCACTCCGAAGACACATTTTTCAGGATTTAACTTTAAATTTACTTTGGCCAGGTTGGCAAAAGTCTCCTGGAGGTCGGACAAGTGCAGCTGCTCATCCACACTTTTCACCATCATATCGTCAATGTAAACCTCCATATTTCTTCCAATTTGATCAGCAAATGCTTTATTGACTAACCTTTGATAAGTAGCCCCAGCATTTTTCAAACCAAAAGGCATCACCTTGTAGCAGTGTAATCCTCTATCAGTAACAAAAGTGGTATGCTCTTGATCTTTTGGATCCACCTGGATTTGATTGTACCCGGAGAAAGCATCCATAAAGTAGAGTAGCTTGTTCCCAGAAGTAGAATCTACCAACTGATCTATCCGGGGAACCGGATACAAGTCTTTTGGGCAAGCTCGATTGAGATCTGTGAAGTCAATGCACATTCGCCATTTACCGTTTTTCTTTTTTACCAAAACCGGATTGGCAGTCCACAAAGGATACTGAGATTCTTTAATGTGCCCCATCTTTGTGAGTCTGTCAACCTCTTGTACAATGACATCAGCCTTTTCTTTTGAGAAAGCTCTCCTCTTCTGCACCACAGGTGCCACATCTCTCCGGACAGATAGGTGATGGGAAATCACCTCTGATGGAACTCCAGTAACATCAGCATTGCACCATGCAAAGACATGCTGATGGTCTTTTAAGAATTTTAACATTTCTTCCTTCAACACTTGTGGCATTTTGGACCCTATCTTGACAAATTTCCCTTCTTCTAAGCAGTGTGTCTCAACCTCCTCAACCGGGATCAACACTCCGGGGGTCTCCCTGGGGTCATCAATTTCACCCTCACCCCCAGAAAGGCCCTCAAATTGCTATTGGTCATTCATACGGACTGCCCCCAGCGTTCGTGGAGCCAAGGCAGTGGCATAGCATTCTCTTGCAACTTTTTGACTGCTCCGGACAACCCCAACCTGCCCCTGAACAGCATATTTTAGACACTGATGAACTGTTGAGGCCACTGCATGCATCCTAGAGAGCCAAGATCTCCCCAAAATAGCATTGTAACAAGTGGGACAGTCCACCACAATGAAAAGTATTCTGACCGTTTTCTTGAAAGGGCCTCTGCCCAATAATACTTCTTCTTCGAACTCACCAATTACATCAGCTGAACTGCCCGTGAAGCCTACAATCGATCGGTCTGACTTTTGAATCACAGCTGGATTTTTCATTTTCTTGTAAGTATCTAGGAAAAGGATATTGGCAGAGCTCCCAGTATCTACCAGGATTCGCCTTATCTCATTGCCCCTATCGATGCTCGTATGACAACAGCATCTTCATGAGGGCCAGCAATGTCTCTCAAATCATCCCCATCGAAGACAATGAATGGGAATAAACTTGACGATTGATATGAGGTCATAGCCCCTTCTAGTTGGGTTGCCAAATTATGAACATGCCTTTTTCTTGATGAAGTGGTAGGAGCCGTTACAGTGTCCCCTCCGAAAATTGTCAAGGACTCAAAGAATTGAATGAGCCCGGAGACCGACCTGGAACGCTCCTCTATTGCACCCACTCTGTTCCTTGTTGGATCAGGATCCAAGTATTCAGATTCCACATCAAACCTTTCAACAATTACCATGGCTCCTTCTGGGGCAACATTAACCGGACCAGCCCGGTGAGTGTTGTCAGGCCTGTTGCCTCCTCTTCTTTTGACATATGCACCCAACTTCCCTCTTTCAATCAAGTTCTGAACCTCTTGTTTCAAGGCTATACAATCATCAGTAGAATGGCCAATATCATTGTGATATTGACAAAAAGAACTGTTTCGATGTTCTCTGGGAGACTGCAAGGTTGCCGGTCTCCGGTAGTGTACTTCATCTTTAGTTTTCTCGAAAATGGTTGCCACACTTTCTTTGAGCTCTGCAAACCACTCCGGTTGGACCCAGGGCCCCCTTTTGTTTCTAGACTGTTGACTTTGTGCAGGAGCAGCTGGTTGAGACTGAGCTTTTCCTCTTCCATGCCCCTGTCCGGTTTCTCTAGCTTTGTTGCCGGACTGGTTTGGATTGGGAGTTGGTGTCACCGGGGTGGATCTCACCTGCCTGTGCACCCTGGTCTTTTTTGTTTCATCAACATTTATTTGCTTGCCAACTTGATTCAGCAATCCACCCCAGGTCATGGCTTTCTTCCTTGTTACCGAATCGGCCAGGTTGCCCGGGTTCAAACCTTGTCTCAGGGATGCTATTGCCACTTGTTCAAAGCAATCAGCCAGCCCGTTCTTTGTGTTAACAAAACGACTTATGTATTCTTTCAACGATTCATTTGGCTCTTGGGCACAATGGATTATGGTATCTCCATTTCCCTTGAGCTCCTTACTTCCCACAAATTGCCTTCGAAAGGCCACCCAAAAGGTATCAAAGTCTCTGATACAGCCCTGAGGAAGGCTGTTATACCATTTCAGAGCACTCCCCGTAAAGGACTGGGAGAATGCCCTGCAGAGTAGTTTATCATCATCATCAAAGTTCATCATGAAGTTCTTGAATTGCTCCAGATGATTGTCTGGATCAGTACTGCCATCGTACTTCTCCATCTTGGTGCTGTCGAACCTCTTGGGGAGGTTTCCGGATAGGATTTTAGAAGATAGTGGAGACTGCCTCCAATTCCTTCCACGACTGAACACGGTATCCTCATTAGGTGTTGCAAAGATACCTGGCTCATCATGGAAGGCAAATGGATCCATCAGCATCCGGTCTATATGTCTCCGGCTGTGAGATGATCCTTTCCCAATATGTCTTTTCATTCTTCCATGGTGGTCTCTTTTTCTGGAATACTTTTTAACTTGCTTTTGTTTTTTCCTGGTTCGCCCTTCGTCACTGCTGGAGGACAAGGACTTTTCATTCCCCTCACTGTCCGAAGAGCTGTCCGAAGATTCTGAACTTGAGTCAGAACTCTCCACAGGCTTGGACCGATGAGATTTTTTAGAACTGGCATGTGTCTTTTTAGTGCTCACATGAGTCTTTGAAGCCTCATGCTCTCGAGGGTTATCAGAGCGATGAGCAACTGATGCTTTGGATTTCTCCTTAACGCCCATCTTGGCCTTTTCAGCCCTCAGAGCTTCTATTTCAACCCTCAACCTGTCACGCTCCTGGACAGTATATTCATCGTTCTCTTCCACCACTTCGAGCAAAGCTGTTGGAAGCTCTGGATTATCCGGATTCATTCGGACAGAATTCTTTTACTTGGTTTTGAATGTTTGATTCAGGCACCGTCGCCTCCCACTGTGGTCGCCAATTTGGTGAGGATAAAAGTAGCCTGAGGGTAGGCTGGTAATTTTAAGTGGAGTTTTAAGGCGGCGTAAGGGTGTTTCACGGTGGTGTGGTGGTGTCTAAAGGTGTTTTAAGATATTTCAGGGTGTTTCAAAGTGTTTCAAGGGTGGAGAGAGAATTAAGCAGCCTGGCAGCAGTTAATTTTTCTTACCCATAGTTAATGCTGGTGGTTGGATATTTATAGTGTGAAATTTGGGCCCTTATGGGCTTTCGGGTCAAGTTTAGTGGACCCGGGTCATGTTTAAATACCCACAAGTTTTAAGTAAGTGAATAGACAGCTTAGTCAGATAGTGTTTAAGTATTTTAGTACTTTAGTCATAGTTCGAACTGCCTTATGCTTGCAGTGTTCAACATCACCTGTCCGGTTCAATCAGTCCTGTTCGAACTGAAGTCATGGGGTCTGTCCGAATTTACGGGGTGACTTTACTTTGGACTACCCTTCCGGGGAGCTCTTCGAATTCGGACTCATCAACTATCAATGGGGTTGTATGGTTTGTATAGGTTAGTAATAATTTCTAATTGGTTTTGAATTCTAAATATATGATATATTTGAATGATGTTATATTTATGCCTTCATTTTGAAGAAATTAATTTTGTTTTCTTTATTGGACAAAGTTAGGTATGTTTGTTCTTTTGGTAATATAGAGAATATTCTATTTGATAATATATTGGTTTGAAAACGTGTGTTTGATTATTTTAATAATTTATATAATTTAAATAATGATGTTAATTATCAAATTTCCGTGAATGTATCACATAATATTGCTTCTAAAAAAATCAACCATTTTATGGCACATGTGTTTAGGTTATATCTCTAATAATAGAATTGGAAAGCTTGTTACTAAATTTTTGTAAGTCCTATTGATTATACTAACTTATAGACATGTGTCGGTGTATAAAAGTAAAAATACCAAACATAAAATATTTGAAGCCTTTCGTATTAAAAACGTCCTATAGTTAATTCATACAAACATTTGCAATAATTTCCATATTATTCATAGAATAGTCAAAGATAATTTATTGCATTTATAGACTACTTCTCACGATATGAATACTTATATTTGTTTCATATCAAATATGAAGTAATTGACATGTTCAAATTATTTAAGTTCAAGATTGAATTACAACTTGGTAGGAGGATTAAAGTTGTCAGATCCGACCGTGGTAAATATTATATGATGTATCATGGTTATCATGAACAATATCGTGGGCTATTTTCTCTCTAACTATAAGAGTGTGGTATTGTTCCTCATTACACCAAGCTGGGTTCATCCAATACGAATGGTATATATGAACGATGAAATCACACATTACATAAAATATTTATAAGCATGATTGCTTATACATCACTACCCATTTCACTATATAGTCGATATTTTAAGTGGACAACTTACGTCCTTAATATGGTACTTACAACAACAACAACTAAAATACCACGTGAACTTTATAGATGGCGAAAGCTAAAATTTGTGCATTTTCGTATATGAAGCTGCCAGTTGAAGCAAATGCTTACACGCCAAGCGAGCATAAGTTGAAATCTAATACAATTACTGCCATTTTATAGATTATCCACACCCCTCAAAGGTTACAATATTTATTCTCACACTAAGTGTCCTATTTTTTAAATTGGAACTGTTAGATATTTTAAGATGCATATTTGAATGGGAATGATTAAGATAACAAAACTATTTTCAATGAAAACTTGGAATATAATCATCTAGTCTGTAACATTAATACTTTGGTTATATTTAATTTTTCGGTAATCTACAATATATCATGGAATTCATTACCTCATAAAAATGTTATTCTTATGTCTCAAATAGAAAATATTGATGATGTTCTCGACGAACAAACTCTGCAACCTCAAGAAATTGAGAAATACATTGGGCCTACATTGCGTATATCCACTATAAAGATAATATTATGTTACATTTCTTAATGAACATGAAGAGTATTCAAATATTATGGAAGATGACCCAATCACATTTCAATATGTTATGAAGAGTTCAAACTCTAAATTATGTATTAAAGCTATAAATAAAAAGTACAAATATATATAAGACGATTCAATGTGGGATCTTGTCATCTTACTTAAAGGGAAGAAAGTAATTAGTTTCAAGTATATAGTTAAAACTAAACATGATGATTTCATAAAGATGGAAATATATTAAGTGTGTATTGTAGGAAAATGTTACGCTCAACGTGAAGGCATTGACTATTTTGAGACATTTTATCAAGTTCTAACAAATGACTCGTTTCAGACAATCATGGACATAGTTTCTCATTTTTATTTAGAGATTCATCAGATGGATGTTAGGAAAAATATTTATAAATGGAGAAATTTAGGAAAAAAATTATATGAAATAACCAAAAAAAAATTGTTTCTATAGACTCAACATCGATGGTGTGGAAACTAAAGAAATTCACCAATAAGCTACAAAACATCTCACAAATGGTACCACAAAATCCTATAAAAATTATTACCTCATTTATTTTTGAGATAAACTATGTGGGAGATTATGTATATCATAACTCTCGAGTGCGTGGGAAATAGGAGGTCTACTATCAATTATGTATACATTATGGCGAAAAGGTTCATATCATGGAATAGTTTAAAACAAAATTTTGTGACGACCTCCAAAATGGTAATTTAGTATTTGGTATTTTTTTCATGTTTCAAACCATGTATTTGGCTCAAATATTTTTTCATGGATTTGTGTAAAGTTTAAGGAATTGAAAGAACACTCATGACTTATGCAACAACAATTCAAGTGTAACTTTCTTAAGAAAAAGACAGTCACTCCATCAAGTTTCTACATGTGAAAAAACGAATCTAAATGGTCTGATAGGGGTTAAGCAGATCGACACACGCTTTATAGTTGCATATCTTTTTAGTAAGTCATAACCCCTTTAGTCTTTTACGAATATAATGTTCGTATGAGTGTTCTTAACTTATAGGATATTTAGATTAATTGAGAGTGTTGTTTCGATTTTAGTATAATTTTAGTTGATGATTTCATATTATATGCATACATTTAATACAATGGTTAATTTTTCTTATATTCCTTGAGTTTAAATTATCTTAATTTGGTACAGTAGGACCAATTGTAAGTTAAGTTGTAAGGATTACTAGGTTCGGTCGCTTTTATGCTACACTTCATAAGAAATCAAAGTTTATTTAAGTGGTAGTTGACAATGCGATTATTGTTGGAATAGGTATCCATCATAAGTTGTGGTTTGCCCTCTCTAGTTCATTGTTACATATCATCTAAATGATAAGACAAGTACAAGTTCATATTAATTGTAAAAACAAATTATATAGAGCATGTTTTGGTGGATACACCTCAGTATATGTGATGATTTGAGTGAAAGATTGTAGGGATATCCTAAACTGGAATATCCCGTCACATTTACATTTAGAGTATACAAACATGTTGTTATATAAGTCTAATTATTTAAATGTAATCAACCTTTAGTTTATTGAACCCACATATAACAAGATAAGTAGTATCATAGATATTTATAGTGTGGATAAAATTTGGATCGGTGTGGATACATATATAAGGCCCCTCAGTCTTGCACTTCAGTTATTTGGTCTTCTATACCCAATAAGGTTATGTTTGTACGTAGGACATCAGACTAGAAGAATTTAGAACTTAATTAACTGTTTGTTTAAGAAAATAGAGTTACCAAGTTCTTAATAGAATATTTAGTAATTACACAAGCTTTTATTTAATTAAGTGTATTACATTTACTTAATATAAATAGTAGTCTAAACCTAATTTCTAAACATGCTCTTAATATTTTATTCTAGAACTGTTTTTATTTATTTACTCCAAAATGTAAACAAGTTACCCATAGTTATAGATCTTTTAATACGTTATTGTTTTTTTCTATGAAGACAACTATAGAAAATACGAGGGGGAATAGTATGATATTACCAGCTTCCATATATAACTATTAGCCAACCCTATATATGCACTAGTATGACATTGTCCGTTTTGAGCCTGAAAACCCGCACGACTTTGCTTTTGGTCCACCTCCAAAAGGGTCTCGTACTAGTTGAGATATGTTCTTACTTATATATTAATTGATCATTCCATATTTAACCAATGTGAGACTTTAGCCGCATCTAACAAATCATTCATCCGCACACTCTGATTAGGTTGTGCACCACTAATTCATAAAGCTACTACAAATTTATTTTCTCATACTAATCGTACCACATTGTCTGAATCGTACAGCTTTACAACATACCTTTCACCTTGAGAATGGTTGGTCTATCATATTTGACACTCGAGGATTTCACCCGCATGGTATTTTGTATGAGCCTCGAGCTTTGATACCATTTGTTGGGACTACGAGAATGCATACATATTCCACTTCCACATATAAGTATGAACCAATCTATTCCACTTCCACATATAAGTATGAACCAATCTGATACTCGCAATAGTATGACTTCGTCCACTTTAGATCAGAAAGCCCGTATAACTATACTTTTAATCTACTTCTAAAATGTCTCATACTAGTTTAAATATGTTATCACCTATATACTATTAATAATTTTATATCTAACTAATGTGAGACTTTTGTCGCACTTAACATATACGTTATTATTTTTTCTTTAAAGAAAACTAACAAAGCAACTTGTATCTTATGGGAAAATTCATAATCATCTCAACATCAGAAGACTTGTGATTCATGTTGTTTAGGATCTATCGTCCTAACTCTAAAAAATAGTTATTAAATAAATTGGTTTATAAAGCTTTGTTCAAACTTGATTTTATAAAGAATCACTATTAAAATCGAAATATTAATAATATTATTCAATAATTGTATTTACATAATCATTATTATTTCAAAATTAAAAAATATATATTTCTTTTAATATTCGTTTCATTATTTTAATTATCTATTGATTTGAATGAACTCATGAATATAGTATTAAAATCTGATATATATATATATATCAATTTTATTTTTATTATCATATTTTTTTTTCCAGTTTTTAGATATGAATATATTTATTTGGACGACCAAATGGATTAGGTTATTTTTTTAATTTTAACTTCTATTATTATTATTATTATTATTATTTATATTATAAGATTTCATTAATTTTATTATTTATTAGTTTAACAATAAAATGTTACCTTTTTTATTGTGGATGCATTAATTCTCATAAAATTGATGAATGCCAATATTTAAAAAATTATTTTATAAAAAGTATGCATTAGGGCTAAGGCTGTTATCAGTTTGGTTCGGTTAGGTTTCTTAAAGAACTGGACCAAACCATTAAGGTTGTCAGTTCGGATTGAACCAAACCGATAAAATTTCGATTTTATAAAACAAAACTGAACCGAAACCGATAAAAATTGGTTCGATTCGGTCTGGTTTGAGTTACTTACCGATAAAAACCCAATCAGTATTTATATAAATTTGTAACTATATATATCATAAGTCACTACAAACGTTTTGCTGAGTTATGACATGTTTTGGTAACAATTGTGAATGTCTATGGGTCATTTTATATTGAAAAATTATATTGTCTTACTTACTAACTTACTATGTGAGATTAAAAAAACTCTCAAAACAAATTTGTTTCATCATCTATTTCTATATGATGTAGGATTGACATGTGTTTTCATTATTAATGTCTATATGATCTAAAACAGTGTGGCAATCTAATTTCATTTGTTTATAATAGTAAGATACTTGAGTATTATTTATTCCAAAGGAAATAAATTAAAATCCAAATTAAAACTAAATCTGTCAAATTCGTCTTATAAAGTGATTTATGACATATGGATATGAGATACATAAGAAATGAACTAGCAAAGTAATCTTGAATAAATTGGGTTGTCATACTAAGACACATGAAACAACTTATTATTACCAAACTCTTCCTCTTCTTAATATTCATAAATTTGAAAACACTACTTAACTCAACAACATTAATCATTTCCACCATCGTATTTTTAATTTATTCACTTAAAGTCTTGGCATTCACTAACACTTAATATGAACCAACAAATACTTTAACTAAAACTGTGTTCCTTTCTCTAGCCCCACCCATCCTATAACCAATCTTTGCATCATTTCCATTTCCATACATAAAAGTAACATTATTGTTAGTGAACTCAAGGCATCTGTAATTCTTGTTCTTAACTTTTATCGTCGCGACTAAAGTGATATTGAATAGAGGGGATAATGAGTTTCTTATGAGTCGTAAGTTTTTTGCTTTGATGGATTTTTACTTGGGACTGCTACCACGGGTTACTATATTATTTTGTAATGTCTACCTTTAATAATAATTACAAGGGTTTCAATTTTGTATAAATTTCAACAATATAATTTTATTGTGTATGTATTTGATTTAAATGTTGTATTTTATTTTTTCGATATAATTTAATTGATGTTTATCTAATAATTTTTGAAATATGATATATAAAAAGTAAACTAAATAAAAAATAATAACCAGATTTAATGATTTTATCTGTTCGGTTCATAATCGGTTCTATCGGTTCGGTTTTGAACTGGTTTTACCGTTCGGTTCCTTATCGGGTTCAGTTTTTAAAATAAAACCGTGAATCATATTGTTAAAGTTTGATAGGGGTCTCGGTCATGTTCTTACCGGTTCAGTTATGGTCTGATTCTCAATTTTCAAGAACCATTAACAAATCTAGTTGGGGATATAAACCTCAATATTCTAAGAAGTGATTCTTGAGATCAAGAGATACATAAGGAAAAAAATAATAAACTTATATGTGTGAATCTTGTCTCCTACAATTGTTGAACTACACCAGAAGACTAAGTCTTGATTTGTGAGAGATAAATTAATATTTTCTCGTATGCATGTTATGCACAATGAATCCCACTTTTGAATGATGGGAATAAAGTGCTACTTGATGAATTGAATACAGAAATCCTGCAAATATAACAAAATGGGAGGAGAAGATAAAAATAACAACCCTAGTTTTGTCTAAAGTGTTGTACTTGGTATTATATCAATAAAGGTTTACGTGAACCTTTATATACTTAACGAAATATTTCACTAAATAATTATGTAGTCTTTTGATTAAACTATTGTGTTATATATTTCTTCTATTGTGTTCATTTAAGCATCAGGTTTCCTAAACCACTTTAATCCGATGTATTAGTGGTTTCAGACGACCATACCCTTTGTTGGACTTTAAGATCCCAATGCATGGTTATATTGGAATATCTCATCATGTGTAAATATAAAACATTTAAGCATGTTGGAACGTCGCATCGATTGTAAAAATTTATGATGGTTAAAATTTATTATTTTTTATGTTTTCTTTATTAACTCTTATAATATATTACGTAATTTAAGTACGATACGTATGATCTATTTGGAGATAATTTTTCATTAAACAAAGAATTGAATTAATTATATTAATAATAATAGTATCATATTATGAATAACAATACTAGCACCACTAAATTGTCATAGGTAACATGATTAATCATGTAAAATATTTGACTATCATTAATTATATTATTAATAGTCAAATATTTGATAATTTTTAATATATATATATATATATATATATATATATATATATAATTGTTTTACTTAGCGTCCAAATATTTTTTAACTATACAAGGATACTATCTTCTAATATTGTAATCATTGAATCACAATAAAGTTAGTGATTCTCACATACTTTATTATTTATATTAATTTATACAAGTTTTATGTCGCCTTCTCCGCTTGCATTTTTGGTGAGGTGTTTGAGTTTTATTTAGTTAAATAAGTACAAATGTAAATAAATGAGTAATGAAATGGTAGGTGATAAAAGTGACTGGATTCATGGTTTTTTTTTTGTGTTTTAATTTATTGGATTTTGGACATGCAGATTTTCAACCAAATTGGGACAAATATTATATATTATGAATTTGTTATTGTTAGTCTTATGTATTTTATAGAGTCACTATGAAACGATAAAAATTGAAGATTATATTTTATAATTATAAATATATTTTATTATTCATTGTTTCTAATAAACATGTTAACAATTTTATATATAGAATAAAAATATTATGTTAGGAATAAAAATATTACAACTATTAAACTATTATGATTAATCTTATTAGGTATTACTAAAACTTGCAATACCTTGGTCAGAATATCCAAAAGGTTTTCTTTGCTAGCAATCTTAACCACATTTACTTTCTTTTTCTCCATCACATCTCGGATGAACTGCAGCTTAATGTCTACATGGTTAGTTCACTCATGGAACTTTGTATTTTTCATCAAATGAATTGCACTACTGTTATCATAATATAAACCATATATTGCTTCAATCGATAAATTTACTCAATAATTCGTTAAGCTAAATAACTTCATTCATGGCTTACACAGCAATAATATGCTCGACTTCTATACACAAAAACACGATGACATTCTATACACTAGACTTTCACTTAATCATTCATCTAAGTATAGTAAGTAGATAACTTGAAGTAACTTCTTTGTGTTGAGTCAGTCTGCATAATCAGAGTTCACCTCTCTGTGCTATATCAAACGTATCCTTCTAATTGTAATACATCATACAACATCCGAGCCCTTCAAGTATCTCATGAGTCACTTGAGTGCATGCCAAAGCACTTACGGCGTATATTATATCAATTCTCGTGTAAATCATACTATACATAATACTACCAATAATATTGGCATAAAGTATCTATAACATATACTTTTTATATGTTGTCTCGATAGGTTCTTGAGTGCCACTAAATTTAAAATGGGAACCAATGAGAGTTTCTACCGATTTTACTTCAGACGTAAAGAACTTCCTAAAGACCTTATGTATATATTATTGTTGATATAAGAATAAATATCCCTTATATATATAACTCTTGATCTCAATAATCTCTCACATATACTTTATCTCAAACTTAATTTTCAGTTGAGTTTTTACCGCTTCAATCTTCATCATATCTCTTACATCTATTAGTATATCATCCACATAAAATAACGATATGACTTGTATCTTCATATATATTTCTTGATTTAAATAGATACTATTACAATATCAACTATGGACATATTTGACGGATCTCATAAAATAATAAAATCTTCAATTCCTTTTTTAGACGATTATTTCATCCCACAAAGAGGTACTTTCAAAAAATGTGCATCATTTTCCTTATTTTCTTCAAGCCCTTTCAGTTGACACATGAAAATTATCTCTTCAAAATCACAATATATGAATATATTAGTAATATACATTTGATCAAACTCAATATATAATCTAGCACTAATTGACACCATAACCCTGATGGAGGTTTGTTTCACCATTGAGGATAATATCTCATTAAAATCAACATCTTTATTTTGAGTAAATCCCTTAGTTACAAGCCTAGTCTTGTATATGGTTAATTCAGTATCAGGATTACATAGGTTTCTCTTGAATATCTATTTACTGTCGATCAACTTTTTACACTTTAGTTGCTTCACAAAACGGTGTTTATAATCTTGACAGATCTTAGTTATTTTCATGGTTGTAATATATTTTTATTTATCACTGCTTTTGATTCCATCGTGATATGTTTCGGGTTGAAAAACATCTCATTACATTTTAATAGATAAATCAGAACTATTTAGATCGATAAAATCATACTTATGCTGGTATTTGCTTAGTCTTCATGTTTTATCCATTGCTAGCTGATAACTTTCAAGATCATATTGATCTTCTATCTGATCATCTGAAGACCTTAGAACATGAGACCCTCAGAAAAATTAAGACTGACACAATGGTTGAACGTCCTCTATACAACCCAAAGCAAACCCAAGTCCAAAATCCTCTTTAGAAGAAGTATCTCCACCTTCACTTAGTAGGTCAGATCCATCGTCAACATCACATATTTACCTGGAAGTACTAGGTTAATTCTTCAGCTTCTTCTTTAATTACATGTCTTCTTCATTGAAAACCACCTCTTTTCTTATCAAATTGTTTTGACATCCAAGTTCAAGGCACAACAACCTATATTATTTTACGCTTTTTGGGATAGTGGATGAATAAATATTTTAGTACCATTGGCATAAGCTCATCGTGCTTCACATATGCATATGTAACACATCTGAATACTCTCAATTGTTCCAGATTAGATTTCTCTATAGTCTGAACCTCTTAAGGATAAAGAAACTTAAGTGCCATAAATGGACTTTTATTGATAATATATACAATCATTGTCGATGAGGTCAGAAATATTCGAGGTACATTTCAGACCAAATGTTATTATTTTTATAATTTTTTTTAATTAATTTATTTTGTTCATTTTCTAATTATGGGCCAAATAGGATTTCAGACTTTGGGCTAGCCTACGAGTGTGGTTGGCCCATTAGGCCCATTAAGCTAAAGTTGGACTATAAATAATTTATGAGAATACATTTAATACTATGGAAATTTTCACTCTCTAAATAATAACGAAATCAGCTCAATTATCTCTTTACTATTTACCTTATATTCATTACATTTTCTCACATTACCAAATAACCATTCAAATCATATTTTATCACTATCAAATTGGCGACCATAGTGAGAGATATTGAGTAAGGTACATGGATATCAAAATCAAAACTTAACATACAAAATTTGCCTTAGGAGCCTTTCAAATGATGGATCATGAAATGCAGACAGATCCTCCCCAAGAGAATGAAGAGTCAGGATCGGAGAGGAGCATGTCCACACACCACATGTAAATGATGAAAACGAAGAAATGCTTCTCATGCAAGAGGAGCCGGATTAATTGCAAGAAGATATTGAGGCTTTGAGAGCCCAAAGACAAACTGAGAGGGATCATGTGGGAAAAATTCTATAAGAGCATCAAAAGTCCGATAGGCCATATGATAATCCATAACATAGTTCGAAGAAGTACCAAGAGGACCAATCTCAAAAAACCTATCAAGCTTCCAAGAAAGAGCGTTGAACTAAATATTATTCTAATTATTTGGACTCTAGTTAAGGCTCTACTTCAGAGTCTGGAATTTAATAATCATCTTCGAGCAAATATCATTATCATAAGAAAAAGAAAAAAATCCACATAGAAAAGTGTCGATCTAAAGAACATTTGAATATATACCATAAATCAAATAAACAATATTCTCTAGGTAAGAATAAGTACCAAAAGGGTAAAGATAAAATGAAAAAATATCATCGAAAGGTGAAAAGATCAGTTTAGCATAACATAGACCACTTGTTGAGTGATTAAATTAATGTTCAATCAGAACCAGGTATATTCACCACCTCTAATGATGATCGTATGTGCAGTCAATGATACCGATCAGTTATTATGTAGATCTTTTTCTCAAATCTTCAAGGATAGTGCTTTTGGTGTGGATAATAATCGCCTGAGGGTAGGCTAGTAATTTCAGTGGGTGTTTTATGGTGGTGTGTGGGTGCTTAAGTGTTTAGAGAGTAGAGAGATAATTAAGCAGCTTGGTAGCAGTTAATTCTCATTATTCTGTAGTTAATGCAGGTGGTTGGGTATTTATACCCTGATGTTTGGGCCCTTATGGGCTTTCGGGTCATGTTTAATGGACCCGGGTCATGTTCAAAGACCCATGAGCTCTAAGTAGGAGAGCAAGTAGCTTAGTCAAGAATTGTTTAGGTTTTTTAGTACTTTTGTCATAGTTCGAACAGTCCTATGGTCATAGTGTTCAAAGTGATCTGTCCGGTCCATGTGATCTGTCCGGTGCGGAGACTTTGGACTGATTTGTCCGTGTCCGGGGAGCATGCTGAATTCGGACTCATCAGGAGCCCCTTTTTTAGGTGTTTGAGCAAGTATTCTTGTCAGAGACCTGAAAAACAGTCCGATGTTAGAAGTAGTTTTCAATCCGGACAGGTCTATGGGTTTACCCGGACAGATAAAGCTTCACGAATTCAAAACGGTTTTCGCCAGAGTTCGTGGGACACGTGTCGCTTTCTGATTGGTTGCTCTAGCCGTTTTTTCACCTTGAATTTCGAACCCACCTTCTTCGAAAAGCAACCTCTTTAATTACGGATGATGACATCAGCGCCGTCTTTTAATCATTGCCAAACTTTTTGAATTCTCCTAGGAATCAACTCCCTTTTTCAGATTTACTATAAATTCAAACTCACTTTCTTCTGTTTTACTATCTCTTTCATATTTACTCTGCATATTTACTTAGAGCTTTCTCTCTCTAAAGCAAAGATTTTCTTGGTAGTTTATGTTTGCAGCAAGGACTGCATTGATCAAAGGCGGGTGGCTCAACCTTTCTGAGTTGGAGAAGGCACAAAAAGTCGAGAAGGAAAGACGAATCGCAGCAGGGTTACCTACCTCGCCTGTCGACAGACCAATCTCCTCTGCTACAGAGTCAGATCGAGGCTCGTCCTCTTCTAAAGGTACTAAGCCCAAAAAACTATTTCAATCCACTCTCTCCCCAATAGTATCTGGTTCCTCAGTTCAGGAGTCAGTGCCTACTGTCGAGCCAGGAGTTACAGTCACAAGTTTTAGGAAACCTTCTCCTTTTCTCGCAATGGGATCAGACACAGAGCACTCTCCGGAGAAACTGGTTGTTAAGAGGACAAGCCGGCTGGTTAAGGGGCAAGCCTCCAAGAACACTCCCTCAAAATCGGGGGCAAAAAATAGCAGCTCTGGGTCTGGAGTGCCTATTAGAGCTCCCCGAGAAAGGCCATCCGGTCCGGAGGCTAGCAACCCAGCACTTCTAAGAGAGACCTCTGCCTCAGAGCCCCAGCCTGAGGCTAGAATTCAAGGAAACATTGAAATCCAGCAGTCTGGAAGCCAGGCTGAGCCAAGTTTGAACCCTCCCCGGACCGCTGCCACTGATATTTCCCCAACGATCATGGAGGAAAGAATGGAGGACTTTGCTGAAGAAGTCCCTTTCGAGTCTGAGTCCTCCGACCAGACTAGTAATACAGCTGCTGCCAAAAAAGTTAAAGGGAAAGAAAAACTGTGCTTGAGGCATCCGGAGCTGCCGGAGTGTCTCGAGAGGAAGGTAGGGCCTTGTTTTCACAGGGTTGAACTTAAATATCTCTTGGCCTTACAGAAGACCAAGTATGCCTTTATCCATACGGCTGATTTGGGTCGAATGCGCACAAAATGGGGGATCCCAGAAAACGTGAAGATAAGGATTCCCATAGATCTTGAAACTCCTTTGGATTGCAAGCTGAACGAAATAGTCATCTTCACAGAGCTAGTTAATTGGGGACTCAGATTCCCATTGGACCCAGAGATTGTCAGATATTTTCATCTGGTCAAACTCTGTCCGAGCCAGCTGAGCCCCAACGGTTGGTATACTCTGATGTCATGCATCATGGCATCAAGGCTGTCCGGGATCCCTCTTCCTATGGAAGAATTTGCAGCAGTGGCCAATCTTTGCATACATCACAAATTCCCCTTCTACCACTTCAATATGGGGGACAGTTTCAAAGCTGTTAATGATCTATTGGAGTCTGAGAGCAAATGGAGGAGCCAGTTTTTGTTCGTCAGTGGCGCTTGGGAAAATAGAAAGAAGATCAAGGCCGGAGAGAACCCAAGCCTCCTCAGAAGCAGGTGGAGGAGTGACCATAAGTCTCCCACTTTAAATATTTGTCCATTTCTTCCTTCTTTAAGTTGGTTTAAATTAACTGGTCTCTCTTTTGTCTTAACAGAACTGCCTAACGAGTTCGGTGATTACTTGAAGGCCGGACAGGTTACCTGTGGCAGGATCAATGCCTGGGCTGCTGAGGAATGGGGGAACCGATTCCACGCTGCCTTCACCAGTGGAAACCTGGCAAGGTCTCACCTGTGGAACACCACAGGTCGGAGACACCTGACTTGGGAGGAGCTCACCACCCAGCCTTTTACGGACACTGTGCTTAAGAGGTCCCATGAACCAGATGGGACACTCTTCCTGCCAGGCCGGGCCAAAGCCCCAAGCAAAATGAAGGGCAAGAAGAGAGGCAAAAAGATGGCGAGTGATGCTGAGAAGGATGCTCCAACAGACCCGGAGGGGCCGGCACAGAGCCAAATCGATGTTGCTCTCTTGCAAGTGGTGGAGCAAGAGAGCGAAAGGCAGGAAGCAGACCTCCCAAAACCTCCAAGGGCTCCCAAGAGGACTCGCAAACAAGGAGGTGAAGGCGTAGACCGGGAGGCCAAGAAGAAAAAGACTTCAAAGGGAGATGAGCTTGCTCTCCGGGATCCGGAGCCTTCTTTCCCAGCTGACCCTTCTGACCCAACGCAGGCCGAAGAGATCCCAAGGGACTTTCATACCGATGAGGTGGAGGGGGGAGATCTCAATATCGATGAAGTAGACATCACTGGTCTAGGTAAGCTTGGTGAATACTTCCTCAGCCTCCCCAGAGATGAATTTGCAGGGCCTTACATTCCTCCGAGTAGCTCCAATACGGTCAACTTCAATGGTAAGACTTTCATTGTTTCTAGTGAAAAGGACACCATGGCCCACTCCTTGCTAAGTAATGTGCAGCCGGTACTTACACTGGAGAGACAAGTTCGGGGTCAAGCAGACATCATCAAAGACCTTAAGTCTGAGAAGGAAAAGCTGTCTGAAGACCTTCGCACTGCTACTGCCAATGCTGACATGCTAAAGGAGGCAAACGAGGAGCTGAAGAGGAATCAAGAGGAAAGCACCACAAAGGTTGCCACTCTAGAGGAAACCATTAGAGACCTCCGGGAGAAGTTGTCCGGTGTGGAGAAAGATCTTACTGCATCAAAAGAAGAGACCAATGCAAAGGACAAGACTATCACCAACTTGACCACTGACAAGATTACTCTTGAGAATGCAGTGTCCAAGGCTGCCGAGGAGAAAACCCCTTTGTTAAGGGATCAAGAGGCTACAATCAAAGCCAAGATCAATGCCTATGCCAACCAGATGATTAAAAGCGAAGAGCTATTGCTTGAGAAGGTGAGGTCTGATATGGTTCTACTTTTTCATGAAAAATTTCCGAAGAGGAACCTAGGGGACTTGTGGCTTTATGTAGATGATGATGACCTTCCACATCATACAATGGGCGAAGAGGATCAGTATGGAGTCTCTAGTGCGTCCTCATCCGATGATGAAGAGAGGACCGGAGAGAGCCCAGACGAGGAGGAAAATGATCCCTAAGGCAAGAAGGTAGTCGAAGGGAAAAGCGACTTTAAGGGCAAGAAGGCAGATGAAGGTGAGCCATCTTCAAAGGCTCAACCTTAACCTACAAACTACTTTGTTTATTTTTCATTCAAACTAAAGTCCTTGGAAGGCCAAGGCACTCTTTTTGTAATGGTGTCCGGTGCTCGACCGGACAGGTTTTTTGGTGTTGTATCTTGACTATTTAAAAGTCCTTGGAAGGCCAAGGCAATTTTAAGTTGTTTATCTCAATGAATATCTCTGTTCTGTACAACTATCATCTTCTTTCATTGTTCGTTTTAATTTTGATAGCCAGATTTTAAGTAGCCTTTAGTTGTTGCATTGTGAGAGTGTTTAAATTCTCCGGCTAGAGTTTAAATAGCCCTTAGATATTTCAGTCTGGATAGTATGACAAGGGATAAAACTTTAAAAACACTTAGAAAATTTTTAAGAAGGCATCAAACTTTATTCAACCACCCGGACACCTCATTAAAACCTCCCCGTGCCACCAGGGAGGAAAGAGTATGCCCCCAAATATTTACATGGATGTTTAAACAAGTAAATATTTACACAAGTGCTATTCCAAGTACATCCAGAGATGCTTAATATTCCAAGGATGAGTTAGAACTCTGCCATCTTTGTCTTCCAACTAATAAGTTCCAGACTTGATTCTTTCAACCACTATATACGGACCCTCCCAAGTTGGGGCCAGCTTTCCGAAGAGCTTTTCTTTAGTGTGTAAGAAGACCTTCCTTAATACATTGTCCCATGGTTGGAAATCTCTTCTTTTAACTTTGGAAGCAAACCTGCTCCTCATCAAGCCCTGATAGTGTGCCACTCTAAGATGAGATTTAACCCGTCTTTCTTCTATCAAATCAAGTTGACTTCTGATTGCCATCTTATTAGCGTGTTCGGAGAAGTTGTGAACACGAAAGGAAGGGAAGGTCTTCTCTATGGGGGCTACTGCATCCATCCCATAGACCAAGACGAAGGGTGATTCTTGTGTTGCAGCCCCAGGTGTTGTCCGGTAGGCCCACAAGACTTCTTGTAGATAACTAGGCCACTTCCCAGCAACCCCTTCCAAATTCTTCTTTAAACCGGAGAGTATAGTTCTATTAGCCACTTCAACTTGCCCATTTGCTTGTGGGTGGAAAGGTGAAGAAAAACAATGCTGTATACCCCTTGAGGCACAAAAGCTCTCCATTTCTCTATTGTCGAACTGTGGCCCATTGTCTGTTGTTATCTTTTGTGGGACACCAAATCTGCAACATATGTTGGACAAAATGAATTTTATGACAGCTTTTGATGTTGTCCCTGCCAGAGGGGCTGCTTCTATCCACTTCGAGAAGTAGTCAATGGCCACAATTATAGTTTTGCGCCCTCCGGACGCCACAGGGAGAGGCCCTACTAAATCCAATCCCCACCGAGTAAAAGGAATGGGCTCAGAAATTGACTCTAAAGGAATGGCTGGTACATGAATTTTATTGCTGTACCTCTGGCATGGGTCACACCTTCTTACCAATTCCTTAGCATCTTTCATGATTGATGGCCAATAGTAACCGGAGAGTAAAACTCTTCTCGTCAAAGCTCTAAACCCACAATGGGCTGACCCCTCACCATCGTGTAATTCGGAGAGGACTTCTTGTGATTCTTCACCCCCCCAAACAACGCAGGAGAGGTTTACTATAGGACTTTTTGTACAACACTTCTCTCAATATGATGAAACCACGAGCCTTGTGTTTTAACGTTCTGGCTTGTGACTTATTTGGAGGCACGACACCATCGGAGAGATATTGTAGGAGAGGAAACCTCCAGTCTTGAGGCTGTTTCACTTGTATTTCAAAAATTTCCTCTTCTTTACCCTTACTAAGTTGAATAGAAGGGCTTTCAAGCACATGGATCCATGGATATGACTCCGTATATGATATGGTTGCCAATGAGTCTGCTAGCTCATTTTCTGCCCGGGGAATGTGCTCATAGACAACAGCTTTAAATTTAAGTGCTTCATTTTTTAGGAGGAGTAAATACTTCACAAGCTGCTCCTTTCTAGCCTCAGATTGACCTAAGGCATGGTGGATAAGCAATTGGGAGTCACTTAGCAGCTTGACCCTCTTAGCCCCACAAATGTAGGCTAACTTTAACCCAGCTATAGCTGCTTCGTATTCGGACTCGTTATTAGATGCCCTGAAAGTAAAACAAATGGCCTGGTACATATTGTCTCCATATGGGGAAGTTAAACATATTCCTGCACCACACCCCATAGTGCTAGATCCACCGTCTGTTTGGACGATCCATATTTTCTTATCTTTTATATCAGTAGCTTGCTCTGAATCCCTATCGGAGTGGAATTCAACCAGAAAATCAGCCACAGCTTGGGCTTTGACTGCTGTCCGGGGAGCAAAGTCTATGTCGAAGTCCCCCAACTCTACTGACCACTTAGTCATTCTGCTTGAAATGTCTACTTTTTGAAGGACATTTTTTAAGGGAAAAAAGGTCCGGACGATGATAGGATGAGCCTGGAAATAAGCCTCGTCTTCCTTGCAGCTATCACCAGAGCTAATGCCAATTTTTCAAGTTCCAAGTAACGCCTCTCAGTATCTATCAAGCTTTTACTGATGTAGTACACTGGATGGGGCTGACCATCGACCTCCCTTACCAGCACAGCACTAATGGTACAACTCGAAACTGCCAAATATACAAAGAGAGTCTCCCCATCAACTGGTTTGAACAAAGTTTTGGAGGAGGACAGGTGTTTCTTGATTTCATTGAAAGCCTCATCACACTGCGGGGTCCAATCGAATCCCTTTGCACCCTTCAAAGTTTGAAAGAAAGGAGCACACCTGTCCGAAGACCTTGAGATAAATCTGTTTAAGGCAACTAATCTCCCCGTTAACCGCTGTACTTCTTTAATGTTTTGAGGAGGCTCCATTTGGAATAGAGCATTGAGCTGGTCCGGATCGGGCTGTATTCCATGTTCACTTATGACATACCCTAAAAACTTCCCGGACTGCACTCCGAACACACACTTTTCAGGGTTTAATTTCAAATTCACTTTTACCAAGTTGGCAAAAGTTTCTTGGAGATCAGACAAGTGCAACTGCTCATCTACACTTTTCACCATCATATCATCAATGTATACTTCCATATTTCTTCCAATTTGATCAGCAAACGCCTTGTTGACTAACCTCTGATAAGTAGCCCCAGCATTTTTCAAACCAAATGGCATCACCCTATAGCAATGTAGACCCTGTCAGTGACAAACGTGGTATGCTTTTGATCCTTCAGATCTACTTGAATCTGATTGTACCCGGAGAAGGCATCCATAAAAGAAAGCAGCTTATTCCCAGAGGTAGAGTCCACTAACTGATCTATCCGGGGGACCGGATACAAGTCTTTTGGGCAAGCTCTATTGAGATCTGTGAAATCAATGCACATACGCCACTTGCCATTCTTCTTTTTCACCAAGACAGGATTGGCAGTCCACAAAGGGTATTGAGATTCCTTAATGTGCCCCATCTTTGTGAGTCTGTCAACCTCTTGCACAATGACATCAGCCTTTTCTTTGGAAAAAAGCTCTTCTTTTTTGAACTACTGGAGCTACATCTCTCCGGACGGATAAGTGGTGTGATATCACTTCTGATGGAACCCCAGTTACATCAGCATTGCACCAAGCAAAAACGTGCTGATGGTCTTTCAAAAACTTCAACATTTCCTTTTTCAACATTGGTGGCATCTTAGACCCTATCTTGACACTTTTACCATCTTCCAAACAGTGTGTTTCAACCTCTTCGATCGGTATCAATACTCCAGGGGTCTCTCTGGGGTCATCAATTTCACCCTCACCCCCAGAAAGGCCCTCAAACTGCTATTGTTCATTAATACGGACTGCCCCCAGCGTTCGAGGAGCCAGGGCAGTAGCATAGCATTCTCTTGCAATCTTTTGGCTGCTCCGGACGACTCCAATCTGTCCCTGGACAACATACTTCAAGCACTGGTGGACTGTTGAAGCCACTGCATGCATCCTAGAGAGCCAAGACCTCCCTAGAATGGCATTATAGCAAGTGGGACAATCCACCACAATAAAAAGTATTCTGACCATTTTCTTGAAAGGGCCCGTGCCCAATAACACCTCTTCTTCGAACTCTCCGATCACATCTGCTGAGCTGCCTGTAAAGCCCACGATTGACCTGTCCGAATTCTGAATTACAGCTGAATTTGTCATTTTCTTGTAAGTGGTTAGGAAAAGGATATTGGTTGAGCTTCAAGTATCCACCAGGATTCGTCTTATGTCATTGCCCCCTATAGATGCTCCTATGACAACAGCATCCCCATGAGGGCCAGCAATGTCTCTCAAATCATCTTCATCAAAGACAATGAAGGGGAATGAGTTCGGTGACTGATAAGATGTCATGCCTCCTTCTAGCTGGGAGGCTAAAGTATGAACATGCCTCTTCCTTGAAGAAGCAGTAAGAGCTGTCATAGTGTCCCCTCCGAAAATTGTAAGCGACTCAAAAAACTTAATGAGCCCGGAGACCGATCTAGAGCATTCTTCTATAGCACCCACTCTGTTTCGAGTTGGATCAGGATCCAAGTATTCAGATTCTACGTCAAACCTTTCAACTATAACCATGGCCCCCTCCGGAGCAGCATTACTTGGACCAACCCGGTGATTGTTGTCTGGCCTGTTGCCTCCTCTTCTTTTAACATACGCTCCCAGCTTTCCCCTCTCAATCAAGTTCTGAACTTCTTGTTTCAATGCTATGCAGTCATCAGTGGTATGGCCAATATCATTGTGATATTGGCAAAAAGAGTTATTGCGATGCTCTCTGGGAGACTGCAGTGTTGCCGGTCTCCGGTAATGCACCTCATCTTTTGTTTTATCAAAAATAGTGGCCACACTTTCTTTGAGCTCTGCGAACCACTCCGGTTGGACCCATGGCCCTCTTTTGTTTCTGGATTGCTGACTTTGAGCATGAGCTGCTGGCTGAGACTGAGCTTTTGCCCTAGCATGCCCCTGTCCGGTCTCTCTTGCTTTGTTCCCGGACTGATTCTGATTTGGAGTTGGTGCCACTAGGGTGGACCTCACCTGCCTGTGCACCCTGGTTTTCTTTGTTTCATCGGCGTTTATTTGTTTGCCAACCTGATTCAGCAACCCTCCTCATGTCATGGCCTTCTTTCTGGTCACTAAATCAGCTAGATTGCATGGGTTCAAACCCTGTTTTAGGGATGCTATTGCTACCTGTTCGAAGCAATCAGCCAACCCATTCTTTGTGTTCACAAAACGGCTTATGTATTCTTTCAAGGACTCATTTGGCTCCTGGGCACAATGGATTATTGTATCTCCATTTCCCTTCAGCTCTTTACTCCCTACGAACTGCCTTCGAAAGGCCACCCAAAACGTATCGAAATCTTTAATACAACCCTGAGGCATGCTGTTGTACCATTTTAGAGCACTCCCCGTAAAAGATTGGGAGAATGCCCTACAAAGTAGTTTATCATCGTCGTCAAAGTTCATCATAAAATTTTTAAACTGCTCCAGATGGTTGTCTGGATCAGTACTGCCATCGTACTTCTCTATTTTGGTGCTGTCAAACCTCTTGGGGAGGTTTCCGGACAGAATTTTAGAAGACAGTGGAGACTGCCTCCAATTCCTTCCACGACTGAACACAGTATCCTCATTGGGAGTTGCAAAGATACCTGTTTCATCGTGGAAAGCAAAGGGATCCATCAGCATCTTGTCCACATGCCTTCGGTTATGAGATGACCCCTTGCCAATATGCCTTTTCATTCTTCCATGTCTATCTCTTTTTCTTGAATATTTTTAACCTGCTTTTGCTTTTTTCTGGTTCGACCCTCATCGATGCTAGAGGACAAGGATTTTTCAATTCCCTCGCTGTCCGAAGAGCTATCAGAAGATTCTGAGCTCTAGTCAGAACTCTCCACAGGCCTGGACCGGTGAGACTTTTTAGAACTGGCATGAGTCTTTTTTGTGCTCACATGAGTTTTCGAAACCTCATGCTCTCTGGGTTATTGGTGTGATGAGCAACTGATGCTTTGGATTTTTCTTTCACGCCCATCTTGGCATTTTCTTCCCTCAGAACTTCTATTTCACACTTTAGCCTGTCACGCTCTTCGATAGTGTATTCATCGTTCTCTTCCACCACTTAAAGTAAAGCCGGTGGTAGCTCTGGATTGTCCGGATTCATTTGGACAGATTTTCTTAGTTGGTTTTGAATGCTTGATTCAGGCACCTTCTCCTCCCACTGTGGTCGCTAATTTGGTGTGGATAATAATCGCCTGAGGGTAGGCTAGTAATTTCAGTGGGTGTTTTATGGTAGTGTGTGGGTGTTTAAGTGTTTAGAGAGTAGAGAGATAATTAAGCATCTTGGTAGCAGTTAATTCTCATTATTCTGTAGTTAATGCAGGTGGTTGGGTATTTATACCCTGATGTTTGGGCCCTTATGGGCTTTCGGGTCATGTTTAATGGACTCGGGTCATGTTCAAAGACCCATGAGCTCTAAGTAGGAGAGCAAGTAGCTTAGTCAAGAAGTGTTTAGGTTTTTTAGTACTTTTGTCATAGTTCGAACAGTCCTATGGTCATAGTGTTCAAAGTGATCTGTCTGGTCCATGTGATCTGTCCGGTCCGGAGACTTTGGACTGATCTGTCCGTGTCCGGGGAGCATGCTGAATTCGAACTCATCAGCTTTGAAGTTGTATAATAGACTATCGTAAGGGTCAATAATTTTTTTTTGACATGTTCTTGATGGCTTTCTGGAGATAATTTATGGGAAGCAAAAATCTTAGAGGAAATGAAGACATTATAATACATTGTTGATAACGCCTCACTAAAACCTTAAAATAATATATGAAACGTTTTATCGATACTAAAGATGGTTTGACTGCTTAGAACAAGTAGTTATAACTTTTTTTTAAATAAAGGTTGTTAGCCGACGAGTTGGTTAAACTTTTACTCGACTTGGGGTGGTTTATTAAACCAGGTAGGAAAACAAATCATAGTAGCAGAAACTAAGACATTAAGATAGCCTCGTCATCCAAGACTTGTCCCTTCTATCTATCTTCAACAAACTAGTGGTAAATCATAAGCTACTGTTTAAAATCGTCTGAATGACTATAGCTAAGGTTCTCATCGACCCAGATCGAACTAATAAACTCGTGGTCAAGAATTTAGACCCAGAGGAAATCATTGAGTTAGCCTAGTTATTTCTCAGGTTCAATTGAAAATCTTATGACTATTTACGATTGGTTAAAAAATTATGTGAAATTCTGAAGGCCCCCACTGATGCAGACTCCGCGAGAAAATTGGAATATACGATTATGCAAATATCACAATGATGTGGAGAATTATTCTAAGGACTATATTATTTTAAAGCATAAAATGGAATCGTTAATGGATAGTGGAAAACTAATTATTTTGTTAAAGCACAAGTGGGTAATACGTCGTTGCCAAACGCAAGTGGAGTGCATACAACTTTATCTGTTGTTAAGAGGCAAACTATAAAAGCTCCCAAACAAGAAAATACGATGGTAATTACTGAACAGTTTGATATAGATTCAAAGTATTTGGATCCCTATCCAGATCGTGGTCTGGCAAATATAGTATGTGGAAAATGAAGAATGGTTTCTAAATTATGTCAATGTTTAAGTAATTAATTATTTTTCAGAGATGATACTGTGACATCTCCCTCAAGCTGCTCTCAAAATAGGCACGTAGTTAGATTGACCACGCAGTTAGAAGGAAACTGTTTGTTCATTTATATCAGATTCCAACTCCGTTCATAGTATTCGATGAGGATGACTTAAGAAATATTGTTGGGACACATGAGGATGTTGTGGTGATCGGAGTTGTTATTGAGGGAACAGGTATCCAAAAGATTATGATTGATAATGGCAGCTCGTGTAGTATTTTATTAATGTTTACTTACAAGTTAATGAAGATTTTATCCGGTATTCTCCAATCGAATGAAACCATCATGAGATTAGCATGAAACTTTGTTGATGTTATTTTGAATATTTGAAGGATAAATTATCTTTGGTAAATGACCATTTAAAAATATTGTGAGATATTTATTTGTAGTAGTTGATTGTTCGACTCCTTACAATATCATATTTGGCATATCTTGGCTATCAAGGATGCATATTGTTGCTTCTACGGTTCACCAGTGCTTGAAATACGCCGTCAGAGGCCAGGTATGGGTTTTTTGGAGCAGTAAAAAAATGTCTAGAAAATGTTACACTACTGTTCTTGTTCCGAAGGCTTTGGAAATTATAATAACTAAACGTCAATAACAATTACTAGATTCATATTTAGATTTAAGCAATATAGATGATCCTAAAAATACCCTTACTACAATTATTTAAATTGAGGAGGTTGAAGTATGCAATTTTACGTTAGGATTATAGCTAAATTTCCATCATAAATGGAAGAAAAATTGTTGTTTTTTTGTCCAATAACTAGTATGTATTCGTCTGGTGTAATGAAGATGTAACAGGTGTATAAGCCATCATCATTTGCCATAAGTTGTTTGTACGGTCCGATGTGGGCCACATAATACAAAGATGATGGGTATTTTACACAGCAACATCTAAATTTATTATCAAAGAGGTAGAAATGCTAATGAAAGTAGGGCATACTCGGGAATCTCAGTACCCGGTTTGGACTGCTAACCCAATACTTTTAAAAAATAAAAAATGATGGATGATTATTGATTTCACAGATTTAAACAGGCATGACTGAAGGATCATTTTCCATCCCTCGGATAGATCAATTGATAGAATTTACTTCTAGAAATAAGTTGTTATAGTTCATGGATGTATTTACTGGGTACAATCAGATGCAGATGAATATGAATGACAATGATTATAATACATTCATAACTAATAGGGACTACATTTTTATAAGATAATTCCTTTTGGTTTAAATAATGTTGGGGCTACTCAATATCGTTTAGTGTATAAAATATTTGCACATCAGATTGGACAAAATGTAGAGGTTTATATTGACGATATAATAGTAAAAGGTTTGAGGTAAGATTATCACTTTGTTGATCTCAAATATACTTTCTCCAATTTAAAAGCCATCAATTTAAATCTAAATCCGGAAAAGTGCACTTTTGGGGTACGATCGGAAACGTTTTTAGGGTATGTTATCAGTGAAAATGGATACAAGCCAACCCAAAACAGTTAAATGCATTGCTTTCTAAGGACCGTCATAGATCCATAAAAAGAAATATAAGTATTAATTGGAAGATTAGCAGTGTTAAATAGGTTTATATCAAGATCATTAGACAAATATGTGCAATTCTTCCAGGTGTTGAAAATTGCTAAGGAATTTAATTGGTCCGCTGAACTATGATGATCAATTTCTCAAAATCAAAAAGCATACGTCTTCACCCAAAATTTTGTATAAGTTAGTGATGAGAGAAAGAATTTATGTTTACTTGGCGGTATCTGACTATGTAGTAAGTGCGGTGCCAGTTTGGGAACTTGATAATGACCATCACCTTATTTATTATGTTAGCAAGAGTTTGTTGGATGCTAAAACAACATATCTAAAGTTAGAAAAATTAACATTAGCTTGGTGATAACGACAAGCTACCTGAGACCCTATGATAGTGTTGAAAGTTTGTTTCTATTCAAAAGTATGCTGCAAAAACCAGATGTATCGGGTTGGATGACCAAGTGTTTTTTGGAATTTGGGGATTTTGATATCGATTTTGCTCCTCAAACTGAAATTAAAACACAAGCTGTCGTAGATTTCCTGATTGAGTTTTATTCAAAATTGGTGTGGATAATAATCGCCTGAGGGTAGACTAGTAATTTTGGTTGGTGTTTTATAGTAGTGTGTGGGTGTTATGCATTTAGAGTAGAGAGTAGAGAGATAATTAAGCAGCCTGGTAGCAGTTAATTCTCATTACCCACACTTAATGCAGGTGGTTGGGTATTTATACCCTGATGTTTGGGCCCTTATGGGCTTTCGGGTCATGTTTAATGGACCCGGGTCATGTTCAAAGACCCATGAGCTCTAAGTAGGAGAGCAAGTAGCTTAGTCAAGAAGTGTTTAGGTTTTTTAGTACTTTTGTCATAGTTCGAACAGTCCTATGGTCATAGAGTTCAAAGTGATTTGTCCGGTCCGTGTGATCTGTTCGGTCCGGAGGCCTTGGACCGATCTGTCCTTGTCCGGTGAGCGTGCAGAATTCTGATTCATAAAAAATGACCATATATGGAATGTTTTATTGGCAGGCATATGAAAGAATGGGTACTCCGAAAGGACGGAAGATCAAGTATAACGAGTTGCAGGGTAGGAATTTATCTATTATCCCCCTTTAGAGACTCAATATACTAAACAACATGTTTTGGTGTTAATGCATCAAATAACGAAGGTGAATATAAGGCAGAAATAGTTGGGTTAAGAATTTCCCAAGTATGTGGTGCCAAAAGAGTATGATTGATAAGTGACTCGCAGTTGTTCATACATCAAGATCAAGGTCAATCCAAAGTAAGAAAAAAAACAGTTGATTAAATATTTTACAAGTGTTGGAAGAACATCTACATTCTTTAAATACACGGAGTATGAACATGTGTCAAAGACAAAAAAAAATCATGGCTGATTCTCTTGCTACTATTATATACACTAAGACATATAGGATTTTGATACAATAGTGCCCTTAAATAACAACTGTAGAAGTGAAATTGAGCATTGAGGAAAGTTTCCAAGCATCCACAATAACAAGCCAAGATTGGATACATGAAATCAAAGAGTTTATTACTAAAGGAAGTATTCTCTTAGACATAGTATGAATCAAGAAATTGAAGTTTAAATACATGAGATTCTGGTCCTAAGGGATGTTCTTTACAATAAATATTTTAGTAGGCCTCTATTGTGATTCATTGGATATAAGGAGTCTCATATAATTTTTTCTGAATTACATAATGGGGAGGGATCTGATCATTATGGCTATAAATCCTTAAGAATAAGACTTTTATTAGCATGGTATTAATGGCCTTCCATTATGACAGATGCTAAAGAATTAGTTAAACGATGTGGTTCATGGAAAACGTTTTAAAAATGAAATACATGTGCAAGCAGTCCCTATGGAGTCAATTCCAAAGCAGTACCATTTAATAGGTGGGCGATCGATCTAGTAAGACCCCTACTTATGGCATCTGAAGGATCAAACTATTATACTAGCAGTGGATTATTTCTTAAAGTGGAAAGAATCAACGTCTCTCTCCAAAACTACTTATAAGGGATTGATCAAGTTTATCTTTTCCAATATATGTTAGAGATATAGAATCCATAGAATTATTACGATAGATAATTGCACTCTATTTGATATTAGGGACATGTAGATTTTACGTACTTCCAGAAGAAATTAACATTGCTTTTCTTCACCCTTTCACCCTCAAGCCTGTGGGAAAATAAAAGTTCTTAACATAACCATTCTTATGGGTCTAAATATGAATTAGATGGAGTGGAAGACAAATGGCCAGATTACTTGCAATAATATTGTTGATTTATCGAACTATTCCTCAAACTACCACTTAAGAGTCTCATTTTGCTTTAGTTTATGGGATGGATGTCGTAACACCAATAGTTACTACTTTCCCTTCTTTTTTAATTCAAAATTATTCTGAAAAGGATAATGATACAGCGATGTGAGCTCAATTAGACTTGATTATATAAAAAAGAATCAAAGCTCACTTGAGAATAGTGCACTATCAAGGCTTGATGAGAAGCAGGTATGTATATAAAATTTGAAGAAGAGAGTTCGAAGTAAGGGACAAATTTTTGAGGCAAGTATCTTTACACACAAAGACACAAAGTTTGGAAATCTAGCGTCGAGAATGACCGTATACTTTGAGTGAAATGATCAAACATTAAACATATCGACTGGTTGATCAATAAGATAGTTCTTTAAGACATCCATGAAATATCAAACACTTAAGTATTTATCTTGAGTAATTGTGTAAAATATTTACTTTATTTTGCCTAATGTAAATATTTGGGGGCATACTTTTTCCTACCATGGTGGCTCGGTGAGGTTTTATCGAGGTGTCCAAATCATTATTAATCTACCATTTTTATCTTAAAACATTTCGCGTAACATATCTGTATATTTGATTTGTGGGCCTTCAAATGGATTATCTCTAAGTGTATTATATATTTGATCTATGTGCCTTCGAATTGATAACCTTCGAATGACTTGAGTATTTATTTTTTGTGTCTTTAAATGGATTACCTTAGAATGACTTGTGTATTTAATTTTTGCGCATTCAAATTGATTACATCTAATGGCTTGAGTATTTAATTTTTGCGTCTTTAAATGGATTACCTTTGAATGACTTGTGTATTTAATTTTTGCACATTCGAATGGCTTGTGTATTTAATTTGTTCGCATTCAAATAGTTAAATTAGTTGGTTCCATTATATTACTTTCGAATAGTTGGATTGAGATATATAAATAAGAAGATGTGAAGAAACAAAGTAGAATTGTTGGAAAATGAAATAACAAGTACAAAATGCCTTGAACTAATTAAGGGATTTGTAGAAGTTGAGCAAGATAACAAAATGCCCTACCTAAACTAAGAACTTCCTAGAAAAATAATTAGACATTACAAAAATTCATTGACCATGCAAATGACTTACCCAACACACCATTATATAAACTTATTGGCTTTTGGGCTCGTTCCCATTAGCGTTTTCTTATCCTTTTTATGAACTTCTACTTTCGAAATCATCTGCATCACTTTCATCAGAGCCACCATCGATACCATCATTAGGTGGATCCAAATATACACCTAACTGATCATCTATGGGCATATTAATAGGCTATAATCTTTCTGGAACCAGCTACCACAAAGACCCAAGGACTTGTATAGGATATACCGTGTGAAATTCCAAAACCATGTCGAATTTGATTGAAGCAAAATTTTTCTAAGGACTTTAAGATCACATCAGCATATGCATCTAACATATCCTTTTAGTCTTGTGTGGCTCGATCCTTGAGAGAAACCACCTCATCATCGTATTTTTAATAAAGGCATCTTGGTCATTTTATTTCTTTCGACGTGCAATCTATGGTAGCAATATCGATAACCTGTTCACTTTTCAATGAGGCGATCTCTCCAGAGATGGATGACTGCATCCCTTTGTAAATAGTATTTACATGAACAAGTTCCTTCTTGATTGACTTGACTTCCTCGGTTAGACGATCAAGCCTTACTTTCTCATATTCAAGAGATATTTTATAATTTTTATTTTCCTCTTGAAGATAAGAAATGGTCTCTATGTGGGACTTCAGTTCTCCTTTAAACTCAACAACGGACCTTATAAAAATCACCACCGAGTACCCCCAATATGTCATTCTATTTTGAGAATTCGAAGGGCTCACCATTAAACACCACATTTGTGGCATTACTTGTTGATTCGTTAAAAAAGTCCTTCTCAAAAGCCTTGAAGTTGAACCCTCGAATGGGCCCCATCAGATTGTTATCTCTATATTTTTCCCCTTAGGTGTTGAAAGAAATGGAGAAGAAAAGCCAGGTACTAGAACTAGTGGAGGATCAATCGTTGGGATTGTGTGAGGGATAATATCTGAACGGAGGACAATCCCCAAACGAGTTGATGTTTTTTATTTCTCTTCTTCTCTATTTTGTCACTGCTATGTTTGCTTCTCTTATGTATCTTATTCTTCTAAAATACATGAAGTTTTGCAGGTGCGTCACCCTTTTTGATAATGGAAACAACAACAATTAACCAAGATTTATCAATCGGATATGGTTGCTCGTTGATTCCAACTTCAACGATAATTTTTATTGTGTTGCTTATTTTTCTTATCTCTTTTTTTTCCGATGGTTAGGAGATCTGGTTTCAATTGGAATAAATACCTTGCCATATGCAGCTTCAACTCTTTTTACATAACCGAAGGTCGAGGACGAGCTGGCAATTGCTCCCATGTTAGCTCTCATTCGAAGTTAGTCTTCCCCAATGACTTAGAACCAAATTAATGAGAGTGAATAATTAGTGGAAGTCGTTATACCACTTCTCCTCAGACCACTGGTTTATCTAATTGAATGTAAACTTTACATCTTCCATATGATGCATATAAGGCTTCGATATAGCTGTAAAAAAAGATAAGTGATAAGTTATAAAGTTACATGTGTAGAAAATAATAAGAATTTGAAGGGCTACCTGTATTCTTCCAAAACCTGGTAAGTCGATTCATATTACCTTGAAAGGTATTTTTATTGTCATTCTCCCACCAACCACTGATGAAGATAAATTGTATCTTCTATAGTTTATTAGTCTCTAGTAGGTCATATACCATTTTATATTTGTTTTCTATGTTGAAGAAATAGAAGAGAATATGATAATTGCGAGACAACCCCACAATAACAACAAATTGCTCAATTGACATCTGATTTTTTTGATAACCCAAATGCCATGATACATGATATCAAGGTAAACCAAGCATTCAGACTAGCCTGACTTGGGCACCGCCCTACCAAGCTGAAGTAGTTCACAATTTCAAGGTCTAAGGGAGACTGAAGGCTCCAATTTAGCACAATAAAGTAGATAACTAACTCCCTCAAATCGTAGCTTATACGAGTTTTTCCTCGCGTAGGCAGTTTAATCTTAACTTCTTAAGGGAGCCCTTATTTTGCACGAATAAACTCTAATTCGTTATCTTGAAAATAAACGTAACAAATCTTATCAAGAACTATAATGTATTTAACGCTTAACTTTGAGAAGTTTAACCCTATGCGTCCAACCAAGGACGAATAGAGCATTTCAAATTCTATCTTAGGGGTCTTGCCTTTACTCTTAAAAGTTATATTCTTAACTGACTTTGAAGTCTCAACATTCTCCCTGATTTGACAAGATGACTATAAAATAGAGTTTTTATTATTTTTCCCACATTATATTTTATCACCTTTGGACTAGATCATGAATGTTAATTTTGTTGAGAAGTTATGTTTCATCTTCCTTTGGTTGTTGGGGGAGATCCCGATTACATTCATAAGGCTCAGTTGGTTTGAGTGTACTGTTCCCCTATCTGCTCGGATTCTGTGAGGAGAGGTTATTAGAATGTTATTTTGGTTGGGTTGCTCCTAGCTCCCCGAAAGGGTTGGCATGGAATTTGTGTTGTCCAGTCAATTTATGAGGTGAATTACCTTCTAAATCCAAGTTCATTGCCTCAAAAGTCGAAGGATACTTGTGACTAATGGCTCATTAAGATTGTGATGGCCTCAATGGATGACTCTTTGAAGTAAACGATTGAGTAATCGGAGAGGGGCTCAATGATATATTATGTCTATTGTATGAGAAAACTCTTCCATAATCAATTGATTGAATAACTGTAATTGTGCTCCCAGAAATAAGTAATCGAGCGGGAACTATAGTTTTTTTTTCTATTTGTCTAATTTAGACAGATTCAGCCAACCGTTATTGGTTAAAGCATTTTTTACGATGAGCATGCAAACATTAGAGTGTCATTGGAGATAGAATTTGCGGTGGCTAAAATGGTGGATGACGAGAAAATATGATCGACGATTAACTTGATAATGATGATAAGGAACAACTCTCTTTAGAAAGTGAATTTCCTCTCTCTAAAAATCACTAAACTGAAAAAATAAATAAAAACTGTAAAAAACCGTTGGGTTCCCTTATAAGGAAGTGAAAACATCACCAACAACTATAATTCACAGGGGAATGGAAATGTTTTCAAACTGTTGGTTTGCTTCACCCATGGAAAACAAGATCGTATGTATAATCAAATAATGACACATGTCACGTTGTATGATCGGTGGCAAACCATGAACGTGGACAACAACCATATCTGAATGGTGTCATCGGATATAGTTCAAATATGTTTATTACCAAATTTGAAGAACACTGAAGAGTCATGGTTTAAGAGATAAAACAAACTCGCTTCAAATAATTTGTTAGTTGACCTCTCCATATATATTTGTGAGGCATAAATGGGCTATCTAATGAGGTAATAAATCTTCGAAGAGCGTTTCAGACCAAATGCTAATACCATTTTTATAAAAAAAAATATTTTTTATGGTCCAAATGGTATTTTTAGACTTTGATCTTGGCTCATGAGTGTGATTCGGCCTATTAGGCTTATTAGGCTAAAGTTGGCCTATAAATATTTTTCGAGAATGCATTTAGTAGGATTTAACTTTTCTCTATCTAAATAATAACTAAAGCAACTCAATTATCTCTCTACTCTCTATGTTACATTTATTATACTTTCTCATATTACCAAAAGACTATTTCGAATCAGATTTATCACTATCAATTATCTATCCTTCTCCTATATGGTTTGTACTAATTCCAGCTGTATAAAGCATACATCTAACCCACTCTAGTACGATTTGATTCATTCTTCCAACAAGCCCATTATATTGAAGAATCCTACTTACAGTTTGGCGTTCATCTCTAAGCTTTACTTAATAGCTAGTTAACTCATTGTTTATATACTTTAAGTTACTATCATTTTGAAGTTTCTTCATCATTTTACCGTTCTGATTCTCAACCAAAGTTCAAGTTCACAAAGACAACAAACACTTTATTTCTGGTCTTCAAAATTATTACTCATACCTTCATGGAATAATCATCAATCAATGACATAAAATACCTTGCACCACCTATGGTAAGTTCCCATGTAGGACCCAAATAGTATGAATGAACATAATAAAGTACTTAATTGGTTGTCTTGTTGTTGGGCATAAAATTTACCCTATTTTTATTTATCAAAACACAACTTTATTAAAAGCTCAACTTTTGAAATCTAGTACCATATAACAACCTATGCTTACTTAGTTCATCGAGTCAATTTTCAATTAAATTTCCTAATTGATGATGCTATAACCTATTGATATATTTTACCATATTAGACACCCACTAATACAAGCCCATCGAGAACTAACACATCAATCTTATTGACTTTTGTAACAATAAGAAAGTCTTGCAAAACTTTAAGTCTGCCATCTCCACCCTATATATAAACCCTTCATCATCTAATATCCCAATAGAAATAAAGTTACGTTTAACTTTAGATACATATCTTACATTGTTAATCACTTTCTAAAGTCATGTAGACAACTTAATCCAAACCATTCAATCTCTTTGACATTGAAGGATTTGTTAATCAAGATGATGACCCTTCAACGATTAAGCATTTTCAAGTATTCAAACCAATACTTATTATAAGTCATGTGGAATAACACACCTAAATCCAACACATATTTATCGTGGTACCTGTAATCATAAAAGGCCATTAACTTATCAACATACTCATAGTCATCAGACACCATTGCAACGTTTCCGACTTTGCTCTTCTGATAGTTGTTGTCATTTCCCTCATCTGGGAAGTTCTTATTGATATGTCATTTCTTCTTGCATATCAAACAAATTACTTTTGAACCATTCTTATCCTATTTAAACTTTGAACAAGAGATTACTCTTCTCTTACTTTAATATTTCTTTCTTGGCCAACATATCACACTCAGTTCGTGTCCTTCATAGTCACCGTTAAGAATAATCTTCCTTTAATTATCTTTGGTGTTCAATTCTCTATTGACTTCGGCCATCGTAAAGGATTTCTTTGTTGGAGAGCATGGTATCAATGAAGTTTCCATACTTATTCTAAAGAATACTTAACAAAATGATTGTTTGGTCATCCTTATCCATTTTCACACCAATTGCATTCAAGTCAAGTATGATTCAATTGTAAATATCCAGGTACCTTCAGATCTATATGCTACTATATATATATTAAGTTATTTTTCAAGTACAATCTGTTTCCAATGATTTTTTCATGTAAATCGCCTCCATCCAATTTCATATCTATAACTCCGTAAGCATTTCAGATGCCTCTTGTAGCACTTCATCTCCAAGCTTAGTATGAGGGCACTCTAAGCTTTAAGGCGTACCGCAATACCAATCCATATAGATTTATCATCGATAACAACAACCATTCCCATATATATTAGGTAAGACTTAACCTTAATAATCTAGATGTTATAGTTATTCGATTCGCTGATTTTTTCTAGACTAAACTTCATGGAACTCATCTTTGTGGCTTTCGATTTCCAAGCGAGATATATTTATCTAACCTTCAAATCGATTTACTTCTTTAGTTGTTGCTTCACGCTCACTGCACCATTTGCTAGGGAAATCTATGTTCGTCTGAAACAAAGACCGATGTGCAATTATCAATCATTTAAAAGAATAATTTACCTTATTCAAGACTAGCAACATAAAACATTCAAATACACTCATATAGTCCTTCGACAATAATTTTGTTGACAGATTACTTCTAGCCTAGACCTAAGACATAAAATTTTCAATATGATTACCAATACATGCGTATGTAATAGTCTAGAGCAATACTTTGACCAAGAATACTACCAATGGTACAAATTCTATCAGTGTTAAAAAATTATAATACGAAATATTTTAATTGACCTTCCATAAATATGTTTAAGGTAGATCTCTTTTTTATTTCATATTCTATTATCTAATAATGGAAATCTAAGCCTCAATATAGTTACAAATGTTTGGAACTAAAAAAGAAAACCAAAAGAGTGAAAACTAATTTTACAAATATTTAATAATGTAATTGACTAACAACGAAGAAATACAATCCAAGTAAGTGTGCTTATTACTATTACAGATATAAATATTTTAGTGTAACGTCAAATAAAAAAATATTTTCACATTGTTTTGTTGCTTTAAAAAACTAAGTTGAATATCAAATCGGATTCTTGAATTTTGTCATTTCAGGGGTAAAAACACTGTTAGTCCTCCATGTTTACCACTTGTATCAATATAGTCCCTTTCGTTCACTTCTGCATAAAACTCATCCCCTTGGTTTTAAAATTTTGCAAATATAGTCCCCCCCCGCATATATAAACCATTTAAAAACTGACACGTGGCACTTAAATTCTAGGTTTTGTATCACTTTTGGTCCCTAAATCCCAAGTTTTGTATCACTTTTAGTCCCCAGAATATGCAGAGGGACTAATCGTGCAAATTTTTAAAATCAAGGGGATGAGTTTTATGCAGACGTGAACGAAAGGAACTATATTGATACAAGTGGTAAACATGGGGGACTAACAGTGCTTTTTAGCCTAATTTTAGATTAAAAGCTTAAAAGATCTACTATAATCATCAATTTACCCATTAAAAAAGAAATACAGTCCAAAACAAATTTAACTAACCTAATTAGTATCATCTCAAGAATACAAAATGAAATACTTAATTGTTCATGAGTTTCTTCATAACAAATACGATATTTATGATAAAGTGTGAAATATTATCATAATTTCATATCAAAGTAGTCTATGTATATTTAGAAATATATAAGAATCAACCATTTTTTCTTATTTCAAAAAGCAACCATGTGGTATACCTCTTTACAATAATCCACTAATTTATGAGTCATCACGATTGGGAAAACCCAGAATTTTAACAATATTTTTTTAAATTTAATATTTATTTACTTTAGACAATTTAATTAATGGTTTGAAGTAAAATATATTTGACAGTACAACAAACACTTCCATTAAATATTGCTATCATACGGAAAAAAATAATTAAAAAAGCTACTAGCGCGAACAAAGAAAACTTGCCAAAAAAGGTTAAAATAACACAAAGCGGCTAAACTTTTGCAGTTGAATAATGTAAAATTAGAGTTTTTAAAATTGAGAAAAAAAACAACAATTAAAAAAACTGACAACAACATTTTTTCCCAAGTACTTCAAAAAAAATCCTTGATTGAGATTGTGTATTGGTTTCATAATTTATTTTGAAGCTAGTTTTGGGGGAAAAGCTCCAAGAACCCGTAGGTTTACCAAGAACCCGTAGGTTTTCCGGTCTTCTTTATTTTGTCTCTGGTGCCTTCTCCGGCATTCAGTTTATTGCTTAATCCTATCCTGGTCGTGTCCTGTTGATTGCTTTCTCTGCAATCTGTTGTTATATTTCCCGGTGGTCTATTTTTGTCTTTGTTTCGGAAAATCGATTTGCTCTGTTTCATTATGGAAAACAGAGTCTTTGAGGAAGAAGAATTTCCAGCATTGAAGAATAGTTTGAATGGTGCAACTTTGCCAGTTAAGAAATCTTATGTAGAAATGGTTAAAGAAAAACCATTAATTAAGGAAACTTCTCCTAAATTTGTTAAAGATTCTGTTGGACATATTTCTGTTCAATATTTGGGTGAGACTAAGGATCGTTTGTTGATGCAAAGTAGGACTACGTTGGTCGGAAAGTTTGCAGATGGTATTCCTAAAAGATCATCTCTTCAACATTTTCTGGAATCGTTTAAGTTTAGGGGAGCCTATAGTTTTGTTTCTATCGACTCACGCCATGTTTTAATTGAGTTTTGCCTTAAGGAAGACGTAAGTCTTCTCTGGTCAAGAGGGGTATGAGCCGTTGATGGAAAGAACATGAGGCTTCTGAAATGGGGACCTGATTTCAACAAGAATGTTGAATGCCCTGTTGTTCTTTTGTGGGTAAGGTTTGAAAGGCTACCAGAGTTCATGTACAATTTTTCGGTCATTCATGATCTTGCCTCAACTTTGGGTATTGTGCATCGTATTGTTGTTCCGGATAAGAATCGAGCATATAGTAATGCTTGCTACGCCCAGGTTGAAATTAATGTTGCTTTGGTTCCAAGAAGAAGTTTGTGGGTTGGGTTTGGTGAAAACGATGGTGTTTGGATTGGGATCAGTTATAAAAATGTTCGTGGATATTGTTCTCACTGTAATCATCTGGGTCATATTGTTAAAGATTGTAGAAAGATTGAAAGAAAGGAAGAAAATAAAGAGCAGTTGCTTGAAAGGAAGAAAGATGACAAAGAGCAGTTAAACAAAGCAAATGTTTTATTAGAAAATGATTCTAAGAATTCTGTTTACAATATGAATACTTCTCAAGATCTAAAAGATCCTATAAGTTCTCAGTTACAAGCAGTTACTAAAGTTTACTCGAGGAAGTTAAAATCTGTTATTACTCCTAAGGATGTTGTGTCTGAAAATGATGAGAAGGATCCTTCTGAGATTGCTCCTATTTTGATTGAAGATTGCAGTTCCTCTAAGAATGACCAGGAGATCATTGGTGCTATCCATAAATTGTATGTGGTGTTTCATAATAGTGCTGATAAGCAGATTTCAGGTAATGTCTCTCCAACTTTGAGAAATATCGGCAGTTGTGATGTTTCTCCAAGTTCAAATTCTTTGTGTGCTTCCCCTAGTGTCACTTCTCCTCGTCTGGACTTTAATCACATCATTAATCAGAAGATAAAATCTGCAAATAAGAAAAAGAATAATAAGAAATTGTATGTTAACTCTCTGAAGAAAAAGAAGAGAAAATGTTTCAAATCTTTATCTGATAATGATAAAGATATGTAGCTGGAATGCCCGTGGCATCAATAATTCTGCTACCTTATCTAGGCTAACTTCTATGGTTAAAAATGAGAAAATTAAAGTCTTGGCTATTCAGGAGCCTATGGCTAATATGGATAAAATGAGGAAGGTTTCTAAGAGAATTGGGCTTATTAATTTTATTTCTAATTGTTCCAGTAAAGTCTGGATATTCTGGGCTTCTGATATTAATCTTACTGTCAAGGCTGATACTGATCAGTTCTTACATATGGATATTACTACTATTAATGCATCTTTTAACTTTACTTCTATTTATGCTAAAAATCAGCGTTCTATTAGAAAGATTCTATGGAATGATTTGCAATCTATTGTTGATGATAATTATCCTTGGCTTCTGGCGGGAGATTTTAATGCTATTACTAGTTCTGATGATCAAATGGGCTGCAATACTTTTGATATTGGGAGTTCTGAAGATTTTAATGAAGCTATTAGAGCTTGTAATCTTGAGGAAACAGGGTTCGTTGGCTCTAGATTTACTTGGAGTAATAATAGGTGCTGGAAAAGACTTGATAGAACAAGTTCTGACCATGCCCCTCTGCTTATTTCTCTATCTAATAATAATAATCCTGTTTTACAATACAACAAATGCAACTTTAAATTCTTAAATGCTTGGGCTAATGATTCTAATTTTCTAAGTATTGTCAAACAGAATTGGGATATTCCTTGTCAGGGCAGCCATAATAATGTCTTTTGGTACAAGCTTAAGAGACTAAAGAAGGCTCTTAAAGAGTGGAATGTTAATCACTATGGTAATATCTTCAATAAGGTGGTGAAGGCTACTGAGAATGTAAAGCTTATGGAGGCTAATCATATTAGAGATAATAGTTCTAGCTCTAAAGCTAGTCTTGCTCTTTCTATTAATACTCTTATTCAGGCTCTTAAGGATGAAGAATCCTTCTGGAGACAAAAGTGCTACAATACCTGGTTAAATGAGTGTGATGGCAATACTAAGGTCTACCAAAGATATGTTTCTAAACAGCGTAAGAGGAATTTCATAATGGGCATCAAGGATAATGGCATCTGGCTAAGTGGTTAAAATGACATTGCTAAATCTCCTGAATCCCATTTTAAAACTATTCTTTCTAATGCTCTTGATAATGTTTCTGATATGAATATGCAGGATGAGCTTCTTTCTAATATTCCTAAGGTTATTTCTGATTCTGATAATCTCTCTATGCTAAGTCCTACTAACGCTGAGGAAGTGTGGTCTACTATTAACACTATGAAGAAAGACAGTGCTGCTGGCACTGATGGTTGTAACACTTTTTTCCTTAAAGTTTGTTGGGATGCTATTAAAGTCGATATGTGTAACTCTATTAATGCGTATCTTAGAGGTAGTAGTGTTCCTAAAAGGGTCTTTAACACTGGAATTTGTTTAATTCATAAGGGTACTAATCCTATCAATTGGGACAATTACAGGCCTATTAGTCTGTGTTCCATTTTCAATAGGGTTATTTCTAGTCTCTTTAATCATAAGCTAGCTATATTACTTCCTAAAATAGTTTCCAGAAACCAGGGCGCTTTTGTGAAGGATAGGCTAATTCATGACAATATTCTATTTGCTAAGGAGATGCTTCATAATATTAATAAAAGGCCTGGCAAGGGTAATGCCATTATGCAATTGGATATGACAAAGGCATTTGACAGAATGTCTCATACCTTTGTCTTAAGAGTTTTATCATGTTTTGGGTTCTCTAAAAGGGTTGTTGGCTTTGTCAATACTTTAATTTCTAATGTTATGGTGTTTGTTAATGCAAAGGTTTGAGACAGGGAGATCCCCTGACTCCTAGTCTATTTATCATTGCTCAGGATGTCTTAATCAGAGGCATTCACATGCTTTTTGAAGCTAATAATAATATGAGATACTATAATAAGTCTAACTATTTGTTATCTAGTTTAGCTTTTGCAGACGATATCATTATCTTCACCAATAGTGTGCCTTCCACCATCAGCAAACTCAGTGACCTGCTTGACAGATATCAGCAGATTAGTGGACAATCTATAAATAAAAAAAAGACAAAAGTTGTTACCTCTTCAAAGTTCTCTCAGGATGGTGCAGCTAGATTAAAGCTTGCTACTGGCTTTAATATTGAACCGGCTCCTTTTGTCTACTTGGGGATCACAATATCTGCAAATAACAAAGGGAAGAATTATAATCCTCTCATTGAGAAAGTTCACAATAAAATTCAGGATTGGGATATTAAAAATTTGTCTTTTGGGGGCAGGCTGTCCCTTATTTGGAAATTATCTAAAAACAGGGATTTTAATACTTCTGATACTTGGTATGTTATCAGAAGTAAGTTTAACAAAACTAGTTTTCTTAAAAAAAAATTGGAGTCATTTTGTTCTAAAAAAATTTCTTTTTTATGCTGGAAAACCATTAAAAACTATGTTCCCATTGATAGTATCCTTTCTAAAAGACATTTGGTGATAGTGTCTAAGTGTCAATTTTGTTGTAGTTGTGAAGAGAAAAATCATCTCTTCATAAACTGCAACTTTGCCTGGGCCATTTGAAATTATTTTGGGTGGCTATTCAAGGTCCATATTTATAGATTCATGAATCTAAACCATTTGCTAATGACCTGGTTTAACTTTTCTAAAAATAAATTTCATGTTACTCATTTAGTCCCCCAAGTGATCTGTTGGACTATCTGGTTCAATAGAAATAACTCTAAATTTAACAACACCCATGATGATTTTCAGGGTGCTATTAATAGAGTTTGTAGGGTCATTCAGGCCATTGACTACGGGGATAAATTAAGGGCTAAGCACTGGTCTCATGTTTTAAATGCAGGAGCAGCAATGGGTTGTCTATCTATAAGCAAAAGGAAGAAAAATATTTCATACCTGAAGTGGTTGGCTCCTCCCTCAGGAAGGCTGAAAGTCAATACCGATGGTTCGTGCCACTTCTCTGGAGAGTCAAGTGGTGGTCTGATTGTTAGAGACGATAAAGGCGATATCATTATAGTAAAAGGTTTTGTTCTTGGGAAACTTACCCCTTTCCAAGCCGAGTGCAAGGCTGTTGTTGAAGGGCTTCTCATTTGCAAGCAGAATGGTTAAGAGAATGTTGATTTAGAGTCAGATTGCCTGACTCTAATCAACATGCTTGCAAATGGATTATATACCCAATCTCTGGAACCCTTAGGTATCCTTTGCAGAAGGCTGATTAGGCCAGGAATGACTCTCCGTCACATATCCAGAACGCAGAATCAAGCTGCGGACTGGATAGCTAAGAGAGCCATTTCTGACCAGAATACTTTCTCCTTCGATAGATGGAATGCACCCTCTCAGTTGCTGGCAATTACAACATTGGAAAGTTTAGGCTTGGGGTATATTGATTTCGATTAGGGATTTGGATTGGAGATCTTGGAGCTCTGGTTGGGGATCTGAAGCCTGATGCACCTCTCTTCATTATGACTCCTATTCTCTGGAGAAGAAAAGCTTTGAATGAAGTTAGCGTCAACCTTGTGACTTCAGATAGAAGGGTGCATGTGTGGTAGAAGCCTGGTGCACCTTTCCCCGTCGCGTTTTCTCGAAAGAAAAGCTGATCGGAGATAGCGTCGACCTGACTGCAATTGGTTGTTTCTGGTCTATTTTTGGTTTGTGGTTGGTTGATGGAAGGAATTTGGAGCTGCTTTTGTGATTGGAATGGTGGATCTGGCTCGATTTTTGATTTGGAGCTACTAGGGTTTTCAGGTTGTGATTCGGGGCTGATGGTTCTTTGAGGATGGAGATCGATAAAGTCTATTAGGGTTTTATCAAAAGACGGGTTCGGGTAATTCGGGTTATGGGTTTGGGCCTATTGTCTTAAAGGCTTAAGTTTTGTTCTATTTTATAATTTTGCCTATAACTTTTGTAAACTTTTAATTTTTCGATAATATAGTTACTTTTTGCTTGAAAAAAAAAGAAAGATTGTGTATTGGTTTCAGGTTTTTGATTTTTTTCACAGTTCTATACAAATTAAATTTTAAATTAAAATTAATAACTTTCATATTAAATATATAATGAAAATAAATAAAAAAATTAGATAACTATTAAGGACTAACCATAATAGATATAACCTAATTATAAATTTGAAGCATATAAAGAACCTCTTTAGAAAATATTCCAAAATAAATTATCACGTTGTTTTAAAATAAGAAAAAATATGAAAAATTACACCGTTATTTTGCATATTACTCATGGTTTTTTTTTCTTCTTCAAATAAATAAACAACGAAATAAAGCAACAGTCATTTTAATTGCTTTTCATAAAAATGAAATGAAATAAAATTCTAAATTGAGTGGGTAGGTCATGTGATTTAGTAAACAGTACAAAATCCAAAACAAATACTCTTACTGTTTATGAACGGTTATTGCATGTTAAGCTACGCATTCCCCAGCGCATTTTAGCTGAACCCTCTTTTATCTCTTTTATCAAATTTATGTGTAATTGTAAAATTGCCTTTCTTCCACAAAAATCAAATAACCTCACACCTGACACCACCATCACCATTACTCTCTCTCCCGTTAGGGTTTTCACTGCTTGCACACACTCTATCCCTCTCTATTTCTCTCTTCTTCTTCTTCTTCTTCTGCAAATCTTGTATCGTTCCCTACTCATCTGCCGGATTGGGGCATTTCAATGCCTGCAGGTGCGCCTCCCAATATTCGTTTCCAAACCCTAAATACTGCCACCAAACACCTCTTCTTCTGGAGATTTTGCTACTATACTTCTGGCTTTGAATCCCGCCCCTTGATTGTCTTTTAATTTCTATTCCGATGGCGCCGAGTCGTAGGAGAGGCGGAAAAGCCGCTGCCGCCGCTGCCGCTCGTCGTCAGTGGAAGGTAGGCGATCTTGTCCTTGCCAAAGTCAAAGGATTTCCTGCTTGGCCTGCTACGGTATGCAATCCACTCTCTTTGCCTATTAATTTCTTTACGTTATTTGATTGACTCATTTTTGTTGTTGTTCGATTGATATGTAAACTTCCCTTTACTGATTGGTAGTTGATAAATTTTACGTGCCTTCTCACTTTTAAGATCTTCTTGTGCGTCTACTTGTTGTAAGCCTAAAACTTGTATAGATAAATTCTTCAGGGTTTTATATCCTAGAGCATTAAGTGTTTGATTTATATAGTTTAGGAACAGGACTTTTTGTTAGACATGAGGACTTCTTATGCATTTTCTCTTCGTTTTGGGAACAAGTTTAAGCATGGGTATTAGTTGCAAGCATCTATATCGTGACTCTTCCGTATGTTTCTGTTGTTGTGGAATCCTTGTAACATATAAACTACTGTCTTGATCATTTATTGGGATCATTGGGGATGAATGGTGCTATGCTGATCGCTCAGATATTAGTGAAAGAAACTTGTTTATTACATGTTTCTGTCTTTCTGTGTAACATTGTTCTAGTCATTGCTCAAGTTGGTAAGATCCTGTTTTTTTTTTATAATCCTGTTCATTGGTGATCACAGGTAAGCGAGCCGGAGAAATGGGGTTATTCAGCTGATTGGAAGAAAGTGTTGGTTTTCTTTTTTGGAACTCAACAAATGTGAGTACTCTTCTTTGTGTCCTACTTTACTACCTATTGCTTATATTAGAATGTTAAATATGTAGCATAGCTGCTTTTCTATCATCAAATGGATGTCACGAACTTGTCTTTTAGCGATTTGGCCTGTTAGCTTAGTTTGTTTAAACTTTGTGGGTTCTGTACGGTTACATTATCAAAACCCTAGAAAAATTACTATTACCGGAATTTCAGTATTACAAAATCGAGTACTATTATCTTACCAAAGTTTCCAGTTCACCAATTTGGTACGTTCGGTGGCAATACCATAATAGTACCCAAACAACTAAGTAGTGATTATACGGAAAAATTATCCCTAGCTTTATATAAATTTAACTAAGGAATGCCTTTGGCTGAAAAAATGTATTTTTACCAGTTTTTTGATTGAATATTTAAAACTATGCATAAATCATAGTTTACATGGGTGACTTAAAACATATTTTTTACACAACTATTGAGTTACTTATATAGACAGTATGTCTACCAGAATAGTGTTTTCAAAAAGTCCTTATATTAATGAAGTTGTGAGGTTAATTTTGAATTTTTCTTGATTGACTTTCAAAATCTGGCAACCATGTATAATAAAACAATATTGATCAGAGACAAGATGTTAAATTTGTTTTATCTTACATTGATTTCAAAAATAAAATAGGATGATAATAAATTGTTTAATAAGTCTTAAAAATTAGGATCAAAACTTCTTAGTTGTTTTATCCTTTGAGTATTTCTTATATACAATTTCAAAACTATTTATAAAAAACATTGGTTGGTAAGGCATTACCGCGTGGTTGGAATTTTAAACCAATGCCCTACCATTTTTTTCTGGTATGGTACGGTAATTCAATATTGCCTAACCGTTGGTAGGGCAATATGGTATATATTGCTACCCTAGATAGGGATATAGTTTTAAGTGCTATATAAGCAGTATTCATCTATATTTTTCTTCCTGTTTTTATCTCTCCAACTACTAGTATTTAGTCCAACTCCAGTACCTGAATAAATTATAATCTATTGGAGGAGTACTTATTATTTTGTTCTATCATTATGTAAAATGTAAGATATAGTTTGAATATTAACACTCCCTATTGTAGAAGATAAACATGCATGATTAAAAGTGAACAACTGATCTTTCAATTGGCGTTTGTCAACTTTTAATATCTCTCTCTTTCTCTCTCTCATATTTTCTACCTACTGTAGGAGATGAGCGTTGAATGATTTAAAGTGAACAATTATGATTTTACAATTGTAACTTGTAAACCTATAATAAATGAATCTTGCTGTGACAATATCTCTCTCTTCTCTTGTTTTAATGAAGTTTCTCTGTGCGTATTTATCAGTGGATATTATCCGTAATCTGCAATGGCTGATATTAAAGGCCTCCTTGCTCCCATACGTTTATCTTCAGAGAAAAAAGATTACCTGAGATTATATAGAAAGTTTTGGTTTGTGCTACCTATGTGGTCTTAGAGTGCAACCAGAAGAAAAGTAGTAGAGAGTGTAAACTCACTATTTAGCAAAATTAGAAGACCTGCATTTGTCCATAGCTGGAATGACGAGGAGAATTATGGTAATCTATACTTTTAGGTTAAGAGAATATCCCATAAGCTCTCTAATTCTAAATATACAAAAGTGATGTTCTTGATTCTATTAAAAGTTACAGATAGTCTTTTAGACTATCTGAATTGAAATATTATATGTTGGGCTCAAAATTTCTATATATAATATTCATTTTTTACACTGATAGTTGGGGATGCTCAAAGAAATTGTTAATTTTTATCAATGTATAAAGAAAACTGTATGCAAGAAGAGTTGTGGTCTGCCAAGCTTCCTGAGACTAAATTTCGTCTAATATTAGAATTATAAAGCTAGGCACTTTTAGACTTCTTATGTATACCAACTACAGCATGTGTAAACTTGCCCCTTCTAGACTTAATTTACCCCTTTGTGTCAATTTCCTTCTGCAGCATGTGTTAAAAGTGTAATCTTTCAAGTGTTCTCGCTGATAAAATGTAAGAATGTGTAAACTAGGAGGGCAGCTATATATTGTTATTGATCTGTGATTTGGCTGACCTTTTTATTTGGAAAATTGGTTCGTGTGTGAAGTGTTAGTATTAGAAGAGAGGACCATTTGGAAATTTTTGACATTCATTTGTTTTAATATTTTCTTTTTCAAACTCTTGACAATATCGATCCCCACCTTCAGAGACTCTTTTCCCTTATATCCCTTTTAGGATCCCCTCGAATTCCTGGACACAGGAAGAGGCTCTCAAAGTGGCAATATCGAACACTAGACTGATATGGTATTTTTTTTTCTTCAAAAGCAAGTTCTGACTATTTGGTGCCATTTAATTTTTGAACAAATCTTTAGCAACATAGCTGCCAAGTATGAATTTTGTTAAATTAACATTACGTTACTCTGGATCTCTGGAGTATACGGATTGAGTTTGGTGATCAACAATCAAAGAGAAAATCGAAATGCATAAATATGTTATCAGGATTAGTTGGTCGGAAGTCTTATGAATCTGAGTCTCTTTTATGCACATACTACAGTGTGCATGCAGAACATTTGAGTTTCAAGCTCTCTCTTAATGGATTCTATGCATGTTACGCTGAGTACCTCTGCAGGTGGTAGGAAACTATGAATTGCTTTACCTGCTCTAACTTTTACTTTTCATTTAAACATGTCCATTTTTAGTACGCTAGGTAAATGCTTTAAAGCACTATCACACTGGCATGTGTTGGAGATACACCTTTCAAATTAAGTTTTCTTTCTGGAGCAAGTTTTGGAACTCAATGTTGTTAATGTAAATTATGAGCATAACGAATTATGTCTTATGATAAAGCATAGTAGCGTGCTTTTATTCCTTACATCAAATATTGTGCAACCTTTTTCTGTATCTTCTGCTAAATAATAGAATAAGTCATCTAATGGGTTTTGATAATGAGGTATAAACGATTGTTAAAAGGCTGCTATTTTTAAATATATTAATGAATGGCTGATATTAGTTTTGTTATTGCTGCGAAGAACATTTAGTAGGCTTCCTTAACATGATATAGATGGTTATTAGCTCAACTCTTTCTCTCACGTGGAAGATTGTTTTTAGGATTAGTTACTTTATATCTTGCAGTTCCCTTTATTGGCTGACTGATAGCATATCCTATTTCCGTGGAGATTAGTTTACAAGTAACTAATTGAAAATAGTGTCGATGCTTCTTTCTGCTGGTATATTCGGTTGGTAACTTGTGAATTCGTTACATTTTACTTGCTCTCAATAAGTATATGTTGATATGCAGAGCTTTCTGCAACCCTGCTGATGTTGAAGCATTCACAGAGGAGAAGAAACAATCACTTTTAACAAAACGTCAAGGGAGAAGTGCTGATTTCGTCCGAGCAGTGAATGAGATTGTCGAGAGTTACGACAAAATGAAGAAACTGGAGCAAGCTGACTCTGCGGAAGCCACTTTAAAAAGTAATGGGAAGCCAGTGGAAGCATTGCAGGACTCTGTGGAAGCGTCCGGGGCAATTTTTGACTTGCAATTGACAATTCCAGATTCTAGTAAAGATAACTATGAGACAAGTCTTCCAAATGAGGATGCGTCGGCTGCAGAGAATATGCTTGCTTTGCAGGATAATAAAGCGCCATTTGAGCAGCCCATTGATAATTTACTGCTCAAGGAAATGCCGCGACTAGCTACTTACACTTCAAGAAAAAGATCTAGAGGTTTACGATCACAAAAAACTGTTGGGCAGGGAGATAAACCTGCAGCCCAGCAGGCCAGAAGTTCATCGAGGGTTAAATCACTTAGGGCTCAAATGCAATTGACTGACGGTTGCAATAGTGCCAGGAACACGACCAATGGTATTATGGACAGCGCTTTAAGGGATAGTAAGCGAGTAAAAAAGTCACCAGTTGCGGCTGAAAGGGATGACGGAGATACCTATGCTTCAATGTCCAACGAGCAAAATGAAGATAATGCTTCTGAAATCGGCACTACTGTTGACTCTGATGAGGTCAGTATGAAAAGAGGAGATGCAGCAGATACTGATTGCCGGCTTGCAATAGATGATACTAATGCTGAATGTGTAGGAGATATGAAGCTGGGCAAGGGGTTTGATTTCCAAATAAGAGCTGTGATTGTTAAGAAGAAAAGGAAACCGAGTAGAAAGCGAGCAGCTACTAAACCTCTACCTAGACTGGAAGGGGAGGCACAGATGCAAATTGCATGTCAAACTTCCCTTACTCCATGTGACAACTTGAATGAGGGGTCTTCAAAAGAGACTGGAGACGAACACTTGCCATTGGTGAAACGAGCTAGGGTTCGCATGAGCAAAACATTATTTACTGATGGGGATGTCGATACATCAGCTCCAGCTGAAGAGAAACAGGTTAAGGAGGTCACAGTTAGTGTGTCACGGCAGATCAGTTCGTCCTCAAATTGTGAAGATGATGGTCGCCCTGACGGGGACTTCTTAACTGCAACAGGAGCCTCACATATTGCATTATCTCCAAAGATTTGCTCTCACATTTCAAGTAATGTTACCTGCGATATAGCTTCATCTATGAATAAGATGTTACAATCAAAACCAGACACCTCCACCATGGAGAATACGACACATATCTCACCAGTTTTAAAACATCATGGTGGTGTAGCCTCATCTATGGAGATGTTACCATCAAAACCAGACACCCCCACATTGGAGAATGCAACACATGTTTCACCAGTTTTAAAACATCATGGTGGTGTAGCCGCATCTATGGACAAGATGTTACCATCAAAACCGGACACCCCCGCCTTGCAGAATACAACACATGTTTCGCCAGTTGTAAAACATCAATTTAGCCTTCCAGCAGATGTTGAAGCTGCTTTGCCCCCATCTAAGCGGCTCCTTCGTGCTATGGAGGCGATGTCAGCTAATGCTGCTGAAGTAGGTCAAGCATTTCCAGAGGCATCATCAGCCATGAACACATGTATTAATGAGTCATGTATGCTCTCAGCGGGATGTTCTCGTTCGGTCAATGAAAGCAATGGGAATGGCTTTGGATTGCACTGCTCAGGCTCTCTTGCTAGCAGTATTTCGAGCTTATGTTCCTGCTTGAATGCAAAAGTTCCAGAGGTCTCTACAAAATCTTCATCAGAGAAGGAGATTTGCACGCAAGCTGTTGACTCCTCTGAATGCCAAAAACAAGAATCTTGTGCAGATGTCTTAGATAAGTCCATTGACCGTGTTAAGGGAGAAGGTGGCCATAGTGTGGAGATGGATGCTTGTTCACCTCAGACTGTAGCTCAAACTCGAAGTCCAGAAAATCTGCTGTCACAGCCATCGCCAGCTTCACCAGATAATAGCAGTCGTGAGACTGCTGAATTGAGCATTCCTACTAAAATACCCGGTGAAGAACCTGCGGCCTCCAAAGATACTCAAATTACATGTCCTCCTTTCTCTGTTGATAATTTTAGTAAAGAATTAGACCAAGGTGGTGCAGATGTTCTTCCGTGTCACATAATTTCTACCGCTGACAAAGATACTGAGTCTTTAAATCCCCAAATCGGTGACAAAAGCCGTGTCATAGTCATGTAAGTTCTTGTGTGTACTATTTTCAATTTAAGGTTTTAATATGTTATACTGTTTACACGGCAATCTGCTGCTTGTTGCAGAAATGTTTGTCATCCATGGGTAAGAAAACATTTAACAATATTTTTTCAATTGGTTTGATGCCATCATGAAGGCAACTACATAAACTCTTGAGTTTCTGTTGAATCCTTTTTTGAGATGGAGGGGAATGCACCTCACTAATTACTATCTATATCTAACGATGTAACACTTGGATGCCCAGACCTTTCATTATGCATAATTGATCAGTTGCCTTTGCTTGGAGTGTGATATTTTTCGTATTTTTATTGTGCATCCTAGGTGTGAGGTTGTGGAAGAGGTAAAAGTTGAACAAATGCAAAATACAAGTTCTCTTTCAGTATCCGATAGCCGTTCCCGTTCCTTTGACAAGATGGGTCCATCTCCCGTAGGTGCTGGAGACTCTCCTTCTCGAGCTTCTCCGTCCTGTAATGGCCATATATCTACTGCTGAAAGTGCCAATATTATTCAGAACTACGGCTGTTGTAGTCCTAACACTAATTTGGTGGACAAGAAACAACTTTCTAATGCTGTTGCTTATAGACCGAAAATAGAAACTGTTGTGCCTCAGACATTTAAATCTCTTGGCAAGAGTAATCGTACAGAAGTGCACTCTGCTCTTTCATTGTTTGAGGCTACACTTGCTACCCTGACAAGAACAAAGGACAGCATTGGCCGTGCAACAAGGTTGGCCATCGATTGTACAAAGTTTGGCGTCTCCGCAAAGGTATGGTACTTCTCTTGGTTTGTGATTAGTGTATGATTTGTCCTCTGACCATAGCCTTAATACTTATCTAGGTATTTGCGGATATGCTTTGCCAAACTACTCATTATTTTGATTCAACTCCCTTACAAATATCCTTGTATGTCATTGCTAATCCTCAGTTAAAATCCTAAAATATAATAGTTTTTGTATGCAAAATCTTTCTAGGATTCCACTGCCTCTCGTTGTATGATCTTCCATCAAACATTGTTTCTTTTATGGCGTTTATACTTTGAAGCTTCATAATTGAAAAATCACTGGATAGACTTTGCCTTCCAGATTGACGGATTATCATTGTTTGCCCTTTTTGGTTGATTGCTTCTGCCGTTGCCTCTAGACCAGTAGTTGACCTTGGACCAAGCTTATAATCAGACATTATTCAGGTTAATTTTGTTCGATTTCCACAGTTGTGCCTAGGTTATCTCATGTTATGGTGAATCCCTTTTTGCTCTTGTCCCTTTTTGTCACTGAAAGGAAGCATTTTTCATATACAATTTTGTCACTGAAAGGGAGTGTCTATGTTCTCCGTTCACATTAATTTTATAGTTTATGATCTGTTTTCTATTTCGCTGAAGGATGAGTAGTAAGACAACTATTTCAGAGTTTAATTAGCAGCCCCTCACTATATATGGCAAGGAAAATATATCTTAAGCTAATTGCCTAGGGACCATTTGTAAAGAATTTTGTAGATGTATCATGTATTAAATAGAATGCCGCTCGATACTGGTTTTTTTCCTTTAGGATAATAAGCCAACTTCATACATTAAAAGGTATGAGAATTTATGGCTAGTCTGTAGAAGGATATTTAGGCCGGTTCATCTTTTCATTCACGTACTAAATGAAGGAAGACTTGCCTCGGTTAATGGTTACCCCAGGAACTCCATGTTGAACCTATTCGTTCATGACCACGTTGGCCCAACTGGCAACAACCCTGGGGTCCACAGCTATCTGCCTTGCAGCTGTGCTAATTAGATCAAGAAAAATAACATTGCAGCGTGGCCAAGGAGGAAATCAACTCAGGACCTTAGTTTACCAATCCTAGACCCATGACCAACCGACCGATCCTGCTTGGTTTTGTGCCTATCTTATAATATAAATGAAGGCGTAGTTTCTTTATCTTCGTTGTTTACTTCTACTCAATGTCGCAACATTGCTAAGAATGTTCTGCTGGATATATCACTGTTTCTCCTCGTTTTTGTTCATTGCCTTATAATTTTGCTATTTGATTCCTGTATGAACTCAAGGTGATGGAAATCATAGCACAAAGTTTGGAAAGTGAGTCGAGCTTACACAGGAGGGTGGACTTGTTTTTTTTGGTTGATTCAATTGCTCAATGCTCTAGAGGTCTGAAAGGTATGGAATATTCATAGCACTGTATAGTGATGTTTTCAACTCTGCAAACACGATCGTTTCACTGCATCATATTTTATTTGGCTATTATATGTTTGTTAATATTTGTTGATCGACAGCTATTCTGATTTGTTCTAGAGACATGATTCCTGATATGTTTATTTATAATATCTAGGCGGTGTTGGTGGAGTTCATCCTTCAGCCATTCAAGGTGTGCTACCACGGCTGCTTTTAGCTGCTGCGCCCCCTGGAGCTCTATCTCAAGAAAATCGTAGGCAGTGTATAAAGGTACATTTTAATGATTATTTTTTTGGTATCCAAAAATTTATCCAGCCCTATTTTGCTTAACTTTTTCTCTTGTGTGTTATATTCGTCGTAGGTTCTCAAGCTTTGGCTTGAAAGAAAGATCCTTCCAGAATCTTTGATTCGCCACCATATTAAAGAACTAGATTCTCACAGTAATCCTCCTTCTGCTCTTTATTCTCGTCGCTCAGCTAGAACAGAGAGGGCTCTGCATGATCCTGTTAGAGACATGGAGGGCATGCTTGTAGACGAATATGGAAGGTCTGGACCTTTTTTCATAACTTGTAGTCCTTGATTTGATTTTGAATTCTGTACGATACTGAAATATTGTCTGTTTGCCCCAGCAATTCAACTTTTCAGCTCCCTGGATTTAGTATGCCCTCCAGGATTACAGTCGAGGACGAAGGAAGTGATTCTGACGGAGGGGATTTTGAAGCCGTAACCCCCGAACATAAGTCTGATACACCTGAAGAGGTGGACGGAACCCCTGCAACTGGTAGGCACAGTAGACATGTTCTTGAAGACGTTGATGGTGAGCTAGAAATGGAGGATGTAGCTCCTTGTGGAGTTGAAAGGGGTTCATCTGATATTCTTGCTCGAGTTGATACTGCACAAACTACACAGGATCAGGTTGAACAGCGGTGTCCTTTACCATTTGCCCCGCTGCCACAGGATGTACCTCCGTCAGCACCCCCGTTGCCATCGTCCCCTCCACCACCTCCTCCACCTCCGCCACCACCTCCTCCACTACCCCCACACTGTCCTGTACCAAACACCTGTTTTAATGTCATTGATTCCAAGGTTTATCCGAGCATGCATGTATGGACATAAACTTGCTTTTCTTTCCTTACATACCTTTAGGATAAAAGTAATTGTTACTTGTATTACTTATACAGGGATGTGATTTTAATTTGCAAATGTGCAGGAGGATTTGCAGCATAGTATATGTCAGCCATCAGTTGCACCCCGACTGAACCCAATCATACAACCGACAAATACAGTGCATTACCAAGGATCTGATGGTAGAGATGTTCCTATGCCAAATTATGCTTCTGAGTCCACTATAGATTTCAGCAGTTTCCCTGTATGTCCAAATAATAATAATAATAATCAACATGACGGAACTGGCTTCCATCATACTCCTTATCCTCCACTCCCTCCTCATCCGGCTCCATCGAATCAGTTTTCATACATGCAGCCAGGCCAACCGGTGGAGTCTCTGAGGGAGGCCCCACCACCACCACCACCACCTTCATTCTCTCACAGATCTCATTTTATGCCGAATATTGACAACCGGAACTTCTATGATAATCACGACAGAATGAGATCTGTCCCATATGATTCGAGAGAGAGCTGGGGTCCTCCCCCCTCTTTTTGTGGTAAGATTCATTATCAAATTGATTATTCTACTAGAGTTGGTGTCTCTCAACATTTCAATTTGTGTATCTGTTTCTAAAGTTATATTGTCATCTTTGGCTAGTCCCTGGGTATGTGGATGCCCCCCAATGTGAGCCACCAATGTACCGAGATCAGAGATGGGATTATCATCCTCCGCCTATGAATTACAGCAATTCGTTCCCTGTTAGGCCCCCTCTTGAAAGTGCTCCCCCAGTTGGAATGAGAGGTACATAATAATCAATAAGATGTCATTGTTATGTTTTCAACATTTACTGATGTGCAGGCTTTCTACTATAACCTAACCTATTATGTCTGCAGGCCCAGGTATGTGGCCGCCAAGATGAACAATTTTCATTTTTCCAAAGGAAACGGTATGCTGTAATTATATTATTCTGTCAAAACTGTTGGTATCTTTGAGCTTTAACCTTTTTTGTATTCTAATTATATTCTACCAATAATTGTAGGTTTTTAGCACCATTTTTGTTCGGGAATATGCGGCTTGTTAAAAGGAGGCGAGTCTTTTCTGGGCCTACATTCTTTGCCAACTGCAGCAAATAAAATCTTGGGATTGAAGGATTAAAATCGTAGTTTGGCTGGTTGATGCCTATGTATATATAAGTACTTCTTCTATGTCGGCGTGCATATGCATTGAGAGATTGGTAGATAGTAAGATTCCAGTGTACAGAATTGAGGAAGTCTTTAAAATGTACACATTTATATATATATCTTCTTATAAATTTATAGGAAGTCTATCTTGGATGGAAAATTCAAGCAGAGTATTCGTATAGGTATTGAAAATGGCCCACTCCAGTGTCTTCCTGCCTACATCGATGAGATAGTTTAATTAGGAGCTTCTGGCGATAGAGCATGCTAAAAAAAATTCAAGATTCTTATCCACATGTTATCAGATAATTGCCAGTTTATACAGAACATTATTGGTTAGTGTACCCTTGGAACTTACAACACTTTGAAAACTTGTTCATATTTCTCTTTTCTGTTTTCAAATTGACATCTGATCGAATAACGGGGCAACAATTAGGTGTATACCTATAATCAGAGAATACTGATACGGTGGGAAAGACGGCGGGGTTATATATCGATTATTATTGCCGCGGTTTAAAGTTGGAGAGCTGTTTATGAACCGGTGGTTTGCGAAACTGGTCCATCAAGACCGCAAACCGTTAGGACTGCAAAACCGCGGTTTATTTGTAAAAAACCGCGGTTTATTCGTAAATATTATAAATGTTTTAATTATTTTATAATCAAAATCATATGTTAAGTTATATTTAAAAAATATTGAGATATTGCATATGATTATAAAAGTATTATTACATTTTGGTTAGTATTAATTACACTTATTAATATTTTAAGTGTTGTAATTATAATATAGTCCAAAATTTTAAATATTACTTATGTTATTATCACATTTTGAATATTATTATTATTATGTTTTTAGATCTAATATTAGTAGCATTGATTTTTATATTACAAACCAAAACTATATCTTATCATGTTAAAATATTACAAATTCTATAGTTATAATTTTAATATTACATTTTGATTACTATTGTGATTTGGTTTTAAATATTACAAGTGTTTGTTATTATTTTTTGAACCAAAATCAGATCTTATGAAGTTATAAGTATTTCATAATACAATTGTTGTTATTATAATAAAAGGTAAAGTTTTTTTTTTTGGTTAATTTAGTCGTTCACAGTTTATAATCTTGCGGGCTATGAGTTGTACAAATGTTTTCAAATTATAATACAAAATAGTAAATAATTATTACAAACATCATTCATCTTCAGCTTCGTCTTCTTCGTAAGTAAAATCTTCGTCCTCACTTGATTCACTTTTAGCTTCGTTTTCTTCCATAATTTCTTGTTCAAGTGTATCACCGTAATCATCCGAATAATCTTCAAAGATGTCGTCTACGTTCACTTCGTCTCTAAACTCTCTGTCTTGCATCCTATTATCCGCCGCTGTCCAATCCTTGACTGCCACAAGCACTCCAAGTGCTTTGCCCGTCAATCTTGTTCTCTTAGTCGTGTATTGCAACCTCGCTTGGCTGAAAGCACACTCACTTGCAACTGTAGACATAGGTATTAAATAAATCTCTTTAACAATCCTGCAAAGAATAGGAAACTCTTCAGTTTTGGTACCCCACCATCTTATGATATCTTCAATACCTTGGTCGGGAAAATTCGTAAAATCAAACCTAGTGCTCAAATATCTAGACAACTCATTATCAGATTGAGGGGTTTCTGTAAATTCATTGCTTCGTAACATTGCCATTTGAACATAGTTAGTAGAAAATCTCCCTCTACCCCTATTGTTACTACTCCTTACATTTGTAGTTGTATTTGATCTATATCTTTCAGCATACTTATCATAGATATTATACAAACATTCATATATACCGGTAATATACCCTTCAGGGTCAATTGGTTCCTTCGGTGGTTTAGTTGTAGAATACTGTACAGATTGATAAAACCATCTAACTAGCAAATGAATAACTATCAGGGATTGGATGAAAATACTTTGTGAACTTCAATTCCATTTCGGGCACCATGTCTACCCATACAAAATTTGATCTAAATTCATTCATATGCATGGCAAGATTAGTAATCGTGAAAAGGGTCAAATGAGCATTAGGTTGATTTTGTGAAGAAAAGGTTTGAGTGTTATCTTTAAAAAGTTTTCAAAAATCTTAACATGTGTGCACAATATTTCCAATGTTCTTTGTTAATTGGTGTTTCAGGATAAAATGTATTATAAAGCGTCATAATCTCTTCTTTAAAAACATGCGCACGTGCAAGCATTGAATAAGTAGAATTCCATCTAGTTTCGACATCTAGTATAAGTTTCTTATGTTGTTTCCCATTTGAAGTAACAAGGGTTTTAAAAGCTCTTTTTTTAGCAGCGGATGTCGTGCAAAATAGGATCTCATTTTTTAATAGGGGCAATATAATCACCCATAACCTTATGTATTCCGTCTTTCGCAATTAATTGAAGTACATGGCATAAACATTTGGTGTGAAACAATTTTGGAAAAGCGGGATTGCAATCTTGTATAAGCAATTTTATAGCATTAATATTAGAAGATGCATTATCCAACGAAATAGACATAATCTTATTTTAAATGCCATAAATATTCATGCATTCAACCATACTCTCCCTAATTAATTGTGCGTTATGCTTCCCAATAGATTCAAACCATATAATTCTCCTTTGGAGTACCCATTCGGCATCCATCCAATGAAGGGTAACACATACCATATCAAAATCAGTAAAAGTAGCTATGTCACTAGTAATCGAAACATTCCATGGCAAAGTTAGCATAGTTTGAATAATGATTTTTTTCTTTTTAAGTAATATTTAAAGGCTAGCAATCGCAAAGAGCTACGTGAAATGCATTTTGCCTGTGGGTTTACCCCAGCTTGCATCCAATTTTCGTATCTCCAAGAATCCCCAAAACTAAATGGTTGTAAACTACCGACTGCATAAACCATTGTTTCTTCCTTATACGTATCGTGGTTAAACTCAAAAGGAAGACCTGTTTGAGGGTTCATGCAAACATTATTTGGGTTAGGTTTTGTAGGATCATATACTTCATGTTTCAGTAAATGTTTTACTATAGTGCTAGTGCCCATATTTCTATTTCTACTTACGTGAAGATAACATTTTTTGCACTCGTTACAAATACTAGATGAACCATCTTCTGATGGAGTATAGTGTTTCCAAATCCAAGATGTTTTCTTACGAGATCTCGACCCACCACTAGTACTTCCACCACCACTTTCGTGGGAGGAGAGTGTGTCAACGTGAGGGAAGTCTGTAGAAAATTCATCTATGGTATTGAGATCCACATTAGCGGGTGGGTGAACATTAATATTTCTACGTTTTGAATTCATTTTAAAACTAATAACAATTTTTTTTAAATATGCAATAGAATACTAATGGAAACTAATTAATATTGAAAATAATAAAATCTAAATTTAGACTAATAACAACTAAGAACAACTAATAAAATTAAAATTAAAACAACTAATTTAAATAACTAAAACAAGTAAATAACTTGATAAATTATACGAAGCTCTTAATTGAGCTATTATAATGTTATCCCAACGTTATTTAAGTGTTTTTATCAAATAGAAACAATTTGCGGAAAAACAAAAATCAAACAATTTCGAAAGTAGAAGTAGAATATGTAAAATAAGTAATTATAGTTTTCTAGAATATTTCGAACAAGTGGAGAGATTTAGAGAGAAGCAGAGAGTTGTTTGTGAGGTGTGAGTATTGAGAGGAGACCCAAAAAAAATCGAAAATTAAAAAAAAAAATCCGGACCATCCGGATCAATGTCCAAATGATCCAGATACACGGTCCGGGGCATCCAGACAGCAAATTCGGTCCATCCGGAGATCGATCCGGATGGCCCGAACCTCTACGGCTAGTTGAATTCAACTAGCCGTTTACTGTTCGAACGTGCAGACCATCCGCACGCCTGGCTGGATGGTCCGCACGATTACGCCATGGATGACGTCATTTATGACGTCATCAAACGGCTAATTGAAAAATAATAATAATTTTTTTCCTATAAATACTACCTATTTCCTATTCTATTTTTCACACCACCACTACAAATCTATCTCTTCTCCACTACAAATCTATCTCTTCTAACCTACACTACACTTCTCTAAATTATTTTTATAATTTTCAAACACTATTTTAAATTTCAGGTTTCGCTAAATGTCTTCGAGAAGATCAAAGCAAGCCCGTCTTGGTAGAGGAGTTGAATCATCCTCGAGACGAAGGAGAGATGCCGAAAGATATTTTGGGTATGAAGAGATGAAGGTAACGGAGAGCGCGACTTACGAACATCACGGGAAAGGGAGGTTCGCGTCCGTAATCCGAAAACACGACGACGTGTAACCAAAATTTGGGCGGGTATGTATTTTGACTACGATGAACTGATCGAAGTAGAGGGTATGCAAAAAAAATTCAAACTTATTGAACCTACTAATGGCCTAGGTTGGATGACACTAGCTAGATTCAATTGTGATTGGTATATAGAACTAGTACGCAAGTTTTATGCCACCGCACAATTAATTGAGAATGATCCAAATGGTAGAGGTTTATGAATGAATTGTTTGATTGATGGTAAACCCTATAGTTTTTTTGAAACTGATTTTGAAGATCTTTTTTTCGTTCCAACCCGTGATATATATACCGGTGATAAATTACCTTCCATCACTTGTCCTTCTTCGGGATGAGGTGCTGATTGGCCTATGTCTTACGAAGAAGCAGTAGAGCTTCTTACTGGTCCTGGAGCGGATGCTCCGAGAATTAGCGGTAGATTTTGAGCCATGCGAAGTAATTTGGATGCTAATGAGAAATTAGCTTTGAAATTGGTAAATAGTATATTTCTTCCCCCTAGTAACAATGATTCGCAGCTTTCATATATTCAAACATTTGTAACTGCTTTTATCGTCCGAAATCAGGGAAGAATTAGTTTACCTAGCTTGATGATTCGAAATATGGCTATGAGGTGTGGTACGGATAAACTACCTTATGGGATGATAGTGAGTTACTTGCTTGTTTCGAAAGGAGTTGATGCGTGTATGTACACTCCGATGAAGGTGAGGCCGACTAGTGCTATAGGTAGAAACTCTTTGCGTTTGCAGGAGATATACTCTTGGGATGGAGAGTTGATATCGAAATTGGAGGCATGGATCCACCATAGGCCCGAGTTGAATCAGATATGGACTACGAATGGTCTTACAAAACCGCCCAATCCACCTACTCAGCATCAACTTCAGGCTCAGGCGCCTTTCGATCCAAATGCTATTGGTGGTTCTTCTGAAGTACCGCGACAAGAAAGACGAACCGATCGCGAATTTGCTGAGTATTCACATGAGCAACATATGGATTATATACACTTTGCGCATACTCAACAAACGGAATGGCATAGTGAATTTACAAATTGGAAAACTGAATTTCAGAATTGGCAGGGGGGGGTAAATGACCAGCTTAGCCAGATACAACAGTGGCAAGTAGGGGTGAATGATCAACTTGGTCACCTCCAGCAGTGGCATGGTCAATACGAGCAGTGGCATCATGGACAAGATCAATGGAATGAGCGATTTGCAAACTCTCAAGCCGAACAGTCGGAGTATATGCGACAGATGATGGAGAACATGCATTTGCAAGGTCCACCACCTAACAACAACAACGATGAAGCTCCTTAGTTTTTTGCATTTGATTGTCTTAAGCATTATCGTTGTAATGTTTTTATTTTTTATTTGATTGAACAACTATGTTACTGTTTGATTTTTATTTTTAATGAATTGTTTGTTTTGCTTATATTTTTTTATTAAATGTTATTTAAATCACTTTTGCTTTCAATTTTTATTTTGTTATTTACAAGTAATTTAAGTTTATGCATATAATTATACAATTCTAAAAAATTTAAATTTAAACTTCTAATATTGAATACTTCGAAAATATAATAAACTATATAATTCATCTAACCATAAACACTTGAGGCTTGAAAGAATCTAAAGAATTACCTAATAATTTAAAATCATAATACAATTATATGTCTAATAGGTATATATTATTTAATATGTACCTAATATTAAATATAACATCTTAAATATCTAGTATGTTCAAACAATACACAAATCATTTTACAATTATATTGTTTACGATATCTTGTTTAAGACCATCAAATTTTTATTTTTATATTTTTACAAATATTGAAAGTTGTAATCAAAATACAATTAGATGTATATATTTTATTTAATATCTACCTAATATTAAATAAAATATCTTAAATACATAAATATAATTAAACATATCAAAATCAAATTACAATTATTTTTTTAGGATGTAATTGCTTGATTATAATATTTCGATTAAAATGATAACATATTTAAATTAAAATACATTAAATAGCATAATTAACTCGTTTATATGGTACATATCTCAAGTATTGAAATTAGATTCAATTAACACTTACAAATTAATTTTAAATAACATTATAAAATATTTTGATAAACGGTTCCTAAATGGTTTGTCTGGTGGTTTGAACTGGTGGTTTAACTGCGAAACTGGCCCATTAGGACTGCAAACCGACAGGACCGCAAACCGTTAGGACCGCAAAACGCCCGGACCGCATAAGGAGTAAACCGGCAGGACCGCAAACCACCAGGACCGCAACCCGCCAGGACCGCAAACCGTGGTTCTCTGTTAAACGGTTCCGATGGTTCGCGGTTCAAACCATTTGCCACCACTAGCTGAAATCATTTTTTCTTGGATTTTCAGTATTATTTTTGGTAATGTCTTTTGGTTAGACGTTTAACTCTGAATCTTTTTTTAACTATATCGTTATAGTTGATATATATATATATATATAGTTGTTTGTTTTGTTTATAGTAGTCTTAAGTTAGTTCTAAATGTTTGAATGTTTATTTATAGAAATAGTGTATAAATATAGGAGTTTAGGTTTTTGAAAAAGCAATAGATAGGTAGCATATTCGCAGTTTTTGAAAAAACAATAGATGTGTAGCATATTCGCACACCAAACGTGCACAGAATATGTGGTATTTTGTGCGAAATCGTGTATGAATTGTGCGTGATTTTGCACAAATTAGTACACCGTGGGCGAAGCAAAAAATAGTACACCGTGGGAGAAAATGTATGTTTGTTCTAACCCATACGTAAAAATATCGAGAAACATTCGTATTTAATCTATAAAGAGAGTTTATTATAGTATCGTTATGTTTTTGAAACAATTTTATGACTATAGAAATTCATTTATATACTTTTTTCTATTGTGTTTGATGTTGAGATAAACAAAAAATATTATATCAAAATTTGTTTGACTAGTGGTTATATGTTCTATTACATGTTACGTGTCTGTTTTTTTAATCATGGTTGTCTATCTAGTCTTTGAATTCAAGTAGTTTCGAATATCACATCATGATGAATAATTGTAATTTTTGGATGTTTCGTCGTCAACGTTCGCCACCTGTTTTAGAGTATGAGAACGAGATCGAGTGAGAACATAGTTCTCCTCTAATGCAAGAGTCGACTGTCGTGGTTATGAAACTTCAGACCAAATGTTTCCAGCGTCAACTCTCACATTCCAAATTTTAATCCAACTTTAGTGACTACAAGACGTAGAAGACATATAACATCTTCAACAACAATGTAAGTTTCGTAAAACAATTTGCTTATTGTGTACTATACACATTTTCTTAATGTATTTTTTGTTTAGGGCATACATTTGAGATACGATAAACATATATCACTAGGATATGCTCTAGGATTGTGGTGAGGAAAACTTCTTTTACCCTTCATGAGTAACTATCAAAAGTAATAAACTCATTCATCCTTTATTGCTTTTATCTGGACCATGACTTAGTAAACCACAAATTGATGCTCTATAGTTGTGTAGTCAAATTTGTATTGTATTTTTCTGTGGTTGTTGGTATTGCATTGCTTCATATGATAGTCAATATACATTCTATATATTGTAAATGTTGCTTGGTTAAGTGACTTTCTTTCTAAATCATGATTTTCTCTTTCAGAAAATTTTGAGATATAATGCTTATAACTAGGTTTATAAACTTTTGAGATACAACACTTATCATGCTCTTTGTAAACTCTTGAGATATAATGCTTTGCTCTTTTTTATAATATTTACAACTTTTAGCTTATTTTAATGGTTTGATTCTATGTATCTTTATAACTATGTATGTTTGTTTGGTGTATACTATTTGCTGAGATATTATATAGTTAATCATGATCAGTGATCTTGTACTTATCTGGTTAATTATATTGTTACTTATGTCGTTAATTTGTCTTTACATTTTGTAGGCTAGAGTATAGTTACAGCTTCGAGTGCACCCAGTGCGATATTATGTACATTTTCGCACACTCTGACTGGGATTAGTAGCCTGTATGTTTGAAAAAATGATAAAGATCATTTTTTAGTATGTTGTGGATAATTTTAATAAAACACATACAAAAAATATTTAAGGGACTAAAAGATATATTCAAACAATACATAAATTAGCCTTAAATGAAACATTAATATCTTAACTATAAGCAACACATAGAACTCATTCACACAATCGTGGCATAATCAAGGGTCTTTGGTCAAATTGGTATAGTGTGTAGCTCTATGACGTGTAGTAGATGTTTAGACCATATTGATTTGGTTAAATTTGTTGAATCTTTGGTTAAGTGAAATTACCCGTGCAATTGTTTACGTGAAATATTAAGGTGGGAACATATCGTAACATAATGTAGTATAAAATAATTTTATTGATTTACTTACGTGAAAAAGTGGTTACCATGTACGAAATAAATACCAACTTCTTTTATAGGACATATCAAGTTGGGAAACCGTGTAAAGGTAGATAAGTATAACAAATGTGAAGAGATATATGGTATATTATGCATTGATATCGAATAACTATCACCACCGATGTCGGGTAATGTCATCTAATACCTATACCACCATTATATACTTTAAACTAATATAACCTATCAAGTAGGTTGTCTGCAATATATGCACCACCGAATACTTCCACCCCAAAACCGTGTCGAGCGTTCAATTTGTTAATCAAATCATGTCTTACCAATTGCCATGTATCGTCAGAAACATATATTAATATAGATACAAATTGATAACCACATTGACCGTCTAGAGCAACGTCTATGATACTAGTAATATAATCAAGTAAATAATTTGGAAAACACCTCTCATAATCAATAAGATCGTTGGTCTTACTATATTTCTTTTCTCGAGTAACTTTCTCTTTCTTCTTTGAGAGAGCTTTAACTTTGGTAACTAGAAATAATTTTTCTTTCAACGCAGTCGTGCCAGTTATGGTACCGACCGTGCTTGTGCTTGTGCTATATGCTTGACTATTAGCATATTCAAATAGAGATGGGTCTCATTTAGCCGATTTTTTTGGACCCGTTTTTTCTTATGTTTAGTAATAACCGATTTTTAGGCTCTAATATATTATTTGTTTCAGGTTTGTGGATTTACATCACCCTATTTATAATAGGATCTTTAATATCTGGATCATAACCGCAGATATAACTATCATTATTCCAATATTTTGTGTTAGGTCATATTCCATACCCATTTTATCTCTAGGAACGATCTCTAAATTAGTCTAATGTACATCACATTCTCTTAGAGAAAATAATGCACAATCTCTCATGACCACAACTAGCTCACATGCATATGGCATCGTGTAATTTTTTCTAATAATACAACCGCAAGCTACCCGATCTACACCTATTTGTCTAGTACGTTCATAGCTCGTATCGAAAATGTCCAAGCCCGTAGAAGATAAATTACCTTTTAAATATTTCTAGATAACAATTATATACACCAATTTTAAACGATAATTACCTCTTTCGAATGATGTAAAAACAACTAAGTGTTGGGCATCAATATGAACGAACTTCCAAAATGTTCAAAAGTGTATAGAGATGCATCAAGGTAGTGTTCTAGGCTAGAGTGAGCACTCTTCTCCCTATAATATATAAATATACATATTCCGATTAAAATATTGAATTTATAAAATTTAAGTTTGTAAATGAAAATATCACTTGTCAATTGTTACTTATGTTGCCTAAATGTTTATACGCGTTCATGAAGATATGAAGAAAGTTTTTCCCATATAGTGTTATCCCATTGATTCATAACATAATCTATAGTTTGGGGAAAACAGAGAATATTTCGTACAGTATTGCAAGATTTTTGTTATATTCTTCAACCGTGTCAGATCGAGCAACAAAATCATAAAAATCCATAAAGTCTTCCACCATGTCTGCTTTGGCCATAACATTTTTAGTGTTTATAATAATGTTTTTGTTTATATGTCAGTTGCATAACATGTATATAGCATCCATAAAAAATATCTTCAATAGCTAGTATCAACGCTAACTCTCGGCTAATGATGATAATATTTAGAAATGTATTATCCATCATCATAGTCTTTAAAACACTCAAATTCCATGTGTAGTTCACTTGTTTCTCGACGCTCATAAAGGCGAAAGCAATACAAAATGTCTTATTGGTTGATGTTACACAAACAATTTCTTGCAAATGTATTTTGTACGTTGTAGTCTTGTAACTATTGTCCATGATAATAACTTGGGGAAAGATTGCAAAAATTCGATACTTTTAAGATGCGTAAAAAATAATTCGGTGATCTCTTCAGTTGTTTTGCTTGCTCGATTCCACATGGAGTAATTATATTTCTTTAGTTTATTCAATAATAATTGGATTTGGGTTTGTCCGGCTTTTTTGACCAAATGGTGTTTTGATGAATGTTGTAAATGGTGCACATACTAGATACATTTTGTGGGTTATGAATCTTCAAACCTACATATATATCTCTCTAGAACGAGAACCGAGTATCGTTAACCTACGAACGAACTCCTCTTCATCCGCTTTGAGTCTAGCAACTTGGGAATGACCATTCAAGTGCAAAAATGATGCAAGGTTATGTTTCATGCTTAACACATGCAATGTCTAATAACCAGGTTTCCCTTCAACTAGACTTTCCCTTTAATACGAAGGGGACACCATATTTTTTTATGAAATTTTTTGTCGTTTCTTAACAACCCGAGGTTTGGGCTTAGGTCTATAAATGTTGTACCTCTCACATTTATAATACATTATATAATTTTTCCCGGATCCATTGTCGTCGTTGTCTATAATACTATGTTGATGAGTCATATATTGATGAGTTCAGATTTAACTCATGCGTCCATAATGAATATAGTGTACTACGTTTGGGTCGTAAAAATGTGTAATCGGCCATCATATACGCTCGTTCGTGATCTTACAACATACATAAAATTAATATATATATATATATATATATATATATATATATAATTTGCACTCATTATATGCAAGTTGTACCTAAATCGCACACGAAAATAAGTCAAATGATGTAAAATCACGCATAAAATTGCACATATTAGGGTAGTCTCGCGTACAAAATTGCGCACAATTTTACCAAATTACGCAATAACAAGACCCCCAATTTGTGTATAATTCACACACTACAAGTGCGTGATTTGAACACAAGTAGTGCACATTAGGTGCAAAATTTTCGTAAAATTACGCACAAATGACGCAAAAATATAAGTGACCAAAACTAAAGTGAAAAATATACATCCATGGTTGTCTTTATATTATCTGTTGATAGTTCTTCCTCCTTCGAAACAAAATCATCAAGGTTACAACTAAATTTATTTTTATAATCACTTAAATCTATATTTTTGGAGATATTATGGATTTAAGTTGTTTTTTAATCGGTTCAAGAGTTATTTGGGATAGTATGTTACTTGGATTTTGGGTTGGGACCGAAGTACGTGTTTTTTATATGAGGGTAGTTTGGGTACTTCCACTTTTTTGGAAAGTATTTTTTGGGGGGTTGATATCCAACAAAATTAAGTCGAGATATTTATCCTAGATTGGAAAAGATTAACAGCTTAACTTTGAAATCCTTCTACAACATCAAATGATAAAAAAAATATCAAGACACACAATCTGCATATTTAATTTGATTGCTAACCAATTCTTGTCAGAGATGGATGAAAGATTAATAATAGTATTGGACGTGTGATTGTCAAATGATTACGGACCATCCAAAACATTGATTTCCGACCATAAAAGACTTTCAGAAAAGCATAAATAAAATCATTTATGCAATTAATAAACAAAATACTATTAGTAACAACTTTCACTACTAAAAGAGGTTAGAAAATTTAAACGAAGGAAAATATTCTTTAAAACACTTTTGTATTAAATGAATGATGTTTTTTAGTTTTAATTTAAAATTATTAAGAGCATGAGATATAATATAGAATGTTGTTGGATATAATCCTATATAAATATTAGGATATTTTTAGTTTTACACTGAAGATCCGCGTTGCTTTTGGTTCACTTCCAAAAAGCTTCATATTAGTTATAATATATTTTTATTATATACAATTGATCCTTACCATATCTAATCGATGTAAAATTCTGTTATTGAATGTGTGGATCATCAAATGATTATAGACTATCCAAAATATTGATTACTTACCATCAATAATTTTTCATAAAAACATAAATAAAATCACTGATACGATCTGTAGACAAAGTACTACTAATAGCAACTTTCAATAGCAGAAAAAGTTAGAATATTTTAGTGGAGAAAAATATTGTTTAAACTATTTTTTTATTAAATGAATCACATTTTTATTTTGTTTAGTTTTAATTTAAATCAATGTACCATCTATATATATATATAGTTATTTTTCAATATATGATCCAATTTTTCTAAATATAATCCTTAAAAATTTATTTTTAGATAATATCGATCTAACTCGTCGACATTAGAATGCGTTATGGTCTTCAAATTTTGACCTAACTCGTTGGTTTTTAATGTCGACGAGTTGAAACTAACAAAAAAATTCTAATGTCGACGAGTTGAAACTAACAACAAATTCTAATGTCGACTCGATCCGTCAATATTAGAAAAATCTTCTAACGTCGAAATCGAAATTAGAATCCATTGTTGGCTTCTAATGTTGACCACCTCGTCGAAATTAAAAAAAAAGTTTGTTAACGAGTTGGTTAACATTGCCCAAAACCAAGAAAATTCATGTTTCTAATTTTTGTAAAGTTTAAGTTTTCTATGTTTTTTTATCTCTAGTATATAAACTATAGTTTAAATTGTAAAATGTTAGATTATGTGTTTGTTAGATTTAGGTTAAGTGATGAGTTATTTTTCTATTTTTCGAATTCGAAGAATGTATGAGCATTATGATTTATTTTGTTTGATTTTTTTCATGTTTTTATTGTTTTCAAGTTTTTTTGTTTTTGATTTATGGTATATGGGCTAGTTTGGATTAAGAAACTTTAGCTTATGTGTTAGTTAGATTAGAAAATAATAATAAGAAAATGTATATTAATTACATTTATAAAAGTCAAATTGTCTGATTCTATGATATGTTTTTTCAGTTTGGAAGTATTTCTCTGAAGATATAGACCGCATATAGTAATCTTGGGACCTTATATAAAATTTACCTTAAATCAAATAAGTTTATTTAAATTTCGTTACTATTTCCATAGTTTAATTTTTCAAGTGACTTTATTATACAAATGATAAGATGTTATACACAAATTTATGATTGTTAGATTGATTTGAATTTTCATAAACTATAAAATTGAATAATCAATTTAAACTACTACCATAAACATAATGCATAAAATTGAATTATCGACTTTGACCATTACTATAACCGTAATGCATTATTATACTTGTCATTTAAAAATATTTATTGTTTATAAATAGTAAAAAATACATGCATTATTTTCAATAATATGTTTCATGCTTGAATTTTGTATTTGTTGTGTATGAGCAAGCTTGCCAATAACCTTTAGTTATTATAAAGAAACACTCTATCGAGGATTTTATATCCAAATTCAAAAATTATTATGCATCTTTTGAGTTGTATTGTTGTTATGTTGGGTGAGCATTCCTCATCTTTTCTTCAATGACATCAAACTCAAATCTTCTAACTTAGATGTTTCTTCCTTCATCATATGTCAATATCTGTATGAAGGCATACCAATTTTGTCTAACAATATTACTTCCATTCTATATACCAAGGTAAAAGATGTTTCGACTTTTGAAATTCTTGGATTGGTTATGTATCATCATAAGAATTCATGTATGAATTCAGGCAATTCACCTGATGCACCTTACAATATTCTCTTTATATCATATGTTATTGTTCTGTTTGTGACCTTCACCTGACTATTTACATGTAGATGGAAATAATAATATAAGTTTTGATATATACCTCTTGCTATGTAAAACAATGATAGTCATTAATTCTTACATCCCGTTTTATTGTCTATTCTGGTGACCTTTTGAATATCATATATGCATCATATACTATCTTTCAGGAATTTGATAACTTTATTTGATGTGATACTCGCTAAATGTTGTGTTTTCACGCACTTAAAACAATAATCAGCAACCACCAATAATAATTTTATTCCAATTCAAACATTGAATTCCCCATATAGTGTAAAAGCCTATCTGTTAAAGTGAATAAAATTTAAAATTATTTCTAAGAGATAAATTTAGACTTGTATTGAGTTTGCAAAGACTTAACATGTGTAATAATTTTTGAATTTTTTTTTTGTATCTGCCATGAAGGTGTGCCAAAAGTAACCTTACAGTATGATTCTTTTATATATAATTTTGTATCCATATTGGGCACTTCTTTCTCCATCATGGCAACAAAAACTACTTCTTTAGGTACGTGACATCAAAGGACAAGTATGGTGTATCTTGTCAATACAAAGTTTTGGCTATCATATATATCTTGCCGACCTCATCCTAATACTCATAGCTTCGACCTTATATTTTGGGTTTTTACCTTCTATAAGGTATGCTTTGATTGTTGTGAAATCTTATTTATCTTTATCTCCTTCAATGAAGATACTTTCTGATGCCGAAATAGTTGATAAAACTATGTTTGATAGAGTGATTAAAGACTTTTCTTGGAGGATCACCCCTGATACTGAATTTCACAAGTCAATGATAGAAGAGCATTGACCGCGTTCTATGTCCCTCAAATTTGTTCAAAAAAATCAATTGATCAAATAATATTGCATAACAATGAAGTTTATGTATGTACTAAATTAAATTTTGTAGCTTCTGAGTATCCCAAAGCTTGGTTAACTACCAATTGAGAGTTTTTAAAGAGCTTTACCCTTATAACCCTACAAAAGTTAGCTACCCTAATCCCAACTATAACAGCTTCATATTATGCATCATTATTAAAGCAAAAAAACAAAACTTGATAGCTTGGCTCATAGTTTTTCATGAGAGATATATTAGTTGAAATCAAGATTTGGAACCTAAAAAATTGCTTCCCCCATATATCTGAACCTGCCAAGTTGATTATGTCTAGTGTGTTGAAGGCAAAAATATTTCAGACTGGAACTCAATTAAGAAATTTGTGAAAGGTTGAGCCTTGATTTTTATTTTCGCCGTAAATTTAATATTGCAATCCCCTAATTCTACTGACATATGGTCAGTCTATCATATATTTTAAGTTTATATAACATACTTATTACATGGAAAGATGTTTTGACTATAGTAGTATGAGTCTAAAATTAGGGACCTTATTTTCCTTACCGCAACTACTACAGCTAAGGCAAGGTTATCAACCAATAAGTATTGAGTCTCGAAGACCAAAAATGACTTGCTAACATAGTAAATTATGAAACATACACTATTTGTTTCTATAAATAAGACTGCACTTCGAATACAACTAAATATAACAATAAAAACTCACATAACAACGAATTTATTAGTACTTCTTGGAAGACTAAGAGCTTCTTGATATTTTTGTAATCCTCATCACAAGTTTATGTCTAATTGAATCTACCTACCCTTTTAAGTATTTTGAAAATGGCTAAAACTTATATGAGGAGCGTAAAATGAATCTATTCAAGGTAGCTAACATTCATACTCGTATATAATAAGTCTCAACGGTAACCGAATTTGAAAGTTATGTAAGCTCTACCTCTATGCCCTTTCACTGACCATATAACCCCAAAACTTTCATGATCTTAAGTTGAAGGTTTGTTTTTCAAGATTAAGATTTAAGTTGACCTTTTTAAGATTGGATTTGTTTTACAAGATCCACCAAATGACCTTCATCTTGGTTGCTAGTAACTGACATGTTGCCAATGTAGGTATGTAAGTTTCGACCAAGCTAGGGTGAGAAAAAATTGTTGACAACCTATGATATGTATCCCCTACCTTCTTGAGCCCAAAAATAATTACCTTATAACAATAAAATATATTTTTGTGATGAATATCTATATTTTTATCATCTTCATACATTGGGATTTAGTTAGTCCGAATACGCACCCATGAAGAAAAATATCTTATTTCCAGAAGTTGCATCCACCAACTGATTAATTCTTGAAAGAAGAAAAAGATCCTTCAGGCATGCCTTATTTAAGTATATGAAGTTAATACGCATGCTCCACTTGCTATTTTTCTTATTTACCGATACGGGTTGCATATCCATACATGGTAGAATGCTTATTTGGTGTGACCTACTTCACTGAGCTTATATACCTCAGCCAATATGTATTTACTTATTCTTGGGAGAATTATCTCATTTTTCTTGATTGGCCAAAATATTATATCTATAGATATATTATGTTATATAACTTTGACAAGGACTCATGTTACATTATAAGAAGTCCATGCAAACACATCTAGAATTTTGGATAAAAAGTTAAGTACATTATACATGAGGTTAGTTGGTATATATCAACCACGACAAAATATATTATTTTAATTTATTTCTATGCACTCCATCTCTTCTCTGAATCGATTAAGTCAAGTCTTCTCTAGGGTCATCCATATCATCAAGAATAACCAGGATCCTTATTGGTTGTTATTTATTAAAAGATAGGGAGGCTACATTATATCCATTGATGCTCTCTGGTTTCCTCTTATCATACCAATCTTGACATTCACTATGTATTGATGTCATGTTAAAACTAAAACATACATGTGGTCAAACCAAAGCCTTCCTAAAATCACCTTTTACGAAGAAGAAGTATCCAGTATTATGAAAAAACAATGAACTTTATTTATGAACTTTTATTGTCTTAGAGTCACATCTAATTTTAATTCTCCCACAACTAGAGTGTTTGATCTAGTGAACCCAGTAAAAAACCATATTCTATGGTGTAACGACTGGGATATAACACATCTTAACATATGTGTTTTTGAACAATATGTTGGCTGGACCGCCATTGTCTGTCATTACTCTCTTAACTTTTATTATTACTATTCCAACTATAATTATTATCATGCCTTGGTGTGATGTTTTAACTCCTCTAAGGTATATCATCAGTGGAACCTAGTACTTGATATGGACTTTTACAAATGTGGCATAAAGTTTGACCCTCACAATGTATCGATGATTTTTCATTTCAGATATGTGTCCGAATATGCTTCCAATCTATTCATGATGGCCACATTTTCAAAATCTCTCGTTAGTTTATAAACTCTTACAGCTTGTGATTGTTCTTGCGTTGCTGGAGGTTGAGGTTCATCCACAAATTATCTTAATTAAGTTTTAGGCCTTTTTCTTATAAATTCTAGAAGCTTTCCTTAATCAATCAGGCATGATAATACTGGATATATCATCCCGCATCATTGTAAATCTTGCAAAACTCTTTCTTATCCATCATCTCCGTTAAAGTCCACATTTTCCCATGATGTCAAAATTTGGAAGCATCATTTAGTTATTTCATAGATTAATCCTAAGTTCTCACCAAGCTATGTATATTTTCCTCATCTAATGCATTTCACCTTTCGGCTATTGTTGTAGTTGCGGTTAAAGTTTTTTCTTGGATTGGCCCTTAAGCTTTGACTTTGATTTTTGTGATGTCTCGACCTTGTGGAGGCTAGCATTGTGTTAGGTGTAGAGAGTGATAAGGATATTAATTATTAGGGACTTAATAGAATTAAATAAAATTTATAATAAGTAGTTTTATAAATTTATCAAAGGGGATTTACATTAGCTATAAATATAAGGGACTAAAATGTAATTTGTCCATTTGTATAACTAATTCAATTAATCTTCCAGCATTCCCTATAAATAGAGTCAGAGACTATGAATAAAGATATCCGACTTTAGCTTCTTGAATTGACTCTTACTTTTTGTTTCTCCCACTACAATTCAATCGTTCACATTCTCTCTATAGAATTAGAGATACAATTGTGCTTTCATATTAGAAATTCATTACAGTGAACATAGGCTACTACCTCAGAGTGAGATTTTTGTTTCTGAAATTGTGCCAATGTGAGTAACTTATTAGCATTTTCCAAAAGATGGTATGAAGGATATGCGTTTGGAACTCCTGTTATTCTTTCTCTCATATTATTTTCTACTTTGATTTTCTCATCTACCTGAACGAGCAGATCCCTGAAGTCTGTTGCCTTCTTGTTCATGATATTTTTTGCCAATTTTTTTTGGTAGAATTTATATTTTGTAAGATCCAATGACCATTGATTTATGACAATGTTACAGTTCGTTATTTATTTGAACGCAACGTAAATTATAATCTTGAAGACTCTCATCCAACCATTGCTTACAATGAATGATATAGTCACCATCTTCCTTGATAACTTTGGAACCAATGAACTAGTTAATGAAGGTAGTTCGCAACATGACGAAGCTTCTAATGCTGCATGGAGGAAGCTTATTGAACTAAGTAAAGTACTATCTCAACAATTCATATAGAATGTCTTACACACAAGCCTATTGTCTCTTCTAAAGCACACCATCTCATTCTTATATATTGTGTTATGTATCCTTGTAGTAGTTGTACTTTAACAATAATTCCTCATACAAGATTTCTGGTACAAAATTTCCTTAGTCAACAAGAAGTTAGCCAAAACGACTATAGTTTTCTTATCCAAAAAATAAATATGTCGATTGTTGCTGCTGATGAGGCCAATGTGGAGCCAAATACATGTAAGCGTAAATTTCCAGAGTTGTTGACTAGTGTCTATGAGATAATTCTCTCTCCAACAATTCTTACAGTTTATATCTTTATCATTCTACATTCATATAAAAAATCTAGAATGTATATTTATCCTAAAGATTAGAAAGATATCTTAATTAAAAAATATAATTAAAAAACATATGACATATGAATAAACTTACGACACTTAGTCAACTTGAAATGAGTCGAAAAGACTATAGTTTCTTTATCCAAAAAATAGATATGTTGATTGTTGCTGCTGATCATGCAAACGTGGAGCCGAAAATTTGTAAACATAATTTTCTGGATTTGTTGAAATACATAATCTTACATTTTATATCTTTATCATTCTTCATTTTTTATTCAACACATAATCTAGAGCATATATTTATCTTGAAATTAGAAATATATCTTAAATAGAAAAATATAATTAAAAAAACTTACGACATATGAATAAACTTATGTCACTTAGTTAATAAAAATGAACCGAAACAATTCTAGTTTCTTTATCTTAAAAATAGATTTATTGATTGCTGACACTAATCAAACAACTCTAAAGCCAAAAAAATGTAAATGTAATTTTCGAGATTTACTGACTAATGTTTTTGCAAGAATATCATCTCCAAAAAAATCTTGCATTTTATATATTCATGATTCGACATTTGTATAAAACATATAAACTAAACTGTATATCTATTTTATAAAATTTAAATATTTATTTTAGTTACAAAGATATATTTAAAAACATTTGACATAAAAATAAACGTATGACACTTAATATAGTCATCCTCGTTCGGATATCCCTCATTATTATGTCATGGATTCTAATATATATATATATATATATATATATATATATATATAATATTTTTCATATAGTAAAAAAATGTCTTGTTCAATCAAATGAAAAACCAATAAACAAGACACAAATATTAATTTTGATTTTTTGTGCTTATTTTATAAGGTCATTTACAACCATATTTGTTCCTTCGACTGTGTCACCATCTAGTTACCATTTTTTTCATCTCCTTTTAAATTTGTTATGACAATTTTTTTTCTTCAATTCGATCTTTTTTAATATTATGATAACATTTCAGTTCTTTTTACCTATTCAATTACACTAGTTTATCTTGACTTATTAATAATAATAATAATAAATTTATTGTATGTGTACCTAATGTTTTTTAAAATATTATTAAGCTTTTTAGTTTTTATTTTTTAATTATACATATGCATTTTTCAAAGTTTTTAAGTATTCTTAGTTTTTATTTTGTTTCTCATAATATATCGAAATAATCATTCATTTTGATCGTTATAAAAACATTAATGGTGTTTTCGGATTATTTTTCAGACTTGTAACAAATAAACTACGATAAAAATATAAAAAATAGAAACTATATTTTATTTTTATTTTTAAAGAAAATTTAAAATTATTTTAAAATGACTACTCATTTTCATCATTAAAAAAAATAAGATATCAGTAGAATCAATTTTTTTGATAAATATCAAACATATTATAATATATTAAAAAAATCAATACTTTAGCAACCTGATAAGTCAATCCTGAAAAATTGGAACAAATCATATTTTGTCTACCATTTTAGTCCATAAAATGGAGAATGATCTCCTTTACTTTGATATATGGTTGGAGTTGGCCAATAAAATTCATGAGCCACGATCCTATAATGTAGATCAATAAAATGAAAACTCAAAATATGATATAAAATAATATACGTGTTAAAATTCAGTTTTTTACCTATGCAAATAAAATTTATTGAGGAATGAAACACTAAAAACTCATCACCACTTTTAAAATTAATCATGTCATCGTTTAATTAAAGAGTGAGATTTTTGCTCGTAGTCTCATTTCATTTTGACGTTAAAAATCTTGTTTAAGAAAATAAGTACTATGTATATATAGTAAACCCCATAAAATATTAAAATTTATAATATATTAAATAAAATAATCTTGTTTAAGAAAATAAGTACTATGTATATATAGTAAACCCCATAAAATATTAAAATTTATAATATGTTAATGAAATAATATAGTAACCCCCCATAAATGTTTTACTCACAAGTGCAATTTAAGCGTCATCGCTACAACAAAATTGATTTTTTGCGCCGTTTTGGACAATCAACCACTAGAATACAAGAAGTGGTCGCCCCGTATCTATAAAGATTTTGTTGTAAAAAACTCGTATTGGTTAAACATCATTCATTAGTTGTTCACTGCAACTAATCATGTTTGTTAGCACAATAAGCGTTTATATGTGCTTGTCCGGAAAGTAAATTTTAAACCAATATTTTGATATATTTTATCAAGGTGGCTCCCATATAAATCTCAAGATTAGTTCAAAATCAGTATTTGATACCAAATAATATTATTGTCCACATTTGGTACCAAGCACTTAACAAAATACTTTAATACTCTTGTTTATAAAATTATACACTAATTTCTTAAAAAAAGTTTTTTTAATTTCTTTTTAAAAAAAGTTTGTATCTTTTGATTTATGATTTCAAAAATAAAACCAAAACCACCATTGTATTTATATTTATGAGATGAATCAAACAAGTGGTCCATTTATATGTTTCGGAAAAAAAAAATTAAAACTATTCAAAAAATTAAATTTATAACTGATAACAATGCTTTTTAGCAGTATAAAAATCTAGCTCATATCTTTTATCACTCATGAGTCATTCTCAAATAGCTAATAACCACTAAGATATATGTCAAATGCAATCATAGGCACTATAAAATAGAGAGCCATATGGCAGTCATATTTTAACAAAATGTAAATTTTCATCCATCACTACAACTTTCTAACCATATATTAAAGCAACCACCAACAAAAAACTCACTGTAAAAGCAACAATGACGGAGGATAGAGCGAGAAACTCGTACTTATCCATTCCATATGATAAACCAACAAATATATTATTAATCCCAAATATAACTCTCGAAAGCAAACCACAAAAAAACTGGAAGAGAATTCTTTTTCCAAAACGCCTCAACATGTAATTATAATGCTTCACGGTACCTACCAAACGCAATGCAGAGTTCAAAGCAGCAACATGTTTATCAAGAACTTTTTTTGGATCAATTGTTTTACCAAAACTCGTTGGGAAGTGAACATCATAAACACATATGAGAAATGTGTCAATTTAGGGTTTTGTTTGAGGAGAGTGAGGATTTGAGATAAACCCAAGTTAGATGAAGCAGAGTTTGAAGAGGTGGTGTAGTAATGGAGCTTAGAAGATCTATAAGATGGAGAAATTGGATTAGCTTTTGATTTTGGGGTGTTTGAGACTTTTTTTTATTAATAAAAGAATAAAAATTTAAAAAAAATGTTTGGAGGTTTTTTTAATTAATTTGATATTATATGTTTTTAATGATGTGTAGTTTGGTTTAATTTAGAATAGCTATCTTACCTAATTGGTATTATCATATATTCTTTACTCTTGAATTAAAGTAACCAAATCTATTCTATTGATATAATATTAGTGAAACAAATAAAATAACACAATCTTTAAATCTTTTATAGTTTAAAATAACTTTCTATCATTATTTGTCCCGATTAACTTATTGTTTTAAATTTTATTGGTTCAGTTAATATATTTGATTTGATATTTTTAAATTTTTTATAACAATGAGATATATTAAAATAATTGTACAAATATAATAAAAGAAATTAAATATATATTTAAAAACTAAATTTTAGATATTTAATTGATTCAAATAACATGATTCTAACCCTAATTAATCATATATTAATCTAATTAATTTTAAAAATATTATTTTAAAGCTAGTTTAATCTACCAAGATTATTTTAAGAGTAAATAAAATATAACAAAAAGATAAAAATTACTTAGATTCATAAATATATCATAAATTTTATATATTAAGCAGGATAAAACTTTATTAATAAAAGTTTCGGCTAATGACATGATTTTGAAACCTAGATATCTCCTTTTATGCATTCGGGTCAAACAAAACTCACAAAGATCAATGTGGGTCAGGTAGATTTTTTTGGCATTGCTGGAATATTTATTATATTTGGTCATTGTCATAAAGTAGTCCACTAATAAAAGTAATCATTAATTATATTATATATGATTAATTTGGTATTGGGATTGTAGATGAAAATACATTGGGGATTAATAAGTACGGTAAGGGTGGTAGTCGCGTTGAATTTGGGCACAGTAAGATAGTGGGCTCATATCTCAACATTTAAGAATGAATTTATGGACTAAATTGATAAAATCAATTTAGTTGTTTGTGGTCCTCGATCACAAAGCCGTATAAATTACGGGATTTATACAATTAGGGTTTTAGTTGTATTTGCCTATAAAACGAATTACTCGAATTCAAACATTCCTTTAACTTCAACTCTAAAAGATTAGTCGTTGTTTTGTTGAGAGAAAAATGATAATTATTTTAGAGAAACACAATATTGAACAAATTTAAAAGGGATTCAAGTGCAGTATAATCAAAGTAAGGATTCAAGAAGAATTATAGATAGCAGCAATTCCGAATAATTGGTAACGACAATGATTTAAGGGGTTTGGTAGGGCAACCGTACCGAAACCACCCATAATTGTTTCAAACCTCTATATGTCAGCATAACATTTGGTAATGCGCACCCGTTTTTTTCATGAGCAACTTATTCAACGCCTAAGTGTAGTTGTACAACTTTTTTATACCCAATAAACGAATGTTATGCAAAATGCTATATTTATATACGTAATCCTTACAATTTCATACAGTGACATTTTATACCTAGTAGTATTGTAGGTACGATCCATAATTCAAACATGTAAGAATATTGTTAACCATTTAATGGATGTTGGTTGCACTCAAAATAGATCTGTGATAACTCGAGGCCCTTCAAATGTAGTCCTATTTCATTCAACGTGGTTGTTTTCTTTTGTTTTTTCAACAAAAATTGCATGTGTGATTAACCTCACATCTCTAACGTATGATGTTTATGTCTCGCGTTATAAATATTATACTAGTCGGATAAGTTTATTTCTGCACGAAACTTTCAAATACTATAATACAAGTTTAATGAGATGATCTCTAGGCTTAAAACAAGAATCATATTTTTTTGTACTTATGGATCTTCTCCTAACATTATTTTTAAAAGGTAGTTGTCTATATTTTCCGAAACTCTCGCAAAAAATAATCTTTGATATGTTATGTATTTTCTTTCATCGTACTTTTTTTAAAACTAATACGTATTTTTATTATTTATATGTGCGTATATCTATTCTTGGAGCGCTGGTTTAGTATAATACGCATGAATGGTTAAAGTATACCGGTGATCTTCTACGCTCCTAAATTCTTCTATTTTTATTTCGATCCTCTTCAAAATTAAATAAAAAAGAACAACTATATTAAAAAATATCTCAAAACACTAATTTCATATCAAACAACTCAAAAACTTAAACGAATAAACTTAAACGAAGTAGGATAAAAAACACCACAGGTCTCCCATGTTTGCCACTTGTAACACATCGGTCCCTATTTTTTGTCTTTGTAATAAACTGGTCCCTTACGTTTTAAAAACGTAACAAACATATCATTTTCTGTAATAAATAGGTCCCTCGTGTCTGTAATAAACAGGTCCCTCGCGTTTTCACTTTGTAATAAACAGGTCCCTTACATTTTCAGAAAATAATCTCTTTGTTACATTTTTAAAACGTAAGGAACCGGTTTGTTACAAAAACAAATAATATGGACTGATATGTTACAAATGACAAACATGAAAGACCCGCGGTATTTTTACTCCATATTATGAATGGTTGGATTGAAATAAATATTATGAATGGTTGGATTGAAATAAATAAAAACAAAATGGTGCACTCCTGTCTATATATCAAATACCAAAATCCTATCACTAAATTTGATGTTGGGACACAGCATTTAGCAACCTTTGATTTTAGGTCGGGGTCAAAATTACGTGTTTTCCAAATGTTATACTGATTTTTGGGTTTGCGACTTTTATTTATTTTTTAAAGTAAAAAAAGTGTTATATAAAAGAGACTGAGTTCATCATACTTTTATTTACTTTTTGTTTAATTGTTTGGTTACTTTTTTTTTGTTTTTTGAAATTGTTCGGTTAAATTTCAAGTTAGCTATTTCTAATTTTAAATCTACTTTTTATACTCCATTATGAAAAAACAAATAATTCACCAACCTCCCTTTGGACTAGGCTATCCAGCAAAAAAACATTATACTCAACAATGTATATCAAATTGACAGTTGCTGCTAAATATTTTTCACATTTACACCACTAATTTCCGGTCTCCTAGTGAACCAAAAATACTTATCGTAAAAATAAAACTTTGTTTCATAATTGCTGGACTAGCCACACAATGTAGCACAATCCACCCAGGTAACTTGGCTTGCTCAAGGATGGAGTCCCAAGTTCAAAGAAAAGGAGAGATAAAAGCCACATTTATAAGATAATACTTTGCACCAAAACATTCTAAAATCTAAACACAACCCATCAGAATCATCTTCTAGACTGCCCAATGTCTAAATTAATCCTCTTGGAAATGTCTTTTCTACTAAATATCATACCCCATTACAAAAGGTTGTCCAAACTGGAACCCATTTTTTGCCTTCTACAATTGTCACAGCAACAGTCTAATAGATATTCAGCAGTTGGTGAAATTGTCTTAAAAAAACTACTAAAAAGCTTAACCACCCCTAGCTTCTCGCCTTGTTGCATCATGAAGTAGATCGATGTCAACTCCGTCAGGAGGTAGCTGGACATACCTCACCACCGATCCTCGGATGAAACAGTTCCTCACTGATAGCTGTGTCATACAGAAACAATAAAGAATGCGTTAGAAAAGAGCTATGAGATACTTGACAAGAAGTAATAATATAAACACCTACATAACCAAATTACTAACTAACAACACTGATCAAGATATTTAAATTTGCTATTTCTATAACCTAAGACCAATAAATAAGAATCTGTGATAACTAGCTCAGCAAGACATGGAAACATCTCAGATGTAGTGGACCAATTATTGTCAAGTGAAAACCCAAGGAAACCCTAGATATGTAAATTATACATAACCCTGCTTTGCACATCCCGCAATTTATATCGCCTACAATATCTAGGAAGGGAACCTTAGATATGCAAATTATACATAACCCTGCTTTGCACATCCCGCAATTTACATCCCCTACAACATCTAGGACAGGGTGGTAGGGGGAGCTCTCAAGTTTTGGGGTTTAAACCTTTACAAAACCCTGCTTACTAAGTACTAACTGCTGTCCTTAAGATCTGACTTCTAAAAGTACGACATCAATACTAGAACCTCTTGTTCAAGTATCATCTCTTAAAGTGTTCCAAAGGAAACGCAAACCAGGCAAAGATCTCCAAACCTCTCCTGACATTTAGTGACAAGTTCCACAGTCCTGATTGTACTTCAAGTTTTTGCAAGAGTATATATATTCACAATATTGGCTAGAATCTCTGACCTATGACAGTGTTAATGTGATGAGTCAATAACGATGCTAATTCAAAAACCAGTATATTATACAAGTCCAACCATCACATCCTTATTAGGCATTCTAACAAACATAAAAGGTAAGGCAGTAGTTAATGTTGGTCTCGAAGTATTCAGGCATTCTAACAATCCAGTACAGCACAACGACTCGTAAGAATCCATTATATTGTAACCCTTGTCCGTCAATCAACCAATTGCAGCACAAAACGCCAATTTAATAATATTAAATTCAGCCTTCCATCACGTTAGCAGTATTTATAGGCGACCTTTTTTTTTCTTTCTTCATAATTCAGCTAATAAAATTTGGATCCAATGGCTTGGCTGGCAGCTGGATCCTTCTGAAGGTGTCTTTCAAAGACACTAAACACCAATTTGGATACAATGGCTTGGCTGGCAGCTGGATCCTTCTGAAGGTGTCTTTCAAAGACACTCAACACCAATTTGATCCCAGCTATTACTTTCCCATAAAAGAATAAAAAAGCAGCTGAAAAAGACTTACAAAACACCCATGCACACCAAGTAATTTCCAGAGTATCAGAGAGGAATAAGGAGAAAATAGTACTTTTACTCAGAAAGAACATTCTGACTTGCGTCAACAGTAGAGTTACTATATCTGCCTGTTTGTGATTTCTATTCTATTCGTACCAAGTTTGCCTCTACCTGACTCTTGCTCACGAAACTACTGTGCAGGCCTGTTGTTTCGTGGTTTTAACATCTTTCCTGTGTATCCTTCTCCACAAGTTTTAGGGGGGACTATGCGTCATTCAAGGAGATTATATAATTTTATATAATTTATATACGCTACAGCGCCTCTAAATTAACTTTTCTTTTAGATCAATACTGTTTCATTGTTGAGAAAATATAGGAAGCCAAACTAAGCTAGACCTTATCTATAATGAAAAGAGTATTTAGGCCTTTCCTTTTCCGAAAGAGGGAAAATAAAAGAATATACCTGAGAAAAGTTGCTATTCTAGCATAACTGGACATTAAATTTAGGTTAAACTCACAATTTTTAGTCGAAAGTAATATACAATAATTAGCTCAAAGTCACCAGCACAACGAGAGAGAAGAGATATATCGTTCAACTTAAGTTATAAAGATCCAATTTCAAACTAAACAAATATCCAATGCTTCTAACTTGATATCACACAGTATATAAATCACTTGGAACCCTACAAAAAACCCTAGTTTCAATTGCATATTATTGCATCGAATTAAGCGCAACAAAGTAATCGGTAGGAGAATAAACACTAAAATTCAACAAAAATTAGGTAAAACAAACGAATAAAAACTGAGAAGGGAATACCATGTGTGGGAATTTTTCCTGATCGACAACCCTAGTGTTTTCAAGTTTAATATTGAGGTACTGATCCACAGAATGGAGTGTTCCTCTGATCGCCAGATCGTTCTTCAGCTCGACGGTCACTTCTCGACCCACCAAATCCTTGAAATACGAAAAGAATAGCTGCATCCAAAACCAAATCGACGCGAAATTGGGATTTCACAGAGCCGGCAGAAATACAAATAGAACCATGAAATTAAGAGAAGAGAATTTACCATGATTGTTTCTGCGAAGAGAGAAGGAAGCTGGTGGTGGATGTAGATACGCAGCAGAAAGCAAGTGGCAAAGTGAACGTTGAGATACCTAGCAGCAGTGGTTATATGACCAATATAACCTACCCCCAGTTCTGGTGCTAATGGTCTCGTACTGATGATATATGGATAATAATAGGGGGGCACAAGGTTAATATAGACGTGTTTATGTTAGATCTCACGTTCAAAACGTCACACCAACAAATTTAATTATTTTGAAAAAAAGGTATCCATAGAAAATTAAAAATTGTTATTTTTATATATATATATATATTTAAAAAAATAATCAGTTTCATGTTATATTTTTTTTAAAAAAATTGTAGTGGTTAAGTTTAAAATAATGACTCTTAAAATTCGATTTTTTTATGATTTTAGTTGTTTGTTTGTTGTTTGTTGTTTGTAGCATTTTTGTATAAAATGGTTGAGATTTGTGAAAGTTAAAGTTTTAAGGTAAAAAAAAAAAAATCGGATGTTCGTTGTGGATATTACGCGACATTCTTAGAGTTGTTCGTATAAGTCGAATGAAATTGACGTTGTTTTTTCGCGATATAATATGTAAACGCGATGATGTTTTTTGCACGTTTTACGCGAAATTATAGCTGATTTTCATGTGGTTTATGTGATTTGTGGTAGTATCTTCGTTTGCTTTTATGTATAGTTTGTTTACTCGTTTCTAACATTTTGCGAGACTAATATGATGCATATGATATGGAAATAGGATTTTAAGGATTAAGTTGTAGATGATATAAATTTAAGGATTAAATTGTAAGTAATGTAAGTTTAGTCCTTAAATTATATATAATGTAAGTCTTAGAGAACATTTATGACTATGTATAATTATTAAGGACTAAAGAACAATTTGTCTTTATTTAAATAGATTTCACTTTAAGGCTAAATCTTGGCTCCTCTATATAAAGGGAAAGACTAACATAATAAAGGGGTTGAACACTTTTTCTACTGAACTCATTTGTACTTAAACTTTCTCTCTCGAAAAATTCTCTAACTCTTTCTCTCTCTAGAATTCTCTCGTAACAATTTACTAAGGCAAAATCTATACTCATCAAATTGGCGACTCCGCTGGGGACTGAATAAAAAAAAATCAGTGACTTTATTTGTTCGAATTTGATATAATCTTGTCGTATTTCTTGTTCAAAATTAATACGATGAATCCCGAGAACATTCCTTCGCTTCGATCGGCGATGGAAACTTTGAAAGATAATTTACAGAGAGACGGAAATAGGCTTGATGGATCATCTCTGATCCAAACTCAATCTGACATTGAGGTGCGAACGAACCAGCTTTTAGATAAGATAAATATGTTAAATGAGAAGTATGAATGAAAAGAACATGAGATCCACTCAGTGAAGCTTAAATCCGAGGTTAGGAAAGAAACAAAAAAGGCTGAGATGGGAGACCAATTTGATCGATCCTGTGATGATCGACGAGCTAAAATTGAGCATAAAAAACGCGTTTTGTGTCTCTTAAAGAGCGATATTCATCTCGCAAAGGGAAAAAAGATAAACAAAAGTATATAACCTATAGTGATGAGGAGGTTGAAAGCTCAGCTTCGGGTTTTAAAAGATACATGGGTTCTTCAAAAGAGGAATCAGACAGAGATCAGTCGAGGAAACATAAAAAATGAAAGCAAATCTAAAAGAGATAATGTTCATCATTCTACATGGTGTGAAGGAAACACTTCGAATCAGTATGCTGAGATTGATCGAAATTTATATGTTACAATGGGAACGGATGATCAGTTTGTTCAAGGTGTCGACTGAAGAAACTCTTCGTTGACAAGTGAAATTCGATCTATAATGCTTCTGAAGCGTTTTGAAATTTCCAAAATAGAGAAGTTCGATGGGATGCAGGATCGCGATGATCACATTTAACAGTTCAAGAACTATATGATGAACTTTGAAGATGACAACTGGTTGGTGTGTCGTGCATTTTCACAGACTTTTAAGGGAACAACTCTAAAATGGTACAATCGGATTCTGAGGGGGTCCATTTCAAATTTTAGGGATTTTTATACTGAATTTCGAAGGCAGTTTGTGGGAAGTAAAGAAATTAGAGCAAATGGTGATACCATTATTCGGTGCAAGCAGACACCTGGAGAGAATTTAAGGGATTATACGAAGAGATTTGTTTTGGCCAAAACTATTTTGGATAATTGTGAAGAGAATCTGGTGATGACAGCTTTTCGCCAAAGATTATTGCCAGGGGATTTGTCCAATGAGACTATAAAGAGAAGAGCTTTAACTTTTGGAGCTTTGATGGCTCAAGTTGAGGATTAGATTAAAGTCGATGAGTCAACTAGAGTCTGAGGAGGACCGGTTAGCACTCCAAAAAATTCGAGTCAGGCGGCGAATAACCAAGGGCAGCCCTCGAATAGAAATGGTAATCAACAGTCAAGACAAAAGAACAACAATTTACCTCCTTGGAGTGGTGGATATTCAAATAACGCTCCATCTAACACCTATAACAGGCCTAGACGGATCAATGGGTCAAACAAGAGTATTATGCTGATCTGACAGAGAATGTAGTTATGATTTGGAATAAGACCAAGAGCTTCGTAAATTGTAGGCAGCCAGCTGAAATTAGTAGGCCAAGGGAGGAAATGAATAACAAGTATTGCAAATATCATAAGGATATTGGGCATGATACCAATGACTGCATTGCTTTGAAGAAAGAGGTTCAAACTTTGATCGAAAATGGAAAGCTCCTGACTTATGTAAAGTCGCAAGGGAACGGTTCGAAAAATAATGTTGCATAAACTTCTAAGGCTGTACCGGCTGAGAATTTGATGATTTTAGATTCAAAGGTTGAACCATTTGATGCTTCTTATGAGTATGTGGAGAAAAATCCGAACAGATTGCTTTTGATGGCAGTCGAGGAGCCCATAGAAAAGGGGCATGTGCAGGATTTTTGCAAATTCTTTGAATCGTTAGCCATTTTCGAAAGCGATTCGATGGCTGGTAATTTGGATAGTTCGAGGAAGAGACATGTTGTCAACTTTACAACTCAAATTGAAGGGAAAATATCCACACATTTGTATGAAAATAAAGCTATTCCTTTCATTTTGTTTGATGAGGATAATCTACGAGGTAGAACATGACCACATAAAGATGTTGTAGTTATTGGAGCAGAGGTGGTTGGCGTCGAAATTCGACGTATACTGATTGACACTGGTAGTTCTGCTAATGTCCTTTTTAAGTCCTCCTATGATAGAATGAAGAATCCACCTTGGATTTCTCAATCAGATCGGACAATTATAGGATTCACGGTCTGTAACAGCTCGTGTTGTTGGAGAATTCGAGGGTGAAGTAAGTTTGGGAAAATGACCATTTAAGAAAAAAGTACATGTACTTTTTATGGTGGTGGACTGTCCCACGAGTTACAGTGCTATTTTGGAAGATCATGGCTTTCAAGAATGTATGGGGTTGTATCCATAGTTCATCAATGTTTTCAGTATGTGGTTGGAGATTGGATTGGGGTGTTCGAGCCGACCATAAGGTAGCTAGGGAATGCTATGCCACTGCACTCCGGATCCGAGGATCCAGCAGTCGAGACTTAATGCATGAATAACAGTTACAAGGGATGCCCTCGGATTTGGAAGAAAGGGTTGATGATCCGACGGAAACCCCAAGGTCTTTAACGGTAAGTGAAGAAATTGAAGAGTTCACTTTTTTCAGAAGGAAAAGTACTTCGAATTGAAACCTTATTAACCCCGCTTCTACGTCAACAATTACTGGATTTTTTATCTTCTAATTCGGATGTCTTCAGTTGGAGAACAGAGGATGTAACAGGAGTACCAATTGAGGTAACTCGTCACAGCTTGGCTATTGATCCGAAGGTCAAACCGGTTATTCAGAAAAGAAGAGTGTTTTCCTCGGAAAAACAGAAGCGATTGTTGCCGAGGTGGGTCGATTATCTAAGTTCGGACAATAAGAGAGTCACAGTATCCTTTATAGACGTCAAATCTGGTAGTGGTAAAAAAGAAGAATGAGAACTAAAGAATGTGTTTGGATTTTACAGATTTGAATCTAGCTTGTCCCAAAGATCCATTTCCTGATCCTCGAATAGATTAGTTGATTGACTCTACCTCAGGCAATAAAATTTTAACTTTCATGGACGCTTTTGCAAGATATAGTCAAATTAAAATTGATCCAAAAATATCAAGAATACACAACTTTCATAACTGATAGGGGCTTGCATTGTTATAGGGTTATGCCCTTTGGATTGAAAAATGATTGAGCCACTTATCAGAGGTTGATGAACAAAGTGTTTACTACTCAGATAAGAAGGAATATGGAAGTATATATAGATGATATGGTGGTAAAATGTTCAAAGGATGAAGTGCATCTTGATGATTTAGAGTAAGTTGTTTTGAATTTAAGGGCTATCAGGTTAAAGTTAAATCCTGAAAATTGTACCTCCAAAGTTCGGTCGGGGAAGTTTTTGGGTTTTATCATCAGTGAAAAAGGAATAGAAGTTGACTCGGAACAGTTGAAAGCCTTTATAACAATGAATTAACCTCAGTCTATAAAACAGGTACAAATTCTGACAGGAATATTAGCAGCACATAATCGATTTATTTCTAGATTTTCTGACAAATGTTTTCCTTTCTTTCAAGTTTTACGAGGACCAAGCGGGTTTGAATGGACATCGGAATGTGAGGCAGCATTTATAAACATTAAAAATTTGTTATCATTACCAGAAATTTTGTCAAAACCTCGAAATGGGGAGAAACTCTTTTTCTACATCGCGGTATTGGATTTTGCACTAAGCGCGATGTTAATTAGTGAGGATTCAGGAGTTTTGAAGTCGGTGTATTGCATTAGTAAAAGTTTGGTAGCAGCAGAAAAAAGATATATGAAATTAGAAAAATTAGCATTAGCACTGGTGATTGCTGCTACGAAGATGCATCCATATTTTCAACCTCATACTATTGAATTCCAAACTTCATTCCCTTTGAAAAATGTTTAACAACGACTTGATATTTCGGGGAGAATGACCAAATGGTCAGTGAAGTTGGGGGACTATGACATTTTTTTACACCTCGAGCAACAATAAAGGCAAAAACACTGGCAGATTTATTTGTTAACTTTCATTCGAGCCGATCAGATGAGGAAGAAAGTAAAGAGGATGCTCTAGTAAATTCGAGGTGGGTTGTCCGAACAGATGGAGGATCTAGTGTTTCAGGGTGTAGTGCTAGGGTTCAATTAATAGCTCCAACTGGAGAAATGATGATTCAGTTTATTAAATTTGGTTTTCATGCTTCAAAAAAAGAAGCTGAATACGAAGCTATGGCAAGTTTAAGATTGGAAAAAATTTGTGAAGCAACTTCCGTACGCTTGGAAACAGATTCTCAATTGTTAGCAAATCAAGCAAGAAAATATCGTTTGATTTTATATCATCGAGAACTTCAGAATTTAATGCTTATGTTTGACAATGTTATTGTGGAATATATAGGTGAATGGAGTAACATGGTCTATGATTCTTTAGCAAATATCGCTTACAAGGAAGAATATCCTTGGATTTTGTTAAAAGAAAATCCTTCAATTGTTACTCAATCTAACCAGTGTGAATTTATAGAGGAATTTTTTGTTACATCTGAAGTAATCCGAGGCGATTGGAGATCTGACATTCTCAGTCTTTTTACTCAAGGAACATTACCAAATGATTCACGATTGGCCAAAAGGTTGAGAAGTAAATCCTTCAGATATATAGTACTGGATGGAATATTGTATAAAAAGGCATTGAGCAGGCCATTATTACGATGTTTAAGCAAGCAAGAATCACAAGAAGTGTTATCAGAATTGCATGATGGTGAAATGTCAGCTCATTGTGGGTTCAAAGCTCTGTCACGTCGAGTTTTACTTGCACGATTCTATTGGCCTACAATCATGAATGATGCTAAGAATTTAGTTCGAAGTATTGATACTTGTCAGAGATTCACTAATACTATTCATAGGCCAGCGTTGCCACTTATGTCTATATCTGAGGCAGAACCATTTGATAGATGGGGGATTGATCTGGTGGGTCCTTTGCCAATGACTTCTGGAGGAAGACAGATGATAATTGTAGCGGTGGATTATTTTACAAAGTAGGGAGAGGCAGAATCGTTATCAGGGGAAAATGCAAAGTACGTGATCAAGTTTATTGTGAACAATATTTGTTGTCATTTTGGAGTTCCTCGGAGGATTACAACATATAATGGCACTCAGTTTAATAACAAATAGATGGCTTCATTTTGTACTTCTAAAAGAATTCAACAATATTTTTCGACGCCTTTTCATCCTCAAGCTAATGGGAAAGTTGAGGTAACAAACAGAATAATTTTAGATGGCTTGAAGAAGAATTTGACGGGGGCAGCGGGAAAATGGCCAAACTATTTGTAAGAGGTGCTTTGGGCTTTTGGACAACTCCTAGAGAGGCTACAAAGGAGACTCATTTTTCTTTAGTATATGGAATGGATGCAGTTAGCCCCATAGAATCTATGATGTCATCTTTTAGAATAACTCAATATTCGGAAAGATCTAATGATGAAGTTCGAAGGGCGAATTTAGATTTGATTGAGGAGAAAAGAGTTCGAGCTCATTTGAATGTAATACACTATCAAACTCTTATGAATAATAGATATGCTTCGAAGCTAAAGAGAAGAGATTTTAAATAAGGTGATAAGGTGTTGAGAAAATTATTCTTGAACACAGAGGAGAAGAACCTCGGAAAAATAGCTTTGAACTGGGAATGGCCCTATATGGTTGTTGAAAGGATAAAGCCAGGGTCTTATCATCTTTTGATTTCGAGGGGAGGATGCTTCAACATCCATGGAATATACAACACTTGAAGCTTTATTGGGAGTAGATATGTTTTTGTATTTTGGAATTTTCATTTTCGAATGACGCACTATTTCCTATCATGTTGGCCCATGAAGGTTTTAACGAGGCGCTGTGTACATATTCAATATTATCAATAAAATTCGTTTTTGGCCAATGGTTGTTTACACATGTTTGAATAAAACTATCTTAGCAACTTATCAAAGACTGATCATTTTTTAGGTTGGTTAAGAGTAGAACGTTCCGAAGTATTTATAACAATTTTCAAAGAAACAACCATATTTAATAAGAACATCATAGTTTTTCCGAAGTGCAACGCTTAATAACGCACTGAGAGTTTTTCGAAGCGCAACCATGTTCACCAATTACATTAAGGCATTTGAAGTGGTAAGTTTACAATTTATAATTATATGTTGAAAATTCAAGTACTTAAGTCATATTCATTTTAAATTTTAGCTTCGGATAATATGTGAAGAGAATAAAAAAAATAAGGAAACCATTTTTCAATTAGATTAATTCTTTGAAGTACAAAAAGTAAATTCCTAATCTGACAAATACAAAAAAAAAAGTTAATTAGACGATTCATCCTCCTCGGATGATCCATCTTATAAAGACGATAAATCGGGGATAGAATCGAAAGCTTCACTTTGACACTTTTTGATGGGAATGTCATTCCAAAAACTTATGAGGTTGATTTTCGGATAAGTAGCATGAAGTTCCCAAAGAAGGAGAACGATTGTTTCTTCTTTTCCATTGTTAATAGCTGTCAGCATGTCTTTTGAAAGTTCAGCTTCGTCAGCACCAACATCAACGATTTTTTCCTCCTCGAAATCTTTCTTCAATTTAGCTATCTCCTCGGTCAATTTTTTATTTTTTGCCTCGCAAAGGGTAAGAGAATTTTACAGACCTTTGGAGTTGGATATTTCAGCAGCCAGTTCAGTAGTATGATCAGTTTTGAGCTTATTCATATCCTTTTCATGAGAAATCATCAAAAATTCTTTGTCAACTATATGTGTTAGCGTCTTTTATAAGCTCAGACCTCGCTACTTCATACAAATGAAATTGTTCAATCACTCTGCTCTGCAAATCTTCTCTTAAATTTTTCTCAGCTTCATAAGATCCAATGTAATATCCATATTTTTAGCCAATTGTTTTAGATGGTTTTGAGAAGCTTCGAATTGGGAAGCAAGTGCTTTTGCTGTAATTTCGAGATCGGTAAATGGTTGAAGTGTAACAGCGATCGCAGGATTCGACAAAGAATGAGGAATTTATGTTTCTGCTGAACTAGGACGTTGAATCATATCTAAAGTTGTGGTTGGAACAGGAGGACATATAATTTCTGGAGACGCCTCAACAGGTGTTGGTCTCCCAAAATTGAGCATATGATTTTGAATGACTTGAAGAACAAGATCATCTTCACCAGTAAGCGCTTTAGTTTTCTCATAATTAATGAAACTATCAAGATCGAATTTTTCAGCATTTTAATTTTCATCAATATCATTGTCTTCGATGATGATCACGGTGTTGTTATTGGCTGTCTGCTCTTCGACCAAAGAGTTTTGTTGATTTTCAGCATTAGTGTTTTCTTCTTCATCAACCAGTGTATACGAAGTGATTCTTGATTGTTTCTTTTTCTTTCCATGGGAATTAGAAGAAGTTTTCTTTTTCTTCGAATGTGGTTCTTGATATTTCCCCTCTTCGATGGGTGAGAGAGTATTGTCTGCGGTTTTTCTTTTTTGAGGCTTTCACTTTGATGAAGTTGAAGGGCTAGCACCAGATGTGCTAGCTATCTTTTTAACCATTTTTTCTTTGTTAACCATTTTTTCTTTTTTTGGTAAATGACTCTCTGATCTGTTGCAAATAGGAAGGAAGAGTTTACAATCGGGTTGAACTATCCTTTTGTAGACTATCTTCGGCTCAGGCTCTGACATCAAATTTCGAGGTGGCAAGGCACCTTCTGAGATTGGGAACATGTGGCAGCTAAGGAAATTGATGGGCTGGAAGGCAGTGTGGAACGCATTATTTCATTCTTTCTCAGCCCAATCATCAAGTTTTTGGAAAATATCCTTGGTAGCTGGTCGACGTGCTGAATAACGTCTCAAAATTTCTGGAATAATCATGCAAGTAGAAAATTAAGGAAATAGAAAATCAAAAGACGTAATTTAATTCAAAGTATAAAAGTTTCGAGGTGCTTACAATTGCTTCTCCAGATGAGATTTAGCTTTGAAGAATTAGCATCGAAAATTTCTTTGTCATTCTCCCATGCTCCTGATATAAAAATGAACTTCTACTTCCATAATTTATCAGCTTCTAAGAGGTCATCGATGATTTTGAGATCGTCCACCAGGGTGAGGTAATAAAAGGGAAGCTTCAGACCTTTCGATAGTTGAGTCAAAGAGATGAAATCTTTGATGGTGATTGGAATTTGAGATAGTCGAGATGCCATTATCACCGGCATAAGGGTGAACCACTGATTCGGTGTTACTTGAGTAGGGCATAAGTTGATAAGTTCGAAGTATTCCACAATCATGGGATCTAGCGCAAACCAAAGACCCCAAATGATGATTTCAGGGTAGACTATTAGATCGTCATCTTTGCAGTCAAATAAAGTTTCTCCTTTTTTAAGCAGTCGAACATTTATATTATCTCCCATTCCCCATTGTTTTTTCGAATCCGAAGCTTGGCTATCTTTGTAATATATATACCGAACTTTTTTTCAGAGCAATGATGTATTTAGCCTCGAGATCCCTTAAGTTTCTGCTAATTTTAGCTTTTTCTTCTTCGGAAATAAAGCAACTATCTTTTTATTTTCGAGGCTTATGAGTATTTTCTAAATTCCCATCATCGAATTTAGCTTCGAGATCCGTTCTGGTAGCCTCAGAGTCAGCTTCATTAGCCCTTGATGTTTCTTCTCTAGATCGTCGAGGTAATGGATTCACAATTTCTTGTGAAGGGTTATTTTCTTGAGGAACTTCATTAGTTAACCATCTCTGAGGAGGAGCTTCGGTATCTGGGTTCGAAGGGGGAGAAGTAGGAATGATTTCTGAATCGTCTCACATGGCAATAAAAGTTCTTCTTTTTCTGGTTGCTGAAGAATGATTCGAAGAAAGAGTATTTGATGCTTGCTTTTAAGAAGATTCTTCACTAATCAAAGGATAAATTTTACTTTGAGATGAAAAAGGCTCGAGGTGTTTTAGGAGCTAGGATTTTAGAAGAGGAACGTTCGTCGATTATCGGAGAAGGTTAAAAATCAAGAGCTTTGGTTGGGTTGAAATTACCGTAGTAAATTGTTTTGGTGTTTGTTCCAACAAGAGCACTATTGATTAATCTTTCAGCTCTATATTCCTCCACTCTTTGAGTAATAAAAAAGTAGTCGTACGATACAAATACTAAGTTGTTATCAGGTTTTGGAGATTTTCGTTTCTTGGGTATGTTAGCCTTTGATCTTCTAATTTTTGGGTTTTTTTTCTCATAAACCGGATAAAGATAGATCAGAGAAGATGAGTTTTGATCATAAAGTTTGCTTTTTTTTTCTGATGAAGATATTGGATAAAGGAGGAATGCGATGAAAGTAGCCAGTCGTTTGAATTCTCTCTCAAATGATTTGTGTTGTGAGAATGAAAAATAAGGCTATTGATTGAATTATAGAAAGAAAAGAAGACGTGTGAAATGGAATGGGCTCTGATGGAGATAGGGCAGAATACACAGCGGTGAGGAGATTAGGAGATCGGCATCTGTCATGGTAGGCTTCTATTTATGAGTCTAGAGGTTATATAGTCATGATGGATTCGAACAGTAATATGAAATGGTTACATTTGTATATTGTTTTGATAAAAGTAGATGATTACATTTTAAAGCTCTACTTCCATAATGATTCGAGGAGCTCTATTTCCATAGTGATTCGAGGAGAATTATTGGCTTTGAGGATATATCAGATTTTAGTTGCTTCAAACTGGTATTTATTTTTTACCTCACTTTGAATGGTTGCTTCGAATGGCTGCTTCGAATTTGCATATTCCGATTGACATTGATTTTTGGACTTCGAGTTTGTATTACAACAATTGATATGACGTATGGAAGAATTCAAAGACATTTTAGTTCTCATTCATTTACTGACATGAGAACTAAGGGCTTATAATATGGAAAAATGATTTTAAGGATTAAGTTGTAAATAATGTAAATTCAAGGATTAAACTGTAAATAATGTAAGTTTAGTCTTTAAATTATATATAATGTAAGTTTTAGAGAACACTTGTGACTATGGATAATTATTAAGGACTAAAGCGCAATTTATCCTTTTTTGTAAGAGATTTCACTTTAAGGCTAAGTCTTGGCTCCTCTATATAAAGGGCAACGCTAACCTAATAAAGGGGTTGAACACTTTTTCTACTGAACTCATTTGTACTTAAACTTTCTCTTTCTAAAAATTCTCTAACTCTTTCTCGCTCTACAATTCTCTCATAACAATTTACTAAGGCAAAATATGTACTCACCAGCATATATAGTTTAAAATATATAGTTTGAGTAAGAATTAATAGACTTTGTTTTTTGTTTTTTTTATTCATTCATAAAGCGACTTTACTTTTTTCGTAGGTATGGTTAAGATAAAGTCGACGACGAAAAGGTAAAGGATCGCTCAATGTTCCCCGTATTACCACCACCACGGCTAGGTATGGGCATTCGGTTTTTCGGTTCGATTCGGTTCGGTTCTTTCGGTTCTTTAAAACTAGTACCCATTTAGGAACCGATTAAAATTCGGTTCGGTTCGGTTTGGTTCTCGGTTCTTTCGGTTCCTTAAAACTAGTACCCATTTAGGAACCAATTAAAATTCAGTTCGGTTTGGTTCTTTCGGTTCGGTTCGATTATATTTAGGTTTCGGTTCCAAATTGTTACTTTCTAACCCGATGGTTACTTTGTAACCAGATGAACCGTTTGGAACCGAACCCAAAAGGAACAAAATGGTTATTTTCTAACCAAATGGTTACTTTCTAACCAAAAAATCTGTTTGGAACCGAACCCGAAAAGAACCAAATGGTTATTTTCTAACCAAATGGTTACTTTCTAACCAAAAGAACTGTTTGGAACTGAACCCGAAAAGAACCAAATGGTTACTTTGTAGCCAAAAGAACCGTTTAGAACCGAACAGAACCATGGATATTCAAAGGTACTATTGCTTATTCGGTTCTTTACGGGTACTATTCGGTTTTCGGTTCCGAACCGAACCGAACCGAGAACCGTGGGTATTTAAGATAAGGAACCGTACGGGTATTTATAAGGAACCGGAACCGAACCGAATCCGTTATTTCGGTTCGGTTCGGTCCGGTTCTTCGGTTCCATACCCATATGCCCATGCCTAACCACGGCCATCACGACTGATTGTTAAGGCTGATCTGACTTTGTGTAGTGTGCGACATAATCGTCGTGACACATATGTACAATTATCCGCTATAGACAATACTCATCATACAACATGCGTTAGTAGTACTGTTGCACAGAAATTGTCACAGTAGACCCCGAAGGAGGTGTTTGCACTTTCCAATCCCCACGTGTCGAGCTTGTATCCCGAATACAAGAAACATGAGGCTTACATCGTCTTCCAAGATTATGTAAGTTTATTTAAAACTTCATTATTTGACAAGTATTTCATATTGTTTATGTTTGGCTATTAATATTATATATTGTTTTTATTAAAAACAATTATAGCATCGCGTGAACTTACATTATTACTATATGTAGGATAGTGTTCAGAATTGGGACTTGATGAGCTATTAGACTATAGTACGTGCACGGGTTATGAATACTTTGATTGGGCATTTTGTCGACGCTCTTTCACGTTGGCATACCAACATCCACATGACTGAGCTGTTTCTCGAGCGTTGGCAAACAAATACATCTTTCGTTGTTCTTCATCCGTTATGAGTCTACAAGCTTGTGAATGATCGTTTAACCGAACATAACGTTCGTGGTTGTGTTTCTTGTTTTCAACGGTCAATCGTTATTATTAAACTAGTGCATCAACCAGATTCCCTTTTAATTCGAATGGAAAATTTTATTTTTTGGTTGTACACTTTATTTTCTTCAAAGTTTATAATATAGCTTTCGATACATACATGCCGTGCATCTCATATTTGTAGGTTATCCTATGAGTTTTCCCTTATTTAACATATTTGCATAGGTAAGTAATGATGATGAATTTTACCATTTTCCCTTTGGAAAAACTCATGCATCCAATTGTGTTTTAGTAAAATACTTATAAGTTGTAAAAATATGTGTGTAACCAGCTATCATAAATGGCGGTTGTCCAAGTTTCCATGACATATAATCATATGATAAGTTAAGAGATTAATGCATAAATTGTGCATAGTGTGCGACATAACTACCCTAAATCGCACGTAATGCATGAAATATATATAATATGTCGCATGAAGGTTTGCATTGAGTCTATCCTAAATTTGCATGATATTTGTTATTAAACTACGAAAAGTTGTAGGTTGGTACAAACTTTTTGAATATTCATCGAAATGTCGTATGATTCATTATTTTACAATTACAAAATTATGAAAGTTACCTCTATTGCAGTGGGTTCGTCTTTGTAAAAAAATCGAACAAAGAGCATCCTACATCTTAGTAATCCATGTATTCCTACTATTTTGAAGTGATTATAAGGTTTATTAAGTCTAAATTAAGTTATATAGTTTTAGGGTTTTAGAAAGGTTTTTGTTTTTTAGGTTGAATGTTATTATTGTAATTATTTAGGATAGCTGGGGTACTTGGGGGTTTTCAAGTTTGAATTTTAAAAAAATTGACTTAGGTGTGAGATTTAACAAAAATGAACATATATAAGTCATACCCTAGTCATAATGGATGATGTATTTTGATTATTTGTCGGACTAAATCAATTAAACAACGAATGTGAGATGAATTGTGTAGACAAACAAATTTGTTTATGTTTTTTATGTATAATAACTAATGAAGTGTCTTTATCAATTAATATTATTAATACTATGTATAGTGTAAGTTTTTTTTACCAATAAGGTATTGAATTTAATTGTTAATATTCATTAACGTATTTTTATTTCTAATATTGTTTAAATACATTTTACACTGTTCTAGTGAATAGTGCACTACTACTCCTCCTCGTCTTCTTTATTGTTTTTAGAAATCTATTAAAAACAACGATTCTAAGCTCAATAGTTATAAAAATAATGACTTTGAACTCAATTTTAAGTCCAATGGGAAATTTTAGGTATGTATTTTACTATTTTTGTGTCTTTCTTAGTTTATGTTACTCGATAATTAGATAGAGAGAGAAGGAGAGAGAGATAGTAGATTCATTTTCTCATACTATTATAACTCCAATTTTTGGAAGATCACTGCCGCATAAATTTTATAGCAAAAATCCTTGCATTCTTTCTCTCTTCGTTAATTAGAAGATCTTTATTACCACACATATGTCCTAAAAGTTATTCGGACTGCTTGTTCGAGGTAACTTCTTGATTCTTCAACTTAATTCATTATATCTTCTGCATTGACAGTGCCATTTTAGATTGGTTATCGATAGTTGAAAAATTCGAGTAAAAGAAAGTCATATGATTGTATACGAAGAAATTATCCTTACTACTAAACTATTTGATTTCGGAATCAGTGTGCCTATGAAAGAGCAAATCGAACGGGTTGGGCCCTTGCTTTCTTCAACCTATTATACTCGCCTTATCTCGACAAAAATGCATATCTTGTAAGAAAAACTCACATCCATGGAAATGAACGTCAATTCCGATTCATTTTGATAGGAATATATAATATCGAAGACATGTCTCCCATAAAATACCTCTCGCTGCCTTCTGAAAAAGAAAACACTCTCCCAAATATAAAGAAAATGAATCTACGAGGTATAAGATGATTCTTCTAAACCATGATACACCATCAGATGAATCTAAATGGATCTGAAGAAAAGGTTCCCCCAAGACCCACAGGGATTCCTACAAGTCAGGCTATACCATGGGAGAAATTTTATGGGTTTCAAGAAATAATGCTAGTTGTCACTAAAAATATGATGCGTAAAACGTTACCCCAAAATCTCGAAACCTCTTTGATGCAGTTAGTTAATTAGATTTCTCTTAATTTATGGTCAAACATGGTTAGTTTAAATGAAATAAGAAATGGTGTTGATGCTCATCAAGATCTAGAAGATGAGGCAGAGGTTCAAAAAATATATATAAAGCGGAATAAAAAGAAAAAGGTTGAAATTAAACTACCTTTAGAGATATCTAGAGTACGAAAAAAGAATTTACACAATATAATCAATCAGTAGCTTATATATATCCATCAAATCAAATATGATTACTATTAAAAAAACTGGAGAATTAGACCTCTAAAGAAAATGAGGAATTTTGGATTCAATTTATATCAGATTTCGTGAGGTTGGAGAGACACCATTATCTACCAAGAGTCATGAATTCATGGTTTATCCTGATGTTTTAAATTTGGGACTTTGGTTTACTTTAAACGCTACCAGAATTCTTACTTCGAACGGGTGGGCCTATGTCCTAGTCATGCCAATCCAAATACATGGTCACCCTACGTCATACATCATCGCTTCAAGGATTTGTATAATCGAACTTTCCATGGAATAATTTGTGTCTATTAACTCCATTTCGAGAAACCATGTATTTTCATAGCTTTAGGAAACGAGTACGAGGTGATGCATAATATTCTTGGTGCAAATATGACTTGGAAGCAACAATTATTTTTTGTTATTGGTTGTTGGGAGAAAGATAAAAAAAATTCAAAGAGAGAAAATCTTCGTCGGCTTCGGAGAAAGTGGAATACCATAAGTAAGTTTGGTATTTTGTCGAACTTGTTGGAAACCATTATCAACCTTTAGTTTTTACCTTAATTTTTATTTCTAACATAATAATATTTTGCAGTAATCTCGAACTCCCAACAACATTATCTAGAAGATGTCGATAATAGTTTCACCAAGTGAAGCAAGTGGGCCAAAGAAAATTGATCGAACAAATTTCATAACCGCTTTACTCGTGTCAAACTCATCTGAAACCACCTCTGGAGAAGGAACAAGTAAATTACCCTCTCTTCGGAATAATTGATGACTCATCATAATCCCGATGAATTTATATACCAATCTGTTTTTGACGTTCATGTTAACCTTTCAACCAAACAAAATGGCTCATAGCAAAATGGTTAAGAAAGGAACCTTTGATGGAAGGCTAATAATATTCAACCAATAAAATCCTTCTCGTACATGTTTTAACCCACATTGAGTCGAGCTCTCGTCATCATAAAGTTTGGATAGTACTATATGTGATTTAACCATTTTGAGGCACCATAATAATAGTCAGATTAAAGCCTTTTTGTAGAGAACATTCCCGAATACCAAAAAATCATATGCCTTCCTTTAGATATTTCACTAAATGTTCACATCGAATGCTATAAAAAAAGTAATCAATTCTCTTAAAACCTTTAGATATTTTACTAAATGTTCTTTCTTTGCCTTAGTCTGTCCTAATCCATGATTGATTATGAGTTGTGAATCACTTATGAAGCAAACAATTTTGACACCACAAATTTATGCAAGTCGCAAACTTGCTAAAACCGCTTTGTGCTCTGCCTCGTTATTAAATGCCTTGAAGCCAAAATGCATTGTTTAATACATTACTTATCCATTCAAAGCTACCAACTGAACCCTACTCCATAACCTGAGATTCTTGAGCCTCTATTAGTTTGGATGACCCACTCGTCTTTAAAGATATCGATATTCAGTTTCGGTTCTAGTCGTTTGAATAAAATTTAACTAAAACATTTGTTAAAGCCTATAATCAGATTATTGTCTGAGGTTCGAAATTTATATCAAAGTCTTGGAGTTCCACTGAACATTTAATCATCCAACTTGAGACGTCGGGATTTAGTTGTACATTTTTTAGTAGAAATGAAGTTCAAACCATAATTGAATTTTCCTGCAAGTCCGATCTCAATTTTTTGCTAAAACAACTAAGGACAAGGTTAGTTTATCTAACTTCAAGTATATCTTTTCATCATCCAATGAACTCTTACTTACATAATATACATGACAATGATACTTTAAAACTTATTTTACTAATACTGCGTAGTCTGATACTACGATGTAGATGAATAACTATGCTCGCACACTTTGCTTAGTTTAAAAAATTAGGGAAGATATATGCTCTTTATCTTGATAAAGTTATCATCACATTCTGGTGTTTCTATTCTTTAAATTTGAAAAATAAAGCACATTTATCCAATGGCATTGATATGAATATGTTTAGAGCAACTAACCTTCCAGTTAAGATTTGTACTTCCTCGATGGATCTCAAAGGATCCATAACAGTTAAAGCATCCAATTGTACTAAGTCGACTTCAATTTCTTTCTCGCTTACTTTATATATTCCAATAACTTTTTAGATCACACCTGAAGGCATATTTTTCTTGATTAAACTTCAAATTTATTGGTTTTAAGTTACGAAACATTTCTTCCAAATAAAAAAAAATTATCATCATCTTAAGAAGTTTTTACCAACATGTCGCCGATATAAACTTTAACATTTCTTTTAATTTGGGCAGCAAAATATTTTCTCACTAATCTCTAATAAATTTCCCAAATATTTATCAAAATAAAAGATATTACTTTATATCAATGTAAACCCATGTTAGTTATGAATGTAGTATTTTCATAGTCCCCCGGATCCATCTACATATAATTATATCTAGAATATACGTCCATAAAAGACAAAATCCTATTACATGAAGTAGAAGCTGATCAATTATTGGAACGATAAGCGGGTGTGTCGAACAAGAATGATTTAAATCGGTAAAATCAACACCCACCCTCCATTTTCCATTCTTATTTTTCACAATACTGTATTCGTTATCCATAATGGATACTAAGATTCTCTGATCTGGACAACCTTCGACAACCACTCTACTTCAGCCACAATCGCTTCAGATTTCTCAACATAGAATGTCCTTATTTTCTTAATTATTGGACGTGCATTAAGCTATATAATAATTTTATGACAAATGATATTTTCAGATACTCCTGTTTCATCTTCTGAACACCAAGCAGATATGTGTAGATTCTCCAACAAAAAAAATACCAACCTCTATTTTATATCTGACGGTAATATAATACTAATCTTTAAACTTTAACCGTCGCGAAATAAATAAATTCTTATATTCTCATCAGGTGTTACCAAACTGGGGGTCTCCCTCATATCGTTTATAGTGTTTGACTCTAAATTTGACCTCTTTCGCTGCTATTTTTGTCTTTAAGCTAACAAAACAGTATAACATTCCCTTGCCACTTTTTGGATATTTCAGAAAACTTCAACTTGATTCTCAATAATATACTCCAAACATTAGTTGATGGTACATGCAATATTATGCATTCTTGTTGGGTTATCCACCATTATAAACAATACTTTAACCACTTTCTTGAAAGACTCTCAACCCCAAAATACCTCCTCTTTGAGCTCTCTAAAAATATTGGCAGTAACCCTAGTAAATCCCACTATTTCCCTATCAAAATACATGATATTATAAAGATTTTCCATATGTTTATAAGTGGACATAAACAAAATATTGGTCGAACTAATCGTATTATTTTGAATTCTATGGACTTTGCTTTATTCAATAATTTTATTAATTACCACTACATATTATAAGGCTGAACTACCCATCTTAAATCAACAAATTCAAAAAGTATAAAAACAAACAAATATTTGTAAACGTGAGTTGAAATTTCTTCTACTATATGTATTTCTAAACTCACAATGTTCCTTTTGCGAGAGAAAGTGGTAGTTTTTGACACAATATCCCCACGAAAAATAATCAAGATTCAAAAATGCTGCACAAGTTGTTGACCTTTTTTTTTACTTCAGGTTCATCGATCATTAAAACAACATTTCAGTTAGGGTCCATATCTAAATATTATGAGGATAAATCAAAATTTTCAAAAGTATCTGTTATGACTATCATATTTTCCTACTTTAGAGCAGTTTTGACTACTACTCTTTGTGCTTCTTTTTTGTTACCAACTCGAGCTTCATGTTGGACCCCTATTTGTCTTTAACAATTTTTGTTAACTTAGCATTATCAGTTAAAGTTTGAATCTCATGCTTTAGAGCTATGTAGTTCTTCATATTATGACCCACGTTATTGTGATATTTGCACAACCAGTTACTCATTTCTTCTTTAAGGTCTCTCAATTAGAAGAGGTTTTTTTAATTGGATAAAATTATGAATCATATAAAAAGTTATAGCAATATTATATATTAGTTCTGGAAAATTATCAAGTTGAATATACGGGTTTGTTCTTAGTCTTTGCTGCTGAGCATGAGGCTGTTGGTTTACTCTTAGTCAAGCTGACATTTGCTTTAGACCTTTTGGATGAAAATGAGTAATAATTTGGGGTTGAAAGCTTTGAACCTTTTTTTTTAAATCAAGAGTGGGTAATTGTTGAATCTGTGTTTGCTGGGGTAATGGGACACATGTCAAACTCTTAAACTCTTCTACCTTAATATGTTCTTCAACCTTAGCTATCCAAATGTCAAAGTTTTATTCCTAGTAACTTCATCAGCCAGTTCTCTAGGGATAAGCCCTTGTTTAGAAGCAACACAAATGAATTACTCATGCTAAACCATTCTTTGTATTCAAACTCTCTCCAATTGACTATATGCACTAGATTATTGTATCACTGTGTCCTTAAATTTCTTTACTTCTATAAATTATTGCCTAAAAATTCTTATAAACATGTCAAAATTCTTGATAGAACCATGATTAAGTCGATTGTACCACTTTAAAGTACCGTACATAAAATTTTAGAAGAAAAAACAAAATATCAACTTCACCATCATCATAATTTATCATAAAACTATTGAACTGCTCAATATTGTTATTCTGATCTCGGTATTTATCAAACTTCTCTACTTTTGATATGTCACATCATTTTGGTGGATGCCCAGATAAACTTTCTACCGATAAAAAGATTGTTTCCAAGTATGTTATTGACTATATTGGTAGCCTCTCAGGCCTTCATCAATCATTTCATAAAGACTATGCTGAGAAGGATTCATAACTCGACTATTGACATAGTAATCAAATTTTTGGTGATGTGAACCCCCTTGTTGAAACTGATGGTTGATCAGTGTATTGTATGCAATATCGCGTGATTTTATTGAATCTAAACTATAGCTTGTCCTTGTCCTATCATACCTTACCCTCGGTGACCACCCCATCTTTAACTTCAGAGGTGGTTACTTTCTTATCCGAAAAATCACGTTGATTTTTTGAATCTCGCTCTCACTTAGACCTAATAAATCAACTAGGATGTCTTTTAGAATAACGTCTGCCACTAGAATTTCTCTTTCTTTTTGTGGCGATTAACCCACTCTAGAGAAGGATAAATTTTATCTAAATCGAACACATGATATTCATTAAAGTCCAAATGAATATACTGATACTTGTTTTTGCGCTCCTCTCTCAACGAATGGTAATTTTGGTCTGGTTGAAATTATTTCCTTCGGTATGTTCTTAATGTTGTAGAGATTCGAACTCACCATCATCGCCCTCATAATTGTTTTTCTTTATTCATATATTTGACTTTATAGTTGGACCTTTCTCGAATGTGTAACCATTATTTTTCTATAGCATTTAGTGCAACAATTCCATCCAACAATTCATCTTGTTGTCCCTCTAAGCTCAACTAATTTCATTTCTATTCGAGTTGTTGTTACATTTGAGTATCCTCTACCAACTGACTAGAGTCCTCTCCAGTTATCATTCCTTCTATAATCACCGCGGGATCTGCCTACATTTTAGTGTTATTTTTTCACAAAAATATGAAGTCAAGCTTGGTGTCTTAATGTTTTAGATATTATATTCGGGTACCAATCAAAGCTCCCATTATACTCGTCACTTATAACTTTTAAAAATATTTGAAGCAAAAAGATATCCTGAATACTTTAGGGTCATATAGAAGTTTGAAGAGATATTAAGATGAGAATTCCAGAGAGATCAAATCCCAAAAGTAGCAATAAAATAATAATTGTTCACATTTTCTAAGAAAATGTATATTGTCATATATGATATGGAAATAGGATTTTGAGGACTAAATTGTAAATAATATAAATTTAAGGATTTAATTATAAGTATTGTAATTTGTGTCCTTAAAGTGTAACCAATGTAAGTTTTAGAGAGTATTTGTAACTATATATAATTGTTAAGGACTAAATAACAATTAGTTCTCTTTTGTAATAGATTTCAGTTTGAGACTAAGTCTTAGCTCCTCTATATAAAGGGAAAGGATATTCTAATAAAGGGGTTGAACACTTTTTCTTGAGAACTCATTTGTACTTGTACTTTCTCTATCTAAAAACTCTCCAGCTCTTTCTCTTTCTAAAATTCTCTCTTAACAATTTACTAAGGCAAAATAGTAACTCATCAAATTGGCGACTCCGCTGGGGACTTGAACAAACGAAATTAGTGACTTATTCTACTCGAAACTAATACAATCGTGTTGTATTTTCTGTTCAAAATTAGTACGATGAATCCTGAGAACGATCCTACTATTCGATCAGCTATGGAGACTCTAAAAGATGATTTACATGGAGGTAGACCTGGTGTATCATCTCCGATCAAAACTTAATATAATTTTGAGGTTCGAATGAACCAACTTTTGGATAAGATTAATACATTGAATGAAAAGTATGAACGGAGGGAGCAAGAGATTCACTCGTCAAAGGTTAAACCCGATTTTAGACAAGAAACAGAAAAGACTGAGATATGAGTTCATTCATATCGATATTTTGATGATCGACATGCTAAATCGGAGCACGAAAAAACATGTTTTGTGTCTCCTAAATAGAGATATTCGTCTCATAAGGAGAAAAAAGATAAACATAAATATGTGACCTCTAGTGACGAGGAAGTAGAAAGTTCAGCTTCGGGCTTTAAGAGATATAAAGGTTCTTTGAAAGAGGAATCAGACAGAGATCAGTCGAGGAAACACAAAAATAGAGTAAATCTAAGAAGGATAATGCTCCTCATTCTACTTGGTACGAAGGAAATCCTTAGAATCAGTATGCTGAAACTGATCGGAATCTATATATTACGATAGGATCAGATGATCAGTTCGTTCAAGAAGTTGACTGGAGAAATTCTCCATTGCCGAATGAAATTCGTTCTATGACGCTTCCGAAGTGCTTTGACATTTTGAAGGTTGAGAAATTCGATGAGATTCAGGATCCAGATGATCACATCGAACAATTCAAGAATTATATGATGAACTTCAAAGATGACGACCGGCTGGTGTGTCGTGCATTTTCTCAGACTTTTAAAAGAACAACTCTTGAGTGGTACTATCGGATTCGGAGGGGGTCCATTACAAATTTTAGAGATTTTATACTGCATTTCGAAGGCAGTTGTGGAAAGCAAAGAGATGAGAGAAAATGGCGATACCATTATTCACTTGGAGTAAAGTTGAAGGACTATACAAAGAGATTTGTGTTAACCAAGGCTAGTTTGGACAACTATGAGGAAAATGTATTGCAGCTTTTTGCCAAGGGTTATTTCCAGCGGGTCTGTCTAATGAGTCGATGAAGAGAAGAGCTTTAACTTTTGGATCTTTCTTGGCTCAAGTTGAGGATCAGATCAAAGTGGAGGAGTTGACTAGAGTCCGAGGCGGACCAGTCAGCACTCCAAAAAATTTGGGACAAACAACCAATAATCAGGGACAACCCTCGAATGGCAATGGAAATTAAAATCAGTAGTCGAGGAAAAAGAACAACAATTTGCCTCCTCAGAGTTGTAGCTATTTGAATTACGCTCCATCTAACACTTACAACAGGCCTAGACCAAATATATGGGTCAAACCAGAATACTATGCTGATCTGATAGAGTATGTTTCTCTCTTCTGGGATAAGACCATGAGCTTCATAAATTTTAGGAAGCCAGCACCAATTAGTAGGCCAAAGGAGGAGAGGAATAACAAGTTTTGCAGATATCATGATGATATTGGGCATGATATGAATGACCGCATTGCTCTAAAGAAAGAGATCCAGTATTTGATTAAAAATGGAAAGCTCCTGACTTATGTGAAGTTGCAAGGGAGCGCATCAAAAAATAATGGTGCATCAACTTCGAAGGCTGCACCGCCAGCTGAGAATTTGATGACTTTGGATTCACAGACCGGGCGTTTCGATGCTTCTTCTGAGTATGTTGAAAAAGAACCGAACAAATTGCTTCTGATGACAGTTGAAGAGCCTGTGGAAAAGGGATGTGTTCGGGAGTTATGCAAGTTTGTTGAATCGTTAGGCTATTTTTGGAGGCAATTCAATGACTGGAAACTCGGATAGTTCGAGGAAGAGGCATGTTGTCATCTTGACAACTCAAATTGAAAGGAAGATGTCTATGCACTTGTATGGGAAGAAAGATATTCTTTTCATTTTGTTTGACGAACACGAACTTCGAGGTATTGCGGGACCACATGAAGATGTTGTGGTGATTGGAGCTGAGGTGGCTGGCGTCGAAATTCGACGTGTGTTGATTGACATTGACAGTTTTACCAATGTCCTTTTTAAATACACCTATGATAGAATGAAAAATCCACTTCGGATTTCTCAATCAGATCGAACGATTATTGGATTCACGAGTGTAACAGCTTGTTTTGTTGGAGAGTTCGAGGGTGAGGTGAGTTTGGGAAAAATACTATTCAAGAAAAAGGTCCATTTACTTTTTATGGTGGTGGACTGTCCCACAAGTTATAATGCTATTTTTGGAAGATCATGGCTTTCAAGAATGTATAGGGTTGTGTCTACAGTTCATCAGTGCTTTGAATATGTGGTTGGAGATAGAGTTAGGGTCGTTCGAGGCGATCAGAAGGTTACGAAGGAATCCTATGCCACTGCACTTCGGATTCGAGGGTCCAACAGTGAAGATTTAATGCGTGAATAGAAATTAGAAGGGCACCCTCAGATTTGGAAGAAAGGATTGACGATCCGAGGGAAACCCTATGGTCTTTAACGGTGAGCGAAGAGATAGAGGAGTTTAATTTTTCTGAAGGAAAGGTACTTTGAATTGGAACTTTATTGACCCCTTTTCTACGTCAACAAGTGCTTGATTTTTTATCCCAAAATTTAGATGTCTTCACTTGAAGGACAGAGGATGTAACAGGAGTACCCATTGAAATAATTCGTCACAACTTGGCTATAAATCCGAAGGTCAAGCCGGTTATTCAGAATAGAAGAGCGTTTTCCTCGGAGAAAGCAGGAGCGATAGTTCCTGAAGTGGATCGATTATCTAAGGCCGGACACATAAGGGAGTCACAGTATCCTTTGTGGACGGCGAATTCGGTGGTATTTAAAAAGAAGAATGAATGTTTGTGGATTTTATAGATTTGAACACAGCTTGTCCCAAATATCCGTTTCCAGTTCCTCGAATAGATCAGTTGATTGACTTTACTTCAGGTAACAAAATTTTAACATTTATGGATGCTTTTGCAGGATATAATCAAATTCAAATGGATCCAAAATATCAAGAAAGCACAATTTTTTTAACTGATAAGGGCCTGCATTGTCATAGTGTAATGCCCTTCGGATTGAAAAATACTGGAGCCACTTATTAGAGGTTGATGAATAAATATTTTGCTACTCAGATCGGAAGAAATATGGAGGTACATTTAGACGACAAGGTAGTAAAATGCTCAAATCATGAAATGCATCTTGATGATTTAGAGGAATTTTTTTGAATTTTAACGGCAATCACGTTGAAATTAAATCTTGAGAAGTGCACCTTCGGAGTTCGATCGGGGAAGTTTTTGGGTTTTGTCATCAGTGAAAAAGGAATAGAAGCTGACCAAGAACAATTGAAAGCTTTGATAACAATGAATTCTCCTCGGTCAATCAAAGAAGTGCAAATTCTGACAGGAAGGTTAGCAGCACTTAATCGATTTATTTCTAGATTTTCTGAAAAATGTTTTCCTTTCTTTCAAGTATTACGAGGACCCAACAGGTTTGAATGAACATCGGAATGTGAAGCAGCTTTCAAAAATATTAAAAATTTATTGTCATCACCAAATATTTTTTCAAAGCCTCGAAAGATTGAGAAATTATTTTTGTACATCGCGGTATCGGATTTTGCACTAAGCGCAGTGTTAATCAGTGAAGATTCAGGAGTTCCAAAGCCGGTGTATTACATTAGTAAAACTTTGGTGGCAACAGAAAAGAGATATATGAAATTAGAAAAATTGGCATTAGCGCTGGTGATTGCTGCTAGGAAGATGCGTCCATATTTTCAAGCTCATACTATTGAAGTCCAAACTTCATTCCCCTTAAAAAAATGTTTTATAACGACCTGATATTTCGGGGAGAATGATCAAATGGTCAGTGGGGTTGGGGGACTATGATATTTTGTTTACACCTCGAACTGCAATAAAGGCGCAAGCATTGGCAGATTTTTTTGTTGAATTCCACTCAAGCCGATCAGAGGAGGAAAAAAATAAAGAAGTCGTACCTGTTGATTCGAGGTGGGCTATCTGAACAGATGGAGGCTCTAGTGTTTCAAGATGCAGTGCTGGGGTTCAGTTAATAGCTCAAATGGGAGAAACCGTGATTCAATTTATTAAATTTGGTTTCCATGCTTCGAACAACGAAGCTAAATACAAAGTTGCGTTAGCAGGTTTGAGAATGACAAAAATTTGTGGGGGAAACTTCAGTACGCTTAGAAACGGACTCTCAATTGTTAACAAATCATGTATCTGGATTTTCCGAAGTAAGAAAGGATCGTTTGATTTTATATCTTCGAGAACTTCAGAATTTAATGCTTCTGTTTGACAACGTTTTTGTGGAATATATTGGGCAAGGTAGTAATATGGTAGTTGATGCTTTAGGAAACGTTGCTTACAAGAAAGAATATCATTGGATTTTCCTACAATAAATTTTTTTCAATTGCTACTCAATCTAGCCAATGTGAATATATAGAAGAATTTTTTACGACTGGTGAAACCCGAGGCGATTGGCGATCATATATCCTTAATTCTTTGACTCAATGAATATTACCAGATGATTCACAATTGGCCAAAAAGTTGAGAAGTAAAGCCTTCAGATATATAGTATTGGATGAAATTTTGTATAAAAAGGCATTGAGGAGGCCAGTGTTATGATGTTTAAGAAAATAAGAATCACAAGAAGTATTATCAGAGTTGCATGATGGTATAGAGTCAGCTCATTGTGGGTTTAAAGCTCTATCACGTCGAGTTTTACTTGCAGGGTTCTATTGGCCTACAATCATGAACGATGTTAAGAATTTAGTTTGACGTTGTGATACTTGTGAGAGATTTACCAATGCTATTCACAGACCACCAGTATCGCTTATGTATATATCTGAGGCAATACCATTTGATAATGAGGAATTAATCTGGTGAGACCTTTACCGATGGCTTCTGGAGGAAGACAGATGATAATTGTAGCGGTTGATTATTTTACAAAGCGAGCTGAGGCAGAACTGATATCAAGAACAAAAGCAAAATATATTATCAAATTTATTGTGAACAATATATTTTGTCGTTTTGGAGTTCCTCGAAGGATTACAACAGATAATGGCCCTCAGTTTGATAACAGGGAGATGACTTCATTTTGTACTTCTAAAGGAATTCAACAATGTTTTTTTTTATGTTTTTTCATCCTCAAGCCAACGGGCAAGTAGAAGTGACAAATAAAATAATTTTAGATGGATTGAAGAAGAATTTGACGGGCAGTAGGAAAATGGCCAAACTATTTGCAAGAAGTACTTTGGGCTTATCGAACAACTCATAGAGAGGCTACAAAAGAGACTCATTTTGCTTTGGCATATAGAATGGATGCAGTCAGCTCCATAGAATCTACAATGTCATCTTTTAGAATAACTCAATATTCTGAAAGGTCTAATGATGAAGTTCGAAGGGCTAATTTGGATCTGATTGAGGAAAAAAGAGGTAGAGCTCATCAGAATGTAATTCACTATCAAACTCTTATGAGAAATAGATATGGTTCGAAGTTGAAGAGAAGATATTTTAAAGAAGGTGATAAGGTTTTGAGAAAAGTTTCCTTGCACACAAATGAGAAGAACCTCAAAAAAATGGCTCCGAATTGGGAAAGGCCTTATACGGTTGTTGAAATAATTAAGCCGGGGTCCTATCATCTTTGTGATTTCGAGGGGAGGATGCTTCAACATCCGTGGAATATTCAACACTTGAAACTTTACTGGGAGTAGATGTGTTTTTTGTATTTTGGAATTTTTTGCTTTTGAATGGCGCACTCTTTCCTATCTTGTTGGCCCATGAAGGTTTTAACGAGGCGTGGTGTACATATTCAATATTATCAATAAAGTTAATTTTTGGCCAATGGTTGTTGACACCATTTTGAATACTATCTTAACAAATTATCAGAGACTGGTCATCTTTGAAATTTGTTAAGAGTAGAATGTTCCGAAGTGTTTCTGACACTTTTCAAAGAAATAACCATGTTTAATAATCACAATACATTTTTATTTCGAAGTGAACGCTTAACAGCACACTGATAATTTTTTGAAGAGCTACCAAAGCTTAAAAACTCATTGAGATTTTTTCGAAGAGCTACTAGTATTTAAGGTGGTAAGTTTACATGTTGTAATTATTTTGTTTTTAAAATTTACCATCGAATAATATGCAAAGGCAATTATAAATTACAGAAACCGTTTGTCATTTTGATTAATTCGTTGAGGTACAAAAAGAAATTTCTTAATCTGACAAAGACAAAAAAGTGATAAAATTAATTAGAGGACTCTTTCTCCTCGGACGATCCATCTTCTGAGGATGATGAACCATGAATAGGGTCGAAAACTTCACTTGGGCATTTATCTTCAGGAATATCATTCCAAAAACTTGTAAGGTTGATTTTTGGATAAGCAGCGTGAAGCTCTCGAAAAAGGAGAATGGTTACATCTTCTTTTCCGACGTTAATAGTAGTCTGCGTATATTTTGAAAGCTCAGCCTTGGCAGGAGTTACAGCAGTAGTTTTTTCCACTTCGAAATCCTTCTTTAGTTTAGTTATCTCAGCGGTTAGTTTTTTAATTTTTTGTCTTACAATGAGTGAGAGAATTTCGAAGCTCAGTGGAGTTGGATTTTTTAGTGGCTAGTTCAGTAGCATGATCAGTCTTGAGTTTATTCATTTATGTCTCATGAGAGTTCGTCAGCAATTCTGTATCAACTATGTGTGTGATTAGCAGATGATTCTTCATGCAAAGAGCAACTTTTATGAGCTCGAATCTTGCTACTTCATACATATGAAATTGGTCAACTACCTTGCCATGCAAATATTCTCTAAATTTTTCTCAGCCTCATAAGCTTCTTTGTAATAAACCATATATTTGGCAAATTGATTTAGATGGTTTTGAGAAGCTTCGACCTGGGAAGCAGGTGCCTCTGCATCAGTGTCAAGATCGAGAATGGTTGAAGTGCGACAACGATTGCACGATTTGGAGGAGGAAGACGAAGTTCCGATGTACTAGGACGTTGAATCATATCTAGAGAGATGATATGATCATGAGAACGGGTAACTTCTGAAAGAGCTTCGGCTGGTGTTGGTCTCCCAAAGTTAAGCATGTGATTTTAGATGACTTGAAGAATAGGATCCTCTTCACCAGTAAGCGCTTCAGTGTTCTCAAAATTAATAAACATATTAGGATCGAAGTTTGAAGTAGCCTGATTTTCGTTGGAAGTACTGTCCTTGATGATAATCATAGGGTTTTCTTTGTTTGGTTGTTCTTCAATCGAAGGATTTTGTGGGTGTTGTTGGTTTCCAGCAGCAGTGTTTTCATCTTCGTCAACCAATGTATACGAAGTGATTCTCGTTTTTTTCTTTTTCTTTCCATGTGAACCATAAGTAGCCTTCTTTTTCTTTGAGGACGGTTCTTGATCTTTACCCTATTCGATGGGTGAGAGAATTTGTTCTGCAGATTTTATTTTTGAGGCTTTGGCGTCGATGAAGTTGAAGGGCTAGCACCAGATGTGCTAGCTGCCTTTTTACCTTTCTTTTCTTTGACGTTTTTTTTGGCAAATGGCTCTCTGATCTGTTGCGAATGAGAATAAAAACTTTGCAATCGGGTTGAGATATTCGTTTGCAGAGTATCTTTGGATCCGGCTCTGACATCAGATCTTGAGGTGGCAATGCACCTTCTGAGATTGGAAACATATAACAGTGGAGGACATTGATGGGCTGAAAGACAGTGTGAAATGCGTTGTTCCATTCATTCTCAGCCAAGCGGCGAGCTTTTAGAAAACCACAGTGTGAAATGCGTTGTTCCATTCATTCTCAAATAATTAGAAAAGGAGAAAACTAAGAAAATAGAAAAAAGCGTAAATTTTATTTCATAATGTAAAAATTTCGAAGGGCTTGCAATTGCTTCTCCGGACGAGATTTAGCTCTGAAGGATTAGCCTCGAAAATTTCTTTGCCATTTTCCCACGTTCCTGATATAAAGATGAATTTTTGCTTCCAGAATTTGTCAGCCTCTAAGAGATCGTCGATGATCTTGAGGTTATCCATCAAGGTGAGGTAGTAAAAGGGAAGCTTCAGACCTTTTGACAATTGGATCAAGGAGATGAAGTCTTTGATGCTTATGGGAATCTGAGACAGTCGAGATGCCATAATCACTGACATAAGGGTGAACCACTAATTCGATGTCACCTGAGTAGGACATAAGCTGATCAGGTCAAAGTATTCCATGATCATAGGATCCAGTGGAAACCGAAGCCCCCAATTAATAGTCTCAGGGTAGACTATAAGCTCGTCATCTTTACAATCCAAAGGAGTTTCTCCTTCTTTGATTAGTTAAAGCTTTATATTATCTCCCATTCCCCATTGTTTTTTCAGAGCCGAATATCTTTGTAATATATGTAGTGAACCTTTTTCAGTGCAATGATGTATTTGCCTTCAAGATTCCTCAACTTTCTTCTAATTTTTGCTCTCTCTTCTTCGGAAACGAAGAAAATGTCTACTTCTTCTTGAGGTTTATAGGTATTTGCAGAGTTCCCATCGTCAGATTCAGCCTCGAGATCGGTTTTAGTCGCCTCGGAATCAGCTGCGTTGGCTTTCGATGTTTCTTCTTTAGGATTTCGAGGTGTTGGATTAACAGCTGCTGGTAAAGGGCTACCTGTTCGAGGAATTTCCTCAGTAATTTATCTTTGAGGAGGATTTTCAGCACTTGGATTTGAAGGGGAAGGACTTCGGATAATTTCTGACTCGTTTCCCATGACAATGAAAGTTCTTCTTTTTCTGGTTATTGAAGAGTGATTCGAAGAGGGAATATTTGGCTTTGGTTTTAAAGAGGATTTTTCACTAATCAGAGGAGAAACTTTACTTTGAGATGAGGAGGCTCGAGGTGTTTTAGGGCCTAGGATTTAGATGAGGAAAAATCTTTGACTATGAGAGAAGGAGAAAGAGGAGGAACTTTAGTTGGATCGAAATTACCGTAATATATTGTTTTACTGGTTGTTCCAACTGGAAGGGTATTGATCAATCCTGTTTTTCTATATTCTTCAGCTCTTTGCATAATACAGAAGTAATCGTACGATCCGAAAACTAAATTTCCTTCAGAGTGTGAAGATTCTGGTGTTTTGGGTAGGATAACCTTCGATTTTTTGGTTTTTCATTTCTTTCTCATAAACCAAATGAAGGTTTATCGGAGAGGATGAAGATTGGTCAGAAAGTTGGGTTTTTTGTTTTATAAGAATACTGAGAAAAGGGAAGAATACGGTGAGGGTAGCCAAAAGCTCTGACTTCTCTCTAAAAAGGTTTGTGTGATGAGAATGAAAAAATGAAAGGCATATTCAATTTATATAAAATAAGTGAAGATGTGTGAAGTTGGAAAGACTCTTATGATGATAGGTTGGAATACAAATCGGTGGGTTGATCAGATACTCGACATCTGTCAGGCTAGACCTCTAACTATGGATCTAAAGACTATAGGGTTATGATGGATTGAACGGTTACGTGCAACGGTTACTTTCATATGTAGTATGGATAAAAGTCGAAGAGTATTTTTGAAGGTTTTCGAGGATGGTTCGTTTATACAGTATTTCGAAGTGATTTTCTATTACAATATTTCGAAGAAATGTTTTGTTATCAGATTTTAACATCATTGGTAATTGGTATTTGTTTTAAGTATGCTTCGAATGATTGTTCTTCATGTGCGCTTTGAATGATTGTTTAAAATGGTTGCTTCGAATGATTGTTTTGAGTTTATAACAAGTTACATAACATATGGAAGTATTCGAAGATATTAAGATTCGAAGACATTTGGATTCGAAGACATTTTAGTTCTCATTCATTTACTGACATGAGAACTAGGGAGCTTCTGATATGGAAATAGGATTTTGAGGACTAAATTGTAAATAATATAAATTTAAGGATCTAAGTATAACTATTGTAAGTTTTGTCCTTAAAGTGTAACCGATGTAAGTTTTAGAGAGTATTTGTAACTATGTATAATTGTTAAGGACTATTAGTTCTCTTTTGTAATAGATTTCAGTTTGAGACTAAGTCTTGGCTCCTCTATATAAAGGGCAAGGCTACTCTAATAAAGGGGTTGAACATTTTTTCTTGAGAACTCATTTGTACTTGTACTTTCTCTCTCTAAAAACTCTCCAGCTCTTTCTCTCTCAAAAATTATCTCTTAACAATTTACTAAGACAAAATAGTAACTCATCAATATATAGTAATAGTGTTGGGCCTTTGGGCATACACAATTAGTCTATTTATGTCTAATCCATCCCATCAACTTAGTAAATTAAAATATATTTATTTTTGTTACATAAAATACCTTCAATGTTGCACATTTGTTGGATTTATATAACAAAGTAGATAATGGCCTAATATTTTAATGATTCGACTTACGGATCAGATAAATCATACATTAATTAATATTGTTATAACATTATTCTTCTATGGACTTAAACATCATGCACATATGATTTTTTTTTATCATTTATGAGTTTCTCTAAGCTTCGCCGTAGAAGTTATCGACGAGATTGTAATGATTTGTTTCGTAAACAACTAAAAACTAACATGGAATAAATAAATACATATATGAGTTTCGGAAGAAAAAAAACATAGGTTGTATGGTGGATGATAACATAAGTCATATTAAGTAAAAAACTGACTACATGAGGTGAATAAATATATAAACACTTGTTTTTTCCGAAACAAAAAGTACTAGAAGATAAGTCAATATATATGCCAAAATACTTTATTTTTTTCTTATTTTAAGCCGAAATACTTAAAGTGCTAGTTTTTTTATAATATAAAAGCTAGACGAAACAAACAACTCTATTGGTAAAGAGATTAGATGCACCAAATAACTCAAAGTATAATTAAGTATAAAAAACTAAGTATAAGTTCATATCCAAAGAATTATTCACTTTGTAGTATAAAGATAGAAGGATGCTAAAGAACAAACCTTCTCACTCAATGTTGTGGTCATCATTGACATCCATAAATCACAATGAACTCAAAAGTCCGCATAATAATTATATATATATATATATATATATTACTATTTTTTGTACCTATCTAAAATGAATTGAAATACAACTCATGGAAGCCTAAATGAAGTAAATTATTTGAGATTTAAACACAGTTGAAGAATAAAACATCACAAAAGAATTGATAAGGATAATAAATGAGGAATAAGCACACGCATTGAGATATGTATGGAATTGTTGAACTTGTACCTATACAATAACACATACACAGTTTTTTTATTAGTTTTATAGTCATGTTTTTGCCAACTTGACTGCATACAAGGAATATATTTTTTATTAGTTTTGTTGTCAAATTTGGAGGAATAATTTTTGGATAATGTGTATGAGTATACGCTTCACCAAAAGTAGTTAAAGCGAGTATGATATATGGATAAGTTACCTTATAAGAGCTTACGAAATATAATGGTTCATAATATCTTTAGGATTTCATCAATATAAAATATGGCAGCCAAAGTACGAAAATATGTGATACACTCAATTTGCCAAATACCACAAGAACATTTACAACCATAAGATCAACAACCATAACAGGTTTAGAAAAAAACTTCATATAATACGCATGAAAATGAATGAAATATCTATGAATGGCTTATTTCCACATTGGTCATAAACTTCTTTTAAATCCATGACATAAATCATTATTATACCCTCGTCACTCCGCATAAAACTCTAATCTTATCAATTAACTTTAATATAAGTAGACTATAATATTGTTTGATCTGATTATTGAAAGACTCCGTTGGAGTAGAAGTCATGGAATCGTACCAATTGCTTTTGAAAAAAGCACATGCATATTTCTCCGAAGGTAAATTCTCTAAAAAAGTAATAACTTACAGACATTCGTAATTAATAAATTGGATCATATATTCAGTGCACATGTTCTAAGTCGGGGTATAAACATATTTTTAAAACATATAGTCTTGAATGTACCATTCAAAACATACTTTAAATTTCCATGAGATGGAATATACACTATGCATAATATAAATTTGGAAACAAAATGACACGCGATGTACGACATTATAAAATAGTTTTTGTATGTTCTTGCGGTATTTTAACTACAATGTCGATAGTTCATGTGATATTTTTGAACATATCTCGTGCTCATAATATGGTATTTATATAATATTTTCAAACCCATAAGATCAACAACCACAACAGGTTTAACAAAATCATATAAAACGCGTGAAGATGACTGAACTATGTATTGACGACCTATTTCCATATTGACCTTAAACTTCTTTTCAGATTTAAGACATAAATCACTATTCCACCATACTTTCTTTGTATAAAATCGTAAAATTTGAATCATAATTGAAACTATATTCTTGATTAACTCTAATATAAGTAGACTGCAATATTGCTTGATCTGATTATTGAAAGACTCCGCTGGAGTATAAGCCATACAATTGTATCGATTGCCTTAAAAAAAACATATGCATATTTATTCGAATGTAAATTATCTAAAAAAGTAATAACTTTAAGATGTTATGAATTAATAAATTGGGTCATATATTCAATGTACGTGTTCTAAGTCGGGGCATAAACATATTTTTAAACATGAAAATCATCTTAGCCTTATATTTTATGACTGTACCACTCAAAGCATACTTCAAATTTATAATAAGATGAAATATAAAGTATCCATAATAGTAATTTGGAAATAAATTAGTAACAATATTAAATATATTTAAGTCAGAATTTGAAATGAATGTGAGTTGACGATCTAATAATTGGGGTTGCAACATCTCTAGAAACCATAACGAATTATCATAATCTTCCGACCCAATAATAGAAAGTACGACATGAGAAATATGTGCAAAGTTATGAACGAAGAAGAATATAAATCACATCTAATATAAAGTAAGGTCTTACAATTTGTAACTAACAATTATGCAACATCTCACATTTTGCATCCATTATATGAGAATGTCTCGCATTTCATATATATTATATGTGCATGTCTAATATTTCACGTATACTCTATGATATGATATCACATTTTTCATAAATGTTTTGAGCTGGTCTCGCATGTCACATCTATAATATAAAATGGACTCACGATTAGTAATTAATATATTACACTGTCTCGCATTTCACATCTATTATATAGCATTGTCTTGCATTTCTTATTTGATATATGTATGGTCTCACATTTCATATCTAATATATGAGAGCTCTTGCATTTCACATCTATAATAATAATAATAAATAATAATAATATTTTACAATTAAAAATAGTAGAGAAATATATGTATGGTCTCACATTTCACATCTAATATATGAGAGGTCTCGTATTTTGCATCTATAATAATAATAATAATATCACTATAACATATAAAATACTCATGTATAATTTCCCCATCAAAAAATTCAATCAATAAATAAAAATACATAACAAGAACGAAAACTTAAAAGACAAGAGTGAAATGCTATGAAACAATGTTTGAAGAAATTAGTTTGCAGAGTTAAATTAAATGAGTAGTCATTTGTAATATGAAAGTACATTTTTAGTAATTTAAATGAAATAGAACTATCTTGATAAAGGGTCGTTTTAACATTTTTTAAAATAACTCACGAGAGATACATATATGTTTACCTCGTAATCCTTTTTAATATTGTTATTAAGCTGCATGAACAAACAAGTTATAACCATTCAAGATCGGTTCAATAAGACCTGCTTGAAACTGATCAAGTAATGTATCAAGTGATCCACCAACTGAATTCAAAGTTTCAACATACATAGTAAAAATAAAAAAATATGAAAAAATATTAACCATTACTTTTGAAAAAATATTTTTTATTAGCTCTACATCTTAAATACTTAATCAATCAATAAACGACATTAAATATTAGTTTAATAAATTAATATTTTAAATCAATAATTTTATATAATATAAACGTAATACTAAGAACCTTTAAAAACCGGTCTAATATGACTTCTTAAGATCAATCCGATAATATTATCGAACCTTTACCAATTTAGTTTAAACTAGATCTGATTACTAACCAATAAACCGACCCAAAAATCAAAACCCGACCAAAAAAATCGAAACCCGAATCAAACATAACCTATACAAGCCTTACGTTTCTAAAGAATGATTTGAGCTAGGCTAATTCAAGACCCATTTTTTTTATAACGAGATCCGTCTTGACTAAAATGAGACCTAACCAATTTACAAAACTGCCATTCATATAAAACCCAAGCTTTCCAAATTCAGTCATTTTCCCTATTTGAAAACCCTAAATCTCTCTAACTCAGATTTTCCAAACTTTAGATTGTTCAAATCCAAGAACATACACTTGTTAAGGTACAAATTCTCTTCATTATGGTGACTTTTTTTTCAAATTTTGATCTATATTCACAGTGATATTTAGAGTTATATTTTCAGAATAAAAAATTGATTTTCCTACATTTCTAGTTGTTGTTTGGATCTATGATTATATGTATGCACTTAGTTAGGTTGTTAGCCTCAATTTGGTAAGCTATTTGGTTGATTTGGTGTAATGTAGGATAATTTGGGTTCTGGATCTAGGGCTGACTTTCGTAGTAAATCAACGCACGTTTTCGTGATTTGAAATACCAGATGCACGCATGAACACGCTTGCATCCGGTATTTCGACACACAAAATCTTGCTTTGATTTGCCGGAACACAAATGTTGAAATTGGGCAAATCAATGGGTAAACGTGCGGGCATCGAGCATTTTCACACAAAAACGTGCATAAAATTAATAAATCAAAACACGTTCTTGCGTGGAAATGCTTGCTGCCATGTTAGTTTGGGACGCACAAATCCTTGTGCGACGAGATGTGACGGCCGTGCCCGCCCCTCGCCGACAAACTACGAAGCAATAATTTCGCCGGTTTAACCGGCACGTGACTGGCCTCTATTCTATATTTCACTCCTATAAGAACCACGAGGCTTACAACGTCTTCAAAAATAACGTAAATTTTTAAGTGTTTTAGTTGATAATGTTAAATTTATGTTTTATAATGTCGTTATTGGTTTAGCCTATGGTTATTGGTTTAGGTTGGATACATTGGTTTAGGTATATACTGGCTACTAGTCTTCCTTATCACTTTTTCAAAATTGATCTTCATACTTTTTTCTTCCTCAATAAGTTTATTTATTTATCATAAAATGAAAGCGCGCACATTGGTGTAGGTATATATTTGCTACTAGTATATAATTGTTTGTAGTTATTGAATATATTGGTTTAAGTTTATACTGCATTTATACTGTATATTTTTTTACAGGCGAGGTTACATATGCGGTGCTTCGCTATGTACCAAAATCACCGTGGATTGGATCTTACTACGGGACAAACCCACATTCGTGATGAGGTGATGGGTACATGTTTTGGACCCATCGTTGAGTGTCTCGCACATTGGGCTACCAACACCCATTTGATCGAGGCGTTTTTAGAGAGATGATATCTTGTGACCAATACATTTCATTTCTCTTTTGATGAGTTGACAATGAAACTAGACGATGTGCACATCATCACGGGTCTTCCAGTTATTGGGGTGAACTGCGATACACCTGCTCAGATGCACTGTTCAGGATTTGGTTACGGAAATAAACCAAAACAAAGGGTGTGGCAGGAGGCATGTTCGCTTCGCATGGTTGAAGAGAAAATTTTGTACTGCAGAGTATTTTGATGATGTTATTTCTGATGCTGATTTACGTCGAGCTACTCTAGGTTATTTGTTGCACTTGTTCGTTGTACCATACTGACTAACAAGTCAGGAAATAACATAAACCTTGACTACATGTAGTTCATCGATGATTATAGAAGTTCAAGGAGGCACAATTGGGGACATATAATATTAGCTAAGCTATATTTTCAACTAGGAAAGGGTTGCCTACACACCACGTTTGGTATGTCTGGATTCCTTGGCCTTTTAGAAGCTTGGATTTATGATCATTTCCCCATATTTGCTCCCACGCATTATTCCAGATTCAGTATCACACAGCCTACGGTGTACAAGTATGCGCCTCCACCGTTTCAACAAAGCCAACATGCTCGAAACGTTGTTCATGATTACCTTGCTACCTTCACCAAACACGATGTAAGTTATGGTTATTTTTATTTTTAATTTCCATAATAATATTGTAATTTACTCCTGGTTGATACTTTTGAAACATTTTTTCATGTTTTGTAGGTATCGTTCATTTCGTATTCGTACGTACGCAGTGTTTTGGGTTATGTTGTCGTAGCTTGGATAGATGCGACAGTGAAGTCTTTTGAAATTGTCGAAGCATACTATCTGCTACGAGTGGCGAGAAAGATAGGTCAGATACAACAGGTAAAATTTATGGCTACTCAATTCAATATATTCAATATTATATGTAGAATGCTACAAACTAATAGTTTTAATACAGGTACCTAGTGCACTACGTCCTATTCTTACAGGTTCTAGTAGGGTTCGTTGTGCGAATACTATTTACAATTGGGACGCATTCACCTGGAATAACTGGGAGTCCCATACTATTGACCCTAGTCTGCGAGGTGAAGATTATATTGCAGGTCAGGAGGATGGTACCACTTTGATCTACTTTGCATGGATGCCGAAAAACTTGTGGTTTTTCATTACCGATCTTGATTCACACCACGAGGATGCACCTGTAAGGGTGAACCCCTCCAACCCCACCGAGTTGTATGATTTAATGGGTTACCTACTCGTGATGGATGCCGTGGAGAAGAGTAACCGTGACATGAGTATGGACGCGCTTTGCGGATCCTTAGACGAGTGTTATCGGCTTGCGCGCCAATACATGGATTGATACCATGTTTTACGTCATATGTATTTTATGTGTTATGGTTTGAGACTTTGGTTTAAGTTTGAGACTTTGTTGTTTTAAAGTATTTGGATATGTTTACATTTGAAATCCTTCTTCTTTTTAGTTTGATAATCTGCAACTTTTTTTTATAACAATACCTCACCTCGGTAAAATGAGACTCAATATCAAGTCCCGCCTAAAATCCACTCCCGCTTAAAAAACAACTCCCGCCAAATATGAATCCCGCCTAAAATGGTAACCCACCTAACATTTTCCTATAAAAAGGACCTCAAATATAGTCTAATAAGACATCCACCTAACATTCACAAAACAAAAAAAAATACAAATACTTTTAGAGATGGAGCTCAATGTCGATGAAGACTACCAGTTTATTCAGGAATTGAAGGTTGCTCGTCGAGAGATGTCTGAAGATACGAGTGATCCGTTTTTTGAAAGGTTCCTATGTATGATGTATTTCAATTACGAATGTTTAGGAACAACATGTCTTGTTGTGCGCAGTCGTGATGAAATAAAACACAGGTGCCTTTTCGTCAAACCGCTCCAGCGTTTGTTGTTTATGTCATTCAAAATTAAGCAAAAAACGGCTTCCGTCTGGAATATGACGGTGATAGACTACATCATTAGGGATACGGTAACGTATCTAGAGGACATGATTACAGCAAGGGAGGAGGTGGATGATTTTGAAGACAACATGGGATACGACTTCGACTACTAAACATTTTGCTTTCTTCCGTTGTGTTTAGATTTTTTATGTTTCGATAAATTGTTGTTTATTTTTTTGATTTTCAGGAATTTGTTGTTTTAGTTGATATGTTTTTCTAAGTTATTGTTTGAGTCCTATGTTGTTTACGTCCAACTATCTTACTTTGTAAGCAATTATTTGAAGCCAAAATTTAGTTTTTATTGTGTTTTCTTCTAAAATTACTGTAGCGACGTTACTAAATGATTACCTAACTTAGAGTATAAAAAACCATCGCCAAATATGGCTACAACCGGGTTTTCAATAAGTTTACGGTACACAAATTCACGCATGTTTGCGTGCAAACATGCATATTCACACACATTTACGCGTGATAATATACACGTTTTCGCGTAAATGTGCGTGCATATGCACATTTGCACGCAAATGTGCGTGCGCTTGTGTATTGTAAACTTAATGAAAACTCGGTTTTAGCCATATTTGAACTAGTTTGATTATGAGATATTTGTAAGCTGAAAATAGGTGTTAAAATAAATTAAAACAAGGAAGTCAGAAGTAGCAAAAGTTATCAGAAACAGCAAACACAAGAGAGATAAAAAAAGTCAAACAAATTATGCATCTATGGACAAATCGCAGAATTTATCATCTCCAGCTTGTAATGTAGGTGATTGTACTGGTTTGATTTGATGATATTTGTTGAGACGTTGCGCTAGCGGAATTGCCCGATTTGTAACGTCATCGCTAGTGCAGAATGCATACCAACAAGGGTATATATTTTGCAACGTTTTATCAAAGACAATACGCAACTTTCAATAAAATGAAGTCATGAAATAACAACAAAAAAATAATTAACAAAGTATATTAATTTACTTACTTTCACAAAATGGTTATCATGCACGAAATCAATACCAACTTCTACCGCAAGACACAGTCAAGGAGGCATACCACCCAAAGAAAGATATGTGTATGAAAGTTGGAGAGATACATAGTATACTATACATTGATACCGAGTGGCTATCACCAAGCCAAAATCGGGTAATCTTATCTAGTGCCTATTATCGTGCTCGTATATTTTAAAACAATCCAATATTTGTAATATGTTATCAACGCGTTGCACACCATCAAAGTCCCTCTCCCATAGATCACGTTAACCGGACAATTCAAGCATCAAATCCCGTCTAGCTTGTTCACGTGCCTCTATATTATTATTTATCGATAAAGCTACGACCCTAAATTCGCAATTACCGACAGGAGCTATGTCTTCGCTGTTGGTTATGTAGTTATGCAAGTAGTTATGGAAAACAACTCTCGTACGCGCTAAATTCTTTCCCTTATTCGATTTTTTGGATCCAGACACTTTCTCTTATTTTGGTTGGGATTTCAATTTGGGTTTGACTTTGGATACTAAAAATTCTGTAGCCACCAAGACGGTCGTGCTACCTATCGTACCGGGAGTGCTAGCGCCCAAACTACCATCGTATTCCCACTCGGATGCGTTCCGTTTAGTTGATTTGTCCGGGCGGCTTTTTTCTGACCTTTGGTGATGACCGACTCTTTAGGTTCCAAAACATGACTTCTAGCGGGATCCATGATTTGTATCATCTTATTTGTTATGTGATCTTGCACTTGCGGACCGTAAGCGCATATGGTACAATCTATTAAGGAGAGTTTCCGTGTAAGCTTATCTTCATTTCAAAATTATCCCTAAGTTTGATCTCTAAAGTACTCCAATAAACATCATATTCATCCGGTTCAATCGCCCTACCTTCATTCACGATAATAGCACACTCACATGAAATCAATAAATTATGAATTTTTCTAATAACAAAACCACACATTGCGGCAGTGAACCATAATTCCTCGACCTTTTTAACATTTTCTCTATTATTTCTATGGTCGTACACGAAAGTTTACCTTTGATTTCATTATAGATAGATCCCATAGACGCGTGTCTAGGATGAAACAAACTTCGTTCAAATAATTCAAAAATGGTAGAGTGTTGAATGAGAAGCAACGAATGAAATTTATCCCAAAATTGTTCAAACGTGCATAGACTTGTGCCAATTTCACATTTTAGGCTCGAGTGAGCACTCACCGTCCTATAACATAAAATTTAATTATTTAGAAGTGTAACAATTAATAAAATTAAGTAATGTATAAAGATGATAATATAACCCACCGGTTGCTAGTGTAGTTGCTGATGAGTTCGGATACTTCAAACACAGCCGAGTGCTTAATCCGGATAGGGGTAATTCGGACCATAACACTCCACTGAAAAATCCGAACATGAAAAATGTAAAACACCTTTTGACTAAGCTATTTGGTAATCTACATAAAAGACTAATGGGTCCTTCAACTTGACCCGGTTTCACAACTTTACCCGGTAAGCCCATAGATCATTAATAAATACCCCAACCACTCTCATCAATGAAGGTGATCAACATTTAATACAAGCAGGCTGCTTAATTATCTCACTACTCCTCACACAAAACACAAAATACTTCAAACTTATCAAAACACTTTACCAAACTATCCCTAGCCCAAAATAAACCAAACCAAATTGGTGACCACAGTGGGAGCATGAAGGTGCCTAAATCTTACATTCAAAACCAGTAGAAAAAACCAGTTCGGATGGATCCAAACGAGCAAAGAAATCCAACACCTATGGTGGAAACGGTTGGGGAAAACAAAGAATACACCATTAAAGAGCGAGAAGAGTTGAGAGCAGAAATAGAGGTGTTAAGGGCCATAAAATAAACAGAGAAGAGTATAAGGGAGAAATTGGGGGTGTCAACTATTCATCATACTAAAAAACCTAGGGAGAATGATCCATCAACAAAGACTAATATGAGTTCAAAAAAGACTCACATCAGCTCTAAGAAGACACATCGGTCCAAACATGTTGAAAGTTCAGATTCAGAGTCCTTCAGTAGCTCTTCAAATGAGGCTGAGCTTGAGGAATATTTGTCCTCAAGTAGTGATGAAGGGAGATCCATAAAAAAATATGATGTTAATAAAAAAATATTCAAGAAAAAGGGATATGCATGGTAGGCTTAACAAGCATCTGGGCAAAGGGTCATCCCACAGGCATGCTGATCAGTTGATGATTGATTCTTTTGCTTTTCAGACCGAACCATGTATTTTTGCAACACCTAAAGAAGACACAGTCTTTAGTCGTATTAAGAACTGGAGACAGTCACCTTTTTCTGCCAAAATACTGTCCGGAAACCTACCCAAAAGGTTTGAAAGCTCCAAAATGGAGAAGTATGATGAGAGTAAAGATTCAGACAACCATCTGGAGAAATTCAAGAACTTCATGATGAATTTTGATAATGATGACAAACTTTTATGTAGAGCCTTCTCTCAAACTTTTACGGGAAGTGCTCTTAAGTGGTATAACAGCTTACCCTATGGGTGTATTAGGAACTTTGATACATTCTGGGTTGCCTTCCAAAGGCAATTTGTTGGGAGTAAAGAGGTGAAAGTCAATGGAGATACCATAATCCATTATGCCCAAGAACCAAATGAGTCCTTAAATGATTATATAAGTCGATTCGTGAATACAAAGAATGGATTAGCAGATTTCTTCGAACAAGTGGCAATTGTTTCTCTAAAACAAGGGTTGAATCCTGGGAACTTGGCTGATTCAGTGACCAAGAAAAAAGCCATGGCCTGGGGTGGCCTATTGAATCAGGTGGGAAAACAAATTAATATGGAAGAAACCAAGAAAACCAGGGTGCACAGTCAAGTGAGGTCCAACATAATAGCTCAGAACCAGTCCGGATATAAGGCTAAGGAGATCGGACAAGGGTCCAACCGGGCTAAACAAACTCAGTCCAACCAGAATCAGTCTCAGAGCCAGCAGTCAAGAGGTAAAAGAGGTCATTGGGTTCAACCGGAGTGGTTTGCAGAGTTAAAAGAGAACGTGGCCACAATATATGACAAGACCAAGGATGAAGTCCATTTCTAGAAACCAGCGGCACTGCAATCTCCCAGAGAAAGCTGAAATACTTGTTTTTGCCAATATCATAACGATATAGGCCATAATATTCAAGATTGTGAAGCATTAAAACAAGAAGTGCAGAACCTTATTGAAAGAGGCAAACTAGGAGCTTATGTCAAAAGAAGAAGTGGAAACAGGCCTGACAATGCTCCTCGGACGAGCCCTACAAATAATGCGGGAACATCTGCTCAAGAAGGGGCAATGGTGATTCTTGAAAGATTTGATATTGATTCTGAGTACCTGGATCCTGATCCAACTCAAAATAAAGTGGGGCCATAACAGAACAAACCATGACGGTTTCTAGACTCATTAGTTTCTTTGAGTCACTCACCATCTTTGGAGGAGATACTATGACAGTACCCACTCCTTCATCAAGGAAAAGGCATGTGCATAGTTTGACCACTCAGTTGGAAGGGGGAATGTCTTCCCATTAATATCAAACCCCTTTTCCATTCATAGTGTTTGATGAGGATTATTTGAGAAATATTGTTGGGCCTCATGAGGATGCGGTGGTGATAGGAGCATCCATTGGGGGTAATGATATACGCCAAATTTTGATAGACACAGACAGTTCGACAAACATCCTTTTCTTAAGCTCCTATAAGCAGATGAGGAATCCGGCCGTCATTCAACACTCAAACAAAACCATTGTGGGCTTCACAGGGAGCTCTACCGATGTGATTGGGGAATTTGAGGAAGAAATGGTGTTAGGCAAGAGGCCATTTAAGAAGATGGTGAGGGTGCTATTCGTTGTGGTAGATTTCCCCACGTCATACAATGTAATTTTTAGGAGGTCTTGGCTTTCCAGAATGCATGTTGTGGCCTCAACAATCCATTAGTGTTTGAAGTATGCAGTCCAAGGGCAAGTAGGTGTTGTCTGAAGTAGTCAGAAGATAGACAGGGAGTGCTATGCAATTGCTCTTGCTCCTAAGACTTTGAGAGCAGTTTGGATTAATGAAGATTATCAGTTACTGGAGCCTTCTGAGAGAGAGGGTGAGATTGATGACCCAGAGAGGCTCCTAGTGTTATAATACCAGTTGAAGAAATTAAAACCCATTCCCTTGTAGAGGGTAGAAATATTAGGATTGGTTCTAAAATGACGCCCGAGTTGAAAAAGAAATTATTGTCCTTTTTACTAAACAATCAGTAGGTCTTCGCTTGGTGCAATAGTGATATAACCGGAGTGCCCGCAAGAGTTATCTCACACAAGTTGTCAATCTGGAGTGATGTTGCACCTGTTGTGCAGAATAAGAGAGTTTTAGCTAAAGAAAAAGCTGATGTGATAGTACAAGAGGTTGATCGGCTTACCAAGATGGGGCACATAAAGGAGTCCCAGTATCCTTTATGGACTGCCAATCTAGTGTTACTCAAGAAAAAGAGCTTGCCTAAAAGATCTTTATCCTGACCCCCAGATAGATTAGTTGGTGGACTCAACGTTTGGAAATAAGTTGTTGTCCTTCATGAAATTTTTTTCTGGTTACAACCAGATACAGGTGGATCTGAAGGATCAAGATCATACTACCTTTATAACAGATAGAGGTCTCAATTGCTACAAACTGATGCCTTTTGGGGTTAAAGAATGCTGGGGCTACTCGTGAACAAAACATTCGCTAGTCAGATCGGCAGAAATATGGAGGTATACATAGATGACATGATAGTTAAAATCCTGGAGGAGGATTTGCATATAGTTGATCTTCAAGAAACATTTACTAATTTGGCAGTTGTGAATTTGAAACTAAATCCAGAAAAAAGTGTATCTTTGGGGTTCGATCTGTAAAGTTTCTGGGTTATGTGATAAGTGAGAAAGGTATACAGCCCGATCCGGATCAACTTAATGCTCTATTGGAAATGGATTCTCCTCAGAATATTAAAGAAGTCTAGAGGCTCAGTCGAAGGCTGGCTGCCTTAAACCGTTTTATTTCAAGGTCTTCGGATAGATGTGCTCCGTTTTTCCAAACTTTGAAGAATGCTAAAGATTTTATGTGGTCTTCACAGTGTAATCAAACTTTTGTTGAAATAAAGAGACATTTGTCCTCACGAAAGACTCTTTTCGAACCCGTTCAAGGATAAACACTTTATATGTACTTGGATGTGTCATAATGTGCTATAAGTACAGTATTGGTAAGGGAAGTAGACAATTACCCTCGTCCGGTATACTACATCAGCAAAAGTTTAATGGATGTTGAGAAGAGGTACTTTAAGCTTGAAAAGATGACATTGATGAGGCTGTATTTTCAATGTCATTCCATCATTGTCCGGACATCTTTCCCATTAAATAATGTTCTTCAGAAGGCAGACATATCAAGCAGGATGACCAAGTGGTCAGTAGAAATGGGCGATTACGACATTGATTTTGCCCCCCGAACAGCTAATAAAAGCACAATCAGCGGCTGATTTCCTGGTAAAATTCCATCCGGAGATGAACTTTAAACAAACTTCAGAAGATAAAACCAAGAAATAGTGGGTAGTCCGAACTGATAGTGGTTCAAGAACAATGGGTTATGGAGCTGGAATTTTCCTAACCTCTTTGTATGGTGATAAGATGTACCAAGCTATATTATTTAGATTCAGGGCCTCCAACAATGAGTCCGAATATGAATCAACTATAGCTGGTCTTAAACTGACCTTTCTATATGGGGCTAAGAGAGTTCGGTTGATGAGTGACTCCCAACTGCTCATCTATCACGCTCAAGGTCGGAATAAGGCCAAGAAGGAGCAACTGATCAAGTACTTACTCATTTTGAAAGAAGTGGCAGCTAACTTAAAAAGTATTTGTTATGAGCATATTCCCAGATCGGAGAATACAATAGCAGATTCTTTGGCAACCATAACGTATTCTGAGTCCTGCCCATGGATTCATATACAAAAATAACCGTCTATACAACCAATTCAGAATAAGGATGATGGGGAAAGTATGAGCATACATGTGATTTAACCTAAAGATTGGAGATTTTCCCTTCTTTAATATATTTCTGATCGGGTTTTGCCTTCGGATAAAGCTATGGCAAGAAAGATTAAACACAAAGCACGTGGGTTTTTTTTTATCATAATGGGAGTTCTATATAAAAACTCTTTCAGTAGACCTCTCCTGCGTTGTTTGGGGTTTGAAGAGTCTCAAGTCATTTTATCCAAACTACACGGTGGAGAAGGCTCAGCACATTGTGGGTTCATGGCACAAACCCAGAGAGTGTTGTTAGCTGGGTACTATTGGCCATCCATAATGGCCGATGCTAAAGAAATGTAAAGAAGTGTGATCCATGTCAAAGGTATGACAATGAAATTCATGTGCCAACAATGCCTATGAAGTCTATTTCTGAGCCAATACCTTTTGCTCGATGATGAATGAAATCAGTTGGACCTTTGCCTATGGCATCCAGGGGGTGCAACACTATTATAGTTGCTATTGATTACTTCTCGAAATGGATAGAGGAAACTTTTTTGGCAGGAACCACTTCGAAGGTTGTCATAAAATTTATCCTATTCAATATATGTTGCAGATTTGGGATTACCCAAAAGATTACTACCAACAATGGGCCACAGTTTGATAACAAAAGATATGGAGGATTTTTGTGCTTATAGAGGTATTCAACATTGTTTTTCTTCTCTTTTCCATCCACAAGCAAACGGCCAGGTTGAAGTTGCCAACATGACTATTTTGCCTGGATTAAAAAAGAATCTAGAATGAGTTGCGGGGAAGTGGCCAAGCTATTTACAAGAAGTATTGTGGGCATACTGAATTACTCCCCGTGCTGCTACAGAAGAATCTCATTTTGCCTTGGTGTATAGGATGAATGTAATAACCCCCATAGAAGCTACCCTTCCATCATACAGAGTCCACAACTATTCCAAACAACAATGAGGAATCAGTTGGACTTAATAGAAGAAAGAAAAGTTAAAGCTCACTTAAGAAATCCTCACTACCAAGGTTTGATGAAGAGCATATTTGCTTCCAAGGTCAAAAGAAGAGATTTTCAACCAGGAGATAAGCTGTTAAAAAAAGTTTCTTACACACCAAAAAGAAATAGTTCGGTCAATTGGCTCCGAAGTGGAAAGGCCCCTATGAGATCTGTCAAAAGCTGAAACCTGGGACATATAGACTTCACGACAAAGAAGCGAAAGTTTTGAAGCACCCATGGAATATTGAACATCTCATGTTATATTTAGAATAAAATGTTTGTGTAAATATTTACTTGTTAGATATCAATGTAAATATTAGAGGGCATACTTTTTCCTACCCTGGTGGCGCAGGGAGGTTTTAATGAGGTGTCCGGCATTTTATAATATATGATGCCTTCTTAAAACATTCGGAGTGGTTTTAATACAATTCAATTCAAGTATAAATCATTTGTTCAACACCTTGGGTCTTTAGTAGATCGAATAAACTTGATGAAGTGATAATCATTAAATACATGTCATCGGAGATATTAAACACTCTCATTTTAATACTTCTGAAATGCTAAGAGCTACTTAAGCATTAGCCATGAATTATTTTAAAGAAAAGTATTAAACAAAGGAAAGTTTGATAAATTAAACCTATTCGGACTTGAACCGAACATGAGAACAAAACATGCCTTGGCCGTCCAAGGACTTTAGGTGTTCAAAGGACCTATTCGGACTTTAACCGAATAATAGTACAAAATATGCCTTGGACATCCAAGGACTTTAATTATTTGGAAAGATAAAAAATAATATAAGACCTTAGGGCTTGTTTCCTTCGGATGTTCCTTCACCACCATCACCTTTTTAGTACTTTTGAGTTCGGCGCTCGAACTCTCACCAGTTCCCTTTTCATCATCAGTAGTGGAATCTATTCCACTGGAGTAGTTGTGCTTATCGCCATAGTATGAAATGGGAGGTCTTCGTATTCCACATATTTCCATAAAGGACCAAGGGTCCTCTTCAGAAAAGTCTTATGGCACAGCAACACTATGTCAGACTTGACTCCATCATCTCTTTTCTCTAAGGATTCTATCACTTCATTGGTATACTTATCAATACCCGCCTGAATAGCTTGTTCATGCTGCTCTTTAAATCCTCCTTCTCCTTAGTCATCTCTGAAACAAAGCTCTCTAGTTTAGTCTTCTCATCGGTTAAGGTTTGAATAACACCATCCTTGGTCTGCACTTCCTCCTTCAGTGTTGTGAGGTCTTTTTCTAAGTTAGAATACTTAGTATGGAGCTCAGTTCTGGCCGCTTCCGATGTGGCTAACTTAGTTTCTGAATCCTCTTTGTCCTTCTTCAGTGCCTCCATCTCCTTCTTCAGTTCCTCTATACTTTGCTGAGCGTTTATGAGATTGTTTGACAAGGTTGCTTATCAAAGGTGAGGGAGTTTATAAGGGTGGTCTGCCTTTTCACCTGCCTTTCCATGTCAAGTATTGGCCGGATATGACCAAGGAGGGAGTGGCTCAAAACATCTTACTCTCCGGAGACGGAGAAAGATTTACCATTGAAGGTCACCATATTGGCAGAACTGGAGGGACGGTAGGGACCTGTAAAATTATCCTTCTCGGAATCATTAAAATACAAATCAATGTCTTAAAGGGCACTAATGTCCACTTCATCATTCCCTCCCCCAACAATCTCTCCGGACTGGAGGTCTATTGGGATTTTCTCTTGCAAGGTAGGATCATCATGGGCTGGTGGAGGTTGGATTTCTAAAAGACGAAGAATTATTTCTTCTCCCAAGGTGACCTTCTTCTTCTTAGCAGCTTTCTTATCACTGCCGGCCCTCCATTTCCTGTCCTTCTTAGGAGGCTTTGGTGGGTTCTGCGAATCTTCAGCCTCCCTCACTGTTTTAACCTCTACTACTTTGAGTAGGGCTGCATCAATCACCCCCTTGGTTCCCCAAACCACTCCCTTTTGTGGCTGCTTGAACCAACCCTGCTACATTTTTCTTCTTTTTGTTCTTCATCTTGTTGGGAGCCTTAGCTCTGGAAGGTAAGAAAAATTTTCCATCCTTGATCTTTTTCCTTTTGAGAATCACACCAGGAAGATGAACGGTGGTTAGCTCTTCCCATGAGAGGTCTCTCCGGCCTGTGATGTTTCACAGATGGGACCTCACAAAATTGCCCGATGTGAAGCAGTTGTGGAATGCATTCCTCCAATGCTCCGCAACCCATGAATTGAATTTTGTACAGGTTTTTTCCCCCTCGGCCAAATGTCCGGTGAACTCCTTCGGTAGCACTGAAAAGGAGTAACAAGCCAATCAGAATAGGAACACTTATAATTTAAGAAGAAAAAACTTGGAAGATAAAGAAAATAAAGGAAATTACCAGTGCTTTTCCACCTGCTAGTCAGCATACTAGGGTTGGTGTTGGCCTTAATCTTCTTGTCCATTTTTCCACATTCCACTGACAAACAGGAACTGTGTCCTCTAGTTCTTTTCGGACTCCAACAAGTCGTCCACAACTTTAAAGTCATTCCCCATGTTGTGATGGTAGAATGGAATCTGATGGTTCCTGCACAAGCTTGCTACAACAGCAAACTGCTCCATCAGAAGTGAGATCTTCGACAAACTTGATGCCATGATATAGGCAAAGAGAGAGTACCAGGCATTGGGGCTTAACTGGCTAGGGAAAATTTTGACCAAGTGAAAGTACCTAACAATTTCTGGGTCCAATGGGAACCAGAGTCTTCCATTTAGCACTTCGGTAAACATTACCACGTCATTAAGCTTGCAATCCATGAGAGTCTCTAAAGTAATAGGTATCCTTACCTTTACAGAATCCAGAAATACGAATTTAGTCTGGATTTGGCCCAACTCAGTAGTATGGGTGTAAATATAGTTGATGTTTTATAAGGCCAATAAATATTTGACACTAACTTGTTTGAAGCAATGGCCTACCTTTCCCTCTAAGCACGTCGGAAGCGAGTCCGGATGAGTCATACAGAATTTTACCTTGCTCTTGCCCTTCTTATCAGTAGCAGCATCTCTCGTTTAATTTGATGCCTCGGTTTCGAAGGGAGCCTCCTCGATGCTGTCTTCCATAATCTCTTCCATCACTATGGAAGGTTTGTCAGTTTCCTTAGAAGAAGGGGGTCGGTTTCTTGCAAGGAAGGTTGTTCGGATGGTTGAGCACTTGTTGCCTCTGAAGGCCTAGTGTCTGGTTGAGGTTAGGATCCGGAGGGCTTGGCCCGTGGAGCTGCTTTAGATACCTCTGATCCGGAGGGTTCTGGCAGTGGTGTGGATTGTGTTTTGGTTTGGCGGGTCGTCCGACGAGGTGTTATTTTCTCCGGAGACTTCTCAGTATCGTAGCAATAAAGGGATAGGGTTTTCTGATACTTGAAACAGATTTTTCTTTAGGCACAGGTTGGGACTCTTGAACAGAAGAACCAGAGGAGAGGGGTGAAAGGCTTGGTTTGAATGAAAGTTGTATAGGCCTATGGTTTTTAGAAGATGATGACCCTTGATCGGCGTCCTGAGTTGGTTCACTAGTTTTCTCACCTCGAGAAACTGGGAGGCCGGCGACAATACGGTTCTCTCTTTCTACCTTTCTCGCTCTCTCTAAGTCTGAAAAATTTAACCAGCCACCTTTAACTAGAGCGTTTCTGGCTGTGAACATAAAATTTCTCAAGAACGATTTGAAGGTAAAGATAGGTATCTCTCTAAAAAAATCTTTGAATATGGAAGACAGTGAAATAGTAAAAGAGTATTTATATAACAGTAAAAAGTAACAGTTACCTAGGAGAAGTTGAAGAGGCTTTTTGCAATGATTAAAGGCTGCGCAAACGTGTAAAGAATCAAAAGCCTATGTAACTTTCTAGAATTAGTGGGTGCGCCGGTCTGTGAAAACTAACGGTTGGTAAGTCGAACCAAATATTAACACGTGTCCCACGATCCAAGAAGAAAACTCTTAGAATCATGGGAAGAGAAACCAGTCCTGACGAATTTCAAACTGGGTTAGTGTTGGAAATGAACTTCTTAGTCCGGACGACACGAGCAAATCGGATGAAGTTGATACTGGATTGATAGATTTTTTAGCCCTACCAAAAATATTTAGTGAGGCCTAAAAAAAGGGCTACTGATGAGTTCAGATACTTCAGACACAACCCACTGCTTAATCCGGACAAAGTAATTCAGACCATAACACTCCACTGAAAAATCCAAACAGGACAAATGTAAAACACCTTTTGACTAAGCTATTTGGTAATCTACTTAAAAGACTAATGGGTCCTTAAACTCGACCCGGTTTTACAACTTGACCCGGTAAGCCCACAGATCATTAAATTAAGAGTATAAATACCCTAACCACTCTCATTAATAAAGATGATCAACATTTAATACAAACAAGTTGCTTAGTTATCTCACTACTCCTCACACTAAACATAAAATACTTCAAACTTATCAAAATACTTTACCAAACTACCCCCAACCCAAACTAAACCAAACCAGTTGCCAAAATGTTTAATTTTATTCGTGTGTATATTAAGTAATTTGTGTCTGTAAAGGTCTATCCATTGTTTCATGACGTAATCGAGAACCTTAGGACAATAGGCGCATGCTTGGTGTAACTCGGCAAGGTTTTTGTTATGATCTTTGATCGTCGCCGAATGGGAAACCAAAGCATAAAATTCTAGGAACTCTTCGGCGATGTGTGCTTTGGGCAAAACTGTCTTAGCGTATGAGAAAATATTCCTATTGATATGCCAAATGCATAGCAAATGAGTTGCATCTGGAAATACATCCTCGATAATGTTGATTAAAGCCAACTCCCTATCGGTGACGATAATATTTGGTAATGCGCATATGTTATTCACCGTCACTCTCCTTAGAACGTTCAATCCCCACGTGTAGTTCTCTTGCTTCTCGGAGCTCATAAAAACAAAATCTATACAAAAGATCTTCTTCATCGAAGTTTGGCCAACTATTTTTAGCAAATACATGTTATACCTTATAGTCTTGCACGTGCTATCCATTATAAAAACTTGAGAAAAAGTGCGCAATAAATCGGTGCTTGTATGATGGGGAAAAAATCAAAGATCTCGTCAGTTTCTTTGTTTTTTCGATCCCAAACATAGTAATCGTGTTGTTTTAACTAACCGAACAAGTATTGTATTTGAGTTTTGCCCGCTGTATTTACCAAATGGTGTTTTTGACGCATGTTGTAGATGGTACGCATGATGGATACATTTTTCGGATCTCTTAACTTCAAACCACAATATTATATTTCTTGGTGATAACCGATTGTTGTGAGTTTATGAACATACTCCTCCTCTTTCTCTTTTATCCTCGCGACTCGTGAATAACCATCCAAGTGTAAAAAGGGTTGGTGGTTGTGTTTCCCATTTCTCATTACCAATTTCCAATAACCGGGTAGTTCTAAGACCGAATTTTCCCTTAACGTGAACGAACAACCGCATTTTTTTGATGAACACTCTTTGCACTTCTTCACAATCCCCGGTTTGAGCCTTGGTTTGTAGACATCGTGCCTCTCGCACTTAAAATATAGCCTCATAATACTACCATCGTAATCTTTATCGACCAAAACAATGAAACTATACTTTTGCTTTCCTTATCAACCCATGCAAACAATTCCGTTTTGGTGTAAATGTTCTTCGTAGTAAATTTTTTACTATAATCGACCATGTTACATGGTGCTATTTTCGGTTCCTACACAAGGCAAAAAAAAAATACTACAATATCATAATTCATTCAATTCAACAACCGAAATAACTCATTTAATAAACAACAAGTTTTTTTTTTATAAAATAACAACTAACTTCAATTGTTAACAAGTTGATACGTTTATTTAAAAATCAAAATAAGTACACAACCCAAAATTCGACATGAAAGTGCATGGATTTGGGCAAATAGATGGACGAAATTGCGCCTGAATTTTCGAAAATCGCGCACATGCGCGCGATTTGGTAAAATTGAAGCGCGATTTGGTAAAATTGAAGCACGATTTGTGCTTTGATTTGTCAAATCGCAAAAATATGTGCGCGATTTTTGAAAATCCACGCAAGAACATGCACGATGTTGAATCTTCTTCGCGTGTTCTTGCGTGGTAACGTACATCGCGACGTATGAAAACGTGCGAATTCCTGTCTGTTACTTTAAATCTTAGTTTTCTCCATAAGAAATGTATTTAGATGGTCAGTTAGTGGCTCTTCTTCCTCGTCCGAAATCTTCAAAATTGCAGCTGAAATCGTCATTATAGTCCCTCAAATCTATAAAAGTTGAATTTTTGGTGATTTATGGTTAGTTTTTGGTGATTTTTTGTGGGTTTATGATTAGTTTTAGAAGGTGGTAGATAAAAAAGAGTAAAGGGTCAAGCTATATATACCTAAATTTTGAGTTTATCCAAAGGTGGTATAAGTTTACCCAAATTTTGACAAAAATACCCTTTTATGGGTATATAAGGTTATTTTACTAACCTTCATCCACCTCATTTTTTCTCTTACACTCTCTAACTTCTCTCTAAAACCTCCAAGTTCACTCTAATTTATCCGGCAAACTAAAATTCGACGAACTAAAATCCGGCGAACTAAAATATGGAAACTTAGTGTTAGTATCAAAATTAGGGTTGTGGTTGAATTAGGTAAAAAAATCATAATTTTAGGGTGTTTGGAGGCCATTTTCCAGCCGGAATTCGGTTGGCAGCGAAGGCTGAGCGCACCATAGGCGCAGGGGGTCTGTACCAGCCAATACACCTCTATGTACCGATGGTACATGCGTAGCGTACCAAAGGGTACGATACCCCTGTACCTATGGTACTCCCCCTTATTTTTTTTTAAAAAAAACTTCCAAAAAACAAGTTTTTATCTTAATTTATGTCGATTCATGTTTGATTTTGTGTTTTTATTAGAAGAAGTTTAGAAAGAATTGAAAAGAGTTTGAATGTTCTTGAGTCAACTTTGAATGCTCAAAAACAATTCGAAGAACTTCACAAAATTGTAGTAATATGAGGTTTGATCTAATAAGGAGTTGTGTTTTTTTGGGTATACGTAGCCAAATAAATTGTTTTGTGAATTTGGTATATCTAGAATATACTTAGTGTTTTTTTTATCTAAGTGACAATTTGAATATTAAATAAAAGTTCAATTTTTTTTTTCTACTAAAAAAATCAAACAAAAATGAAATGCGTTTTTTTGGTATACTTAAACCACATTTGGAGATATATATATATATATATATATATATATATATATATATATATATATATATATATATATATATATATATATATATATATATATATATATATATATAGCCATACCTAAGAGTAAATGGATAAGAGAGAGTTGGAAGCCTCAATTGAATTTGAGGGTTTTATAAGATGGAGTAGTTTGGTTATTTCAAATTTTTTTAAAAAATTCTGATCTGGGGGTTTCATCCTAAGAAAAAGGGGTGCCCGAATGATTTAGGTTTTACCGTGTAGGATAAGCTCCTTTACGGGCACGGTGCGTGTAGCCAAAGAGGCAAACAAAAGTCCCTCTTTCTCCTTTTGCTTCTTAAATCGGTCTCCTCCACTCCATTCATTCGCATATTGATTTTTCAAGAAACAATCAACTGTTCGTCTGTGCGCGATTTTTCTCATTTTAACGCTGAATTGTCTCCCAATTCTCAATGTTTGTCTTCTTTTCTCGGATGCTGTAATAGAGAAATTTCATAGTGACAAAAATTAAGGTGGGGTACGGTGAAGTATTCGAAGATGATTCCATGGGGTGGAATTAGTTGCTGCTTGAGCGCAGCTGCTCTCTATCTTCTTGGTAGGAGTAGTGGCAGGTTAGACTCATTTACCTTCAATACATGCGAAACTCGATTCTACATCTATTTGATGTAATGACTCAAGAGGTAATGAATTCGTTCCATTGATGTTTTTAATGGGACAGGGATGCCGAGCTTCTTAAGACGGTCATTCGCGTAAGTCAACTCAAGGAATTGGGTAATGTTTCCTACTTCTGTCTCGTTTGAATACTCAGATTTGTTGAAGGAACAAACTTATAGTGTTTTTGAAGACGGATTTCAGTTTTTATACTTAATGTTCTTTGGCATTGATGTTGGCTTTCGTGTTTATGAGTTTGATGTGTAAATACATGGAAAATAACATAAGCCATAGATAGAGCTAGTTAGAGTCTTTCTATGTCGAGAAATAACTGATATCTTTGAACTCAGGTATCTTTAGTTTAGGCAAAGTATCTAGTTTCTTTGTTTGTTAATTATTTTGGTGATGTTGATATGTGCCGCTAGCTTGTTGGTTAGATCCACATTCACTTACTGCTTACCGTATTGAGCTTTGGGCTTCTTAGAAATCCAGAATACCTAGGTTGGCCATAGATGTTTGCTTTTCTAGATTCGCAATCTTAGGCAGCGGTTACGAAAGTTGCGAAGTAATGGAAATAGTTGGTTTGCCAGTACATTACATCTTTGGAAGCTTTGAGTTCATAATTGTTTACAACGATATTCTAAGAAAGATTCAAGAGAGAGGAAAGACTCTTGGTCTGGAATGATCGTTCTGCGGAGTCGCCGGCATCATTTATGCATACAATTTACTCTATTTTTATTATCTTAATGTATGTGTATCAGGCTGTTTGCATTTCTCAGTTTGATATGTTATGCTGTCTTTTTTTATTATTATTTATCTTTCTGCTTATATATATTGTTCTTTTCAATGACCTTTTTGTTTTCTCTTTACATTTCAGCACAATTGCTCGACATTGAAAATAAAGTTTTACCACTGGTTGTTGCTGTATCTGGAAGGGTTGGCTGCGAGACTCCAATCAAATGCGAGCGTAGCGGTTTAAGGGGTGTTATAGTGGAAGAAACGGTAACTTTAATATATTACGTGGGTATAATTTTTTAGACTTATCTTTTAATATGTAATACTATTGTGAACATCTCTGCAGGCAGAACAGCATTTCCTAAAACATAATGATGCTGGTTCTTGGATACAAGATAGTGCACTGATGCTGTCAATGAGTAAAGAGGTTCCTTGGTACCTGGTAAGTAAGTTTCACTGTGGTAGTTGATATGCTGACTGAACTACATAATTAGAATCTCAAGTAGGGAAGAAAATCAACGTTCTTATGACAAGATCAATTGCGAGCTCAGAGTATATGGTCGATTTTGTATTCTTTTTTTTCTGTAACAGGATGATGGTACGGGGCATGTGTATGTGACGGGGGCTAGGGGTGCAACGGGCTTTGCATTGACTATTGGAAGTGAAGTGTTTGAAGAATCAGGAAGATCATTTGTACGTGGAACATTAGATTATTTGCAAGGCCTCAAGGTTTTGCTATTGTTCATAATTGCGTTTGTAAATTTCTTTTCATTCTGTATAACTAGATTCCCATTTGTTAAGCTATTTTGACAGATGATTATATCTTTAGATGCTTGGGGTAAAGCGCATCGAACGTGTACTTCCAACTGGTTCTTCATTGACTGTTGTTGGTGAGGTACGATTTTTTTTTTCCGGTTCATGTTTTATAGTAGTTTGATAGCAGCTGCTGTACTAACCACATAGATACAGAGAAATCGATCAGTTTATTTAGCATCAGATGTAATGTGCCAAAAAAAGATCGTTTTATAGTTAAAAAACAAACTCTTTAATGAACCATTTCTGAGGTCATTGTATGACTAATGTTGATTATGTAACAGTATCATCTTTGGGTTTATGCTGAAGCATCTATCTGTATTAGATGGATTGAAGGTTATATCAGTGATTAAGTGGCCCATTGAGTTAGCATAAAAGTGAAGCATGGGATATTCTAGCTTATACATGTCTAAACAAAATGAATTACGATACCTCTGAGAGTCTGTAATGTTAATGTGCCCCTGGAAATTGTCTGAGAAAAAGGAAAGGGGAAATACAACACATATTGATCTTATTACCATAATATTAATCATGCTTGCATTGACCAATTTGATGTGACACCTTTATAATCTAATTCAAAGGGAAGAAAATGAAATCAGATTTTCAAGTACTTCATTATGGCTGTCTTTCGAAGATAACTGAGTTCTGCACCCATGGTGTTTACTTAAAAGAATCATGCAAACTGACTTTTATAGTGGCAAATATGATACTGAGCGTTTCAGTATTGACGGGGACTTCTTTCTGTTTTCTCCATTTTTGTTTTTGTTTTAAGGCATTTCTCGTATAATTAATATTTTGTTTGCTTTTGTCCTTTGTTAAGTTTTATAGACTTCAAGGGACATGTATATGTATGTAATTGTTACTTTGCAGACTTCTGATATTTTAATTCTCTGCTGAGTAGGCTGTGAAAGATGACATTGGGACAATCCGTGTTCAGCAACCGCATAAAGGGCCTTTTTACGTGTCCCCCAAAACAATTGATCAACTTATTTCAAACTTGGGAAAATGGGCAAGGTACCACCCTGTTAATTTTCACTATCTTTTTTTTTATACCGTGAAATGCATAAAATATGAACTAAATGTATAGATTTATATTCCAGGTGGTACAAGTATGCCTCTTTGGGGCTAACAGCTTTTGGGGTCTTTCTAATTGCAAAACGTGCAATCGAATTTGTATTGGAGATAAAGTGTAGGAAGGAAATACAGAGAAGGTAATTCTGTTTGCAAAACTTAACATAAGCCCTCAAGTTTGTATTGCTGAAAACTCATCATAAATTCTCACTGTTAGTTCAAGCCTGGTTAGCTTGAGTGGTAAGTTTTTACTCATCACTAGATGAAATAAAGAAATTGCAAGTTGCATTGTAATCATTCCAGTGCTAATGACTTGTTCGATTATGGTTGGCCAATGTCAGTCCAATATGAACACATCGGTCATAAATCCATCTATGTATAAGCCTGGAAGTTTTCTTCGTGGACTTATAAATTTATCACTTTAAGTCGCATACGAAATGATAATCTAGTTTTGAATCATATCTATGCTTGAGGAAATAAGTTGGTCAGCTCACTCACAAAGTGAGTGATATCCAAACCACGATGATCTAATCCCTCCTGTTTCTTATTGTTATTTTGTGCCAAACTGAGCTGCCAATCTTTTCCATGCAGAGTTCTTGCTGCTGCTGCAGCTAAGAGATCAGGGAAAATTACTGAAGGTTTTACTGGCTTCTTACATTTTTTTTTATATACGCCAAATATTTATATGATACTGATGTCGGAGCTCTTTTTTCAGGCTCAAATGGAAGCCAGGAGATAGAGGATGGGTCTCAGTCGATTTCCACGACTGATCGTCTTGTACCAGATTTATGTGTAATATGCCTTGAGCAGGAGTATAATGTCGTGTTTGTCTCGTAAGCACTTGAAATTTTCCATCTAACTCCTCTATGGTTTAGACTGAATATATTTAGTGATAGAATCAATCTACTTCTCGAATAATTTCTCCATCGGTATATAAATATGATCTAAAGTCATCTCATGATCATCTGTGTGATTTTCCATGCTGGTGCAGGTGTGGTCATATGTGCTGTTGCATGACATGTTCTTCGCAATTGACCAATTGTCCTCTTTGTCGTAGACGGATTGAGCAAATTGTCAAGACTTTCCGTCATTGAAGATTTGCGTTAAATATCTATCAGCTTTACAGAATGAACTTACTCGAAATCTTAGTTCTGTTGAATGTGGATAAAATTGTTTGGTAAATATTAAATATTACAGGAGAATTATCTCGTTAAATTTGTCATACTATTAATATGTACAACAATACATCATCTGAAATCGGTGGCATGATACACTGCACAATTTTCCTTTCTTGAGATGTTCTTGAGGACTTGTTTAATATGCGTCTTGTTTTTGTTGTTTAAATTATTTGATAGCCTGTTATAACCTCTTGACCCAAAATTAGATATAGGTAGTGGGATGAGTGTCTTGAAAACGATTGATTTTACTACTTGTTTCTGAAGCATGTTCGGTGGCATCTTTCAGTATATCTTTTCTATTGTAGCCGTAGGAAGGGAAACATAGAGAAGTGGAAGTAGAGTGGAATCTTTCATTGATAGGACTTAGTGTGGTTTGCGAAAAGAAACAACCAAGTCTCGTTGAAATGTTCAAGAGAGGTTCCTTTCTAAAACATGACTCTTACCGTGTCATCCATGTACTCTCGAAGGCGAATCTGATCCCCTATCAAGATGTTGAAATTCAAGTAAATAGGATTAGCTTCGCTACTTTTTCTGGTTGGACGATGAGATTGTAGGACTCGTGGCTTTGGCCTATCAAGTAAGGACGAGTGGACCGAGATGGGTAACTGGAAAATATCAATATCCGAATTAAAGCCGGGGTATTGTCAGTACTGTACCCATATCTCTTGCGGGTATTTTAATGTTATACCCTATTAGAATATTCATGAAAAAAATACTATTAATACCGTAAGTGAATAGGATTTAAAAAAAAAGAAAGGGTAAAGCTAAATTGAGACCCCATTTGGCTATAATGAGACCCTTCTATAATGAGACCTCATTTGGCTATAATGAGACCCGAAAAAAGACACATTTACCCCTGATATAAAACTCTTATTTTCAGCATCTTTTCTTTCTTTTCTCTCTTCTCTCTCTACTCTCTCTCAAACTCACCAAAAATCTCGAAATCAAAACAACAAGTTTTCTCAAATCCAACATCACAAACAGCTTAAGTTACGAATCCTTTACATATCCATGTAATTTTTATGCATTTTAGTTTAGTATTTTTTAGTGATTTTTAGAGTTTAGGGTTCTTGATAAAAAGTCGAATTTTCATGTATATTTAGTTGTTTTTTTTGAAAAAAAACTTCAGATTCGTGTTAGTCGATTCAGTAGGATCGTTTTGGTACCATGCATGATGAATTTGGGTTGGGTTTTGGGGATTTGGGTTCGATTTTGGGAATTAGGGTTGAAGGTTCTGGAAATGGCGATCTGCGAACTGGGCCTTCGCAATTTTGCATTTTCAGCAAACTGGAAATTTGAGAAATTGCGAACTGGGCGTTCGCAATTTTGGTGAAATTGCAAACACCCAGTTCGCAATTTCTCAATTCATAGAATTTTTGTATTTTTTGTATTTTTTGTTTTATGAAATAGTTTGTATCCCCAAATTTATTAATAATTTATATGTTGTATTTCAGCATGCCTCGCAAACAGCAGCAGACACCTGTTCGACATTCAGGAGGCTCGAGCGATGATGGAGAGCACTCTGAGCATGTGTCACAGTCACGGTCCGTTAGGCGTAGGCCTAACGCTTCCACTCCGGCCCCTGTTCTATCCCAGGGGTTTGAGACATTGGACCAGTTATTTCGGAGGGTGAACCCTCATGTGCCTGGTCTATATCCAGAGTATACCCAGCACGAGGCTTACCACGTCTTTGCTGGAGAGGTAAGTAATGACGTGTTTTAAAATACGTTTATATGTTCTTTTGTATTATTTATAAGTTGTTTATGTTTTATGTAGGCTCGTCGGCACTCACGGACCTACTCTATGTACGGTACCCACCGTGCATGGGGTCTTGTTGGGCAGCACAAGGTAAGAGAGCAGGTTATGATGACTTGTTTCGGCCCACTGGTAGATGTGTTGGAGCGTTGGAGTACCAACGTTCATCTTGTAGATGCTTTTCTGGAGAGGTGGCATTCGGAGACGAACACCTTTCACTTTAGCTTCGGTGAGATGACGGTTACGCTAGACGACGTCCACGTCATCACTGGTCTCCGGGTCACAAGTGATGATTTCTTAGTTCAGTCATTTCCTAGTGATGGACAACGTGTAGCTTGGTATTCTAGTGCATTAGGGATATATGTGGATGAGCTTACGTATGAGTTAGGGCGTAACAGGGGGGGTAATGGTAGATCTGTTCGTTTACAGTTTTTACGCGAGCAGTACATGGTACCCAGTTATAAAGATGAAAACATTTCTGATAGTGATGTAAAGTGTGCCACTAGGGGTTATCTTCTGCATATGCTGGGTTGTTGTGTTCTGGTGAACAAGACGGGGAATAGTATATCTTTAGATTACCTCCAGTTTGTAGAGCATTATACCTCCTCCGTTAGATATAACTGGGGACAACATATATTAGCTCAGTTGTACCACCACCTAAGAAAGTCGTCGCTGCACGCGACTCTAGGGATTGCGGGTTGTACTGCCTTGTTGGAAACGTGGATATACGATCACTTCTCCACCTGTTTTCCTACGATTAACACGAACTACGACTGTTCTATGCCGACCATGTGCCGATATGTACCGACGCCGTTTCGTGCGGATGATGAGACTCGGATTAACATCCGACAGGGACTGATTTCGTTGACGGAGAACCATGTGAGTTACAATGCTTTGTTATATTTGTTTCCATAGCGTTAATTTATTATTACTTACATTTTTTTTAAGATTACTAACTAACATATGACACAGGTTTGGTTCATGCCTTACCAGACGCATCGTGCTCATTTCCCTCTTCAGCTTGTGGCTTGGATTGACCACACGCTGAAGGCGTTCGACGTAGTTGAGGTGTACTATCCGCTTCGTGTGGCTCGACAGCTCGGGCACGTTCATGACATACCACCGGCGCTGCGGACTGTTTTACCAACACATAGGCGAAAGCGTATGAACACGCGCTTCACGTGGGATGAGGCCACGTGGATATCATGGGAGTCACACGTTGTTGACCCGAGGATTCGCGGTGACAGATACACTATAGGCAGTCCTGGCACGACCACTTTGTACGATGTATGGATCAGTTGCCACCTATGGTACGTTCTGCTTGATCCTAGTATTCTTGGTCCATCTGCTTTACATGTTCCAGAGCCCCCTAGTGCGATGACATATCAGGCACGACTATATCAGCTTTTCGATCGTGTGACTGATGTTGATTCTAGAGCGGAGTCGATGAGTGTGGAGGACTTGCGTCGGGAGATACACGAGTGTCACCTTTTAGGGGTCCAGTACCGCCAGTTCGATTGAGTTTGAGTGCATTTGTATTATATGACTACCAGGACGGTTGTTTGATACCACCTTAGTTTTTTGCTTTGCTTTAGTTGTTGCTTTGGTTGACATGGTTGTATGGAATTGATTTTGGTTCTTTATTTGTCGCTTTTGTTCGGATAAGTTGATACTACCTTATTTTTTGCTTTAGTTTTGCTTAAGTTGTTCCTTTTGCTTATATGATGTGTATCTTAAAAACAACAGCACCTAAACAATAACACCTAGATTTCTCGCATAATTAGAAATACATAAGGAAATTACACACATTAATCAAAAGCATTGCGTAATTAAAAATACATAAGCAACTAAATTAAAGCAAACGGTAGATAAACTAACCCTCAGTCAGCATTGCACACTTAGTTCTATGGAGTCGGATAGTTCATTCCACACCCATCTGAATCACTACTTCCTTCGGGAGTTGAATACGTTTCAATGGCGCTCGCTATTGCGTCTGCTATTTGTTGCTCTTCCGACTGTGTCGCATACGACACCATCTCCGGCGTGATTGTACTTTGCGATCCCATGTCGAATACCTTTCGGAGGTTGGTTCAGACTTCCCAAAGAAGTGACTCGATTTGTAAAGTCACTGTTTTAAGGTAAGCTAACCTTTCGGACACTTCTTCGCGTGTGCGTGGTCGCGGCATCATACATCCTGGGCAGGAAGCCTCCCTACCGTGGTTGAAGAACATTCTGCACAAGACCGCATCGATGAAGCCAGGAACCTCCTCTTCCATTGTACCTCTCACGATGTCAAATGCGTTTAGGAGGCTTGCATCTTCGTCTACGTTCCAGCCCGAATCACACATTGTTATACCTTAAATGTTTAGTTTCTTAGTCTGATTATAGTATTTATAAACTCGAACTGGGTGGTTCAGCTCAAAATTTGTTAGCGGGAAAGGTTGTCTTTGTTCCCGCTTAAATCTCTTTTAAGCGGGAAACCTTCACTTCATTCCCTCCATATGTTTCCATAGAATATTATAATATTCAGATGAACTACTATTTGTTTAGATTTTTTTATGTAGTCTTGTTATCCTGCAACCAATAAGTTTTTTTTATCTATTCTCAAACATGAACTACTCTTTAAATGTAATCACATTGTAGTCCATCATCATAATAAATTAACTAATATATGGATAACAAATCCATCATCATAATAAATTAACTAATATATGGATAACAAATCCATCATCATAGATTAACTTTTTATTTAATTTGTTTTTATATACTATTTTAAAACAAAAACGTCTTAGGTTAAAACCCATTAACAATTAAATTAATATTATATCCTGCAACCAATAAATTAAGTTGAATCTACTTCCTTTTACTTAGGAGTACCATTTAACTCTGACCACCACAAACACCCACAAAATCAAATCAGAAAAAAATTATTATTATTTTTATACGTCTTAGAGTCGATATCGGACAACATGAACGGAATCAGAAACTGAAACATAAATGCAAATACCTGTAAGAATAGGATACCGCAATCCAAACGGACAAATGAGTACGCAACACCTAATATTTAAAAAAGTACAATAACTTTGCAGTGCAATAATAGTAGGGGTCTCATTATAACAAAACTTCCATCACCAGGTTTTCCGCTATAACGTGACACCTAAAAAAGTTGCCGCAAAAAACATCTGCTTTTAATGTAGTTCCCGCCCAAACAACCACGACCCTATAAATAGACGCGGAGCACTATTCGAACAATAACAATTTAACCAATGGAGTTTACCCCTAATGAAGATTACCATTTGCTCGAGGCAGTGAAACTTGCCCACCGAGAGTTGGGGGAAGATAGTAGCGAAGCGTTTTTCGAGTTGGTCTTGTGTAATATGTACTACAACTACGGGCGTTTAGGAACTGAAGGGTTTGCCGTGCGTAACTGTGACCAAATCAAGGAGAGGTACATTTTTTGCAAACCAATGGATCGCTTGTTGTTTCTACCCTTTAAAATTAAGCTAGAAGCAGCCACCGTCTGGAACATGACTGTGGTAGACTACATCACGAAGGATATGGTAGCGTATCTTGAGAATAGGATTATTGAGAGGGAAGAGGGGATTGAGTCTGACGACAACTTGGGATACGACTTCGACGATTGAGCATTGTGATATGTTTTTAATAGTTTCCATCTGGTAGTGTCTGTATTGTCTGTTTGTTTTACTTAATGCTATAACTTGTTAAAGTTTTCATTACCTTGTTTTGTAGACATTATTTGGTACCCACAACTTCAAACAACAACTAATAAAAAAGTCACACCTTAATAATAACAACCAGTAATACGAAAATAACAACTTCAAACAACAACTGATAAGAAAATTGACAACTTCAAACAACAAACAGTAATACGAAAATCACAACTTCAAACAACAACTGATAAGAAAATCAACAACTTCAAACAACAACCAGTAATACATAACACTGCATAAGTGGAAGGCTTAGTCGTAGTCGTATCTAAGTTTGTATTCCACATCATCCACTTCACCCCTTGCAATTATTTTGTCCTCTAGAAATGCTACCATATCCCTTGTGATGTAGTCTATCAAGGTTAGGTTCCAAACGGAGGCTGCTTCTCGCTTAATAAGCGATGGCAAGAAACACAAATGTTGTATTGGCTTGCAAAAATTGTATCTGCTTTTGATCTGCTCACGAGTACGTATAACGACACCTCTTGTACCGAAATGACCATAGTTCATATACATCGTACATAGGACACGCTCGAAAAACTGATCGCTTGTATCTTCCCCCAATATCTCGCGTGCAATCTTCACAGCTCGAAGCATGTGGTAATCTTCGTCCGCCGTAAACTCCATATGTAAACGTTAACGAGTTTTAAATTTTCGTTCATGCGGTAGGTTGCAAAAGTGTCGTATTATTTTAGATTTTATGTCCCATTTTATAGGAGGCGAGTCAATTTTGGTGGGCGTTTAATATTTGGATAAGGTCTTATTATAGATCAATTCATACTATTTCGAATGCAATGTTGTCTTTCAATATAATGAGACCCTGATTTAAACAACGTGGGTTGTAATAATTATCTTCCACATGTGTGTATTTTTGTATATATTATGTGTCATCACATTAGTCGCCCATCCAGATTACGTTATCCTTACATGTCTGACAACGCTATCCTACTTTTAAGTAGTTTTTAGTCGGTTCATATATCTTATCTTATACTTCAAATCACAATTAGTATTAATGGTTTTAAAAAAAATCAGATTAGAAAGAAAAATGAGTTTTGGAGTCGGGAAGGTCACAAAATGTGACCATTTTAGGCTACTTTGATGTCGTTTTTTTTTTAACTATTTGGAGTTTTCCCCCCCACAAAATTCAAATCATTAGGGCCACTTGACTAATGTTTGATGTTGGTAAAAAGAAAAATCAGTTTTGGAGTCAAGAAGGTCACAAAATGTGACCATTTTAGGCTACTTTGATGTCATTTTTTTTTTTTAACTTTTTGGAGTTTTTTTCCCCACAAAATTCAAATCATCAGGGCCACTTGACTAATGTTTGATGTTGGTAAAAAGAAAAATCAGTTTTGGAATCGGGAAGGTCACAAAATTTGGCCATTTTAGGCTACTTTGATGTCGTTTTTTTAACTTTTTGGAGTTTTTTTTTCCACAAAATTCAAATCATTAGGGCCACTTGACTAATGTTTGATGTTGGTAAAAAGAAAAATCAGTTTTGGAATCGGGAAGGTCACAAAATGTGACCATTTTAGGCTACTTTGATGTAGTTTTTTTAACTTTTTTGAGTTTTTTTTCCCACAAAATTCAAATCATTAGGGCCACTTGACTAATGTTTGATGTTGGTAAAAAAAAATAATAAGTTTTGGAGTCGAGAAGGTCACAAAATGTTGAAAAAACAAAATTTCCAGAGGGCATTGCGAACACAGGTACTTGTAAAACGCCGGATTCGCGAATGCAGGCCAGTGTAATTTGACAAAATTGCGAGCACCACCTTCGCGATTTTGCCAAATCGTAGTGGTGGGAGTTCGCAATTTGTGCAAAATCACGCGTTCACAGTTCGAAAATCCGCCATTGTGCCGAATTTTTAAATTTTTGCACACTTTTTTTGATAAAATTGTAATTTTTTAGGGAACTAGCAATTTAATTGTTTTGTGCAACTTGTTTTTACAAAAATTATATGAAATGAAATTTTAAAAATAAATAAAACGTGGGAGTATCGATTACAAACCGAGGTGAAAGTAAAAAAAAGTATTCGTAGACACAACGGGATAAAAACAAGTAATGCATAATCAAATTATTAGTCTTCATTCAAATCGAAGACACGTGGTAGCTCTTCGTGTCCGGTCGATGGTTGCGCGGGCTTGATTTGGTTATGTTTGTTCAATCTCTTCTCGAGCGGTATTGCCCAACCGGTCACGTCATGATCCGTACGAAACGGAAACCAAGTAGGATATATTTCCGGAAGTGGTCCATCCAACACAACCTACACAAATAAAAGGTAGATAAATATTTGGTCACGAAAATAATATATAACATTGAAACACACATTAGTAAACTTACTTTGACAAAATGGTTACCGTGAACGAAACCTATACCAATTTCAAGGTTAGGACATGATCGAGGAGGCATACCACGTAGAGGTAGATAAGTGTACGATTGGTGGAGTGAAATGTGGTATACGATACATTGGTATCTAGTGGCTATCACTAACCCTAAATCGGGTAACGTCATCCAATGCCTAGTACCGGCACCATACAATTCGAAAACGTTCAACCTTCTCACAAGGTTATCTACACCTTGTGATCCATCAAACACTCTCTCCCATAGCTCACGTTTGTTTAGCAATTTGCCGATCAAATCCCGTCTAACTTGGTCCCATGAATCGGATTTACCGTATACCGTCAAAGCAACAGCTCGGAATCCGCAATTACCGTCGGGAGAGACGTCTTCGACGCTAGAAATGTAGTCATGCAAATAGCTAGGAAACCAACTCTCGTACCCGCTAAAATCTTTTCCCTTTGATGATTTTTTCGGTCGAGGCACTTTATCTTTCTTTGGTTGAGCCTTGGTTTTCGCTTTTTCTTTCGTCTTGTTTTTTGGCGGTAGAAATGTTCTATTACCTATCGAGGCGGCCGTGCTACCAATCGTGCCGGGAGTGCTAGCGCCTAGACTACCATCGTATTCCCACTCGCTAGGGTCCCGTTGAGTTGATTTGTCCCGGCCGACTTTTTTCCTACCCTTAGTAACAACCGGCTCCTTAGGTTCCAAAACATGACTTCTAGCGGGATCTAGGATTTGCATCATCCTATTTATAATGTGGGCTTGGATGTGTTGCCCGTAACCGCGGATGTTGCTACCTATTAAGGAGATTTTTCTAGTGAGCTCGTCTTCGGTATCAAACTCCTCATTAGGTTTGATCCTTAACGTACTCCAATAGACATCACACTCATCTTTTCTAACCGGCCTTCCTTCTTTAAAAATCAAAGCTAATTCGCATGCACATGGTAAATTATGAGTTGTCCTAATAACACACCCACACATTCCGGGTGTGAACCATATTTTCAAGGACGTTGCGAGATTTGTCTCTATTAATTCTATAGCTTGAGATGAAAGCTCACCTTTGACATCCTTGTAGATGGTTTTGTTAGGCCCCCTAGTTGAGTTTCTTGGACGATACCTACTACGCTCGAATGACTCGAAAATGTTAGAGTGTTGAGCGGATAGGTGCGCATGAACATGTTTCCAAAATTGTTCGAACGTGCATAGACTACTACCAATTACCCGCTTGAGGCTAGAGTGAGCACTCTCCGCCCTATAACATGAGATAAAATACATTAGATTTCTAACACTTTATATTAAAACAATATTGTGTGGAGATGGAAATATAACTCACCGGTTGCTAGTTTGGTTGCCAAAATGTTTAAATTTGTTCGTGTGAATATTGAGGAATTTGTGTCCATATTCGTCATTCCATTGCTTCATAACGTAGTCGATAGCCAATGGAAAAAATGCGAACGTGTGGTGCATATCGGCAAGGTTTTTGTTATAGTCTTCGAGCGTGGCTGAATAGGCTACCCTTTGGTAATATTCCCCGAACTCTTCGGCCATTTCCACATTCGGTAAAACTTTTCTAGCGTAAGAGGTGACATTTTTACCAATATGCCAAGTGCATAGCACATGAGTTGCGTCCGGAAATATATCGTCGATAGCATTAATTAAAGCCAACTCCCTATCGGTGACAATAATGTTAGGTAATGGGCACTTGTTGTTCGTCAACACCATCTTTAGAACACTCAACCCCCAAGTGTAGTTCTCTTGTTTCTCGGAGCTCAAAAAAACAAAAGCAACACAAAATGTCTTCTTCGTCGAAGTTTGACCCACTATTTCAAGTAAAGGCATCTTATACCTTGTAGTCTTGTACGTGCTATCCATTATAAGAACTTGAGGAAAAGTGCGCATGAAATCGATGCTTTTAGGGTGTGCAAAAAACAACTTGAGGATCTCGTCCGTTGCTTCACAACTTCGCTCCCAAACATAGTACTCGCGTTCTTTTAACTTAGCAAACAAGTATTTCATTTGGGTCTTACCCGCTTTATCAACCAAATCATATTTTTGCCGCATGTTGTATATCGTGCGCATGCTTGATACATTTTGCGGGTCTTTAATTTTCAACCCGCGATATATCTCTCTCGGTCGCGAACCGACTTCTGTTTGACTACGAACGAACAATTGTTCTTCGACTTTTAGTCTAGCGGCCCGAGAGTGACCATTCAAGTGCAAAAATGGATCGTGGTTGTGTTTCCCGTTTAGCACAACCACTCTCCAATAACCCGGTAGCTCTGAGACCGGACTCCCTCTTAAGTAGAACGGACACCCGCATTTTTTCGATGAACATTCTCGGCGCTTCTTAACATACCCCGGTTTGGGGTTAGGTTTGTAAACCCCGTGCCTCTCGCACCTAAAATATATCCTAGGAGTTTTCATGCTTTTGGTACCGTCGTCGTTTTTACTCCGGACCAAAATGAATCCTAGTTTTATGCTTTCGGACTCGACCCAATCAACCAAATCGGCTTTGGTGTAATAAGTGTCCGTACTAAACACTTTCGTGTAATCGGCCATCGAACATGGCGGTGGACCGGGTTCCTACATAGTTCATTCATGCAATTATATGAGAACATATTTATACCTACATGATCATATAAGTTCCAAAACAGGTCATTTTTGCGAATACCAAATTTGAAAATTCAGCCAAATTGCGAATTGGGAACTCGAAAATTCAGCCAAATTGCGAACAGCCTGTTCGTGCATTTGGTGTTTTCGCGAACGGACCGTTCGTGCATCCGGCTTTTTTGCGAACGGTTCGTTCGTCCATATGGGAACTGCGCGAACGGGCTGTTCGCAATTTGGCATGAACTGCGAGTTCCCAGTTCGCAGTTCGTCAATAATATGCGGTGGTACCTCTATATTCGCACTGACTCGAAAAATTTCGGAAAATACCTCATTTTGGATATCCAAATGGTCCGTCAACGGCTCTTCTTCCTCCGATGCGAAATCATCAAGGTTGCAGCTGAAACCTTCACTCCAATCACTCAAATCCATGATTTTTTGGAGATTTTAGCTAGTTTTAGAGAGAGAAAGCTCTAGAGAGTAGTTGGAGAAAAGTTGGTTTTTGGTTCAAAACTTTGACTTATAAATGAAGGGCAAAATGGACATTTCACATTGAAGAAAAAAAATTCTAAATTTGGGGTCTCATTATAGCCAAATGGGGTCCCATTATAGCCATGCCCAAAAAGAAATTATCAAACTTATTTACCAATAAGTATTTATATATATATATATATAGATGATATATTTTTCAAATTTTAGTTTTAAAAAAGGAAATTAAAAAATATTATTTATTTTACTTTTTAAGGTTAACAGTCGAATTAGACCGTGTTCGGACCGACCCGTTTGGGTTCGTTCACATTTTATTCGAATCCAAAACGATTCGGCGTGCAGCGAGTTTAATATTTTTAAATCCGAGCCCGTCCTGTTCATCGGCGTAGGTCAGTCCGATCTGACCCACAGACATTAATTTTACTATTCTGGTTGTCCAACCGGTTTGATCCGACTTTATTTTTAATTTAAACAAAAGTCTAAGATATAAACATGCTAACCAAATCAAATATAACTAAATAAAAAGTTAAATGTTATTAGAAGAAATAAGCATAAATTTTTAATAAAATAAATAATAAATAATATATCTTAAATAATATAAAATAAAATATCAAAACAAACCCATACTATTAGGTTAAATAATAAAGACTAATAATAAATTAGGATTGAAACTTGAAAATATGGATAAAGATCCGAAGAAAGATATTTTTATGGGAGGAGAATGTAATTAATAAATATATTATAGACTAAAAATAAAATAATAATTACAAGATGTATTACTGGAAACTATACAAATGTTATTCTTTTAGTAATTAGTAATATATATATATATATTATATTATATTTAGTTATATTTTACAAATTTACAATTATTTTTTAATATATATTTTATATTTGTGGTCGCGGTTGGATATGTCAAATTAAAAATTCATACACAATTACGGGTTATAATTTATATATTTGTACCCGTTCCGTTATATGTTCGGGCTGGACAAAGCCCAACCAAATTAGACCTAAACTAGCTCACTAAAAGATGTTTATTTGATTTTTTAATTTTTTTAGTTGCGTAATTACGCATAATTGGATTGCGAAATCAGTCTAGAAAAAGTAATTGTGTTCAAATTACAGAATTAAGTGTAATTTTGTTGCTAGAAACAACTGTGCTCAACTTGTGGAATCATGTCTAATTTGCTAAAAAGAGATTTAGTTTACCTGCGTATTAAAGTGCAATTAGTTGCGTAAATAAGAAAAAATAATTACGAAATAAGATTTTGGTTACTAAATAAGTACGATTGTGTGAAAAAATAAAATACAACTTGTTGAACTAAGTGTTAGTTAAGTGCAGAACAATTAACTTTTTTTTGTAATCGCGAAAATATGTGCATTTGTGTTGGAAAAATTTCAACGTTTTTAATGGGATTGTGTTTTAGTTGCGAAATTATGTGTAATTTGGTTGCTAAAAACAACATTGTTCTAGTCACGTAATTACGTGCACATGAGTTGCGTAAATAAGTAACAAAACAAGACTTTGTTTGCTAAATAAGTCTAATTGTGTGAAAAACAGAATACAATTTGTTTTTGTGAAAATAATTCTTAATTGGATGTGAAACAATTAATTTATTTTGTAGTTGCGATTATATGTAGTTCTTTTTATTGATGTTTTTAATAAAAAAATTGGATTATATTCAAGTTGCGGAAATACGTGCGATTTGGTAGCGAAATTAGTATGAGAAAATGAATTGTGTTCAAGTTGCGCAATTACGTATAATTTGGTTACGAAAAAATAATTGTGTTCTAGTTGCGCAATTAGGTGTAATTTGATTGCAAAAATAAGAAAAAAAAACTAAAATGTTTCCAAAAAAATCACTAATGAATTTTATTTTGTTCGTCTTTAGAAAATACAAATATACGTGTTTTCATATTCTTTTGGATGCTTTAGGATATGTTTGGAGTCGGCTTATATAGTTTAATATAAGACCAAAATCCAAGTCCAACTTAAACAATTTTGTTGTGATATTGATTAAAATGAGATGATCAAAATCGATCGAAAAGTAAATTTGGATATTTATGATTAACTTAAAATGAGAGAAGCGAAATCGTCAAAGATATAAAACCGATCCAAAACTAAATGGTAAAAAATGGTACTGTTACTGTGTTAAGGAGCTAAGATTTATCGCAATAATTTGAACACACAATCTAAAACTTTAAAACTACAAAAATTTCGCTAAGACAACAAAAAAATCTCCACATGATCTGTAATTTTCAGATCATCGCCTCAACGAAAAAGAAAGGTCACCTCAACGAATAAGAAGGGTAACTACAACGATCAAGAGATACCAATTTATTGAAATTCAAGTTGTTTAATTTCCACAACAAACATATGGTCACCGCACTGTTAAGACAAATTTTCCACGACGACCATTTTAGTGCGCCGTGATGATGATAAATATGCTCCTTGTAAAAAATGTGACCTTATGAAAAAAAGAATATTTTTGATAAGTTATGTCTTTTTATACGGTTTTGTAAAAACACACACACACACATATATATATATATATATATCCTTCTAGACTAAAGGATAGAAATACATAACTTTTAATTCTCTTTAAATTTAGAAAACCAATTTTTTTATCATTTACCAAATTTTGTCAATCAATGTTCCAATTTCTAGTTACTTGTATTAGAAGTCACAAGTTTCCTGAAAAATGGAATTATGTGTTGCGTTTGTGGTAGACCATCTCACTTTGCAAAATATTATATTATTCAAAAGTAGAAGAAGAATATTAATACTATGGAAATTGAAAGTCGAATGAAATCAATACTGTGAAATATCAATCCTCTGCTTATAGTATAATGCACGTGAATTAGTGCACATTTCACATTAACAAAACTCTATTAAAATCAATTGAAGACATTACTGATGCATGTGAGGTGCAAATGAATAACATCAACAAATAAAAAAAATAAAAAAATCTGAAAACGTCGAGTTAATGTTTACAAGTGGGATAACAATAATTCTGACTAACATTTTTATGTTTTGGAGATTAGAAAAAGCTGGTGTCATCGATCTTTTGATTAAAATGAGAATTTGTTTAACGTGCAAATTAAACAAATCATTCTGACCAAATGAGTTTAAGGAAGAATACTCATGCGATAAATAACAGAATTTTTACACGTGGAATTGTAAATTGCAATGTAGATTTGTATAAAAATGTGAATTATGCGTAAAAAAAATTATTTTTTTATATAAGATGTAACAATGCACAAAATTATTAAACTTAAATATATGTGAATTGAATGACATCAAGACGTGAAGGTAAACTAGACTTTTTAATTTTCATAGATACCTTCGATTTACTTATTCCTACTTGCTAAAATATAAGGATAATATATTTAGCATATTCAAGAGGTTTATAACATGAGTTGAAAACTAATTAAATTTCAGAAGTATAATCTTAAATAGTGATAAAGGCGAATAATATATCTCAGGAGAATTTTTATTTGTAGGGAACATGAAATAATCAATTAATGTTTGGTGTCTTATACGTCTCAACAAAATGAATCCGGCAAATACTACTAATATAGTCTATTATTTATTTTGTCCACTAGCCTATTATTAGGGTTGTCAACGGTTCTTCGAAACCAAGAACCGGACCGGAACCGAACCGATAAGGACCGGACCGAGAACCAGACCGAATCTTAACGGTTCGGTTCGCGGTTCCATTCTAAAAACCGAAAACCGATAAGGAACCAAAACAAAAAAATCGGTTAGGAACCAAACCGATAGAACCGATATGGAATCGAACCGATAAAACCGGTAAACCGATAGAACCGATACGGAATCGAACCGATAAACTGATAGAACTGATAGGGAATCAGACCAATAAAATCGTTAGAATCGGTTATTTATTATTATTATTATTATTATTATTATTTATTCTTTTATAAATTATATTACCAAAATTAATTGTTAATTACCCATTTTTAACAAAATCAAACATTAATTTATAAACTTTAGTTTTTATATTATTTATTTAAATAAAAATAAATAAAAATCAAATTTTAATTAGATTTAATTTTTTTCAGTGGACCAAACCGGACCAAAACGGGACCGGACCGAACTCGGACCGAACCTGAATCGAAACCGAACCAAATCAGACCGAACCGGACCGGACCAAACCGAAATCTTAGAGGTCCGGTCCGGTTCCAAAAATTAGAACTGAAAGTTTAACAGTCCGGTCCGATCCGAACCGATAAGCTTAGCGGTCCGATCCAGTTCCGTCAAAACCCGGACCGAACCGGACCGATAAGAGTCCTACCTATTATGATATTATTCTATATATTTGTGACTTAAAGTATTTTGAAGGTATTTCATTGTAATAAATAAAATGCTAGTTGTATTTTATTCCTCTTATTGTTCATGGTATTAGAGATATGTTTGACTCATGTTTGATTGAACTGGAGGCTCCATAGTTATTTACGTAGGTTTTTCCGACTATATAAATTAATTTATATGATGATTTGTTTATCAAGATTTCACAGTTGTTTGTTTTGTTTTGCACATTAATTTTCTCAGTGATTTAGTTTTACATTTGGATTTCGATTGCGATTTCGATTTGATTTTGATTTGGATTTGGTATCTCTCGATTGTTTGATTTTTTTTATTGGAGCTTGTGGATTGTTATTACAAATATAACATGAAAGTATGAGTTTCTATAGTCTGTTAGTAGAATGAAAATAATTTTATCATGTCTACATTCGTACATCACTCAGGTTTGGATTCTGTTCGTGTTATACAAGATCAATATACTCAGAGAGTGATTGAGACATATCGTTTGATATATGGGAACTTTAGATTTTGGAAAACTTGACGTGACTGATGTTGATATCTACGGTGTTAACAATAGAAAAATATACATGACTAATATTTCTGCCTCTGGTGATGAGTTGTCTTTGTTTTGTTTGAGTCAATTTTTTTCTAAATTTTATCTTTGAAATTATCGCATATGACATATATTTGAGCCATACTTGAATTTTTTAGTCTTTACAAGGTTTTGGGGTAATTTGAAGACTTGTAGTATACTAGATTGCAGTGGTTGTAAATTGGGAAATTCGGCCTTACTGTTTCATAAAACTGTATATTTTTTGTTACTCATCCATTCTGATGTTTATTGATGGTTATACCCATTATACGTGGGCTTATCTTATGAAACGAAGGTCTGATTTCCTCACCATTTACAAAAGTTTTAAAACACTTGTTAAACCTCAATATTCTATTATGATAAAGTGCTTCAGGGGTGACTTATGAGGTGAATATACCTCCAATTCTTTCACTCAGTTACTTGCATCCGATGATACCATACATTACCCATCTTATACTTACACCCCTAAAAAAATAGTATTGCAAAAATGAAACATCATCACCTTGTTGAAAATACTCGTTCATTGCTTTTATCTATTAAAGTTCATAGTTCTTTTTTGAGGAGAATCACTTCATAATATTTTATATGTGGTTATTCAAACTCTTACTACTACGACTGTTTGGTTTTACGTGTTTTATCTTCCGTCCTTATGTTGTAAAGAACAAGTTGTCACCTAAAACTATTATTTATGTTTTTCTGGGTTATAGTATCAAACATAAGTGGTATCGTTGTTTTGATCCCACAAGTCAGAAGTTATATATATCTAGACTTGTCACATTTCTTGAGCATATTTGTTTTATTAGATTCTTCCAAATCACATCACATAACATAGACAAATATTCAGGTTATTGATAAATTAGTAATGAGAGTGATACAACTATTATTTTTGATGTTTCAGTTCATGAGACATTAATACCAATTGATACTACTTTAAATCCATCAATTCTTGAAGTATGAGCAATAACAAATTGACTAACCATATGAACAACATGAGCTATATCCGGTCGAGTAAATGTAAGATAAACCAAGCTCCCCACAAGAGTACGATGCAAAATTGAGTATGATAAAAAACACCATATTTTGGAGAATACCGAGCATTTGTTTCAAGAGGGGTGTTAGAACTTGGCACTATGAACTATAATGGAAGATAGTTGTTGAGGATGAGTATAATAATGTTAACAAATCGGTATCAAAACTTTGTTTTATGAAATTAGGTTGTGCAATTAGGTTTTACAGTAGCGTCTAAATCAACAAAATACAAAATCAAAAGATTTGATAGATGATTAAGCTTTGCGTTGTAGAAGATCAACTTAAAATCTTTGTTGGTATTGTAAGACATCTGGAAGGATTTGGAGAATATGTTACCATGAAAGATGAGATAAGAAGCAAGATCTTGGATTCTAATTATCAGATTGTTTTCGCGATCACCGAAAGATGCTAAATTACGGGAATTCAAATGTTATGTAATTTATAACGGCAAACATACGTACACCATAATGACGATGCAAATTTTCTACAACAACCATGTAACGTGTGATGATAAACTCATTTTGGAAAATGAAAATTAACCGTTATCTCGTCGGGTCAACAACACATATTTGCATGTTAAAAAAAATACTATTTTTTAAAATATGATCCGGTTTTTCTTATAATCTTTTTGAATATATAAATAGAATTATAGATGGAGGGATGAAAATACACAACTTTAATAATTTTTTTTTTATAAAAAAATATTTTTTGTCATTTATAAAAATAGGGAAATGACATACTAAGTACCTTTTGGCCAAACCTATTACTATCTAGTACCCAAAAATGGGTTAATGCTCACTTAATATCCATCTCATTAAACATATCCACTTCTAATACCTTATTTTTTTTAATACCATAACTACCCTTAACCTAGTATATAAGCCTTATTTTGAGAATTAATGAGTATTTTCAACCATCAACATTTTTGAATTTTAAATTTTGAATCAGCCTCCACACTCTCTCTCTTAACCCTCTCTCTTGAACTAGAGACCCTCTCTAATTCGCTCACCACTCGTTCGTACCCCCCTCTCTCTTCAATCGAAAGCACAAGCTCTTCTGCTCGAACTGAAATATCAAAACCCCGAAAAATTCATATCTTTTCCATCACTTTCTTCACTTTTGTGTTTTGCAATTGATTTAGCTGCTAGTTTTAATGAAGTGGGACACTGATTCTGATCTGACTAGTGGCGAAGAAGAAGAAATATAAGAGAACTTGACGATGCCTAACAATGGCAGCTCATTACCTTTCCCTGCGAATCATCTGGGCAAAAAAACTCCTTGTGGATTCGTTGCCACTGACACCGTTGACCATGACCAACCGATCATTTATGTCAATCCAGTTTTTGGGATGATGACTGGTTATCGCGCCGAGGAAGTTCTTGGCAGAAATTGGTAAGTTTTTGTATCATTTCGATTGTGTCTATCTGTTGTATTGGTTTTTTGCAGATAAATCTTGTGAAGCATTTGGTCCATAGCTGTATGATCTTAGGGTTTGTTTCCCCTCCGAGTCTTTAGATAAAACCATCCCAAAAACCTTATCATCATCGCTTTCTTCGTCACTCCCGTCATAGGTACAGTTTCAATTTAATTTCTAGGGTTTTATTCATTTTATTGCTTTGCTATCGTGGTTTCTGTTCCTGATTATAGCTAATGTTCCCATTTTCATGGAAGGAAATAGAACCAAAACTGGATTCGTGTTTTCACTTGTTTTACTGTTTGATGTTCAAAATTTTGGTTTACAGGTAAAATGGCTTCAACTCAATTAACAGCACCACCATCAGCTACAGTAGCTAAGAACTTAGCTTCTTTTCAAGCTTCTGGTGTCAGATTCGCTTCATTCGGGAGATTGGCTCCAGGTTCTCTCTCGCATCGTTCTTTCCCTGGTTTGGTAGTCAAAGCGGCTACTGTTGTTGCTCCTAAGGTAAAGCAAATTCGTTTGAGTCCACTTGTTTTCTTGCTATTTTTGATGTGGTTGGTTCATGATTGAGTTTGGAAAGGAACTTTACTCTTCTTACAAAGAATATATCCCTCTAGCTACCCTTATGTTAGGTTGCAAATAAAAGTCTTTATGTTAGAGGAATATATCCATGATGACAGTAAGGCTACATCTATAGTGACAGTAAGGTTTCTGTATGGAGTTCATTATTGACTTAGCTCAAGTAAGTGAGTTTAAAACCAAGTATTATACGATTGCATTTGACATCATTTGGTTGATTGTCACTTCTTTATACATTATTGATGGCTAATCCAATTGAGCTAGATTTCGATATGCTTAGTGTTTATGCTCGTGTTCTTTGTGTTGTCTTAGTATTGGAAAAAAACAAAACCTATTGACCTAACCTAACACCATTATCCTTTCTTGAATTTTCTCGCAGGTGAGAATCGTCATGGAGCAGATGATGCATTTACTTCATTACTGCAGTTTACCTTTGGATGATGTTGATTTTATTAACTCTGATAGATATGAAGGACACGTTGCTAGATATGAAGGAGCACCTTGCTAGATATGAAGGGACACGTTGCTAGACAGATGCAACATCAACTCAAAACATATACAATGTTATAGACACTGCTAGATATGAAGGAAGACATTGCTAGTCTCTAATACCCTAACAGGAGCATACTAATATATTGAAATTGCTAGTCTAGTAATAGGACGTCATGTGATGCTCCGTTCTGAACTTGTGTTCCCGATTTTTTAGTAATATTTTGATTTTCATAGATAAGTACTCCTTATCTTTCGACTTATATTTTTGTATACTGTTAACATTGATATGTACCATGTCTATTTGATTGGATGATTCTTATCGTTTATAATGTCTAAATTGATAGATACGCTGAGATTACAACGCTAGATACTCGTTATCTATTTGCAAGACACGGCTAGATATGTGAATTATAGTCTGATGGATACGGAACATCTGCATTAATAGATACTTGAGTATAAATCTGATAGATATGATATATTGACATTGCTAGATACCTGAACAATAGTCTGATAGACACGAAACATCTGCATTGATAGATACTTGAGTATAAATCTGATTGATACGATATATTGACATTGCTAGATACGTGAACAATAGTCTGATAGACACGAAATATCTGCATTGATAGATACTTGAGTATAAATCTGATTGATACGATATATTGACATTGCTAGATACGTGAACAATAGTATGATAGACACGAAACATCTGCATTGATAGATACTTGAGTATAAATCTGTTAGATACGGAACATCTGCATTAATAGATACTTGAGTATAAATCTTATAGATATGATATATTGACATTGCTAGATACGTGAACAATAGTCTGATAGACACGAAACATCTGCATTGATAGATACTTGAGTATAAATCTGATAGATACGATATATTGACATTGCTAGATACGTGAACAATAGTCTGATAGACACGAAACATCTGCATTGATAGATACTTGAGTATAAATCTGATTGATACGATATATTGACATTGCTAGATACGTGAACAATAGTCTGATAGACACGAAACATCTGCATTGATAGATACTTGAGTATAAATCTGTTAGATACGGAACATCTGCATTAATAGATACTTGAGTATAAATCTGATAAATATGATATATTGACATTGCTAGATACGTGAACAATAGTCTGATAGACACGAAACATCTGCATTGATAGATACTTGAGTATAAATCTGATAGATACGATATATTGACATTGCTAGATACGTGAACAATAGTCTGATAGACACAATATATAACATTGATAGATACGAGAATACTAGTCTGATAGATACGAGAATACTAGTCTGATAGATACTTAAGTAAACGTCTGATAGATACGAGAATACTAGAATACTCAAAAAGTCTTAGATAATTCAACTCCACTTCATTCAAGAACAAGATATCTAAGCGAAAAATACATTGCAAACCACTAAATACAGACTTACTATATCATAAACAAAAATACAGGACACATGGTTTAAGCATGGTCCATAAGAGATTGCCGTATTGTTCTTGAATTGAGCTTCGGTATCAAAATACCTTCAAGAATGATCATAATAGATTATTAAAACATTGATGGTTTATCTCTTCTACTTTCTCTGTCTTCTTCTCTTCAGCAGTAGGAGCAGCAGGAGCAACACCACCACCACCTGAAAAAGATAATATAACGTGAACTTTATAAAATAGGGGTTACAAAATCTCTACTATATCCATCATGGTTCCTAGTGTCTGAATGATGTTGGGTACATGTTCTTCGAGGTGTTTCTTTGCATCTTGTCTTCCAACGGTAACAATTGCCAGCTTCTCGGGCGTCAGCACATCTCCCTCATGCACTGCCTTAAACCTAGCAAAAAGGATTACTTTTATTGTCAATGCAACCCGAATACAATTGGATATGCAACTTTTGATACTAAAGTTTATCGGCTAAAAAGGTAGCATCAAGACCAGAGAGCCAACAACCGAAAATAGACAATTTGATAGGTACCCATAACTTGGAAATCGCTATATAGAGCTAATAATCCACAAACCAAGTCATAAAATGTCAATACAACATTTCAATTTGAACCCCAGAATTAAAGAAAAAGAGAGAAGAAAAGATTTGATTACTGTGCCTGAGCATTTTGAGGAGAGCGAGAGAAGAAATGTAGACCTGCTACCAGGAATCGAGAGTTGGAGAATCCGGTGGCAGTGACCCCAAGCACTCCGGTGCCGGCAAATATACAGTTCATACTGATAGATACGTACAGTTCATAGCAGTTCAACACAAAACAACCTCTACTCAAGGTCGACACCCACCACTATGATAGATAAGGCAACATATACAGTTCATAATGATAGATACGTACAGTTCATAACAGTTGCACACAAAACAACCTCTACTCAAGGTCGACAGCCACGACCACGATAGATAAGGAAACATATACAGTTCATAATGATAGATAAGGCCACGATAAACCACTACCACACAAAACAACATCTATTGAAGGTCGACAGCAACGACTATGATAGATAAGGCAAAATATACAGTTCGAGGAGATAGATACGTACAGGTTTCACAAGTTCCACATAAAACAAGTTCTACTAAAATATTAACACTAAATCTACAACTAGTTCCACACAAAACAAGTTCATACACAAAACTAGTTCTACACAAAACAAGTTCATACCAGTTCCACACTAAACAAGTTCTACCGAAGGTCGACAGCCACGCCCTACAACTACATTTCAACACAAATCATTAACACTAAATCATTACGTTAAAAGAGACGATAAAATCTCGCCGTAGTGAGGACAACTCTTCAAAACCTAACTCTATCGACGTTCACAACTCCGGCAACGTCTACGAAATCTACCCTAACCGTCACTGGTTAGTTACGCTGAAAAACGCAGACAGTCTGAAGAAGAAGACAAAAAACGTACCTTTCCGACGGTGACGGAGGCAGACGATGGTACGGTGGCCGGAATTCTGGCCATCGTCGTTTGTTTCGGTGGCCGGAGGACTAATGACACACGGTTCAGTTGCTGGATTTCTGAAGGTTCGACGTCTAGTTTTTTGGTTCTGTATCGTTTTTTCGTTTCTCTCTCCTCAAATTTAGAAATGAGAAAGTGGAGGGAATTGGAACCTAAAAGTCTGATTAGAAGGTCTAAAAAAATGGGTTTCAACCAAACAACCCCTTTTATACCCTAGAGGGTATAATTGTCCCAAATATGACTCTAGGTATTTTACGAAACTAGTCCAAAAACGGGTACCATTTTGGTATTTCATAGTTGAGTGGGTATTTAGGGGTACTTTCCTCATAAAAATAATATAAATCAGCTTTAATTTTAATGGTTTGCATTGGAAATTATAAAATTTATTTTATTTTGAGAAAACTTTTATAACTTTATAAACAGTATGAAAATTAAGATAAATATTTTTTAAAAATATATTTGATCTTTAAGTATCTATTTTTTCTGACCAGGTTTCCGATGATCTTTCCTGTGACATTCCGACTTTTTTTTTCTTTTATATTATATATTTATTCTATATAACTAATATAAGAAACCTAATCTGAATGGAATGGATAATAAAAAATAATACCACACTCTTCTTTATAATTTCTTAAAATAATCCGTTCAACCAGATCAGGTTGATTCGGATATCATAGTTTTATAAAACAATACAGTAAATGTATCTAGTTTCCATCCTAGATCATTACGTACATGACTAAGAAAAGTGGATGATGGTTAAAGACGTAAATGTATAATAAATACATAGTTAAACTATTACTATTACTATTAGTATTACTATTTCGAACATCTATCTAATTAACAAAGTCGGTTGTGCTTTGCAAGCTGTATTTTACTTGAACTACAATCACATTCAATCATTCAATCAAGTGGAGAGAATATGATTCCAAAAACAAATGTTGTATCTTCTTTAACAAATAACCAAATTTTCTTCCTCTTTAGAAATTTAAAGGATCAATTTTTCTTCAAAACCTAATTGGTTTCCACCCAAAGAAAACATTACAAGACTTTCATATTTCTATCTAATATTTATATCACCTCAAGATTCCAAATAATGCATTATAAAAACCATAGCCTCTTCTTCTTCCATAATTCATCTTTCAATCTCAAACATCACACAACTCAAAAAAAAAAAACAACAACATTGTCTTAAACATTTCCAACTCTTTTTTTTACCTCCAAGATGGGAAAATCCAACAAAAGTTGCACCAAAAGTGTGTTTGGAAAACTCTTCAAAACTATAACTTTCAGGTCTGCCAAACCCAAAAATAAATTCCAAAAAGCTACATTTACAAACCCAACAGAAGAGAAACCAAACAAAACCCAGAAACTGAAAGAGGATTATAAACGCAAGAGCTCAGAAGTCATAACGGAAGATGGGTTCGATGAGTTTATAAACAAAGCCAAGCTGAAGATTAGAGCGACGTCATCATCAGTGTCTAGTAATGGTGGTGATACTTATGAAGGGAACAAGGTTTCGTCAGAGAAGGAAACTGGAAACAAGATTTCGTCGGAGAAGGAACCTGCTAAACAGAACAGTATCGATCTTTTCTCGGATTATATTAGACGGGCCAAGATTAAGATCAGAACTACTTCGAGCATGGGTGGGAGCAAATTGATGAATGATTCTTTTGAATGGAAAGAGTAAAATTTAAGAGAGACGATTCTATATACTTTAAAATAAATATTGTAATGCTTTGAAATTGTTTGGTTGGTCCCTCAGAATATTACTACTGATATACTATATACTATGTACTATATTTTTATTCAATATTCAATTGCGTGTTTGTTTTATTTTTCAAATTTATTTCAAAGTGCTTCTTGGTGTTTTTGTATAGACTCATTTTCGCAAAAAAGAAGAAGAAAAAACAGGCAAAGAAAATTGTGATGCTTAATGAATAATGTAAGATGTCGAGAATCATAATTCTAAGAGAATTCGAACTGAAGTTAGAATGAGAAGCCTAATGGAGACTATAAGTTTAGTTGTAAAATTTGTTGCTGAATCGATTGGTGTACATATAATTAATGAAACTCGGTATGAAAACCTGTATGAATCTAGAGTTGAAACAATTAGTAGTGTGACTACAGGTTGTAGAGTTTTACTGAAAGAGAGCAAAATGTGACTATAGTTGAATGATATGCACGAGGTCTGAAATCAATCGAATAATACAACAGGAAGTAGTAAAATGTATGTCGACCCTTCCAATAATTTGGATCATTTTTGGCTACTAATAAAAATGGTAATAGTGTTTAAAGAGATAGTAGAGTAGTTTGAATATTGGTGTAGAGAAAATAGTTGGTAAAGTAGAAATTGCATTAACTTCTTTTAAGTCTTAAAAGGGCTTATATAATTTTTTTTTTTTGCATTTATATTGGATAATCCGAGTGGATAAAGATAATCTATTACGAATTATTCAATTTTATTGATTTATTAATATTAATTTTTTTATTACATAAGATATTCTAAATATTATGTAATTTTATATCGGTAGTACGAAGTAAATTCTGGTTTATTGGTTTATCGGTTTTGATTCATAGATCGAAGAATTTAGTCCCTGTTAATTTTTTTAGTTTTTGTGAAGGTTTTTCGGGAGGACTATTTCTAGAATTGTTTCGGATTTGTGCCAACAGTAGTCGATCCGAATAACCTTCGATTGGATAGTCTTGACTAATTATGGAACTGCTTTGGATTTTAACCACACATGTGCTTCAGATTTTAGCCAACACTATTTTATCCGATTAACCTTTGGTTGGATAACCTCGTTCCTAACCATTATCGCTCCAGAGATTGCTAGTATTGTGCAATATACGATGTATTTTACTATTGTACACATGTCATATAAACATTCGATTCACGAATTACGCTTTGAGTGGTGAAGCGTGTTCCACTTCCTCGTGCAAGTATATATTGGAGGTGACCTTTTCACTTTCCCATACGGTTATCCACTGGGTCTGAGAGAAATCTCTATTGGGTTTCACCATCTTCTCCTATAAATATGCCTTCCCCTTTTCACTACTTCTTCATTCCTTAAAGTTTTCATCCATCGCAAACCTTTTTTTTCAGCCCAACAACCACCACAAAATTTTCCCCGATAATAACCTGAACTTTCTTTACTCCATGATGTTGCATATCATCTTCAAAGCTATATGTTTTGCATTGAAAATGCTCTAGACGATTGACTGTACATTTATGAAAAAGCTGAGGCGAGAGAGAAGCTAGAATAGTAGTTGGGCTTCTAGAAAAAAACGAGGAGCCCATTAAACTTTTTCGAGTATATGACTACAAAGGCAAGTTTCTCTCTAGGAAAAAGTCTGAATCTGCTAACCCCCCATCCGTTAACGTTCCTTCAGTATAAAAAAATTACCCCTGCAGACCAACCCAGTCTCAAGGGAATGAACGCAACGCACATCGATCTTGTTTTATTCCAATGGGTTGTTCGGATAATAAATAAAATTCTCTTGTGAAGAAACCCTGAACGAGTTTTAAAAATGAAGATATCTCCCGATCATCAAGAGAAGAAGAAAAAACAATCAGATACGACCACTACATCCCAAGTTACACCCCCGTAACAATGGGCTGGGAGTAGTGTTAATTTTTCTCAAAGGGTTTTTGCTCCTTAAACTACACGCCTAGAGGGGTCCCAAAATAGCTAGTAACTTCCAAAGATAACCCAATACGGTTGATTGATGAGCCATAGAGAGAGATAGAGGATTATTTTTGTGTACTCATCATAAAACTAAGACCCACTTGACTTAATTGATTCAGATTAGGTTTTGTCACCTAACACTAACAGGAGCCTCCTTAAATAGGTGGTACAACCTCTCCTAATAAGACACAGTAAACCAAAGGGGACCACTGCTACTACTCCATATTTATCTGCTATCTTTCTTTCTATTCCCTTTTTTAAAACTCAGGTCTGCCCTTCAGAGAGAGAGAGACACACACTTTGGGTTTTGGATACAAACAAATAGAGTGCCCCTAAAAATATAAGGATCAATCAAGACTGTCAAATAAATTATGTTCAAATAAATTCTACAAATATTATTAACCTCACTCTTCTGTTACTCATTAAGGAATTTGAAAAATTGTTTTATGAAACAAATTGAAATTTTAAGAGGCCAATTCTCACCCAAGAAAAGGTTTGTAGTAAAAACACCAAAGGCAGAGTTATGATTCCTACCCGATAAAAGTTGAAATTTGATATAACTATAAATGCAAGAAACCCACTAAATATTATAACTGTCCTTTTTTCTACAAATCAGTACTATTTATCATAGCCCACACACAGAATCCTTAAATGCATAATGGCATTATATGAGGAGGACCTTTAATAGCCCTACCTACCTTGTGACTCTATAATTTGAATGCTACAAGACAAAACCAAGAGCCCTTTCAGGGAACATTTCTACCATATCCTATATAAGTTCCCAAAGGTAGGGAAAATAGAAATCATAGAAAATACACATAGGGAGAGAAAAACACAAAGGGAGAGAAATCAGAGAAAATGGCAAAAGATGAGCAAAAAACCGAACCTAGATTCAAGTGTTTAAGGTGCCAAACGAACGGGTTTTACTGCAAAAGCGCGATGATTACGCATCAAAATGATCACAGTGCTCATCAAAGGATAAAAAATCCGAAAATTTGTAAAATTTGCCAAAACATGTTTGCAACCCAAGCTGACAAAGAAGCTCACAAATGTATTCCGGAAGAGGAAATGACTGGTGAGTCATCAAGATCTGGAGAGAGTAAAGCTGAATAAAGGGAAAAGAAAGAGGAAGCAGTAAATTTAGTCATGTAAGTTTAGTCTTTTACCTTTCCTTAAAAGAAAGGAGAAGTATGTCATGTTTTAAATTATGTTAAGTCTGTTTTAAATTATGTTGGTTAAATTTTAACTTTCGGTTATGTTTTATAAGCAGTAAATTTAGTCATGTAAGTTTAGTCTTTTACCTTTCCTTAAAAGAAAGGAGAAGTCTATTATGTTTTAAATTATGTTAAGTATGTTTTAACTTTTTGTTATGTTTTATAAGTTAAGACAAGTTAACTTTGGTTAATTTGAGAGGATTATTTCTAGAACTGCTTCAGATTTTTGCCAACACTAGTTGATCCGAATAACCTTCGATTGGATAGCCTTGACTAATTATAGAACTACTTTGGATTTTAACCACACATGTGCTTCAGATTTTAGCCAACACTATTTTATCAGATTAGCCTTTGGTTGGATAACCTCGTTCCTAACCATTTTCGCTCCAGAGATTGCTAGTATTGTGCAATCTACGATGTATTTTACTATTTTACACATATCATATAAACATTCGATTCACGAATTACGCTTTGAGTGGTGAAGTGTGTTTTACTTCCTCGTACAAGTATATATTAGAGGTGACCTTTTCACTTTCCCATGCGGTTATCCACTGGGCCTGAGAGAAATCTCTATTGGGCTTCACTATTTTCTCCTATAAATACGCCTTCCCCTTTTCACTACTTCTTCATTCCTTAAAGTTTTTAGAGTATAGAGAAATTCTTGTTTTTATCCATCATAAACCTTGTTTTTTCAGCCCAACAACCACCACAAAATTTTCCCCGATAATAACCTGAACTTTCTTTACTCCATGATGTTGCATATCATCTTCAAAGTTATATGTTTTGCATTGAAAATGCTCTACACGATTGACTGTACATTTTTGAAAAAGGTGAGGCGAGAAGAGAAGCCAGAATAGTATTTGGGCTTCTAGAAAAAGACGAGGAGTCCATTAAATTTTTTCGAGTATATGACTACAAAGGCAAGTTTCTCTTTAGGAAGAAGTCTGAATCTGCTAACCCCCCATCCGTTAACGTTCCTTCAGTATAAAAAATTACCCCTGCAGACCAACCCGATCTCAAGGGAATGAACACAACACACATCGAGCTTGTTTTATTCCAATGGGTTGTTCGGATAATAAATAAAATTCTCTTGTGAAGAAACCCTGAATGAGTTTAAAAAATGAAGATCTCTCCCGATCATCAAGAGAAGAAAAAGAAACAATCAGATACGACCACTACATCCCAAGTTACACCCCTGTAACAATTGGTTGGGAGTAGTGTTAATTTTTCTGAAAGGGTTTTTTCTCCTTAAACTACACGCCTAGAGGGGTCCCAAAATAGCTACTAACTTCTGGAGATAACCCAATACGGTTGATTGATGAACCATAGAGAGAGATAGAGGAGCACACCGATGTGCGAGCGGAAGCAGGTGTTTCAAGCCAGGAAATTAGTGACATTAATGGGGAGGTAGAAATCCCAAATGACAGACCAAAGAAGGCTCATAAGCCAAAAAACAAAAAAAATGGCAAAATTTGAACTACCTTATGTAATTGTCGAGGTCCTCGGGCAAACTCCCAAAATGTTAAAAATACATACTTGGTTTCTCTCCATCATATCAACCATAATTACTACTCCGAAAGGGAGGAAGCTTATCTTCAAGCATGATGGGGGAATCCCGAATAAAGTGGAGATACGCCTACAAAAAACGGCTGAGATGTCGGTTTTTGTTGGTAAAAACATTGGTCGTCTACTCAGATATGCTGAACTGGGGTGTCCGGTTCCTGTTGGACCCTGTAATAGTTCGGTATTTCAAGCAGGTGAATTTGTATCCAAGCAAAGCACGTCCAAATACTTGGTTTACATTGATGTTGTGCATCACCGCATCACAGCTTTCCAAGATTGAGATACCTATGCAGCAGCTTATGGCTATCACCTCGTATTTAGAAATCCTCGCACCCACTTCTACTTTATTAATCCGGGGAATGAGTATAAAATGGTAAGTGATCTTCAGGAGGTCGATAAAACTTGGAAGCAACAACTTTTTTGTGAGTGATTGCCGGGATAATGGCTAGAAGATCTCAAAGGCGAGCAATCCGAGCAGGGTACCAAAAGAGTGACAAAGCGTAGGTAAGTTCATCTTGTTTCCGATTACAATTTTAATTATTATTAACTTTCACCGTTCAAAGTCTTTATTTTTCTCCGTTTTGCTGATATACCCAATTCCAAACAGGAGCATTTGAAATCTAGCAAAGAGACTTTAAAAAACTTACACCAGTGAGCTGAGGAGAATTGGTCAAATGGGTTTCACAATTGCTTTACACCGACTAACCTGATTTGGAGCCACTTCTGGCGAACATAATCGAAGTTTGATTTATCATAGTAGCAATTTTTGACTCCGCCGTACGCATCCGAATCATTCAATGAATGGAAGCTACTGATGACCCGATATATCATTTGACCAGAAAAAGGGTTCGAAGTCATAGGGTAAAAAAAGATGGCACTGGTGGTTCAGGCTTGAAAAATAGGTTACTAGCACCACTAGGACGTAGCAAACTAATGAGCCAGAAAAAGGTTGTTGAGGCTACAACTATCCAGATATAAGAAGAAACCCCGACCCTGAAAAGGAAGAAAACATCGTCCGCACTAAAGAATCACAAGGGGAAAAAAAGAACAATGAGAAAAAGACAAATAAAAAGTCCAAGAGCGGCTTGGAAGTTGTCACTACCGCATATCAAACGATAATCCTTCTCGTGCTCGAGAATTACCACACCCAAGCATAAGAAAATCATCCCTAAACTCCCTGAGAGGAGGATTAATGAGTGTTTGAAGTTCAAAGTCCAAAGGATAGTGTACATGAGCTCGGTATCAAACTGAATAGATATATTCTCTAGTTGGAGAGAATTCCTGACAGTAGTGAATGCTTCCTGTTTACAAAAGAAGATACCTATACCATTGCTCTTCACCATCTTGTGAGGGTGATTGCTAAACTGGAAAAGGAAGCAGCAGAGCAAAAAAAACCCCATAACATTTCTTTGAGAGGAATATGAGAGACATCCAAAAATTGCCGCAAAGAAAAACGATTGTGCTACTAACGACGAACGTCAAGTCAAATTGATAAAAAAAGCTTGCGAAAAAAAACTCAATTCTTGAAGCTAAGATTGCCATGCTGGAGTCTTCCTTGATAGAGATTACCCAGAAATACAACAAAGCTAAAAAGGAACACGACCTTCAAATAGGTACATTTCACAAGTTATTAGATGAGCATAAATCAACCACTGAAAAAACCAACAAGTATCTAACTATAATCAATGAACAGACTGCAAAGGACTAAGAAGTTGCGGCCGATGCATAAACTGAGGAGTGCAGAGTTCTCTGGATAAATGAGATGCTAAAATCTAATCTGAACTTGTTCTCATCTTCTACACCTCGTTCCCGAAGCTAAACCTTGGATTGTTTTAGGACATGGTCGCCGAGGATAAATGGCCTGCTGACATCTCACTCAAAGATGAGCTAGAGGAAACACTAGATTCAGAGAGTGGCGATGACGAGTCTGAGGATGAAGAATCTGAATGAAAGTTTCATAGAGGATTAACAGCCAGAGAATCCTTAGGATATGAACAAAACAACCGGTGATCAATCCGATGAATATGAATCCGAAAGCGTTATATCATTTTCCATTGTTTTTAAAGTTATAACATATTTTTTATTTGCAAGAATTCTTAGTCCCTGGTTGGCTAGGGCCTTTTGTAATTATTTTTGGATTTTATAAATATCATCTCTTGGTATTTAATTCGCTTCATGCAATATATAATTTTGTTATTTGTAATTGAAAGTTTCCTAGTTGAGGGTGATCAATCCCCAACCTGCTATCGAAGCACTCATCGCACATGACCAACTAGTGTTGAAACCTTTACACTTGATGAACTAGTGTTGGAAACTTTTAAATGTGATCAACTAATGTTGGAATATTTAGACTTAACCAACTAGTCTTGGAACCTTTAATTGTGACCAACTAATGTTGGATTCTTTACACTTGAACAACTACCGTTGGAACCTTTTAAATGTGACAAACTAATGTTGGAACCTTTTAAATGTGACCAACTAATGTTGGAACCTTTACACTTGACCAACTATTGTTAGAACCTTATAAATGTGACAAACTACTGTTCGAACCTTTTAAATGTAAATTTTGGGTTAGAAATATCTTGTCCAATTAATCAATGAGACATAAATATAGAAGGAAATAATATTTATAAAAACCAACTATGTAGACATCTTATTAAAACCTCCCCGCACCACCAGAGTATGAAGTAACGTGTCGCCGGATATTATATAATAAAATTAACTAATATATAATATTTTTGTACAATAATAATAATAATAATTTTAGATATATCCTCAAATGTTCGATGTTACATGGATGCCTAAAAAAGTTGCCCTCTTGATCTGCCAATCGATAAGTACCGGACTTAACCCTTTCGGTAACCGATTATGTCCCTCATTTCTAAACGTTTATCTTTAGTGTGAAAAAGCCTTTTATTATAAATTTCTCTCGAGTCCTCAATCCTTTCAATCGAACTCGTGATGCATGATATCACCAAATTCCATGAAATTTGAGTGGTGTAATTGAATCATTAACTTCTACCCAGTATTGGTTCACCTTTGTATGGTTGTCCACATTGATACGTATGTTATCTATTACTCAAAATCCAAATCGAGTTTTTTTTATAGTAAATATGCTATGGAGTTCTGGCCTAGTATTAGGCACCGTGCGATTCATGAATCTAAGAAAATATATTTGTCTTGATGATCATTGATGGAGCACAGACTTTTAAATTCTAAATAGTAGCAAGTGAACAATGTAAGAGTCGAATAAAAAGTATAATTCCAGATAAATTATAAAAATAGTAAAGTAATAAGTTTAAAATTAAGGCTGGCGTCCGATCCATTGTGACTAGTTTTCCAAGCATCACTTGTGATCCATTGTGACTAGTATTCTAAGCACCACCTATAAATATAATTTTTTTGTTTTTGTTAGATTCTAGAAGGTCATTAACTACTTTTTGATGGTTTTAGGTTACAATGTAGGAGATAGAAATGATCATCTATTGAAAACTAGCAAAGTGACATTAAATCCTTCATAACAAATGGGATATTGGCCAATTCAGATGTCATTGTTATTTCCATTAGAGTTTCGAAGACTACAATGTAGAACATAACTGCAAAAGAAAGAGTTGAGTCCTCTTCAAAAGTTAAAAGTCACATACTTACATTCAAAGGGAAATTCCATCTAAATTAAAGACCTTCTAATAATGAGGGGTAACAAGATATGTAATTTATATTTTACAATTTGACGAACAACACCGACTGAAAGTCGGTGACTATAGTTTTTTTTGGAGGGAATCCGCAACCACTACTCAACAAGTGTGTGCAGCGCACATGGTATAACATCATTCTAACGCAATAACCTGAAAACCAACACCAAAAGTTAAACCACACAAGATGACAGGCTCAAACCAAGAAAGCGTTTGTGAAGGGACTCAAACTCATGACCCTTGGTCACAAGCATATCTTACTCTACTAATTCCACTACCCCTTTCGGGGCATGCAAATTGGACTGTTTGACACACCTCTTCCTCATTTGAGTATGGGATTCGATCCTTAAAATTCATTTCATGGAGTAAGTTGGCTACTAGGCGACGGTCGGCTATGAATTCGACATACTTTTTTTGTGTGAAAAAACATAAATAAAATAAAAGTGTTCTTACAAGTACCTAGGGCATACACTGAGTAGATACAATCAACATAAGGAGATCGATAAACAAGAGTGCTAAGTCAAAAAAATTAGGAATGATAGAACAACAGAGATAAACTAGAATAACTTAAACAATGCAACAAGGGTCAATCGAGCCGACAAATAGTACTATAAGAAAGTCCACAACAATGAAGTCAACGAACAAGATCGAAGAGGAGGGGACCTGCAAATAAAGTTGAAGGATAAATAATAATACAAGCAGTTACATAGGCCAAAAAATCTTGGTGTCGTGGAATCTGAATCGAAGATCAGAGAAGATTCCGTGAGAAACAAGAGAGGCAATGGCCGGGGGGGGGGGAGACAAAAAATTCTTGAGTTCCTCTCCTTCCAGACGTGGTAAACAACTATGCTAAAGCAAGAGCACAAAATATGACGGCTTCGAGAGTGAAACCAGTTTGACGCCTCGCATACCCAAGACTGCGAGCACGAAGCGGAAAAAAGGAAACCCAATTTTGGACTAGTATAGGTCCAAATACTATGAATGAAACTACAGTCGAAGAAGAGATGAACAATAGTTTCAGAAGCAAAGTGACATAAGACACAATCAGGTGGGGTATTGATACCTCAACTAAGAAGCTTATCTCTGGTAGAATTTTTTCCCAGAATAGCGAGCCATAAAATAAAACAGTGACGAGGAATAATGAATTTATTCCATACTAACACAGCCCACCCCACAATAGGGGCATGCGTACAAATAATGTTATAGGTATCCTTGATTGTGAATTTATTACAGCTAGTATTCACAATCCAAAATAGAATATCATGAGAGATTATGTTTGGAGGGGCTAAAGTGAGGATGAGGTTGTTGATATCCAGAAGATTAGAACGACTTCTAGCTCTAGCCGATCTAATTTTGAAGGCCAATTCCAATGAACATCGAGGATGATATCTGAAACCTTGAGGTTATTCCCGAGCCGGGAATCCTTGATGATATTGGTACCATAGTGTGAAGCAAGAGAGGTAGGGAGGAGCCATGGGTTGTACCAGAAGGAAGTACTCGAACCATTTCCAATAGCAACCATATATAAATTACTAGCCAACGTGCGAATACGAAGAATTTTCCTCCAAATCCAAAAAGGGGAGGAACCAATAGAAAGATCTAAGAAATTATTATTTTTTATTTATTCAATTTTTATCCAATCACACCAAATAAAGTGATTATTATTACTGATAATAGAGCAGAGATGCTTAAGGACAACCGCCTGATTCCAGATTTTTAAATCTAGGATCCCAAGGCCGCCCTCTGTTGTGAGATATGTGATATTAGACCAAGCCACTTTGGCCCCATGTATTTTCATAGCGGAATCCGACCAAAGAAAACGATGAAGGTAATATGTCAGTTATTTAATGATCTTAGAAGGGAGGATAAAGATGGAGGACCAGTAAACTTGACCAGCAAATAAGACAGATTTGATAAATTAGAGTCTACCTGCGTAGGATAGATGCTTGAAGGTCCAAGAATCAGTCTTGGCGGTAATCTTGTGGAGAAGAGGACGACAGTCTGAGTGGGTAAGACAACCAGTAAGAAGGGGAACTCCCAAATATTTAACTGGGAGAGATCCTTCCAAATAACCCATAATAAAACGAGCTCAGTGCGAAGAGGATTATTGATACCCGACAAAGAGATATGACTTTTAGTGGGGTTGAATTTAATACCAGAAATGGAGTAAAAATCATCCAAAGCCTCTTTGATGAGGAGAAGGAAGTTGACATCACGATGACAAAAAATCATAAGATCATCTGCAAAGCAGAGATATGTAATTTTGAGGGCTAAAAAGCACTGTTAGTCTCCCATGTTTACCACTTGTATCAACATAGTCCCTTTCGTTCACTTCTGCATAAAATACATCCCCTTCATTCTAAAAATTTGCACGATTAGTCCCTCTGCATATTCTGGGGGACCAAAAGTGATACCAAACTTGGTATTTGGGGACCAAAAGTGATACAAAACTTAGAATTTAATAGCACGTGTCAGTTTTTAAATGGTTTATATGTGTAGGGGGGCTATATTTGCAAATTTTTAAAACGAAGGGGATGAGTTTTATGCAGAAGTGAACGAAAGGGACTATGTTGATACAAGTGGTAAACATGGAGGACTAACAGTGTTTTTTACCTAATTTTGAGTTTGTGGTACTTCCACTGAAATCGATTTTTTTTGTCTTTACTCTTCTCCGTGAGGGTACTGGAGAGGAATTGAATGAAAAAACAAAAATAAAAGGGGAAAACGGGTCCTCTTGCTTGAGACCCTTTCTTCTTTTGAAGTTACCGTAAGGGTATCCATTAATATTGATGGAGTAAGAGAGGGAGGAGATGCAGTTGATTCTCCAAGTGATCATTTTATCCGGGAAGTTCATCGTCACAAGAATGTGAATGATAAGATGCCAAGAGACATTATCAAAAGCTTTCATAAGATCAATTTTAAGGGCTACCCTTTTACCTGTACAATTAGTATGGTAGCCTCTTAGAAGTTCTTGGGAGAGAAGGATGTTATCCAAGATGTTCCTACCATAGATGAAAGATGATTGGGAATTACCAATCAGGTAGGAGAAATAATCCTTAATTCTGATAGCTAATATTATGGAGATGGTCTTATAAACAATGTTACAAAGAGCAATAAGTCTAAAATCGGGAGTAAAGGGAATTATTTTTGGGAATGAGAGCAATGCAAGTAGAGTTCCAAGATGTGTCAAGAATTACGGTTTTGAAAAACTCGAGGACATCATTACAGATATCCGACCCAACAACATTCCATTAGGACTTGAAAAAACTTGAATTAAAACCAACAGGACCAGAAAATTTATTAATATCAATACTAAAAAGGGCAGGCTTAATCTCCTCGCTAGTGATCTCACGAATCATTGAGGCCTTGTCACTATCATTAACTTTGGAGGAAAGAAGAAAGGCAACTTTCTCCTGCCCTGGATAACCAGCAGGATTCCTAGTACCAATGGAGTTCTTAAAATAACTCACAATAACCTTAGAAACACTAGTGAGAGTTGAAACAGTGATACTCTGGTCATTATTGATATAAATAAATGTTACGGTAAAGACGAGTTTTTATACTATTGTGGAAAAATTTGGTGTTTTTATCACCAAGCTTGATCTAGTTTTCTCTAGATTTTTGCTTGAGGAAAGATTCTTCAGCACGACTAATAAATATGAAAGTCGTGGAAGCCTCGACTTCTTTGATGACAAGGATAGGGTTGATGAGGTCACGAGCGAGATTAGATTGAGCTTGAGAGAGAGTGTTTTGAGAATTAGAAACCCTAGTACTAATGTCGCTAAACTCCTTACGATTTAGGAAAGCAAACTCATGCTTAAACTGTTGAGCTTGTTAGTGACAAAACTCACACCAGAGGAAGAGATAGAAATATTCCAGTTTTTGGAAACAATATATTTGAATTGAGGATGAAATTGCCACATATTAAAGAATTTGAAAGGTTTCTTACGTCTTTTCCGGGAGAGCCCAAGGTTGAGGGTTACAATGGTATGGTCAGAGGAATGAAAGAAACCAAAGTGAGCGAATGACATAGATAATAGACCATCCCATACAAGGTTGTCTAGAACATGATCGATTTTGGAGAGGATTGGATGAGTAAACTGCTTATTAATCCAAGATAAGTGGAAACTAGTGGATCAAAGATCACTAAGCTCAGTGAGGTAACATCAATTATTGAAGTCATCAATTGCTGAGGACCAATTATTCGAGGAGTCTAATCGGTCCTCAGGATGCCAAATGGAATTAAAATCCTCCATGGAGACCCATGGGATGCCCTGATCATGTTTAGAAATGGTTATTAAATTATTGCAAAGATGAGAACGATCCCGAGCATCATTGAAAGCGTAGATGGCTGTGAATCTGAAAGAGACATTAAAATTATAGCACTTGGCCATGCAGTGAATGAACTGGGAGGATTGGGATAACCTAGAAACAGTGATGATAGCACTAGGGTTCCAAATAATTCAAATTCTACCAAGTGTGAGAGGAATGATTGGTAATAACATGCAAAAAAAGAACCATATACCTAATAATAAAGTCGACTTTAAAGAGCAAATTTGGTTCATGAAAATTGGATAAAAGCTCTCCTCTCTCTCTCTCTCTCTTAATTTGGTCTCTCTAACTTCTGTATAATTATTAAGATGGTCATTTAGAAGATTCTGAAAAGGACTAGCCTAACCCTTTAAGTTGTAAAGCTTTGGTAGAGATTGGTCCTATAATGGTTTCGAGTATGATTTTCTTCGTTTTCTAGCTTAAAAATTTATTCAATTCTAATCCTGTTTCGATTGAATGTAGTGCTTCAATACTTTTGGTGTATCTACTCTTTGGATTTTCCTTAACACTTATTTTGTTAGAAATTATACTTAAATCTCTTTTACTTATATATGATGTAGTTTGAACGAAGAGTAATTGATCTTTTGCTTTAGTTTTTACAACTAATGAAGCTTGGTTTAGAGACTTTTGATGTATTATGCCCTCTATCCTTATGGAAATTGTTTTAAAATTGTTGATTGTTCGCATATGATCGTTTCTTTCGTTGATTATAAACAATTTCACTTTTGGAATCCAATTCCAGAATTAGTGAAAGTTTTGGTAGGAGATGTAGATTGAATTTGGTTGGTACTTGAATTTTATCCTGCTTTATGTGTTATTTGTTTCTTACATACAAATTGATTATGTCCTAGGTGTGAACATATCGAATGATAGGACGGTATGTGACCATAATGTTTTGAGAATTCACTGTTATCAAGACTTCGTTGATAAGTTTCCTAAAAATATCAAGCTCAATCCATGTTTTGCAAAAATTGAACCTTGCTCCATTTTTTGTTGAAACCCAAATAGTTAGTGGCTGACTAATAGACTTAACAATATCCCTTATGGTTTCCGTATTAAATATAATCTCGGGAAGATTGGATAAGGTAATCCAGGCAGGAGTTATCAGTGTTTCAGTGTTAGGGTTTAAGAAGGTAATCCATTTCAGCAGTCTCATGGTTAGGTTCCCTATATTCTATATGTTTCATCTCCATATATTACGTAAATTCTCTTGTTGATCAAGTTCTATTAGGGTGTGTCTTTGTTCAGTGGTGGGAATTCATCTTTACATTTTTTCAAGAGTGAGGTATTTGATTGATGACTTTGAACTTAATCTCAGTTTCTTATAACAGAAGAAAAAAAATCCAACGGGTTTGGTAGAGTTTGAATCTTGGTTAACCTTGAAGATTTAGATGTCTGCTGGACATACGCATCTGCATTCTTCATGTTAAGAGTTAACCCTCAAGTTTTCTAGAAGACTATATTTTTTTGGAAGACACCATATTTTTAAGTTTTCTAAAAAACTTTCATAAAAAATTTCTAGTTCTTCAAACTTTTTTCAATTATGTGTGATTACTCCTTGCACAAAAATAATTCATACCAAATTAGCTTCAAATTTCTAAAAAACACACATAATATAGATTATTATGTAAAATCAGATTATTTTGATTAGAAATTTACTCTTGGTAAATCTAATCGAACCAATCTTTTATATAATAGTTTGAATTCTGTTAAAGGTATATAATACTAAAAAAATGTAAAATACAAACCTTTTATTTTACAATGACTTATTTATGGTTTCTCAAGTTTGTTTATTATATCTTTCTCTTGATTTTCTCTCTTCTCTCTACCTCCATGACACGTATTGAAGATAGCTTTTGGTGAAAAACCAAATTTTGCATGCTTATTATTTATTTATATATATATATATATATATATATATATTATCAAACTGGTTTAGTACAAGTTTGGTGTTACTCGTGTATGAATCAAAACTTCAATATTGATGTTAAATTAGATAAAATCTAATTTGATCCAAACAAATCAGATCGGCCAAATGACATTAGATTTATTTTGTTATTTTTATATAAATGAAAAAAATTAAATTTGATAGTCAATATACATAAAAATATCACATTGGACGGTTTTATTTTATAAAATATAATAAAAAATTAGAAACATAAAACATAAAAAAAAATCAATTAAGATTGATGAGTTCGGATATCGCTGGAAGCATATTATAGTTATTCAGATATTATTCGAAATGTATTTTGGACCGAGGACCAATTGAATAAAAGTTAATAACTAAACAGTATTTTGAGTGGAACAATGACTCAATTATGTGCCTAGCACCTCAATTCTTGGGTTGGAGGCTGATATGATTAACCCGACTATAAGATCCGACCCGCATGACCTGTGGGTCAGAGAAAGACGTTATAAATAACATAATCAACATCATTAATAAATGTTGGACCTTTTTTAAAAACATTAAATACAAGCACACCCTTCCTTTCTCTTTCAACTTCTTACAAAAATACTTAATATTAACCAACTAAAAGTTCTCTTTCGGTTTTACCCTTGAACCAGGTTTTACCATCACCAAAGATAGATTATGGTTTAAAAAAATATATTTATATATAAAAAATCATATTTTTGGAATTTTAATTTTGGGCAAATAAAATTTTATTTCTAAAAGATTCTTAATACAATAGTTTGAGATAATTATTATAAACTTTATTTTAAAAGATAAAGAAACTTAAAAGTTAAGTTACATTGAAAATATAAAATAGGGCATTCTCTTCCTTGCTTGAATTTTGATGACTCCCTTGATAGGTGGAAAGACTTGTATATGCATTTCTTCTAAGGAATCCAAATGTTTGAATTCCCTGCATAAAACATGACAATTTGTGAGAGCATAATGTTCTCATGATCAATAGAATTGGATTTTAATAATCAATTATTATATATCCACAATCGAGACTTTTGATGAAGATAATAACCTCTAGGTCGTTGGAGAGATGCTCTTTACTAAGGTCTATTCACATTTTACATTTTAGGTCCATTTGGCAAACCAATCTGCAACTTGGTTTTGGACCTTAGAGATGTATTTGATAGACATTGTAGGGAATATCAGAGATCTACAATATTTTAGTAAAGAATTTAAAAACTAAGGGCCACTGCCATTGCCTAACATTTCAACCAAAATCATGGAATGAGTTTCTATATCCTCATTTTGAAACTATTTTGATTGTAGATAAGTAAAGCATCGAGCATAGCTCTACGCTCAACAATCAATGGAGACGACTTACCATAGATCCTACAAAAAATGTTAATAACAATGCCTTTAGAATCTCTAATTATTCATGCACCACGACACTCATTATTTGATAAACAAGATGCATCAATGTTCATTTAAGTCTATTAATGGTGGGAGTATTCCACTTTGCATGAGAGAAAATGTTATGATTAATATGATAGCAACAACCCAATTTAGTAGTATTTCTTAAGTCACCATGCAATTGTTTTTGTTTAATAGTTTGCACTGTCTAATTTAGAAATAATATGATATATTTTGTCAATAATGATGTTGAACAAAGATACAATGTTTTTATGCTTGATGCTGTTTCTAAAGTACCAAATGGACCAGCAAATAACTGCTGGGATAACATGTCTAATATGAACAGTTTTAACAGTAGAGCAGAACCATCATCTAACTAGATGGTGGTGATGGTTATATAACTCTCAATTTAAACATTTAAAAGGTTGGCAAAGTAATTCCAGATAGGCCAAATGATAGGGGAGTTAACAAACACATTGTTGGTTGATTCAATTGTATTGCAAAATTGACGAGGCAAAGTAGAAATTTCTCTTTTGAAAGATGGTATCCGCTAAGATCCATCCTTTAAAAACTTCCAAAAAAAAAAAAGTTTGAGGGAGGACATTTGATCTTAATGTTATTCTATAATTTTAAAATTGTGATAGCCTAATTATCTTTTAGAATGCGTTTTAATTAACCAACATCCAAATCATTTACATAATGTTGTGTTTTTGAAAAACAATTTAGTAAAATCTTTTCGCATTATAATTGTGTCATGTCTTTAAATAATATATACAATTTTTCTTTTTTGACGTACCTAACGTTTTTGTTTATAATAGTTCTGTATCACTCCGGTTAATATATTGTTAATTTACTATATTTTTTTTTGACGATTTATTTTTTAATTATGATTCAACATTTTGTCTATGATCATGAAAAATAGAATCTAGTGCCAAACTTCGCTTTAGACTAGCGATAATTTTTTTATTGATTCCACGACTTGCATATACTAAGAGCGATCAGAACTCGCATGTATTATTGACTGAAGTGAGATTTTTAAAGCCTGATGAACTTGAATATTTTAAGAAAGAGAATCTGATACCCTGCCAAACTGTCTTCATTCAACAAATAGACTGATTCTTAAAAGCATTTAGTATTTTAGTTAGCGTTATCGGTGTTTGATTTCGTGCCCTGTTTTGTTTTTCGTGTTTGGTAGTAGTACTACTTTTCTAGGATGGCAACCGGGCAGCCATAGGATAGAGCTATATTGATCCTTCATTAGTATAGTATGCGAATATCAAAGTGTATTTAATAATACTAGAAACTTATAAAATTGGACTTTTGACCATAGTCGACGTTCTTATCTAGTGTCTTTTTAAAGGTTGCGGTGTCTGCACGTAGACAACTACTAACGTAAAAAACCTTGTCCACACATGGAAAATTAACGTAGAATTATTGTGCATATCTGCATGGACCGGGGGTTAAAAACCAAACTTCCAGAAAAGTAAATGAGTATTAAATGAATGCAGTATAAAAGGTTTTGAGACGATTAAACCCTTAAATATCATTTATATATTGATTAAATTTTGTTTTCCGGTTCAAACGGTCTAAACACATCTTGTAATCTATTAATTTTCAAAAATATAATTTTTACAATTAATTATTGAGAAAAAAGATATATCTTGTTTTGCATCAATTCAATATATTATAATAAATTTATTATATTCGAAGTTTATCAATTCTTTTTATTAATCAATATAAAGTAATTATACGCCGTACGATCTATGTCTAGTTTGTAATTATGAAAACTATATTAGAAATATATTTGTTTCGTTTTTCTTACGTATTTATAAAAATTATAAATTATATGTCAGGTCTTGATTAAAGATGATTTTTGTAGTTCAGCCAAATATTTTAAATTAAAAAATTGAATCTACCGAGAATTTAAGGATTGTTGCAGCCGAGTTACTACGTGGTTGTATGTTTAGCTAAATATTTAGGTGCAAATGCGTCTCTTGGAACCTAATGATTAACTTAATCAAAGCTAAGTTTTATGTTACTGTTGAAAGCAAAAGGTAGGTCATTACCTTCTCAAACCTAGGTGCATGAACATATAGCTGAAGGATTTTATATATACCTAAATGTTTACAAAAGAAACTAATTCACTAATGTGTAGAAGAATCTGATATTGATGGATTAATCTCAACCGCTGATCAGATAACTATTAGTTTGAAACGTCCTTAAAAATTGAGCAGAATAGTACACTAGTGCAACTATATCCGTCAGAATGGTGTGTCATTACCTGATGTGGTGTACGATCGTATGAATACAAGTGCTACAACACCTTTTTTATTTTCCTAATTAAAGGAACAAACTATAGGTTGCTTTGCGAGCTTCAGGTATAAGTCACGTATCATTGGTTATATATACAGTAGAAAAAAAGTATGAAGTTGTTGCTAGAGCGGTGTGAATTAAGACTTATATTGCTCCACATGTACCTAATTTCTTCAACTTTGTCTGATCTTTCTTGACATATGTAACACATGTACGAACAATCAAAATATTAAAAAGGTTTTTTTGTACAAAAAAATAGATTGTGAACCTCTTTCGGAGAGATGTGATATAAATGTTTGTGACAAATGTATATTTAATTGTATCAGGGTTTTAATTTATTTTACTATAAAATATATAAGTATATATAACATCAACGAAAAATATAATTAATGTATTGTATTTAATTTATCCATTTTGTAACTTTTGTATTCATGAATTGACATTATTTGTATAAATATTTTACCATTTCTTAATTTGAGAAATTTAATATATCTTCTGAACGAAGGTAATTGGGATGGTTGCGTTTGTATAAACCCTTTAAACGTCTATGGTTACTGGAAATAAATTGAAATAAGAACCAGAATAGTATGAAAGCATTTTTTTTGGTCAAGCTCAAACCTCTCATTACCTCTATGAATTAGTCTCAAGTCTTTGTAAAAGAAATTCAACACAGATGTTAAATTATACTTAACATTCTTATGGCCTAAACTTTAGTGCAACTAAATTACCATTCCTACTTACTTATATTGTGTTTTGGAGAGTTTTGTAATGTAAGTCTCTTTAGTGGTTAATGTTGAATTATTTGTCCATATTATTATTAACTTTACCGTTGACAATAAATTAACAATATGATCATAATTGGAAAAATATGAAATATGTACTTAACATTAAAATTAAAAGTATTTATATCCTGAGAAAAATGTTGTGATATGTTTAAAACATCTTCTAATATATCGTCAAATTTACAATCTTGGACCTTTTCCTCTTTACTTCATTTACTTAAATTTCAGAGTAAAATAAAAGAATTTTCCAATATTACAGTCTTACAAATGTTATGGCATTAAAATAAATGAAAATATTATAATTCTATTTTATCTAAATTATTTGGAATACGGTTACCTAAAGGTATAATTAAAACTAAAATTTAAGCATACAATATTTAATCTTAATCTTCACATAAATAACATAAATTTCTGATCTTTTACAAGTTCTAAGTTTTAATATGCATTCCTTTGAACTCATTCGTTATAATTAACACTTTTGTACTAATTTATCACATATTTTTGCAATGTTCATGCTAATTCATGAAACATTTTGCATTGTTCGTGCTAATTCATCACATATATTCCTTATATTCATGTTAATTTATCGCGTATTTTCATACTAGTTATGCCTTTTTAATACAAATGTTCTCACATTTTTGTGAGAGCAGATTGCAGGCTGTGGTTTAGGAAAAATAATAATAAATCTCCTATGTTATTTTACATATACAAGATATACAATGTTTAAAAAAAATTAGTGAAGAATATGTAAAAGGACGAAAAACTAAAAAAATGAAATTGTCTTTTTCAATTAAGAGTGTATCATTTAACGTCACTCTTTGGTTATTGGAAACTAATTGTTATAGCCGGAAAACACAACTATTGACCAACCAATCACTTCGTAGTTTCATCCGTAAACTGCCAAAATAAAATCAAATAAAGAGGAGTTGGTTCATAAGTTATCATTAAATGGTTCACGTACTAAGAATATATATGCGGGTTTGAAGATCTATAACCCGAGAAATATATAAAAAATGAGTAAGATCTACAATATTCGGTAAACATATCTTTTATTGAAAATGCTGGCGAGTCACACATGTAATAGTTCTTATGTAAAATAAAAGAGAACAATTACTTATAATGGTATTACACAACAACAAAATTAGATATAATCATATAATTATTATTCGTGCATCATGCAAATATTGAGTTGTTGTGCATATTTCCACGAGTAATTATTTATGGATTATACTTATGAGACAACAAGGTACAAGATTATATTAGTAAAAGATATAAGTGCAACTTCAACAAAACTTACAGTTTGTGTTGGTTTTATTTTTTGAGTTCGGAAAATCAAGAGAACTACACGTGACATTTGAATGTTCTAAATAATATGATGAATGATAATTTTTTCTTTACAGAGTGTTGTTTTGACCGATCGCAAACTACACTTGACCTGTAAAGATAAACAATTATTTTGGACATACAAGTTTTGAAAGAAAACCATTTTTATCGATTGCACAATTACAGTCATTAAACATATATAATATAGTATATTACAAAAAAAATCAAAACATATACAAAACTATAAAATAAAATATCAAAACAAACCAAATAATAGATAAGAAACACAACAATGTTTTCACAATATATGCTACAAACTAGGTGTTGCTGGCACATGTTATGCAAAATCGACTCTTCTTGCGTGCGCGGAGTTGTGCTAAAATGGCCTTAATGTTCATACAATCTCGTCTGACAAAATTTGTCTTGTTTGTTTTACCCGTGCGAACCTAGACAAAAAACATAGGTTGCATAAATTCATAAGCCTAAAATATATATCAAATTATGCCTAAATTTATAAAACAAATCTAAAAATAAACCAAAAAACATATAGCAGATACTTGAGAACACTTGACAATCAAAAAGTTAAACAGACAAAAATTTAGAATTTTGTTTTTTTATGACTTCAAACTCACATAACTATATAATAAAATATTAAAAATCTATAAAAAATTATACTACAATAACATCAATCGATTATTTAATTCTTTAATGTAGTTATATGTAGATATGTCTAACGAGGCACCCCATCCCATTTCATAATATGGTAAGGTCCATTTTTTCTCGTCCATGTCTGTTGCATCCCATTCCAAAGAGATAAAATAGTAAATAGGCTAATATCATGATGACAAGTCTCGTCCCGCAGATTCCCGTTTAAACATCAAACATGGATTTGCATGTTCCTAGCGGGTGTCTAATTGAACGCCAAATGGGTACCCGTCAAGATGTGACAGATATCAATTTTATTTTATTTATGATAATACACATCATTCATGAATATATGAACATTCATTCAATTTTGTTTTTTATAATTTATTATATATTTTAATATGTTTTTTATTTAAAAAATGTATATATTAAGAGTATATTTTATTTTTTGATGAAAAGTTTAGATATTTAAATTCAGTTTATATATTTTTCGCTTTACATTACTAGATTTTTGAAGTTGTTTGAACTGTATTTTTAGTTGAATGAGAGAAAACTAAAATATTTATCATACAATTAAATACTTGAAACAAGGAAAGATAACTAAATACATAAATAAAAGTAAATTCTTACAAGTTTTGATAACTATACAAAAACATAGAAAATATTAAGTCTTCGTATATCATTTTCAATATGATCCATATTAGACATTTCTGTAAGAGAAACTTGTGGTGGAGGTGTTGGTAGATGAGAACCTTATATATCCAAAAAACAGTCCATTATAAATCTGAGTAATTTTCAGCCGCTCATTCATCTCATGTTGAAAGAGTTTAGACGCAACTTGAATAAATCATATATGCTTTGAAACAATTATTGTTACAACTTTAACTAATTATAGTTATGATAAAATTGACCATGTTTATTAATCAATCGACACTACTTTTCATATATGGCGTCCAACATCTGACGATCGGTCAATCTTGTACGAGGTTCCGGTGCTGGCTATCCAACTGCATTGTAACCATTTTATGCCTACACGGTAGCCACCCTTAAGGAAGAAGAGGTTGTCATCAATTATTGAACGCGCATATTTTATTCGTAGATACCACAAAATATTCAAACATATCCCACCGTGACTAGATGTCTCTACCATAATTATATATCTCATAAGTTTTTTTTTGAAAAAACTATCATATTATAAAATTATACATACTCGTAACTCCGCATATGTGGTAACGTTTACCCTTTTTTTTCTTCATAAAATGAAACATCATCATTCCATAAGGTAGCGATTTTATATTACGTGAATACTCTAATGTATAATCATCAAAACGAGTAGACTTAGTTTTTTCCCCAACGATATGGCATCGATTCCAAATGTTTGAAGATTTATCATGCATGCATCTTTATTATAAACTGTAGTTAAACAATCACTAACCAACTTAAATGCCAATTTCTTAGTCCTTTTAAGTTCAGTTTAACTAGCGGCATGTCTAATCCTACGTTTCTTATCAACTGGATATGGTATGTCATTATCTAATAGTTAAATGAATCTTCTAATTCCAAAGGACAACTCTCAAACCACTTACGACTATGATAGTTTAATGTCAAAAATTGTACTCAAAGTCATGCATAGGCATACTTTTTCACTAAATCTAATAACATTGAATGTTTTATCATTCTCTTGTTCACGTTGTAGTGGAACCAGTTCTTCTTGTAATCCGATTAAACTTCTTGAACTTATTCTTTTTTGGAGTAATTTTTTACCTTGATCACGAGTAATCCAAGATCAAATCTTACAAACTTATGAGTAAATAGCTATTAAAAAGGTTTTTTATTATAAATATATGAATTTTGATCTAATTTGGGATGCGAAATGAAATAGGGAATGATTCCATATATAAAAAAGAAAAAATGGCTAGAGAATGATAAAAACAATTCTAGCAGTCGGCAAAATGGGTACATGTGTGACGTAACAGGTACCTATATTGTGTAACGACTATAAAAAAGTTTAGTTTTTTTAGTCATTACCTCAGACGGGTATCCGAAAAACGTAACAAGTACTCGTCAAACGACTATAAAATCGGTAGTATTTTTCTAGCTGTTATCTAATTGGGTAAACCTTACATTAGACAAGTACCCGTCCGACTAACGACTAGACAAAACTAGCTTTTTCCTAGCTGCTAAATAAAATGGGTACCCATTAACCCTTCTAGTGTAACAAATAAAATGATTAGTTTTTTCAACCTATTAGCTATATGAGTACCCGAATAATGTAATGGGTACCCTACTGGTTCTAAGAGGGTTCCCATCATGCTTATTAGGTGTCCGTTTGAGTTTTAGTAAACCGTATTCCATTTTACCTCCAAAATGGCACATAGGGGTATCAATTTGTGATATTCGGTAACTGTCTGTCCCAGACGGGTACCTGTTATATCAGGCGAGTATCCTTTTTATTGAAACTAGTTGTTAAGTTTTTAAAAGAATAGTCATTGCCCTAGCTAGATATATGTTACATCTTGTGGGTAATCGTTTTGCCAATAACTAGAAAAAATCTAGATTTTTTTATTCTTATAACATCATTACCTCCCTCATTCCTCATCTCATATTTAATTAAGGTTCATATAGTTTCAATAACAACCTTTCTCACTCACATATTTGTGAAGTTTGGTGGTGGATTATTAGTGATCAATGAGTTAAACACTTGCACTCATCTATTTTTCTCTCACTTTTGTTTGATAAATTTTATACTTTATTCATTCTTTTAGTTTTGTTGTTATTTGATATTACTAGTTCTTTAGGCATAAAAAAATCATTATACTACTTCTCAAAAGTCAATAGGAAATATTAAAAATGTTTATACTAGTGACCAACCTAGATCTTCCCACTATAGACCTAAATAATAATTTTATTATTGAGGAAAATAAATAGAAGAATGTTAATTTAGGTAGAATAGTCAACAAAGTCTCATCCTTGAAATACAATTATCCTAGGTAATGCTACAACTACCATTAGTCCAAATCATAGGAAGAAAACATCTTAGTTATGATAACGCTTTATTAATCTTATATAAATAATAAAATCTAAGTGTAAACATTATGAGAAACTTCTTTCCTATAAGCTGAGAGCAACTAATAGCGAAACTAACGATATATGACGATATTTAGTAAATTAACACCAAATTATAGGTAAATCCAAAGTTAAAGACGAAGAAAGGGTCCAAAAGCCTATAGATCCGAAAAAATGGGATTTTGCTTTTAATTTTATAAGATTCAATATAGGCTTAAAATGATGAAATTTACCATTGGTAGTGTACTACATTTATTTTTACCGAAGTATGATGATATAAGAAATATATTAGTGAAATGGTCAACCCAAGAGTCAATCGCATCCCACAAATCTCTATGAGCACATTAACATTTCAATATACTACGTACTTTCCATATAAAGTTTGTTTTACTAGTAATATGGAAACTATATACTTTGCATATAAAGTTTGTTTGATTAGTAATATAACAATATTTCTTGAGTTTGATATTTTTTGTGTTGCTTTATTACATTGGATTGAAAGTGACTCGACACTTCAAAGAAATATTATATATTTTTGTTTTATTGCCAAACATGATGTTGTTCAAATTTCGAAAGGTCTTTTTCAATGTATGTATGATTTTAATACTAAGGATAATTATGGTGTGTATTTAGATGTAAGTAGGCATAAATATGTGTGTAGAAAAATGGTGCCCATGGTGGATTTTTTAAAAAGTATTTTATCCCATCTCACACACTTATGCTATTGGGTGTATTTTATATTCTTCTCTCAAAATGAATTTATTTCATCATTTGTTGAGCATTTTTATGTTATTATCACACTTAAAGATGCTTATGGTATCAAGAAATATTGTGATGATATTGCAACTACTCAAATTTTTAATGAACTCACCATATATTTGCAAACTCCATTAAATTTAAGTAAGTATAATAAAGTTAACTGTTTGATGTCTTATGTGGTGGAAGTCCAAGACACTACTTTTTCTTATTCTTTCTATGGTTCTTTCTATACTTATGTCTACAGTGGTAAATGAATCTGTATTTAGTATGACCAAACTAGAATACACGGCTAGACGATCAAAACTAACTAGCCCAATAATTGAAGTATGTGTTGCAATCAAGGTCTGGACTGCGGCAAACATATGATGCAAACAAAGAATATACTATGAAATAACATCAAAAGGACATGTTCGATAAACTAAGTGATATTGAAGAAGATGTTATGTATGTAGCTAGTTACGATGAAGATTTATGGTATGAATCAGATGATGAAATCCGAGAAGAAGATACACATTTATTAATGAATTTTTAAGAGGGTAGTTCAAATTATGAACATTTGTACAACTGATGGCCCGCGAGAATATAAATTGTGAACGACTTAACTCAATCTTTATGTCCTTCAATCTCATACGGTGACAAACTTATACTATAATTATAATAAATACCAACACATTCCAACTATACCATAAGTATACTGCTTATCCCATTATCAAACTATAACGCACTTTTCATATATAATAAGTATATTACTTATACTATAATCAAACCATAAGAATTCACATATATGATAAGTATACTATTTATGCTATAAACAAACTATAACAACATTTATCACATACCAACATTTATCACATACGCTCGATAAATATACTACTTATATTATAATCACACATTATACGAAGCACAAGCACAATAATTATTTTTAAAAAAATTACAAACTCGGTTGTTAAAATTCCTCCACATTATAAAAATTCAGAATATAAATTATTTTTAGTTTCAAATTGAATAAAAATAATAATATTACATTTATCATAGATAGCATATACATATGATGTTCTATTACAATGATTTAACAAAAACTCGAAATACTTTGCATTTTTGGAGCAAGTCTGTATCGATACGACATACTTCTGTTGTCTATAAATTTATAGTGTTTTTTCCCTTTTCAAAATCATACCCATACCCATATTATCCTGTCAGATCTGCAGGATTTTTTCAATGGCCAATACCTTTAAATACTTTTAGTTGGGTTTTTATAATGATGTTTAAAAATAAGTTTTAGAGAATTTTTTATTCTAAAATAAGAATATTGGGTTTTTTTTTAAAATCTTTAGTAAAAACGTATTTTATAATTTTCTTTAAAAATGATAATATATAATGTGTTTCCATTGAAACACTAAAACAAATAGGAATTCTAATCAATTTTATCCTAAAGCAAAATTAGTGTGACCTATAAACAAGTCCTTATAGGAGAAATGATGCATTTTGAAAAACTAAAGAAATCAATTGAACTTGTGATTCCCCCACACAACCTGAACAAATTACATAGAAAAAAGAAACCAAAAAGTTGGCGGTTCCCACTAAAGCCCGGTGTTTCTTCTTTGGTAGGAGGAATTCGGCCAAATACTATTCTAAACTCGAACCCTTGTATAATACAATATTTTACTAGACTCAAGATTCCAATGAAATACTATAAAACCCATATATATACAACCTTCTTCACCACCACTCATCACATATCAACCTTTCTTCGGTTTAGCAAACCAATTTTTATCTCCAAGATATAAAATTTCCATTCACCCTCTCTAGAATCAATGGATAAGAGCAAGAAATGCTATCTTGAAAGGGTTAGTGCCAAAATCTTCCATAAAAAGGCTTTCAGGTCTACTAAGCCATCACCACCATATTGTTCTCTTGAGAAGAATAGCCAAGAATTCAAACTTATTTCTTCACGAGCTAAAGCAACAAGCAACATTAACAATATGAAAGAAGAAGATATGACAGCAGACATGCTTATGGAAGATAGATTCACAGATTATATAGAGAAAGCGAAAATGAGGATTAGGACTACGCCCTCAATGTCGTACGCTGCAGGTACTAACGACAATGACCGGAGTTTGTCGTACGCTGGTAACAACAATGACAGGAGTTTCCCGTCCGCAACAAAAAATCAACCTACCAGTGATGATCTTTTCACTGACTACATTGCACGCACAAAAGTAAAGATCAGAGCGACTTAGGCTACGGATGGAACTGGAAGCAGGTTGAAGGATTCGTTTGAGTAGAAAGCTTGATTTTAGACCTGACATGAACTAATAATGTACTCCTATACTGTTTTGGATCAAGGGTGTAATGATTAACGAATAAGACTGTATCTTAATAATATGTTTTCTTTATGTTAGTTAATATTGCCTGGGTTATTATTACTTTTTTTTTTTCCTGAAAGATTCATCGACTCCACAAACTCGACTACCTTTTCCGCATTATTTATTTACATCCGTTCGGTTTCTATTACTTTGGATAATAAACTAGAGTCACGGATGTTTTGCATAATCCAATCATTCTACTGGCATGCTTTGTATTTCAACACTCCTGTGTTAGTTTTGGATGTTTGCTAAAAAAGTAAAGAGAGAAACGGATTTATTAGGAGAAATAATAAACACATAATTTTATTTATTTTTTAAAAATGAATTTTATTGATATGTATATTTTTAATGAGAATGTTAAAAGGTAATATTTCCAGCACCAATTTTTTTTGTCATTTAAGCACTTCAAGTTTTAGTATTAGCTATTTAATATCTATTTTATCTATTTAATTTAATTTATTTTATTTCTCGATAATATTTTAAATACTCATTTTTTATTATTATAAAACACCTAATTATTTTTTTAGTAAAGTTTTTTTAACAGATCTATATCATTCATTTCAAAGCTTAGAAAAAAAAATCTGAAAGTACTATCAATTTTATTTTTCAAGAAGAATAATATTAATCCATTGATGATATTATTTTCTTTTTTACCAAAAAACATGCGAGACATGACATAAAAAAACATACGAGACCATGCATAAAAATACATTTGAGACCAAATATAATTAATTATGCGAGATAATACATAATAAAGTTAAGAAAACAAAGACTATTATATCATGCGCGACCAAACATAATAGATCATGCGAGACCATGCATTGTTTTTTTTAAGACCAACAAAACTGGATTCATTATATTTTTATACTTTTTTTCACCAGACCCAATAATCATGGTCTCGCATCTTTATCATCAAGTAGTAGATATCTCGCATCTTTTTGCTTAATTATGCTTAGTCTCTCATTTGTCCACTCTCATCATGTCTGGTCTCACATAATTCAATAATGTATGGTCTCTCAACTTTATCATGTCTAATCTAGCATCATTTAATAATTTATGATATATTAAATTTTTTATGTCTGCTCTCGCATGATTTAGTAATGATTAGTATCTCAACTTTATCATACATGGTCTTGCATGATTTAATAATTATGATCTCTCAACTTTATGATGACTGATCTCATGATTTAGTAATGTCTGGTCTCGCATTATTTACTAATTCACGGTCTCTCAAATTTATCATCCATGGTCTAGAAGAATTTAATAATGCAGGATCTCTCAACTTTATCATGCTTGGTCTCACATGATTCAATATTGATTGGTCTCTTAATTTTATTATCTCTGGTCTCGCATAATTTATTATGCTTGAACTCACATATTTGTTATGTATGGTCTAACATGTTTATGACTCGTCTTACATGTTTTTATGCCTCATCTAGTATGTTTTCAGACAAAAAAAATACAAAAAAAATAATCAATGGATATAGTTTATTTGTTTTTAAAAAACAAACATGATTTTACTTTCAAATTTTTTCTTGAGCTACGGTTTGAAATATACAGACTTTAAAGAAAATAAAAAATAAAAAATAACAAAGATCAGATATTGTTTAAAAAAATAAAAGAGGATTACTTCTTTACTTTGGTCCATGTTTCCATTGGTAGTTTACCAATTTTTGGTAATAAGAACCTTGACTAGATATTTATGGGTAGTTTATCTTATTTCTAATAATAATAATAATGTATATGGTTGAAGCGCGTGTGTCCGTGGTTTTACTAATATGATATTATTTTTTTGGGTCTGAATGTCCGTGGTTTTATTTTTGGATGATTTTCAAAAGATTTTATACTATTTGATATATTTTTTACTCATATATAATTGATTATTTCCATGCATAATCAAAGCGGGACTACGTTGGTCGCATTTTAAAAATCCTTATTTCGAACAAAGTATCATTTTAACATTCTTTGAATTGGACTTCATCCGCTCAGTCTAATCTGGTTGTTCGAAAGTTCACCACTTGAACCATAAAGCTAAACTATAGATTTATTTGCTCATTCTAACCAGACATTCTTTTTGGTCGCATCAAACAAATCATCATTTCGAACATAGTACCACTCTAACCTCCTCTCAGTTGACTTTTATCGGTTTACTATAATCAGGTTGTGCACCACTTGAGCCATATAGAGCTCTACAACGGATCTAACTGCTCACTATAACCATACCATATTTTCTAAGTTGTAGAGCTTTATAATTGATTTATTTTTATCTTGAGCATGACTGGTCTATCATGCTCAACACTTGACAGTTTCACCCACACGGTATTCCGCTTCCACGTGTAAGTATTAACCAACCCGATCTCCACAGGTAGTATGTCATTGTTCTGTTTGGGGCCGAAGGCCCCGCGATTTTGCTTTTGGTTCACTTCTAAAATTCTTCATACGAGTTGAGATATGTTCTCATGTCTAACTGATATGGGACTACTTTGTTCATACCTAACAAAGAAAAGTCTCATACTAGTAGAGATATGTCCGCTCATATTTTCAACAATATAGTTGGAGGAGCATATTTCCAATAATTTGTTAGGTGTGATCAAAATCCCATATCGGTTAGACATATGAATGATCAATGGAGGCTAAAAACAAGACTAGTCCCTTACATTTGCTATTTATCTTAATATGTTTCCCCACTCACTTGTGTAACAAACCAGTCCCTCATGTTTCTACATTGTTTCAAATATAGTCCTTCATGGTATCATCCAAATTTTCTACGTAATAATAATCTTGGATTTGCCGTGTCGGTATTCATATAAACGTAATGGGAATGCTTTAATTATTTAAATTTATACAATTTACCACATATTATTTACCTAAACTATTTAAGGGAACCTATTTACCCAACCCATTCCATTAATTTTAAATTAAAATCTGACTCAATCCGAGTCATTAAACTTAAAAAATACCCTGACTTATTAACCTAATAACTATCTTATACACACTAATTTAAACCAAACCGGAATCGATTAAAACTAAGCTCCATAAGCAATTTGATATCTCTCCAAAGGTGCAACATTAACCCCTTTTTTTTTTTGCCTACCAATCTTTATGTTTAATTGGGAACTATTTTCCCAATTGCAGTCAAGAAAGAGAAGATATACCGCTTAAACACATATATAATCATGTAAATTTCTAAGTACAGTCAAATGGCCGATTAATATATAAATTATGCATATAGAATTATAATTAAACTATAAACTGATATCACCGAAGGTACTTAGACACTCTTGTTAGTAAAACACATAAAATTTAGGTTCTTGTGTTCGATTGGGATCTAGTAATCTGAAAATTAAAATTAAAGACAGAAAGTTCAAATCAAGATAATAAACTGGCATGAGTTATAAAATAATTAAATAAAGCAATATCGCAAGTTCTTGTAATTTATAGTTCTTGTCAATTTATATATCTAACTGTAAAATCGAAAAACTACTTCCGCTTCAATCAATTAAAATTTTTTTGTTCCGAAAGAGGTAGCCGAGTTTGTGGAGTAGATGAGTTCGTGATCAAAATGTCATGTGTTCAATTCTATCTACAACGTTCGATTCTTTTACAAATGGTTTTTTGGTTTGAACCTGTCACCATGTGTAGTTTATCTTCGAGCGTTAGTTTGCAGGCTATTGCATCAGACTGAGGGTTTACCCTATGCACACTCGTTAAATAGCGGTTGCGAGTTTTCTCCGAAAATAAAAATAAAAATGATAAACCAATAACAAATGAATTTGCAATTATAAAAAGCCTAACTCAAAATACTCGAAAGAGAAGAGCTTAAGCTATTATCGTGGTACCAATTGCCTTAAAAAGTCCCCATAAGTATCTTCACCAGGTACTTCTTATTTCGTGTTTCAGATAATTATATGTGACTTCCTTTGCCTGCTCGATTTCAAAAATACTTGATTTCTTGGGGATGTTCTAAAACCATATCCGCAAATAATAAGTAAAAGGAAAAGTTGGGGTTTCAAAAGAAACTGAACCACTAGTTAAATACTCGATGTATAATGAGAACAATGAACTTAATCAAATAAATTTTCAGATTTAGTTTAAGGTAATCGATTCGAGTTTGGTTTAAATTTGATGAGTTCGGAAACTTCAAACACAACCCACTGCATAATCCGGACAAGGGTAATTCAGACAATGACACGCCACTATAAAATCCGGACACGACAAAAGTAAAACACCTTTTGACTAAGTTATTTGCTAATCTACTTAAAAGACTAATGGATCCTTAAACTAGACTCGGTTTCATAACTTGACCCATAAGCCCATGGGTCATTAATTAAGAGTATAAATACCCCAACCACTCTCATTAATGAGGGTGATTAACATTTAATACAAGCAGGCTGCTTAATTATCTCACTACTCTCCACACTAAACACTAAACACTTTAAGCTTCCCAAAACACTTTACCAAACTACCCCCTGCCTAAAATAAACCAAACCAAATTGGCGACCACAGTGGGAGCACGAGGGTGCTTGAATTTTGCATTCAAAACCATTAGAAAAAACCAGTTCGGATGAATCTGAACGAGCAGGGAACCCCACCACTTATGGTGGAATTGGTAGGGGAAAACAATGAATACACCATTGAGAGCAGAAATAAAGGCGTGAAGGGCCTTAAAACAAGAAGAAAATGGTATAAGGGAGAAGTCAGAGGCATCAGCTATTCATCACACTGACAACCTTAGGGAGAATGATCCATCATAAAGACTTATGTGAGTTCGAAAACGACTCATGTTAGCTCTAAGAAGACACATCGGTCTAAGCCCGTTAAAAATTCAGATTCTAAATCCTCCAACAGCTCTTCGAACGAGGCTGAGCTTGAAGACTCTTTGTCATCGAGTAGTGATGAAGGGAGGTCCATAAAAAAATGAAACTAATTAAAAAAATATTCAAGAAAGAGGGATAGGCATCTGGGCAAAGGGTTATCCCACAATCATAGGCATGCTGATCAGTTGCTGATGGATCCTTTTACTTTTCAGACCGAACCATGTATTTTTGCAATACCTAATGTAGACACAGTCTTTAGTCGTAATAAGAACTGGAGACAGTCACCCCTGTCTGCCAAGATACTGTCCGGACCCAAAAGGTTTGACAACTCCAAGATGGAGAAGTATGATGGAAGTAAAGATCCGGACAACCATCTGGAGCCGTTTAAGAACTTCATGATGAATTTTGATGATGATGACAAACTTTTGTGCAGAGCCTTCTCCCAAACTTTTACGGGAAGTGCTCTTAAGTGGTATAATAGCTTACCCCATGGGTTTGATACATTATAGGTTGCCTTCCGAAAGCAGTTTGTTGGAAGTAATGAGGTGAAAGGAAAATGAGATACCATTATCCATTGTGCCCAAGAACCAAACAAGTCCTTAAAGGACTACATAAGTCGGTTTGTGAATACAAAGAACGGATTAGCAGATTACTTCGGACAGGTGGAAATTGCTTCTCTGAGACAAGGGTTAACCACTGGGAATTTAGCTGATTCGGTGACCAGGAAGAAAGCCACATGGTGTGGCTTATTGAATCGGGTGAGAAAACAAATTAATATAGAAGAAACCAAGAAAACCAGGGTTCAACATCAAGTGAGGTCCACCACAACAACTCAAAACCACTCCGAATATAAGGCTAAAGAGATCGGATAAGAGTCCAACAGGGCTAAAAAAACTCATTCCAATCAGAATCAGTCTCAGAGCCATCAGTCAAGAAATAAAAGAGGTCCTTGGGTTCAACCAGAGTGGTTTGCAGAGTTGAAAGAGAATGTAGCCATAATATATGACAAGACCAATGAGGAAGTCCATTTTTGGAAACCACCAGCACTACAGTTCCTAGAGAGAGAGTCGAAATACTTGTTTTTGCCAATATCATAATGATATTGGCCATAACACTCAAGACTGCATAGCCTTGAAACAAGAAGTGCATAATCTTATTAGAAGAGGCAAGATGAGAGCTTATGCTAAAAGAAGAAGTGGAAACAGGCCTGGTAATGCTCCTCATACAGGCCCTACAAATAATGTGGGAACATCTACTCAAGAAGGGGAAATAGTGATCCTTGAAAGATTTGATGTTGATTCTGAGTATCTGGATCCTGATCCAACTCAGAATAAATAGGGGTCATAACAGAGCAGACCAAGACGGTGTCTGGACTGATCAGTTTCTTTGAGTCACTCACCATCTTTGGAGGAGATACTATGACAGCGCCCACTCCTTCATCAAGAAAAAGGCATGTACATAGTCTGGCTACTCAGTTGGAAGGGGGAATGTCTTGTCAGCAATGCCAAACCCTTTTTCCATTTATAGTTTTTGATGAGGATGATTTGAGAAATATTGATGGGCCTTATGAGGATGTTGTGGTGATAGAAACATCTATTGGGGTCAATGATATCCACCGAATTTTGATAGAAACGGGAAGTTCAGCAAACATCCTCTTCTTGAGCTCCTACAAGTAGATGAAGAATCCGACCGTTATTCAACGTTCAAACAGAACCATTGTGGGCTTCACAGAGAGCTCTACGAATGTAATTGAGGAGTATGAGGAAGAGGTGCTGTTGGGTATGGGGCCCTTTAAAAAGTTGGTTAGGGTGTTATTTGTTGTAGTAGATTGCCCCACATGCTACAATGTAATCTTTGGGAGGTTATGGCTCTCTAGAATACATGTTGTGGCCTCAACAGTCCACTAGTGTTTGAAGTATGCAGTTCAAGGGCAAGTAGGTATTCTCCGAAGTAGTCAGAAGATAGTTAAGGAATGTTATACCACTGCTCTTGCTCCAAGAACTTTGGGAGCAGTTCGAATCAATGAAGATTAGCAGTTACTAGAGCCTTCTGAGGGAGAGGGTGAGATTGATGACCCTAGAGAGGCTCCTAGTGTCTTAATACCAGTTGAAGAGATTTAAACCCACTCCCTTGCAGAGGGTAGAAGTATCAAGATTGGCTCTAAGATGGCGCCAGAGTTGAAAAAAAAATTGTTGTCCTTTTTATTGAATAATCAGCATGCCTTGGCTTGGTGCAATTGTGATATAACCGGAGTATCTGCAAGCGTTATTTCACACAAGTTGTCAATCTGGAGTGATGTTGCACCTGTTATACAGAGAAGGAGAGCTTTCTCTAAGGAGAAAGCTGATGTAATAGTCCAAGAAGTTGATCGGCTTACCAAGATGGGACACATAAAGGAATCTCAGTATCCTTTATAGTCTGCCAATCCGGTGTTGGTCAAGAAAAATAATGGGAAATGGTGTATGTGTATTGATTTTACTGACCTCAATAGAGCTTGCCCGAAAGCTCTTTATCCACTCCTCCCGGATAGATCAGTTGGTGGACTCAACGCCTGGGAACAAGTTGTTATCCTTTATGGATGCTTTCTATGGGTACAAACAGATACATATGGATCTGAAGGACCAAGATCATACTACCTTCATAACAGATAGAGGTCTTCATTGCTACAAGGTGATGCCTTTTGGGTTAAAAAATGTTGGGACTACTTATCAGAGGTTGGTGAACAAAACATTCGCTAGTCAGATTGGCAAAAATATAGAGGTATACATAGATTACATGATGGTTAAAAGCTTGGAGGAGGATTTCCACATATTTTACCTTCAAGAAACATTTGCTAATCTGACAGTTGTGAATTTGAAACTGAATCCAGAAAAATGGGTCTTTGGGGTTCGATCCAGAATTTTTTTGGGTTATGTGATAAGTAAGAAAAAGATACAGCCCGATCCGAATCAGCTTAATGCTCTATTAGAAATGGATCCTCCTCGGAATGTTAAAGAAGTCCAGAGACTCACCAGGAGGTTAGCTGCCTTGAATCGTTTTATTTCAAGGTCTTTGGAAAAGTGTGCTCCATTTTTCCAAACCTTGTAGAATGCTAAAGATTTTAATTGGTCTCCACAGTGCAGCCAAGCTTTTGTTGAAATAAAGAAACACTTATCCTCACCAAAGACTCTTTCTAAGCCCATTCAAGGAGAAATACTCTATGTATACTTGGTTGTGTCAGAATATGCCATAAATGCAGTATTGGTAAGAGAAGTGGACAGCTACCTCGTCCGGTGTACTACATCAGCAAAAGTTTAATAGTTGTTGAGAAGAGGTACTTGGAGCTTGAAAAGTTGGCACTAACCTTAGTAATTGTAGCAAGAAAGATGAGTCCGTACTTTCAGTCTCATTCCATCATTGTCCGGACATCTGTCCCATTGAAGAATTTTCTTCAGAAGGCAGACATATAAAGCAGAATGACCAAGTGGTCAGTAGACTTGGGTGATTACGACATTGATTTCGCCCCACGAATGGCTATCAAGGCTCAATCAGTAGCTGATTTCTTGGTAGAATTCCATTGAGACAGAAACTCCAAACAAACTTCAGAAGAGAAAACTAAGAAAGAATAGGTAGTCCGAACTGATGGTGGTTCAAGAAAAATGGGGTGTGGAGCTGGAATTAGCCTAACCTCTCCATATGATGATAAGATGTACTAGGCTATATGCTTTGGTTCAGGAATTCTAACAATGAGTCTGAATATGAAGACGTTATAGCTGGTCTTAAATTAGCTTTCCTATGTGGGGCTAAGAGAGTTTTGTTGATGAGTGACTCTCAGCTTCTTATCCATCAAGATCAAGGTCAGTCTGACGCCAAGAAGGAGCAACTGATCAAATACTTACTCATCCTGAAAGAGGTGGCAGCCAATTTCAAAAATGGTTGCTATGAGCATATTCCTAGATCAGAGAATACACTGGCATATTCTTTGGAAACCATAGCATATTCTGAGTCTTACCTTTGGATTCGCATACAAGAATGTCCATCCATACAACCAAGTCAAAACAAGAAAGAGGAGGAAAGCTTGAGCATACAGGTGATTCAACCTGAAGATTGGAAGTTTTCCCTTCTTCAATATATTTCTGATGGGGTTTTGCCTCCGGATAAAGCTATGACGAGAAATATTAAACACATGGCTTGTGGTTTTTTTATCATAAGGGGAGTTCTCTATAAAAAAATATTTCAGTAAACCTCTCATGCGTTGTTTGGGGGTTGAAGAATCTCAAGTCGTTTTATCCGAACTACACGATGGAGAAGGATCAGCATATTGTGGGTACATGGCACTAACCCGGAGAGTGTTGTTGGCTGGGTACTATTGGCCATCCATAATGGCAGATGCTAAAGAAATGATAAATAAGTGTGATCCATGTCAAAGGCATGGCAATGAAATTCATGTGCCAGCAGTACCTATGAAGTCTATTTTTGAACTAGTACATTTTGTTTGTTGGGGATTGGATTTAGTTGGACCTCTGCCTATGGCGTCCGAGCGATCAAAACTGTTATAGTTGCTATTGATTACTTCTCAAAATGGATAGAGGCAGCTCCTTTGGCTGGGTACAAATCCTCCTCTCGAACAAAGTACCACTTAGCCTCCTCTCAATTGACTTTCATCCGCTCACACTAATCAGAGATTGCTCCATCTGAGCAATAGAGATTTTTACAGCGGATCTATCTACTTACTCGACCATCCTGCGCTTGTTCCTTAGCTCCACTATCCACTCCAATCAAGTACCACCGCTTGATGAGTCATGGACGCTCTAGCTCCACTATCCACTCCAATCAAGTACCACCGCTTGATGAGTCATGGACGCTCTAGCTCCACTATCCACTTCAATCAAGTACCACCGTTTGACGAGTCATGGACGCTCTAGCTCCACTATCCACTCCAATCAAGTACTACCACTTGATGAGTCATGGACGCTCCGAAATAGGATGTATATAGTAGATCATTCACCTTGAGCATGACTACTGGTTCATCATGTTCGACCTCCGAGAATATTACCACCATCGCGTTCCGTCTGGGCCTGACGCTCTGATACCACGTGTTGGGAATATGAGTGTTGTGATTGGGGGTCCGCATATTCCACCTTTGTATATAAGTAAGAACACAACTGATCTCAACACTAGTATGATATTGTCCGCTTTGGCACCCGAAGGCCCTCACGGTTTTGGATTTGGTCCACTACCAAAAGGCCTCATACTAGTTGAGGTATGTTCTTACTTATATACCGCTGATCCTTCCCATGTTTAACCGATGTGGGATGTGGGACTTTGGTCGCCACCCTAACAAATCCTCCTCTGTTACCAGTAGGGACGTTATTTTGCTATAAAATACTATGCAATTATCACAAAATGGCTCAAGCACAAAATATATACGAAGGAAAGATTTAAATAAAACATAGGATTTAACGTGGTTCGACAATTGTCTACGTCCACGGGCGCCGCCAGAGAAAGAGTTTCACTATGATAGAATAGGTTACAGATTTCAGATTGTGTTTTGTGTAGCCCTAGAAATCTATTTATAGGGAATTAATAGACTTACTAGACTATGGGACTAATGGGCTCATACCACAAGACTAACTCAAGTGATTAGACAATATCACTATCACAACACAAAACTGTACTGCCGAACACAGTACATTGTCAAGGCACAATTCGACTCATTCACAACAAATCTTCCCCTTGAGGCGAATATCATTTCTTCACTATCAACAAAGAATCTTCTCTTCTTCTTGATGAGTCCGGATTCTGTCACCACATTTTATGGAAACCGGACATGGTCAATTCAGACAATGTCCACCTTAGCGGACAGGGGTAGTTCGGACACCATCATCCATCGAACTATCCGAACAAAATTAAAGTACTTAAAACCTAATCACTTTTTGACTAAGCTGTCTGTTTCCTTACTTAGAACTAATGGGTCCTTAAACTCGACCCGAGTCCATTAAACACGACCCGAAAGCCCATGTGGCCCAAATATAAGGGTATAAATACCCAACCACCAAAGATATAAATGAGGGTAATAAAAATTAAATACAACCAGACAGCTTAATTCTCCCTCTACATTTTACCCAAACATTAAATACTCACAAAACTCCGTAAAACTCTAAACAAAAATTACAAACTTACCCTCAGACAAAAATAAACCACACCAAATTGGCGACCATAGTGGGAGGACGACGGTGCCTGAATCTAGCATTCAAAACCATCAGAAAAACCAGTCCGAATGAATCCGGACGCCCCGGAAGTACCACCAGCTTTGCTTGAAGTGGTGGGGGAAAATGATGAATATACCATCGAGGAGCGTGATAGATTAAAGGGTGAAATAGAAGCTCTGAGGGTAGAGAAGGCAAAGATGGGCATAAAAGAGAAGTCAAAGGCATCAGCTGCTCATCATACTGATAACCCTAGAGAGCATGAGCCTTCGAAGACCCATGTGAGTACGAAGAAGACTCATGCTAGCTCCAAAAAGTCTCACCGGTCCAAGCCAGTGGAGAGCTCGGATTCAGACTCATAATCTTCCAGTAGCTCCTCCGACGAAGATGGAATTGAAGAATCCTTGTCCTCCAGCAGCGATGAGGGCCGATCTAAAAAGAAAAAAAAGTTGGTTAAGAAGTATTCAAGAAAAAGGGATAGACATGGAAAGTTAAAGAGGCATATAGGAAAAGGATCATCCCATAGCCGGAGACACATAGACCGGATGCTGGTGGATCCTTTTGCCTTCCATGATGAGCCAGGTATCTTTGTAACTCCTAACGAGGATACCGGTTTTAGTCGTGGCCGGAATTTGAGACTATCTCCATTGTCTTCCAAGATCCTCTCCGGGAACCTCCCTAAGAGGTTCGATAGCACGAATATAGAAACATACGATGGCAGTAAAGACCCGAACAATCACTTGGAACAATTCAAAAATTTCATGATGAATTTCGATGACGACGATAAGTTGCTTTGTAGAGCATTCTCCCAGTATTTTATGGGGAGTGCCTTGAAGTGGTATAACAACCTGCCACAGGGGTGCATCAGAAATTTCGATACCTTTTGGGTGGCCTTCCGGAGGCAGTTTGTTGGAAGTAAGGAGGTGAAGGGCAATGGAGATACAATTATAAATTGTGCCCAAGAACCGAATGAATCTCTGAAGGAATATATAAGTCGCTTTGTAAATACCAAAAATGGGTTGGCTGATTGCTTCGAGCAACTAGCAATAGCTTCTCTGAGGCAGGGCTTAAACCCTGGAAATTTGGCTGATTCAGTGACTAGAAAAAAGGCCATGACATGGGGAGGTTTACTGAATCAGGTCGGAAAGCAAATTAACGTGGATGAAACAAAGAAAACTAGGGTGCACATGCAGGTGAGGTCTGCCCCGGTTGCACCAAACCTCAACCAAAATCATTCCGGGAACAAGGCAAGGGAGGCCGGGCAGGGTCATAACAGAGCTAAAGCTCAGTCTCAGCCAGCTGCGCCTGCCCAGGGTCAGCAATCTAGAAATAAGAGAGGGCCTTGGGTTCAACCGGAGTGGTTTGCCGAGTTAAAAGAGAGTGTAGCCACCATTTATGACAAAACAAAAGAAGAAGTACACTATAGGAGGCCGGATACACTACAATCTCCTAAGGAGCATCGTAACAATTCCTTCTGTCAGTACCATAATGATAGTGGCCATACCACTGGCGATTGCATTGCTTTAAAGCAAGAAGTCCAAAATTCGATTGAAAGGGGAAAGTTGGGAGCATATGTTAAAAGAAGAGGAGGAAATAGGCCTGATAATGCTCATCGGCCTGGTCCAAACAATGCAGGCACATCCGCTCCGGAGGGAGCTATGGTGATAATCGAGAGGTTCGACGTAGAGTCAGAGTACTTGGACCCTGATCCAACTCGAAATAGAGTGGGTGCCATTGAGGAACATTGTAAAACAGTGTCCGGGCTTATTAACTTTTTTGAGTCACTCACGATTTTCGGAGGGGATACCATGACAGCACCCACTGCTTCTTCGAGGAAGAGGCATGTTCATACTTTAGCTACCCAACTGGAGGGGGATATGACTTCCTATCAATCACAGATTCCATTTCCATTCATTGTGTTTGATGAGGATGACTTGAGGGATATAGCAGGTCCTCATGAAGATGCTGTTGTCATAGGAACATCCATTGTGGGCAATGACGTAAGACACATTTTGGTGGATACTGGGAGTTCAGCCAATATCCTCTTTTTAACTTCCTACAAAAAGATGAAAAATCCTGCGGTAATTCAGTGTTCGAACAGGTCAAATGTGGGTTTCACTGGAAGCTCAGCAGATGTGATCGGGGAGTTCGATGATGAAGTTTTGTTGGGCAAGGGCCCTTTTAAGAAGATGGTTAGAATACTGTTTGTCGTAGTGGATTGTCCCACTTGTTATAATACTATTCTAGGGAGGTCTTGGCTCTCTAGGATGCATGCAGTGGCCTCAACAGTCCACCAATGTTTGAAGTATGCTGTGCAAGGACAAGTGGGAGTTGTTCGGAGCAGCCAAAAGATTGCAAGAGAGTGTTATGCAACAATACTGGCTCCTCGGACGTCGGGAGCAGTTCGTATCAATGAAGAATAGCAGTTTGAGGGGTTTTCTGGGGGTGAGGGTGAAATTGATGACCCTAGAGAGACCCCTGGAGTTTTAATACCAGTTAAGGAAGTCGAAACACATTCTTTGGAAGATGGAAAAAATGTTAAGATAGGGTCCAAAATGGCATCCGAACTGAAGGGCAAAATGTTGAAGTTCCTAAAAGACCATCAGCATGTTTTTGCTTGGTGCAATGCTGATGTTACCGGGGTACCAGCAGATATTATATCACACCACCTATCCATCCGAAGAGACATAGCACCTGTGGTACAAAAAAGAAGAGATTTTTCCAAGGAAAAGGCTGATGTCATAGTTCAAGAAGTCGACAGACTTACCAAAATGGATGGGGTACATAAAGGAGTCTCAGTATCCTTTATGGACAGCCAATCCGGTTTTGGTGAAGAGCTTGATGGATGCAGAAAAATGCTATTAAAAGCTTGAGAAGTTAGCATTAGCCCTGGTAATTGCTGCTAGGAAGATGAGGCCTTATTTTCAGGCTCATCCTATTATTGTCCGGATATCCTATCCCCTGAAAAACATTCTACAAAAGGCAGATATTTCGAGTAGAATGACTAAGTGGTCGGTAGAACTGGGGGACTTCGATATTGATTTTGCTCCTCGAACAGCAATCAAAGCACAAGCAGTGGCTGATTTCTTAGTTGAATTCCACTTAGATAGGGATACAGAACAAACAACTGAGATGAAAGATAAAAAGGTCTGGGTCGTCGAGACGGATGGTGGATCAAGTACTATGGGATGTGGTGCAGGGATATGCTTGACCTCTCCGTACGGTGACAAAATGTACCAAACTATATGTTTTGCTTTTAGGGCTTCTAACAATGAGTCAGAATATGAAGCTGCTATAGCTGGTTTAAAGTTAGCTCTTATTTGTGGAGCCGAAATGGTTAAGTTGTTGAGTGATTCCCAGCTTCTTATCCATCATGCGCAAGGTCAATCTGAAGTAAAAAAGGAGCAGCTAATAAAATACTTACTTATTCTCAAAGATGTGGCACTTAAGTTCAAGAGTATTGTTTATGAGCACATACCCCGAACAGAAAATGAACTAGCAGACTCCTTGGCAACCATAGCCTATACTGAATCATACCCTTGGATCCATGTGCTGGAGTGCCCTTCCATTCAACTCAATATGGGTAAGGAGGAAGAAAGCTTTGATATACAAATGAAACAGCCCCAAGATTGGAGGTTTCCTCTCCTTCAATATCTTTCTGATGGCATCTTGCCTCCGGACAAGTCAATAGCAAGAAAAGTAAAGTACAAGACTCGTGGTTTTATCATACTAAGAGATGTTCTTTATAAGAAGTCTTACAATAAACCCCTATTACGATTTTTGGGGATTGATGAATCTCAAGTAGTCCTCTCCGAATTACATGATGGTGAGGGGTCAGCTCACTGTGGATTCAGGGCTCTAACAAGGAGAGTTTTGTTGGCTGGTTATTATTGGCCCACTATAATACAAGATGCTAAGGAGCTGGTGAGGAGGTGTGACCCATGCCAGAGATATAGCAATGAAATTCATATCCCAGCCATCCCTTTAGAGTCAATTTCTAAGCCTATACCTTTTGCTCGATGGGGGTTGGATTTGGTGGGACCTTTACCTATGGCATCCGGAGGACGCATGACAATAATTGTTGCCATTGATTATTTTTCGAAGTGGATCGAAGCAACCCCATTGGCAGGTACAACATCAAGAGCTGTCATAAAGTTCATTTTATCCAATATCTGTTGCAGATTTGGAATTCCACAGAAGATAACAACAGACATTGGGCCAAAGTTCGACATCAAGGAAATGGAGAGTTTTTGTGCCTCTAGAGGTATACAACATTGTTTCTCTTCACCTTTCCACCCACAAGAAAATGGTCAGCTTGAAGTGGCTAACAGAACTATACTGTCCGGTTTGAAGAAAAATTTAGAAGGGGCTGTTTGAAAATGGCCTAGTTACTTACAAGAGGTTTTGTGGGCTTACCGGACTACACCTGGGGCTGCAACACAAGAGTCACCTTTTGCCTTGGTCTATGGGATGGATGCCATAGCTCCCATAGAAGCAACTCTCCCTTCATTTAGAGTTCATAACTTCTCCGAACACGCTAACGAGGGGGATATCCGAGGTCAACTTGAGTTGATAGAGGAAAGAAGAGTTAAGGCACACCTTAGAGCTGTGCACTATCAAGGTTTGATGAGAAGTAGGTTTGCTTCCAAAGTTAAAAGAAGAGATTTTCAGCCGGGGGATAAGGTGTTAAGAAAAGTCTTCTTACATACTAAAGAGAAGCTGCTCGGCAAACTAGCCCCAACTTGGGAAGGACCCTATATGGTCATTAAAAGGCTTAAACCTAGGACATACTGGCTAGAAGACAAGGATGGAAGGGTTTTGAATCACCCTTGGAATATCGAGCACCTCCGGATGTATCTAGAGTAGAAACTATGTAAACATTTACTTGTTTAAAAATCCATATAAATATTTGGGGGCATACTCTTTCCTACCCTGGTGGCGCGGGGAGGTTTTAATGAGGTGTCCGGGCTCTTTTATAAAATTTGATGCCTTCTTAAAAATTCGGAGTGTTCTTACTTTGTTTCTTGTCAAATTTTTGTTTAAACACCGGCCGGATTGAATTAAAGGTGTGATGACTACTTAAACATTTGTCATCGGAGAATTTAAACACTCTCACTTTAAGATTTTTATGAAATAACTAAGGGTTGATTAAACATTAGCCACCAAAATTGAAAAACTATGAAAGAATGCAAGAATTGTGCAAAATAAACATACCCATTAAAACAATTGAGGTGCCTTGGCCATTCCAAGGACTTTAAATTGTCATAATAAAACAAAAAGATCTATCCGGACAGACACCGGACACAATTACAAAAATGCCTTGGCCTTCCAAGGACTTCAGTTCAATTAAAAAAAAAACAGTTGATACACTAAGACTGAGCCTTTGAAGATGGCCCAACCTCACTCGTTTTCTTCTTCTTAAGATCATCATTTCCCTCGTCTGGACTCTCTCCGGTGTTCTCCTCTTCATCGGATGAGTCAGCACTAGAATAATCGTGCTTGTCTCCATCAGCCATTGTGTGGAAGGAAAGGTCGGGGTACTCTACAAAAGTCCATAAGTCCCCCAGATTCCTCTTCGGAAACTTCTCATGAAAGAGTAGGACCATGTCCGACTTCACCTTGGCATACATTTCCTCCTGAGTGTCTATCACATTGTTGGTATAAGCATCAATCTTGGTTTGGATTTTTGCCTCTTTCTCCCTTAGCAGATCAGCTTTCTCCTCTGCAGTCTTGGACACCGAGTCTTCGAGTGCGATCTTGTCGTTGGTCAAAGTATGAATGACTTGGTCCTTGGCCTTTATCTCCTCTTTCGAAGAGGAGAGATCTTTCTCCAACCCGGACTGCTTCACCCGGAGGTCTTTGATAGTATCTTCTAGGGTAGCTACCTTTGTGGCCCAACCCTCCTGGTTCTTCTTTAACTCCTCATTTTCTCTCTTCAAAACATCAGCACTTTGGGTGGCAGTGAGGAGGTCATTGAACAGTATCTCCTTGTCAGAATTAAGGGCAGTAATGATTGCTGACTGACCTCACACTTGTTTCTCCAGAACCAGCACTGGCTGAATATTACTCAGGATATAGTGAGTTATAACATCTTTTTCACTTGAAATGGTGAAAGTTTTACCATTGAAGGTAACGGTGTTTGAAGTACTCGGAGGGAGGTAGGGCCCAACAAAGTCATCTCTGGGAAGGTTTGCAAAATAGTCACTAAGTCCGTCAAGCCCTGTAATGTCGACACCGTCGATGCTAATGTCTCCTCCTCCAACCTCATCGGTTTGAAAGTCACCGAAGATCTCTTCTGCTCTTGTTGGATCAGTAGGGTCAATAGAAGGGAAGGGCTCCGAAGGCCGGAGAGAAAGTTCATCACCCCTGGAGGTCTTTTTCTTCTTGGCCTTCCTGTCCTTGCTTTATGCTCCCTGTTTCCTGTCCCTCTTAGAAACCCTTGGAGGCTTTGGAGATCCTACCTCTTCTCTAGTACTCTCGTGCTCCACAGCTTCAAGAAGAGTAGTATCAATCTAACTTGGAACTGGCCCCTCTTGGTTTGTTGGAGCAGTTTCCTCCGCTTCAGTAGGATTGGCTTCAACCACATTCTTCTTGCCCTTCCCTTTCTTGCCTTTCATCTTACTTGGGGCCTTGGCTCGACCAGACAAGTACAGTGACTCGTCCGGTGCATGTGTTCTTTTAAGGACTACATCCGGAGGGGGTGGAGTGGTAAGTTCCTCCCAAGTTAAGTCCCCCCGGTTAGTAGTGTTCCAGAGGCGAGACCTTGCAAGATTACCTCCAGTAAAGGCGTTGTGGAAGCGATTATACCACATTTCAGCAGCCCAAGTGTTTATCTTGGTGCAAGTAGTCTACCCGGCCTTTAGGTAATCATTGAAGTCTTTAGGCAGCACTGTAAAAACAAAAAGAGGAGAGATAAAAGACAAGACAAGTCAGTTAAACAAATTTGATAAAAATAAAAATGAGAATGTAAGGTGGTATTCTTACTATCACTTCGCCACCTGCTGGTGAGCAGACTCGGGTTGACTCCGGATTTGATCTTCCTCCCATTTTCCCAAGCGCCACTCACGAACAAGAAGCTAGTCCTCCAATTTCTCTCCGACTCGAGCAGGTCATCTACTGCTTTGTAGTTATCACCCATGTTGAAGTGATAGAAGGGAATATGGAGATTTCTGCAGAGGCTGGCCACAGCTGCAAATTCCTCCATTGGAAGAGGAATTCCGGAGAGCCTGGAAGCCATGCTACATGCCATGAGGGTGTACTAGGCATTAGGGGTCAGTTGACTTGGGCAGAGCTTGATAAGGTGGAAATACTTGACTATCTCCGGATCTAGGGGAAACCTTAGTCCCCAGTTAAAAAGTTCAGTGAAGATGACCACTCCGCTAAGCTTGCAGTCCATCGGTGTTTCAGGGTCTATTGGGATCCTTATTTTTACGTTCTCCGGAATCCCCCACTTTGTTCACATCCGACCCAGTTCGGCTGTGTGGATGAAGGCATAATTTATTTTTTGCAAAGCAAGTAAGTACTTAACACTGACCTTGTGGAAACAAGGTCCAACTTTTCGCTGAAGGATCTCCGGCAGATCCGGATGCCTTAGGCATAGCTTTTCTTTACCTTTTTCCTTCTTGGCAGCACCAGCATCACTCGTTTTTCCGGAGACTTCGGACTCGAACGAAGCCTCTTTAACAGAGTCCTCAATTACTTCCTCCATTACCAAGGAGGGTTTTTCAGTTGTTTCTGGGTGAGGGGAGTTAGGAGTTGGTTCAGTCTGACCTTCGGACTGTTGGGCTTCAATGCTCTCCTGAACTCTGACCTCCGATTGGGGCTCAGATATGGTGGTTTCTTTTCGGAGGCTTGAGCTAGATACCTCTGGTTCGGACAGCTTGTCCTTAGGAACTTTTATGGGTCCCTCTGACCCCATGTTGCTGTCTTTGGCCCCTGATTTTGAAGGTGTACCTTTTGAAGCCTGCCCTTTTACCAGGCGACCTCTTCTCCGATCAACTAGTTTATTGGGAGACATCTGCATCCGATCCCATGACAATAAATGGGGAAGGCTTCTTGAAACTGGTAACTGCTTGTCCTGGTTCAACAGTGGGATCCGATTCCTTAACCGAAGAGCCTGAAACAATTGGAGAAAGATTGGTTTGAAACAATCTCCTCGGTTTAACACTCCTGGTTGAAGAAGAGCCCCGGTCAGGCTCTATGCTTGAAGTTTGTGGTTTGTCGACAGGGGAAGTAGGGAGGCCAGCAGCAATGCGCCTTTCTCTTTCGACGTTTTGAGCCCTTTCTAACTCTGATAGGTTAAGCCACCCGCCTTTGATTAAAGCGTTCCTAGCTGTAAACATAAACTCACAACCAAAAAGAAGAATTTGTGTTTGAGAGAGAAAGCTCTGAGATTTAGCAAAGAAAGTATGAAGATGGTGGTAAAACAGTAAAGAAAATGCTTAATTTATAGTAAATGCACAAACAGGTGTTTTGATACCTAGGAGAATTCGAAAAGATTGCAATGATTAGGGAATGACGCTGATGTCATCTTCATTAAATGAAGAGGTTACTTTTTAGAGAAGGTGGGAGCGAAATTCTAGGTGAAAAAACGGCTGAAATAACGAACTAGAGAGAGACACGTGTCCCACTAACTCTGACAAGAAACCGTTTAGTTCAAAAAACTTTTTTCAGTCCGGATAAAGCTATAACACAGTTCGAAAGACCTGTCCGGATGTAACTGTCACCATCAACAAACTGTTTTTAGGTCTTGCTAAAGGTTTTTGAACACCACCTAAAAAAGGGGCTACTGTTGAGTCCGGATTCTGTCACCACGTGTTATGGAAACCAGACAGGGTCAATTCGAACAATGTCCACCTTACCGGACAGGGGCAGTTCGGACACCATCATCCATCGAACTATCCGAACAGAATTAAAGTACTTAAAACCTAATCACTTTTTGACTAAGCTGCCTGTTTCCTTACTTAGAACTAATGGGTCCTTAAACTCGACCTGAGTCCATTAAACACGACCCGAAAGCCCATGTGGCCCAAATATAAGGGCATAAATACCCAACCACCAACATTAAATGAGGGTAATGAAAATTAAATATAACCAGGCAGCTTAATTCTCCCACTACATTTTACCCAAACATTAAATACTCACAAAACTCTGCAAAACTCTAAACAGAAATTAAAAACTTACCCTCAGACAAAAATAAACCACACCACTTCTGACTCACCAAATTCCCTTAAGGCATTCACTCTATAGTGCGAACACCGATCCAGTTTAGGCACTCCCTAAACTTTCGAACTGATACTGCCTTGGTCATTATATCTGCTGGATTATCGTGTGTAGACACTTTCTTCACATCAACAATTCCCTTTGATATTATATCACGAATAAAATGATACCTGACATCTATGTGCATTGTACGCTCATGGTACATCTGGTTCCCTGTAAGGTGTATGGCGCTTTGACTGTCATAAAAAACTTTTGTAGTACTCCTATCCAAGCCCAAATCTTCCACCAAACCTTGCAACCATATTGCCTCTTTAACTGCTTCTGTTACCGCCATGTACTCTGCCTCTATTGTAGACAAAGCTACAGTAGCTTGCAACTGTGCTTTCCAACTAATCGCACTCCCAGCTAGAGTAAATACATATCCTGTCAGAGATCTTCTTTTATCCATATCACCTGCAAAATCAGAATCAACAAAACCAACCAATGATCCTGCAATATCATTCAGCGATTCACCAATATCGGTCTTGTTAAAAGTTAAGCCAACGTTCACAGTATTCTTTTGAAGAGATTCAATCTCTTCCTCCATAGCACCAATCCATCGATCTGCCTCTGAACTCGTTATAGCTTCTCTGTAGCTACTAGGTTCCTGCATCTCAACTTCTTTTGTAACTGACAGAGCATATGCAACTAGATTCGCATACCTTTTTGGAAGTCTAATATCTCTTCTTTCTCTGCCCAATGCTATGCTATAAGGTTGTTGTTCTGGTTCAGGCGCATCATCGTCACTATCATCTGATGCTGACGCTTCACCTCCTGATTCTGGATCCACCTCAGAACCACTTGAATTATTGGACCTGCTAGGAACTGATTCTACTTCAAGCTCCACCTATTTACTTACAACCGATCCTGATTCAACCATTTTTCCTACTTCCTTCTGACTGTCTATCGAAGCAAACTCATTAAAAGTAACGTCCCTACTGATGAGAAAACCTGGAGACTTTGGAGAGGTACACCATAACTTATATCCCTTCACTCTAGTAGTATATCCTAGAAATATGCATCTCTTGTCCCTCGGCTCAAGCTTACCATCTCTCTCATGATCATACGCAGGACAACCGAACACCCTCAAATCTTCATAATTAGCCGACGATCCAGACCAAATCTCGAAAGGAGTTTTACAATCAATAGTCGTTGATGGAGACCGATTCACCAACTAACACGCTGTATTGATAGCTTCAGCCCAAAAATCAATTCCCACACCGGAATGTGAGAGCATACTTCGTGCCTTGTCACAAAGCGTTCTGTTCATTCTTTCTGCGACTCCATTCTGTTGTGGTGTTCTAGAATAAGTGCAATGGCGCACTATTCCCTCAGCATAACAGAACTAGTTGAACTCACGACTACAATATTCCAACCCATTATCTGTCCTAAAACGTTTGATTTTTCTTCCTGTTCGCTTCTCAATCATCGTCTTCCATTTGATAAAGGTTGAATATGCTTCATCTTTCGTTTTCAGAAAGTAAACCCACACCATCCTTGAATAATCATCAATCAAACTCATGTAGTATCTGGCTCCGCTCTTGGATGGAATTCTGTTTGGACCCCAAACATCTGAGTGAATGTAGTCTACTGTCCCTTTAGTCTTTCTTACAGATGATTTGCTGAATTTGACTCTAGTTTGTTTACCAAACACACAGTGCTCACAAAATCCCAATGATTCTGCTTTATACCCTTTCAACAAATTTATCTTTCCCAAAACAGCTAATCCTCTGTCACTCATGTGACCAAGACGCCAATGCCACAACTTATTTTGATCCTTCCTACTTTGGCTATTACTCCCTGATGATGCTACTGCAGCATCGCCCATAACAACACTCCCCTGGAGAATGTAAAGACCCTTCTGCAAACTGCCTTTCATACATACCATTGAGAAATTTGTCATTTTGATTACACCATTTTCTGCATGGTACTTGTAACCCCGAGAGTCTAGAGTCCCAAGAGAAATCAGGTTTCTTTTTAACCCAGGAACATGCTAGCACGTCAAGATTCTAGCAACCCCGTCAAACATTCTGATTTTGACGTTACCAATACCACCAACAGTCAGCGAATGATTGTTCCCTAAATAGAAAGTTCCCTGCATTGGCTTGTATGTATCAAACCACTGCTTGAACTGACACATGTGATATGTAGCGCCAGTATCAAGTACCCCAAAAGTTTTGCCCAAAGTCTGAAATAACGGACAATACATCTCCTTTACGACTGTATTCACTATCATCAGAATCGTTCACACCTTCAACAATATTTGCTGCATTTTCCTTTTGATTTCCCTTCTTACCATTCAGTTTCGGACAATCTCTCATATAATGACCCTGATCACCGCATTCATAATAGTTTGAGTGCTTCACCCTTGATTTGGACCTCCAGTTCTTCCTTCTTAAAGAACTCGCTTTGCTTTTAGATCTTCCCCTAGTCATAAGAACTTCCCCTTCAGCTTGATTGTCTGGCTGCAACTGTCTCATCTCTTTTGGTTTCAGTGCCCCTTTGACATCCGCTAGCAATAACTTATCCTTACCATACATAATGGTATCTACGAAGTTTTCATAGGGAGCTGGTAACGATCTCAATACAAACAAAGCTTGATCCTCATCCTCAATATTGATATCTATATTCTCCAAGTCCATTATAATTGGATTTAAAATTATCTAGGTGCTCTGTTATGGACATACCTTCTTTCAGTCTGAAATTTTACAAACGTTTCTTCAAGTATAATCGGTTTACTACTGATTTCTCTGAGTAAAGATCTCCTAGCTTTTTCCATGCGCATGCAGCAGTCTTCTCACTACTAATCTCACGAAGCACATTGTCTTTCACACTCATTAAAATCCAGCACAAAGCCCTTTCTTGAAGATCTTGTTTCTCCTCTTCTTTTATCTCTTCTGGTAACTTATTCTCCACAGCCTTCCACAACCCTTGCAATCCCAATGAAGATTTCAGTTTAATCTTCCACAACGCAAAGTTGGATCCCCCATCAAATTTTTCAATCATGTATTTTGTTGCTGTAGACGCCATTGTGAAACCCTAATTGCAAAAGCCATAATTTCACCACGTGGCTCTGATACCAATTTTGTTATAAAATACTATGCAATTATCACAAAATGGCTCACGCACAAAATATATAGGAAGGAAAGATTTAAATGAAACACAAGATTTAACGTGGTTCGACAATTGTCTACGTCCACGGGCGCCGCCAGAGAAAGAGTTTCACTATGATAGAAAAGGTTACAGATTTCAGATTGTGTTTTGTGTCGCCCTAGAAATCTATTTATAGGGAATTAATAGACTTACTAGACTATGGGCCTAATGGGCTCATACCACAAGACTAACTCAAGTGATTGGACAATATCACTATCACAACACAAAACTATACTGCCGGACACAGTACACTGTCAAGGCACTATTCGACTCATTCACAACAAATGTAAATATTAGGGGGGGCATACTCTTTCCGACCCTGGTGGCGCAGGGAGGTTTTAATGAGGTGTCCTTTTTTTTATTTAATAATATATGGTGCCTTCTTAAAAACATTCGGAGTGGTTTTACTACAATTTAATTCAAGTACAAATCACTTGTTCAACACCTTGGATCTTTAGTAGATCGAGCAAACCTGGTTAAGTGATGATTATTAAATACATGTCATCGAAGATATTAAACACTCTCACTATAATACTTCTGAAATGCTAGAGTACTTAAATATTAGCTATGAAAAGTTTAAAGGAAAGAAAGTATTAAATAAAAGAAGGTTTGATAGATTAAACCTATTCCGACTTGAACCTAAAAGGAAAGCAAAACATGCCTTGGCCATCCAAGGACTTTAGGTGTTTAAACATTACAAAATATGCCTTGGTCATCCAAGGACTTTAACTGTTCAAAAAGACAAAAAATAATATAAGACCTTAGGGCTTGTTCCTTTCGGACGTTCCTTCATCACCATTACCTTTTTTAAGACTGTTGAGTTCGCTCGAACTCTCACCAGTTCCCTCTTCATCATCAGTAGTGGAATATATTCCACTCGAGTAGTTGTGCTTATCGCCATCTGCCATAGTATGAAATGAGAGGTCTTCATATTCCATATATTTCCATAAGGGACCAAGGGTCCTCTTCAAAAAAGTCTCATTAAAAAGCAGCACCATATCATACTTGACTCCATCATCTATTTTCTCCAATAAATATATCACCTCATTGGTATATTTATTAATACCTGCTTGGATAGCTTACTCCTGCTGGCTCTTTAAATCTTCCTTCTCCTTGATCATCTCTGAAACAGAGTTCTCCAGTTTAGCATTCTCATCGGATAAAGTTTGAATGACACCATCTTTGGTCTGCACTTCCTCTTCAGCATTGTGAAGTCTTTTTTTAAGTTAGAATATTTAGTCTGGAGATCTGTCATGGCTGCCTCCGATATGGCTAACTTATTTGCTAAGTCCTCCTTGTCATTATTCAATGCCTGCATCTCTTTCTTCAATTTCTCTATGCATTGGTTAGCACTTAAGAGGTTGGTTGACAGATATTTCTTATCAGAGGTGAAGGAGTTGATGAGATTAGTCTGGCTTTTCACCTGACTTTCCAGATCAAGTATAGGCCGGATATGACCAAATAGTGAGTAGCTCAGGACGTCCTGCTCTCCGAAAACAAGGAAAGATTTACCATTAAAGGTCACCATATTGGCAGATCTGGAGGGGCGGTAAGGACCTGCGAAGTCATCCTTCTCAAAATAATTGAAGTACAAATCAATGTCTTGAAGGGCACTAATGTCCACTGCTTCATTCCCTCTTCCGCCAATCTCTCTGGACTGCAAATCTGTTGGGATTTTCCCTTGTAAGGTGGGATCAACAGGGGCTGGTGGAGGTTGGATTTCCTAAGGGCGAAGAATTATTTCTTCTCCTATGGTGACCTTCTTCTTCTTAGCAGCTTTCTCATCACTGATGGCCCTCCGTTTTCTGTCCTTCTTAGGAGGCTTTGGTGGGTTTTGCGACTCTCCAGCCTCCCTCACTGTTTCAGCATCTACTACTTTGAGCAGGGCAGTATCAATTCCCCCTGGGTTCCCCAAACCAGTCCTTTTTATGGCTTCTTGTACCAACTCTGTTGCAGCCTTCTTCTTCTTGTTCTTCATCTTGTTGGGAGCCTTTGCTCTAGAAGGTAAGAAAAATTTACCATCCTTGGCCTCTGTCGTTTTGAGAATTACACCATGAGGAGTAAGGGTAGTTAGCTATTCCCATGTGAGGTCTCTCCGGCCTGTTGTGTTCCACAGATGGGACCTCACAAGATTGCTCGATGTGAAGCAATTGTGGAAGGCATTCTCCCAGTGCTCCGCAGCCCATGCATTGAGTTTTGCACAAGTTTTGTTCCCCTCCTCTAAGTGTTCGGTGAACTCCTTCGGTAGCACTAAAAATTCATAACAAGTCAATCAGAATGGGAACACTTATAATTTAAAAGGAAAAACATGAAAGACAAAGAGAGGAAATGAACTTACCAATACTTTTCCACCTGCTAGTCAGCATGCTAGGATTGGTGTTGGCCTTAATCTTCCTGCCGTTTTCCCATGTCCCACTGACAAACATAAAATGTGTCCTCCAATTCTTCTCAGACTCCAGCAAGTCATCCAGAACTTTTGAAGTTGTTCCTCATATTGTGATGGTAGAATGGAATCTGATGATTCTTGCACAAGCTTGCCACAACAGCAAACTGCTCCATCGGAAGTGGGATTTTTGACAACCTTGATGCCATGATGCAAGCAAGGAGAGAGTACCAGGCATTCGGGCTTAGCTCGCTAGGGCAAAGTTTGACTAAGTAAAAGTACCTGACGATTTCTGGGTCCAATGGGAACCAGAGTCCCCAGTTCAGCACTTCGGTGAAAATTACCACGTCGTTAAGCTTGCAGTGGATGGGGGTCTCAGGAGTGATAGGCATTCTTACCTTTACTGACTCCGGAATTCCCCATTTTGTCTGAATTTGGCCCAACTCGGCAGTATGTGTGTAGATGTAATTTATGTTTTGTAAGGCCAACATGTATTTGACACTGACATGTTTGAAGCAAGGGCCAACTTTTCCCTCTAAGCACTCCCGAAGTGAGTCCGGATGAGTCATGCAGAGTTTCACCTTACTTTTGCCCTTCTTATCAGAAGCAGCATCCCCGGTTTGACTTAATGCCTCAGTTTCGAAAGGGGCCTCCTCAATACTATCTTTCACTATCTCTTCCATCACTGTAGAAGGTTTATCAGCTGCCTTAAAAGAAGGGAGCTTAGTTTCTGGCACCGAAGGCTGTTCGGATGGTTGAGCACTTGTCACCTCTGAAGGTCTGGTGTCCGGTAGAGGTTGGGATCTGGAGGGCTTGGCCATTGGAGCTGCTTTAGATACCTCTGATTCGGAGGGTTTTGGTAGGGAAGGTGTAGAGTGGGTTTTGGATTGTCGGGTCGTCCGACGAGGGGTTATCTTCTCCGGAGACTTCTCAGCATCAGAACCCATAGCAATAAAGGGAGAAGATTTTCTAATACTTGAAACTGCTTTTTCCTTAGGTACAGAAGGTTGGGACTCTTGAATAAAGGAACCAGAAGGCAAAGGTGAAAGGTTTGGTTTGAATGAGAGCTGTCTGGGCCTAGGGTTCTTGGGAGAGGAGGACCCTTGATCGACGTCCTGGGTTGGTTGACTGGATTTCTCACATGGAGAAACTGGGAGACCGGCAGGGATACGATTCTCTCTTTCTACTTTTTTCGCTTGTTCTAACTCTGATAAATTTAACCAGCTGCCTTTAACTAGTGTGTTTCCGACTGTGAACATAAAACCTCACAAAAAAAGTTGAAGGTAAGGATGAAAATGTTCTCTAAAAAGGATTTGAGTGTGAAAGCCAATGAAATAGTGAAAGAGAATTTATATAACAGTAAAAAAAGTAACAGTTACCTAGGAAAAGTTGAAGAGGGTTTCGCAATGATTAAAGAATGCGCAAATGTGTGAAGAATCAAATGCCTAGGTAACTTTCTAGACTTAGTGGGTGCGCCAGTCTAGGAAAAATAATGGCTTGTAGGTCGAACCAAATTTTGGCACGTGTCCCACGATCCAATAAGAAAACTCTTAGAATTCTGGAAAGAAAAACCATTTTTGACAAACTCCAAACTGAGTTGATATTGAAAGTAAACTTCCTAGTACAGACCGCATGGGTAGATCGGATAAAGTTGATACTGGCTTAGTGGATTTTTTAGCCCTACCAAAGATATTTAGAAACGACTAAAAACGGGCTACTGATGAGTTTGGAAACTTCAGACACAACCCACTGCATAATCCAGACAGGCGTAATTCGGACAATGACACACCACTAAAAAATCCGGACACGACAAAAGTAAAACACCTTTCAACTAAGCTATTTGCTAATCTACTTAAAAGACTAATGGGTCCTTAAACTTGACCCGGTTTCATAACTTGACCCATAAGCCCATGGGTCATTAATTAAGAGTATAAATACCCAAACCACTCTCATTAATGAGGGTGATCAACATTTAATACAAGCAGGCTGCTTAATTATCTCACTACTCTCTACATTAAACACTAAACACTTTAAGCTTCCCAAAACACTTTACCAAACTACCCCCTGCCCAAAACAAACTGAATCAAAATTAATGAACATGTTTTGGTTATTAGTTTAATGGGTGAACTTGTTTTAAAGTTTAATAAGTAGTGTCGGGTTTTAATCTAAAAGTAATATGATAAGGTGAATAAATAGGTTATGTAAATAGTTAAGTTAAATGATAAATGGTAAGAATTTAAATAATTACAGCCTCTACATGACATCTTATATGGACGCTGACATTGTCAGACCAACTGATATTATTGGGTATAAAATTTCGATGCCATTTTGAATGATTATATTTGCAACATTATAAAAATGCGAAGGAAAAATTTATTACATAAGTGAACATTATGGACCATATTGAGACAAGTGACAAATTTAAGAGAATAGTCATGTTTTTTGGCGAACAATGGTATATGAGTAAAGCTGTGTCGGCTTTCGAACCTAAAGCGGACAATATCATACTAGTTATAAGATCATGGTTCATAATTATATACTACAACAGAATATGAGGCCCCATATTCTCAATAATTCATATCAGAGCGCCAGGCTCATAAAGAGGATTGGTCCGAGTGAAATTTTTGAGTTTCAAACATGATTGACCAACCAGAATCAAGGTAAAATATATATTGTAAAGCTTTACGACTCATACAATATGATCTGATAAGAGTGACCATATAGATCATTTGGTAAGATCTATAGCTCAAGTGGTGCACACCATGATTAGAGTAAATTGATGAAAGTCAATTAGGAAAAGGATAAATTCAATTGAAAGTGGACCAAAAGAAAAATCGTGTGACTTTCAAGCTCAAATCAAATGAAAAACCGTGTGACCTTCAAACCTAAATCAAAAAATATTATACTACTTAAGAGATCAGATTGGTCCATACTCCATACTTATATTCTAAAACGGAATATGCGGCCCCATATTCCTAACTTTTGGTATTAGAGCTCCAGGTGAAATTCTAGAGTGTCGAACATGATTGACTAGTCAGTCTCAAGTTGATCAATCTATTGTAAAGCTCTACGATTCAGACAATATAGTCTAATTAGAGTGAGCATATATATATATCTGTTGTAAATCTCTAGGGCTCAGGTGATTCACAAAATGATTAGAGTGAACATATGAATGTTAATCGAGAAGATGTTAGAGTTATATTTTGTTTGAAAGAATGATTTATTACGCGCGAACAAAGTCTTACATTGGTTAGACATAATAATGATCAATGACATAATATGAGTTCTTTTGGGGACCAAAAACAAATCTGTATCGGTATTGGGCCAAAACTAATAATAGCATACTAGTCTGAAGATCACGTTGGTTCATACATATATACGAAAACCCAATATACATCTCTCATATTCCTAACTAAATGTGCTTTATTACAAAGTTATGTTTTTATCATTATTACTTAATTATATTAATTTTTCATCAACCATCCGATTTTTTTAATTAATTAATAGTCAAATCATTCATTTATTAAGATTTGATCCAATTTTTATATATTGGTCCAACTTATATTAGTTCAATTGAGATGTTGAACAAACTTATAGAATTTTTTCCATATTATTGGTCTTTTAGTCACGTCAGACGAGTGAAGGGCTATATTTTATGTTTAGCCAAACATTATCCAACCGCATATAGGTATGTCACTTATACCTAGGGTATGTCAGTGTTTTATTTGCTAAATTCATCGATAATTGTTCGAAAAGTAGATTATTTTATGATAGCCATGTTAGGATTATTGATGCATTGACTATTGTTAACAACGATATGATTAATAAGTAATAACATAATTAAGAATTAAATTAACATATGAAAACCGATTATGTAGAGGATTGCGTGGAGACCGAATCCAATTTAAGTTATATGAATGATTGAATCCAACATTGGTACTTAAGTCTAAACTATAAAGTTTAACAACTAAGTTTTCAAGAAACAAATACTCAAAGTTATGGTTCTTGACCACATCCACTTAGCTAAGGTATTCTATTGTAATTACAATGAAGTTAGAAGCCTGATTCGAAACATATATAAAAGGAAAGTAATATTCATTCCTTCATAACACTGACTAAAAATAAAAACAGGACTGCTAATGGTTAAAAAGTCATATCCTAAAGAAAATATACATATATTCACAAAGACAAAAGAAGATAAAAAATACTACAAAGTTTTTATGGATGTGTCCTTTACAAAGTATTACACTATAAAGAATATTAAAGGAAAGAAGGGCAATAACAAAGAAACAATATGTTTACCTTGTGTAAGTTTTCGTATTTTGTGTTTAAAGAAGTACTTCATATACTAAAATGGATTATTTACTTATATATAAATTTAGGATCCAATAGATATGCATGCTAACAACTGGTACCAGAGTTATCCATTCAAATTTGATTTTTAAGTTATTTTATTAAATTAAACATGACAAACATATGATTTAATTTTATATAAATGATCCATATTTGGGATTAATTTTTTATTGATTCGGTAGAGAGAATATATGGTTTTTGATCAATTTGGATTACCGTACCAAAATGAGCATTATCGCGACATATAATGTTATAATTGAATCAGATTCAATAGTGTTTTATTTGTCATAACGTAATTTGATGGTTGTCACAACAACCCGTTTTTGACATTATTGTTGTGGTACCCTCTAATAATTATCGTGACAATTACTTGAACGAAAGTGACATTCTGTTTAGTTTTCATGATGACACCATTATCATTGTGGTAAAAAGCCATCGCTGCAGGTTTGCACGGTGTATGTAGTTGAGTTTCTCAAAATAGTTGATAAAAGTTTTGCCAAAATTAATAAGATGAAAAGTAAGATATTGTTGATGTAACTCTCCAGCATTAAGTTTCGTGGCAAAAAAATAATAAGAAAAATATTATTGGGATGCCAATGACCGCCTCGAGGTTAAAGGTACTTAAGATATAACTTTGTGAGGAAATTATGGTAGGGCTAGCATTTTAGTGTTTTCCTTAGCGTGAGAAACAAACATCTAGTAAACATATTTCTCATGCTATCTTGTCGGAGGATAGGCTGAAACAAGAATGTCCTGAGGTGGATAATATGAGTTCTTAAAAAGTAAAAATAATAAGAGAAATGATGACAAAGCATTTGATAAGACTTTCAATTTAGAATAAAAGAAACCTAAGGAATCACTTGCTGTAGGTTTTTTGTACGAGGTTAGGGCATCTTAAAATGAAATGTGAAAATTACCAAGCTTATATAAAATCTAAAGGTAATTTTACAAATCTAGTATGTTCAAAATTTAATTTAGTATCAATTGTAAGAAACATGTGATGGGTTGATACGACTACGATCACCCATGTTTGTAATTATATGTAAGGTACGATAAGGAGCCAAAACCTTAGTGGTAGTCAAATATCCATCTATTAAGTACAAGAGATTTCTTACTTATTTTTTTGTTATTTTTGGTTTTCAATTGTCTCTTTTTAGTGAATTGTTTTTATATTTGAAAGATGTTAGAAAAAAGATATATTCTCCTATATTATACACCTTTGGATATTCATGTTGTTTTGGGAATAATCATACGATTCTTTTCTTACATGATAATATGGTATGCTTTGATATTTAACAATAAATGATAAGTCGTATTTACTAAATATTATTACGTGTTACAAAAAACAATTAACATAAAAGTATCTAATAAACTAAACTGTAATGCTCAAAATTTGTAAAATCGTTTACACAAACACTTATGTCATATCTCTGAGGCAAGAATGAATAAACTTGTTAATGAACAATTTAATAGTTTCTCTTGATTATTTGGAGTTTGATGCTTGCATCAAATATATCAAGATACAATAGACCATATTGGAAAGGTAAGGTAGATATATAGCGAAAGAAGTCTTGAAGTTGATATATACAAATATCTATGGACCGTTCCAAATATCATTTTGGAATTGTAATGAGTAGACAAATTTTACATCATTTATAAATAAATTCTTTTGGTACGGGTATCTTAAACTTATTCATGCTAAATAAAATTCTCTTAAACAAGTTTATAACTTTTAAAACAAAATTTATATAGCTTGGTAAAAACATTACATTCATCCGATTTGACAATGATGGTAAATATTATGACATATATGATAGCTTAATTGAACAGTGTCATAAACCATTTGAAAAAAACCTAGAGGATTAGGTATAGTTCCTATGTATATAATTACGGGTTCGCTAAACATAAATGGTGTATATGAGAGATGAAATCATAAGGATATGATGAGAAATATGATTAGTCAATCGAACCAACTACTATCACTTTGAGGTGATCACATCAAATGTGTTGCATAAGTTCTCAATATAAATCCCACAAAATAAAGCATTAAGATCCCAAATGAATTTTAAACCGGGCGTAATCTTAGATTAAATCATCTAATTTTTTTAGGATTTCCATATGAAGCTAAGCTTAATATGCAAAAAAACAATTCGTCTGTAAGACGGTTAGTTGTTATTTCAATGGATATTTAGAACATTCAAGGTTTTGGGTTTTGTGATCCTTCTACTAAAATTATATTTGAGGCATGAAATATACTTTAAGGATATTAAGTTTGGGGGGGGGGGGGTGAGTATCTAGGAACAAATTTTCAATTTGAGGAAGAATCCATAGAGATAATAATAAGTAGCAATGATCCATGTTGGGGAATTGATACTAAAGCGTCATACGATTTGGTTAGTGTAGTCAGCAGGTATATGGGATATCTTGGAAAAGAAAACTCGCAAGCAGTGAAATAAATACTTCAGTATCTTAAGAGTATTCCGAATGTTGCCTTAATTTTCAAGAAGAATAATGTTGATGGATCGTTGAACAATATCTTCAGATCGATGATTGATTTTGTTGAATCTGATTTTGCAGGTGATATGGATAAAATGGGATATTTGACAAGATATATGTTTAATTTAGCTGGAAGTGTGATTAGTTGGAAATCACAATTACAAGCTACTGTAGCTTTGTCTATAACAGATGCATAATACAAGGCGGTAACAAAAGTAGTTGATGAAACAATATGTTTGCAAGGTTTGGTGACAGATTTCAGCTTGGATAGAACTACTAAAAAGGTGATCTGCGACAGTCAGAACACCATACACCAAGGACAAGATGTACCACGAGCATGCAAATCACATATATGTCATATATCATTTTATTCATGATATAATATAAAATAGAATTGTTAATGTGAAGAAAATGTATACACACGATAATCCAACAAATATGATGACCAAAGTAGTATCAATCTGAAATTTTAGGGAATGCCTAAACTGGACTGGTGATCACAACACAAGTGAGTGATTTGATGACATTTTGTGAGTCAAAAGAAGAGAAGTTTTTTTGTTAATAGTGAAGACATAATATTCACCTCAAATAGAATATATGTTGAATATGAGTTGAATGATGTTTACAATACTAAAATTAGTATTGTTATGATAAGGAATAATATTATTATAAACAAAAAATAGTGTCAAAAGAGTAACCATGAGGATAATGATTTGTTGGAGTGTAAAGTGACAATGGTAAAATAGTATTTGTTGCAATGGTGACCCAACCAAATATTATAGATTTTTTGTCTTATAAAAAATGGTTAGTAAGAGAAATATAATTGTGATACAAAAATAGTTCGAAAATGAAATCCACTAATTTAAATAAATAAAATAAAACTCAACCGAGATGTAGATAGATTGAAAATAGTTAGTTAGGAGATAAATGAAATACGAGTTTTAGAAAAGAAGATCGGAAATAATTGCATTTCTATAAGATGAAACCATGTTTCTAATTTTGAATTTGGATTTTTTGTTTGTCGTATGATTTTTTGTTTGAACCTCGACGCTTTTAAGAGTTTAGAACAAATATTTTACTTGATAATTTGATTTTCAAGGAGAAACCAAACCCTATATGTTTCTATTTAATTTTCTGGTTTTGTATGTTATTCAATTTATGTTTTAAAAGATGTGTTTTTTCAAAATAAAAAATATTATACTTCCTCAGACATAAACATTATTTATTTATAATGTTTGAATTTTAATTTAAATTCAAAATTCAAAAATTATTTTAAATGAAAACCAAAAGGTGTTAAGTTTCGACTCTTAACGATCATTCTATTCTACTTAAGTTGTATATTTAGATTTCCAATCCCTCATAATATATAGAATGGACATGTTTTTATAAAATTACCTCTATGCTATTGATTTTTTTATTAGTTCGTTATTAAATTTATGATTATTTTTCCTGGACTAATATTAATGGTAACCAAATAGATTGATTAAGCATTTAACAGTCTATTCTAATTCAGAATTTCAAAAATGTCAAACTTGGATCATCATATGCTACTATAGGATGTATCCGCCAAAACATATTCTTAATTTATCTTCGCATAAATGAACTTAACAATCTGGCACATGACCATTAGCAACATAAGTCTAAATTCATCTTCATTGCAATAAAAGTTGTAAATGAACATATCAATAATCATAACATCTGAAAGTTAATTACTCGGATCTATCATAATATATAATATAATAAGGATATAAGATATAATCATACATATTTATTCTTTATTGTTTATATTTAAGTGGATATCTACTTATAATGGAGTACGAGAAGTCACTGAAAAATAATATTATACTATACATATAGATGTATGTCTGACTTAATGAATGTAAGTGTACAATATCATAATACAAACATATCATATAACTTAATACAAACTTCCAATTGAAACTGATAATCCTTTAAATACATAACACCTATCAATGACGCGTTCGCTAACATTGAGTTTATCCTAATGTGCTCTACACTAATTTGACGACCTTGAACTTTCCTTTTAATAGACTTAACCGAGCTCCCACTACTGATTGAATAGTGAACTGCTAAATTATTTTCATAAAATAATATACATGGTCTTTCGATCCCTTTCACGATTCATAGTCTGGTGATAAAATTTTGCACCAAAAGTGCCTGGCTAGATACATCAAATTCTGCAGCCATAATGGAACATGCAATGAGTGTTTGCTTTACAATCTACTATGATATTGCACTTTATACTAAAAATAATATGATTCATGGAATTAATCAAAAATAATTTTCATATCCTGCAAAATTTGAGTCGGAATACCAAGTGATCTTCAGTTTATCCGACTTCTTGATAAGTCAACATTTGATGTTCTCTTTGTTTTAAACACCACAGAAAAATGTTCCATCCAAGAATTACTTATATATCTCATAAATACACAAAAACAAATAAAATGTTAGGCCTTGTACAAACCTGGGTATATATTAGACTTCCAACAACCAAAGGCATATTAAATTATTTTGTATTTTCTCAATTTTTAGTTTTGTCATTGGACATTGTCTTAGACTAAAATTTTCACCTATTAAGATATGGTTTCCTTTTCTTTGTTTTTTTCCATCTTTTAACATTATAGCGTGATATCAATATACATATTTTGTGATGAACCAAATATTCCATGAGACCGATCCGAATAATTTGAAATCCCACCATAAAAGATACATTACCAAGATCTTTCATATAAATTATTTATTTGTTTTATCGGTATGATATAATGAATCGTTATAAAGTTTTGTCAATAATATGTTATCAACATACAACAACAAAATTATGAAATTTCTCCTACTAAAATTTTGTTACACATAATATTCCACTAAGTTTATCTCGAAATCAAATAAAATAATAACTTCGAAACATTTGTGGTGCTACTGTTAAAACGTTTGTTTAAGCTCATAAATATATTTTTAAATTTGTATAACATTGACTTTGGATCACCAAAGATAAAGTTTTAAGTTGCACCGTATTGATCGTTTCCTAAATCTCTTCATTAAATGGAATTAGTCTTTACATTCATTTGATGAAGCTTTAGATCGAAATGTGCAACTAATGTCACGCTTGTACAAAAAAAAATCCTTCAATAAAAATAGAAAAATATTTCTTTAAAGTCAATACGTTTACGTTGAGTAAATTATTTCACCCCAAATCGTGCTTTATGCATCTCCATGTTAACTTTTAGTTATAACTAATCTGTTTCTTTCCTTCGGCTAATGAGGCAAGCTGCCACATCGTAGTATCTTGCATTGATTTAAACTCTTCATTCATTATCTTAATCTACATAAGAGAATAAAAAAATTCATGGCTTCACATAAACTTAAGAGTTCGTTTCCATCGTACCAAAAAATTCCTCATGTTCATGAAGATATATTATTTAATATAAAGATATATTAATATTATTTTCTATAGTAGATTTCCGTAATAACACAATATCTTCAGTTTGCGATTTCACTTCTAGAGAATGTAGAGTTTGATCTACTTGAATAACTTCATTTAGTTATACTGTAGCCACTTTAATTTGTTTATTTCATAAAATTTCTACAAGTGGAAGATGAGCATCATCTTGAATATTTATATGTTCTACGATTCTGAAATGATGATTGGCCTAAATACCAAATCGTTTAATATTAAAGTATCATTGTTATAACCTTTATGAATCTGTTCAGGTTCTTCATCAAAATAAATGTTTGTTACTAAATTCTCCTTAAAAAACTTAACATTCTCAAAGAATTTTGATGTCCATCTTGCTAAAATATTCATGTTGATGGATCATAAAACTTAAAAACCATATGATGGATAATATATCCAATTAAACAACTACTAATTATTTTGGATTTCTCTTTCTTTTAATTTAACCTATAAGTCTTCATTTCAGTTAAATATCCCCAAACATGTAATGTCTTACACTTAGTTCGGAGTTCATAAAATATGTTAGTAGTTATGTTTGCTGGAACTCTATTAAGAAGGTAAGTTGCACATTTATTTTTTTCACCCTAGAGAATTATAGGTAATGTTGAATGACTAATCATACTTCTTTCTATATCTTTTAGTGTACAGTGTCACCTCTCAGATCCGAAATTCATGTTACGCAAAACCCGACATCTTATACTCAACAAATATTCCGCACTCCTCTAGAAATTTCGCAAATAGTCTATGATGTTGTTCACCTGGACTGTCATATCTCCCGTAGCATTCACCATCATGGTTCGATTTGACGTACTTAATGTCCTTAAAATAATTTTTTTCAACCTTGATCTTAAAGAATTTGAAATTTTCAATTGCTTACTATTTATCATGAATAAGATATAAATACCCATATTGCAAAAAATCATCAATAAACGATACAAAATATCGTTGTCCGTTCCATAATACCATAGGAACAATTCATAGATATTTATATGTATCAAGTCCAATACCCCTTTCACTTTATATGAATATAAAATCGCCACCTTATTATTTTTACCTTTAATACAATCCATTCAAATATTGAAATATGAAAAATATAGGAAACTTAATAAATATTCCGCAACAAGGTTTTTTTTCTAAAAATATGACCCAATCTCTTGTGCCAAAGTTTTTCTCAAGTTTTTGGCTTAAATTTTAGTTAAATAAGTACATTTATGTATATTAACGATTTGTGATATTTTATAATATTTAAAAAATACAAATTTTCATTCGTTATTAATTTTTCAGATCCAAATATTGCTTGGTAAATGAAGACATAGTCTATCACTTCCAGACAGACAAGAGTAACCAAATTTGCCTAACAATGATAATAAAATCTCATTATTTCTAAAATAAGGTACAAGGAATTCATCTTTCAAATAAAAATATATCCACTAGATAATAATAAGAAAACATAAAAAAATCGCACAAACTAAACATGAGTTGTCGTATGTCGTATAGATAGTTGATTCACTATCACTCAGGCGTAAGTTTATTATTATACCCTGCAAAGAAATACACACATGAGTTGCTTCTCATCATCCAAAAAAGTAAAGTAAGTTTTAAATAAGTATTTTTTTTATTTCAAAATTATATAAGCGGAGTCCATAATACTTAAATATACATCAATGATCATCTGTCATGCAAAAGCATCAACCAACCCCTTCTACGTATGAGAGATATGCAATCTCTTAGTAACCTATCCATATTTAGCCATAACATGTCCAAGGTCCTGCACCCGGATAGACATAACTATTACAACCTCTTTCTTATCTTGGCTTCCTTGTATCCATTGGATGGTTACCAAACCCACATGGGTCTCGACACGGGTCAAACCGCCAACACCCATTGATTTTCTATAAAAAAAACTCCATTGGTTGATTGGGTCAACCGTCAATAACATCATCATGGTTGATGGAATGCCCGACTCAGATTAATGTTTCATTTATATTTTTTGTCCCCATCAACCCCTTTCATTTAGACCCCTCTACATTCACACATTTTAGTTGTGGATTTAACCCAACTTCTTTCAGAACGTTTAACATACTTGGTTTTGGTGGGAAGGTAAAATTTGGTTGAGGGCTTAGACATTGAAATAATAACTTGGGCACACATCTACTATTAAGTTAGATACACTTGGTTATTCTATCTTTGGTTTTAAATATCCTAAAAGCTCGACGTAAACAAGTACTCATGGTGAAAATATTGTGGTATCTTTCAGATGATTGAATGCCCGCGTACGTCCCGATGTTGGTAAATTATTTTTACCTTGTAATGTTAGAAACTGAGTAAAGATTTTTAAAATCTATAGTATGAGTACGAGTTAGCTCTAAGAATATAAAATCAAATTCAACAAGTATAAAATAATAAAAATAAGCAAATACTAGTGTTACTTTCAGCTAAGAAAGCTAGCCTTCATTTTCATCTTGCCAGCCACTTATTGTTCTGCGTCAACTTCCTGTGATAAGACTTTTACTCCCTCTAGTGAAGATAAGGTTTTTCTTTCACTGTTTATCTAACTCCGGCAAGTCATTCACCATTTTGTAAAGGATAAGTATAAAAATAATATATATTTTCTATCTAAATTATTTGTGTAAAAAGTAAGGATTATTGTAAGGTTTGACATATATAAACTAAGCTTTGACATTTTACCTTCCTACCTTTTAATCAATACAATGTGACAAGAAGACGAAGAGTTTCAAAATCGAAGATATCTACGATACTCTAGTGTCGTCAAATAATCGTGATATTTGTCAACCCGAGCGTGATATCAACACATATTCAAAGCATAAATGACCTAATTTCTAGAGTAATCAATGAAGAAAAGCTCTTGATCAGCCCCTTTAGCTCAGGCTTCCACCAACGCCCTACATGTTAATACCCTCGTTAAGTCATGAGGTCGAGACAATCTACCAGCTTCCAAGCTCACTTGATATTGAACTATATACTGACACCAAAAAAGACCTTCTCAACACATCTATTTAGTATTTTAAGTTGGTCACTAACACCTTCGGACAAACATGTGACCAAATCCATGGTTTGGAATTTTTGACTTGTCAATCCTAGGGATGGCCATTACCCCTACACGTTTGAAAATGTTCTTTTAGCTATGTCGATGCTTAAGTAATTTACACTATTGAGAAGCTAGACTGTGTCAAAATATATGTTTTCAAATACATTCAAGATAAAAAACAGTTATGTAATCCTTTCTCAAATGACTCTTGAAGATTATGAAATTACTAATAAAAAGAAATTATTAGTCAAATCTTCATACGACTTTGGATCGATACTTTTTTTTGGTAAAAATAATAAACTTTATAGATTAAGAGAGTACAAGCCCAAAACGGGAATAATTGATTCACAGTAATTAACTACCGTTATCCCAAATATTATTCTCTCAACTAAAATATATTTATTTTATAGAAGAGGACCACTAAGCTCTAAATTTTCAATTCCCAATTCATTTTCCACTTTACTTGACGCTTTATTTTCTTATATACGCCATGGGCCATGGGCTAGCACCTCTGAAAATCGCTTTCACACTATAATTTTCCATTTCCCACTTCATTTTCAAGTGCACTTGTAAAATTGATTCTCTTCAGCCATAGATAATCGATCTGACGATTTGAATCTCATATTGAATCATGATACATCTTCAACCATTCTTTAAATTATAACTCTGACCCCTTTAGAAGGTCTTGTAAACATAAAAATAAAGATTTAGGTCAAGAGAATAATTCACCGATTGAGCAGAGAATGAAGAGAAGAATAGCTGATAACGAGCTAGATGGATGAAAATAAATCTTGATAGAAGACTTTATCTTATTAAAAATCTTGGGAAGAGATTCAGACTTCTCGGTAGCTCACTATCAATTATTTCTAACGAAATTAGAAATCAGAACTGCAGAAGATAGCTGGGAAGACGCATATAGCTGCGTAGAAACAACAATACAGGAGGCTACCGCGGGATCTTGACATAACATCTATTAGTAATATGAAAATGGCAGAATGAAGAATCTTCACAATCTCTATAGATTGGGATTCGAGAAAGATATTAATTCAAGTTGATAAACATAACTTAGAATTGAGTCAACTATACTGCGACAGGTACGAATGCTGAAACTGATTTTGAATTACTCAGATTTAACTTCTTCGAGTAATAAAAGATATCAAGAAATACCTGTTTATATTCAAGCTAGCAAAGCAAAAATATAGAAAACAGGCTTAGAAAAGTAGAGATATAACAGAGAATTTAAAGATTATCAGAATAGATTAAACAATTCAATTCTAATATAACCCATACCAACCATTTCTAAAAGGATAATAACTATCAATTGAGAGGGGTCTGGAAGTTAAGATAGTAATTTTTTATCTTACATTTCAGAGTCCACCAAGCGAGCCAATCAGCCGCTTTGTTTTTCTATTTGAAAATATGATGGATAATCATAGAAGGAGAGATTAGAGATCTGATACTGGGAGGGATAGACTCCAATAACAAAGGATTTTTGCTAGTAGATAAAAGAAAAACTAAAATTTCTAAATCAATATCTATATTAATGTTTGATAAACCTTTGATTTTACAGAGATGGAGACCATCATGAAGAGTTCTGGATTCAGTTTGAATTGGAGAAAGCTTGCCATAAAGATTTTTATAACCATGAAGAATATTGCAATAGCTATCACAGATAATAACACCTCCACTGGATTCTCCAGATGCCATACAACAAACATCTGTGTTTAGCGTGTACTTGCTATGTTGAGGAAACGTCCAGATGAGATGAGAAGCTTTTTTTGGTCTTCTTTAAGTGATTGAAACAATTCAGGACAGAAGCATAGTGATCAATGTCCTTCCAGTACTCGTGCTTGAACAATTTAGTCCAGACTTGAAATTGTATGTTTAATGTAATTTATAGTTGAGTTAGAAGAGAAAAAGTTGCCTTTAAATTTTACTTTGTTCATGGACTACCATATTGTCCATGTAATAACTGCAGAAAGAATATAATTGATATGAGATTTAGTAAGAGATTTCCAGAACCAGCATCTGATCATATATATAATAGGCATAAATTTATTTATTTTAATCTTGAGTAATTCTACAAAATAGAACCAAATGTTCCAAGCAAAGTCACAAGAGACAAATAAATGGTTAGGAGTTTCTAAAATAGTACTGAAATTTAGACACTAAAACTATATGTCTAGATTGCATGATAGAATCAATAAGAAGCTTGTTATGCAAGAGCCCCTACAAAAAGAAAGAACACTTCATGGGAGTGATTTGATTCCAAATCTTGTCAAATAGAGAAGACTTGTTGTATTGACTATGATATTTTGCATTGTTTCCTTTGTGAATGAACCGTCTTTAGAAAGCTTATATTATACTAAATCTTACACCTGATTATCAATAGGCATCTTCGAAATTAGCTTAATGTTAGAAGAAGTAAATAAGGTACTGATTTTGTTCATGTTCTATCCATTATTTTCCCCAGAAGTTTTAACTTTATCACCCATGAGCTAGCTATTATCTTCATTAGAGTCTAATCTTATAAGAGGAGGCTTACCAAACCAATTCTCAAGCCAAAAGTCCAAGTTATCATTACCCAACTTCCATCAAATTTTTCCTTCAGCAAAGTTCTTAATGATTGAAAGCCTTTTCCACGTTTGAGAACCATGATTTGAATAACTGAGCTGTAGAGGGTGCTTGTCTTTACAGTAGATGTTGTGATGGAATGTGACCCAAAGACATTTATCATCTCTGAACCTAAACTAAAGCTTACAAGAAAAAGTTTTTTAAATGTCATTAAGATTCCTCACGTTAAGGCCACCTTCACTAAAAGACTTGGAGTTTGTTGACCAATTACACCAATGAATATTGTTGAATCATTGGTAGAACACCATAAAAATTTGTTAAGCATTCTTTCAATTATAATAATGATAGTCTTAGAGAGCCAACAACCCTGCATCCAATAAATAGGGTTAACTAACAAAACATGTGTTTGTAAAGATGAGCTTCTTACCATAAAATAACTTCTTATGTTCCGCATTTGAATTTTGGTTCTGATTTTATATAAGAAAGAGGTGTTGTTGCTTGTTTTGTTGTTAGAATCAAGAATAATACTGAAATAAGTTGGGCGAAGAAAATTTGGACGGATACTTAATTACAAACCAATAACATATGTAATTTTAATATAATAATGGTATGGTATATAAATGCGCTTCCACTATTATAAGTTTATTTGTATTTCTATACATAGACGTACGTACTTTACAAATACTAGAAAACTCTTATTAGATTTATTATTTTCGCCCTATAAAATAATTTTTTACCTTTTTATGTGATATTCTTTCCAAGACGAACTCTTTCCTGACTAAACCCGTCAAATCGATCTAGCGTCGTGTCCGCACACTAAGCACCGAATGGAATATCAGATTACATTGGTAATACTAAAATTTAACCAATAAAAACTTTAAAATTATAATTTCATATAATTGATATTAAAAGTAAAACAAAATTATAAAAGTTTTATCATGGTTTAGCTATGAAAAAATTGTATATTTAGTTTTCAATAGGTTAAAAACTTTCTAATAATCACCAGCTAATTTCGTATCACTTTATAGTTAGAATTTCTTTTACTTTCCTTTACGACAAGTCTCCTGATCGAATAAGGAGGGGACTACCCGAGGAGTGAATTATATGAGATGTTGTATTTTGAAATCAAAATCGTGCCAAAAGATCAGAGATCGCATCTCAGAGCTTCTAGTAACTTTTCGAGTCGGCGAATTCACACTCTTCAGTTGATTCCTCAGGAGTAGAGAGAAATGTTTGGACCTGGACCTTTCTTACTACTTCTTTCCATCTTCATCCTAAGTCTCTCTCTAACTCTCTATGCTTCTCGCTGTTCAATTCAAGGTATTTACCTCCTAGTATAATTTCGTTTGGCATATTTTATACTTTTCTTCTATGATACTATTCAGTTTGATTTCATGTAAGATTAGTGTTTGATTCAAGATTATTCGGTTTGTGATCGGTACAATTGTATAGTTAGGGTTCATCCGATTCCGTGCTTCCGTATATCCATTATTAAGCATTTGGCTTCAGAATTACTACTTTTATCTTATGGCCTTTGTTTAAATCCTACTCGTGGTGTAGGATTTCCACTGATAAGGAATATAAGCGAACTTCCTCAAGATAACTATGGAAGGCCGGGCTTATCTCACATCACTCTTACTGGATCGGTCTTACACGGAATGAAGGAGGTAACGCAAACATAGGGTTTCATAGTCTTAACCTTTGTTTATCGTAAATAAATACTGTTCAATTCAGTGATTGGCTTAAGTATTTGTTAAATTTGAAATATGTTCACCTTCATAGGACCGTGCCCCTTATTATTATTGATTTGTGCCATTAACTAGATGTTAGGTAACTTAGGTTAACTCCATGGTATGGTGAACTTGAAAATCTGAGCTACATGTGTATAAGAACAGGATAATGAAGTTGTTAGTTGTTTATAGGTTGAACTATGGCTTCAAACTTTTGCTCCAGGATCGCAAACACCAATTCATAGGCACTCGTGTGAAGATGTTTTTGTCGTTCTAAAGGGGAGCGGTACTTTGTACCTTGCCAAAAGTTCACATGGAAAGTATCCTGGACAGCCGCAGGAGTTTTCTATCTTTTCGAATAGTACTTTCAGTATACCAGTGAATGATGTTCACCAGGTAAAACCGCTCTTGATTTGTTGGTTTTATATGTCATCCGCAACTTTTTAGATACTAATGTATCGTTAATTCTATGTTGGTTTTGTAAGCATGCCCTATCTTGTTCGATGTTATATTGAACTGCATATTGTTAAAAAAACTATTCATTTAAGAAAAGGATGTTGGTTGTGCCAGTTCATTATATATGACTAACTTTTTCTGGTGTATGAGAATTGTTGATCAAGTATTACTTTCAATCCCTTTACTATATATCCAATACTGCAAGATCTGCTTGTTATTATATGGTCTACTGTCTACATATACCCTTAATGGTTTCTAGATTTGTTATGTGACCTAGATAGTTACCTACATGGCTGTGGACTATCCAGAGTAAAAAACACTGTTTTGTATACAAGCAGGCAACCCTAGCAGTCGTTTGAGAACATTGTTGATCTTGGTAGTGTTTAGAGTGGCGCTTTATAAGATTTTAGATAAGCTGATGCTTCATATGTTTATTCTAGTGAAAGGCCAAAAGCAACTTAGTTATTGGAAGGGAAGCCAGGGAAATATATTGTTAGACGCCTTTCAATATCGTTTCTATTTTAACACTAGTTTCATGAAGTGGTTAGTACTGTATTAAACCTTATCCTTACGGTGATGTTTTAGTTTTCCTTTCTATAAGAAAATTATATGCTACCCCCGGTCGTTAGTCCTTCACTCCTGATTGCGTATATTCCTTGCAGGTCAGGAATACGGATGAACATGAGGACTTGCAGATGCTTGTTGTAATATCGCGTCCACCTGCTAAATTGTACGATTTTTCCCTCTAATTTTCCCTCTACTAAAAGACATGGTAGCAGCAAGTACTTTAGAAGTATATGTTGTTTAGTAGTAGAATTATCTCTAGATGATTACTGGTATTATTTTGTGATGCTTTGAAAAAGCTGATACATAAAAGGATGTGACAAATTTCCAAAAATATGCAGGTAATATTATTATTTACTAGACTAATTTAAAGGGTTTGATTGATTCTTTATTTCAAATAAATATAATTATTTCTTATTTTTAGACAGTCAAATATTACTAGACGGTTTGATAAGTTTTAGCTTGCTCTTTTTTAACTTAAAAAGATAGACGAACTGAACCACATTTTGCCTTACAAACCTAAAATACTCATGGCACTAAACAATCCTTTAGTCTATTTTTTGTCCCCATTTCTACGTCTGTAAATACAGGGTATTGGTAACACTTACATGGAATAATGATTCTTTTCTAATCTTATTCCCTGATATGTGGATGTTTGGTTACCATCCTTCAAAGGACGAGGTAGAATTTATGATTAAATGTGTTTGTTAACCAGAGCTAGCTTACTAAATGAGTTTCTAGACACTTAATAATGAAACATATTACTCACTCACTGTTATATGTTGCTCAGATCCTAAACATATGAGCAGAAAAATATTACAAGAAAGACAAAGATTTATGGAAAAAGTAGTCATATATAGTTAGTTAATATAATGTAAGATTTTTATACTTTTGCCTAGTTATAGGTGAGGAAACTTTTCCTGGATTTTTGTCTCCGTCTCTCCTCGTCTCCTTATATTCATAGGCAAGTATGTAAATTTTTCTCACATTGTATATCTGGAGATCCAAGCAGACACTTTAAGTAGATAATCTGAAGCTCACATGCTATAAGGTGATTATTTTATGTTGATATTATTGAATTACATATCCGACTTAGGCATATGAAATAATCTAGCACCGGACTTTTGAATTAGGGAAAGATATAAGTGGAACTGAGTGAGGTATTTCTTCACTGCAGTATTGAATGGTTGCGATATATAAATGTGTGATGTCCTAAACATATATGTGATCTCAAAATTTTGTGGCATTCTTTTGAAACTGAAATTGGCAATGTTAATAGTAGATGGATTTTTTTTTCCTTTCAAGCCTCTTTGTAAGAATTGATCATTGTTGGTCCTGATGTATTTCATATTTTTATCATCTTATGCCAGGTTCATATATGAAGACTGGTCAATGCCTCATACTGCAGCAAGGTTGAAGTTTCCATACTATTGGGATGAAGAATGCCTCGAAACACCTGAGAAAGACGAGCTTTAGATTTTGAGCCACCGGTTTGTGTTATAATGCAAATTTGCTTTTTCTTTTTTATGAGTATGTGGCGGGTAGATGTAACACATGTGCTTAATTTTAAAACTTGTATCAACATACGAATTGTTATGTCACCTCCCGGTCCATAATTGGCACGTGTTCCACATTTATATATGCGGACGAAGAGAGAAAATCAATATAGTTGTCATAAACATATAAGAGGTACAATTTTAACTTTAGATATTTCCATAAAATATAAGTTATATGTTAATAACTTTATTAATAGTAAATTTTGACTGCATAATTCTTTCAATAATAATTAAAATCTTGAAAACGCAAAGGGTTTTAATATTTTTATCAAAGAATTTAAAATGAAAATTTAAAATATAGTTTTTACCTATTGAAAGCTGTTATAAAAAATGTATTTTTTCTATTATGATATAAAAGTCTTTTTTATATGCTACTATATTAAAATGGATTGCTTATTTTATTATTTATAATTATAATAGAAGTATTTGTTTTTCTTTTTAATTTCTTTTAATAAAACAAACTCAAACTAAACTAGGGTAGTTTTTTTCTATTTCGCCGAATCGATCTCCAACTATTAACTTTTTCTTTCACTGACCCATAAAAAAACTTATTTTAAAAAAACTCTAAATTGGTAATTTGTAAAGCAGATTATCATTATTTTTTAAATTTACATACGAGTCCTAATTAGAATATTGTTGGGAGAAGAAGGTAGAATTTCGTATTATTTTTCATTTGCGACAATGACGTGGAAGATGATATTTTTTCAAAATCACTCTATATAAATTGTGAAATACAAGGTAGATAAATTTGATATATTTTTGTAGGCAAGTATTACACAAGATCCACAACTCTAGTTTTTTTGAAACTTTAGGTTTTTTTCTTGCTAAACTAGGCGTTTTGTTTGAACTGTCAACCCGGTAACACATGACATTGTGGAAAAAAGTATATTTAAAACACAAACATTCGAAGATATATAATTTCCCAACAAAATATACACTATGTTAGGCATGTGGTTTAGAAGTTCGTTCGACACTGATGAATTGCATACATTATTTCACCATATTTTTTTATGGTATTATAAATTCGAAAAGTAAATTGTCTGGGTTTTGAAAAATTTCTATAGCTATTTCGTCATACTTGTCGTACTTGTTTCGCCACATCACTGACGAATAAAATTAACTACGTCACCAATGCAATGAAGAATTATTATCAGCCATTACAACCATCAAGATGTTTGTTCTGTTAGTATCTATATGTTTTTTCGTGTGGTGATAACAAGATTTACATGAAATATAGATTTTAGATTCTTGTTCTAATTGTTTTCCAACATAGGCCAGAAAACTAAATGTTATGACCATGCTTGCAAGATAAATTATATTACACAAACAAAACCTTATATCTTTATATGTGATACATATAGTATGTATGTTAAAAAACGTGACAAAATGTTATATGCCAAAGCTATCATACTTGTTTCGTCACGTACACGGTGAGTAAAACTGTCTGTAAAACAATGTTAAATTATTATCGACTATTTCGACCACCGATCTCTTGGTCTCATTAGTACCCATATATTGTTTTCGTGTTGTAGTAAAAATATTTACGCAAAATATTTATTTTAGATGCTTGTTTTTTCTTATCATTTTATAACTTAGACTAGGAATACAAAAATCTACATTAACACCTTCAAAATCTAATATAATACACGTGCAAAACCTTATATATTGTATGTAACGTGTGGGAGGTATGATGCGAAACGAAAAAATAATAATATATGTGAAACCCTCATTACTAATTTCGTCACATTGGTGGCCAATAAAACTAGCTACATCACAAATACACTTGTAGATTATTATCGACCATTCCAACCACCAATCTATTGGTTTTATTAGGACCGTTTTGTTGCTTTCGTGTCATGATAACAAGATTATATTGAGTTTAAATGCTTATTTCGATCATGATCCAATGTAGACCATAAATAATAAATTCTTTGACCATGCTTACGAAATATATTATAATACACATGAGCAATACCTTATATATTTATATGCGAAACCTAGAGCTATGATTATGTGAAATGTGACAAAATGCAATATGCAAAACCTACCATACTTATTTATTTACATACGTAAAGAATCATTTCAACCACAAATCTGTTGGTTTTGTTAAAACTCATATGTTGTTTTTGTCTCGTGGCACTAAAATTTACATAAAATATTAACTTCATGTTTTTCCCAACCTAGATGAGGAATACAAAAAATCTATGTTAATACTTGCGAGATCTAATATAATAGACGTACAGAACCTTATATATTTTTTATGTGATGTGTAGTAGGCAAGATGCGAAAGCGGAGAAGAAATCTTACATGAAAAACATATCCTACTTATTTGACACATCGATGACAAGTAAAACTAAATATGCCACCAATGCAGTGACAGATTATTATCAGCCATTCTACTACCGATTCTGTTTATTTTGTTAGTATCCATTTGTTGTTTTTGTACCATTGTAGGAATATCTACGTGAAATATTGATTTCAGATATTTGGTATGATTTTTTCCAATCTAGACTAGAAATACTAAATGTTATGACCATGCTTGCGAAATATACTGTAATATACATACAAAACCTTATTTATTTATATACAAATCCTATATTATGTATGATGTAAAACTAACCATGATACGAAACCTATAATGTGCTTGAAAAATATTGAGTTCGGATGTTTGGTCTGATTTTTCATCGCGTACGTGAAGAATAAAACAAATTATGTCGCTAAAATAATGTAAAATTATTATTGGCTTTTTCAACCACTGATCTGTTGGTTTTGTTAGAACCCATATGTCATTTTCGTATCATAGTTGAACATTTACGTGAAATATTGACTTTATATGCTTGTTATTATCATTTTCAAACCTAGACTAGTAATATTAAATTATAAGCTAATACTTGCAAAATTTATTTGTGACCACGGTTGATAAATATCTTGTAATATATGTAAAACCTAAAGTATGTATGATACAAAATGTGAAGAAATTCCATATGATTAACTTACCTTACTTATTTTTCCATACAGACAATGGATAAACCTAATATGTCGATAATGCAATGGTAAATTATTTTTAGCCATTCTAACCCCAAATCGATTAGTTTTTTAGCAACCATTTATTGTTTTTGTGTCGTGATAGAATGATTTATGTTAAATATTGACCTTTATATACTTGTTCTCATTATTTTCAAACCTCGATCAAGAATACAAAAATCTATGTCCCTCCTTGCGAAATCTTATGTAATGTAAATGTGAAACACTGTATATTTTTTATGCAAAACGTGCGTATATATAATATGAAACAAAATGAGAAATGAAAAATATGTAACTTGTAGTATTTATGATTCCAAATCTAAACACCTTATTATGAAATGATAACAAAAAAATAATGTTAGTAAACCTTAAGTTATTTGTGTGTTTTGGAACTAAGTTGGTTGTATATATACATATATATTATTTCATATTATGGATGAGATTCATGGATCTCGTATCAGATATGTCAAGTGAAGGAACTTGAAGAAAAAATAAGATAATACCTTCGCACAACCAAAATCGGTAAACAACACAAAAATCATGACCTGACCATGGGATCATCTCATGTTCAACTCCAAGATACAAGTGCTACGACTCTTGAACCGGGGAATTGGAACAACTATAGAAAAAAAATATTTCTCCAACTCGGATACCCCGGTTATTTTTGTGTTTTGAAAAACATATAGCCTACAATTCCAAGACATAATATATTACACTTGCGAGAACAATATTAATTTTTATTTAATTTATAATGTATGAGAGAATTGTCATGCAATTATATGCTAATTATATCGGCTTGAGATTATGGATTATCGTGCATCAAAAGTGACTACAAGACCGTTTAGATACAACGTCATTCGAGAAGTTTATCAATCATTTGACTAATTTTAATATGAACACTCATATTACTGAGGTGTCATCGAGAGTTTCCATATGGAGACCAATATATTTTATTTTACAGTTTGTTGAAATGATCATCACGTTAAATAATGTACATGATCTTGGTAATATTGTGAATGTTTTGGAAAATATCTCCAAAATGGACCTTTATTGTTAGTTTAGCAATATATTATGAGTAAGCTAAAAAGAACCATGTGATGTTATTAGAAACTACAAACATGTTAGAATAATTTTAAATTTTTTTACACGATGTTCGACAGCCTTGAATACTATTAAAAAAACCCAACCTAACGGATGACGACCGAACCCCTGCAACATGAGATTATTTGTTATATTTTATCAAATACACAATATTTATCGACAAAATAAATTGGTACGTATTACCTAAGTATGCATTATCCCTCAGAGATATTAATGGTATGAAATTTGTTCATTTACGTACTTGCACATATTTTTCATCATTTTGTTAATGCATCATAATACAAAACGAAGACCATGTGCAGTTTTCTAGCTATGGAATATACATTGATTATCAAACACTTCAGTACTTTCTTCCCGTTATATGCTTGGACTAGACTCATGAGATGTCATCCATAGTGAGGTGGGAAATGTGCCGCATCAATGCCGATTCTAGGTCCAAACTGAATTGGATGATTCACTAGAGCCACGTGGAGGAGTTTGACGTAAGCTGCACGAACCACTTGCGAGATGGTTATAATATATAGATATGTAAAATATAAGAATTATAAGTTTCAAAACATAGTGTTACACACGGGGAACGTACCAAGGAAAATTATTACAAAATATAAACTTATTTTTCATGATATGTTTTCAGATTATGTTCAAACCATATATAGCCATCCGTGATGCTTTTTTTTTCAGTCAATAGTATGATACCGTAAAATATAACCGGGTTGAAGCATGTGTGGGAATATTATCTAAAACGATTAGTTCGCTTGCTCAGATATGTACAAGGAATTTCGACACATAATTTAAGTCATGAGAACCTGGAAGCCAAATAGAAGCTAAGGACGACTATGTACGAACGAGCCGATACAATTTAGAAATCAAATCACTCGTTTGTTTTATAAGAGGACCAAATGCGGTCTTTAGTCTTCAAGAGGGCTGTCTGATGCAGTTTGGATTATGCTGACTAAAACGACTGGGTGGAAGTTGCGAATTCTAAACTTGTAGATATTGAGTTAGATGTCTACGACTAACGTGATAATTAAGTGATACGATAGTTGAAGTTTGCACACCAAATAATTTGTATGACCCATTGAGACTTCCGTGGAAATTATGATGAACTTTCCCGTGTTTTCCTTTAGCTATTGCAATATTTCAAACAAGTATTAGTAGTAATTTATTGAATACTTTTTGTTTTTCTATCTAGTGTTTGGTTTTATTATTATTTTAGCTACAATATGGTATATAACAATCATGTTCGCAACAATCACGTCGATGAGAAACACACTACTTGCAAAATATCCTTTATGAAGCCTTACTTCGCCACCATCTAGCAAATACAACATTTTAGGTTTTGTAATACTTGTGAAATATGAGTGTAATACATTGTGAAATGCACGTATTTATTTCTCACTTGTCCTTCATTTAGAGTGAAAACTGATTTCCTTTGTCACTATACCATCATATCCCCACTTAAATGTAACATCTTGCCAACTACTATATCCTGTTATATACTTAGTAAAACACATCTTATATTTCAATCTATAAAATAAAAAAGATCAAATTTATAATTTATTCGACGTGGAATGAAGTACGCAAGTAGATAACCATTTGCTCAAAGTCACCACCATTATGAATAAAACAAGAGAAAATAAATATATACATAATGTAGTACATATACACTATGATGCGTACATATTATTCATGTATGATATTGTAAGCACGAGGTCCTGAAGAATTTTATATTGGGTTTGAATATTTGAAATCGATTCTAATTTTTTTATATTTTCAACCTCGCGTAAAATGCCATTCAAAAGGCATGCATGGTTTTTTTTGTACCTGTTACTGATTTTATTAAAAAAATATGCTAACAAACGGAGGATAATCTCGTTGTATAAGCGAAGGCGGAAGCTACCGGCAGAGAAGTAGAATGTTTTGGTGGATATAACTCTTTCCAAAGTGTTCTATTATTTATACATTGCACTTTTGTTTTTCAATTTAAGTTCATTAACCAATTTAGTTTCTTCTGATGTATTTTCAAATAATGATTACTATATTTTCTCAACATTATAGGTACTTGTGAAATTTAGAGTACGTGTACTTTGAAAATGTAAACGTTTTTACGTGTCCAACTTGAACGTATCCATTATTCGTGAAATCATATATTTTGGAAAATATAAAGGATGTCGTACATTATTTTTCCATATTAGCGACCAGAGCAGTCTGAGACATGGTCTGGTCGCTCACACATGAGTGGTTAGAAACCTGGCAAACTTGGCCAGTTCTTGGAATGCTCTGGTCGATCATATGTGACAGAGCAGGGTGGTCTAGTCCTGGCCGTGTTTTGCAGCCAAGAATTTTGGACTTTCCTTCTTGGTCAAGTCATTTATGGTCGTACGATGTGGCATGACCATGTGTCTTGGCTTTTTATTTGGCTACTTAACTTATTCGAGAGGCAAGTTTGGCTAGGTCTCGTCCGATGGTTTAACATCGTATCACCAAACCATAAAATCCCTCAACGCACAGTGATGCTCGTCTAAGAAATGTGTAGCTCTCAAAACAATAAACTAAGTTCGCTAAGGGCGCACATTCACAACCTCATGATTACCATCTAGTAGCATTTAGCACGTGGTCTAGCTACCAGCGAGTCTCTGATTCTCCAATGTACTTAAGTGTATAAAAACTGTGGCTGATAGTTTATAGAAACTATGTTTAACCACATATGGATAAAATATCCAAAATTGTACAACGTAACATTCCTTAAGGATGGAGCTTCTCTGATAAAGAACCTCGAAGACTAGAAACAACTGCACTAATAGGAAGACATCTACCAAGGGTTTTTTCAAGTCAAGACCACTATATAAATAACCAGAGAGTCATTTTTTAGATTTTGTGAAAGTTATGCATGAAAATCTAAAGTGAATAGTATAAACAAAAATATAGATAAATTGTAATCGTACATAAAAAATTAATAAAAATATTTGTCACTTTGTTCTTTAAGTTCATTGTCTCTTTTTATATCTCATCAAGCGTTATAAGATTATGTGATTTTTATCTCACCATTTTGGTTCTGTTTCCGGGAATGAACACAACCATTTATCTTAAAAAGATATCAAGACACTGGAAAATAGATCCAATACCAGTGGTAACATCCTTTCGAGGGGCCGCACTACCATATTGTCCTATAGTCCCATATAATACACTAGGAGGAGACAAAGAGCCACAGGAAGATTTCCTTAGAAGGGAAATGGTGTGGTAATTTAGAATAAGGTCAAAAATACCAAGCTCTTAGTTCACAGATACAAATTTGGAGGGGGTAGTCATCCCTCGACGAGAGTAGCACTAAAAGGCTGTCATGGTTGACGGGTGTAAAATAAGGGTGAGTATACGTTGATCATGGGGAAATAATAAAAATATTCTTCATCCCCACTAAAGGATGATTTCCTTTCGATATCACCACCTTTTGCAAATGGACCCCAATGTGAAAGGCCACCATACGCATGTGTTTGAAAGTATTGAATATTTCAGTGGACTTAGAAGATTAGCATAACCTCCCCACTTGAGACCAAAGCCCTTCGCCCATCTAGATATATGATATAGATTAGTCAAGGAAGCGATGAGCCAACATTATCAGATAAGGCTGTAGCACAAGCTATGAAAGCCACCAACATAAGAACAAAGGCAACTCAATGGTTGGACATGCACGATATGTTGACAGAAGAGGCATTTCAGAATGAATCACACACAATATACTTCATAATTAAATGTGGAATAACCAAAATAGTAAATAACCATGAAGCACTTAAGCTAAGTGTTGGTTGCACTAGTGTCGACCTTGCAGGAGTACCCATATCGAAGGAATGACATGAGAAAATGCAAGTGTTTCTTATCTTACCACATGAGGGAAACTCCGAAAAAGACTCACACCAACTAGGTCCTTATTTTTCAGAGGATCTCATCAGGTGTGGATGAAAGCACCAAGGTGGAGCCTCTCACCCTGACCGACCTAATAGCCCTACCTAAAAAATATATCAACCTCAAGGCCGACATTCAGAATGTGCACAAAGGGGAAGATACTTCTCAAATGCAAAGGTGGTGGCCTTTTCTAAAGAGGCCCCAACGCCTAGACCCTCGTGTGAACGTTTTTTCCCGGATGAGCATGCCAACCATCAGTTGTTAACCGTATCTAATACCTACCTCTATGAACAGATCAAAACACTAACCTTCTAGCCCATACATGAAAAAATTCCTCGCACCCAGAAACCCAAAATTGCAACAAACAATGCAAGTATCACATAACCCACACGCATACCATGGAGTAATATAGAGTGATAAAAATAGATATCCAAAGGCCGACTAAGAGTGACCATCTAAGACAGTTCATCAAGAACCTGAAAAACTCCAACAAAAGCGGACACATAATCCTCGAAGCGCCCCTCGAGGCTCTGAAGACCAAGCTAACCGAGCAAGAGATAAAGTCGACCGACTTGACGGTCAGTCAAAATAAGAACAAGATAGAGGAAAAAAGCCTAAAACCTACATCCTAACTCTCCATAGAGGCACCAATTAGACGAGTTACATGCATAACTCATACAAGTGCTACATCCGAGAATTGACCTTGGTCATCGAAAGGGTCTACCTGATTAAAGTATGAGAACCCAGGGAATCCCCACACACCATCTTCTTCACGAACAATGATGTCGAGGACATTGTTGATCCATATGATGATGTACTCTTGAGTAAGAACAATATTATGGGATGTGAAACACGACACATTTTGATGAACACGAAAGCAACGATAAATATATTGTTCAAATCAGCCATGTAACAACTCCCTTTCAAGACCGTCCTACGCCCGATCTTCAATCCCATGGTTTCCTTCAATGGCTATGCCACCATGAATTTGGGAATGATGTTGTTGGATGCGTCAATTGGAACAGACAGATGGGCCAAGAGTGATGTTACCGAGTTTGTAGTGCTAGACACTCTGTACTCATGCATCATGATCTTTGGAAGGCTATGGCCCACAACTTCAAGGTCGTATCTTTTACTTATCACAAATTTTTAAAGTATATGGTCGGTGGTGAAGTATCCTTGGTACGAGGAAAACAAGGATGATCAGCATGAAACACCAAGCCGAGAGGGAAAATACCTCAAGAATTTGAAAAAAACCCCTTAACCTTTACTCTTACGTTGTTTATTTAATAACTTATTTTGATAATCATTGTACCTAACTAATTTTGTTCAACAGAAGCACATATTTTATTTAAAATTTGCGTAACTAGGCGTTATCTATATTACATGGAAATGAATTTGCATGACTTCTCGATCATAAGGGAAATAAATATCCTCTTTTATAAAAGTTCACGCCCCGACCCGCTATCTAGTATACAATGGGTATAAGTTAGACCGATAATTTGCATGATATTTAAACCAAAAAATTGGTAGAACATGGGGAAACTTACATAAAAGAGGAAGCAATCAACGAGATAATATATTTTCGAACTTGCATGATACATAAATTAGCAAATCGGTAGAAGAGAGGCAAGCTTCCAAAAAAAGGGAAAAAGAGAGAGAGAGAATGTGTCTAAGTAACTTGAAAATTTTATTCAAACTACACGAGTCCTTACAAGAAGCCCTTACTCTTGCTAAGGATTAGGGGGAGTACATGCATGTCAAACAACTAGCTTACTTATAAATAAGGCAATGATAAACTACAACAAACAAGAAACAGTATGGCATATATCTCAATAGTTTACTTCATAACAAAAGATTGATTATGATAGTTCGATAAAAAAGGCAAACAATATTTATATTACAAAGAATGAGGTCCATACATGCCCCTCAAAATGAAGAGAAACAAAGGGAAACCATGTCTATATTATAAACGAAAATAATCATATCCGTGTCATTCAAGTCAACTATTTCTAAAACACAAGATTACAAAAAGAAAGACCATCTAGAAAAACCAGCTCAAGGTTAGCTTGATCCGTGTCATTCAAGTCAACAATCTTGAAGCGTAAAAGGATTTCTCGATCTCTATCAAAGAGAGAAGAAAAGCTACTCCTTTGACATAACCAAAACTTTGATTGCTACGATTTAGGATAAACTAAGAGGAGTTGGCACATGTCAATAATATGCAACTACTAAGCATTATAAAAAATCATTCAAGCTTCCATATAGTTTCTCCTAAATAATAACAAAAGAATCGAACAATAAGATAATAAGAGGTGAATAGGTCCAACAAAGGCCATTAAAAATCTCTTAATTTAAAAAAGATCACTCGAGATCTATCAAAAGTCATTTCGACAAAACAAAATGAAGAGGGTCCCAACTTGACTTTACTCAAACATCACCTTAGCCTCACTCTACTTTAACACAACATCAGGTCAGCTTACCCTTACTTGACCTTAACTCAACCTCTCTTATGATCATATTGCTCAATAAAGATGAGGAAATATTTTCAAAGTTAAAGGAGCTCACCGAGGAGCCCTATACTTATTTTCCTTAGGAGAATTTTCTCAACTCAGCCTAACTCAGAAGTCTCTCGCTTAACAAAGCTCAACCTCATGTTAGCCTTAGCTTGGCCTCGCTCTGCCTCATTTTAGCCTCACTCACAAGCTTATTGCTCAATAAAGCTCAATCGCAGGCCAGTCTCAGGTCGGCCTCACTCGACCTCAACTCGACCTCAACTCAGAATCAGCTTGACTATTACCTTGACATTAGCTCAGTCTTATTAAGAACGTAATCCATTACCAAAAAATAAATGCAAAATTTACTTTTAAATTAAATCAAACTCACTAAAAACCTCTCACCTAGTGAAGTCCAGACACAATGGAACCTCCGCTTGGAGACCAAAGGCTACAAAAATATAGGACTATTAGATATCATGACCATATCACTCCAATTACTTACAAGAAAGTAAATGAGTTGGGGGAGCTACCGATACAACATCAAATATAATTTAAATGGTGCACGAATAAAGCCAAGTAACGATCTAAAACACGAGCTTTGTATGTTTTAACTAAACAATAATAATCCTAATTTGGCCTAATGGCCAAACACAGCCCAACCTAGTATTATCTCCAAGTTTATGATTAACCATTGTCGTGCTCCATAACACGACCATAAGATTGGATACAAAACTAAAAAATGTATCCACTAGGACAAACATCACGGTATGAGTAGCTAGCTTGACCAAAGTTATTTCGAGATCTAGCCAACCTTGCCTCGAGTTTTGACCAAGCTTGCCTCACGAATAAATCTAGTATAAACTAGCCAAACAAAATACCAAGGCATATGGTCGTGCGATATCGAAAGACCAAAAGAGATTTGGCTGAGAAGCCAAGTCTAAAAATTTTGGCCGTGTAACAAGGGCAGAACCAGACTGACCTGGTTGCTAATATATGAGCGACTTAAGTGCATAAACCCTACCCAACTTACCCAGGTCTGGCCTAATTGGCAGGATCTGGCATGATCGTTAACACATGAGAAACTAGATACCTAGCAAAATTAGCCACATATGGCTTGATAGATCACTCATGAGTGACTAGAGACATGGCTAACATTTCCATGTCTAGCATGATCACTCACATATGAGCAACCAGAGTATAATGACCTGGCCAAGTTGGCTATATTTGGCCCGGTCTCTCACATATGAGCGAATAGTTTGCCAAAAGACCTGGCCAACTTGGACATGTCTCGTCCAATATCATGTCATCATATGATCAAGCCATACAATCGACTAACTATCTGTAATATTAACAATCTTCACAACATTGGCATTGAAACATACGCTAGACTTATCTATGAAATGCTAGTTTATTTCTTATTTAATTGATAACTGTAAAAATTTGGTTAAACATGATATGACTATTAAATACATCATCAGAGAACAAAATATGGTTGTAGACTTGATAACTAACGAATTTCTCAATCAAGAAAAGAACCTAAACTTCATTAAAGGCACTTCCTATGCCAATCTCATAGCCATCACATTTCTTGAAAGCCTAGAACTAGGCTATTTCAGAGGAAAAAACTATCAAACTTAACCACAAAAAGTTTTGAAACCAAAATCAAAATACAACAAAAGACTCAGACAATCAGGCTACCCACATCTCAAGGATATCAAAAACTCATTTATTTAGTCAAAGAGGAGACATATATAAATCGATACGATTACAGACAATCAGAACCTAAACAAAATAACAAAAACTTACCTAAATCTAAACGAATTTCTTTCTCTTTATTCTTGAACTTAAAGTCTAAATAAGGCCACCTTCAAATATTAACAAGAGAAACTTCATTGTCTGAAGCTTAGGAAAGAGAAACTCATTCTCATTGAATTTGTTTTTAACTTTTTCTCTAATGTTTTTCGTCGATAGAAATTAGCTTTTTTTATTTTCATCTCAAGTCCCAATTCAGAAATTTGAGCTATCTTAACCTAACTCAAATCAATATAAGGTTTTTAGAAAAAAAATTGCTCGGAATCTAAACTTATATGTGTCAAATGGTAAGTTCATGATTTAACTATAAGTAGGTTATTTTTGGATAATTTTTTAATACTAACAAAACAAATAGTATATGGTCATAAATATTTATTTTTTTCTAATATTTAAATATCTTATAACTAATTTGATAATTTTCAAATATGTTATATATGTTACCAATATAGTTTTCTCAATATTAAAATCTGATTTGAAAATGAGATAAAAATAATTATCGATAAAAATATATACTAAATAACTAAATTATAGTTGGCAAAGTGGTGGCGATAAATGATAGTAGAAAACCATTAGTAATGAAACTAAATATGTTGAGTGGTTGTTGTTTGGTAACCATTAGTAGAATTCCATAAATGAATGAGATCACATGGAATCAAATACAATGATTCCCTAAAAATTAAGAAAGAAAAGAAAGTTTGAAAGAGCAAAACCAAATTTGTAAGATAAATATAATGAGATCACATGGAATCAAATACAATGATTCCCTAAAAATTAAGAAAGAAAAGAAAGTTTGAAAGAGCAAAACCAAATTTGTAAGATAAATATGACGATACAAAACAAGATAGATTTGAAAATGATTTGAGTTGCACCTATACGATTTGAACCGAACGGATCTTTACAAGTTTTGATTTAGATTGTACAAAAAATAAAGCATTTAATTAGTGCTTAACATGGAGGTTCGACCTCATTATAAGGGGGATACAGCCTCAACATGTTTGGGCCCGATTTTAGCTCGTTTCGAATCAAATTCAACATCTTCCTTATTGGCTCAATAATAACAAAATTGGCTCAACTTAGCATCAGTCAAGTCCCATATCAGTTAAATTTTAGCTAAAGATCAACTCATCATCAACCAAGTCTCGATTTGGGTCAGTATCAACTAAGTATCAGCTCAAGATGGAACAAGTCTTGCTTCAGCTAAATATTAATTAAGTCTCAAGTCAGATTAACATCAGTTAATTCTCAGCTTAGGTCGACATGATTTAAGCTTCAACTCAGCATCATAAAATTCTTGACTCTATTCAATATCAGTTAAGTCTCAACTCAGCATCATCCAAGTCTTGCCTCGGGTCATTACGAGCTAAGTCTCATCTCAGCAACAATCAAGTCTCAACTAAGGTCACCATCATTTAATTATCAGCTCTGATAAATATCATCTAAGTCTCAACTAAGAATGAGCCTAGTATCAGCTCGGGTATAACCTAATTCTTAACTCAGCATCAACCAAGTCTCGGCTCAGTGAGTATCAACCATGTCATGGATCGGGTCAACGTTATTTCAGACTCGAAATATCATCTAAATATCAGCTCTATATCAACTAAGTCTTAGCTTGGATCAACATTAGCTAAGTCTCGAGTCAATATATTCCAGTCCGGCTAAGCAAAGTTCTAACTCAGCCCATCAAGTTACAACTATACCTTAACATGTTCGAACCCTGCTCACCATATTCTAGGTGGGACTGAGTTACGTTTTCTAATTTTTTATCCAATCTAATTTTTTTATTCATAAAAATAAAAACCATATCAAACTGTCCCATGGGCCATTTTTCCTTTTGTAAAAAAAAAATATAAATCTTATCTAGTGTTCAAATTATTTGAACCTAGTCCTAAAAAATTTAGAGAGTCGACATACCTTTGTAAATAATTTGGTACGCAGACGAGTATAAATCTAGTTCACATACTTGGAGTCCTTGAATACTAAACTAACAAACACTCTAGATCATTTATGTAGAGTACCAACTCCTCAGCTCGACCAAGAAAATGATCAACATTCCAGTGAACATCAAAGTTTTAGATATACAAATTTGATGAGTGTACATATTTTGGCCAAAACAAGAATACCTCAATAAACATAGTCCATAAATATACAAGTTTTGATATTCACCTTTAAATATCATATAAAGTTTTGGGTAGGTCAAAAACTGAATTATCAAATTAGATGTTTAATATTTCAGCTTCATCAACTAATATACTTTTTCAAACTTTGAAATGACTAGGGAGACTACTCTTATACCTACCTAAATATGTAATATGTAGATTTGTTCTTAAAAACATATCAACTTCATGCCAATCTTGAATTAGTTAAAGTTATTATTTTTGAGATACTCATTTAATAAAAATATAAAAATGTTATTTGTGCTTGTACTTTTTTCCTTCGGTAAATTAAGTTTTTCCCCTCAAATGAGGTTTGGGCCAGCAAATGATTTTAGAGAGGTAAGTTTAATTGGCTTAGTAGCTCGGCTCGACAGAGTAATAGCTCAACAAGATATTTATGCTTCAAGATTGTGACTCATGCAAGTTTTAGAAAAATAACATTAAAAATAGACCTCACATGTCCCAAAGAAAGAAAAATACTTCAAAATTATAGTATATCCTCGATCCTATAGCAAGGACAATAGACATTATAACTTTAAAAACTATAAGGTGTGAAGACTACTTAAGTTTCTGCTTGTAGAATAAGGTTTTTACCATAACTTAAAAGGTAAGACTAAGGCCAGGCTTTGAACAGTACATCGTCCCTCGACTATCACGTTTGGTGTTAAATAGTCCCTTGACTTTCAAATGTCCGTTGGCAGTCCCTGGACTATCCCGTTTGGATAAAGTTAGTTCACCATATCCTCTGATCCATGAGAGGCTGCCACGTGTCACCATAGTCCCCAGATTTTTGTATCACCACTAGTCCCTTGAGTTTAGTTTTCTGTAATTTTCTACATTTTGGGTTTGACCTAAACTCAAGGGACTAGTGGTGATACAAAAATCTGGGGACTATGGTGACAGGTGGCAGCCCCTCATGGATTAGAGGATCTAGTGGACTAACTTTATCCAAACGCGATAGTCCAGGGACTGTCAACGGACATTTGAAAATCAAGTGACTATCTGCCAGCAAACGCGATAGTCGAGGGATGATTTACTGTTTAATGCCACTAAGGCCATATGTTTCCAACTCTAAGTTTGTGTACCTAAACTATACTCCTATTAATCTCCTTACCCAAGTTCTATTCTATAAATATAACTAGATTTTCATATGGAGAATCATTTGACTTCTAATAAAAAATATATATTTATTCTCCTAAATATTCATACTCTGTATAATATTCAAATACCTTAATATTTGTTATCTTAACTAACGTTTTACTTCTCCAACAAATTTTATTCTTCCATAATATCTTTCAAATGACTCTCACCTTCCAACCACCACTAGGGATGACAATTCGTCGAGATGGATGTGAATATGACTAAATGCGTAAGCTGAGTTACTTTTATTTTTTAAACCCGTCAGGTTTGGGTATCTATCTACATGTATCTATTGATAATTAATTTTTTTAAAAAAAATCATTAAAATCACTATTCAATTAAAACATTTAGACAAAAAAAAATATTTTAAAAATAATAATATTTTGAAAACAATAACAATCTATCGATTATAAACTCCCAAATTTAGTAACAAATTTAAAAATTTAGTAAAAAATCTATATTGAAAACGAAAAAACTTAACAACTCACTAGAAAAAGAACCTCTCACCCTCTCTAGAATAATGGCCATATTTTCACAACGGTAACATTTTTTTGGTGGTTTCCGGCGTGGCTTCAGCATTTATTGCCTGAAGTTCACTCCTTTTATTAACCATATGAAACCTAAAAAGTCATTTCGTCAGATCGGCACTATAGATTGTGCCGGAGTTTTGTCGTCGACTAGCCTTTCTAGCTTTGTTAGTGTTTGGAAATGGTCTACGATGATCTGTCCAACTACAATTCCATATCATGTTCTGTCTGATAGAGTAATGTTTGTCTTACCAAAGAACATCTAGTGGCCATATGTCTGTTTGGTCAACCTGAAGTCTATGTGTCTGTTCTCTATGGTGGGTCTGGTAGCGCTCAGGTGGTTTTCGGCTCGGCTTCGCACGCATAGATTAGATCTAAGGAGAGGTTGTTGAAGGAAAATAGTTTATCATGCTACATTCAAAGAGTCGCTAAAAATCGATGCTCTGTCGCTGCCGTCAAGCTTCTGTGTTTCCTAACTCGATGCCTCGCTGCCGTCGAATGCGTTTTCCCTTTTAGGGCTACGCTATTTCCCTTGTATGGTTTCGGGGAGGTTTGCACCAGATCCTCAGACTCTAAAGTTGTCCGCATTATTGATAGTGACTGGTCTATGGCGCCTTCAAATTTGGCTATGATCTGCAGCAGGACAGTTTATGTTACGGATAATAATCCGTCCTTATGGCATTCGTCAAAGGCTAACGGTATCAGCATCAAGAAGCCTCATCTAGTGATGCTAGGGTGGATGTCGAGTTTGCTCCCTCATGATGCTTCAATCTGTGGTATCCTTGCACGAACAAAAGAAAAAAGGTAATAGAAAAGTCTCACACAAGGAGTTGTTATCCAAACAGGTTGTTTCTCTCTAGCCGGAATCAACATATTACGATTATGTCTTCTGCATTAGAGATATATACTCTCGGATCTTCTAGCACCAGGAACAACGGTTTCATGTACGCTTTTGGCTCAGATCCTTTGGTTTGTGAAGTGTTTTACAGGCTGGCATTAACATCAGTAAAATGTTCTTATGGCATGGATTAAAAGAATCTGAGAATAAGGCGGTGATAACATTAATGGTTATGGCTGACTCGGGTTTGGATACTAGAGTGGCGATGAATTAGGTCATGGCTTGGGGAATATTTCCTTAGCTTCCAGATACGGTGGCTGTTTGCATCTTTTCTTCGATTTTATCTTCCATCTTAAACGGTGGACATGAAATTGATAATGTAAGGCTAAATATGGTCAGACTGTAGTTAAAAGTATAATATTTCCTTATGTTGTCGGAGATGATCGTTTTGTCGGAGAAGCAACACCAGAAAGGTGGTGTGTGGCGAGTGTCGAGATCCATAAGACGATAAAGTAGATGGGTTTGGTGGTTTGGCGACACGGTAACCTAACCCATACTTGGCTAAACTGCATTATGTCATTTACTTTGTGGTTTGGAGATACGTCCCTAAATGACCCCATTAGACAAATTGATGTTTGTGACTATTTCTTATCCAATAGTATAACTTTAATCTGCTTAATTAGACTAAAGCTAGCACAAGAAATGTAGATAGTATTATGAGAACTATATTTACGTAGTGGAACTATAAAACCAACCACGATGCGCACCCATACAGAAAAGTTTATATAGGTTGGAATCCTAGCGTATTCCAAATTAATATTCTAAGCATATCACCCCAATATATCGACTGCAAAATCGTATATATATCTAAGAATAATCATTCTTTCCTCACAGACGTTTACGAGTTTAATAAACCTTACGAGCGTCTCCCCCTCTTAAGAGACCTGGCCTGAATTACTAGCAATAGAGACAAGATATCTTCGGTGACTATGAGTAAATTTAATGCCATTAGGCACCCAAGGAAAAAATGGGGCAGTACAGACATTTAGACCAACTCCATGCGAGATTTCAATGAGTGTTGCGATGAGAGCGGCCTCAATGACCTTCATTTTTCCTGGTTCGAATTCATCTGGACCAACAAGCAGTTAGATAACCCAATATCCTCTAAAATTGGTCGTGCCCTCGTTAAAAACCTTTGGAAAAATTATTTCCCCCATTCATACGCTCACTTTGACATCCCTCGTACCTTAGACCATACCCCCATTTCCCTCCACCTAATCTCCTCTGTTGTTTTTAGAGGTAATCCTCTCAAGTATTTTAACACGTGGAATTCCCATCCGAGTTATACTTTCATTATTACCAACAATTGGAACTTACCTCTCTTGGGTAACCCCATCGTAATAAGAGTTTTGTGGCTTGTTGCCTTATCTTTTGTAAAATACTCTAATTGGATACTTTTCTTAGTAATCCTTATTAGGGAAACAAGTTGCTCAGGCTTCAGGACCCCCTATTTGAGTTGAATAAGGGGCACTCAGTAATATAAGTGATAGGATGGATAAAGCTCGAAACAAGCTTCACTAAGATTCAGGCTTCCAAAAGCTTTATCTCTCTCAACACAGCTGAGGAATATTTCCTCAAACAATAATCAAGAGAAGCTTGGTTAAAGCTAGGAGATCGTAACACTGAATTCTTTCACAATAGTATAAGAGCCATGAGAGCTAGAAACAAGATTATCACCATAAATGACCCATAAGAGACCCTGTTTCGCATAACAAAGGATTACTAATGTCTTCAAGTCTTATTGATCAAATTTTATTGTCTCTCCTAGCCCGCCGAACTATCCTGGGTTGGATAGGGTTAGAGGCCTTATCACCTCCAATATGTCCGTAGATTCCGAATCTACTATGATAAGACAGATTAGTGATGAAGAGATTAAAATGGCGTTGTTTGATATAGACAACAACAAAGCCCCGACCCCAATGGCTTTAATACATGCTTTTTAAAAAAAAATTGGTCTACTATTAGCCATGACTTTTGCATGGCTATTCATTAATTTTTCAAGATTCAAAAAATGAATTCCCATGGAATGAGATGATAATATATCTTATTCCAAACTCGAGCTTCCCCACCTCCTCTAAGGTTTTTTCGTCTTATTACGTGCTCTATTGTTGCCTATAAAATGATTTCCAAAATTTTGGCTAACAGAATCAAAGAATCACTCCCATTATAAATCGATTCTACTCAGAACGCTTTCATCCCGGGTAGAATTATCATGAATAACATTATGCTTTCTCAAGAGCTCCTTCATGGTTACAACACGAACATAAGAGGACCTAGATGCGCCTTCAAGATAGATCTCATGAAAGATTTCGATAACATTAGATGGAGATTAATGCTTGATGTCCTTTACGCTATGGATTTTCCTCAAAAAAAGATTGGTAGAAACATCCAATACATCTCCACCCCCTCATACTTCATAATCATGAATGAAAGCTTCATAACCTAATTTAAAGGTAAGAATGTTCTTCGACAAGGAGACCCTATCTCCTTATATATTTGCCAATGTCATGCAGGTCTTATCCAACATCATGAAAGAGAAGGGCAACAACAAACAATTTGGATACGATTAGGAGTGCCACAAGCAAAACAACATTAACCTCTTCTTCGCAGATGACCTTATGATCTTTTTCCACGCCTACGACCCCTCCGTTGATTTCATTAATGAGGGTCTGGATGAGTTTTCCTGTGTCTCTGGTCTCAATTCTAACCCTTGCAAGAGCCAGGTATTCTTCTCGGGTACGTCAAATGCAATCAAGAGAGAAATCACCTCGAAGCTAGGTTTCATCAAAGAGACGCTTCTTTTAAAATACCTTGGAGTACCTCTTCTCACTTCTCGGCTTACCTACAATAATTCCAGGGCCCTATTCCAGAATGTCACAAACAGGATTAATTATTGGACTGCTAAGCACCTTTCTTATGCTGGGAGGCTCCAACTAATCAAATCGGTTCTCTTTGCAAGCCATGTCTACTTGGACGTATTTTTTATTCGCCCCGCTCGAGTCCTAAAAAATACTGCTACGCTTTTCCGAAGATTCCCCTGGTCAGCAGAGATGAAGATTATCAGGGAAAAAGTAGCATGGGATAAAATTATTGTGTTTACAAAAGAGGTAGTCATGGGATCATATATTTAAAAATCTGGAATCGGTTGGCCGACTTGAAAAGCTTCTGCTCCATTTTAACTAAAAATATGGCTTTGATCTGGTCTAAGTGCATCATCATCGAGCCTCCCCATTAACTCATCTCTAAGCTAGAGTTGGAGGAAAGTCCTTAAGCTTAGATCCATAGTCGGCTCATTACACCAAGTCAAAATTAGAAATAGCAAATCCACTTCCATTTAGTATGACACATGGTTATTCCCCATGTCGTTGGTAAATCGTTTTGGCCAATCGTCACCCGACCGGGGGGTAGAATTCATATTCAACACTTAAGCGATATCACACATGCTATTAACCAAGGCCCTTCTCGCTCAACCGATGAGGATGAATTCATATGGATCCCCAATAGTAGCAATGGTATTTTTACCAATAGTTGTACATACAACGACATTGGACCTCCCCTTGCTACTGTCAACTGTGCAGCTCTATTCAGGAATAAGATCAATATCCACTGACACCCCTTCATCACTTGGCTTGCCATACAGGAAAAACTAACCACCAGAGATAAGATCTTTGTTTGGGGTTATCCCACTAGTCTTCTATGTGCACTCTATGTCATCAACCCAGAATAGTGGACCACGTCTTCATAGGCTGCACCTATCTCTTGCAACTTTGAGATCATGCTACCCAACATCTCAATATGCCAACCGTCGCATCTTGCTAACAGGATTGGATCAACATTGCAACATCTTGATACCCTGGCCAAGCAGGGTCAGGGCACCATAGAAGAGTCATATTTTGAGCTGTAATATACCTCATTTGGAAGGAAATAAATGTCAGGATCTTCAAGAGTACCGACTCCATTTGCTCAGTAGTTGGGCATAGAATCATCAATGATATTCGATATAGATTCTATTGCACCAAGCACCCTCTAACTACCCTTCGATAGAGTTACTAGTTATGGACAACTAGGTCATTCAACTGCAATTTTCTAAGTTCTATTATGATTAATCTAATCATGATCTACCTTCAGTTATAGGGAATGCCGTAAAGTACTTGTAAACCTTATTTTTCATATATTTTACTACTTTTTTATACCCAAAACAAATCTCTAAAATATATTTATTATTTAATATTTATATATTTTAAATTTTTTAATAAATTATATTTGTTACTTAAATATGAAAATTTGTTAACATATTTTTAAGATTTAAATTTGTAAAATTTATTCACTTTAAATCTTTATAATTTTAAATATAAGCAAGTATAATTAATGACAATACTATCAAATATAAAATAATAAATACTGATAATAGTGTAATTAGTCCAACCGAACTAATTGGCCAATCACCTTATTCAAATGTGTAAATATTTACATCGACTTAGGTAGACATACACTCAACTGTGCATATTGGAATCTTCTAATACAAGTGAGATACGTATTGTGACACGACACATTTATAAAGGTCCAACATCAATCAATAAAACTAATGTATTTTTACTATTAGTTGTGATATTCATCTTCTAATTACTCATCTCTATTACTATTCTTAACTCAAACTCAATTAACTCTTAGTTAACTTGTCGCTTCAGCGAAGCCTATTAATCCAAAATTATCGACATTCAGTGGCATCATCTCTGGGGAATGCTAAATTTTGTACCCTTTAAGAGTTAAATAATATAAAATCAAAAACAAAAAAATGTGGGACGTTATTGAAAACATTGCTATGTTGGTCGACGACAAGATTGAGATGGAACTTTTAGAGAATGAACCACTGAATTCCATGTGTTCTGAGTCCTATCACATAGAACTTGGTGATACCTCCAACTGAGATCGAGTGTCTAGCTTAGCCGTTAAGGAGTGAATTAGCGATATTTTTTTTATGTTTGTATGAACAAATATTATCTCAAGCTCACATACTCAAATCCACCATTTAGACAATCGATAAAGGGTTAAAAAAGAATGAGACACCAGGAGAACAAGATGAACTATAAAGTAGCATAAAAGGGAGACTAATAGGATTTTGATCGAGGATCAAATGAGAGAAACCAGAGGCGTCGAATATGTCACAGGGAACAAAAAAAGAGCAGGACTTTAATATCTAATTATGGCATAAGGGAAATGAGTAGATCAGAGTCAAGGGTGTAAAAAGGAGGACCTACTAATTTGGAAAATCAGGACTGTGATGTATCACACCTCTACCAAACTATATGCCTCCACCAGGCTATCCTCCATACAGATTCTATATAGGAGCCAATTATTCGAGCCGCGTTGTTCCACTAGGTATGCCTTAAAACACAAAAAAAATTCCACCAAGATATCCGTCAAATCATACTCAAGGATTAACAACACTATAGGATACCAGGAAGGACACATGGTTTTCCATAGTATCAACCAAGTTACATACACCCAGATTCATATAACTAGGTGAGCAGATCAAACAAAAATACAAAATCCATACGCGTAAAGTGGAAATAGTGAGAATTGCAACAGGCTTACCTATTCATGGATAATCTATATGACTATTATAAGTATGAAGCACCTCAAGCAGAGAAAAATTCCCTAGTAGCCCCGAAACTACTAGTTTGAGTCATGCCACCATACTATGATAACCATAATATGGATAAATATTGTGGTAAAGTAGATCTGGTTTGTATTCATGAATCACTTTGTGGGTTCAATAGTATACCACCATATATTAAATATTACAAGATACTCTGAACCGTATTCAAGAATCCGGGTTCAAAGGTAATTAAAGAGATGAGGACTATATAGTTCATTCCAACCAAATAGATAATAAAAATCTAAGGGACTACATAAAAATATCATTAGAAACAAAGCCATAATTATAATATTGTCATGATCTAGTGGTCGTAGCTATGTTTGAAAATATAATAAAAAATAAAGAACTAAATTACGGAGATTTACTAGCCGAGGTGAAACGATTTATCAAAAGGGATGAGGTGGTCAGAGAAAAAAAAAAGGAAATACCAACAATCCAACTCGAGGTGCTTCAACAACCAAAACAGATATCAAGGAACAAATAAACATAAAAGATTAAGTGCCGATAAGAAATTATGTTTCAGTTTCAACCAGATCAAGGCCAAATCAACTACAAAGATAAAAACCAAAGGTTAACTACAACGTTGTAAGTAGTAGAAGAACAAATCGGCCACAGAGAGGACCATTCACAAAGCTTACAGATTCACCAACTGATGAGTCCAAATTTATTCAACACTACTAACTCAGAAAACCGGACAGGGGTAATTCGAACAATAAGCGCCAACTGAACTATCCGGGCAGGACAAAAGTATTAAAACACTAAACACCTTTTGACTAAGCTAAATGCTAATCTACTTAAAAACCAATGGGTCTTTAAAATTGAACCGGTTTCACAACTTGACCCGAAAGCCCATGGGTCCATAATTAAGGGTATAAATACCCAAGTACTTTCATTAATAAGGGTAATGAACATTTAATACAACCAGGCAGCTTAAATCTCTTACTACAAAACACCCAAACATTTAATACCTTTAAAACTCTCCAAAACACTTGACAAAATTACCCTCAGATTAAAATAAACCACACCAAATTGGCGACCAAAGTGGGAGAAGAAGGTGCCTGAATCTAGCAAAAAAAACCAGTTCGGATGAATCTGGATGAGTAAGCAGTGCCACCACCTTTGATAGAAGTTGTGGGAGAGAACGATGAGTACACGGTCGAAGAACAAGACAGACTAAAAGGTGAAATAGAAGCGTTGAGGGCCACTAAAAAGGCAGAGATGGGTTTAAAGAAAAAGTTGAAAGTGTTAGCCATTCTCCATACTGAAAACCCAAGGGAGAATGACCCATCAGCAAAGACTCACTTGAGTACAAAAAAGGCCCAAGTAAGTTCCAAGACATCTCACCGGTCTAAGCCGGTGGAGAGCTCAGAGTTTGAATCCTCTAGTAGCTCCTCGAATGAGGATGGGCTTGAGGAGTCCTTGTCATCCAGCAGTGATGAGGGAAGATCCAAGAAGAAACAAAAGCTGGTTAAAAAGTATTCAAGAAAGAGGGATAGGCTTGGGAGATTAAAGAGGGATCTGGGAAAAGGGTCGTCTCACAGCCATAGTCGTGGGCATGTGGATTAGCTGCTGATGGATCCCTTCGCTTTCCATGATGAGCCCTGTATTTTTGCAACACTTAATGAAGACACTATTTTTAGTCGTGGCCGGAATTTGAGGCAATCCCCATTGTCATCCAAGATACTGTCCGGAAACCTTCCAAAGAGGTTTGACAATACTAACATGGAGAAGTATGATGGAAGTAAAGATCTAGACAACCATATGGAACAGTTTAAAAATTTTATGATGAATTTTGATGATGATGACAAACTTATTTGTAGAGACTTCTCTCAATCTTTTACGGGAAGTGCTTTGAAATGGTACAACATCTTACCACATGGTTGTATCAGAAATTTTGACACGTTTTGGGTGGCCTTCCGAAGGCATTTTGTAGGGAGTAAAGAGGTAAAAGGGAAATGGATATACTATCATCCATTGTGCCAGAGAGCCAAATGAATCAATGAAATACTATATAAGCCGGTTCGTGAACACAAAGAATGGGTTAGCTGATTGCTTTGAGCAGGTAGCAATAACTTCTTTGAGACAATGATTAAACCCTGGGAATCTGGCCGATTCGGTAACCAAGAAAAAGGCCATGAGTTGGGGTGGTTTGCTAAACCAGGTAGGAAAGCAAATCAATGTAGATGAAACAAAAAAGACTAGGGTACACAGGCAAGTGAGATCTGCCCCAGCTGCACAAAACCAGAACCAGTCCGGATACAAGTCCAAAGAAGCCGGACAGGGGCCCAATATGGCCAAACAGACTCAATCCCACCCAACTCCAGGTCAGAGCCAGCAGTCCAGAAATAAACGAGGACCTTGGGTCCAACCGGAGTGGTTTGTTGAGTTGAAAGAAAATATGGAAACTATCTATGACAAAACAAAAGATGAGGTACATTTCAGGAAGCCAATAGCGCTTCAATCTCCGAGGGAAAGTCGTAATACTTGTTTTTGCCAATATCATCATGATATTAGCCATAACACCAATGATAGCATCACTTTGAAACAAGAGGTGTAGAATCTGATTGAAATGGGTAAGTTGTGATCTTATGTCAAGAGAAGAAGTGGAAACAGGCCTGACAATGCTCACCGGACTGGCCCAACGAACAATGCAGGGACATCTGCTCCGGACGGGGCCGTGGTAATCATTGAAAGATTTGATGTCGAATCAGAATATTTGGATTCTGATCCAACCCGGAATAAAGTGGGGGTTATAACAGAACAAACCAAAATAGTGTCTGGACTCATAAGCGTTTTTAGTCACTTACTATATTCAGAGGAGACACTATGACAGCGCCAATTTCTTCTTCAAGAAAGGGGCATGTTCACGCTCTAGCTACTTAGTTGGAGGGAGGCATGTCTTCCTATCAGTCCCAAATTCATTTTCCCTTTTTTTTGATGAAGATGATCTAAGGGACATAGCTGGTCTTCATGAGGATGTTATGGTAATAGGAGCATCGATTGGGGGCAATGACATCAGGCAAATTTTGATTGACACAGGCAGCTCAGCCAATATTCTCTTTTTAAGTTCCTATAAACAAATGAAGAATCCAACAGTGATTCAGCTTTCGAACATATCCATTGTGGGCTTCACAGGGAGCTCTGCGGATGTGATCGGAGAATTTGAGGAGGAGGTATTGTTGGGCAAAGGCTCTTTCAAGAAGATGGCCAGGGTACCTTTCATTGTGGTAGATTGCCCCACATGTTATAATACGATCTTTGGGAGATCCTGGCTCTCCAGGATGCATGTTGTGGCTTCCACAGTTCACCAATGTTTAAAGTATGCAGTCCAAGGACAGGTGGGAGTTGTCCGGTGTAGCCATAAAATAACAAGAGAATGTTATGCAACTGCACTTGCCCCTAAAACTCTAGGGGCAGTCCAGATAAATGAAGAGTAGCAGTTGTTGGGGCCCTCTGAGGGTGAGGGTGAAATTGATTACCCCAGAGAGACCCCTGGTGTTTTGATACCAATCGAAGAAGTTGAAACCCACTATCTGGCTGAAGGAAGGAGTGTTAAAATTGGCTTCAAGATGGCACCAGAATTGAATAAAAAATTCTTGTCCTTTTTGGCAGACCACCAACATGTTTTTGCTTGGTGCAATGCTGATATGACCGGAGTACCTGCGAATGTTATATCACACCAACTATCCATCCAAAGAGATGTTTCACCTGTTGTGCAAAGAAGGAGAGCTTTCTCTAAGGAGAAAGCTGATGTCATAATTCAAGAGGTTGACCGACTTACCAAGATGGGGCACATAAAAGAGTCTTAATATCCTTTGTGGACATCCAATCCAGTGTTAGTAAAGAAAATAATGGGAAATGGAGTATGTGTATTGACTTTACTGACCTCAATAGAGCTTTCCTAAAAGATCTCTATCCAGTCCCTCAGATATATCAGTTGGTAGACTCCACATCTGGGAAAAAGTTATTGTCCTTAATGGATGCCTTCTCCAGTTATAACCAGATACATGTGGATCTGAAAGACCAGGAACACACTACTTTTGTTACAAATAGGGGCCTTCATTATTGCAAGGTGATGCCTTTTGGGTTGAAAAATGCTGGGGCTACCTATCAGAGGTTGGTGAACAAAGCATTTGCTGATCAGATTGGGAGAAATATGGAAGTATATATTGATGACATGATCGTAGAAAGTTTGGAAGAAGGGTTGCACCTAGCTGATCTTCAAGAAACTTTTGCCAACTTGGCAAGGGTTAATTTTAAATTGAATCCAGAAAAATGTGTCTTTCTGGTGCAATATGGAAAATTCTTGGGGTGTGTGATAAGTGAGAAAGGGATACATCCTGATCCGGACCAGTTTGATATCTTGTTAAAAATGGATCCTCCTCGGAGTGTTCAAGAAATACAAAGGTTGATAGGAAGATTGGTTGTATTAAATTATTTTATTTCAAGGTCTTCTGATAGGTGTGCCCCGTTTTTCTAGACTTTAAAGGGTGCTAGAGATTTTAACTGGTCTCCACAGTGCGACCAAGCGATTAATGAAATAATAAAGCATTTATCTCCCCCCAAAACCCTTTTCAAACCTGTTGATGGAGATACACTATACATATACTTACCTGTGTCTGAATGTACTATAACTGCGGTGCTGGTAAGAGAGGTGGACAATTATCCTCGTCCGGTGTACTACATCAGCAAGATTTTGATGGATGCTGAAAAAAGGTACCTAAAGCTTGAAAAACTAGCACTAACCTTGTTAATTGCTGCCAGCAAAATGAGGTCGTACTTTCAGTCTCATTATATTATCGTCCGGACGTCTTTTCCTTTGAAAAATGTTCTTCAGAAGGCAGACATATCAAGTAGGATGGCCAAATGGTCAGTAGAATTGGGTGATTATGATATTGATTTTGCCCCCCGAACGAGGCTTAAATCGTTTTCTAGTCCCTCGACTATCACGTTTTCTTTCATTTAGTCCCTCGACTAAAAAATCACCGATGAGGGTCCCTCGACTATCCCATTTTCTTTCATTTAGTCTTTCGACTTTAAAATCACCGGTGAGGGTCCCTGGACTTTGAAAAATATATAAATTTAGTCCCTGAATCTAAGAAAAAACCCCCAAATAAGGGACTAAATTTATAGATTTTTGCAAAGTCCAGGGACCCTCACCGGTGATTTTAAAGTCGAAGGACTAAATAAAAGAAAATGGGATAGTCGAGGGACCCTCACCGGTGAGTTTTTAGTCGAAGGACTAAATGAAAGAAAACGTAATAGTCGAGGGACTATTTCCCGATTTAAGCCCCCGAACGACAATCAAAGCTCAATCTGTTGTTGATTTTCTGGTTGAGTTCCATTCACAGAGAAGTAATAAGCAAGCTGCAGATGAGAAAACTAAGAAGGTATGGGTTGTCCGGACAGATGTTGGATCAAGTACCATGGGTTGTGGTGCTGGGATATGTTTGACCTCTCCGTATGGCAATAAGTTATACCAGGCTATATGTTTTGCTTTTAGGGCTTCTAATAATGAGTTTGAGTATGAGGCTGCTATAGCTGGTCTGAAGCTAGCCTTTCTATGTGGGGCTAAAAGAGTCAGGTTAATGAGTGATTCTCAGCTTCTTATCCACCATGCTCAAGGTCAATCTGAGGCAAAAAAGGAGCAGTTGATCAAATACTTGTTTATCCTTAAACAAGTGGAAGCTAACTTCAAAAATGTTAGCTATGAGCATATACCTAGATCGAAGAACATACTAGCAGACTCTTTGGAAACCATAACATACTCTGAGTCCAACCCATAGATTCATGTACAAGAATGTCCATCCATACAACCCAATCAGAGCAAAGAAGAGGAGGAAAGTTTAAGTATACAAGTGGTACAACCCAAAGACTGGAGATATCCCCTTCTTCAATACATCTCTGATGGCATTTTGCCTCCAGAGAAAGTTGTGGCAAGGAAAATGAAGCATAGGGCTCGTGGTTTTTTAATCATAAGAGATGTCATTTATAAGAAGTCGTTTAGTAGACCTCTCATATGTTGTTTGGGGGTTGAGGAGTCCCCAATTGTCTTATCCGAACTACATGATGGAGAAGGATCAGCACACTGTAGCTATAGAGCTTTAACCCGGAGGGTTTTGTTGGCCGAATACTATTGGCCATCCATAATGACAGATGTCAAGGAGTTGGTGAAGAAATATGACCCATGCCAAATATATGGTAATGAAATTCATATCCTAGTTGTTCCTTTGGAATCGATTTCTGAGCCGATGCCTTTTGCTCGTTGAGGGCTGGATTTAGTAGGGCCTCTACCAATGGCATCCGGAGGGTGCAGGACTATTATTGTAGCCATTGATTATTTCTAAAAATGGATAGTAGCGGCCCATTGGCAGGAACCACGTCGAAAGCTGTTATAAAATTGATCTTATCTAACATTTGTTGCAGATTTGAGGTTCCATGAAAGATAACCACATATAATGTGCTACAATTCGATAACAAAGATATGGAGGATTTTTGTGCCTCCGAGGGCATTCAGCATTGTTTTTCTTCTCCTTTCCACCTACAAGCAAATGGTCAAGTTGAAATGGCAAACATGACTATCTTGTCCGGTTTAAAAAAGAATTTAGAAGGGGTTGCAGGAAAGTGGCCAAACTATTTACAAGAAGTATTATGGGCATACCGGACTACTCCTGGAGCTGCTACACAAGAATTTCCTTTTGACTTGGTATATGGGATGGATGCAATTGCTCCTATAGAGGCAACTCTTCCATCATACAGAGTCCACAATTATTTCAAACAGGCTAATGAAGTGGCAATCAGAAGTCAGTTGGACTTGATAAAAGAAAAAAAAGTTAAGGCTCATCTTAGAACCACCCATTACCAAGGCTTGATGATGAGCAAATTTTCTTCCAAAATCAAAAGAAGGGATTTTCGGCCACGGGATAAAATATTGAGAAAAGTTTTCTTGCATACTAAGGAGAAGCAGTTCGACAAGCTAGCTCCGTATTGGGAAGGAACTTATGAGGTCTCCGAGAAACTTAAGCTTAGGACATATACGCTTCAAGACAAAGATGGAAGAATCTTAAAGCACCCCTGGAATATTGAACACCTCCGCTTATATCTGGAATGAAAGTTGTGTAAATATTTACTTGTTTTAAGTCCATGTAAATATTAGGGGGCATACTCTTTCCTACCCTGATGGCGCGGGGAGGTTTTAATGAGGTGTCCGAGTTTTTCAATAAAATTTGATGCCTTCTTGAAATATTCAGAGTGGTTTGGTTATAATTTCTTTAAAGTCTTCATATTAGTAAAGATCTTTGGCAGATGGGATTAATTTGGTTGAATGATGACCATTAAACACATGTCATCGGAGATTTTTAAACACTCTCATCTTAAATACTTGTAAAATAAAATTAGGGCTTTTTAAACATTAGCCATTAAATTTAAGCAAGTATGAAACAAAGTAAAAATTTAGCAAGGTAAACCTGTCCGGTTAAAAACCGGATGATAACATTAGAACATAAAATATGCCTTGGCCATCCAAGGACTTTAACTTTAAAGAAAGGCTTAACCGGACTCAAACCGGACATAGTTACAAAAATGCCTTGGCCATCCAAGGACTTTAGTATTTCACAAGATTAAGAAAAACAAGTAAGAAAAGATAGTTAAAACCTCAAGGCTTATTCCCTTCAGATGTTCTTGCATCATCTTTTTTCTTAGGATCTTTGGGTTCACCACTTGAACTCTCTCTGGTTCCTTCTTCGTCATCAGTGGTAGAGTCGATCCCACTGGAGTAATTCTTCTTATCACCATCTGTCAGTGTGTAGAATGGGATGTCCTCATATGTCACGAATTCCCATAAGGGACCAAGTATCCTCCTCGAAAACCTCTCATGAAAGAGAAGTACCATGTCAGACTTCACTTCAGCATATCTTTTTTCCAATGAATCTATCACCTCGTTGGTGTACTTATCTATACTGGTGTGAATCATCTTTTCCTGCTCCTTCACCAAGTCTTACTTCTCCTTGGTTTCCTTGGACACCGCCTCTTCAAGGGAAATATTATCACCGGACATGGTTTGGATGACATCGTCTTTAATCTTCATATCTCCCTTCAAGGTGGAAAGATCTTTTTCCAAACCTGAGCACTTAGTTTGGATCTCTATGTTAGCCGTCTCCAAAGTGACCAGCTTGGTTGACAGATCTTCTTTCTTCTTCTTAAACTCCTCAAGATCCTTATTCAATGCCTCAATACTCTGGTAGGCATTGAGGAGTTCAGCTGACAAAGTCTCCTTGTCTGTGTTGAGGGTGTTGATGAGGGAAAATTGATTTTTTACTTGCCTTTCCAAATTGAGCACTGGCTGAATATGACCCAGAACAGAGTGGGTCACCACATCGTGTTCCCCGAAGACAGTGAAAGACTTACCATTGTAATTCACCATATTGGAAGAGCTTGGAGGAAGGTAAGGGCCGGCTAAGTCATCTTTCTCAAAATCGTTGAAATAGAGACCAATGTTTTGTAGGCCACTGATGTCTACTCCATCAATATCCCCTCCGGTGCCTTCCCCGGATTGTAGATTGGTGGGAATCTGCTCTGCTAAGGTGGCATCAGTTAGGTCTGCTGGAGGTAGAGGCTCCGAAGGGTGAAGGATTACTTCTTCCCCCAAGGTGACCTTCTTCTTCTTAGCAGTCCTCTTATCGTTGTTTGCTCTCCTTTTTTGGTCCTTTTTAGGATGCCTTGGTGGATTTTGAGGTTCACGGCCTCCTTAATAGCCTCATCCTCAACTACTTTGAGAAAAGTAGCATCAATCCCTCCTTGTTTCTGCCCTCCTTGATTGTCCAGAACAGTCTCTTATGCAGCACCCCGAACTGCCTCTGGTGCAGCCTTCTTTTTCTTGCCCTTCCCTTTCATTTTGCTAGGGGCCTTGGCTCTGGAGGGCAAGGAGAGTTTGTCATCATTTTCCTCCGTTCTCTTAAGTATGACAGTTGGGGGAGATGGTGAAGTCAGTTCCTCCCATGTGAGATCTCTCTGGCCCGTGGTATTCTACAAGTAAGATCTCACCAAGTTGCCATAGGTAAAACAGTTGTGGAAGGCGTTCTCCCAACGTTTATCAGCCCAGGAATTTAGCTTGGCACATGTGGTCTGCCCCTCATCCAAATAGCCGCTGAACTCCTTCGGTAATACTGACATGAGAAAGTGGGTGATTCAAGAGTGGTATTTTGGTGAAGATATGAAAGAGAAAAATACAAATAAAAATGAATACTTACTTGTGCTCTTCCACCTCCTGGTGAGCATGCTAGGGTTGACATTGGCTTAATCTTTCTCCCATTCTCCCGCGTCCCACTGATGAATATGAATTGGGTCCTCCAATTTTTTTCTAACTCCAACAAGTCATCCACCACTTTGAAGTTGTCTCCCACGTTGTAGTGGTAGAATGGGTTATGATGGTTTTTGCACAGGCTGGCCACTACAACGAATTGCTCCATGTGGAGAGGAATGCCGGACAACCTCGATGTCATTATACAGGAAAAGAGAGTATACCAAGCATTTGGACTCATCTGGCTTGGACAAAGTTTGATCAGGTGAAAATACCTGACGATTTCTGGATCCAAGGGGAATCTGAGCCCCCAGTCGAATAACTCAGTGTAAAGGACAATCTCATTGAACTTGCAGTCCATCAGAGTTTCCGGTGTGACTCATATTCTCACCTTCACTAATTTTGGGATCCTCCACTTGGTTCAGATCCGGCCCAGCTCAGCGGTGTGAGTACAGATATAGTTGATGTTCTGCATGGCCAACAGATACTTCACATTGACCTTCTGAAAGCAAGGTCTCACCTTGCCCTCCAAGCACTCCGGTAGCTCCGGATAAGCCAAGTCCCACCTTCACTTTGCCCTTTCTTTTTTTGTCAGAGGTAGCGTCCTCAGTTTGTCTAGAGGCTTCAGTCTCGAAGGGGGCCTCTTCGTTCCATCATTGTGGAAGGTTTGTCAGTTGTTGAGGATAGAAGAGTGTCAGCTTGTGGCTTAGTGGTTTGTCCAGATGGCTGAGCACCAGTTTCTTCTAGAGGTCTGGTGTCCGGTTGGGGCTCAGCTCCGAAGGACTTTATTAAAGGACTTATTTTAGTTGTCTCTGATCCGGAGGGCTTGTCTCTTGGGGCTCTTATAGATATCATCGATCCGGAGGCTTTATCTTTAGATGCAGTGCTTGGCCTTTTACCAAGTGTGTTATCCGGCGAGGGTTGGTTTTCTCTGGGGAATTTTCAATCTCAGACCCCATTGCGATAAATGGAGAAGGTTTCCTTACACTAGATACCGCTTTCTCTTGAGCAGTAGAAGGTTGAGACTCCTGAACTGAGGAGCCTGACGGGATTGGCGAGAGGTTTGGCTTGAATAAACGTTTAGGTTTTGCGCTTTTGATAGAAGACGATCCTTGATCAGCTTCTAAGGATGGTGTATCAGACTTATTGCTTGGAGAGACTGGAAGACCAGCAATAATGTGTCTCTCTCGTTCGACTTTTTCACAACAGGGTTTCTCGCTGTGAACATAAAACTATCCAAGAGAGGTTTTGAAAGAAAAGGTGAAAAGCTCTGAGAAAAGAAATTGTGGAGTGGTGAAGTTGGTGAAACAGTAAAAGAAAGTAATTTATATATTAGTAAGGCAAAAAGCTACTGATACCTAGCAGAAGACGAAAAGGTTCAGGTAATGATTGAAAACGACGATGACGTAAGAAGCATTAAATGCAAAAGTTATTTTTCACGCTTAGTGGGAGCATCGTTCTAGGGAGAAAACGGATGGTAGGACAAATCAGAATGCGACACGTCTCCCACGATCCAAATAAAAACTCTTAGAATTCTGAGAAGAAATCAGTACGGATAAACCTCGAACCAAACACATAAACGGGCCGGAAAATGTTGTTACTCACTAAATGAGTTTTTTAGCCCTGCCAAAGACCTTTGACAAAGCCTAAAAAAAGGGCTACTGATGAGTCCGGATTTATTCACCACTACTCATTGAGAAAACCAGACAGGGGTAATTCGGACAATAAGCGCCCACATAACTATCTGGACAAGACAAAAGTATTAAAACACTAAACACCTTTTGACTAAGCTAAGTGTTAATCTACTTAAAAACTAATAGGTCTTTAAACTTGACCCGGTTTCACAACTTGACCTGAAAGCACATCGGTCCATAATTAAGGGTATAAATACCCAACTACTTTCATTAATGAGGGTAATTAAAACATTTAATACAACCAGGCAGCTTAAATCTCCCACTACAAAACACCCAAACATTTAATACCTTTAAAACTCTCTAAACCATTAATTTGGTGTGGTTTATTTTAATCTGAGGGTAATTTTCTCAAGTGGTTTGGAGAGTTTTAAAGGTATTAAATGTTTGGATATTTTGGAGTGAGAGATTTAAGCTGCGTGGTTGTATTAAATGTTCATTACCCTCATTAATGAAAGTAGTTGGGTATTTATACCCTTAATTATGGACCCATGGGCTTTCGGGTCAAGTTGTGAAACCGGGTCGATTTTAAAGACCCATTAGTTTTTAAGTAGATTAACACTTAGCTTAGTCAAAAGGTGTTTAGTGTTTTAATACTTTTGTCCTGTCCGGATAGTTCAGTGGACGCTTATTGTCCGAATTACCCCTGTCCGGTTTTCTGAGTGAGTAGGGGTGAGTAAATCCGGACTCATCACCAACTACGATCTATGTACTATAGATCTGGAAAGTTATTCGTACTAAATGAGAAAATAGACAAAACCAAATACTGTAAGTTTCATGGTAACATAGGTCACTTTATTAAATATTTTTGAATTTTGCAGGATCAAATCCAGGTCGTGAGAGAAGAATAGAAATAGAACAAATTCATCAAAAGGAAAACGAGGGAAGAACTAGCATAAAATTGGTTAATATCACACCAAAAGCCTTAGTAAAAGTTGTACGAGCATTTAATATAAACACTATAAATCCGGATGAGAAAGAATAAAAAGAAGATGACTATATGGACCCTAATCCGAATAGACAAACAATTTGATTGATTTTCAGAGGAAACCCAACCGTAGAATAAAAAAACGATAAAAAAAGGTACACTGATGAAATTGAAATAATGTTTCAAGGGGAAACATCCTCACACCTTTACAAAAACCCGTAGCCTGACCTATTCATCACATAAGATGATTTAAAGGGAGTAATATCTTCACATAATGATGTATTACTAATCATAATAGAGATGGCCAATATAAAGATCAAGAGGGTAATAATAAAAAAATATCAACTCAAACATTATCATATATGAAGGAAGAAAGAATGAAAGAGGCACCGTGGTGATCTAAATTCTAACAGTCCAGACATGGTTCACAGGTATAAACGCATTAGTGTAGGAGAATTAACTTTGAACATGGCGCTCGGAAAACAAGAGTTCTGCAAAACGTTTACACGTATTTTTAATATGTTAGATGCATCATGTCTATATAATACAATCTTGGACCAATCATGGCTAGAACAGTTGCATGTTGTAATGTCTACAATTCACAAATTTATAAGATATTTAATCATTTGATAAATTATTCGTAGTGAGAAGAAACAAAAAAAAAAAACAACGAATGTTATTCATCATTCCTAGATATGAAAGCATAGAAAACAGATGATGGTAGGGTCATCTTTGAGGAGTAGATGACACCAGAGAAGGCTATCAGCTAGTGAAGTCGGGGAAAAAAAGAAGAAGAAGTTATTATGAAATAAGGGAAAATCTTGAAGATCGTAAGAAACATGCCCATCGATCTCAGGTACAAAATTATAAAATTTTGGAAATATAATTTACATATGTTTTTTTGACTCATATAGGCTATAACAGGATTCCCAACCAAGGTCATGTGTCACCAGTTAAATATCAATAATCATTTTCGACTAATAACACAAAACATCAGGTCATATTCACCATAAAAATCTGAGGCGATGATAACCAAGATAAACAGACTTACGATTGTACGAGAGATAAAAAAGTCTTATTACCTAATATGGACAACATATCTCGTCTTGGTCAAAAATAAAAATCGGAAGTAGAAAATATGTGTGGACTTCACAGACATACCTAAATCATGTCCGAATAAACTTTAGTCTAAGAAATTTCGAGAAAAAGATTAGTTTATTACAGTGGTCCAACAAACTAACAAGTAGAGAAACGCTCGACTAAGAATAAAAAACATAACACGGAAAAGAAATGATATTTAACCCAAACAAAAATAAACAAAGTTCAACTGTTGATATTTTTCAAAGTCAATGACACGCGATATGTCAAAATATATAAGAATTGTCTAGAATCAAGAAAGAATAAATAACTAAAGGAACATATACATAATAGTCAACATGTCAACGTCACTTGGAAGTCTTCTCAATCCACTTGCATAATAAATTGTAAAATTAAAAGAGATCCTCAAATTCGAAATTAATAATTACTTGGAAGCAAAAATAAAAAATGCATTATACACACAAGTTACCAAGTACAATAACATAGTACTATGCGTAATTATCCATCACTAAAATAAGAAAAAATTATTTTAGTCAACTCGATAGAGAATAAAATTATTAGCCTTAACCTTTAATATGGACTAAAATAGTAAATGCATAAAAGGAAAGAAAACATACTATGTGGAACTAAAATAAAAAACATATTAAATAAATATAAACACTTTATAAGTTACTATGAAGACGAGGCACACAAATCTATTATAAATTAAGATTCAAAAAAATTAATAATATCTAGAATACGATTTTATTAAAATCATCAAAAATGTGTACATATTCTCTTTCCTTTATATTTTATTTAATTTAATTTATGAAGAGTGTGTATATTTTAAATAGTAAATCAAAAGAAGAAGAAAAATTCAAAAATATCTTTGGGTTTGTTTTATTAAGACCAATAAAACTAGATCCATTTATAATATTTTTTGAATATTTTTTTACTTTTCGCATCTACAATTTGAAAATTTGAATTTTGGACGGATCACGCGTCTATCTATTGTTTTAATAACCTCTTATCTATTATTGATCTCGCATCTATCATCTAAAAACTATGTATTTCAAAGCTAGATGATACATTCGTCGTGCTGGACCAATGCAAAAAATGATAACTAAAAAAGAAGAAGATAGCGAATATTTATTGAAAGTGATAGAGGTATATTCAGACATTTGTTGAGTTTTTAATGAAAATCACCAACAATCATACTAGAGATATATTAACTCTTTAATAAAAAAAATACTAGAGATATATTCACTATTTAATGAAAATCGCAAAAATATTTGGTTTCTAAATAAAATATTATAGATATATCATTATTTAATGAAAACTAGAAAAATATTCCGTTTTAATGAAAATGTTAGAGATATAATCACTATTTAATGAAAATTGCAAAAAAATTCACTTTTTATTGAAAATTGCAAAAACAAATCAGTTTTTAATGAAAAAATAAAAAAGTCTCTTGTGTAATTTGCCAATGTCTCTTTTCTCGCACATGCGAAACCCAAAAACGTGAGACTCAAAGATGCAATTTCATATTTTTTATGAAAACTAAACTAAGTGAAAAAAATCAACTATAATTTACAAAAATCTACACTTAGTCAAATGTTTTCGCCTCTCATCTATTGTCTCTCGTATCTCGTAAAAAATCCAAAAAAATATTATTAACTTCATCTAGTTTTATTCGTGTTTAAAAAACAAAATTAATGGGAGTTTGAGAGTTGTTTTTTGAATTACGGTGGTAAAAATACGAAGTTTTGAAAATTTAAAAAAAACATTATATAAATGTTCCTACGATTTGTCCAACCCATTCCGGATTTAATTAAGGCTATGGATAAATCTGGCCCCAAAAAGATAACCAGTCTCAAAGTTTGTCAAATTTAAGAGCTTATTAAAAATACCACTTTATTCCCGTCGGGGGTGACCTTCTCATCCAGGGGGAGGTTCTCAGTGAGTGAGAAGGTCCGTGCCGACGGGTGACCAAACGGGATCTAGGACAAAATAGTAAAAAAATCAAATAGTATCCATTTCAAGGGTTGGTTATAATATTTTGGGACCAAATATAGAGAAAGCCTTTAACTAATCATCTTTCTTCATTAGGTTTCCATTTTTAATGTTGATTAGATATGAAGCGTCAATATCTTCCATTCAACTCATTGTATCCAATACTAGATTCACCATTAGTTAAGGTTGATCAATCACAATATTGTGTATGTCTATTTAAGGATGGAGGATCACAAATGTTTAAAACACTTTAATTCTCTACAGTTTTTAGATCTCTTTTCCAATGCTTACTTTTGATAATGTTTGTGTTATCCACCGCTGTTAATATATATATATATATATATATATATATATATATATATATATATATATATATATATATATATATATATATATATATATATATATATATGGTGATGATTATTTTGGACTGAGGATAATTTCGTCAGGTATTTTAGAGAATTACAAAGGTATTAAATGTTTGGATGTTTTGTAGTGAGAGATTTAAGCTGATTGGTTGTATTAAATGTTCATTACCCTCATTAGTGAAAGTGGTTGGGTATTTATACCCTTAATTATGGACCCATGAGCTTTCGGGTCAAGTTGTGAAATCGAGTCGAGTTTAAATACCCATTAGTTCTTAAGTAGATTAGCACCTAGCTTAATCAAAAGGTGTTTAGTGTTTTAGTACTTTTGTCCTGTCCGGATAGTTCAGTGGGCAACTATTGTCCGAATTACCCATGTTTGGTTTTCTTAGTGAGTAGTGGTGAATAATTCTGGACTCATCAGTAGCCCATTTTTTAGGTTCTGTCAAAGATCTTTGGCAGGACTAAAAAATTCACTTAGCCAACGACAACATTTTTTGGATCGCTCATGTATTCAGTTCAAGGTTTATCCGGACTGATTCCTTCTCAGAATTCCAAGAGTTTTTCTTTGGATCGTGGGACACGTGTCGCACTTTGATTCGTTCTACCAGCCATTTTCTTCCTAGAACGGCGCTCCCACTAAGCCTAATCATTACATCAGCGCTGCCTTCAATCATTACCCAAGTCTTTTCGTTTTCTCCTAGGTATCAGTAAATTTTTGCCTCACTAGTATAAATTATTTTCCTTTACTGTTTCACTATCTTCATCATTTTGTAATTTCTTCTCTTAGAGCTTTTTACCTTTCCTTTCAAAACTTCTCTTGGCTAGTTTTATGTTCACAGCGAGAAACACTCTCGTGAAAGGTGGTTGGCTAAATCTTTCTGAACTAGAAAAAACATAAAAAGTTAAGCGTGAGAGACGTATCGTTGCTGGTCTTCCAGTCTCTCCAAGCAATAAGCCTGATTCACCATCCTTAGAAGCTGATCAAGGATCGTCCTCTACCAAAAACATAAAACGTAGACGTTTATTCCAACCAAACCTCTCGCCAATCCCATCAGGCTCCTCGGTTCAGGAGTCTCAGCCTTCTACCGTGCAAGAGAAAGCAGTATCGAGTGTAAGAAAGCCTCCGGATCCGAGGAAACCAGAATCACAACCCAAATCCTCCAAAACGGGGGCCTCTAAGTCAACCCTCGCCGGACAACGCGCCTGGTAAAAGGCCAAGCAACAGGCTTACAACCCAAATCCTCCAAAACGGGGGCCTCTAAGTCTGCGGCCAAAGATAAAGCCTCTGGATCGGAGGCATCCATTAGAGCCCCAAGAGAAAAACCTTCCGGATCCGAGGCAACCGGAATCACTAATCATACCAAGCCCTCCGGAGCTGAGCCCCAACCGGACACTAGTTCTTTAAGAGAGACTGATGCCCAACTGTCCGGACAAGCTGAGCCACAAACTAGCACTCTTCCATCCACAACGATTGATAAACCTGCCACAGTGATAGAGGATAGTGTCGAAGAGGCCCCATTTGAAACTGAAGCCTCCGGGAAAACTGGAGATGCTGCCTCTGACAAAAAGGGGAAAGGCAAGGAGAAAGTGTGCATGACCCATCCAGATCTGCCAGAGAGTATGAAAGGATTAGTGGGACCTTGTTTTCACAAGGTCAATGTGAAGTATCTGCTGGTCATGCAGAAGATTAATTATGTCTATACTCAAACCGTTGAGTTGGGCCGGATCTGAACCAAGTGGGGGATCCCTGAGTCAGTTAAGGTGAAAATACCAGTCACACCGGAGACTCCGATGGACTGCAAGCTCAATGAGATCGTTATCTATACTAAGTTGTTCAACTGGGGGCTCAGCTTCCCCTTGGATCCAAAAATCGTCAGGTATTTCCACCTGCTTAAACTCTGTCCAAGTCAGCTGAGTCCAAATGCTTGGTATACTCTCCTCGCCTGTATTATGGCCTTAAGACTGTCCGTTATTCCTCTCCCAATGGAGCAGTTTCCTGCAGTAGCCAGCCTTTGTAAAAACCATCATATCCCATTATACCACTACAATATGGGAGACAACTTTAAAGTGGTGGACGACCTGTTAGATTCAGAGAAAAACTGGAAGACTTAGTTCCTATTCATCAGCGGGACGTGGGAGAATGGGAGAAAAATCAAGGCTGGTGTCAATCCTAGTATGCTCACCAGCAGGTGGAAGAGCTCAGGAAAGTATTCTACTTTGTTTGTCTTTCTCATTTTGCAAAACAATTATTCCTGAATAACTTTTTTTTATGTCAGTATTGCCGAAGGAGTTCTCCAACTATGTGGAGGAGGGGCAGACCACATGTGCCAAATTAAATGCATGGGTTGCTGACCGTTGGGGAAACGCCTTCTACAACTGCTTTACCTCAGGCAACTTGGTGAGATCCCACCTTTGGAACACTACGGGCTGGAGAGATATCACTTGGGAGGAGTTGATTACACCACCTCCTCCGGCCGTTATACTCAAGAGAACGGAGGAGAAGGATAGCAAATTGGCCTTGCCCTCCATAGTCAAAGCCCCAAGAAAAATAAAAGAGAAGGGAAAGAAAAAGAAGGCTGCAACAGAGACTGTTCGGGGTGCTGCAGAGGAGATTGCTCCAGAGAGCCAAGGATTACAGGTCCAAGGAGAGTTTGATGCTACTTTTCTTAAAGTAGTTGATAATGAGTCCATTAAGGAGGCAGGTGAACCCCAAAATCAACCAAGGCCTCCTAAAAAGGATCGAAAAAGGAGAGCTAGCAGCGATGAGAGGACTGCTAAGAAGAAGAAGGTCTCCTTGGGGGATGAAGTAGTCCTCCGCCCTTCAGAGTTTATACCTCCGGCCGGTCCAACTGGCCCCACCCTGGCAGAGCAAATCCCCACCGATCTAGACACCAGAGAGGGTACCAGAGGAGATTTGGAAGGAGTAGACATCAGTGGCCCCCAAAATATTGGCCTTTATTTCAGAGAGTTTGAAAAAGACGACTTTGCAGGCCCCTACCTTCCCCCAAGCTCCTCCAATATGGTGACTTTTAATGGTAAGTCTTTCACTGTCTCAGGGGAAAACTATACAATGACTCACTCTCTGTTGGGCCATATTCAGCCAGTGCTCAACTTGGAGAGGCAAGTAAAAAGTCAGTTTGCCCTCACCAACACCCTCAACACAGACAATGAGAGTTTATCCACTGACCTCCTTAATGTCAACCAGAGTATTGAGGCATTAAAGAAGGAGCTTGAGGAGTTGAATAAGGAGAAAGAAGATCTGGCAACCAAGCTGGTCACTTCGGAGACAACTAACACAGAGCTTCGAACCAAATGCTCCAGACTGGAAAGAGATCTTTCCACCTTGAAGGGAGACATGAAGACCAAGGACGATGCCATCCAAACCTTGTCTGGTGACAAGAATTCTCTCGAAGAGGCTGTGTCCAGGGTTACCAAAGAGAAAGAGGACTTGGTGAAAGAGTAGGAAAAGACAATCCAGGCGAAGATTGATGCGTATACCAATAAGGTGATAGACTCCCTGGAAGTAAGAGATGCAGAGGTCAAATCTGATATGGTACTTCTTGTCCATCAAAAATTTCCGAAGCGAACCCTTGGAGGTTTATGGAGGTATGTAGAGTATGATGACCTCCCGTTTCGTACTATGGTAGAAGGTGATCGACATGGCTATAGTAGTAGAATATATTCCACAACTGATAAAGAAGAAGGAACCGGAGAGAGTTCCAGTGACGAATCTAAAGATCCCAAGAAAAAAGACGATGCAGGAACATCCAAGGGGAATTAGCCCTGAGGTTTTAACTATCTTTTCTTATTTTGTTTTTCTTATCCTTATGAAATACTAAAGTCCTTGGATGGCCAAGGCATTTTTGTAACTGTGTCCGGTTTGTCTCCGGTTAAGCCTTTCTTTAAACTCAAAGTCCTTGGATGGCCAAGGCATATTTTATGTTTTAATATCATCATCCGGTTTTAGCCGGATATGTTTACTTTGCTAAAATTTTGCTTTGTTTCATATTTCCTTAATTTCAATGGCTGATGTTTAAAGAGCCCTTATTTATTTTACAAGTATTTAAGATGAGAGTGTTTAAAATCTCCGATGACAAATATTAAATGGTCATCATTCCACCAGATCAATCCGATCTGCCAAAGATCCGTAGAAGACTTTAAAGAAATTTTAAATCAAACCACTTCGAATATTTTAAGAAGTCATCAAATTTTATAGAAAAACCCGGACACCTCATTAAAACCTCCTCGCGCCACCAGGGTAGGAAAGATTATGCCCCCTAATATTTACATGGACTTTAAACAAGTAAATATTTACACAACTTTCGTTCCAGATATAACCGGAGGTGTTCAATGTTCCAATGGTGGTTTAAGATTCTTCCATCTTTGTCTTGAAGCCTGTATGTCCCAGGCTTAAGTTTTTCAGAGACCTCATAGGGCCCTTCCCAGTTTGGAGCTAGCTTGCCGAACTGCTTCTCTTTAGTATGCAAGAAGACTTTTCTCAACACTTTGTCCCCTGGTCGAAAATCCCTTCTTTTGATTTTGGAAGCAAATCTTCTCATCATCAACCCTTGATAATGGGTGGCTCTAAGATGAGCCTTAACTATTTTTTCTTCGATTAAGTCTAATTGACTTCTGATTGCCACTTCATTAGCCTGTTCAGAAAAATTGTGGACTCTGTATGATGGAAGAGTTGCCTCTACAGGATCAATTGCATCCATCCCATATACCAAGGCAAAAGGAGATTCTTGTGTAGCAGCTCCAGGAGTAGTCCGTTACGCCCATAATACTTCTTGTAAATAGCTTGGCCACTTTCCTGCAGCCCCTTCTAAATTCTTTTTGAGACCGGACAAAATGGTTATGTTTTCCACTTCAACTTGACCATTCGCTTGTGGATGGAAAGGAGAAGAGAAGCAATGCTGAATGCCCCTAGAGGCACGGAAACTCTTCATGTCCTTGTTATCAAATTGTGGCCCATTATCTGTGGTTATCTTTTGTGGAACCCTAAATCCGCAACAAATGTTAGACAAGATAAATTTTATAACAGCTTTTGAAGTAGTTCCTGCCAAGGGGCGCGCTTCTATCCACTTGGAAAAATAATCAATGGCTACAATAATAGTTCTGCACCCTCCGGATGCCATCGGTAGAGGCCCTACTAAATCCAGTCCCCAACGAGCAAAAGGCACTGGCTCAGAAATCGATTCCAGTGGGACAGCTGGGATATGAATTTTATTACCATATCTTTGGCATGGGTCACATTTCTTTACCAATTCCTTGGCATCTGCCATTATGGATGGCCAGTAGTATCCGACCAACAAAACCCTTCGGGGTAAAGCTCTTTAGCCATAGTGTGTTGATCCTTCACAATCATGTAGTTCGGATAGCACAATTTAGGACTCTTCAATCCCCAAACAACGCAAGAGAGGTCTACTAAATGACTTCTTGTAAATGATATCTCTTATGATTAAAAAACCACGAGCCCTATGTTTCATTTTCCTTGCCACAACTTTTTCCGGAGGCAAAATGCCATCAGAAATATATTGAAGAAGGGGATATCTCTAGCCTTTGGGTTGAACCACTTGTATACTCAAACTTCCCTCCTCTTCCTTGCCCTAATTGGGTTGTATGGATGGGAATTCTTGCACATGAATCCATGGTTAGGACTCAAAGTATGCTATGGTTGCCAAGGAGTCTGCTAGTGTGTTCTCCGATCTAGGTATGTGCTTATAACTAACATTTTTTAAGTTAGCTGCCACTTCTTTAAGGATGAACAAGTATTTAATCAACTGCTCTTTTTTGGCCTCAGATTGACCTTGGGCGTGATGGATAAGAAGCTGAGAATCACTCATTAACCTGACTCTTTTAGCCCCACACAGAAATGCTAATTTCAGACCAGCTATAGCAGTTTCCTACTCGGACTCGTTGTTAGAAGCCCTAAAAGCAAAACTTATAGCTTGGTATAACTTGTATACATACAGAGAGGTTAAACATATCCCAACACCACAACCCATGTTACTTGATCCACCATCTGTCCGGACAACCAAACCATTTTAGTTTTCTCATCTGCAGCTTGCTTAGTACCTCTGTCCGAATGGAACTCAACCAGGAAATCGGCAACAGATTGAGCTTTGATTGCAGTCCAAGGGGAGAAATCAATATCATAATCACCTAATTCTACTGACCACTTGGTCATCCTGCTTGATATGCCTGCCTTTTGAAGGATATTTTTCAAGGGAAAAGATGTTCGGACGATAATAGTATTGTGTTCCTGGTCCTTCAGATCCACCTGTATCTAGATATAACCAGAGAAGGAATCCATGAAGGATAATAACTTGTTCCCAGATGTGGAGCCTACCAATTGATCTATCCAGGGGACTGGATAAAGATCTTTTGGTTAAGCTCTATTGAGGTTAGTAAAGTCGATACACATACGCCATTTCCCATTCTTCTTCTTTACTAACACTGGATTTCCTGTCCATAAAGGGTATTGAGACTCCTTTATGTGCCCCATTTTGGTAAGCCGGTCAACCTCTTGAACTATGACATCAGCTTTCTCTTTAGAGAAAGCTCTTCTTTTTTGCACAACAGGTGCAACATCTCTTCGGATGGATAGTTGGTGTGATATAACATTCGCAGACACTCGGGTCACATCAGTATTACACCAAGCAAAAACATGTTGGTGGTTTTCCAAAAATGACAACACTTTATTCTTCAATTTTGGTGTCATCTTAGATACAACTTTAACATTTCTTCCTTCAGCCAGAGAGTGGGTTTCAACTTCTTCAATTGGTATCAAAACACCAGGGGTCTCTCTAGGGTCATCAATTTCACCCTCACCCCCAGAGGGCCCCAACAACTGCTAATCTTCGTTTACCCGGACTGCCCCAAGAGTTTTAGGGGCAAGCGCAGTTTCATAACATTCCCTTGCTATTTTTGGCTACTCCGGACAACTCCCACTTGTCTTGAAAAACATATTTTAAACATTGGTGAACTGTTGAAGCCACAACATGCATCCTGGAGAGCCAGAATCTTCTAAAGATCGCATTGTAACCCGTGGGACAATCAACCACAACGAAAAGTACCATGACTATCTTCTTGAAAGGGCCCTTGCCCAACAAAATCTCCTCCTCAAAATCTCCGACCACATCCGCAGAGCTTCAGTGAAGCAATAATGGACCTGTTCAAACACTAAATCACTGCCGGATTTTTCATATGTTTATAGGAACTTAAAAAGAGAATGTTGGCTGAGCTGCTAGTGTCAACCAAAATTTGCCTGATGTCATTTCCCCCAATTGATGCTCCTATTACCACAGCATCCTTATGAGGACCAGCTATGTCCCTTAAGTTATCTTCATAAAAAACAATGAAGGGGAAAGAAATTTGGGGCTGATAGGAGGACATGCCTCCCTCTAACTGAGTAGCCAGAGTGTGAACATGCCTCTTCATTGAAGAAGGAGTTGGCACAGTCATTGTGTCTCCCTCAAATATAGTAAGCGAATCGAAAAAGCTTATGAGCCCAGATACTGTCTTGGTATGTTCTGTTATAACACCCACTTTATTCCGGGCTGGATCAGGATCCAAATACTCTGATTCTACATCAAATCTTTCAAAGATTACCATGGCCCCGTCCGGAGCCGATGTCCCTGCATTGTTTGTTGGGCCAGTCCGATGAGCATTATCAGGCCTATTCCCACTTCTTCTCTTGACATAAGCCCGTAATGTTCCTCTTTCAATCAGATTCTGCACCTCTTGTTTCAAAGTGATGCAATCTTCTGTGTTATGGCTAATATCATGATGATATTGACATAAACAAGTATTATGACTTTCCCTAGGAGATTGAAGCGCTGCCGGCTTCCTAAAATGTACCTCATCTTTTGTTTTATCATAGATGGTTGCCACATTCTCTTTCAATTCTGCAAACCACTCCGGTTGGACCCAAGGTCCTCGTTTATTTCTACACAACATCCTTATGAGGACCAGCTATGTCCCTTAAGTCATCTTCATCAAAAACAATGAAGAGGAAAGGAATTTTGGGCTGATAGGAGGACATGCCTCCCTCTAACTGAGTAGCTGGAGTGTGAACATGCCTCTTCCTTGAAGAAGGAGTTGGCGCAGTCATTGTGTCACCCTCAAATATAGTAAGCGACTCAAAAAAGCATATGAGCCCATATACTGTCTTGGTATGTTCTGTTATAACACCCACTTTATTCTGGGGTGGATCAGGATCCAAATACTCTAATTCTACATCAAATCTTTCAAAGATTACCATGGCCCCGTTCGGAGCCGATGTCTCTGCATTGTTTGTTGGGCCAGTCCGATGAGCATTATCAGGCATATTCCCACTTCTTCTCTTGACATAAGCCCCTAATTTTCCTCTTTCAATCAGATTCTGCACCTCTTGTTTCAAAGTGATGCAATCTTCTGTGTTATGGCCAATATCATGATGATATTGACAGAAACAAGTATTACGACTTTCCCTAGGAGATTGAAGCGCTGCCGGCTTCCTAAAATGTACCTCATCTTTTGTTTTGTCATAGATGGTTGCCACATTCTCTTTCAATTCAGCAAACCACTCCGGTTGGACCCAAGGTCGTCATTTATTTCTAGACTGCTGGCTCTGAGCTAGAGCTAGGTGAGATTGAGTCTGCTTGGCCCTGTTGGGACCCTGTCCGGCTTCTTTGGGCTTGTATCAGGACTGATTCTGGTTTGGTGCAGCTGGGGCACATCTTACTTGCATGTGTACCCTAGTCTTGTTCGTTTTATCTACATTGATTTGCTTTCCCACCTGGTTTTGTAAACCACCCCATGTCATGGCCTTCTTCCTGGTTACTAAATCAGCCAGATTCCCAGGGTTTAATCCTTGTCTCAGAGAAGCTATTGCTACCTGTTCAAAGCAATCAGCTAACCCATTCTTTGTGTTCACGAACCGGCTTATATAGTATTTTAGTGATTTATTTGGCTCTTGGGCACAATGGATAATAGTGTATCCATTGCTCTTCACCTCCTTACTTCCAACAAACTGCCTCCAGAAAGCCACCCAAAACGTGTCAAAGTTTCTGATGCACCCCTGCGGTACACTATTGTACCATTTCAGAGCACTCCTCGTAAAATATTGAGAGAAGGCTCTACAGAGAAATTTTTCATCATCATCAAAATTCATCATAAAATTTTTAAACTGTTCCAGATGATTGTCCAGATCCTTGCTCCTATCATACTTTTCCATGATAGTACTATCAAACTTCTTACGAAGGTTGGCGGACAGTATCTTGGAGGACAATGAGGATTGTCTCCAATTTCGGCCACGACTAAAGACAGTGTCTTCATTAGGTGTTGCAAAAATACCTGGCTCATCATGGAAAGCGAAGGGATCCATCAGCAGCTGATCCACATCTCTACGGCTATGGTTGTGGCTGTGAGACGACCCTTTTCCCAGATGCCTTTTTAATCTCCCATGCTTGTCCCTCTTTCTTGAATATTTTTTAACCAATTTTTGCTTCTTCTTGGATCTGCCCTCATCACTGCTGGATGACAAGGACTCCTCAAGTCCATCCTCATTCAAGGAGCTACTAGAGGACTCAGACTCTGAGCTCTCCACCGGTTTAGACAGATAAGATTTCTTGGAACTGACATGGGTCTTTTTAGTACTCAAGTGAGTATTTGCTGATGGGTCATTCTCCCTTGGATTGTCAGTATGGTGAATGACTTACACTTTCGAATTTTCTTTTAAGCCTAACTCCTCCTTTTTAACAGCTCTCAACACTTCTATTTCAGCTTTCAACTTGTCTCGCTCTTCGATCGTGTACTCATCGTTCTCACCCACCACTTCTATCAAAGGTGGTGGCACTGCTTGCTCGTCCGGATTCATCCAAACTGGTTTTTCTTGCTGGTTTTGAATGCTAAATTCGGGCACTTTCTTTCTCCCACTGTGGTCGCCAATTTGGTGATGATTATTTTGGACTGAAGGTAATTTCATCAGGTATTTTAGAGAATTATAAAGGTATTAAATGTTCGGGTGTTTTGAAGTGAGAGATTTAAGCTGCCTGATTGTATTAAATGTTCATTACCCTCATTAACGAAAGTGGTTGGGTATTTATACCCTTAATTATGGACCCATGGGCTTTCGGGTCAAGTTGTGAAACCGGGTCGAGTTTAAAGACCCATTAGTTCTTAAGGTAGATTACCACCTAGCTTAGTCAAAAGGTGTTTAGTGTTTTAGTACTTTTGTCTTGTCCCGATAGTTCAGTGGGCACCTATTGTCCGAATTACCCCTGTCCGATTTTCTCAGTGAGCAGTGGTGAATAATTCCGGACTCATCAATATATATATATATGATATTATCTATAATGTTTTTAGGAGAAACTTTGATATTATCATACTTTGATGTGTTCCTGGCCATCCATATAGACAATATAATTATGGAAGTTAAAATTGTTCTAATATGAAAAGCTATTGGAATAGAAAGAAACCATATTTTATGATGTGTTTAAGAGTCATATGGTTTCCTATTATAATTTCAAGCAGGCTAGCCAAAAAAATTCCAAACAGTCCCGCTATTATGAGATGAAAGAAATATGAGTTATTGTTTCTAAGTTTTGACACCTTTGACATTTTGATGCTAGAGGGTAAAAAACACCAGTCATCCTTCACGTTTACCACTTGTAACAAGTTGGTCCCTTTCCTTTGAGGCTCTAATAAAGTGGTCCCTCATGTTTTAGAAACCAGAATAAAACCATCCTTTTTAACTTCAGCCCAACTTTTGTACCCTTAATACCCTTTGACCAACCATATCAGCGATACACGTAGGACGTTGATGTGGCAACAGTAAAAAAAATAAAAACAAGTTTTACTTTTACCTTCTCCTTTCATCCTATTTTGAAACCTTAAACCCGACCCATTAAATATTATAACCCGGTTAGCCCATTCGACATCTCTTATTCAACCCAACTTCTAACCCTAGATCGATATCAAGAGCCTTTTCGTATCTCATTCCAACATAAACCTCAAATGTAACCCTAGATTCCATCTCCTTCTCCTCTATCATTCCAACCTGAACCAGCAATCTAACCCTAATCCCAATTCCTTCTCCTCTCTCATCTTTTCTCCCAGTCTTCACAGGCCTTGACGCGAAGATCTATATACCTCCGGTAAGAGTACCAAAAAATTCGGTAAGATGGTCAATGATGTAGCTGATATCTCGGATCTGTACTATTCTCGTTGTTCTTCATCACTACCTTAGTTTTTTGTTGCCGTTATTAATGGAGTTTTTGTTGTTTTCTTTTCTTTTTTTCCATGGATTCCGAAGCCAAATGGAAAAAAACAAAGGCCCTAAATCGTTTTCTAAAGCATCGTTATCGGCTCAAGATGTGGTTGAGATCGAGATCGCGGAGGTTTTGTTTGGATTGGCAGGAAATGATTCCACAAGATTTGAATTAACGAAATTCACTAACAATAGCAATAAAAATCAGTCCACGAGTGATACAGTCAAATCTCCGATTCCTTCTCCAATATGTCTACCTAATCCATCTTCGGTCATCGTTGCGAATTTGACCTCTTTTAATACGTCCACTATATGTTAGTGATTTGACCTTCTTCATTTTCCTCTCATGGGATTGGTCTGTTTGGTTGTTAAGATAATTAATTTAGGGAAAGTGAAATAGAATCAGATTTAGTTTTTTGGAAGTTGGGGATTCTGAGATAGGGTTTTGGAAGTTGGGGATTTTGAGTTGCGTTAATGGTGATGGATGAATGAGGTATTTATAGAAGGTTCTGAGAATGGCTGAGCCAACTACCACCTCCATGGTAAATGTTGTGAAGAAGGCACGATACTATCTACCATACCATCTTCGCTTTGAAAATTTTTAGTCAATTTTAAATTTTGGTAAGGGTAAATGTGAAAGAAACCCTCTGAAAATTAGCTCGAAATCTTAGTTTTGATGTTTATAAAGTTTTAAATAGAAATTTTTATATTTTGATGAATCTTAAATTAAAGTTACTATTAAAACTATTCACGATTGTAGGAATATTTTAATAATATTGTAAAAAATCTAACTCCAGATCATTTTATTTTATCATGTAATGTTCTATATGTATTTTTATTTTTATTTTTCCCACATAATATCATACTATATATTTTTATTTATTTTTTCTATTGTTTAATATGTAAAAGAGAAGGATAAGAGAAGGATTTGGGCTAACCGGGTTATTTTATTTAATTGGGCCGGATTTAGGTTTCAAAATAGGATAAAAGGACTGGGTAAAAGTAAATTTTGTTTTTATTTTTTTTACAGTTGTCACATCAGCGTCCTACGTGGATCGCTGATGTGGCTGGTCAAAGAGTATTAAGGGTACAAAAGTTGGGCTGAGGTAAAAAATGATGGTTTTATAATGGTTTCCAAAACATGAAGGACCGCTTTATTACAACCTCAAAGGAAATGGACCAACTTGTTACAAGTGGTAAACGTGAATGACGACTGGTGTTTTTTACCCGATGCTAGATGAAAACCTTTCTGTTGAAGTATTGAATCTACTAAAACGAGATTGTTAAGAACCCTCCAAATAGTGAAAGAACACTTTTTAAAAATAGTATTGTTCCAAATTTTCCATAAGATGTTATATTTTTTATCATCTGCTTTGATTTTATTCCATGTTTGCTTTAATGAAAATGTTCCATCAGAAGTTACTTTATATGATATAATATCATTTTGATTCATATTTAGTATAATATTTTACATTATGTTAATATCAGATTTAATAACATTATTTTTTAGCTTTTTTATATTTGATTCGTTGTTAGACAAAAATTCATATACTTATCTCTTATCTCGTGTTAATGGTTGTCTCCCCAATGCGTAGGTTCTCCATAGTTTGACGAGTATGTTTTCCATGAGAAATTTATGCACATTAATTAAAATAGTTTATTTCCGCATTACAAGTAATTAACTAAAATTTATTCAGGTTAACATTGACAGTAATTTAACCATAAGTATATATACACAACCAAATGTCTTTACAAAGATGGGCTTGCAGCACTTACTTACTGATTTGTTTAGATTTTTCCTAATCACATTTGTCCAAATATAGTCTTCAATGTAATAAGTTCCGGATGCAACCATGAAATAACCAGATGTAGTTAGAAGCAACATTTTGCAGAAATATATACTTAGGAGTATGACTACATAGTTGATAGCTTGTTCTAATTCTTTTGATACTACTAACGTAATTTCATCCTATAACAAATAAATTGAATATCGGCATTAATCTATGTGAACGTAACTGTAAACCTGTATATTTATGGCTTGTGAAACGTGTAAACACATTTTTACCTTCATTTTTTTCTTCGTTATTTCAGGAGTCGCAATTCTTCTATATTATTCTTCGTTCAAGCTAAGCTAAAATCATTTTCTATGGAAGAGTAATTTTTTTAGAGAGAGAGATAGAGATAACGTGCAAGAATAGAGAAAAGAAAAAAACCAGAATTACACAAACTCAAATGTATTTAAACCAAATGAATATATATGGGAGTCAAACTGTTTACGTTATTTCATTGTGAATCAAATTTTTGTAGTTGTATTTCAAAATTGACATTTGATGCGTGAGTAGTACTTGAGTTGTAATTATTACAAAATTAGTATGCGTATGTATTACAATTAGTTTTGCAAGTCTTACCAAATAATTTAGTAAGATAATTTTTGCATATATTATATTTATCCTTTATTTTGCATTACAAGTTATAAGTGTTTCACATCTAAATTTATATCAGGTTTCAAACATGTGTTCGACAACCGCTAACCTTGACTTTCTTTATTTAAAACCTACCCAACCTCCACTTCTTGTTTTTCCTTATTCATTTTCTCGGATTGTTCTTCTTGTATTTATTCCAAAAAAAATCCTACTGTTTCTTAGGTTAACGAATAAATATTATTAGTAGTGGTTCAAGATTTTCCACCCGAATAAAAAGTCAAAAAACAGATTCAAAGTATTTTTATAGAAATTAGTTGTCGGTCGTAGTTCATGGACAAATTCGAATCTAGGTAGGATATTTCTTGAATGCATAAAATATCTAGTTAGTATTCTAAAGCCTTAACTTCCTTGAAGTCATTTGTTTAATCTCTGCATTTTGTCTTTATAAGATGTTTTGTTTATCGTTTTCATCAGACCATTGCATGAGCTTGTGGGTTTTTTATGTAGGCAGAATCTCCAAAGACGGGTCGAACAAAATAAATTGGATTAAAGTAAAATTTATAGAAGATAAAAGTTGAAAAATGGAATTCTAATAGTGCATGGTTATTATCTGATTTATTTTACATATTTGTTTTGCTTATGCATTTGTCTCTTCTTAGTTATGGATGGAATATGAAGCGTTGAATGCATTTTTTGTTCATTTTGAAGTTAGAGTTATAGTTTTGCGGAAAATGTAAAATTAATGGGTTTTAAATTGTTGTTAATGATTCTGAAATTGAAATTATAGTTTTGTTATGGATGTAATGGTTTGGTTTGAACCATTGTTTGTTGATTTTGAAAAATTCGCATATACAAGAAGATCGTGATCAAGAAAACCTTTAATAATGTATATACGAAACCCCATATAAAGTTTATATGAAATATGATGTATGTATGATGTGAAATGGTGAAAATTGATAAATGCAAAACCTTCGTAGTTTATTTTTTACATAAATAATGAACAAGTAATACTATATCATCAATAAAATAACAAATGTTTTTCTGTCTTTCAAACTACATATTTATTGGTTCTATTATGATCCATTTGTTTTTTACGGTAGGAGGATTTAAAAGAAATATTAAATATAGATACTTAGTCTTATTATTTTCCAATTTAAACCAAGAATATTAAAGTTTATCATGCATGCAAAATATATTATATTATGCGTATAACACAATACATATTTGTATGTTACGTAACGAGGCGAACTAATATATGTAATACTGGAGTTCAGGTTCTTATAAAATATTGACATTCATTTAATGCAAAATCTAGAGTGAAGTTTCTTTCAAATATTAATATTCATTTGATGTAAATTGTTCTTATCGCCAAAAGTGAAACAATAAGCCAATAAATCACATAATATAACGGTTGAATTCTACCAAGGGTAACGGATAATGTGTGTAATATTTAATATAAATTTAAGTAAATCTGCTCTTTTAACAGCTGTTCCCTTCCAAAGTCTAGATGTTGTGATCTTACCATGTTCAACCAACTCCTGTACCATATGGTGTACTACAACCCTACGATCCACGCAACATCTTGTTTTTTGTTGAGTTTCTCTTTGGAATATCATTTTAAATTGTCCTTTTGGATGACACTAACTTTTTCTTACATAAGTATGATAACTGTGAAAGATTCATTAAAAATGTGCGAACGTGAATAAAGTTATGGTATTATGAAAAACACAAACTAAGGCTTGTGCAATTAAATAAGTGAAACTTAATAGAACGGATAATATCATCAGATGCGTTAAATACGAGACTTTAACTTCTTCTCAATGTTAGTAATCATTAGCTTCCAATGCACTTTTCTTTTATGTTTCGGTTTGGTGTATAATGGAATAATGGCCCAAATAATTTTGTTATATGTACCCTTAAGACCTCGTTGACCATATGTCTAACATCGTGAGACCCACTGTTGATAAATTCCTACGTGATAAAAATATGAAAAGGATATTCTAAAAGCTTTACAAGAGTATTGTTATTTTAATGATATATAAACGTACATTTGCATGAGCAAATATGTTGATTACCTTTCTATTTTTGCATTCCACCTCTCCAACCTTTACTACCAAATTATTATGAGCCATAAAAATGTAGATAAAAACATTAATTAAATGAATATTCAAACAAGAATATCAAATATTCGAATATTGGGAAATAGTCAAAACTTTATTTGTAAAATTTACATAGTAACATATTTACCATATAATAATTTTAGTCGTATTCCAAATATGTTGTTTAGGGAAATATGAGGGTGTGACTTTGGGTGTGTCCATACAGATGAGTTTTCACTTTCTTTATATATTTCTTCTCTGATATCCTCCTCCAATACTAATAATTTTGGATGATGTCTTGTTTTTATTATGACAAGTCAACTTCTGGTGCTGATTTTTCATATAAACCCAGGTCATAAACATGTCTTTCGTCCATTTGTTCATCTTTATTTTGTATATTCACCCCTCGTTGACATATAGTTTTCACAAGGTTTCAACCTATCTTAAATAAATAAAATATAATTCACTGAAGTGCATGTCTTTTGAAATGTATCAGTTAAATATATGGAAAAAGTAGTTGTAAGATGCATTAAATTATCCTACAAACTGAGTATTTTCTAATTATTCATCAAGTGTGTACCTCTTCCATGGGTTGTTCAATTTGCATGACTGGTTGGTCGTCTTCCCCCACGTCTTTGGTAGATTTTTCATGGTTTCCTTATCCCTAAAAAAAAAAAAAAAAAAAAACTTCATTAAAGTGTATATATTGACAAATTTATCTTTATTTACATATACTTAAAATCAGGTTGTAATAGGCATACACCTATCTTGGCGGGATAAATCATTTGTAATATTTTTCAGGTGTGTACCTCTTCCACGAGTTTTTCAATATCCACGGCTGATGTTCCCTTTTATTCTGTGTTTTATATATATCATTGACATTGTTTCCTATAATATTGCTTGAATGCCATTCCCTTCTCCTTTGCATTTTTTTCCAAAGTCTGCTCCTCACTCTCATATGTAGTTTCCTCTAAATTCCGATCTTTATCTTCTGATGTTATCCTAGTTTCACGTTTTTCCTTCTTATTTTCTTTAATTTTTCAATAACCTCCTCACTTTGTACTTATACATCATCACTTTATACTTATACACCCTCAATATGTACTTCTACATCATTAGTAGTGGATCAAACAACCCATAGTTTGTAAGTATTTACAAAAGGATCATCATCATGAAGGACATCATCTTCTCTATTCATCTTTCTCAAGTCATTAATACTTACAAAAAGATCATCATTCTCTGCCCTAATATTTTCTTGAAAAACTACTATATCAATAATTCTTTATTTCTTTCTTTCTTTATACTGATATTTGCAATACGATAAATAACATCTTACTTTAGAGTAACATCATTAGTCTTTTCCTCTTTCTCTTATTCAACATTTTCCATGACCCTTCTGAAAAGTCAGGTTTATATTCCCTTATAGTGACATCATTAGTTATTTTACTATAGTTCTTGTTTTCTACTAGTGGGTCAAGTTTGTCTTCCTCCATGTCAGAGCATCAAATTTTCCTCAGTTTTCTCGCCCATGTGTTATCTTTTGGGTGAATATCGAGGCAATATGTCATTGGTCTTTTTTCTTTATAGCATGTGTTATCTTCAGATGTCTACAACGTATATAGTTGTAAAGTTGAATTTGATTGAAGGTCCTCAAGATATATACACTCTGATAGACTAAGCTTGTTGTTTTTGAGCATGTCAATTTCTTCATTTTGGTTCTGACCTTTCTTTTAAATTCTAATTTTTTGTTTCGAAAGTTTTTATTTTCACTTTTCAAAAGTTTGCATATTTTTTTGAGAAATGCTGGTCTAACCAAAACATCTTTTATAATATTAGCATCTTCTGATGTAGAACTCGCTTCTTCTGTTGTATGACTCGCTTCTTTTGGTTTCATACTCCTTCATGTTTGTTCCTTTCGAGGATAAACCATGAACTTATCTGATCCATCATCAATGGACTCACAGTCTCTTACTTCATGTGCCTCTCTTTATTTCTCTAGCATTCTAAATGCATGTCTTTCAATATCAGTTAGATGAAAATAACGACTAGAAACCTTTAAAAAATGTATAATTTATTTGTACTACGAAACTAAACTTGAATTAATTACGAAACTATAGTTTTTTTCTCTAAATTATCATTGTCATATTTAGTGCGAAACTATTAGGTTAGGAGACATGTTGAGGTTTAAATTGATGATGTGTTAGTTAAAAGTATGCGGGATGAGGGTCATTTCTCTAATATGAAGGAAACCTTTTTCAATCTAAAAGCCATCAATTTAAAAGTGAACCTATAAAATTGTACATTTGGAGTGCGTCACGGAATATTTTGGGGTAGATTGTCAGTGAAAAGAGCATTCAAGCCAATCCAGTAGAGCTGAATACATTAATTGTTATCGCTCCTCCAAGGTCCATCAAATAATTTCAAATGCTAATTGCAAGGTTAGCTACTTTAAACAGGTTTATATCAAGGTCTTCAAATAAGTATGCACCATTTTTGTAGGTTTTAAGAATCATAGAGAAATTTGATTTGACTTTAAACTGTGATGAATCCTTCACAAAAATTAAATAACATTTATTTTCTCCTTAGACATTAATCAAGCTAACAGCGGGTCAAACATTTTATATCTACTTGGCAATATCTGATTATCCAGTAAGTGCAGTTTTGGTTCGAGAAGTTGAAGGTTACAGGTGCCCTATTTATTATATAAGTAAAAGTTTGCTAAATGGTGAGAAAATATACTTAAAGTTGGAAAAATTAGCATTAGGTTTGGTAGTAACAGCTTGAAAAATGAGGCCATATTCTCATGCTCATTCGATTATTGTTTGAACTTCATTTCCACATAAAAATATGTTACAAAGGCCAGATGTGTTAGGTCGGATGACTAAATGGTCGGCAGAATTGGGAGATTATGATATTTAATTTTCTCTTAAAACAACAATTAAGCCACAAGTTCTAGTATATGTTTTGGTTGAATTCTATTTAGAGCGAACATAGCTTGAACCTAATATTGATAAACCTATGAATGAATGGACATTTCGAACATATGGGGGTCAAATGTTTCAAGGTGCGAAGCAAAATTTAATTGGTATCTCCCTTTGGAGAGTCAGTGTATCAAGCAATATGTTTTGGTTTCAAAGCATCAAATAATGAAGCATAGAATGATGTAGCATTAGCAGGGCTAAGGCTTGCACAAATTTGTGGTGCCATAAAATATCGTTTAATAAGTGATTCACAATTGCTTACAAATCATGCCACCGAGCATTTCACATCTAGAAAATATATTTTGGTAATATACTCAAAGACATTGAAGGAGACAATATTTTTCTTCAAATATGTGAAGTACAAACACATTCCCCTGACAAAAAATTTGGTGGTTGATTCTTTGGCTACTATAGCTTATATTGAAGGAAATCCATGGATTCCGATAAAAGATTACCCTCTAATAATAACATGCTCCGAGTCTAGATCAAGCATTAAATAAGAATTTTAAATCTCAACCACCATAGAGAAATATTGGAGGTATAATCAAAGAATTTATTCGTAAAATGATTCTGCCTATTGATAAAGAATTTAAAAAAATCTAAGGTTCAAATAACATTATTTCATAGTCATTGAGAATATCCGATATACGAAGTCTCTCATTTGTTGGGATGATACTATTGGCCTTCTATGCTAGCAGATGCTAAAGAATTACTCTGATGGTGTGATCCTTGTCAATAATTTGTGAACACAAAACATATGACAGTTGTACCACTTGAAATCTATATCTGAGGCATTACCTTTCGATAAATTGGGAATTTATTTGGTTGTACCCTCCCAATACCATGTGAGGTCGTCAAACGATTATTATAGTAGTTGATTATTTTTCTTAGTGCGTGGAAGCAGATTCCCTCTCCAGAAATATATCCAAACCAATTATTAAGTTTAATTTTGTCTAATATATGTTGTAGTTTTGGGATCTCAAGAACCATTACGACCGATAATGGCCCTCAATCTAAATTAGGGACATGGAAGCAACCTGTAAAATAAGCTTTATTTTTTTCTTTTTGTAAACATTCAAGGACATACTATTTCCTACCATGGTGTCCCGAATGAACCACTTGAAATTGATCACATTTTAACTTTTATCATTCTTGTATTATTTTATTTTTTTGATTCATATATTTTTGGTATCACGATTAAAGGGTTTCAACATTAGTTTATCATGTGTAAAGGTTCCAACATTAGTTTCTCACAATCAAAAGGTTGCAGCATTAATCGGTCATATGTAGAGATTCCAATATTAGTTGGTCAAAATTAAAAGTTTCCAACATTAGTTGGTCACAACTAAAATGCTCCAACACTAGTTGGTCATAATAATAAAATTTGAAGGAATAGAAGTCTGGAGTGAAGTAATTGTTTTGATACATCTAAGAAAACTCTGAATAATAATTGCAAAATGCCTTCGGTTATACAAAAAAAACAGTGATACAAGAACGTGTAAAATGAAAACAAATTTGATTGACTCCGAGCACTTTCCTTCCAACTTCATCATTTTAGGAGCTCTCACGTTCTTAGTCTTCACCTTCACTTTAAAAAGAACTATAATTTTATATGTATTCAAATGGATACCTGGTTTATCTGCCAAGGCCATATCGGTGGGACATAATTCTTCTGGCACTAACTAACAAAGAGATCACAGGTTCAACTCATGAAATTCTTTCTAAAAGTTTAAGACCATCTCGGACTTATCAAAGCAATTCGCTTCGATAAGAACTCTAAGATTTTATCAACTTTGGTGTTGAATACAGTTAAATCCCTCTCGAATTGTTTAGTAAGTGCATCATGGTCGTTTAAGGCTTTCAAAAAATGCTCTATAAAATTCTTATCATATTTATCTTGATCGTTGTACTTCTCGATCTCCTCTACTTTGGATGACTGCAGCTCTACAATTTAAGTTTCATGAGCAATCTTCAGTTGTTTAAGCTCTTTATCCACACCCGTCTCTTGGCTTGTCAAACCATCATCGCGATTTTTTATCTTCGAAAGCCTTCATGTGACATTCACATCCGGATTTAAGCATAATTATGGTTTATTTATGTACTTTTTATTTATTTTCCAGCTCAGCAATAGGCTTCACAAAGCCCAACATTATGTATGCAAGAGTATCTTGTATTTTACTAATTGGACAGGCATGTCTGCGAATGGACTGTTAGATTAGGAAATTATTGTTCGAAACCCTTAATATCGATCTCATCCATATTACTCATCGGGTTATTATCATCATAGGACAGCTTCTCTATCACCTCAACAAAAGGGAATACAGTCTGGTTATTGGATGAAGTCTGGCTTGAGCTATGATTGGGACAATTTATGAACTGGTTTTCGTTTTCTTCTTCCTTTTCCTCTTTTTTGCTGCTATGCTTGCTCCCTTTGTGTGTTTTCGAGGAACTTAATATTTTCTTCCTCTTTAAGGTTTGAGACTCTTCAGGTGTTTTACCTACGTCAACATCAGACTCGATCATTTGTCGTATGAGCTCATCGAGTTGATTCCCCTCCTCAACACCAATAGTGTCTTTATTCGAACCATGTCTGTTAGCATCACCCCTTGCTACCCGATGACTGAAGTCCGTGTTCTTGTCAGAAGATAAAACTTTCCATTATAAGCCTCAATTCGGTCAATAACAACCGATAGATGATGTAGGGTGGTAAATTCTTCCCATGACAAATTACGTTCAGAATTAGTCATCCATTGATGACTACACTGGATTATTCGAAGTGAAAATTTTGTGGAAATCATTGGACCAATTCTCTTTAGATGTATTCATATAAAAAATAATTATGAATTTAAAATTATATTAGGGGTACATATAATTTCCATCGAGATTGAATGATAAGTTTTGTTTTTATATTAAGCTAATGCATGTGGTTTTATTTTTTAGTAAATGATTTACATTTAGGAGCCATTTGTTGATTAAGTTGGTAGATTTGTGGATCTAGGGTTTGAAATTGCATATTTATTTTATTTTTTAAGGATAAACCATGTCAAGAGTATATTTTTTTATTGATTAAGATTAGGTTTGGATGAAAATTATAGTTTATAACTTGATTTGGGATTGGTTTGCAACAAAAAAATGTACTTCATCTTATTATATAAAACCAAACTTAATTCAGAAGAGAGACAATGAATCTTCACCATGTCAATCCCTGATGTTTCCGTAACGCAAACACTATCAGGAATTAGTCATGGTTTCAACCCTAATGTTGAGTTTGTCGCAACAGAAATCCATCATTGCAGCTTGGCACCTTATGTGCACCTTAAAGGGTATTTCTTTATACATTGACCACATGTTATGCTTAGAATTGATGAGTTCAGATACTTCAGTCACAACCCAGCACTTAAATCCGGACAGGGGTAATTCAGACCATAACACTCCACTAAAAAATCCGGACAGGACAAATGTAAAACACCTTTTGACTAAGCTATTTGCTAATCTACTTAAACGACTAATGGGTCCTTAAACTTGACCCGGTTTCACAACTTGACCCGGTAAGCCCATGGGTCATTAATTAAGAGTATAAATACCCCAACCACTCTCACTAATGACGGTGATCAACATTTAATACAAGCAGATGCTTAATTATCTCACTACTCCCCACACTAAACACAAAATACTTCAAACTTACCAAAACACTTTACCAAACTACCCCCAGCCCAAAATAAACCAAACTAAATTGGTAACCACAATGGGAGCACAAAGATGCCTGAATTTTAAATTCAAAACCAGTAAAAACAACCACTTCAGATGGATCTGAACGAGCAAGGAACTCCATCTCCTATAATGGAAACGGTTAGGGAAAACAAGGAATACACCATTGAAGAGCGAGACAAGTTGAGAGCAGAAATAGAGGCGTTAAGGGCCATAAAACAAGCAGAAAAGAGTATCAGGGAGAAATAATGGACGTCGGCTATTCATCATACTGACAACTATGGGGAGAATGATCCATAAATAAAGACTCATCTGAGTTAAAAAAAGAGACTCATATCAGCTCCAAGAAGACACATCGGTCTAAGCTTGTTGAAAGTTCAGATTATGAGTCTCTAGTAGCTCTTTGAATGAGGCTGAGCTTGAGGAGTCTTTGTCATCAAGCAGTGATGAAGGGAGATCTAGAAAAAAGATGAAGTTAATAAAAAAATATTCAAGAAAGAGGGATAGGCATGGTAGGCTTAAAAGGCATCTGGGCAAAGGGTCATCCCACATGCATGTTGATCAGTTGCTGATAGATCCTTTTACTTTTCAGACCGAACCAGATATTTTCACAACACCTAATGAAGATACAGTCTTTAGTCGTAATAAGAATTGGAGACAGTCACCTTTGTCTGCCAAAATACTGTACGGAAACCTGCCTAAAAGATTTGACAACTCCAAAATGGAGAAGTATGATGGAAGTCGATATCCAGACAACCATCTCGAGCAATTTAAGAACTTCATAATGAATTTTGATGATGATGACAAAATTTTGTGCAGAGCCTTCTCTCAAACTTTTACGGGAAGTGCTTTTAAGTGGTATAATAGCTTACCTCATGGGTGTATTAGAAACTTTGATACATTCTAGGTTGCCTTCCGAAGGAAATTTATTGGAAGTAAAGAGGTGAAGGGAAATGAAGATACCATTATCCATTGTGCCCAAGAAACAAATGATTATTTAAAGGACTACATAAGTCGATTCGTGAATATAAAGAACGGATTAACAGATTGCTTCGAGCAAGCGTCAATTGCTTCTTTGAGACAAGGGTTAAATCATGAGAACCTGGCTGATTCGGTGACCAGGAAAAACGCTATGACCTGCGGTGGCCTGTTGAATCAAGTGGAAAAATAGATTAATGTGGAAGAAACCAAGAAAACCAGGGTGCACCTTCAAGTGAGGTCCACCACAACAGCTCGTCCGGCTGCTAACCAGTCCGGATATAAGGCTAAGGAGACCGGACAAGGGTCCAACCTGACTACACAAACACAATCCAACCAGAATCAGTCTCAGAGCCAGCATTCAAGAGGTAAAAGAGGTCCTTGGGTTCAGCCGGAGTGGTTTTCATATTTAAGGGAGAATGTGGCCATAATATATGACAAGACCAAGGATGAAGTCCATTTCCGGAAACCAGCGGCATTGTAGTCTCCCAGAGAAAGCCGAAATACTTGTTTTTGCCAATATTATAATGATATAGGCCATACTACTCAAGACTGCATAGCATTAAAACAAGAAGAACAGAACCTTATTGAAAGAGGCAAAGTGGAAACAGGCCTGATAGTGCTCCTCGGACGGGCCCTAAAAATAATGATTGAACATCTTCTCAAGAAGGGGCAATGGTGATTCTTAAAAGATTCGATGTTAATTCTGAGTACCTGGATCCTGATCCAACTCGGAATAAGATGGGGGTCATAACAGAACAAACTAGGACGGTGTTTGGACTGATCAGTTTCTTTGAGTCACTCACCATCTTTGGAAGATATACTGTGACAGCACCCACTCGTTCATCAAGAAAGGGCATGTACACACTTTGGCCACTCAGCTGGAAAGGGAGAATATCTTCCCATCAGTTCCAAACCCCTTTCCCATTCATAGTTTTTGATGAGGATAATTTGAGAAATATTGATCGGCCTCATGAGGATGCGGTGGTTATAGGAGCATCTATTAGGGACAATGATATACACCGGATTTTGATAGACACGGGCAGTTCGGCAAACATCCTCTTCTTAAGCTCCTACAAGAAGATGAGGAATTCGGCTGTTATTCAACACTCAAGCAGAACCATTGTGGGCTTCACAGGGAACTCTGCGGATGTAATTGGGGAATTTAAAGAAGAAGTGTTGTTGGGCAATGGGCCTTTTAAAACGATGGTAAGGGTGCTGTTTGTTGTGGTGGATTGCCCCACATCCTACAATGCAATTTTTGGAAGGTCTTGGCTTTCCATAATGCATGTTGTGGCCTCAACAGTCTATCAGTGTTTGAAGTATGCATTTCAAGGGCAAGTAGGTGTTGTCCAAAGTAGCCAATGAGTGCTATACAACTGCTCTTGCTCCTAAGACTTTGGGAGCAGTTCAGATTAATAAAGATTAGCGGTTACTGGAGCCTTCTGAGGGTGATAGTGAGATTGATGACCCCAGAGAGGCTCCTAGTATTATAATACCAGTTGAAGAGATTGAAACCCACTCCCTTGTAGGATCAGCTTAATGCCCTATTGGAAATAGATCCTCCTCGAAATATTAAGGAAGTCTAGAGGCTCACTGGAAGGTTGGCTGCCCTAAACCATTTTATTTCAAGATCTTCTGACAAATGTGCTTCGTTTTTCCAAACTTTGAAGAATGCTAAATATTTTAATTGGTCTCCACAGTGCAACCAAGCTTTTGTTAAAATAAAGAAATACTTATCCTCACCAAAGACTCTTTTCAAACCTCTTCAAGGGGAAACTCTCTATGTATACTTGGTTGTGTCAGAATGTGCTATAAGTGCAGTATTGGTAAGAGAAGTGGATAATTACCCTCTTCTGGTATACTACCTCAGCAAAAGTTTAATAGATGCTGAAAAGAGGTACTTAAAGCTTGAAAAGTTGGCACTATCCTTAGTGATTGCAGCAAGAAAGATGAGGTCGTATTTTCAATCTCATTCCATCATTATCCGAACATCTTTCCCATTAAAGAATGTTCTTCAAAAGGCAGACATATCAAGCAGGATTACTAAATGTTCAGTGGAAATGGGCGATTACGACATTGATTATTCCCCCCAAACAGCTATCAAAGCTCAATCAGTGGCTGAGGCCTCACAAAATTTCCCGATGTGAAGTAATTGTGGAAGGCATTCCCCTAGTGTTCTGAAGCCCATGCATTGAGTTTTGCACATATATTTTTCCCCTTCTCCAAATGGCTGGTGAACTCCTTCAGTAGCACTAAAGATGAATAACAAACTAATCGGAATAAGAAAAATTATAATTTAAGAGGAAAAACTTGGAGGACAAGGAGAAGAAAGGAAATTACCAGTGTTTTTCCACCTACTAGTCAGCATGTTAGGGTTGGTGTTGGCTTTAATCTTCTTACCATTTTACCACGTTCCACTAACAAATAGGAACCGTGTCCTCCAATTCGTTTCGGAATCCAACAGGACATCCAAAACCTTAAAGTCATTCCACATGTTGTGATGGTAGAATGGAATCTGATGGTTCTTGCACAAGCTTGCTACAGCAGCCAACTACTCCATCGGAAGTGGGATCTTCGACAACCGTCATGCCATGATACATGAAAGAAGTGAGTACCAGGCATTAGGGCTTAACTGGCTAGGGAAAAGCTTGAACAAGTGAAAATATTTAACGATCTCTAAGTCTAAAGGGAACTAGAGTCCCCAGTTTAGCACTTCGGTAAATATTACCACCTCATTTAGCTTGCAATCCATAGGAGTCTCCGGAGTAATAGGTATCCTTACCTTTACAGACTCTGGAATCCCTCATTTGGTCTAGATTTGGCTTAACTTAACAGTATGGGTGTAGATGTAGTTGATGTTTTGCAAGGCCAATAGGTATTTGACGCTGACGTATTTGAAACAAGGGCCTACCTTACCCTCTAAGCACTCCGGAAGCGAGTCCGGATGAGTCATATAGATTTTTACCTTACTCTTTCATTTCTTTTCAGAAGCAGTATCTCCCGTTTGACCTGATGCCTCAGTTTCGAAGGGGGTCTCCTCGATGTTTTCGTCCATAATCTCTTCCGTCACTGTGGAAGGTTTGTCAGTTTCCTTAAAAGAAAGAGGGTCAGTGTCTTGCGCTGGAGGCTGTTCGGGTGGTTGAGCGCTTGTTGTCTCTGAAGGCCTAGTGTCCGGTTGAGGTTGTGATACGGAGGGTTTGGCCCGTAGAGCTGCTTTAGATACCTTATATCCGGAGGGTTTTGACAGTGATTGTGTGGATTGGGTTTTAATTTGGCAAGTTGTTCGGCGAGGGGTTATCTTCTCCGGAGACTTTTCTGTATCAGAACCCATAGCAATAAAGAAAGAGGGTTTTCTGATGCTTGAAACATATTTTTCCTTAAAAACAGGAGGTTGAGACTCTTGAACAGAAGAACCAGAATTGAGGGGTGAAAGGTTTGGTTTGAATGAAAGTTGTCTGGGCCTAGGGTTTTTAGAAGAGGATGACCCTTGATCGGTGTCCTGAGTTGGTTGACTGGTTTTCTCACCTGGAGAAACTGGGAGGCCGGCGAAGATACGGTTCTCTCTTTCTACCATCCTCCCTCTCTTTAACTCTGACAAATTCAACCAGACACCTTTAATTATAGTGTTTCTGGTTGTGAACATAAAATCTCTCAAGAATGATTTGTAGGTGAAGATGAATTTCTCTCTAGAAAATCTTTGAGTGTGGAAGACAATGAATTAGTAAAAAGGTATTTATATAATAGTAAAAGGTAACAGTTACCAAGAAGAAGTTGAAGAAGGTTTTTGCAATGATTAAAGGCTGCGCAAACATGTGAAAATCAAAAGCCTATGTAACTTTCTAGACTTAGTGGGTGCGCCGGTCTAGGAAAAATAACGGCTGGTAGGTCGAACCAAATATCAACACGTGTCCCACGTTCCAAGAAGAAAACTCTTAGAATTCTGGGAAGAGAAACCAGTCCTGACGAATTTCAAACTGGGTTGGTGTTAAAAATAAGCTTCTTAGTTCGGACAACACGAGCAGATCAGATGAAGTTGATATTGGCTTGGTAGATTTTTTAGCCCTACCAAAGATATTTAGCGAGGCCTAAAAAAGGGGCTACTAATGAGTTCGTATACTTCAGTCACAGCCCACCACTTAAATCTGGACAGGGGTAATTCGGACCATAACACTCCACTAAAAAATCGAGACAGGACAAATGTAAAACACCTTTTGACTAAGTTATTTGCTAATCTACTTAAAAGACTAATGGGTCCTTAAGCTTGACCAGGTAAGCCCATGGGTCATTAATTAAGAGTATAAATACCCCAACCACTCTCATTAATGAGGGTGATCAATATTTAGTACAAGCAGGCTGCTTAATTATCTCATTACTCCTCACACTAAACACAAAATACTTCAAACTTACCTAAACACTTTACCAAACTACCTCTAGCCCAAAATAAACCAAACCAAGAATTAAGTGTATTTTTTGGGTTTTCAATTTTTATGAATTATATGGATTACATGACTAAGGTTCTCTTAACTTTGATAAGTGATTCATGAAGTCAATATATTTTCGAAATAATCTCTTTTGGTGAATTGATTAATTGAGGGTTTTGACGAGTTAATGATTAATACTCTTGTAAGCATTACCAGACCAAAAGAAGGTTAATTATCGGTATATTTAATGGTAAACATGGGAATCTCAATTATAATTTAATCATTAATTGTCTAGTCAAAATAAAGAAACTAGCCTAAAGAAGGGTTCTCCCAAATTAAATCTATTCAACTTGGATCAAGAATGACTTGTTTCAAACTCATACAATTGCATGTTAATTTGTTTCTCCGAATGTATCTTACTAGCAATGTAAGGTTATACTTTACATGTACTATGTCATATTTAAATATTGTTTTTAAATTTATATGTTAAATAAATATAGAACTTATGGGTTGCTTTTTATGTGTAATGTTGTAGTAAATACATTTGACATATTAGAAAATAGACCTCCCAGTTTTGATAATTAAGGTTTTACCAATGAAAATAGAACATGGAGTTGTATTTGAATTGTCATAATTTTGAACTAGCATTAAGAACTATGTAGCATGTGCCTCTCTCTAGAGATAGTTCTTACAAGAAGAAGAAATAATGTAAGACATGAAATAATTAAAATAGTTCATGTTTGACAATCACGAAACATTGAATACCTCTGGAATTCTTTGGGCCTATGCTGACTCAACTCACTAGTGAAATTGAATATTTCAAAGCAGTTAAGAATAACCAAATCTCTTTCTTGCATGATAATGTGATAAAATTTAGATATACAAAAATGAATTAAAATTTTATAAATTAACTACTACTAAGCATCACAAAGAAGTGATGAACATACATTTATCTGATAAACTAAATTAAAAGCAAAACAATTAGGAAACCTTTGACATAAACACTTATGACACATCTCTAAGGAAAGAATGGATAAGTTTGTTATGGAAATGTTTATTAGTTTTTCTTGATTGTTAAGTATCGATTATTGCATCAAATGTCTCAAAATAAAATAAAAAACCACAGATAATAAGTTAGGTTCATACAGAGGGAAAATATTAAAGTTGATACATAGACCGTTCCGAAAGGCTCATTGTACAGAAATTGGTACTTTATAATTTTATAAATGATTTCTCATGATACAAGTAACCATATATTATTCATCAAATTTTAAAATCCCTATTCAAAGATTTTAAGATTGAGTTAAACAACTTGGTAAGAGCATTGAGTGCGCCAGATCTGACCGTGGTGGAGAATACTATGAAATATATGATGATTTGAGTAAATAATGTCATGGATAATTTGTAAAATACATTGAGAAGTGTGGTAGAATTCATCATAATACAATATCGGGTTCTCCCAGCATAAAAGACGTAGTTGAGAGATGAAACTGTATGCTTAAGGATATGATGAGAAGTATGATTCATCATTCAACTCTACCGTTTTCACTCTATGAAGAGGCCATCAATTGTGGTTCATTAATTCCCAATATAAATACTACTGAACAACCATTAAGACCCTACATAAAATTCGGATTGGACACAAGCCTAGCTTAAAGCATATGCATGTTTGAGGATGCCCATCTGAAGTAAAGCCTCATAGGTTGAATGAAAAAAAATTGGATACTAAAAGGGTTAACTATTATCTTAAAGATTCATATCATGTAATGGTAAACTATTCGTCGTGTTTCCGTGAAACCATGAAAAGATTAAAATGAATAGTATTATTTTATGTAAGATAATGCGATTTTGGAGATTGTCTCATTACCTGAACAAATAAAGATACTTTTTTTGTAAATGAATTTACAAAAATAAAACGGGATACCAAGGGAAATTGGGAGAGACATAAAATATAACTTGTAAGAATAGGTAATACTCAATATGAAGGGATCGAATTTATAAAGAGCTTATCTCTAGTTTCATGAAGGACTCTTTTAGAAAATTTATAACACTAGTTGCATATTTTGACCTAGAGTTTCATCGAATGTATGTTAATTCATTGACGGTTAATAAATATGTTTAAGGACTCAAATAAGCTTCTCGACAATGGTACTATAAGTTTCTTAAGGTGATATTATGTTTTGGCTTCAAGATGAACTCAATTGTGGACTGTGTGTATCAAATTTTTATTGAAGTAAATTTATACTGTTAGTGTGCTCTTTAATTTGGGCATCGTATTAGGTGGAGGTACAATATTATGAAAACAATATAAAGCAACACTAATGGCATTTTCTACTGTGCTAGTGGAATTTGGTTCATGTTAAAGCTTCCAACCATTCACTATGGTTGTGAAATTTTGTCATTGTAGAAGATATATAAAACCTCGTACGATTATAATATGAAAATAATTCTATTGTTAAAGACTAGTTTCTTGGCTAAGTCTAAGCATACATCTATTAAGTTCTTTCCTGTTAAGAATATGGTATATAGTTTTTAAATCAGTATAGAGTACATCAATATAAACCCCATGGTGGAAGATACTCTTATTAAATCAGTACTATCTATAGTTTTTTAGGTATACATTATGAGGATGGGTGTTATTTATATAGAGTATCATTGATTTTAGTGAGAGTTTTATAATAGGTATCGTGATATATTGTTTACTTGGTTGTGTACATTTAAGATTAATTCCAAATATATATAATGCTCATTTATGTTTCATTAAATTCTCTTGGTCATTAAGTAGATATACACTTAAGTACGACCAATCAATAATAGTTATGTGTGGTAATTTTAATATTATTATAATGTTATATACCATAATAGTCATGTAGTTGATAATGTGATTGTTGTTGAGCCCATATACTCACATTTCATTAGAGAGGTCTTCAATCATTTATCCTTCATTATCATGTATGGGATTATTCAGTTTTTCCTAATAATTATAGATCACGAGAATTCTATTAACTAAATTCATAATTTGGTAGCGTCTGATGATCTTAGTGGTAAATTGTTGGATTTATCCTTTTGATGGAGTATCTTATGTCCAATGATGCATTGGTTGTTATTAATCAAAATGACCAATTTAATAAGTAATCATATAAAATAGATAAATAGGAATTTGAATAATGCATAAAAATCATTCATAGAGGCAATTGCGTAGATACCATGTTAAATTCGGAATTTGTGAAGGACTGAACCCAAAATCTAAAACCTAGCCCCAAAAAATACATAAAACCTCAACAAAAAATATAAAAACCAAGTTTAGATATGAAAATCTAAGATCTACACAACCTAACAACCAAAGTTAAAAATATAACAAGATAAAATACATTAAAAAGTATAGATCTCAAAATCTAATAGCTAAGACTAAAAAATCCACGAAAAAAAATACATAAAAAAGTCTAGATTTGTAAATCTAAGATCTAGAACCGAATAGCCAACATCTAAAACAAGTCTAGATATGAAAATATAAGATTTACAACCGAATACTCCTAAACGATAACCAAAATCCTAAATCTCGAAAAGAAAATACTTAGATCTAGAAAAATAAATCCCTCGATGTGAAGCATAAACTCAAAATCTAACTGAAACAAACTATATAAAAGAAATTTGAATCTAGGTTATACTCTCTCTTACCATGGAATTATGCGAAAAAAGACAACGAGATGCCCATGAAAAATCTGTTGTCAAACACGTCGGTGCAAAGAACACAACACTAACGTGAACCGACTTGAAAGCCATCGATAGTAGCTGAAAAAATGATAAGTCTTATCCGAAACTATAAAAATCAATCTCTAAAAAGAGAAAAACAAAATGTTGAAGAAAACTACCAAATAAAAACAAATTGGTTTAAAAATAATAAACAACCAAAATATTGATTTAATTAAAAAAAAGTGATGTAGCCTTTTTTTTATATTCAAATATCTTGTATTAAGATTTTATATTATTTTATTTTAAGACATATATTTTAATTTCTTGTATTTTAATTTATGATTTTGAGGAGCTCTTATATAAATTCTCATATACCTTAAGGTTTTTTATTAGTTTTTCATTTAATTGAGATATTTTTTGTTTGAACTCGCGAGTTCTGTCTACCCTAAGGTTAGAGTTCTATCTGCTTTGTTTTCAATTGATATTATGCTTGTATTAGTTTGGTATCAGAGCCTCAGTTCTTGCTACGCGGCAAACATGTTTTTGAATCTTGATTTCATCTGATTCAAGGTCTAAAGGAGAGAACAACATATATGGTCATGAAGATCTCGAAGATCGTTTGGTATGTGGGGACACACTAGATGTGTCGATGACGATCCTATTGGCCGGTTACTAGAGGAGGTTAAATTGGCTACCAATCGACAAGGATAAACTTGCTTATCGAGATGTTGTCTTAGGCTATGAAGAGGTTTTCGAAACCAATGTTTTTCATCAACTGGACATCTGGATGTTGTTTTCAGGCTATTCAAAGGCTTTCGAAATTAAAAAAAAAAATCATCAACTCGATGACTTCAATGTGACCTTGAATAAGGAACACTCGAGAAGAATTTATCTTTATTCTGATAAGGTCAACAAGTATAATTCTCAATGTAGCAATTGAAAAAAATAAAATAAAATAATTTTGGTTGTTGATGTTGATCGTGCTATAAATTCGAGGACGGATTATTGTCAACCAATAGTGGATGTAGCCGAGAAACTCAAACAAAAACCTTTATTTATTTTAGTTTATTTTATTCAAATATTTTATATTATTCAAAACAAATCAATTTATATTAAAATTTTATTTTAAGATATTTTTTTTATCTTATATAAAGCCTCGTATGCTTTAAGTTTTAAATAAGTTTATATGCTTTAAGTTTTAAATAAGTTTTTGAATAATATATTTTTATTTTAAAAAATTTCAGTCTTTACCCATAAATTAGAGTTTCATCTATCGTTACTTCTTCTTTTATTTCCGTCACATCATCAAAAAGTCTTTCCACGTAAAATAGCCTAACAACCAACTTATTTATCTACATTTTTATTATCATTTGGAATGTTAAATTAAACATTTGTATTAACAAAGGTTGTTTTTCATAAAATGAATACTTACAAGAAAATAAAATATCAGTGTCTTCAGTAAAATTAACATTTTCCGCATGGTCCCTATTTACAAGCCAAAGAAGTACCGATTATTGTTTATAGAAAAAGAGGTTGTGATTAAGTTTCTTCCATATCTTTCTTTTTTCTTCGGATAAACGCATCCGACTTCTCATTAATATTTGAAAGCAAGATAAACAATGGCCGATCGTTATCAGCAGTCGATTTCAAATTTTGTTTTCCTTGTTGGTTTATTCCATCAATATTTTCTCTTTTCTCAACAATTGCGTTTTCTTTCAGGTTTATCTCCTCTGCAAGGTTTTCTCCATCCACTTGAACAAGAGGAATGGAGGTTTCTTCCAAATGACAATGACCGTCACTAGTCTCTGTTTGTTTGGATTCTATGTTGCTCTCTGTATCAACCCTTTGACGCCTTAACATGATTATGGTGGTGATGAAGTCGAGGAGTCTACGGAAAACTCTTGGAAACCGAACACGACTGCTGTCATCTTTCTGTTTCATTTTATTAAAATGGAGAGCAGAAATATATAGAAAGAAATTAAGGCTGTCCATTTCTTTAACATTATTTGATGGGTATATGTTTGATTCTATACTTGCGTGATAACATAACTTAGAAGGAGCAGTGAATCTAGATTTAATATGATGATTGGAGACGCAAGAATTTTCTTTTCTCTTCTCTTAAGTTGTTCTGAATAATCAATGGAGAGAATAATTGTATGGGTCACGCTATAGTTTTAGCAACAATTGATCTCCCACAAAACACACAGAAAAGTTAATTCTTACCTCTTCTTTTTTTAGCTAACAGACAAAAAATAATGATTCATATTTTAATTATATATGTACCATTATGATAAAAAAAACTATAAAAGAAAAACAGATTAAAACCCAAGAACTAATATATTTTAGGAATCAAATACGATACCAAGTTTATTTCAATATAATAAAATATTGGGTATTAATTTAAAATTTTGATTTTAAAAAATCATTTATATTTTTTAAATTAATTGAAACCGTCCGGGATGTTATGAAAGTAGAGATAAGTTTAAAAGAAATACAAATACAAATATTAGAAAATCGGTCGGAAATCAAGATGTAATATTTTTACAAATGGGTCATACACAAAACAAATTAAATAACATAAAAAATATATGATATAACGTCGTTCGACAATAATATATACATTCACAGACGTTGCGGTTAGAATATTCAGTGTATTAAGTTTCCTTGTATAGGCCTCTAAGTTCTCTATATATTAAGAGCCTTATTATTGGTCAATTCTTGAATTATATCTCTAATGCATCAATAAAACAAAAGGGAACATTTTCTAATAAACACAAAACCCTAGCCGCTTCCTGCGGCTACTTCTCTCTTTGTTTTTAACAAATACAACAACTGAGATGCTACGTAGAACATGTGCATGTTAACATGGTATCAGAGCACGTGTGATTCTGGGAATTCTGAACATCCTCAACAAAGATGACTGGCAATGAAGTCGTGTTCGATCAAATCCCTGATGAATTAACAATGCAGATTGCTGCCATTCTTAGAAATGGTCTCGGAACACAACAACAAACAACTAACACCGAGAATTTATCCCTAGGGATCAAACTCGGTGGTGACAACTATGCCCTATGGGCAAACCTGATGAAGAAGGCAATTGGGGGAAAGGGGAGAGGTTCTCACATTACAGGGGAGCCGACACCTCCATCCAAAACTGACAAAATATATACAAGGTGGGAACAAGATGATCAATGTGTTTTCAATGGATTATCCAGAATCTTGAATCCAGCTTGGTGAATAATGTCTCGCAATATCCCACTGCAAAAGCCCTCTGGGATGGGTTAGCCACCACATACAGTTCTGGTATAGATTCGTTACAGGTATTTGACCTTCATAAGAGGGATAATTCATTAAGGCAAGGTCCGATACACTAGAAGACTTGTGGAACAAACTGCAGAACATCTGGATGTCTATAGATAGGCGAGATCCGAACCCTATGAAAGAACAAAGACTCTATCAGTTGCTAATGGCGATTAATGACAAGCTGGAACCAATCAAGAGAGATATCCTGAAAAAGGATCCTCTTCCTTCCGTGGAAACAGCATATGCTACAATACGAAGGGAAGTGGCCAGGCTTAATATACTAAATTCAAGTTCTTCTGATAGTGACTCGATTGAAATTGGAATGGGTTTGGCTGCTAAAGATTCTACACAGAGGTTTAAATTCCGATCCAAAGATAAAGAAGATAAATCCAAGTTGTATTGCACTCATTGTGGGATGAAGAAACATACTAAAGAGACATGTTTCCAGCTGGTTGGCTATCCAGAACGGTGGGAGGACGGTCATAAGGAGAAAAATAACCAGCATTTCAGATCTAATTTCAAATGCGCTTCGTCTACAAGTGACGGTGAAGATCCAACTAAAAATGAGCAAGGAAGTGGTACTGGTTTTGGAGGAATGACGGCGAACTCCTATGAAAAACTTAGAGGTAAAGGGTTTGAGAAATCAATGAATTGAATCTTTGATTGCGGGGCTACGGACACCATGTCTTATGATCCTAAAGACTTTGGTGACATGTCATCTCCAAAGAAATCCCATATTGAGACTGCTAGTGGAGAAATTTGTGAAGTCAAAGGGGGAGGTTCAATTTTTTTTCCGGAAAAAATGGAAATTAAAAACTACCTCTACATTCCTTTATTATCCTTAAAGTTATTATTTATTAGTCAAGTGACAAAACAACTCAACTGTGTGGTTCTTATGTATCCATTTTTTTGCATTTTACAGGACATTCGTACGAAGGAGATCATTGGGTGTGGTACTGAACAAGGAGGTCTCTATTATGTTGATGAGGTAGTTCATAAGGGACATGCCATGCTTGCTCACGGAACAACCGAAAGGAAACTTTGGTTATGGCACCGGCGACTTGGTCATCCTTCTTTTAGCTCTCTTAAGAGTTTGTTTCCTAGTCTTTTTTTGAATAATTCCATTTGGTGAGGTTTATTTTTGTTTGAGGGTAATTTTGTCCTGAGTTTTGTGGTATTTTAAAGGTATTTAATGTTTAGATATAGTGTAGAGGGAGAATTGAGCTGCCTAGTTGTATTTAATTTTTATTCCCCTCATTAAATGAAAGTGGCTGGGTATTTATACCCTTAATTGTGGGCAACATGGGCTTTCGGGTTGACTTATGGATTCGGGTCGAGTTCAAAGACCCATTAGTTTTAAGCAGGTAGATAATTAGCTTAGTTATGAAGTGATTAAGTTTTTAGTACATTAGTTCAGTCCGGACGGTTCAGTGGGTGGATGTTGTCCGAATTGCCCCTGTCCGGTTCTCATAAAGAGTGACAACAAATTCCGGAGTCATCACCATTCATGAGAAATGTGAAACCTGAATTCTTACAAAAAATCGTAGGGTCTCATTTAATCAAAGTAATACTGGAGTTGATTGTGTTTTTTTGCTAATCGATTGATGTTTGGGGTCCAGCACCAAATTCCACTAACAATCAAATCAGATACTTTGTTTTATTTGTGGATGATTTCTCAAGAATGACTTGGATATACTTCATGAAACATAAATCGGAAGTACCAGAAATATTTGTTTGTTTTTACAAAATGATTTTGACTCAATTTGAAAAAAAATACAGATTCTCAGTTCTGATAATGGAACAGAGTTTGTCAACCAAACAATGCATAATTTTTTCAAAACAAATGGTCTTATCCATCAAAACCACTTGTCCAAACACACCTCAACAAAACAGTACTTCAGAACGAAAAAATCGTACTTTACTTGAAAAAACTCGTGCTGTTATGATTGAATCTAGAGTTCCTCATTCTCTTTGGCCAGAAGCTCTTGCTACAGCTACGTATCTTGCAAATCGTCTACCAACCCGATGTCTAGGAAATAAAACTCCATTACAAGTTCTTGCCACCCAAGTTACAATTCCATCTGTTATGACCTTACTACCTCGTGTCTTTGGTTGTTTAGTGTTTGTTCATATCCCTAAAACTAGTCAAAACAAACTTAATCCTTGTGCTGAAAAGTGTGTATTTGCTGGTTACAGTGTTCATCGAATGGGATATCGGTGTTACAATCCGGTTACTCGTCGAATCCATGTCACCATGGACTGTGACTTCTTAGAATCTGATTATTTTTATGACCACCAATCTCGTGCTCAGGGGGAGAAAGTAAGTGAATCACTCGAATGGTTGCTATATGAAAGTTACTTTGAGGATGTGCCAACAGAGTCGGTAGATGGCGCCACCGAACACGCCTCTTCCAACATAAAGGGGACTGATGAGGCAGTTCTTACCACCAATGATTCTCCCAAAGATAATGTCCAACAAAAAATAAATGCCATGGATACTACCAGTGAATCAGCTGAAGAAAATGTCCATCAAGAGGTAAACAATTTACAATGTCATAATTCACAAAATGCTATTGACCATGACATTTTAGGAAGTTCATTTGTTGAAACTCAAACTCCGGTTCTTCCCCTAAGAAAAAATAGAGGGGTTCCTCCTAACCGGTATTCACCGGAACACGTTCCTCGTGCTTCTACATATCCGGTAAAACGGACATGAAAGAAATGACGAAGATTGCAAAGGCGTTTTCAGCTACTATTATCTCTGAACAAATCCCTAAAACAGCTCAAGAAGCTAAGAAGATGGCTCAATGGCATGAGGCAATGAATACCAAAATGGAAGCTCTAAAAAGGAATGGTACATGAGAGTATTGTGTGTTACCACAAGGGAAGAAAGCAGTCGGGTGTAGATGGGTGTTTAAAATAAAATATAAATCTGATGGCACCATTGAGCGACACAAGGAAAGATTGGTTGCCAAAGGATATACACAAACATATGGTATAAACTACTCTGAAACATTCTCTCCGGTTGCAAAGATTGACACTATCAGAGTTTTACTTTCAATAGCCGCGAATAAAGATTAGCATATTCATCAATTTGATGTAAAGAATGATTTCTTACATGGAGACTTGGAAGAAGAGGTATATATGGAACCCCCACCAGGGTTCTCTGATAGTTTTCAAGAAAATGTGGTATGCAAACTGAAAAAGGCATTATATGGGCTCAAACAGTCTCCTCGTGCTTGGTTTAGGAGATTTACAATGGCAATGAAGCAGTATAGCTACAAACAGAGTAATGGGGATCATACCTTGTTTTACAAAAAGAAAGGAGAATTAGTCAATTGTCTTATAATATATGTTGACGATATGACTATAACGGGGAATGACGAAGAAGAAATTAGCTCTCTTAGGAAAAACCTCTTCAAGGAGTTCGAAATGAAAGACCTCGGGGGATTGAAGTATTTCCTAGGAATCGAGGTTCTTAGGTCAAGAGGAGGGATTTATATCTCCCAACGGAAATATATATTGGATTTATTAGCTGAAGTTGGCATGGTGGATTTCAAACCAAATGAAACTCCCATGGTTGTGAATCACAAACTAAAGATAATTGAAGGGGCCAGACCAGCGAATAAAGAAAGGTACCAAAGGTTGGTGGGAAAATTAATTTACCTGGCTCACACTCGACCCGACATTGCATACGCGGTGGAGGCAGTAATGAGGATTATTCGATATCTCAAAGGTACATCAGGAAGAGGTATAATTTTTAAGAAAAATGGACACCTTGATGTTGAAGTATTCAGAGATGCTGATTGGGGAGGGAATCCTAACGACAAGCGATCAATTGTTGGCTACTTTACTCTTCTTGGAGGTAACTTGGTGACTTGGAGGAGTGAGAAACAGAAAGTAGTATCATTTTCAAGTGCTGAATCAGAATTTAGAGGAATCGTTAAGGGGATTACCGAGATACTTTGGTTAAAGAAGATAATGAAAGAAATTGGATCCCCTCTGAAGTGTCCAACTCAGTTAATGTGCGATAATAAAGTTGCAGTTAAGATTTCATAGAATCCGGTACAGCACGATAGAACAAATCACGTTGAAATAGATAGGCACTTCATAAAATAAAATATTGAAGATGGGACAGTCGAACTTCCGTTTATTAGATCCGAAGACCAATTGGAAGACATCCTGACAAAAGCGGTTGTTGCAAGAACATTCGAATCAGTTTTATCCAAGTTGGGTATTGGTGATCCCACTACACAACTTGAGGGGAGTGTTATAATATTCAGTGTATTAAGTTTCCTTGTATAGGCCTCTAAGTTCTCTATATATTGAGAGCATTACTATTGGTCAATTCTTGAATTACATCTCGAATGCATCAATAAAATAAAAGGGAACATTTTCTAATAAACACAAAACCCTAGCCACTTCCTGCGGCTACTTCTCTCTTTGTTTTTAACAAAGACAACAACTGAGATGCTACGTAGAACATGTGCATGTTAACATTTGCTATAGAAAAGTGTTTCGCTATAATAGAAAAAAGTTAAAGCTTTAAGTGTTTATTTTCTATAACCATATGAGTCTATTCATACGGAAATAAGCAGACAACATATAATGGGTTTCGAGATAATAGACCTAATGCGTCAAACACTATTAACAACTATGATCTGAACGCAAGGTACATTATGTTCACAAGATACACAAAGTACACTATGACTAATCATTCAAGATATAAAGCTCATGTCTATTTGACTCATTATCAACAAATCTTCCCCTTGAATTGAATATCATTTCTTCATTATCAACAAATAAACTATCTTCATCTCACTCACCAAATGCACATACGACATTCATTTGATGTTGCAAACACTAATCCAATTTAGTCTCCCTAAAATTTTGAATTCATACTAGATTGGTCATTATATCTATTGGATTATCTTGTGTAGATACTATCCTCGCATCAATAATTTCATTTGATATTATATCACAAATAATTAATGCCTAACGTCTATGTGTTTTGAACGTTAATGGTACATTTGTTTCCATGTAAGGTGTATGTCGCTTTGACTGTCACAAAACAATTTTGTAGTATTCCTATCCAAGCCCAAATCTGCCACCACACTTTATAGCCATATTTCCTCCTTAAGTGCTTCTGTCGCAACCTTTATTCGGTCTCTGTTGTAAACAAAGCTATAGTAGTTTGTAAGTGTTTTTTCCAACTGATCGCACAGCTAGAGTAAACACATATCCAGTCAAATGTATATTTTTATCCATATCTACTGTAAAATTATAATAAACAAAACCAACCACTAATCCTGAAATATTGAGCAGAGATCCACCAACATAGTTCTTATTGAAGTTCAAACAAACATTCACAGTATTCTTAAGATACTGAAGTATCAATTTCACTATATGTTAATGCTCTTTCCCATGACATCCCGCGTACCTAAGGACCACACTAACCGCATGTGACTTATAAGGGCATGTGTACACCATAACACATATGACTGCACTTAAGTATGAAACCTTTGATATTTGTTCTAGATCAGCATCGCCATTGGTCGATCTTGTCGTAGAAAACTTGAAATAAGTATAAATACGTATGTTAACTGCCTTGGGATCAAACATATCGATTCATTGTAACATTTTCTCAATGTAGCTTCATTGAGACAAATTGAACAATTCTATGCTTATCTTTATGGTAATTTTCATCCTTAGAATCTTCTTTACCATACCCGTATTATTTATCTCAAACTCGATACTAAACTACTTCTTTATCTTCGCAGCAATGTGTGACATGTTACAAGCAACAATGAGCATACCATGCACATATAACAACAAGAAAACATAAAAGCTCTCTAACATATTCTGATAATATACACAACTGTCATATGGACTTCTTCTGAACCCTGTTGACAATGTCAATGCATCAAATCGTTTGAAATATTTGATAGGTGACTATTTCAAACCAACATTGACTTGTTAAGCATAAAAACATTTTCCTCCATTTTAAGTTTGATAAATCCCTTTGGGTTTTTCATGTAGATTAGTTCATTGAATTCACTATGTAGATTCAATAAATCCTTTTGTTATCTCATGTAAATTAATAGAGCATATCCAACTAAGTTTACATACATATTTTGGTGGTCTAATCTTCATAGAAGTTGGATCCCTCATAAAATCTTTATATTTTCTATTTTGTTGATGTAAACGTCATTGTTAACCTTCAATTGGAACAACCTATATGCTCTAATACCAAGTTGTTAGAAATTAAGATGCAATATTTTCATAAATGGATCATCCACAAAATAAAATAAAAAACATAAAAAGAAAATAACACATGATTTGATGTGGTTCAGAAATAATGTACGCCCATAAGGATCGCTAGAGAAAAGTATTTCAATATGATCGAAGAAGGTTACAGATTCTAGTGTTATTTTTTAATAACTCTAGAATTTTATTTATATGATAATAAATAGACATCATATAATAGATTTCGAGATAATGGGCCTAATAAGCCCAAACGCTATTAAAAATAACATATATGATGTAACATAAGGTACGTTGTAACCTCTTATATCACCAATCATTCAAGACCCGGAGCTTCATGATTATCTGACTCATTCTCAATAAAATCATTTTTGAAAAACACAAATGGGTGAAAACCTTTTCATTGGATTCGTGGGTTGTGTCTCTGGTACCGTTGACTTGTGTCGGGAATGCGATCTTTTTTTGTGGTATCATTCTTTACGTGTCATGGTCCTAGGAAAACGTACCTTGGCTAAAGTAGTATGTTTCGAGGGTACTCTTTCTTAGGGGTCTATGGCCTTTATGAATTGGTACCCCTGAAACAGGCTGATTTAATTGTGCTAGGGGTATGAGTGTATAATGGTCGGCTGTTCATTAGCAACAATACTCGCACACAAGTGAAGCTTCACTTAGTCACTTATATTTATGTTTTTTTTAATCTTATCTATATTTTACTTTGTTATTATATGAATGAATTTTAGAGGAATGCATTAGGCATTATAACGATATGTTTTCTTCACAAAATCTTATTATAGAAGATACGCATTGGTCGAGTGGGTTAAGAACATAGGTGACACAAACAAATATATTATTAGATCAATGAGTCGTCATTATATGACAATTAGAAAGAATTATCGAGTATTATTTGAATGTGAGAGATTTAGATGGTATAAAAGACTTATTGTCTCAAAAGATTTTAAGAGAAAATCTACCAGATCAAATAAATATGGATGTCTTTTCAAGTTGAATCAAAATATGGTCGATCTAGATTAATATAACTAAGAGGTTATATGCGGGTTGCATAAATATGTAATTGCGAAAACTTTTGAAGGTTATTCCTACATGAAAAAAAAATCAAAAGAAAAATTAGAATTTGTGTAACATCATACATTCTTGGGAGCTTACCCTAAAGAAATTTTGAATGAAGGGAAAAATATGAATGATAAAAATGTGTTGTGCATGTTCACGATATGCCGTGCTCGAAAATTACACCGAATGTTGGAGAAAATCGGTCGGTCACTGTTAGAGTACAAATGCTTTCTTGTGTTTTTAAGGATATGTAATTTTGACAGTATCTACATTAATAAAAAAAAATATAGAAGAATAAATATTAAATAAATATCTAGCACGATAGTTTTGGTCAAGATTAAAACCCTACAAATTATGAAATAAATTACCCCTAAAAAAATGGGGTAGTTGGTCAAGTTTCATCTTCCTGTCATAATATGTTCTACTAAAATATGCATACCTCAATTGATTTTCAACTAACAAGCATGCCAACTTTTTCTTCCTCATAGAGTAAACTTTACTATACAGTCTAAGTTTCAAGTTACTTTATTTTCCAGTTCAAAGAGTGCATAATAGTATAAAACAGATATACCCCAACTAACCACTTTAGTTTTAAGTTCAAAAAAATCAGTCTAAGACTTATGTTTTATCTTTTTTAACATTCCAAATATTTAAAGCTTAAAGATTAACAAATCACTTTTTTTTTAAATAGTCTAACTCATTTTTAAAACATTAGTTATAATAATTTGCAAAGAAAACAAAATTGTTATGATAACTCAAAATTAAACATAGACTAAACATGTAATCACATCGGTCTCCGACAAGTTCAAAATAAAAATCCAATAGTATATTTTTAGTAGTAGTTATGAGCCGACCAACTTCTTAGGAAACTAACTCAAGATCTTAGGTTTTGATTGATCGTACTTGGGTTCACAACAACTTTAAAACACGGTAAGTGGACATATATCCAACATTCTAGCATACCCATAAAATAAAATATGTTTTTTTATTACGACCTTGAAACATATTTATCCACGACAAAGAAAAGCCAAAGAACTAGTTCCCCAAATGTAGTCGTCTAGATCACTACTAACTATTTACTTTGAAGCCACCATTATACCTCCTTTCACAAACTTTTGGCTAAAATTCGCGAACACCATACATCCTAAAAAGTACAAAATGTATTCACGGGAAGCATTACAGATGTATTCTCTCATTTTATTTGGATTTGAAACCAAATATCGATATGCGGTAAAAAAAACTACGAAGACTAATCAAAGAGGCTCAAGTCAAATTCCAAATAGAGCGGCTAATTGAAAAAAACAATATGGAAGATGTTAATCAAATTGATGATAAACGTACGTTATTCTTCAATGAGAAAGATGAAGTCTAAGGGTCACTATGAGTCAATTTAATCTAGTAATTGTTCTTTGGACAACTCAAATGAATTCTCCTCCTAGAAAAGGATTACCGACGTGAAGAAAACTATAAAAAAAAAGAAATTTTGAGTCACGTAGAGTTGGTCATCAGACATCTCATCAGACTAGAGGTTCGAGAAAAGAAAGGAACGATCAAGATAAAAGAAGACTTGGGTCCGTTGACCAAGACAGGTGTGCGAATATTGCTAAAATGGAGTAAGCACCTCATGTGCATATCACATCAGGAAGCCATAATTTTGAGTATCGTGTAAGTAACCAGTTTACATATCCATCCGAGGAAGTTCTATATAATGCAGCAAATAAAGGACCCAGGGGCAGTGTGTATAAATTCGTCAACATTTTGTGGGAAGCGAGAAATTTCAAGCAAATGGTGATACGATCATTTACTGTATGTAGAGAGTGGTAGATAGCCTTAATGATTATACTTATCATTTTATCTAATCCAAGACTGACATACAAAGTTATGAAGATAAAGCGACATTAGCACCTTTCCGAATGAGACTTCTCCTAGGTATTATAAAAAAAAAATTGCAGAGAGACAAGTCATGAAATTTGGAGACTTGTTGGATCAAGTAGAGAAAATGATTTTGCTGGAGGAATTGTAGGTGTTGGAAATGGACTTTATGGCTCATTTTGAGCAAAATCAGTTCCATAAGGTTGCGATGGTGGTACATAACAATTTATATCCAACAACTGTTGTGAGAACTCGTGAACCAATTTAAACACTAGCCCAAGTACCTCCAAAGCCGAGGGTGAATACACAAGTTGTGAACACACAACAACATGTATATCTCATATCTAACAAGTGGATCCGACCGACATCTTTCGGCAAGCTGATAGAGTGAGTAACAACAATTTTTGACAGAGTACGAAGTCACATACAGTTCTGTAAGCCACTCTCAATACATATTCTGAGGGGGAAAAAGCAACATGTATTGTAAGTACCATGAGGATATTGGGTATGTCACAAAAGATTATGTGGAGTTGATTGGGTATGTCACAAAGGATTGTGTGGAGTTGAAAAAAATACATGCCTTGATCGAAAATAAAAAGCTGACAACATTTGTTAGGAAAAATTGTATTATCGCTCCGAAACAGGAAAACCCTCTTATGATTTCGGAACCTATTGATGCGTTTGACAAGTCTATAGAATATTTAGATCCAAAACCGGGCTGGAGTAGTGTCTTGATGGTAGTGGAATCATTCATGAGTTAAAAAGTTAGTAAAGTATGTGTTTTCTTTGAATCGCTAACAATTTTTTGAGGTGACACTGTTTTAAGGACATAAAATTATTCTTGAAAAAGGCATATCGTAAGCTTAGCAACTCAGTTAGAAGCAGGAGATTCACCTCATTTGTACATGAATCCATCTTCAATACTCTGTTTTGAAGATGATGACATGATGAATGTGGTTGGTCCGCATGAGGATGCAATGGACATTGGAGAGGAAATCGCTGGAGATGAGATACGAAAGATCTTGATGGATACCAGAATATTTTCCAATATAATGTTCATGGAAACTTATCAAAAAATAATTAATCCTTCTACAATACTCTGGTAGGATCAAACAATCGTTGGGTTTACTAGGGTAACCACGGAAGTGGTTGGAGAGTTTGAAGGAATAGTAGAATTGGGTCAAGGACCGTTTAAAAAAGTAGTGACATTTTTTTCCATTATGGTGGATGCGTCGCCTTCTTATAATGCAATCTTTAGAAGATCTTGGTTATCTAGAATGCACACAATGGCATCAACCATTCATCAATGTTTGAAATATGTGGTTGGGAATAATGTTGGAATGATTAGGAGTAGCCAGAAGATGGCGAGAGAATGTTACCGAACGGCTTTGGCGCCAACGCAGATCAAGGGGGGTGAGTAGAGAAAAATATAATAGTTAGTGGAGTCTTCCTCAGGGTTAGATCCAATAGATGGTCTGAGGGAGACCCCCGGTTTCTTGGTCCTTGATGAAAGTTTTGAAGATCATGTTTTCTCAAGCGAAAAGAGCTAAAAAAATCGGCACAAAGTTATCTTTGGAGGTGAGGGAGAAGTTAATTCAATTTTTTTCAACAAATCTAAGTGTGTTTACGTATTGCACTGAAGATGTAACGGGGGTGCATGCAGAAATCATGTGTCACATAGTGGAAATTCGAAGCAGTTAGTCATATCGTCCAAAAACGAAGGTTTTTTTCTCAAGAAAAATTTGAGGCAATCATGGAAGAGGTAGAATTTTTATCTAAGGTTGGACACATATGAGAGTCACAATATCCGTTGTGGACTGCCAATCCAGTTCTGGTGAAAACCAAAAATGGTAAGTGGCGAATGTGTGTGGTTTTCACTGATATGAATAGAGTATGTCCAGAAGATCTTTTCCTGATCCCTCGGATAGATCAGTTAGTGGACTCAACTGCAGGTAACCGGTTATTTTCATTCATGGATGTGTATGTTGGGTATAATCAAATCCCGATGGATCTGAAGGACCAATAAAGCACGACATTTATCACTAGAAAAGTCCTACATTGTTATAAGGTTATACATTTTGGGTTGAAAAATATTGGGGAAACCTACCAGCGTTTGGTAAATAAAAATTTTAAGGCACATATCGAACGGAATATCGAGGTGTATATTGATGATATTCTAGAAAAAAGCACAAGGGGCGAGGACCATTTGGCAGATCTAGAAGAAACTTTTGCCAACCTAACAAAAATAAATTTAAAGTTAAACCAAAAGAAATGCACATTTGGGGTACAGTCCGGGAAGTTTCTTGGGTACATAATCAGAGAACGTGGAATAGAAGTTGATTATGTACAACTAAATGTTTTGATCACAATGGCACCACCTTGAAGAATCAAAGAAGTACAGATTCCGACAGGGATATTGACAGCTTTTGAACAGATTTATATTTTGGTTATCGGATACATGTGCTCCATTTTTCCAAGTGTTGAGGAGAACTATTTTAAATAGACCCAAAGTTCTAAATATTTTCACCGGATCAAAGAGAATCTATCATCACCGGAAATTTTGTCAAAGCCTAATTCGGGGAAAAATTATATATCTACATAACAGTGTCGGATTATGCTATTAGTATCGTTTTGATTCGAGAAGAAGACAATTGTCCAAGACCAGTGTATCATGTAAGTAAAATTATTTTCGACGCGAAAAATTAATATTTGAAGTTAGAGAAAGTAGCCCTCGCGTTGGTAACTACTAGTCGGGAAATGGGGCCTTATTTTTAGGCTAATTCTATCATTGTACGAACATCTTTTCCATTGAAACAAATGCTTCAAGGTCCTGACGTGTCAAGAATAATGACCAAATGACATTTGAACTAAGATATTTTTAAATTGAGTCTGAACCTCGACTGTAATCAAAGCGCAAGCCTTGGGAGATTTCCTGGTGGAATTTCATTCCGAACGATTAGATATAAAGATAGATTATGAGAGTTCTGATGCATAATGGACAGTCCGGACAAATGTGGGTTCAAGTGCATGAGGATGTGGGGCGGGGTGTAGTTACTTTCCCCATATTGTATTGTAATATAACAAGTTATCTGTTTTGGATTTCAAGCATCGAACAACGAGGCCGAGTACGAAGCCGCTCAGATATGCGAGGCTAAAAAGTTTAGGCTAGTGAGTGGTTTAAAACTGCTTATAAAGCATGCATCTAGCCAATCTTGGGCTAGAAAGGATCATTTAGTGGAATATTTGAGAGTGTTAAAGGCCTTAGGGTTTGCCTTTGGAAGTTTCAGGTATGAAAATGTTCGTAGGGAATAAAACTTTGTGGCTGACTCTCTGGCTACGGCTTCATAAGTGTCATTGGATAATCACACAAGAAATTCTTTTGATAATAAAGATATTTAAGTAGATATAAGGATCAGTTGAAGCGTTTCCAATTTCAACAAGTATCAAAAAATATTGGAGGAATGAAATTAAGGATTCTCTCGTAAATGATATTTTGGTTATTGATAAATCAATGGAAAATAGAATATAGTTCAAGGCATATGGCTGCGTGGTACTCATATATATTTTATACAAGAAATCCTTCAACAAACTTTTTCTCTCGTGCCTTAGAAAAAATGAATCACAAATAATACCATCTGAGTTACATGATGGGGAAGGATCCGCGCATTGTAGGTATAACACTTTGATACAAAACGTTCTCTGGGTAAGTTATTATTGGCCCACAATTGCTTTGGATGTCAATAAATTGGTTAAAGATGTGATACTTGCCAACAATTTTCTAAACGCAATTTCATGCACCAGTAGTACCTCTTGAGTCAAATTTTGAGGCATTACCTTTTGACCGATTGGGTGTTATGGTCGGACCTTTACCAATGGCATATGGGGGACTACAGACGATAATTTTATTGGTAGATTATTTCTCCAAGTGCATAGAAGCTGAACCATTGGCTGGAAAAAAAGGCAAAGATGTAATCAGATTCATTTTGTTGTTGTTTTGATGTTCTGAGGAGAATGATAATAGATAATGGGCCACAATTCGACAATAAAGAAATGAAGGTTTTTTGTTCTTATATACGAATACAGCAATGTTTCTCAGCACCTTTCCATCCAAGCAAATGACCAAGTTGAGGTTACAAATCAAACCATTCCTGATGGGCTGAGAAATAATTTGGAAGGTAAGGCTGGAAAACGACCATATTATTTACAAGAATTTTTGTGGGCATACAAGACTACTCCTCCAACAGTAACCCAAGAATCTTTGTTCGCGTTGGTATATGGGATGGATGATGTTCTGCTATGTAAAGCAATTTTTCCCTTATATTGAATCAATAAAATATTCTGAAGATTCTAATGATAAGGGTAAGCGTACGGAGTTGGATTTAATTGAAGAAAAGAAAAGAAGAGCGCAATTGAATTCTCTGCACTACCAAACTTTGATGAGAAGTCGGTACGCTTCCAAAGTTAGACGATGAGAGTTCAGAATATGAGGCAAGGTTCTGAGGAAAATATTATTTCATACAAAATAAAAATGACGTGGTAAGTTAGGACCTAATTGGGAGGGACCGTACTTAGTAACCGAGAAGGTGAAGCATGGGATAATCGACTTAAAGATAAAGAAACAAAATATCTTCATTTGTGAAATATTGAACATCTCAAATTGTACTTGGAGTGAACTTAGAAGTTGGTGTATGTTTTTTGAGAATTGGTTTAAATATCAGTGGCATACTCTCTCTTTCTTACCCTGGTGGCGCCGGAAGGTTTTAACGAGGTCCCCTTATAGCTGACTTATATATCTATATATATAATATTACATTCCCATTTTAAAACAGCTTGCATAATTTTTATCTTTTGGACCGGAAGGGTCTTCCAACAAATGTTGGTCAACCGTTTTTATCTTTTGGACTAGAATGGTCTTCCAAAAAATGTTGGTCAACAATTTTTATCTTTTGGACTAGAAAGATCTTCCAACGAATGTTGGTCAACCAATTTCTATCTTTTGGACTGCAAAGGTCTTCCAACAAATGTTAGTTAACATTTTTTATTTCTAAGGGCTAATATGGTCCTTGAACAAAATTTGATGGATAATAGTATTTTGATTAGAAATGTTTGGTGGAAAATAATTAACTTAAGAACACTTTTGTTCATAAAAGTTTCCATATTACAAAACGACTTAAGGAAATATAAGTACTTAACAAAAAACTACCCCAAGCGCAATTAGTTCATAAAAGTTCACATAAAAACAATGGAAATAAAAACTAACAAAACACTTCTGTTTTATCCCAAATGGGTACTTTTATTGTTATCCTCTCACGAGATATTCGAAGAGAAACTATTTGTTTTTTCAAAATCGCTGGATGATTATTCATCCACCAAAGAAACTCCCACCGGACTCCAAAACACGCTCCCAAAGAATTCCTAACTTCAATCTAGAAAACGTTCATAGATTTCTGGTAACAAAGTAGATTTTATCTTCGCATCTCTCTTTTCCAAATGAGAAACAAAGACGGTAGCATACTTCTCAAGGCAAGCATCCTTATAATTTTCAGCGTCGTCTCTAAGAGTTTGCTTCTTAGCAGTGAGATTTTTTATGTCATGCATAACCCGCTTGAAATATTTTTTAGCTATGTTATGAGCTTCAGTAAGATCGGCAACATGCATATTCCAATAAGTATCTCTAGAAACAAATCATTCTCGTTCATTATTAAATTGTTCTTGTTCCATTTTCAAATGATCTTCCAATGTCTCAATCTTCGTCGAACGTTGCGTAGCAATATTTATGTAATGGGAAAGTTTATCTTCCAACTGTTTCACATTGTACAAGTTCATTTTTATAACGATCTTTCGCTTGGCTTTTTTCTCAAGAAGTCTAAAAGCATGAAGTAATTTTTTAAGCTCTATGGATAGAAATTCATTCTCGTTAAAACCAAAATATGTTGATGCATGAGAACTAGCTTCGATGTTCTCTGGAACTTCCTCCTCACTTCCCTGACCTATCTAGTCTTCATTGTTCTTATCCCTTGAGAAATAAACTTTCCTATTGAAAGCCGAAACTGAGTCTGAATCTATGATAACTAATTTCTTGGGAAAATGCATGATCGAATCTGTGGTATCATCTTCTTCAACAACTTTTTCTTACCTTTGTCTTTGAAAGAGTATCTCTTCGGTGGCCTCTTAGAGCTACTTTTCCTAGTAATATTAACTTCTTCAGGTTCGACTTCAGCGTCATTTCTCTCATTGGCTTCAACCTCGGCATTAACATCTTTTTATTTGACTTTGCAGTTTTTAGAATCCCAATGACTTGGGGTCCTAGCCCTTTCAGGAAGAAAGACAAGATTATCTGAGGATTCTAGTTGCCTAAGTACGCTATCTTGTGTGGAAGAAACCATAAGCTCCTCAATATTTATTGAATTCATTAAGATAACTCTTTAAAGATAGTTTAGGGCTAGATTCGATGAAGTGAAACATATGTGGTATTTGTTGGACCAAGAGGTGTTGACCCAATAACTCAACTATGCAAATATATGACTGCTTCTTCAATATGCTCCTCAAATGGTTTGAAGATCCTTTTCATTGATGTCCTCCAAGAAAGTTTGGTAAAATGGATCGTTGATCCTCTTTATTAGTACATCGACCTGTCTATCTTAATGTAAGTCGATAGGGTCTCTTAGCAAAAGTTTTGAAGCCCATCTCCCACAATCCAAAAATGAAAAAGAATCTTTGTTTCCACTTTTTTGGCTTCTAAGATGTCGTCAAATATCTTGAACTTCTTCCCAATGATTAATGAGTATAAGGTAAAGTAAGGGTTTTTGGCAAAATCGACCAGCCCGACAAAATGATCCATCGAAATGTTAATCCTAGAGATCCGAGAAGCCATTATATAGCCATCAGCGTGAACCATATGTTTGGACCGACTTCACTCAGAAACGAGTTTATCAATTTGAAATACTTCACTAGAGCAGGGTCTGGTGGGTATCGAAGACCCCAGTTGAGGATCTCCGAATAGACAATTAATCTGTTGTCCCAAATTGATAAAAAAGTTTCCCCAACTATTGAAAATTGAATTTGAATGAAATCCGGAGTTCCCCATCGATCTCTAAGATTGGCCTCCTCAGACAGTTGAAAGTAATTGTATTTAATCTTGTGCAGTGCAAAAAGATGCTTAGTCTCTAGCTTCCGTAGATTATTTCCTAGAATAGCCTCAATATTCGAGGGAAATTCGATATCATCTTTTTTTTTTCTTCTTTGGTTTAGCCATTTGTTGGACATGACAACTGGGGTTAGCTTCACCCTATGAAGGTGGTGCTTGAGTGTGTACAAAAGGTCCGACCTGGGAAATTGGCGCACAACAGCCCTGATAGGTTGAACATCAACAATAATGGTATCTTCTTCTTGTTCATTCTCAGTTTCATCAGCCATATGCCTTTCTCTTATCTTTGGAATGGAGTCTAATATGGAAGTAGGAATTTAAGGACTAAAATGTGAATAATGTAAGTTCAAGAGAACAATTGTAACTATGTAATATTATTGAGGACTAAGGGTAATTTACCCTCTTTTGTGTAATTGTTTTTAGTTTAAGGCTAAGTCTTGGCGCCTTTATATAAAGGGCACGGCTAACCTAATAAAGGGGTTGGACACATTTCCATTTTACTCAATTGTACTTAGACTTTCTCTCTCTAAAACCTTTATCTCTCTTTCTCTCTCTAATTCACATACAACTTCTTCTTATGACAACATTCTTAATATCTGAACTCACCAGAGTCGATGGGCTGATTCGCCACAGATTTCGCTGTAGGAGCAATATTTTCTTCTAATGATGATCAAGGGGTTGTTGGACCATATTTTAATGAAAGTTTGCGATGAGTGACTTTAGGAGACGCCAGAGGAGTATCATTTAGAGTATTTTGATGTGTAAGGATAGTAGATGAAATTTTAAATTTTGTGTACTTTTTTGTTATTGCCGTCGGATATTGTTTCATCTTCAAACGACGGCTCTTCAATTTTTCAGTTGTTTGGTGTTTATCACCATCGAAATGAACGGTGAAGTGTGAGTTGGTCTCGCTGGAAGTCTAAGGTCACCCTTGTATTGCGTCAGATAAGTCTTAATGGGGGGCCGTGTGGTAGGAGGATGGATGGAGTGTTGATACTTGAAGTTCATGCCGCCTCGGAGTGTTTCTTAATTTGATACCCCTGACCGTAATAGAAAGTTTTGAGAATCTGCAATGGTCGAGGCTCCTCGTCTAAACCAGCATCTTTCTCTCTTGGGCTTTTTTATCGATATTAAACCACTCCTAAATTTTATATCCCTCAAGATGAACAAGTTTTTTAGGCATGAAAGGTGGAAAAAATGTTTAAACAAAAGATAGAATGTTTCTCTCTCTAACTTAATAGTTTTATCTTTATATCTCTACAAACTATAAAAATGAATAGTTTCAAAATGGTAAATGAATTGAAGTATTTATAGAAGAATTTTTTAGCTTACAATGGTTGCCAAGACCCAAGAAATTGAAAGGTTTTCAATAGGTTGCAGGTGATTAGGAGAAATGATGAGTTCTTCGGAAGATACATAATCTACTTATGATTTAAAATGCACACGTGTTGAGAAGCGTAAGAGTTTTCTAACACACTTTTTCGCTCACAAGTCCCTTTCGGAGATATGATGTTTGTGTCAGTAAATAATTGACATGCGGATCAGAAGATTTGTATGCGTCATCAGCTAGAAATTTTATACATATGTGATCATCATTTCCATTAGTGAGGTAATGAATCCAAGAATATACATAATAAATAATAATCTAAGGGAATATAAGAAAGATGAGTCTGAGGAGGCAGACAAGAAAGAAAAATATAATTCCATAGATCAGCCATTGATTGAATATCCTCACAGCGACTAGGGGAGGCTACTGATAAGGGAAAGAAATAGTGAGAAGAATAAGCTAAATTACATTAATAAATGAGTTAATTTGGTTTAATAAAATATTGTATAAGAAATCCAACAATTATGTAATATTGAGGGTGCTTTGTGTAAAAACTAACAATTATGGTTAGGATTAGTAAAGTAATGGGGTGTGAAATATCCATAAATAAGGGGGTAAACATGTAAATTATGGATCCACCACTTGTAATATATAAGGTTACACCCATTTTTGGGAAATGGATAATCATTAATTAATCATTGCATAAATAAGGGGGTAAACATGTAAATTATAGATCTACCCGTTTGTTTCTCTCGATATCCTCCTACAAACATCATTTGGACATAATATCCCTCTAAGATATCTTTGGAGCTATCAAAGATCACTACTGAATGTAGTTGTTTAGCGTCGAAAGTTGTAACTCGGTTGTGAAGCTATAACTTAGTGTTGAAAGTGTAACTTGGAGCTAAAGTTGGTTAAAAATTAGTACAAGTCCCTCATGTATACCAACTATCGCAAAATATTAACCTATGTTGAGTTTTTTTTATTAAATTCATCTCTCACGTTTCAACAATATAAAATTTTAGTCCTCTAGGTTTACCCAATATCACCATATAGTCCTCCGTGTTTTTCTGATTTCACTAAATAGCTCATCATGTTTCAACAAAGTTGTATTCTTTAATCCTTTTTAATTACACATGTGGGACTAAAATGCAACATTATTGAAACATGGAGGATGATTTTAATACAAAAGTGAATGTGGGGGCTGTTTTATGATAATTGGTATGTATCGGGGACTTGTAGTCATTTTTAGCCTCTAAAGTTGTATGCTAAAGTTGGGACAAAATGTCAAAGAATAAAACTAAGAGTTGAAGGTGGAAGTAAGTTCTAAAAATAAACTAAGTGCTAAAGGCTAGAACTAAGAGTTGAAACTGAATAAATGTGATTAATGTAGTTCAGTTTGATGTTAAGGGCTGAAGATGGGAGTGAGTTTAAGCTTGACGAGGTGGAACTATTGAATTTCTATGTATTTGGATGCTCATCCGAACTTAGGTGTAAATAAATATACTGGGATCTAAGATTTAAGCATAGGTAAAGACAATCATGTTTATTACTATTAGAACCGTAGGTGCATATTAAATTTTTGGTGACCGAAGGTGTAGTAATTGTTTGGTTGAAGACTTCTGGATATGCGTTTATGTTAATTAGAGAAACATGATCACTTGTATCATAAGATTCTGAATTTAATGGAAGATCTATGTCGTTTATTACGATGATTAATTTAAATTATGTCTTTGAAGAGGAGACAAGAATTATCAACATGTCCTAGCTAATACTTTGTGTCAGGACACGTTTTTACTACCCGACAGTCGTACATACACCAATATATTTAAAGACATTTCCTTATTTATCTTGGCAATGTATGTACCTGTTGAAGCGTTATCTCCACATCTTTGAGACTATATAAAGTAAAAGATAAGTTTTGTTGGGTTAGGTTAGATGAATGAATGTTACCCATGCCTTATTGGATGTAAGAGTTTAGGAGACTGGTCCGGTACGAGGTTGCAACAGATTTCATGAACTTCATGGGACTTGATCACTCAGAATATGCAGGTAGAGAGTTTGTCTTCAGTGAGTAGTTGGAGCATCAAAACGGATACTTGATTCACTATGAGCTGGGTGGAGAAGTTTTAATTATAGGCTCAAAGTGATTGCGGCAAGATCACTATCAAAAGCTGTGACATGGTGTCGAATTTATAACTTGGTCTTGAAGTTACAACTTGGTGTCGTAGACTATAACTTATAGCTGAATATGTATGCTTAAGAAGGACTAGGTGTTGAATGTTGGAGTTAAAAGTTGAAGCTAGAACTATGTATTTAAGATAGAATTGTATGTCAATGACTAGAACTAATTTTTGAAGCTATAAAAATATGATTAGTGTAGTTCAGTCGTACCTTAAGGGCCGAAGATGTGAGTAAGCTGAAACCTAAAGAGCCGGAACCGTTGTCTCTCTATGTGGCTAGATGCTCAGTCATAATTACGTGTACAGAAATCTACTAAAACCTAAGAGTTGAGCATAGCCGAGGATAAGCATATTTATTACTGCTGGAACTGTAGGTGCATGTAAGACTCCTCTAGGACCAAATCTATAACAACTATTTTGTCAAAGACTTTTAGATATGCTTCTATGTTCACGAGAGGAACATGATCACTTGTATAAGAAAATTCTAAAGTGGATGGAAGATGTATGTCATTTATCATGAGGATTAATCTAAAGTGCGTATTTTAAAGAGGAAAAAAAGTACAAGCATCCGGTAGAGAACAACCTACGTAAGAAACTGTTGCCACTACTCAAGAGTCATACCTCTATCAGTGTGCCAGGGGACATTTCCTCATTTGGTTAGGTAAGGTTTTACATTTCGACGCGCTATTATGAGCCTATTGAGCTTTGTTCCACATCATTTAGAGTAATAAAGTGAAAAAGAAAATTGAAGCTTTGTGCCGACATAAGTAAGACTTAAAAAACTTTTAGTGAGAGAAAGTACTTTTGCTTGTATTGTTTTACAGAGTGTAGTAAGGGAGAATATTACCACTTGAAGATATAATCTGAGATCCATAGTTTCTTTTGTAAGTTTTGAGTAGTTTGTAACAAAAGATGAGTTGTATAATGTTTAATATTTGAAGAGTCTACTTGTAACCTCCTATATATTGTGTTTGTTACCCGAGGATATAGAATTCATTCACGATCCGAGTCATATTAATTATGTTGTTGTTTGTTTTATTTACTTGAAGTTGTTTCTTATTAACTTAATACTAACAAGAATAAAGAGTCGAAATTATGATTACCTAAAATAGGCTCTCGACATGTGTTCATAAACTTCGGTCGTTGATTTAGCTGATAATAACTAACTTTAGGGTGGATGAATATTATTAGGTATGTGTATACATTTGTTCATATATTTTTATTTCTTTAACAGTTACCGTAATTAATTGACCAAACATATCCGTCATTTATTAGATTTTTTACGGACATAAAACAATAAAAATATTTATAAGAGGTTGGACCAAGATATATTTGGAATCCATAAAGATATCCCCCAATATCTAAGGGAGCAAGGAACAGAGGATCAATTCTATAAATTTGGTTAAACTCTCAATAGACTAAAAGTTGTGTCTTTATAATTGAAAGGCGGATGTGCCCAATATAAAATCTTCATGTTAGGTTGTTCTTATGAGTCGTCGGAGTTTTAATACTTTTAGAAGACGGTGTGATATATTATTATGTGCTGAACCCTTGTTATTTACTTTGAAATAAAGGTTATGTTGGCATTTATTTTCATTTTCAGTACTTGGTTTGAAAATAATCGTTTCGTGTGCTATCAATCTTATGTGATTGAAGTTGATAAATAGTTCACATTTATATAATGAAGTTGTAATCGTCACACATATAAAGTGTGGTGTGTTCTTCCAACATTTTTTATTTGGTTGGTGTAATTATTGGAAGCATAATCAATCTTGATTATTTCATGGATGATCTGAACGATATGTGTGCTAGTTGTGTAGACATGTGTTAGGAAATAAATAGATGGTGAGCTGAATTTTAATTTGAGAAAAGAAGAAGTGATAAGGCTACTGGAGAAGGGTTTTGAAGATTAAGCAGAAGAGTTGATGACTAAGTGAACTTAAGAGTCTTAGCTTCAGTCTAACCTAAAATTTTTAACAAAACGTGGTGCTTAAGTTGGCGAATTAAACCATATTGTCAAACCAAAAATTTAGAAAATAACGTAGTTGATTCACAAATACAATTGCCAAAATTTTCGCCCACTTAACATACCATTTCAGAATGTATAACAAGAAGATAAAGATAGTAAAACATTCTCATTGAACATCGACTCCTAGGCAATATTCTCACAAAAATATTTTACTAGCTACTTGTATAAACCATAAATTTCACATGTAAAAATAATAAGAAAAATTATATCATAAATTAAATCTATTCTTCTTCTTGACTTGGCAGAGGCAATCCAAATATTTAATGACCATTCATGATTCATTTACCGTGATTTTTCAGTAAGTGAGATCAGGATGCATACCCACTAGTTCATCTTTGAAAAGCGAAAACCTGCCATTAAACCAAATCAGCAACTTTAACAGTTTCTCTTCTAGAAAATTATGGTTCTACTTTTGATAAAAGGAACAATTTTGGAGGTTTTAAAACTGAGGATATACTATATTTTCCCAAATTAATTGTTGATTCAACATGCAACATACCATGAATCCAAACTATGACGAATCGGTCGCTAAATACCAACTTATCATTGGATTACTCTACACCACCACGAGTCATGAGATAGCAACCCAACTAATAGAAAAAGAGATATCGAAGGTCTTATGAGATGCAGCCATACACATGTCTGGTTCAAAAATAAAGTTTAGAATAACCCACTTCTTGAAAAATATCTCAATTGTGGAGGAATACCTTAACAAAAAGAGGTATAACTAACAACTTAATCTTAGTTGGGTGTTTTATTTCTACTGGTGACTTAGTAACACAACTATAAGTTGGATTTGATTCATAGTGTACCCATATAGTTGTTAGCCTAAGAAATAAAGAATTACTAAACTATATTGATTTACAAATCTTTTTGTTAAAATTTGAGAGTAGGGTGGAATAACTGACTAGCCTATAAAGGTCAATTGCTAACCTGAACCTAGCCTCTACAAACGTTTATGCTCACAATGAGAATATCACAAAACAATAACAACCCCGGAATTCAGAACAATTAATATCTTAGAGGATAATGTATGGGTTTTAGAGGAAAAAACGTCTACCCTAACAAATATTCAAATAATTATGGACGAAGAATCAACTATAAATGAGGTAAAAGTGGAAGATTTACACCTAACAAACCCATATGTCAAATACGTGGGAAGTATGGTCATATTGCACTTGTATGATATTTTAGGGATGATCCATGTGTTATATGCTCTAGTCCTAATTAATAGCCTACGAATGAAACAAATTAGGGTGCCTATCTAGTCACACGTGATCAAGGTATTGAAGGTTAACGATATGCTAATAGTGTGCTAGCAACCATGTCACAAACAATCTCAATCTTATGAGTCAGAAGGTTGACTACTCAGGTATGAAATTTATTGATGTTGTCAAGTGAAAACGTTAGCAATCTCCCATGTAGGATAGTCTAAATTACTTATCATTCTCATAAACTAATTATCCTCAAAAATATTTTACATGTATAATAAATAAACAAAAACTTACTTTCAGTTTATCAACTTACTACTCACAATCATGGTCAAAATTTATGGTTGTCATGTGAAAGGATAAAGAAACATGAAGTGTGCTTCTCATAGGGACAACTGAAAATGGTCTTTACAAGATGTAAGAGCTACATAATCCACTAGTTTCCTAGTCTGAGTCATTTAAAGTTTTGATTCAAGTCATTCTTAGGTTTATTTCAGGTCAAGTGTTGTTTCTAATTTCCTAAAAGATGGGTGGCATATAAATTTTGGTCATCCATCTAACAAACTTCTTTCAATCGTATTAAAGTATTGTAATTCCGCAACTATTTTGGTTAGTGAATTAAGTTTATGTGATGTTTTCCAATTAGACAAGTCTCAAACTTTACCATATCTTAGTTCAACCTCTCATTTTACTCATTTACTAGACCTAGCTCAAACTGATATTTGAGGACCCTCAGTAATACAATCTGTAACATGATTTAGATATTACATCTTATTCTTAGATTAACACACTAGATATAACAGGGTTTTATCCATTAAAACGGAAAGTCACACTTTAAAAGCCTTTACACAGTTTAAAATATTTTTTCCAAACACCAATTTGAAAGAAAAATTAAAATGGTACAATCTGGTCGAGGAAATAAATTTAGGCCATTTACTACACTAGCTAAAGAGTGAGGGTTTTTTCTAACGAAATCTTGTCCTTATACATCTTCTTAGAATGACAGGATGAAGAAAACAAATATATATCTCTTCAACTACAGTATAACCTACCTTACAAATACTGGACATAACCATTATTAATAATAATTTTTCTAATTAATTGACTCTCGACACCTATCATAAACGATATGTCTCCTTATGAAAAGCTTTATAGTAGAAAACCTAACTATCGAGCACTCAGGATCTTTAGTTGTGGTTGTTTTCCATGTTTGCGACCATACTAGTCACATAAATTTAAATATTTACTCTCTTAAGTGTATCTTCTTATGGTATAATGAATCTTACAAGGGCTACAAGTGCCTTAGTTCTACATGCATAGTATACATCTCTAAAAATGTCAATTTAATGAGGTAGAATTTCTATTTTCAAATGGGTTTCTAAATACAAAAAGGTACGAGGGTCAGTGTATTCTTTCTTATTCTTCATGGTTACCTAACCTCCCTGACCAACTACTGGCAGGTGGCTCATTTAAGTTGGCTAGACCTGTTGTAAAGAACCACTATGATTAAAATCATACTCTAGGTCTTGATAAAAAAATTAACATAGATTTTAATTTACCTACCAAACAAACACATACATAATTTCGCATAATTTTGCGCAACCTGGGTGCGCATTAGTGCATAATTTCACGTGCGACAAGTGCGAATTAAAACTGACTTAAAATTGTACCTTCATGGTTTTCTCTACATGGTCTGTTAATAGTTCATCGTCTTCCAATAGACAATCATCAAGGTTACAACTAAATCCATTGTTTTCATTATTAAATCCAAACTTGGTGAGATTGTATGGATTTAAGTTAGTTTTTAGTTGAGTTTGTAGTTGTTTTAGTGGCTTAAATTAGGAAATAGTTCATCGACTATCATGTTTGCTTTCATGTTTTGACTTTAAAATCACCGGTGTGGATCCCTGTACTTGGCGAAATCCATAAATTTAGTCTCTAGCGCGTGGTCACTTCTCATATACAGCCACGTGTCACCAAAGTCAAATTAGAAAGTGTTGCACAAATAATCATGGAATTTTGATTTTATTTTTCTCTTTATACTTAATTTTTTAAAAAAATATTTTCATTTTTTTAAAACTTTTTTTTTACTTTTTATTCTCCTAAAAAAAGTATTGTAAATTTACAATACTTCGTTTTCTTTTTCTTTCTTTTTTGTTTCCTCTTTCTTTTCTACGAAAACACTAAAGATGACACCATCTGAATATGGAATATCAAATTGATGTTCGAAGTTATTATGGTCTTGATTTAATCACTCTATTTTCGTTTCTTTTGCATAAGATAGACACACTACTATGATAGGGATGGAATAAGTACAGACAAGTACGGTTTATAAATCTATAGTTTCTTTATGAACATTTATTGAATCTTCTTATATCAATTGTCTATAACTCTTATGGTACATGTTTGATCACATCTATAACCTGTTTGACTTTGAGGAAAGAATTAAAAGAAAAAAAATGAATTGTGCCATGGATGAAAGTTTTACACCTTGTGGTCGAAATATAAATCTACTCAAACTTAGCTCCAACTAATGTTGCATCTAATTTACAAACCAAATTTTAGTATCGTATTGGGTTTAATCGGTGATGCAGTCAATATTGAAGCTCGAATAGCTCAGGCATGGGTGTTTCCATTTTCTTAATTCATTAGTGAGTTTTTCTATATCTTCTCTCATTTGTGCATATAAAATCTTTAGGATGTTAATACTAGTGTTTTGTTAAACTTCAAAATGAAAATTTGGATAATAGGTTGTACTTTTACTATAGTTTATGTGGTTATAATTAAATGAACTTTTTATTCAATTTGCTTACAACTCGGTCTGATTTTTTAAAAAGATATAGGTGAGATAAAAATTGAAAGAAAAAAAACAAAATATCACGAATTTGCAATATTCTGTTGAGAAGAATAAAAAAATCAATTTTTGTTAAAAAAATATTAAATTTGAAGGGTAAAATGGAATTAAAGTCAAATGACTATTTGTGCAAGGCTTTTCAATTTGATTTTGGTGACACGTGGTTGCATCTGAAAAGAAACCACGCGTCAGAGACTAAATTTATAGACTTTTCCAAGTACATGGATCTACATTAATGGCGCGGCGGAAGTAGAAGAAGAAAGAACGATAAATGAAACCATAATCAAGGGTAACATGATGAAACCCTAATCAAGGGTAACATGATGAAACCTTAACCCAATGGTAACAAATATTGAAATTTTTAAAGATAAAAAATATATTATTCTAAAAACTTAAAATAACTTAAGGCATATGAGGCTTTATATGAGAGTTTCTGAAAACTCTAAATTAGAATACAAAGAAATAAAATAAATATTCTAAAATAAAATAAAATCAATTCTTAATACAATTAGATTTTATTTGAATATTATAAGATATTTGAATAAAATAAAATAAAATAAAAAAGGTTTATGTTTGGACTTTTTTAGGCTACATTAGTCTCCCCTGGTTGACAAGAATTCATCATCGAATTCACAGCACGATCACCATCAACAACCAATTTTTTTTTTCAATTGTTACATTGGGAATTATAATTGTTGACCTTATCAGAATAAGATAAATTATTCTAGAGTGTTCCTTATTCGAAGCACATTGAAGCCATCCACTTGATGAAAAAAAATTGGTTTCAAAAACTTTTTCATAGCCTGAAGACAACATCCCCGTGTCTAGTTGATGAAAAAATGGTTTTCAAAACCTATTAATAATCTGAGACAACATCTCGATAATAAAGTTTTACTTTGATCTGACGATTAGTAGCCAATTTAAACTCCTTCTGTAACTGGTCAATATGATCGTCTATCGAAACACCTGATGTGTCCCCGCATACCAAACGATCTTCGAGATCTTCATGACCATAGATGTTTTTCTCTTCTTTAGATCTTGAATCAGATGAAATCAGGATTCAGAAACATGCTTGCCCTGTAGCAGGAACTGAGGCTCTAATACCAAACTGATGGCGCGGCGGAAATAGAAGAAGAAGCAACGATAGATGAAACCCTAATTCAAGGGTAACATGATGAAACCCTAATCCAAGGGTAACAAATATTGAAATTTTCAGAGATAAAAAATCTATTATTCCAAAAACTTAACATAACTTAAGGCATATGAGGCTTTATATAAGAGTTTCTCAAAAACCTAAATTAGAATACAAAGAAATAAAATAAATATTCTAAAAAATAATCAAATAAAATCCAATCAAATCAAATCTTAATACAATTAGATTTGATTTGAATAATATAAGATATTTGAATAAAATAAAATAAAAAAGTTTATGTTTAGACTTTTTGAGCTACATCATACACCAGCAATTTCAATGGACTAAATGAAAGAAAATGGGATAGTCCACGGAGTGCGTTAGTTTGTATTTAGAAAATAGGTTTAGTCTAAGGTTTTTAGGAATGAAAATATTTTGAAAGTTTCAACATTTTAAAAAAATTAGAGGTTGGATAAAAAAAATATGGATCAAAATATACCCATTAATTTATAACATCGACGGAGTTCCAACTTTGTATATGGTAGATAAATACATAAATGAGAATTGTTAGAAGTCTATTTAATTATATTTTATGATATTATTTACTCCATGACATTACTAAACAAAACCTATTATAACCAAACATTTTACATCCTAAAACTCACTAAAATTATAAAAACTAAAAACCTAAACTAACCAAAACTCTTTTTTCCAACTTTGTAAAATTTAAAAGTCATGGCCAAAATGATAACAAACTTGTTTTCTACAAACCAACATGCACATGGAAAACGTATAAACCCTTCTATATTTTTGTTTCTTTGAAAAATGATTTTTTAAAAATAACAAGAAACACCCGATTCGGCCAGATGATGTCGTTCAGGTCGCCATGTCCGCTAAGACATGATGTCAACACCATTATGTCTTTCATGGTATCCACAGATTGATCTGCATCGAACTTTTAACTTGTTCACATTTATCTTTTAATTTTATTCTTTTTTGTAATTTTGATCACTAACTAAAAGTAAATATTAACTGAAAATAATATAATTTATATAAAACAAGACACTTATGATTTAAAAAACCTTTTTAATAACTATTATATGTATATAATTTTTTTTGCAAATAAGTTATTTTTATTGTTTAGGATATAGAATTAAGTGGTTTCAAAGTAAGGAGTAATAGTATAAAAAAATTGTTTAAGTTTTAGCTTTAGTTTAATTCTTTTGATTTAAAAAAATAAAGAAGATTTTTTTAACAATAATATTAATATCACATAGTATTTTTTTAAGCAAATAATACTTTTATTACTTGATTGAAACAAAATTACATGAGAAGGATTTCTTAGAGAAATTTACAAGCTTAAGGACCAAATTAGAAAGATTCAAAATAACGGCGCCAAACTTTCCCTCCAAGGATTCAAATTGAAAATTGCAGCAGCCTAACTACAACTTCAACATCTTCAACGATTTCTCAACCTGACTTCAAGCTTCCATCGAAATAAGATAACGACCAATCATCAAGTTACAAATCCCAAGCCAGACTTTCAAGGAGCACTAGGGATCTGATTTCGTTAGGAGCATTAGTGTTGTTGAAATAGAGATTTTTCTTACTAGTGAGAGCTCTCTTGGCAATCCAGTCCGAGCATTGGTTTTGGATTCGAGGTTTGAAGCGAATGTTCATCTTAGAATGAATCAAACTTCTTCATGTGTTCATGGAAGACTCAAGATACCAAACCTCATTTCTGCTAGCTATTAGGTTGACCAGCAGCAAGCTATCGGATTTAATATCAACATCGGACCACATCTTTTGTTTACAGACGATCAAGCCCTCGAGCAAGGCACTGATTTCAGTGAAGAGTGGATTTAGCTTGCCCAGAAGAGTTCCAATACAAAGCACGATATCACCATCAGAGTTTCTGAAAAGCATACCGCCAGGGCTTCACCAAATGAGTTACACACTCCATCAACGTTAAGTTTCATTCTGCCCGGATTTGGAGCCATCCATCTAAGGTACATTGGAGATTTCTTTCTGTTATCAATCGATTTGCATCCTAGGATAGAAGCAGCAAGAATAGCATTATACCATAGCTTGTAGGGCCGCATTTCAGACATATCCATACTATTGATTATGTTAATAATTCTATCAATAGAGGTTCTGACAGATTCAAAAGAACCCTTGAATTTAGACAAGTTTCTATTTCTCCAAATGATCCAGCAGATTATTTGAGGAATGATATGAATAATGTGTCTTTTATTGTTAGTGAACCAGAACCAGGATCAAATAACATGGGGAAGCACCATGAAACTACCAATCTTGATTTTGAAAATACATCTAAAATAATTCCAAATTTTCCAAATTGTCACTTAGATGTCATTTGAACATGCCTTTTCATGAGGTTACTGTCAATGAGAATATAGCCTTTTAAGAGTTTCCAACAAAGAAATGAATTTTTTTTAGGGGTAGAAGGGCTCCAGATCTTTTGGTAAAGGCCATGTTTAGTGTTAGTTTGCCTGATGCTTTCCCAAGTAGAATTAGTACTAAAGTCCTGATTGTTAGATAGTTTCCATATGATTCTATCAGTAGAATCAGGATTAATACTGTACTTTGAAATGTGATTGATTCCGTCACTAGAAAGGATGTTGTGAAGAGTACTGAAATCCCAGTTATTGTTTTTCCAAAATGTTTTGATACTAGCTTTAATAAACCAGTTGTAAGAGTTAGAATCACTTATCAATGGAGAAAGGTCGTGCAACCGAAAATCCATGCAGCCATTACCAAGCTTCCACTTTATGTTTTTCTCAGCAGTGTGTCTAATAGCTGTAAGCCTTTTCCAAACAGATGAATCAGTTTTTTTGCATCTGGCTTTGATAGCATGGGAGTCTGAGCAGTAAATGTTGTGCAACAAGGCAGCCCAAAGGCATTTTTTTTCCTGAAAATGAACCACAATTTGTGTGTGAAGGCTAGTTGTATATCATTTAAATTTTTTATGTTCAAACCTCCCTCAGCATAAGGTTTACAAAGCTGGTTCCAAGAGGTCCAATGAATTGCCTTATCATTGAAGTTGGACCTCCATAAGAACCTGTTAAAGCAGGTTTCAAATTTCTTAATGATTGCATTAGGGATTGAAGTGATATGCATTCAATATAATATGATAGGCATTAATACACAGTTTATTAGAGTCATTCTCCCCCCAAAAGATAACTTATTAATGTCCCACTCAGCAATTTTATCATGGATCTTATCAGTAAGAGAGGAGAAATTCTTCCCTTTATCGTTCCTTTCAAGTGTGATCCCTAGGTAGTTGAAAGGTAAAGTATCAGTGTTGAATCCAGATATGATTTTGATGTTGCTTGTAGTTGAATGGTTAGCTTTGTTGGAGACTATAAGCTTTGTTTTCTCTTTTTTAATAGACTGTCCAGAAATCAGTTGATACTTGTCAAGAAATTTTCTCAAAACAGCAATTGATGTAGCCTTTCAGATCTTGAAGCATAACGAAGGATTTTATTAGTGTTGTAGAGGTTGTACAGACCATGAAGAAGGACTTCTTCAGCAAGGATAAAAAGGCTTGGAGACAAATGGTCTCCTTGCCTTAATCCTTTCTTCTGGTGGAAGTAACTTTAAGAATAAAAACATGAGACATCCTATCAAATGCTTTGGACATGTCAAGCTGTATCATGACATTGTCAGCATTAGGTTTTCTGTTTATGTCATGAATCATTTCCTTCGTGATTAGAATGTTCTCATGTATGAGCCTTCATTTAACAAATGCTCCCTGCATCTTAGAAAAAATGTTAGGTAAAATAACAGCTAGTCTAGAGTTAACTAACTTAGAGATGATTCTGTTAAACATTGAACATAAGATGATTGGTCTAAAGTTGTTCCAACTAGTAGGGTTAGGACATTTGGGAATCAAGCAAATTCCAGTGGCAAAAACACCACTAGGAATGTTATTGCCATCAAGAAAAGAGTTTAAAGCCCTACAAAGATCATCACAAATAATAGTCCAACAAGTTTTAAAGAAATATATATTAAACCCGTCAAGCCCAGCTGCACTATCATTACTCATATTGGTGATGACCTTCCAAATTTCATCTTTGTTTGTTTGCCTTAGGATGGAGGCATTATCCTCATTAGAAACAAGATTAGGGATGTTACTGAATATATCATCCTGCATTAAACAAACTTCACCATCCATGTTAGTATAAGTCTTAGAAGCTAAAGTATTTTTAAAGAAAGTTTCAGCAGAATGAGTAATATCAATAGGGGTTTGAATCCAGACAACATCTTCCTTGATGCCTTTGATTGTATTACGTCTTATTTTCTTATTGACAAAAGCATGGTAGAGTTTGGTGTTGCCATCACCCTCTTTAAGCCAGCTATTATAACACTCATGGAGCCAGAAGCTTTCTTCATTTCTAAGAGCTTTAATATACATGCTATTGGCCTTCGAAAGATCTGCCTTTGAACTAATAGTGTTGTTTTCAAGATGCTTGCTTTCCATTTTCTTAACATCTTCTACAGCCTCCTTAACTTTATTGAAAATGTTGCCAAAAATCTTGATGTTCCAATTCTTAAGGCAACATTTGAGCCTCCTTAACTTGTATCAAAAGACATGACTAGGTTTTCTCTTGCAATTTAAACACCAATCCTGTCTAAAAGTACTGAGAAAGCTATCATCGTTAGTCCAAGCATTTATAAATTTAAAACTATTCTTTTTATTAATAGATAAAGCATTGTTATAGTTTGAATGGATTAGGAGAGGGGCATGGTCAGAATAAGTTCTGACCATGTGAAACACTTGGATTTCTTTGAAAGTAGCAAGCCATTTTTCATTTATCATAGATCTGTCAACCCTTTTCCATCTAGTATTCCTATTCCAAGTGTATCTTGAGCCCACGAAACCAGCATCTTCAAGGTTACATTGTCTAATAGCATCATTGAATTCACTGGTGCTAGCATACTCATAAGTACTGCAACCTACTTGATCCTCAGAGCAAGTAATAGCATTAAAGTCCCCAACAATAATCTAAGGAACCTCAGTTGAAGCAATAGAATTCATTTGAGCCCAAAGATCCCTTCTAAGAAGACGCTGACTTTTGGCATATACAGCAGAAAAGTTAAAGATAGACTCACAGCCAGGATAGGTTACCACCATATGCATAAGCTGATCATGATCCTTGACAACATTAATCACATCATCACACCAAAGAATCCAAATTTTGTTTGAGCAATTAGCAGCAAAGTTTTTTAACCCCAACCTAGTAGAAACATTCTCAATCTTATCATAATGAGCCATAGGTTCTTGAATTGATAATATCTTGATTTTGTGCTCTTTGACCAAAGAATGGAGCCTTCTCAAGGTAGGCTTATTGTTAACTCCTCTTGCATTCCAACTAGATATCCTTATCATTATCAGATAAGGATTTTTGTTTTGATTGTTCTCCTTTTCTATTTAGAGAATTGATTGTAAACTTTTTTTATTTTCTTCTTTTCATTTCAGATTTCATCTTGCTGCTGAGAATGGAGCCAAAATCATGAGAAATAGATGAATTTCCAGGAGATACATTATTATTGCCAAGGTTTTCACAATCAGGAGATGCATTATTTTCTTCAATTTGGAGGTTACTTTGAGCAAAATCTTGATCCAGTTTATGCAGAGCTTCAATAACTCCCATGTTGTTATCATCAGTCTCAAGGGTTATATTCATTTGTTCATTTTGATCATGCTAAGAAGCTTCAGTACAATCTTTATTCTCCTATATTTGATCTTTTCTAGTCACTATAGATTTCATCTTTCTTCTATAAACTTTACTAAAGGTTTGAATGTTAGTAGACACATTTTAAGACGTTCTTGTTTCTTGATCAGGCTTTTCTTTAACATTTTGAGACTTTGCTATTTTTTGATTGACATTATCCTTAACACTTTCAACAGGCTCAACTTTCTTTTCATCATCTTGATAAACTACCTTTTCCGACTTAGTACAGTCTTCTCCCTTGTGACCAATGTGATAGCCTACATCACAGTATGCAGGAAGATTCTTATAACTGACGTTGATCCAACATCCGTCTTTAGACCCGAATCCTATCCAAAGTTTGTATTTAAGATCTCTGGAGATGTCAAGTTCTACCTGAGCGAAGCACGCATTCATGGCAGCCTTGTTACCATTAGGAACAATGATTTTATATGGGATTCCAATAGATGAAGCCAAATATTTGATAACAATAGCATTGTACATAAACTCTGGAACTCTTTCGAAACAAACCCACACCTTTGTATTAGGATTTTCAAAACGTTTGTTAAATTCTGGGCTCCATCTCAGAATTTTCATTGTCTTTCATTTAATATTCCAGACACTCTTGTTCCATATAATGCTTACATCTTCTTTAAGCTGAAACTCCATAAAAACATGTCTTGAATCATAACCGATGAATGTATATGCACCTTTAAATTTAAAGGACTGCAGAAAGTGATCAAGAATAGATTTTTTTGGTATTCCATCGCTGAATTTTCCAATCAACGTAATTGATGATTGCTGTAAAAGAAACTCTTTGGCTTCTTTATAGTATTGAATGGAGCAATGGTCTCTGGTTTCTTTGCAGAACTCAGGCTTGATGTTCATAGTTTCTTTATTCAAATTTCGTCTAACAGCATCAACATACGATTTGAATTTGATGTTTTTTATGGTGTTTTGTTGAAGAGAAGGAAACTCTTCACTTTCTTTGGGTAGATTCATAGAGGAATTCATGGTAAGTAACCAGGAATTCAAAGAGGTAAGGAGAGATAGGCTATTTCCGTAGGGTTTCTTGCGTTTCTTGGAGCAGAATTCTTGGTCAACAAATTGGTTAAGCTTCAATTTCACATAGTATTTATTTAAGTAGTTTTTTAGATTAAAATAATAATATAAAAATATAATAACTTCACAATAATTTCGGAACGGAATAAATAAAACTAAAAAAAAAAAAAAATCTTCATCAAACTTTTAAACTCAACGCAGACGTGATGAGGTTCAAGTCGATCCATCGCGCCGATCCCTAATATTGTAAAGCGATTGTTTAAAGAGAAACAAACCCAACTTCATTGCCTTCTAACTTCCAAACGTCTTTCTTTCTGTTAAAGCATCACTTCTCGTATCGTATCAATCCAATTTCACTTCCTTGCGATTATGAATTTCTTCAAATCAGTTTTCTCAGATGACACAGATCCACCAAAGCCCGATTCCGATTCGGATTCTCCTCGAAGCAGAGAACAACAAGAAGAAGAACAAAACCCAGATCCAGATTCATCATCTCCCGTTAAATCTACCGACAACCCTAACCCTATTGGTTCCGGATGGAGCTTTGGCGGTCTGATGAAAACCCTAGCGACCAAGTCCGAATCTGTAATCGAGACCTACCGTCGCGATCTCGAAGAATTCGGGTCGGGTCTCAAGAAGGAAATAGAAGTGGCGCAGGGATCTCTGGAGACGGTTGGCCACGTGATCGATGAAATCGGGAGCTCTGTATTGAAAGGGACGGCTGAAATAATCGTACAAGGTAAGGAAGCGATCCTTGGTGATGATCATGAATCTGATTCTTCTGATGGTAATAGCAGTAAAAAACACGGTGCTCGTAGTAGCAGCTTTAGCTCGAAGCAGTACAGTCGTTTCGATATGGCCGTCCGAGCCGTGCAGAGTGATGCCAGTACTTACTGTGAGGAGCCTGAGGATTTGGAAGACTACGGTAAGTGGAAATTAGGGTTTGTTCTTAATGATAAAAATGAGGAAGTTGATAGATTGTTTGAGGAGAATAGTAATATGGGGAGTTTGTACAAAAGGGTTGTGCCTGATAGTGTTGATCATGAGACATTTTGGTCTAGGTATTTTTATAAAGTGTATAAGCTTAAACTAGCTGAAGATATGAGGGCTAATCTTGTTAAAAGGGCGATTTCGAGGGAAGAAGAAGAGGAGTTGAGCTGGGATGTTGATGATGATGATGAGGAGGATGAAGATGAAGATGATAATAATGTCGATGAAAATGATAATGATGATGCTCATGATAACAAGGTAGAAGTTTCGCAAATGAAGGAGAATGAGGAAATAGCTAATAAGTCTCCTGTTAAAAGTGAAAAGGAATCATCGGAGAAGAAGGATTTGGGTGAGAAAGTGGAGGAAGCCGCAAAGGTCGAAAGTTCTATTAAGAATGATAAAGTTGATAAAAAAGTGGAAGCTGATAAGGAAAATTCAGAAACAGGATCTCCAGGGAAATTAGGGAAGGAGGAGTCAAGTAAAGGAAGTGAGTTTTCTGAAATATCGGTGCAGGAGGAAGAAGATATGGGATGGGATGAGATTGAGGATATGAGCACCATTGATGAGAAGAAACTAACTACTACTGGAAGTGGCAGCCCCAACATTGCTGATCTGCGTAAAAGGCTAAGTGTTGCAGAGGAAGATGAGGACTTAAGTTGGGATATCGAAGAAGAAGATGATGATGAACCAACAAAAGCTTAACTACAAATTTCGAAAGTTATGTTTTTTATATTTCTAAGTTCTCAAGTGTTCATTTTAGAATTTTATGCTTCTCTATATATTTGGTGTCGCCATTGTGATACTAGTTTGGAAGGAGTGGTTTCTATGTTCTACTTTAACCCAAATGTGTCTCATGTTAAAACATTCATGTCTATATCAACATTCATTCTGTTCTTTTGTTTTTCATTAGGGTTTATTTTTTCTCCATTTCCTGCTGTGTTTTCTGGAATCAAACCTACTAGTGTTAAGATGATACCAAAACCTAACATGCAATTCTATGCTCATCCTATCCTAACCTAACCATGGCTCTATAGTTATTAGTGATATAGTTAAAGTGCAGGTACTTCATGGATAACCGAAATCTTGATCATCTACTGGAATGAGATAAAAATAAGTCTAAAGGGTAAGGCAATATAATTACCTTACAAGTACAAACTTCAGCCAGTTTTGGTTAAAGCAATCTATGCTACACACTTAATAAGCTCTAACTAGTCTTAAAAGCATTGTCTTTAATCAAACTATGCTGCAAGAACACTATAATTTCCTCTGGCCGAGAAAACTAGAAGAATATAAACATTCTACAGATATAATGTTTTCCTGCATATATCAAGAACCTGGAGAATCTAGATTAGTTTGCGTCTGTGACGATTTTGTGGGCGGGCGAGCAAGACCATCATCAGTGCTTGACTCTGCTTCACCTAGTGCACGTTGAGGGAATTGCCCAATGGGTTTTGCGTCGCTGGCATTGCAGGGGAAGAATACTCCTGTGCCCTGTCTGTGTTGGGTTGAAGCTACATTGCCATTTGGAACGGTTCCTTGTAATATGGGAGGTGTGATGCGGTGTCTGAAGAAAGTCAGGTGAATCCTTCTGTTGGGAAATCTGGGTACAGCATGTTTTGCGAGGTCTACACAGTTTCCCCTCATCACCAAAAGAGACCTACAGTACCAAGATTTGTTCATGTTAGTATTGATAAGATTTTTCCTCCTTTTTCTTATGTTTGTCAATACAATTTAAATACTTGCCCTCCTTTCAAGTCTAGTGTAAGTGGCCCTCCAAAGTTCCCATGACCACCATTATAATTTCTTAGGGCATATCCGAAAGCAATCCTTGAGGGAGGTAGGACAAGAGTGTAGATAGGTTGATCCAACTGAGGTGGCTTCTTGAAAGGCACTGTGTGTTCATCCTGCATGAATTCTACTCAGTTTTTTTTTTTTTTACTCATAGGCCATGTTTGGATCAAATCAACCATAAAATTTGTATTTCTAAATGAATTCCGTAAAATTTTGTGGAAATCATATGATCCAAACACAGCGTTTATATTTGAAGAAACTTCAAAGAATACCTTGTCGAAGAAGTTGATCAAACAGCCACTCGGTTTCTCAAATTTGGGGATTATACTCCACTGCACTAAATGATCAATGACACTCTGAAGAAGAGCTGGCATTGGCATAATATTACCTAGAGGTAACAAGAAAGGCTGGGTTACAGTTTCAAGAAGTTTGTAAAATGGTAAGTATTTATCTATATAAATATCTTTTACCTCCTCGTTGCTGTCCTGAAACTGCAACTCCTAGTTGAATTATCTCGCTCTTTTTTTTGCGGATATGGCCCTTAAACTGAACAAAAGTCTCACCTGCATGCACAATACCTGATTTGGTAATCACCAACCCAATCTCTAAAAATCATAAATTGAAGAATCGAATAAACTGACCTGATAGTTCTCCCCGCCGACCAGCAGCACGTAGTTTATTCACAAATTCAGTCAATATAAACAGCTCCGGCTGAGTGAATACATCCTCAAACTTTTGTAATCCTTCTACTGTATTCATCTGCACATAATTGTAATGATTGTCAAAATCCTGCAAGCTATACTATTTTGTTCATATGAAAACAAACGAAGTAAAATCATTAAAATCTCGAACGAGTGAAACTCGCCATTAGTCCGTCGACTAATTCGTAAGCTGGAAAGTTTGTGGTAATCTTGATGCGGAAAGGTCGATTAACACATTCTTTATGGTTCGAACAAATCTGAAGGTTTTCACTGCTGTGCTGCACTTCTTTGGATCCTCCTGTATGTTCAAAGATAAGAAATTGAGTAGAGCTTGATAAACATGTTTACTCAAGGGAACTAAACAAGAACTCTGCGAGTTTCCCTGTCCTAAGAAATATTTTGTAACTTGTTTACTCACAACTACCTCATCTTTAGACCATTAGTTTTTTATTTTTGTTTTTAATTTATGAGAAAATAAAAATTATTTTTTCGATTTTTGTTTTTTAAATTGCTGGTCTCTTGAGTATTTTCTTTTCTATTTTGACCGTGGAAAACCAAATATAGCCATTTTACAAATTCAAACTCTATTTTTATAAAAGAAAAATGAATTCAAATGATCAATTACCCAAAAATTAAAATAAAAAAATCAACTATATAAATTATATAAATGATGTGATTAAAATACGGGTTAGATTTAATAAAATTTACGGCATATAAAATAAGATCATTATATCGAAACATACCAAATAAAAATATAGTCGAAAATCCTGAATGCAAAGTGAGATCTTTAGATAAAAAAAGACAAGAATGAAAATAAAATTGAAGATCAACTATTCATAAATGAAATTATTAGAAGACCACTTGGATGTAATAAAAGTGTGCGGATCGCAAAGTGAGATCTTTAGATTAGAACATACCAAATAAAAATAAAATCGAAAATCAGTTATCAAATATAGTTGAAAAGACATTTAGACTAAATAAAATTTGCAAAAACGTAGAGTGAGATCTTTAGATCAAAATACACCAAATGAGAATATAATCGAAAATCAATTATTCATAAAAGAGATACTTGCAAGACCGCTTAAATTTAATAGAGTTTGTGGGATGCGAATAAGATTTTTAGGCCAAATCTATATATATATATATATATATATATATATATATATAATTTATTTAGGTGACTGTAAATAAGATAGTGGGAAATTCAATTTTAATTTAAAAAGTTTAGTGGAATGCAACTAAAAACAGAGTCGAATATTAATTATTTATAAATAAAATAATTGAAAAACCATTTAAATTTAATAAAAAATTGAGAATGCAAAATAAAATTTCAAAATAAAAGGTTTACTCTGAATAAAATTAAAATCCAAGATAAATTATTTGATATCTATGGATACAAGATAATTAGAAAATAACTTAAATCGACGGAATGAAGAAGGAAAACAAAAAACATTAATTAGTAATAAATAAAATAGTTGGAAGACCATCTCAATATAACAAAAAGAATACAATATAATTACAAGATTTTAGATTTAGGAGGATTAGTTTGTAATAGAATATTTATAAATAACATAATTAAAAGAAAATTAAATGTATTTGTACCTAACAACGTTTTTCAGGTGTAAAATAGTTGGAAGACCATTTAGATCTAATGGTTTTGCATAGAAATAAAATAGTTGGAAGACCATTTAGATTTAATGGTTTTGCATAGAAATAAAATAGTTGGAAGACGATTTAGTTTGAATTTTGTTTGTTGGTTTTGCATGGAAATAAAATAGTTGGAAGACCATTTAGTTTGAGTTTTGTTTGTTGTGGGAATAAGATAGTCGTTAAAATCATCTACATTTAGGAATAAATCTACATCTAGGAATAAGATAGTTGGAAGATTATTTACATTTTCCAGCAATCAAATAAAATAGTTGAAAGACTATTCAAATTTAACAACATTTGTGTGGAAATAAATAGTTAAAAGATCATCTACACTTAACCAGATTTGTACAGAAATAAAATAGTTGGAAGACCATTACATTTAACAGCATTTACAAAATAAGGTAGTTGGAAGATAATTTACATTTAACCGTATTTGCGAAAAAAAATAGTTGGAAGACCATTTACATTTAACAGCATTTACAAAATAAGATAGTTGGAAGATAATTTACATTTAATAGTAGTTGCAAAAAAATAGTTTGATAGTTAGAAAAATCATTTGTCTGCGAATAAGATATCTAGAAAACCATATAAATTAAACAGTGTTTGTGTGTATAAGATAGTTGGAAGATCATTTGGACTTAACAACATTTGCGCGAGAATAAAATAGTTGGAAGGCCATTTAGACTTAACAACATTTGCGCGGGAATAAAATAGTTGGAAGGCCATTTAGATTTAACAACATTTGCGCGGGAATAAAATAGTTGGAAGGCCATTTAGATTTAACAACATTTGCGCGGGAATAAAATAGTTGGAAGGCCATTTAGATTTAACAACATTTGCGCGGGAATAAGATAGTTGGAAGGCCATTTAAACTTAACAATATTTATAGAAAAATAAGATAGATGGAAAATAACCGTTTACGATTTATAACATCTGCACGGGATATAACATCTACTATATTCAATAACAATTGTGCCGGAATCTAACATCTATAAATAAAATAAAATAGTTGGAAGACCGTTTATATCAAATAACAAGAATAGATTGTGCGAAAACAAGATCGTTGGGATAAAATAGCTCGGAAAAAAAGAGAGTAAGATAGTCACAACTTAGCTCCAACAATTTTGCACTGAATTAAGATATTTAAATCAAACTCCGCAAAACTGTATACTTTTTCTAAGCAGTTTGTCTAATTTTTGTTTTAAAAAATTTGTCGATTTGCATTTCATGAAACAAAATTGGACATCCATTCATGTATCTTTAGACACAGTCTCAAATGTAAAGCTAATATGACGATGTTTGAAGAGGCTAAGAGCGCAATTCCCAAATTATAGACCATATAGTTTGAACAACTTGATACACATACACTTCAATTATTCTGAAAAACCAACATGCCAAAGTTTGCAGACTTCAATTTTGAATCCAAAAAATGAAGAGGGAAAATCCACAAGATCAATCAATCCCATAAATAAATATAAAAAACCAAAACAACTGAATCTGATTCAGATTCCGATTCCGATTCATGCTTGCCGGAATAAAATCAACAACAAATAGCGCAATCAAACCATAAACCATAGAACATGAAATCACGAAAAACACAAAAGATTTAAAAATCATAAATCTAATCTAAAGATGTACCTGAATCATCATCAGCAGATTGATCGTCCGATATCTCTCGATCATCATTTTCCTTCATCTTCTCCGATAAATCGGATTCCTGTACCTCCTCATCAGAAAAAGATTTGACCTCTGTCTTGTCGCTCCCATCCCCATCGATCGTCTTCTTATGCACGATCATGAACCGATCGGAGATCTCACGCAGCTTGAGCCTCACTTCAGCGATGTTATGAAAGTCCCGGTTATGGACAATAGGGATCCAGAACATTCTCCTCCGATGGATGGCTTCGAAAACCTGATCGTACTCCGATCCAACACCTCCAGCCTCCGCTAACTGCCTTAGATGGTAGCAGAGGTCGTCGATGATAGCATTGGAGGCAGTGAACTCGGTACTGTACCAAGCGCTGTTCAATGCATCTCGTGTCAGAATGGCGTTGTTTCTCGACATCGGAGCTTCTAGACTTTGGTTTGCAGAGCTTTTGGTAAGAGAGAAAGCAAAACAGGTGTAGGTTTTAAGGTTGTCTTAATGGGGGTTTAAATTCCATGCTAATTCAGTCCGACGTGGCTTGTCATGTGGAAATCACCTCTCAAAATTAAGAATGTAGACTCTATTCTGTATTATATTTTAAAAAGTTATTGTATTGTTTATATGCGACTTTGAATTTTTCTTTTATGCTCTTCAGGTTTTGATTCTCGTCTATTTTTGCTTTTATATTTAGGATAGTTTCAATTTAGGCTCGTAATTTTGTACACAATGTTTATCGCCAAAAAATGTTGATGCCCGTGATAATATCATTAAAATTGGGACATTTTTTAGTAATAGTAATTATATATAGTAAATTAATTACACCTCATAAACACAACAATGGCAATAAATTTATTATGATTACAAAAAAAATGTTAAAGTTCGGTATATATTTAAAAAGCATCTTAAGATTTAAACCACAATGTTTTGGTTATAGATTTATTGATTTTTAAAAAATGGTTCTGAATACACCCGTAAACTTTATTTATAGATTTTTAAAAATCAATAAATGTATAAAAAAAATACAAATAAATAGGAAAGCGGCATTTAATGAAATATTAGTTTAAGTCTAAAGATACTTTTTAAACATATACCAAATTTTAACATTTATTTTTTAATCCTAATAAATTTTTTATAATTGTCGTAATAATGACATGTTAGAAATTTATTATATATAGGGATTGTTACTACAAAATTATCGTAAATATTTTTTACGATAAAATGTTGTGTACAAAAATACGAGTTTAGATTGAAACTATCTAAATTCTTAGCGTTTTTGTTTTGATGTTTATTATGAGTAAAATTGAAAATATCTAAAGATATTTTTCAAAAGTAAATAGATCATACAAACATGTAGGGTTGTTATTGGACCTTTCAATCCATTAATCCGTCGGGGACCGAACTGGTAAAGTCTGCCCAGACCAGTTCGAATAGCCTAGGGAACGGAATGGAAGCCGAAATTCTAGACCGACTCTTTTACTAATCTGGACCAGTCCATCCGGTAACTAGTCCGGTAAGGGAGATATATACTTTTTTTTCCTACTTTGTGTATATTTTAAACTAAAACCCTAAACAATTTATGATAAACTAGCATATCAGCCCATTAAGAGTCAGAAAAGACCGACTCGGCTCTCAACGAGCCGGTCTCGGTCCATAATATTTGGCTCCCTTCGTTTAGGGTTCGGACTCAACCGTCTTGTAGCTTACCGAGTAGGTCTCGGTCCGGTTCAAATCTGGATCAACCTGACCAGTAACAGGACTACAAACAGAAATATTGAAGCTAACAACAATTCGAATACGGAGTACATAGACTAAATTAAACTATAGGGAAATCAAAACCTAAGATGGATAATCCAAAAAGTAGATCTGAAAAACCTAAGTTCTGAAACCGGATACCAAAATCTAAGATTAAATCACAAAAAAATATAGTACTAATGTGATAAGTCTTGCAAAGAAAACATAATGAGAGATCTGAGCTATGTGAATTAGAACAAGAAACACCAAATAAAAATGATGGCAATAAATGATTACAAATACAAAAAGTTGTTACCAACTCGGTCCAGCTTCAAAACTTTAAATTGCCTCTGAGAGGGCAGAAAAATGTCGATGAAACCGATGGGAATTGCAATAAACCAAAAAGCAAGAAGAGTTTACCTACCACAATCGGATTGCAAACACAAAGTGACCGAGCACGAAATCGAAAGCCATAGACGAGAAAAGATCGATTGAGATCTACAACAGACCGATTACAAACTCAAAGAGACTGTGCAAAAAAAGAGATTGATATCGGAAGAGATCGACTAAGATCTACAAAGGACAAATCATAGACGAAGACAAAGATTTGATATCATAGGAGATGAGATATAGAGAAGAGTCGGCGAATAGAGATGGACGATAGCTACTATTATAAAAAAAGATGACCACCAAAATAAATTAAGCGGCGGAAATCTGAAACATAATTAGGGTTTTTAGAGAGGAGATGTTTTCTCTCTCTAAAAAACGAGTCTTCTAACTTATGATATAAAGAATTAAAATAATAATAAATATGAATAAAAATGTACAAGGGTTTGAATACTTAAAAAATATTATATATACGTATATATAATTTAGAGAAATTACACCTAAGGTACCAACTCAACTATTTTATTGTCATCTAGTACCCAAGGTTTGATCTATCATTTTTTAATACCCATCTCAACTACCTAATTACCACATAGTACCTAACATTATTTTAATACCCTAACTACCATCACCCTTCATGAACAACCACGTAACCAAAATTTCCCTTTCTTACTTTTTCTTTTTATTTTTTTAAAAGATCCATATCTTTCAAACCGGAGCTCGAAAAAATAAAATAAAAGTACTATTGCTTTTGTTTTTTTTAAATGAACAAAACTAGATCCATTGATGATTTTTTTTGATTTTTTTTTAAAAATAAAATTTCACCGGTAATAACTCTCAAGAAATCCCAAGAGTGTTTCAAGAAATCCTGAGTTGTAAACAAATCTCAGAATATCGTGAGAGTTTTTTCAGGAAATCCTGAGTTGCAAACAACTCTCATGATATCCACAGAGTTGTTCAGGAAATCCTGAATTGCAAACAACTCTCAGGATATCCTAAGAGTTGTTCAGGAAATCTTGAGAGTTGTTCAGGAAATCCTGAGTTGCAAACAACTCTCAAGATATCCTGAGAATTGCAAACAGCTCGAGGTACCATGGGGTGTATATGATCGGGGATATTTTTGTCCAAATTTCAATTCGAGATACCAAGTGACACTATCCAAAAAATGGGTACCAGTGGATAATTAAATAGTTGAGAGGGTATTTGCTGGTACTTTTCTCAATTTATTTGTTTAGCAATTTAGTCTACTTAAGTTTTATTATTAGAAAATAACAAGACATTAATAACTTAAACAATTTTTTCGGAAGATTTTGATTTTGCATAACGTTTTTTTTATTAACTTGAGAAATATATTGGATATGATTTCCAAATATAATTTGTGTGGGTCACTGATTGCTTTAGTTATTCAAATATTTTAACTTCTAATACAAATAACTAGAAATTAAAAGTTATTTGATAAACATATAAATAATATAAAGAAATCAATGATATTTTTTAATGATATACAAATATTATTTATTTGTGAACTATTCTTTTACTCATCTAGGTTATCATCACTAATTTAAAAAAACTTAAAGATAAAATAATATAAAAATGAGTGAAATCATCGATTACTTTATTCTCTCCGTGACAACCAACATGGTTTGCCCAACTACCAACAATTAAATATTTTTAACAATTTTATGTTTTAGCAAAAATCCAAATTGTTTCGACTAATCATATGTCTCTGCGACGAGCCTAGTCTATTGTTCTAATAAATGAGTCTTTCATTCCGGTAATATTTTGTCATAACATAGTTTGTAATAATCGAAATATCCAAAACAAATCACAAAATTTTAAAAACCTACTATGATCGATTTCGAACATCGAAAATAAAAAATATAAATTGTTTCACTTGTTTATTGTATTATATTTCTTTACTTATTATATTATGAATTAAGTAAAAAAACTTGTATATGCAAAAACAATTATCAATGATATAAAATCTATGTAGTATTGATTGTCCTGTATATCGAACTGTCAACCGCATAACACCTCCAAAATAGAAATCATCCCAAAAATAAAATATATAGTACCATAAAACTTCAAAATTAAATCGCAAAAAATAAATTTTTACAATATGGAACTTATGACTTAAAGTTTACCGTATAAATTTGATTTTATGATGTGAAATATATTAATTAAAGGTTATTAAATGGTATTTTTATTGAATTTTAATAATTTTTTACTTGATTGAATGATATATTTGTCTCTTTATCGAGATAAAATTTATAGGTAAAGTAAAATATCTTTTAGTTTTTATAATTTAGTATAAGAATAATAAAGCATAGCTACAACGTTTTGTAATCATAACTTAAAAACCAATGGTCTTATGTGATAGAACCATCAACCTCGTGCACATAAATAGTTTTACTAATTGTTTATCTTGAGTTTTGTTTATCAATATTATGATTGTGTATGTATCCGTTCGAAAATATTTTTTTAATGAACTCATTCTCTCATGAGATGTAAGGCTTTGAACAATATATTGTCTATGGACTATTACATTTGGTGGAAGATAGTCTCTTGACTTTCAAAAGTTCGATGGTAGTCTCTCGATTATCCAGTTTGGATAAAGTAAGTCCACCAGATGCTCTGATTTATGCGAAACTTCCACATGTCATCATAGCAGCAGAATTATGTATCACCACTAGTCCTTTAACTTTAGATACAATGTTAGCCTTTGACTAAAATCTTTGTTGGCATTAGGGTTGCTTATGTGGTAATTTTAATTGATGTGGAACCAATTAAATAATTTATTTGTGTTACTTAATTAATTAAATGCGGGATCCAATATAAACTCATAATTCTTCTTATTCCTCAGTAAACCTTTCTCTTCTCTCACTTTCTTTCGTGATTTTTCCTCACAATTCCTTTTTATTCTCTCACTTTTTTTTATGAAACACTGAAAATAAATCCAACTCTTCATCCTCCATTAATGTCGAGTCGTTCCACAAATTTTCTCTCATACAAAAAATCAAGATTCAGATTCGAGGAATAAACAAAAGGTTGTTGAGAAATTGGGTTTACTAGGTTTTCGATGATGAAATTGGGTTCACTGTGTTTTCGATGATGTGTTTTCTTTGCATGAAGAGAAAGTGATGTGTTTTCTTTGTTGGAAGAGAAGGAAACTAGAAAGTCTTCGCCTTTTTGAATCTATCGTCTTCAATCTAATTTTAACATGGTTGGAATCTTAGACTTTATTATATATATATATATATATATATATATATATATATTCATATGGGTTCTCAGCCTCTTCTTACAGGAACCAAAAGCTTCTTAACAAAACTAGAATATAAAGATCAGTAATCAATTTATGGTCATTAACAATCATGATGTATTTTTAACAAAATTTTTATGGATTCGAGATAACCGCAAAACTAGTTTACTATATACAAAGTTTGGAGTATAGAAAACTTCAACCTCTTTTTGCATTGTTTCGTTTTAATAAATAGACGAAAGTGTCATATCCTTCTAAAAACCTGACAATACTTGGGATTTTTAGTTCTTTGGATGCATATAATGTCTCAATTTTTACCTTATAAGAGAGAACTCATCTTATAAGTTGTCCTTTTTACTTTCACCACAACCAAACAGAAAGAAAATTTATCTTTTCTAACTTTTCAGAAGATCCAAACAAAATTTTAAACCATGACTAAAAACACTAAACCAAAAACCCATTAAACCAACAGATTCAAACATTTTTCTTTTTAAAATCATTCTATGGTTTAAATCGAGGATTATGGCTGTATTAGTCCATTGATACTAGGGTTTGGTTTCATAGAGAAGGAAAATCTAGAGCTTGGTTTCATAGACTAAATTTGGTTAGGAGTAACATTAATTTGATGTAACATATGACCAATCGTGATCAAGTTCTATTCAATTAAAAAAATAAGGTATAAACCAATTACATTTAATCCACGTAGGACAAATTCAGCCAACTGTATAATTACAACCAATAACTAATATGAAAATTAAGATATTATAAGGGTACCTGGGTCATTTAATTTTATAGACTACATTTTGGCTTTGGCCTAAAGTTAAAGGATCAATGGTGATACATAATTCTGCTGACTATGACAGGTGGCAGGTTCACATGAATCAAAGGATCTGGTGGACTAAATTTATCCAAACTGGAAAGTCAAAGGACTACCAGCGGACTTTTGAAAGTCAATGGACTATTTATCACCAAATTTGATAGTCCAAGAATGATATATTGTTTAAAGCCTAATATGTAGTATTGATATCACTATTGGATGTTTATAGGTATAATAATCATGTTTGTTTTATATTAACACATATATTAATTTATCCTATACTCGATATCAACCAACCTATATCCCATCTCATATAAAACTTGATTTTATTTGATAAGGGGAGAAAAATATTGTGATAAATGAGCTAAATAAGATAAATAAATTGATTAATTTGATGTAATAAAATATTGAGTACCAAATTTGACAAGTGTATAAATTGAGGTGGTCAAATGTAATAACTAAAGTGTAAGTTTATAATCAGCAAAGTAGTAAGGTGAAAAGACATGTATAAGGAAAATGTGTAAAATAGAAACTTACTTTTTTTACTATATAAAGGACAACCCCTTTTGGGTAAATGGGCCAATCATTAGTCAATTATTACCTCATTATTACTTTTTTTTTCTGTCTATACTCATTCTCTTTCTCACTCTATAATTACTAGCATATGAACATTATCGTGATAGATATACTCATACGAACATTGACAGGACAGAGTACTCCACTAAGAAATCTCTGGACTTATCATTGGCGGCATCTGTGGGAAGACGATTGGTACCCGAAATTGTGTTTCCAAAACCATAAATCTTATATTAAAACGTTATGAGGGTAATTGATAAGGATATTTTGGGAGGGTTAGAGTCTAGTACAAAGAATCGTGTGATCGAAAGTCCATCTAGAGATCTCCTTATCGAGGAGCAAATGGTTTTGACAAATGAAAGAAACAACAATAACTGATATGTCGATGAGCTGCTAGAAAATTGCGCTTTAGTAGCTCGAAAGAAAGAACTTTCGGAAGATATTGAAAGATTGAATGCTCAGAAGGAGTGAATCTGAGTTCATAGAGACTCAAATCTGAAATCTGAAGAGAACAAATAACTGAAATATATCGCGTGAAAAATGCTTCTCGGACCGATGAGAGTCATCAAAGAAGAAACCGTTATTCTTCGAAGGGAATTGTGAAATTTAAACATCGTTACGAATCAAATGACTATAGAGATTATTCATCATATGATAAAAATTAATCTCTATATCTAGAAAATTACATGAAAATGAATTCGAGAAGGCAAAAAGATGGTTGTCATACATCTCACCATGATAACGGTTCAAGGAAAGAAAAAAATGAACAAGATAAAAATGGCTTGGGTCCGAGGAGAAGGATATGGCTGTGAATGTTAATAAGAGAGAACAAAAAAACCCTCACATAATCGTCCCATGTCTGAGAAGAAGCATAGGGCTATGGATTCCTTCTGGAATTCATAACCTTGAATATCGTGTGAGTTATCAGTTTACCCATCCATCCGAATAGGATTTTTATACGACAATGAACGAAGGCCCTGGAGGAAGTATGTATAGAATGGGTCATTATTAGAGGTCATCTCCTGTCTCCCTGGAATTTCTTTCTGGGCATTTGCTAAAGTGGTTTGATATCTCAAAGCTGGAAAAGTTTGATGAAACACAAGATCCGGAAAACCACATCGAACAATTTAAGAACAATTTAAGAACAATTTAAGAACAATTTAAGAACTTTATGATCAATTATGACAGTGATGACAAGTTGTTATATAAATATGTCTCCCCAACCTTCAAGAATGCAGTTTCGAAGTGGTATAATCGCTTGCCTGAGGGTTATATTAAATTTTTTGATATGTTCTAGAATATCTTTCGTCAGTATTTTGTGGGAAGCAAACGTTTACGCGAATGGTGATACAATAATTTACTGTCAGCAAAAAATAGAGAAGAGCCTTAAAGAGTACATGAATCATTTTATCAAAATAAAAACTAATATGAAAAGTTTTGAGAATAAAGTTGCACTAACAGCTTTTCAGATGAGATTGCTTCTGAGAATTTTAAAGGATAATGCATGACATATTGGGCTTTGCTGAAACAAGTATAAAAAATAATTTTGGTGGAAGAAACCCAAGCATCGGAAAAGAGTTCTTGAGCACAGATTAAACAAAACCAGTTTTGTCAAAGTTCGATGACACCACGAAACAGTTCGCAACGAATAAACATTATCTGACCTCGAGCCCCAGTTCAAATGATAATTCATGCACCTTCAAAAATGAAGGAATATGTTCTTGTTTTTAATACTCAGCAATATATCCAAACCATATCAAACAAATGGATCCGACCAGCCGATTTTGTCGAGTTGACTGAATGTGTACAATTTCGTAAGCCATTTCCAATAAAAACTCAATGGAGAACATAAACAATAAGTATTGCAAGTATCATGAGGACATTGGGCATGATACGAAGGATTGTGTGGCGTTGAAAAAAGAGATACATGCTTGATTGAAAATGGGAAGCTCACAGAATTTGTGAAGAAAAATTATTTGGTTTATCCAAAACAATAAAATTCTCTGAAGCAAGAAGATACTTTAATGATCTCAGAACCTATAGATGAAGAATATATCAATGTATTTGATATTTCCGCAGAGTATTTAGATCTGAAACCAGAATGAAACAACATAAATATGGCAGAAGAGCCAATCGTGAGAGGAAATGTTAGTGAATTATGTGCTTTTTGAGTCACTAACAATTTTTAGAGGGAATATTATTGAAGGGACATCAAATTATTCTCGAAAGAGGCACATTGTTAGCCTAACAATTCAATTTGAGGCAGAATTTCACCACATTTATAGAGAAATCCATCTCTAATAATTTATTTTGAAGATGATAACATGAGGGATGTAGCTGGTCCCCATGAGGATGTAGTTGTTATTGTAGCAGGAATTGTTGAGGATGAGATACAAAGAATTTTGTTTGATACCGACAGCTCACGTAACATTATGTATATTACTGCTTATAGTCTAGATTAAATATCTATCAACAATCTTTCAGTCCGATCGGACAATTGTGGGGTTTACTAGAGTAACGACTGAAACAGTAGGTTAGTTTGAGGGGAGAGTTGAATTACGCCGGGAACCATTAAAAAATGTGGTGACAATCTTGTTTATTGTGGTAGGCGCTCCAACATCTTACAATGCAAATTTTGGAAGGTCTTGGCTTTCTAGAATGTATATTGTACCATCAATGTTTAAAGTATGTCGTGGGAAATAATGTATGAATGGTTAGAAGCAATCAAAATATAGCAAGATAATGTTATCGAACGAAGTTGGCCCCAAAGAAAATCAAAAGGGTCGAGTCAAAAAGAGAATAGCAATCAGTGAGATCTTCTTGGGGATCCGACCCCATGGATGATCCGAGGGAGATCCCTGGGTTTATGGTCTGAGATGGAAGTTTCAAGGATCATACTTTGTCTCAGTGTAAAAGTGTAAAAATCAGCAAAAAGCTATATTTGAACGTGAAGGAGTTGTTAATTCAATTTTTGTCGATAAACTTACACTGATTCGCATGGTGTATAGAAGATGTGACCAGTGTTCCTGCTGATATCATTTGGCATAGGTTAGGAGTACGAAACAATGTTTGTCCAATCATCCAAAAGATAAGATCTTTTTCCCAAGAAAAATCCAAGGCTATTGTAGCAGATGTGGATCGTTTAACTAAGGTTAGGCACATACGTGAGTCACAATAACTTTTGTGGACTGCTAATCCTAGTTTGGTAAAGAAGAAGAATGGAAAATGAAGGATGTGTGTGGATTTTACTGATCTAAATAGGGCATGTCCGAAAGATCCCTTCCCGGTTCCACGAATAGTTTAATTAGTGGACTCGAATTCGAGGAATCGGTTACTTTATTTTATGAATGCATACGTCAAAGCAAGAGATGACAACCATTTGATAGATCTAGAAGAAACTTTCCCAAACTTGATAAAGGTAAATTTAAAATTAAATCCAGAAAAATGTGCGATCAAAGTAAGATCCAGAAAGTTTCTTCGGTACATAATTACCGACCTTGGGATATAAGCTGATCTGATACAACTAAATGCTCTGAGCACTATGGCACCTTCTCGACCGATCAAAGAAGTAGAAATTCTAACGGGAAGATTACCAGCCTTGAACGGGATCATATCACGACTTTCAGACAAGTGTGCCCCTTTTCCAAGTATTGAGATGAGAAAATTGGTTTTACTAGACCCCAGAATATTCTGAGGCTTTTCTTCGAATCAAAGAGTATCTTTATTTGCCAATTTTTTTTATAAAGCCAAATTTGGGGGAGAGGTTGTATGTCTATTTAGCGGTGTCAGATTATGTTATGAGTGTTGTTCTGATTTGAGAGGAATATAACTGCCCAAGACCAGTGTATTACATCAGTAAAAGCCTTTTGGATGCTGAGAAACACTATTTAAAGTTAGAAAAGTTGGCCCTTGCACTAGTAACCGTCGCGCGTAAAATGAAATATTATTTTCAGGCTCATTGTATCATTGTACGAACGTCATTTCCATTTAAAAATATGTTACAAAAGCCTGATTATCAGGAAGAATGACTAAGTGGTCGGTTGAATTGGGAAATTTTGATATCGAATTTGAGCTTATGACTGCCATGAAAACACAAACCTAAGCTGATTTTTAGTTGAGTTCCATTCTGAACGATCGGATATGGAGATTGATAAATAAAAATTTATGTCAGAGTGGACAATCCAAACAGATGGAGGTTCGAGCGCGTTAAGATGTGGATTAGGAGTGTAATTGATTTCTCCATGAGGAATTTCCAAGTATCAAGCTATCCAGATCGGATTTTGAAGCATCAAACAAGGAGGCCGAGTATGAAATTGCTTTAGCAAGGTTGAGCTGCTTTTAGATTTGAGGGGCAAACAATTAAGGCTCATAAGTGAATCACAACTTCTCATAAATCATCCATCTGGTCAGTCTGAGGAAAGAAAAGATCAGTTAGTGAAGTATCTGAGGGTGTTGAAGGCTTTAATGTGGTTTTTGAAAACATCAGATACAAACATGTTCATACGGCTGGAAATTATATGGCTGATTCTTTTGGCTATTGCTTCATATTCCGAGGAGTACCCTTGGATTGTCACATAAGAAAATCCTTCAATAACATAGAGTTCTGAGTTGGTAGAATGCTCTATCAAAGCTTTTCAAATTTTTGCAAGCACAACGAAACATTAGAGGAGTGAAATTAAAGAATGTTTTGTAAATGATGTGTTACCTATTGACAAAGTAATGGCCAAACGAATACAGTTTAAGGCATATGGTTATATTATCCTCAGCGATATATTATATAAAAAATATTTTAATCGACTTTTATTTCGATGCTTTAAAGAAAATGAATCGTAAATGATATTTTCAGAGTTACATGGCGGGGAAGGATCAGCATATTGTGGGTATAAAATGTTGATACGAAGAGTTCTTCTAGGAGGGTACCACTAGACTACAATATCTTTGGATACCAATGAGTTAGTTCAAATATATGACACATGCCAAAGGCTTGCTAATACAATCCATACACCACGAGTGCCTCTTGAATCAATATCTGAATCACTACCTTTAGACCGATGGAGCATTGATCAGGTCTGACTATTATAGATGGCACCAGGAGGAGGAAAAACAATAAATTTCGTGGTGAACTATTTTTCTAAATTGGTGGAAGCTGAACCATTAGCAGGAACAAAAGCGAAGGATGTAATTAGGTTTATTGTTTCTAATTTTTGTTTTTGTTTTAGGGTTCCAAGAAAGATAACGATGGAAAAATGGGCCACAATTTGATAACAAATAAATAAGGATCTTTGTGCTTCGAAAGGAATACAACGGTTTTTCTCAGCACCTTTCTATCCGCAAGTAAATTTCCAAGTTGAGGTTACCAATCGAACAATCTGGATGGTTTAAAAACGAATTTGGAATGCAAGGCGGGAAAATGGCCTGATTATTTACAAGAAGTTTTGTGGGCATAGAAAACTACTCCTCGGACGGCTACACAAGAATCACCGTTTGCGTTAGTCTATGGGATGGATGCAGTGGTTCCATCCGAAATAATCTTCCTCTTGTATAGAATCAGTGAATATTCTGAAGGGAAAAATAACAAAGTAAAGCGTACATCGTTACAGTTGATAGAACAAAAAATAAGGAGAGCACAATTGAATTTTTTACACTATCAAACTTTGATGAGGAGACGGTACACTTCCAAAGTTAAAAGGCGTGAGTTTAAAACAAAGGACAAAATATTGAGGAAAGTATTTTTTTCATACAAAAGAAAAACGGCTTGGTAAGTTATGACCTAACTGAGAGGGTCTGTATACGGTAATGAAGAAAGTTAAGTCAGGGACATATCGACTCAAAGATAAAGGATGAAGAGAGCTTCCTCAACTTAGGAATATTGAGCATTTCAAATTGTATTTTGAGTGAATATGTAAGTTTGTAAATATTTTAAAGACCATATGTAAGTATATGTGGCATATTATTTCCTGCCCTAGTGTTGCAGGAAGGTTTTAATGAAGTGCCCTAATGGCCGACTTATATATAATATTTATTTGTCATCTTAAAACAACTTGCACAATGTTTATCATTTTGGACATAGGGGTCTTCCAAAGAATGTTGGTCTTTAATTTTTATCATTTTGGACCGGAAGGGTCTTCCAATGAAGGTTGGTGTATAATTTTTATCATTTTGGACCAGAAGAGTCTTCCAACGAATGCTGGTCTATAATTTGTATCATTTTGGACGGAAGGGTCTTCCAACGAATGTTGGTCTATAATTTTTATTATTTTGGACCGGAAAGGTCTTCCAACAAATGTTGGTATACAGTTTTTATCATTTTGGACTGGAAGGGTCTTCCAACGAAAGTTGGTTTACAAAAATTTATGTATAACAGTTTTCATATGAAAAAGTTTGGTGGAGAAAGTTAAGAGTCTTTTATAAGAGTTAAGTATAAAAAAATTCATATAAAAAAGTTTGGAGGATAAAGTTAAAAATATTTTATAAAAGTAAGTATAAGATTTTTTCAGATAAAAAACATTTGGAAAAGAAAGTTAAGAGTCTTTTATAAAAGTTATGTATAAAAAAATTTATTAGAAAAAGTTTGGATGAGAAAGTTAGGAGTCTTTTATAAAAGTTATGTATAAAAAATTTCATATGAAAACGTTTGGAGGAGAAAGTTAAGAGTCTTTTATAGTAGTTAAGTATAAGAATTTTTCAGAAGAAATTATGTTTGGAATAGGAAGTTAAGAATAATTTATGAAAGATAAGCATAACAGCTATTCTCATATGAAAAAATGCAAGGGAAAATTATAAAACCAAATAACTTCCATACTAATAACTTTTACAGTGCAAAGCAGACTGTCAGAACACAAAGGCTTAACAAAAATACACATATTGTATAATCTTTTCAAAAGGTGTACACAAAAAATGATGAAAATAAAAAATAAGTAACATAGCATAACCTTACTTTGAGGGGCTACCATCTTTGCTGCCTTCCGATGAATTACTACTGGAATAAGAACTATCTGACCCATTTGATTCACTGGTTGAGTCTTCATCTACCAAGGAAACTCTCTTCAGAAGATGCCTCTTTATGACACGCTCCCAAAACATATATTAGATTGGGATAGCGTTAAGGAACCTCTACTATTAGATCCGATTGGATGCTTGCATTTCTTTCTTCCAAGCGGGAGACTGTATCGAAAGTTTATTCCTCAAGACATATATTTTTGTACTCCTCATTGGTATCTTTAAGAGATTAATTCTCAGCAGCGAGCCTCTCAATCTCTTTGGCAGCATTTTCAAAATGTTTCTTGGTTTTATTACAAGAGTCAAAGAGGCTATCAACAAGAGTATTCCGCTCAATATCTTTAGGGATAAACTTCTCTCGTTCGCCATCATATTCCTATTTCTCGTTTTTTTGTTGAGCTTGAAGCACTTCAATCTTCACTAAACGCTCAGCGAAGGTTTTCTTCTCCAGAGCAAGCTCATTATCTAATATTTTTACATCAGATCTCTTCTGGATCACTTCATTTTTTATACCTTCTTCTCGGTTCCTTCTTCCATAACCCGAGATCGGAGAATGAAGAGATAAGAGGGTTGACCATTCTGATTGGCTTTTCGTTTAAGTAGAGCAGCATCATGGAATAACCTGTTAATTTTATTGGCAACAATAAGCAGAGACATGGGAAATATTTTCTGCAGTCCCCAATTTCCACGGAAGTCCCTTTTGCTTCTCTTGACCAGTGTAATATTGTTTTTAGAGGCATATTGTCCATCAGAATCCGAGTCAACAACAATTATCTTCTTGATATGAGGCAAACTTGGGGCAGTAGTGTTATCATCTTCATCTTCATCAACAAGTGTTTTCTTACCTTTTTCTTTAGTAGAATGTATTTTTGATGGCCCAACAACACCATATTTTCTAGCAGGTTTTGATTTAGCCACAAATTCTGTCTCCGTAATAATTTCTTGTCTTTCCCTGGTTATAATTTCTTGTGTCTCCTCGGTTTCAATTTCTTATCTCTGCCGGTTTCAGTGTCTGAACCAGCATCACTATCAGAATTATCTTCTTCATCTTCATCTTTTTTCGAATCACGGCGACTAAGAGATCTAGCCCTAGTGGGAAGATAGACAAGATTGTCCAGACATTCTAGTCGTTTGAGTACAGAATTCTCCATGGGAAGGACCATAAGCTCTATCATTGTCTTAGCTTTGGTCAGATCATGCCTCCAAAGTTTACTTTTGGCCAGATTTGAAGGAGTAAAACATATATAAAACTGATTCTTCCAAGTAATGTTGACATAGTCCTCGAACAGTTTGGATGTTCCCTTCACTGTTGTTCCAAAGAAATTTTTTAGTGAAGTAAATAATCCGAATAACGACATGTCAAAAAAGAATAGAATAAGTACCTTGGTTAGTACACTTTAAAGTAAGACGATGGGGTAGTTGGTCGGAACTTTCAAAGCCCGTCTCCCACAATCTGGAGACGAAAGTGAATCTTTATTTCCACTTCTTATCACCCTCAAGAAGATCATTCACAAACTTGTATTTCTTCGCGAGATATATTGAATAGAAGGGAATTTGGGAGTTTTTTTTCCACATTTATCATTCCAAGTAGCTCTTCCATAGAAAATCTGAGCCGAGAAACTATGATGCATGTCATGAGGGTGAACCACATGTTGGGACCAGCTTGAGTCGGACATAGTAGTATCAGCTGAAAATACTCAACCAACACAGGATCAATTCGTGATCTTTAACGGACAAAGGAGTTTCCCCAACTTCTGGAAATTGGAATTGGATGAAGTACAGAATCCCCCATCGGTCCCTGAGCTTAACCTCCTTGGACAGATGAAAATATTTGATTTCAACCTCTCAAATATTATTATGGCTTTTATATTCGAGGGCAACTTAACAACGCCATTTTTTTTCTTCTTTTTAGATATTTATGCATAATAAGCAGGAGAATTTATTATAATGTCTACATTAAAAGATTCTTGAATCAGATTAGAAGGTCTGACGGGAGGAACGAGTGCAAGGATAGCTTGGATGGGTTGAGCCTCAATAAGGGTCATTCCATCTCCTTCTTGAGCGTTATCTACCTTACCAGTTAAATACTTTTCTTGCATTTCTAGAATAAACTTTAAGGGTGATCCAAAAAACTTTGCCTTTTCGAGTAGATTTTGATAAGTGTTTCCGATGAGTGACCTCGGGCGTTGTTTGGGGAGTACCATGTGGAGTAACTTGAAAGGTCAGATCGGATGATGTGAGCTTCAATTTTATGGACCGTTTAACCTGTGCTAGAGAATTCTTTTCTATTTGGTCGGTTTGTTTTAGCGTTCTTGGAAATTTGGTCTTTAACACCCATTGGAAGAAATGAGAAGGTCTTGTGAATCTCTTTCGAAGGTCCAAGGTCACCCTTTTTGCGCTTCGAACAAGATTAACTGGAGGGCTGGATAGTAGGGGGATCATATGCAATATGGTTACCTGAAGTTCCTATTGGGTCGGAATGTTTCTAAAAGGGAGGCCACTTACCATAAAATGTTGTTTGGAGGACTTGTAAAGGCATGGGTTCTTCTTAAACTTTGGCGGCCCTTCTCTCTTAAGCCTTTTTCATATTGAACCACTCCTAAAGTTTGTATCTCTCAAGCCCTTCGGAGTCTCTAAGCATGAAAGGATAAATCAAACGCCTAGTGAGATATTTGTTTCTCTCTCTAAACTAAAGTCTCACTTTATCTCTCTAAAACTGAAAAAATGTGTAATTTTGAATTTGTGGGAAGAAATATTTATAGAGATGGTAAAGGCTTCTAAGGAATTCAAAGGCCCAAATAAGAAAAAGGGTACTTAGAGAAGATGAAAAGTTTTTCTGGAGAAGCTATTCTACCTATTATCTGATTCTCACGCGTATGGATAAGCGTAAAGGTTTGCTGACACGTTTTTTCATCCAAAAATTCTTTTGGAAAGCATTCTAGTGAGTGTCAGAAAGTTGTTGACACGTGGGATTTACTGGCAGTACAATTCTAAAAAAAATGTGACACCAAGATTGGGACAACTCATCAAATTCCACTCCAACACGCAATCTAAGTTGAGTGATGAGTGACCATGAGTTAATTATTTCAAATGATGAAGTCATGGGTCTGGAAGAATATCAGAGGAAGGATAATCCAATGAGAAATCGGGGAAGAAAAATCCGATGACGAATCTAGGAAGAATAATTCAAAGAGGTTCCAAAAGAAGAAAAATCCGCATCCACGAATAAGTCATTGCTCAAATATCTTCACAAGGACTAGGGGACTATTGATAATGAGAGAAAAATATTGTGATAAGTAAGCTAAATAAGATAAATAAAAGGATTACTTTGATTTAATAAAGTATTTAGTACAAAACTTGACAAGTATATAAATTGAAGGGTCAAATGTAATAACTAAGGTGTATTTTTATAATCACCGAAGTGGTAAGGTGAAAAGACACGTATAAGGATGGGTAAATGAGTAAATTAGAAACTTACATCTTGTACAATATAAAAGGACAACTCTTTTTTAGAAATGGACCAATCATTAGTCAATTATTGCCTCGTTATTACTTTTGTCTCTTTCTCTATCTACTCATTATCTTTCTCCCTCTAAAATTACTAGCATAGGAACATTATCGTGACAAATATCCTCATACGAACATTGACAGGACAGAGTACTCCACTGTCAATATTTATATATTGAATATTTCGCCTAACAATTTGTAATTACCCTGTAAAATATCATTAAAAAACTTTAATCACAAAATATCAACGTAATTAAATAATCGGTTATAAGGTTTTTTTTTCAAAATATTCACTCAACTAAATTTATAACAAATTAGATATTATAACAATTAGTAGAATTACAAATCAGCATTTATTATCACCATCACATTATTATCAATTACTATCATAAAAAAAGTTGACATCCCAAAATTTGGTAAGATGATGATATTTATTTCTATAATATAAAAAATTAATAATTATAATAATTTTATGATTTCGATAGGATAGTCTTGTCTAATATATCTCTAATTGTTTTTAATATACTTATTAATTTTAGAGCAACTATACCAATAAGTATCTCATTGGAAACAAAAATATAAATCTTGAATATATCTCATATATCATTAAACGATTATATACATAAAATTTTAATATTTTTAAAATATTTATCTATTTAAATAAATATTTAGATATTATGATTTAAGGTTTGAAACTTCAAATTAAAAAATTATAAATCTAAAATATAAATTATAACTCTAAATTTTAAAATTTTAAAACATATTTACAATTATACGGTTTTGAATTTATGATTGTAAATAGATGATTTTTAAATAGATGATTTTTGAATTAAAATTTATTTAAATGTACTTTAAAAAAAAATTATGTCTAACTAATGTCTTATTCATATTTCTTTTTATTTATTATATTGTTTTTTATTTATTATGTTAGATGCGACTAGAGTCTCACATCGGCTAGACATGGAAAGAGTTAATGGTATATAAATAAAACATATCTCAATTACCAAAAGTAAAGTCATGTGATTCTTCAGGCCCAAAACCGACAATATTATACTAATACGAAGATCAAGTTTTTTATACTTATATACGAAAATGGAATATACTTTATATATATACATCCAAATATTTAATTTGGTTTTAGGTTTATATATTTTTAAATGGACATTTATTAGAAGTCTATTATGTTTGGTCGACAAACCAAACAGAATAAGCAAGTATATTGGAAGTTGTGTACCTTTAAAGATTCAAGAAATTTATTCAGATTCAATATTATCAAACGACTTCAATATTTAATATATCCATGTAATTTTTACAACGATCTATGGTTACGTAAATACTCGTACAAGTGGAAATCCACCCAAATTTTGTTAGTTCATAAAATACAAAAAAAAATTGCATATGTACACCTAGACTTATATTTTTCTCTAGCGATATTTGGATGTATATTTACCTAATGAACGACCAAATATGTTATCCTTCGTATCAATTTTATTTATAATTTTTTTTATAAAGATGCAATAACGTGATTGCGAAAATCAGCATATAATAGAGTTGCTAAACTTTAGAAGTGCCCATATATCTCTCTCTAATATTCCATAAAAACCCATAAAATATTTTGTATTATAAAAAGATACTTCCCCAATAGCGTGGTATGTCTGGGCTAATACAGCAACACCCCAATTATTATTATTCATGCTTTGTAAGTACTCCAAAAATAAAATATAGTTCAAAGAAATACTAATACTAATTTTATTGTCAAACATAAAGCAACAAAAAAGATGCAACAAACATGCATAGATTATGAATGTGGAACTAGTTGTACTGAGACTAGGTTTGTTTGTTTATATATCTCATACCTGAAAATATATCTTGCAACAATAGAAGTTGAACCATATTATTACTTATGTTTGGTGACCTCAATTCCTTCTATGGAGCCTGGACACTCAAACATATTAGAGAAAATTTAGAATTTTATGTATTATTCTCAAATATTGGTAGCTACAAAAGATTTTTTATCAATAAAATATCAATTATACAATATGGGTAACTGAAGTTCTTTGTGTTAAGTCATGTCTTATGCAATGAACCTCTGTGCTTTATATGGAAGCAATTATATGTTCAGAGAAAATGTTTCTTTCACACACGTATTTGATGTCTAGGTAACACTCAGCATGATATCTATTTGTATGATCGAGTTTTTGTGTGATGCACTCATGCTAGTACGCTTAATGTTATCGAATGACTTCACTACCTGTGTGTGTATATATATATATATATAGTTTATACAAGCGGTCTATGGTTGCGTAAATATTTCTACACGTGGAAAATTAATATATAGATTGAACTTACATTTTTTTCTTGAAATATTTGGATCGTATGTATGTACAATGCACGATCATGTGTGTTATCTTGTATATTGATTTAGTGGACAAATATCTACAAATGTGAAAAATTAGTCTATAACAAAGGTGTTAACCTTTGGAAGTGGTATCATTTGATAAAGGTATTCACAACAATCACATTGATGATTTAGCAACTGAGAATATATATGCGTCCATCAAATGGTGATTTAAAAATTTCATCGCATACAACATTCATATTCTATTTCCATAATATTTCATATAATACGAAACAACATGCAGTTGATCGTTCCTATAAAAAAACAAATAATTAAACAATAAAAATCACAATTTATGTTATTTATGTGCAATATATAATTTCGATATCCAACAACTATATAATTTATATATTGCACCGCATAAACCAAACAACAATTTATATATAATAATTTTTTGAAAATAATTAATACTTTTTTCAAATAAAATACATAACAAATTTGATAAAAAAATGTGTAATTACAAATAGTATAAAAGACTTAAGTAAAAAATAATCAATTTTAATTAATTATGTTTTTTAAATATATTATTGATATGAATATTTTAGAATAAAATGTTAGAAAATATAAAAAAACATTTATTTATATGATTAATAAACTGTGACGATTATAAATGCATCAAAATTAAAATAAATATATTATTTGTTACTTTTTATTCAAACAAACTATTCATGTTATTTGGATATGTTACGAACATTAAAATAATATATAAAACATTAAAAATATATATCAACTTAAGAAAATCCAATAAAATTTCATCCAATAAAAATTTATAAGATATTTGTATATTGTTCGGAAATTTTTATCCTATTTTCTATAAATTTATAGTTAAATTCAATTTTTTAATAATAGATGAATTCTAAAATATGTCATATTTTAGATAAAATTAATATTTTACCTTATTTATTATATATATTAATATATGAATAAAATATTTACTTAACTATTTTTATTGTTATTTGTTCCTGAACATATTCAAGTTACTAATAAATAAAATATTAAATTTTATATCACAAATAGTTTTTTTTATTCTTAAAATTTTAATAGTCATATTTTGAATCATAATATGAAAATTATATTCAGAAATATTTTCAGTTTTAGTTTTTTTTTAAACAAACAAAACAAAAGTTATGAATAATATTTTTTGTTTTTTATCAAATTAAATTACAAATAGAAGTTAAGATTAATTGCAAAGTGTCTCATTTGTATCTCACATTTCACAAATGAATTTTAACTCATACTTTATAAAAAATACATTTTATATATCTTATTTAATTTTTATTTTGTTATTCGCATATGAAGTTTGTTATATTTAATCGCTTTAGGGTATAAAAACCCTAAAAATAAAACTAACCTTCGATTTACGGAAAATATAAAAAGATGCAAATATTTATTTATTGGTTTGTACCTTCAAGTTATGTCTCTCTAATATGTAACAGGAGACTATAGAATTTGCGTCATTGATGAAGAATTGGTTATTGATCCTCCCGTAGTTTGTAAGTTGCTTTGAACATCGAACATTGTATCTGAAAAGGATGCAATCACTAGTGTTTGATGAAAAAAAAATATATGTACGTTGTATAAAGGTTGGAACAGAAAAAAGAGAGTATAGAAAACGGATGATATGATTGTATTATGTGATAATGATATTATTGTTTATAGACTACCATTTGCATTTAGGAATCTGAATTCTCTAGAATACTGAGCCGTCTCTCAAAGTAATCCGGAGATTTTGAATATATGTTACCAATTCTATTCTATATTAAATTAATTTATTCGAAATCGTTACATTCAGAAGTACTTAACAATTGTGGCCGATCATAATTTTTATTAGATTTTTAGAGCCCAACAACTAAAGAGTTGTAATAGATCCTCCTAAATCTACATTAGCCCATATAATATTAGCGCAATCACATTTCGCATTTAACATTTATTCACATCTTATATTTAATATTATTTCATATTTTTGAATTTTCAAATTCATTATTTTTTCATGAACTTTGTTTTACAATTTAATTTGAAAAAAAAAATATTTTTTTATCATTAATAGATCGAATTTTGTTTTGTAATAACAAATAAAATCATAGGTCTTTTCAAATTTTTGTTCTAAAATATATGGTTCAAAATATATTTATAATAATCTAAAAAAAAGACGATAATAAACAAGTATTTAAACCCTTATTAAAAATTTGATTTGTTTTAAACATCAAATAATATTTCACCTTTAAAATATATATAAAAAAAAATTAAGCACCAATAACTACCTAAAACAAACATATTAACCACGTATTATTCTCACTATCATTTATTAGTCAAGATATAGCTAACATCGCAAAGTATCTTTATTGACTTGGTAAGTATTTTATTTTTAATTTATCAAATAATCTATTTATTTGATTTAAATTTTTTTTTTATATTTAAAATCGAAAAATTAAATAAAAATATCCATCTTCACACCTTTAATTCTTTATAGATTGAATCTCGTCATTTTCAATGATCTAAACATAAATTGTACCATAAATCTATTAATTATAAACTCTAATATAGACAATCAATTTATATATTTGTATAGCTAAAAACCTTACTGTCTACTATAAGTAAGCAAGCACATGATTTTAATCGAAGAAGGAAATACGATATCGTCTCGCAATTTATTCTGATTTTATGGTTTTAGTTAGATTTTCTCGGTTCGTTTTTGTATTTAACAGTTTAGGTGCATGTGCAAGAAAAATAAAATATATTATCATGCATTTCTCGTCTTTGTATTTTTCATCTCGTGTCTTTCGTCTTGCAATCTTTATTTTTATCTTTTGTTTTTTGTTTTTCATTTTTCGTCTCTTATCTCTCTTCATCCAAAATCAAGGTTAAATGAAGATGTAAAATAAGAAACGATCATCAAATAAAATGTAAAATACCAAACTAATCTTCTTCTTTTTTAAATGTTTAAGTGCATGAGACGAAACCAATCTTAAATTTAATTTTTTGTCTAATTGTGAAATTCAAAACTATGGTAAAATAAAATGTGGATGCAGAAATGTTAAATTTTAAAAAAGGTTATTAAATAAAAAATGCGAAACCATGGTTAAATTTGTTTTTGTTTTGATATAAGTCCAAAATATATTTTTCATCTCGCATCTTGTATCTCGTGTTTTGCATCTCTCGTCTAGGTCTTGTGTCTCTTGTCTTTTCTCTCTCATCTCGCGTCTTCGGTGTTAAATAAAAACGCAAAATGTGAAATCATGATAAGATAAAACTTGAAACGAGGGTTAAATTTATTTATTTTTTCTAAGTGCGAAACGCGAAACAAGTGTTAAATGAAAATGAAAAATGCAAAACTATATTAATACAAAATAGAAAATAGAAAATGCATATCCTATCTCGCATCTTGCATCTCACGTCTCTCGTTTCACGTTGGTTGCATCTCAAAACCAGTGTTTAATGAAAATACAGAATGCGAAACGAGGATAAAATCGAATGCAAAATGCAAAACCAATGTTAAATTTGAAAAAACAAATGCTTCAATATGAAATACAAAACGATAAACAAAATGTAAAATGTGAAATATGAATTGAGGTCGTGAAAAAAAAATCATTCATGATTTTAGTTTAGTTCGTCTTAAAAATAATCAATGGTACTTTTGAATTTTTTTTATAAATTACGATTTAAAAGCTATAAATTTTATAAATTTAACAGTTAAAAAATGAAAAATAAAATACATGTGACTGATATTTTTTTATTAAAACAAAAATAGACTAGATAGCTATTGGTAACTTGTAATTTTTAAATAATAACATGTAATTATTCTTTTGGCTAGATCTTAGATAGTACCCGCCTTATAAAAAATAGCTAATAATGTTTATATTGTGTTTTCCTATATCATTGGGTAATATGTTAAAATAACCACACAATATCAAATTTATTTACCAATAACCACCCAACATTTCATAAAATACGAATAATCGCATGATTTTAAAACTAAAGCATTGATAACCACATGGACTTTGTTAATACCAATTTACTTCTTAACCATTTTCCTCTTCTTCTTTTTTAAATTTCATATATTTCAAACCATAGCTCCAAAACAATCCGAAAATGTCATTGGTTTTGTTTTTTAAGTCGAACAAAACTAAAATCCATGAAATATATTTTTTGATTTTTTTGGTTGCGTAATTAAGTATAATTGGGTTGTGAAATAAGTGTATAAAAATAATTGTGTTCAGTTGCGTAAGTAAGTGCAAATGTATTATGAAAATAAGAAGAAAATAGTTGTGTAAATAGGAATTTTGGTTGATCTGATTGTGTGAAAAAAGAAAATAAATTTTTGTGTGTGTGAAAATAAGTTTTAATTAGGTGTAAAACACCTAACATTTGTGTAGTTGCGGAAATATGTCTATTTTTATGTTGAACAAACATTTTTTAAAATTGGACTGTGTTCTGGGTGTGGAAAAACGTGTAATTTAGTTTTGACCTTTTTTTAAGTTTTAGTTGCATAGTTACGTAAAAATGTGTTGCAAAAAAGAGAAGAAAACGGTTATGTAAATAAGAATTTTGGTAGTGATGTAAGTCTCATTGTTTGAAAAAACAATACAACTCATTTTTTAAAAATAAGTCTTAATCGGATGGGAATCAACTAATTTTTAATAGTTGCAATAAAATGTGCATTTTTATGTTGAAAAACATTTTAAATAAAAACAAGAATTTGATTGTGTTCGAGGTGCACAAATATGTAGCTACCATCGGCTACAATCATAAATAAAATTATTATTATTATTTCGGACTTGGTGTAGCTACGCACCACCAGTTCAGGGGTTGAACCGATAGTGTGCAGTTTTTTTACCCGGATTTATACTCTGAACCATCGAATCACACCCCTTGAACCGATGCCACAGAGGTTCATTACCACCGGCTCTAACCAGTGATACCATCGGTTTGAACCCCTAGTACCACCGCTTAGAATACAATTCGTTTTTGTAGTTGTTGTTTTATTTTTATGAGGTACGTTTTGTTTATGTAGTTCGATTTTTTATGAAATTTTAAATTGTAGGGCAATGATGCCTCATATGAATATATAAAGGATTTCATTACTGATTACACTCACCTTTTTTCATAACCAAATATTGTGCATGCGGTGAATTGGTTGAGTGGGTAAAGAAGATCGGGATACAAAATGGGTTGGTTATCAACATAAAATATCGTGATGCTTTGAATAATAGAAAGAACCCTCAAATATTATTTGAATACAAGAGATCAGGATGGTATAATAGGTTGGTAACCAAAAAAGATCTTAAGAAAAAGTAGATCAAAACAAAAAAGTATGGTTGTCATTTTAAATTTAAACATACCATGATAACTCCAGATCAATGATCGTTAAAGGTTATATTCAGAATTTACAACCATCCAAATACTAAACACTTGGACGGTCATTCATACGCGAGACGTTTGAATAAAGAAGAGTTGGCAATGGTCGCTTCGAACCTAAACGTACCATGGTTTCTTCATAGTTTTATCTTTAGAATCTTGTCATGATCATTGGAGGATGTTAGATATAATGATACAAAGATACCTAACCATGATAGAGCTTTTGAAACAAAAAATGAATAAAATTGTAACTGATGTCATGCTAACCAATGACAAAAGACGCATATAACATATTCAAAAGAAATGTCTTGAAGTAGTCTATCTGGAAACATCTACCATTTTAGAATTATTAGGGAAAAAAATACTCCGTCTTCGTCCACATACCAAACATAAAGTATATGTTGATACATCGTCCACTAAACGAGATAATTCATATTGTGAACATAAGAATTATGCATAAAAAATCAATAAAGCTTCAGTGTCAAACCCTTTTAAAACTCCTAAGGTTACTGTTCGTAAAGGGAAATGAATTACACCCCGAATGAAACCTGTCAAATTCAAACTATCAACGTAAGCTAGTGATCACGTTCGGGCAAAAACACCTTTTGTAGTTGGAACTCCTTCGATGATATAACCATCAAGTCATACGTTCAGACAGAGAAACGTTTGGTAGTTGAAACTCTTTCAATGGTTTTGCTATCTAATTATAGTGTATGAAGCTCCAATGTTGGTTCTAAAAAATTACTTAATAATCTAAATTTTTATTTGCAATATGTGTACCATATGTGCGAAGACGAGGCACCGATGGTACGTCGCACCGATAGTGTAAACTAGTGTGAATTATAGGTGCACGGACTTGGCACCTATTGTGCATGTTGTTATATTAATACCTGTAAATTTTTAATATATATATATATATTAAATTTCAATTTTTTACTAACACTTTGTTGGTTTGTTTTGTGTATGAATTCAAAACCTAAGTATATTACTAACAATTAAATGATTTACGAGTTGATAAAATAATATTTATGACATTTATTTTTTAAATAAATTTAAATGTTTCACTCACTTTTAATGTTGTGTAATGCTTAGTCAAGTAAATATAAGTAATATGAATGATTTATAAAAAACCATCAAATAACATAACTTAATCTGCAATTACATAGCCAAACCATCTGGGTAAAATACAAAAAATCAATAAAACATAACTGACATAAGTCCTAAAAGGAAAAACATATTCTTAGATAAAAATAATAACATCAAGCAATCATGCCCAAAATATGTCCAATAACAAGAAAAATGAGCCAATGATAAATGACATGTAACACTTGTTTCTTGAAAAGCCTCAAACCTTTCAAGTCGTTTCTCGTGCGGATGGTGTTGATTGTACAAACAACCTCTAGAAGTTTATCATCACCAAATTGCATAAATGGGATAACGAAATACCATCCAAAGTGAGAAATTTAATAAACACACACACACACACACACACACACTCGTTTTCAACGTACCACATGTAGCAATATGAACTGCCAAGCTATCGTTGGTAAATAAATGGTGATGTCAATCTTGGCAACTTGTCACACGTCAAAGATAATGAGAGATATCTCCCTTCTTAAATGTTTTAGTAACATGGGAGGTATGGGTGTATCCTCTATCCATCCATACTGTTGCATGAATATGTCAATCATATAACCTTCAAAAATGCTCATCATTCGGATGAGATAGTCTAGTAGACGAAGATCCTACACATAAAACTGTGCTCTTATTTGCTCATATAGCTCCAAGATGACATGTAAAACAAAACAAAACAATATGTTATAAAGAAAATTAAAGTTAAACATGCTAAATATTTTAACACATATGATAAGTATAAGATTATACACTTACATATTTGTCCTTTAGATCTGTAAGAACGACGCAGGCATTAGATTTGCGCCGCACGTTAGCATACTATTCTCTTCGTAAACCAACTAGCAATATTTCGGTTTCTCACGACATAAGATGGGTTTTGCAAAGATTTTAAAGCTTGAAAGTGGTCGTATATCAAAAATTCAAGCATGGCCATGAATCCATACAGGTTTCGTGTTGAAGATTTTGAAGCATCCTCTAGTGCACGATAAAGGAAAGCAAAAGTACTATTACCCCAAGCTATTTCTGACAACCTATAATCCATGTTCTCCAAACCGTAGCGATGGTCAGCCTTCACGTTTTTCTCACTCGTATACATGAAAATAATTCACCAAAATAAAAACATAAGATATATGTATGATAAATGGCAGATATTTCTCGGTCGGTCAACTAAAGAAACTGTTTCTTTGTAATGTTTCTAGGATCCATTTAAATTTAACCACACTTCTCGTGTAGACTCCAACTCAAAGCAAACCTTATCAACTGTGAGTCTCAACAACCTCCTAAAGTAAGTATACATCTTCTCTCTTGTAGCCTTAATCACATTCAGTATTTTACCAACAACCGGGAGACCTATAATGATATTGACACCATTCTAAACTGAGCATCATCTCCATAAAAGTGAACGGAAAAGTGTTTTTCTTTTGGTTCCAACATTTGATGAATACTTTGTCCAGCACTAGATGATTGTAATACTTTGGTAGGCGAGTTAGAGAGGTCTGCATAGAGTACATGCGAGATGACTCGCTACTTCAGGTTGGAATGTCAAGTATCACATGTGTAACACATTATAATGTTCCTAAATGTCGAGATAACTACGAGTCTATACACAAAAGTATTTAGTAAGATAATAACACTTAATAAACGATATAGATATAACTTAAAATTTTAAGTTAATAATTAAAAACTTACATTTTCATGAAAGTGTTGAGTGCTTCGTGCTTCTTGTAGTCAGGAAAAAATAGAATTATGTTACACTCCAAGAAAGCAAACAACCTCATATGTTATTCTCTCTGACTCGCGACGTTTTCCTCCTTCTCAAGTAACTCGTAATCTACATTATCAATGTCTGCGCTTTTGGTAGCCACTTCGGAGTGCAGTACACGATGAGCTAATGGTGGTGAACGATAAGGTGATGGTGGTGAACAATGAGGTGTTTGTGGTGTAAGCAAATTTAATGGTGGTGAACGATGCGTTTATGGTGGTGGTGGTGCAACCTGTTTTGATGATCCATTCCTCACAAGATCAACTTTTTTGTCAACATTTTTAGCCCCATTCTTCAAACCTTTATGCATGTGGCCCAGTGATCTTTTGGTGTGCTCTTCATATTCATTTTTTGTTTCTACGTCACCCATGCTTTTCACGAACAAGTCTTACATTCTTCACTTCAACGGATTCCATAAAGGAAATATTTATCATAGGGTGCTCATGTCTACGGCTATCAATAGGGCGTAGGTGGTGGTCATTCTGCGTATCGAATGACCTAAGTTAACGAATAATAAAAGTTATATAAAAGAATGAAATAAACATGAAAAAAATATTAGTAACTAAATTCTACAACAAACAAGTACTAATAACCAAATAAGCACGAAAAAAATTAATAGTAGGAAAATTAAAAAAAATCAAGTGGGACTTCGGCTTGGAAAAATCAAAAAAATCAAAAAAAATCGGAAAGATTTTGTTTGTGTATCATAGGTGCACCGGTTACGCACCTAAAGTGCAGTTGTTATGCAACGATTGTGAGTAAGTGCAGTACCACCGGTGCGCATCAACTTCTTTGAGATTCTAACGAGAAAGATGAACACTCTACTTATCCATTCAACCTCAAAATCCCCTAAATTCCTCCCAACAACACTCTAAATGCATAAACCCTAACCTAACCCATAAATTCTACAATAAATCATCACAACAAACACAAAACATACTAACTAATAGCTAAACAATTCAAGAAACTTAAAAAAATCAAAACATAAAATTAAAAGGATTTACTTTGATGAAGGAAGAGGAAGATCAGATTATTTTCACCATGAAAGAGGATGATGCCAGATGAGGAGTTAAGTCGCTGGAGGTGGAGCAAGACGGTCTGAAATTATAGAGAGAGAATGTAGAAGGAGAAGAAAGAGAATATAAAAAAGAAATTAAAAAGTTCAAGGTTTTTTTTTTCAAAATCAAAATGGAATTGATAAGGGGGATACCCCCAAACAAGTACGAGCACGAGTAGGAAGACAACGAAGTTGGATTAGGACAAACAATGAAGAAAATGACGAACTATATAACATCGATGATCTCAAAAAGAAAGGAAGATCGATCTCGAAGACATTATGAGAGATGAGTTGATCGAACAGATTAGGGACGCGATAAACAGACCAGGATGCAGTGTGAACTCAAAGAAGATAAGTTGATCACGTGATTAGTGAGCTCGAGCTCTGCACGATAGAACAGACCTGATTGTTCTTAAAGAACGGCTTAGCTCAATTTAAGGTGCAGATCAGACCATGCATTCCTTTATTCTATAACGCACGTTTTGACTTTTAAGTCAGACCGTTTTAAGTAGTTGTTCCGAGATTACAGGAATAGTGATGTTAGTGAGTTAGTGCGGCATTAAGTGTAAACATGTGTAACTGCCCACTAATTCATTGCATTATAAATAGGGAGAACTTATCGATGAATAAAATAATCATTTTTTTCCTTATCTCTTTCTTCACTAAAATCCTAAAGCCTTAACCGTGGTAGAATTTGTTATTCCCGTAACAAATTTGGCGTCATCTGTGGAAATTTCCTAACCATCCACCATGGTAGTCACAAGGTCAGGAATCAAGAGAGACAACAAGAAAACTAGTGAAGCAATGATGCACTGAAGGGGAGCGATGAATCAACCAACTGGGCAAGGTGTCCTATACTCTAGCCATGTAGTTTCTCTAGGGGGAAATCCCATGGCACCCCAAGGGGCGGTGGTGACGGAGGAACCATCGATCCAGTCCACGGTTGTCCCATGAGCAGAAGGACAACTCCATCAACCAGCGGATGTAGCGGGGGCTCATGAAACTATGGAAGCCATCCCAACAGTTGATTCGGCGGTCCTCCAACTAGAGTAGAGAATCCAAAATCTCCAGGAGGAGCAATTGAAAATAACGTTCAAGCGAGATGCAAGGGAACACGCTATGCACACCACTATGGCAAGAATGAATGACGCTATTCATGCCCTCACCGCTACGATTAAGGGAACAAGCAAGGTGAATCAACCGTCCGGTTCGTAGGCAAGTAAAGTTAACAGAATGGATCCGTCATTAAACTGAGATAACAATCAGGAAGGTAAAGGCAAGAACGAGGATAAGAATCATAGCAAGGGTCCGCGGGAAGAGGCAAAGCAGACGTTAACCAAGAAGGCTCGGGAAAATAAAGATCTCCATTACAATCAGGTCTGCCCGAGACTATCAGCCTACAAACTAAAAGAATCAGCATTCTCTGAGAATATTCTCGAAGCTCAGCTGCCGAGGAAATTTGATCCTTTCAGGATGGAAGCACATGACGAAATAAAAGACCTAGAAAGGTATTTGGAGCAGTTTAGAAACATGATGATGGCGTTCAACCCCGATGATACAATGCTGTGTCAAGCACTGCCAATGAACCTCAAAGGTAACACAATGGATTGGTTTAGAAGCTTGCCGAAATGATCCATCTATGACTTTACAAGACTGTGGAAGGCGTTCAGGGAAAGGTTTGTTTGCAACAAAGAGCTCAAGCGCGAGCGGGATTCAATTATGGACCTTTACCAGCGACGAGGTGAGTCCCTTAAGAGTTATGTTAGCATATTTTTTCATGCTATGAATGCTTTACCAGATTTGGCTGAAAACATGGCGGTGGCCTCTTTGAAATGAGGGCTCGACTGAAAAGGTGATCTGTATGAAGATCTCATCAAATTCCTAACTGAGAACAGGGGGAACGTGCTCGCTAGGGGAGATACTTTTATTAGGGTCTACGATGCCAGAAGGGGAGGGTCTCCTGAGCAGCGTGGATCGGATTTCAAAGAAGGCGGAACAGAACGGAAAAGGATTGAGGAGAAACCTAGGATGGATTATAGTAGGCGGCCCCAGCAGCTCGAGCAACCAAATAGATTCTTCACCCCGTTAGCTGAAGTTATCTCGGTGATTTATGATCGAACAAGAGGGCGCACAAAGTACATAGCTCCGCGCATGATGAGCGCCCCAGGATTTAAACGATCTAATCGGTATTACTGTGCATATCATCATGATCATGAACATTCTACGGATGAGTGCTGGCAGTTAAGAGAAGAGATTCAACGCTTGATAGACAATGGTGAGCTGATACGGTATATCAAACGATCTCATCCAGATCGCCGTGAGGAGGTCCATTCTCCAAACAATGAGAAACCGGCTAATAGAGAAAAAACAGAAGCTAACAAACAACAGTGGCTTCTCACCATATCAGGGGGGGAGCTCGGCCACAGGTCAAGGGTTAGCTCAAAACAAACGGGCTAAAAAAAAGCTCGACGTGTACGAAATAGATGCAAATTCCTATCGAAACTACAGGGATCCAATAGCCGACCTCACATTTAACGAAGACGATCTTAGAGGTGTCAGTCTACCCTATGAGGATGCTTTAACTATTCACCTAGATATCAGAGGAGTAATGGTAACTCGAGTGTTGGTCGATGGACGGAGCTCGACAAATATTATTTTCAAAAGCAGTTTCGACCGTATGCAGAATGTGCCCCTATACCGGCCTACTCAGCGGATGTTGGGCGGATATGAAGGAAAAACATCACAATGCGTTGAGGAGGTGAAGATATTGGTAAAGGTTGGACATGGAGCTACAAAAAAATAACTAAAGAAACTGTTTATAATTTCTGATGCACCAAGCCCTTACCACGCTATAATTGGAAGACCATGGTTGCACAGGATGAAGGCGACGTCGTGCACATTTTGATAATTCATCAAATATGCGGTGGGAAGCTTAGTAGGAACAATACGAGGCAGCCAGAGAACTGCACGAACGTGCTTCGTGATCGCATCAGACCCGTCGAAACCTCTACGATAACAATTAAATTGTGAGGGCGATGCTAAACCGGGAACACTCGATCTTACCTCGTCGGACACAGTGGATGACCCACGAGAAAATGATGATTCAACTACCACGGATACTACAACCGTGGACACGTTCATAGCTGACAGTAGAGTTCTTAGATTAGGAATGGAGTTGTCTCAGGACTCGAAGGTACGTTTAATAGCCTTATTAACAAAAAATTTAAATGTCTTTGCTTGGGAGGCGACTGCCGTCTCAGGAGTAAGCCCTTCAATCATAAGTCATGAATTAACTATCAACCCGTGTGCCAAATCGGTACGACAAAAGCGTAGGTCTTTTCAGCATAAAAGCAGGCAACTATATTAGCTGAGATGACCAAATTAAGCTGTTTGAGGCACATCCGAAAAGCAAGATATCCGGTTTGGATAGCCAACCCGGTTTTGGTCAAAAAGAAAAGTGGCCAACGGAGAATGTGTGTTGATTTCACCGATTTGAATCAAGCATGCCCTAATGATGCTTTCCCATTACCATGGATCGATCAGTTGGTCGATTCAGCCTCAGGCCGCGAATTCTTATCCTTTATGGATGCATATTCCGGGTATAACCAGATCCGCCTACACGTACCCGACCAGGATCACATAGTTTTTCAAACCGAGATGGGTCTCTACTGCTAAACAGTCATGCCTTTTGGGTTGAAGAATACAGGATCGACATATCAACTTTTGATAAATCACATCTTCCAAGATCATTTGGTGCAAGATTTAGAGGCATACATTGACGACATGATCGTTAAAACTCATGAAGAGGCACAACATTTGGACACATTATATGTTGTTTTTGACTTGTTACGAAGGTTTAACCCCAAACTTAACCCGGATAAGTGCTCTTTTGGTGTTGCTAAGGGTAAGTTTTTGGGCTATGTGGTAAGTCAACAGGGTATTGAGGCAGACCCCGTCCAACTAAATACAATTTTGAAAATGTAACTACCAAAGAATATTAGGGAAGTACAATGTCTTACAAGAAGGTTAACAACCCTCTCAAGGTTTATCTTCCGCACATCGGGCAAGAGTCATCACTTTTTTGAAGTGTTACGAGGTGCTAAGAAGTTTACCATGACAGAAGAGTGTGACAGAGCTTTTGTTGAGCTTAAGCAATATCTTAGCTCCCCCGAGATTTTGTATGCTCCCGTCCCCAAGGAGCCCCTGTTTATTTACCTTGCGGTATCATCATTCGCTGTCAGCTCAGCGGATGAGGTCATATTTCCAAGAACATGTAATTACGGTGCAAACAACATTCCATATACGAATGGTATTGTAGAAGCCATATGTTTCTAGTAGGCTCGCTAAATGGAGAATTGAGCTCGGCGAGTACAACATTCGGTTTGAGCCGCGCCTAGTTATCAAGAGGAAAGCAGTTGCTGATTTCTTTGCCAAATTCACCTCCTCCAGAGATCAACAAATTAACACAAACAATCAGCAAGCGATTGAATCGGACCAATGGATCGTTGAGGTTGATGTTGCATCTTCTACGTCGGGCGGAGGAGCAAGAGTTATACTACGGTCCCCAATCGGTGAAGCAAGCTATGCGTTTTAATTTCTCGGAAACGAATAACATCACGGAGTATGAGGCTGCCCTTTGTGGCACGAAGCTGGCTTTGATATGCGGAGCTCAAAATATCAAGATTAAATCCGACTCTCAGTTGGTGGTTAATCAGGCACATGGTACTTATGATGTGAGGCATGAAGGAATCAAGGAATATCTTGTTATGCTTAAGGAGTATGAATCTAAATTTGCCTGTGTGTTATATGAGCAAATCCCACGACACGATAACTTGGCAGCTAATATTCTAGCCAAGATTGCAGCTTCGGGAGAGCTTCCCACAGTTTTACTCTAACAGCTCCTGATTATAGAGCTCATACCAACAATAGTGACAATCAATTCAATTGCGAATAACGTCGATTGGAGAACTTCATACTTACAGTACTTGAGTCATGACACATTGCCAATAAGTAAGAATGAAGCCCGAGCGTTGCAAATTAAGACAGCTAAATTTTGTGTCCTCGACAACGTCTTGTATAGGAAAAATTCAACCCGACCTTTCCTTTGGTGCCTTGATCGCGCGGAAGCTAGTTCGATATAGACTGATTTACATTCAGGAGAAGCAGGGGCTCATTGTGGTCACCGAAGACTGATACATCGTTTTCTCCTCGCTGGGTATAATTTGCCTGAGCTAGCAATTGACGCAGAGACTCTTGTATTACAATGTCACAAGTATCAAGAGTATGCGAATACACAACATAGACCCAACGAACCTATGCAGAATGTCCCCGTTCCATGTCTGTTTGATAAATGGGGAATAGATCTAGTGGGCCCTTTGCCAATGGCCACAGGCAAAAACCAGTTTCTTATTGTCGCGGCAGATTATTTTTCCAAATGGGTTGAGGCTAAAACCTTATCCCGAACACGCGCACAGTATGTATGTAATTTCATCCATATTCAAATTCTAACCCGATAGGGAATTCCACGGATTTTGATGACATATAACGACCCGCAATTCCAAAATTCAATACTTACCAACTTCTGCAAAAGATATGGGATTCTCCAGCACTACTCCACCCCTTACTATCCCTAGGAAAATGGTTATATTGAGGTAACTAACATGACGCTACTAGAAGGACTTAAGAAAAAATTGGAAGGAGCTAAAGGCAAATGGCCGGACAAATTGGCAGAAATGTTATGGGCGTATCGAACCACCCCGCGCTCCACAACAGGAGATACACCGTTTGAATTGGTATACGGTGCAGAAGCACTCATTCCAGTAGAGATCATAGTACCAAGCGATATAAGCGAGCACTAAGAAGAGGAAAACTTGATAGCCAGGTCAACCTACCTGGACCTCTTAGATGAACGACAAGACCAAGCAAGGGTGCAAGCAGAACATTATAAAAGCCCGATGAAGGGACGCTTTATATACCAAATAAAAATAAAGTCGAAAATCCCGAATGTAAGGTGAGATCTTTAGATATAAAAGACAAGAATGAAAATAAAATGGAAGATCAGCTATATAAGTGAGATAGTTTGAATTCCACTTAGATTGAATAGGATTCACAGAATGCAAAGTGAAATCTTCCTATCAAATCACACCAAATGAAAAAAAAATGGAAACCAACTATTCATAAATGAAATTGTTAGAAGATCATTTGGATGTAAGAAAAAGTGTGCGGATCACAAAGTGAGTTTAGATCAAAACATACCAAATAAAAATAAAATCGATAATCAATTATCAAATATAGTTGAAAAGACATTTAGATTTAATAAAATTTGCAAAATGTAGAGTGAGATATTTAGATTAAAATACACCAAATGAAGATACAATCGAAAATCAATTATTCATAAAAGAGATATTTGCAAGACCACTTAAATTTAACAGAGCTTGTGGGATGCTAATAAGATTTTTAGACCAAATCACACTAAATAAAAAAAATCTAAATAAACAAAAATAAATTTTATTTTATGTGATTGTAAATGAGATAGTCGAAAGTTTAATTTTAATTTAAAAAGTTTCGTAGAAAGAAAATAGTTGAAAAACCATTTAAATTTAATAAAAAATTGAGAATGCAAAATAAAATCTTAATATAAAAGGTTTACTAAATAAAAATAGAGTCCAAAATAAATTATTAAATATCTATAAATATGAGATAATTAGAAAATAATTTAAATTAATTGAATGAAAAGGAAAAACAAAAAACCCTAACTAGTAGTAAATAAAATAGTTGGAAGACCATTTGAATATAACAAAAAGAATGCAATATAGTAAGAACGATTTTAGACTTGGGAGCATTTGTTCGTAATAAAATATTTATTAATGTTGCGACTATTAAATAGTGGGAAGACCATTTAGATCCAACAACTTTTTCTTGGAAATAAAATAGTTGGAAGACCATTTAATTTAAACTTTATTTGTTGGGAGAAGAAGATAATTGGAAGACCAAGAATGAGATAGTTATAAGATTATTTACATTTCCCAGCATCCAAATAAAATAGTTGAAAGACTATTCAAATTTAACAACATTTGTGTGGAAATAAATAGTTAAAAGATATCTACACTTAATCGGATTTGAACAGAAATAAAATAGTTGGAAGACCATTTACATTTAACAGTATTTACAAAATAAGATAGTTGGAAGATAATTTATATTAATCGCGAAAAAATAGTTGAAAGACCATTTAGATTTGACAGCATTTACCTGGGAACATGATAGTTAAAAAACACTGAGATTTAATATTATTTGTCTCGGAATAAGATATCTAGAAAACCATTTAGATAAAACAACGTTTGCGCGGTAGAAGATAGTTGGAAGACCATTCAGATTTAACAGCATTTGCGCGGGAATAAAATAGTTGGAAGACCTTCAGACTTAACCGCATTTGCGCGGAAAGAATATAATTGGACAATCATTTAAATTTAACAATATGTATATGAAAATAAAATAAATGGAAAATAATCATTTACATTTTATAACATTTGAAGGGGATATAACATCTACTACATTTAACACCAATTGTGCCGGAATCTAACATCTATCAATAAAATAGTTGGAAGACCGTTTATATCAAATAACAAAAATAGATTATGCGAAAACGAGATCGTTTGGATAAAATAGCAGAAAAAAAAAAATAAGATAGTGAGAAGACCGCTTAGCTCCAATAATTTTGGACTGAATTAAGATATTTAAATCAAACTGCGCAAAACTGTATACTTTTTCTAAGCAGTTTGTCTAATTTTTGTTTAAAATTTTTTGCCCATTTGCATTTCATGAAACAAAATTGGACATGCATTCATGTATCTTTAGACACACAGTCTCAAATGTAAAGTTAAGGCTAAGAGCGCAATTCCCAAATTATAGGCCATATAGTTTGAACAACTTGATACACATACACTTCAATTATTCTGAAAAACCAACATGCCAAAGTTTGCAGACTTCAATTTTGAATCCAAAAAATGAAGAGGGAAAATCCACAAGATCAATCAATCCCATTAATAAATATAAAAAACCAAAACAACTGAATCTGATTCCGATTCCGATTCCGATTCATGCTTGCCGGAATAAAATCAACAAAATCCGATAACGAATAGCGCAATCAAACCATAAACCAGATAACATGAAATCACGAAAAACACAAAAGATTTAAAATCAAATCAAATCTAAAATGTACCTGAATCACCATCAGCAGCAGATTGATCGTCCGATATCTCTCGATCATCATTTTCCTTCATCTTCTCCGATAAATCGGATTCCTGTACCACCTCATCAGAAAAAGATTTGACCTCTGTCTTGTCGCTCCCACCCCCATCGATCGTCTTCTTATGCACGATCATGAACCGATCGGAGATCTCACGCAGCTTGAGCCTCACTTCAGCGATGTTATGAAAGTCCCGGTTATGGACAATAGGGATCCAGAACATTCTCCTCCGATGGATGGCTTCGAAAACCTGATCGTACTCCGATCCAACACCTCCAGCCTCCGCTAACTGCCTTAAATGGTAGCAGAGGTCGTCAATGATAGCGTTGGAGGCAGTGAACTCGGTACTGTACCAAGCGCTGTTCAATGCATCTCGTGTCAGAATGGCGTTGTTTCTCGACATCGGAGCTTCTAGACTTTGGTTTGCAGAGCTTTTGGTAAGAGAGAAAGCAAAACAGGTGTAGGTTTTAAGGTTGTCTTAATGGGGGTTTAAATTCCATGCTAATTCAGTCCGACGTGGCTTCTCATGTGGAAATCACCTCTCAAAATTAAGAATGTAGACTCTTTTCTGTATTATATTTTAAAAAGTTATTTTATTGTTTATATGCGACTTTGAATTTTTCTTTTATGCTCTTCAGGTTTTGATTCTTGTCTATTTTTGCTTTTATATTTTGGATTGTTTCAATTTAGGCTCGTAATTTTGTACACAATGTTTATTGCAAAAAATTGTTGATGTCCGTGATAATATCATTAAAATTGGGACATTTTTTAGTAATAGTAACTATATATAGTAAATTAATTACACCTCATAAATACAACAATGGTAATAAATTTATTATGATTACAAAATAAATGTTAAAGTTTGATAAATATTTAAAAAGCATCTTAAGATTTAATGAAATATTAGTTTAAGTCTAAAGATACTTTTTAAACATGTACCAAATTTTAATATTTATTTTGTAATCATAATAATTTTTTTATAATTGTCGTAATAATGACATGTTAGAAATTTATTATATATAGGGATTCTTACTACAAAATTATTGTAAATATTTTTTACGATAATATGTTGTGTACAAAAATACGGGTTTAAATTGAAACTATCTAAATTCTTACCGTTTTTGTTTTGATGTTTCTTATAAGTAAAATTCAAAATATCTAAAGATATTTTTCAAAAGTAAATAGATCATACAAATAGGTAGGGTTGTTATTGGACCTTTCAATCCATTAATCCGTCGGGGACCGAACTGGTAAAGTCTGCCCCAGATCAGTTCGAATAGCCTAGGGAACGGATTGGAAGCCGAAATTCTGGACCAACTCTTTTACTAATCTGGACCAGTCCATCCGGTAACTAGTCCGGTAAGGGAGATATATACTTTTTTTTCCTACTCTATGTATATTTTAAACTAAAACCCTAAACAATTTATGATAAACTAGCATATCGGCCCATTAATGTATATTTTAAACTAAAACCCTAAACAATTTATGATAAACTAGCATATCGGCCCATTAAGAGTCAGAAAAGACCGACTCGGCTCTCAACGAGCCGGTCTCGGTCCATAATATTTGGCTCCCTTCGTTTAGGGTCCGGACTCAACCGTCTGGTAGCTTACCGAGTCGGTCTCGGTCCAGTTCAAATCTGGATTAACCTGACCTGTAACAGGACTACAAACAGAAAGATTGAAGCTAACAACAATTAGAATACGGAGTACATAGACTACATTAAACTATAGAGAAATCGAAACCTAAGATGGATAATCCAAAAAGTAGATCTGAAAAACCTAAGTTCTGAAACCGGATACCAAAATCTAAGATTAAGTCATAAAAAATATACTACTAATGTGATAAGTCTTGCAAAGAAAAAATAATAAGAGATCTGAACTATGTGAATTAGAACAAGAAACACCAAATAAAAATTATGGTAATAAATGATTACAAATACAAAAAATTGTTAACAACTCGGTCCAGCTTCAAAACTTTAAATTGCCTCTGACAGGGCAGAAAAATGTCGATGAAACCGATGGAAATTGCAATAAACCAAAAAGCAAGAAGAGTTTACCTACCACAATCGGATTGCAAACACAAGGTGACCGGACACGAAATCGAAAGCCATAGACGAGAAAAAATCGACTGAGATCTATAGCAGACCGATTACAAACTCGAAAAGACTGTGCAAAAAAAAAGATTGATATCGGAAGAGATCGACTAAGATCTACAAAGGACAAATCATGGACGAAGACAAAGATTTGATATCATAGGAGATGAGATATAGAGGAAAGTCGGCGAATAGAGATGAACAGTAAAAATAGCTACTATTATAAAAAAAAGATGACCACCAAAAAAAATTAAGCGGCGGAAATCTGAAACAAAATTAGGGTTTTTAGAGAGGATATATTTTCTCTCTCTAAAAAACGAGTCTTCTAACTTATGATATAAAGAGTTAAAATAATAATAAATATGAATAAAAATGTACAAGGGTTTGAATACTTAAAAAATATTATATATACGTATATATAATTTAGGGAAATTACACCTAAGGTACCAACTCAACTATTTTATTGTCATCTAGTACCCAAGGTTTGATCTATCATTTTTTAATACCCATCTCAACTACCTAATTACCATATAGTACCTAACATTATTTTAATACCCTAACTACCATCACCTTTCATCAAGTAACCAAAATTTCCCTTTCTTACTTTTTCTTTTTATTTTTTTAAAAGATCCATATCTTTCAAACCGGAGCTCAAAAAAAATAAATAAAAGTACTATTGTTTTTGTTTTTTTAAAATGAACAAAACTAGATCCATTGATGATATTTTTTTATTTTTTTAAAAAATAAAATTTTATCAGTAACAACTCTCAAGAAATCTTGAGAGTTGTTCAGGAAATCCCAAGAGTTGTTCAAGAAATCCTGAGTTGCAAACAAATCTCAGAATATCCTGAGAGTTTTTCAGGAAATTCTGAGTTGCAAACAACTCATGATATCCAGAGAGTTGTTCAAGAAATCCCGAATTGCAAACAACTCTCAGGATATCCTAAGAGTTGTTCAGGAAATCTTGAGAGTTGTTCAGGAAATCCTGAGTTGCAAACAACTCTCAAGATATCCTGAGAATTGCAAACAGCTCGAGGTACCATGGGGTATATATAAGCGGGGGTATATATAAGCGGGGGTATTTTTGACCAAATTTCAATTCGAAGTACCAAGTGACATTATACAAAAAGTGGGTACCAGTGGGTAATTAAATAGTTGAGAGGGTATTTGCTGGTACTTTTCTCAATTATTTGTTTAGCAATTTAGTCTACTTAAGTTTTATTGTTAGAAAATAACAAGACATTAATAACTTAAACAATTTTTTCGGAAGAGTTTGATTGTGCATAACGTTTTTTTGTATTAACTTGAGAAATATATTGGATATGATTTCCGAATATAATTTGTGTGGGTCACTCATTGCTTTAGTTATTCAAAAATGTTTTGTTGGGATATAACAAATATTTTAACTTCTAATACAAATAACTAGAAATTAAAAGTTATTTGATAAACATATAAATAATATAAAGAAATCAATGATATTTTTTAATAATATACAAATATTATTTATTTGTGAACTATTCTTTTAGTCATCTAGGTTATCATCACTAATTTAAAAAAAGTTAAAGATAAAATAATATAAAAATGAGTGAAATCATCGATTACTTTATTCTCTCTGTGACAACCAACATGGTTTGCCCAACTACCAACAATTAAATATTTTTAACAATTTTATGTTTTAGCAAAAATCCAAATTGTTTCGACTAATCATCATGTCTCCGCGACGAGCCTAGTCTATTGTTCTAATACATGAGTCTTTCATTCCGGTAATATTTTGTCATAACATAGTTTGTAATAACCGAAATATCCAAAACAAATCACAAAATTTTAAAAACCTACTATGATCGATTTCGAACATCGAAAATAAAATATATAAATTGTTTCACCTGTTTATTTTATTATATTTCTTTACTTATTATATTATGAATTAAGTAAAAAAACTTTTATATGCAAAAATAATTATCAATGATATACAATCTATGTAGTATTAATTGTCCCGTACATCGAACTGTCAACCGCATAACACCTCCAAAATAGAAATCATCCCAAAAATAAAATATATAGTACCATAAAACTTCAAAATTAAATTGCAAAAAATATATTATTTACCATATGGAACTTATGACTTAAAGTTTACCGTATAAATTTGATTTTATGATGTGAAATGTATTAATTAAAGGTTATTAAATGGTATTTTTATTGAATTTTAATAATTTTTTACTTGATTGAATGATATATTTGTCTCTTTATCGAGATAAAATTTATAGGTAAAGTAAAATATCTTTTAGTTTTTATAATTTAGTATAAGAATAATAAAGCGTAGCTACAACGTTTTGTAATCATAACTTAAAAACCAATGGTCTTATGTGATAGAACCATCAACCTCATACACATAAATTGTTTTACTAATTGTTTATCTTGAGTTTTGTTTATCAATATTATGATTGTGTATGTATCCGTTCGAAAATATTTTTTTAATGAACTCATTCTCTCATGAGATGTAAGGCTTTGAACAATATATTGTCTATGGACTATGGCATTTGGTGGAAGATAGTCTTTTGACTTTCAAAAGTCCGATGGTAGTCTCTGGATTATCCAGTTTGGATAAAGTAAGTCCACCAGATGCTCTGATTTATGCGAAACTGCCACATGTCATCATAGTCAGCAGAATTATGTATCACCACTAGTCCTTTAACTTTAGATACAATGTTAGCCTTTGACTAAAATCTTTGTTGGCATTAGGGTTGCTTATGTGGTAATTTTAATTGATGTGGAACCAATTAAATAATTTATTTTGTGTTACTTAATTAATTAAATGCGGGATCCAATATAAACTCATAATTCTTCTTATTCCTCAGTAAACCTTTCTCTTCTCTCACTTTCTTTCATTATTTTTCCTCACAATTCCTTTTTATTCTCTCACTTTGTTTTATGAAACGCTGAAAATAAATCCAACTCTCCATCCTCTATTAATGTCGAGTCGTTCCACAAATTGTTTCTCATACAAAAAATTGAGATTCAGATTCGAGGAATAAACAAAAAGTTGTTGAGAAATTAGGTTTACTGGGTTTTCGATGATGATGGGTTCACTGGGTTTTCGATGATGTCTTTTCTTTGCATGAAGAGAAAGTGATGTGTTTTCTTTGTTGGAAGAGAAGGAAACTAGAAAGTCTTCGCCTTTTTGAATCTATCGTCTTCAATCTAATTTTAACATGGTTGGAATCTTGAACTTTATTATATATATATATATATATATATATATATATATATATATATATATATATATATATATATATATATATATTCATATGGGTTCTCAGCCTCTTCTTACAGGAACCAAAAGATTCTTAACAAAACTAGAATATAAAGATCAGTAATCAATTTATGGTCATTAACAATCATGATGTATTTTTAACAAATCTTTATGGATTCGAGATAACCGCAAAACTAGTTTACTATATACAAAGTTTGGAGTATAGAAAACTTCAACCTCTTTTTGCATTGTTTCGTTTTAATAAATAGACGAAAGTGTCATATCCTTCTAAAAACCTAACAATACTTGGGATTTTTAGTTCTTTGGATGCATATAATGTCTCAGTTTTTACCTTATAAGAGAGAACTCATCTTATAAGTTGTCCTATTTACTTTCACCACAACCAAACAGAAAGAAAATTTATCTTTTCTAACTTTTTAGAAGATCCAAACAAAACTTTAAACCATGACTAAAAACACTAAACCAAAAACCCATTAAACCAACAGATTCAAACATTTTTCCTTTTAAAATCTTTCTATGGTTTAAATCGAGGATTATGGCTGTATTAGTCCATTGATACTAGGGTTTGGTTTCATAGAGAAGGAAAATCTAGAGCTTGGTTTCATAGACTAAATTTGGTTAGGAGTAACATTAATTTGATGTAACATATGACCAATCGTGATCAATTTCTATTCAATTAAAAAAATAAGGTATAAACCAATTACATTTAATCCACGTAGGACAAATCCAGCCAACTGTATAATTACAACCAATAACTAATATGACAAGTAAGATATTATAAGGGTACCTGGGTCATTTAATTTTATAGACTACATTTTAGCTTTGGCCTAAAGTTAAAGGATCAATGGTGATACATAATTCTGCTGACTAGAGCTGTTATTGGGCCTCCTAACCCGATAACCCGCCCGGGACCGGTCCGATAAAATCGGCCCGAGATCGGTCCAAATAATTTAGGGGGCGGGTTGGGGGCCAAAAATTGAACCCGATTTTCTTACCGGTCTGGACCGGTCCGCCCGGTTACCAGACCGATATGGGATGTATATAAAAAAAATTTCCCTAACCCAAACCCTAACACAACACAGACTCGCAGCCCCTCTCTTTCTCTCTCTCTCTCTACTCTCACCTTCTTCTCCCGTCGTCTCAGATCGATTTTTGTTTAGGTAAGCTTCGTAAAACCCTAATTTCTGTATTTTTATTTTTCGGTTTCTCTGATAACCTAACTTCATCAATTTAATACGTATTCCCTCTCTGTTTGCGTTGTTTAAGGTTAAGGATTTTGCTCCAGCGATTTGGATTTCGGACTTCCTTTGATTTTCTTCTGCCACAGTGTTCTGTTTTCTCAGGTATAGTCTTCTCGTTTGTTGATTAGTTTTTTCCGATTGGAAGAATATGAATATCAAATGTCCACCGAAGAACTGTCATTTATTGAATTGATTGGAATTAGATCTCAAGTTTAGTTATCGAACTCTCATACAATTCGTGACTACTAGTACTTTATTTTGGGACTCGCTGCTGTATTGATTAGTTTCATTTTGTATGCCTTCCATTGTTCTAGTTTTCCTATCAGGAGCGCTACAGTTTATGTGATAATTGAGTCTTTGACGGAGAATAATGTTCGGTTCAACAAATCGTAAGTGCTCCTCTTTTATATGTCTTATACTCAAATTTATTTTAGATATGTCTTTTGTATCCAATCAGCATGCCAAGAACTGCTAGGCCTTTGTATATAAGAATTTTTATACTTCTATGTTCTTCTTGATTAATGTAAGAATTAGTTTCTTCAACCTTTTTGCTTTGTATTAATTTCAGTATGACTTAATTTAATAGCATTTTTTTTATTGGGACACACCTATATATTTCTTTGTACCAAGAGTTTAGCTTAGCCTACACTCTTATGTTTTACAGACCTTACATAACAAAAAATAAGTGGAAAAAGTAGCTAACTTTGGCATCTCCTCATCCGCAAGAATTTTTTCGCGTTAAATGGGTAAGTTTTTTAACTCGATATTTTATATAAATATAATTTACGGCCTTGTATGTAAATAGCAATTGATTTCAAATTTAATGTATTTTAAAATTCTTTGACTTCTCCGGTTAATCATGTTAATGAGGGTGAGGTTGATCTTGATTCGTTTGGTTTTGGTAACGAGGAGGCTGATGAGGATGGGATAGAGTTAGGGGATCATCTTGAAAATTTTAAAAATATTAGCGAATCACAAACAGATGGGTCAACAGCTACTGCTGCTGGTCAGACTAAAACTAGGAGTAGGACTAAAAAATCCATAGTTTGGACAGAATTTGAACTAAAAAAGATGCCTGATGGTCAGACTAAAAGGAAGTATAAGTGGTGTGGTAAGCTTTATGTATTTGACGAGACGGGTAAAAGTACCTCTAGCGCTAGAAGACACCTATTTAAATGTGGTCGAAGGAAAGCAATCAATGAACCCACCACGGCTGGCACACAAACCGTTTTGACTTCTAAATGTTTCGGTGAAAGTGGTCTAAGTCTCAGTACTTGGCAGTATGACCACGTTAAAGTTAGAAAATTGGCTGCTCAATTTGTGTTAGGACATGAACACCCTTTTAGTATTATGGAAGAAGTTATATTGAACAAGTTGTTGAAGGAAGCCTCACCTTGGTATGAAAGGATCACTAGGCACCGTGTCAAAGCTGACTGTGAGACTTTTTATGCTGAGGAAAAGGCAAAAATGAAAAAAGTCATGTCTAAGATTAGAAAGCTAGGATTGACAACTGATTTATGGTGTGGTCCGGGGAACAAAAAATAGGCTATATGACAGTTACGGCTCATTTCATTGACGATAAGTGGCAACTACACAAGAGAGTTATATCCTTTTGTAATGTCCCCCCTCCTCATACCGGCGAGGTACTTGCTAGGGAGTTGTTAAGATTTATGGATGATTGGAGGATACGAGATAAGATCATTTCAATTTCAGTCGATAATGCTTCTGCAAATGACAATTGCATTAATAGGTTGAAGCTTGACTTTAGCGATAGAAAAAATTTGCCCCTCGGTGGTCAGTTATTCCATGTCCGATGTTGTGCTCATATCTTAAATTTGTTGGTTCAAGATGGTTTGGAAGTAATTGGTATAACAATTGAAAAGGTTAGGGGAGGGGTTAAATATTTGCTGAATTCAGAGGCAAGATCTAAAGAATTTGATAAAATTGTGAAAGAGTTAGGTTTGAGTGGAGGATACTTAAACTTGATGTTAAAACGAGGTGGAATTCTACTTGGCTGATGTTGTCAGTTGCTATGTTCTATAAAGACTGTTGGCCGAGATATGCAGAAGTGAATTCTGCGTTTGCCCATTATGTGCCTGATGAGGAAAACTGGACCAGTGTGGGGGAAATCTGCAGTTTTCTTGAAGTATTTACAGAAGTCACGAGCCTAATAAGTGGTACGTCATATCCAACAGTGAAACTAATTTTGGCTGAGATATACCGTGTGAAGAAGCTGTTGGATAAAACTATCGCAGATGAAAGTAAGCCCTACCTATTAAGAATGGCTCGGGTAATGAAAGAAAAGCACGACAAGTATTGGGCGCAATCTAATGTTTTGATTTCTATCGGGGCCGTACTTGATCCGAGGTATGTGTACTATTATTTATAATTCTATTTGATTTTTTTTCATGCTATTAACTAATTGACTTGATGCACTTTGCAGGTATAAAATGGTGTTTATCAGATGGGCCTACAAACAATTGTATCCTGCCACTCCTGAGGAAGAAATAAATAAACAAGAGTCTTCTGAAGCTAAGTGTGAACAATCATCCTTTGAGAACAAATTACTTAGCTTATTCTCATTGTACCAAGAAACTAATCAACGAACAGTTGCTTCTGAATCGAATGTTAATGCTACTGCTGGATCTTCTAGCGGCTATTCAGGGTTGGGGAAGAGATCGTTTGATGCTTTTCTTGAATCAGTTGAAGCTTCTAAAAGTGCTAAAAATGATCTTGAGTTATACTTGGAAGAGCCTCCATTCAGAGTACCCGAAGGTAAGTCGTTTGATATATTGCAATGGTGGATGGTGAATGGGCCTAAATATCCACTGTTAAGCATAATGGCAAAGGATATATTGTCAATTCCTATAACGACAGTTGCTTCAGAATCAACTTTGAGCGCCGGGAAGCGAGTGATTGATCCTAAACGTGCGTCAATGAAAACAGAGACTGTAGAAATGCTTCTGTGTGGAGGTGATTGGGTGAAGGAAATTCACGGCTTGAAAAAGGAACAAGGTCAAAGCATTGTAAGTATTTACTTAACTGCTTAATATTATTTCATTATTTGTATGTATATTTTCTGATATTGTAAAAAAAATTGGTAGCTTGAGGAGGCGGAAGTTCAGATGCAGTACACATTTGGAGATATTGCGTCGAGAAATTCAACGACGTAAATTACAGTTACGTTTTATTTAACTTAACTCGTTTTTTATACTTGGGTCATTAAGAACTGAGAACCAAGGAAATCACGAATATGGAAATGAGACAGAATAATCACTGGATCTGTTATTGTTAGTTTAGTTCGTTTTTGTCATCTGGATCTGTTTCAGATCGCAGTCTTAAAGTGATTTTCGTAGAGTCTTGTCAGTTATCTAGTAAACGTTGCTCTCGGCTTCTAGGTTTGTATTCCCCCCTCACAGTTATTTGATTTGGATTATATATAAGAAGAGACTATATAGAAATGAACATGCACTTCCAGTTCCATTACATACAGCAATCGGAATTCAAATATTTACTTGTTTCTGTTTCAGGGTCTACGAGATTGAACAACGGCGGCAAAAGTAGTGAAGTTGGAGAGACAGGTATTGGGACGAGCTTAAGGCGAGCTCCACCAAGTGATTCAAACCCTACACAAAACAAGTGAAGTTCGGGAATGTAATTGTGTAAGAGAATTCGGCACCAAATAGAAGTTTAAATCTATAGTTTTTGTAGTTTTTCGTGGAGAATCATACTGTTGGCTTGCCTGTGTTTCGATCTAGGAAATCAGAGAGACAATGAAAAAATTGGGAAGAGAATGTTTTCTCATTCTGAATTTCTCACTAGTATTATTAATATAATGTAGTAGTATTGAGCGAAATGTATATTTATAGTGTTATCTTGTAATACTAGGTTTTTACTAGGTTTTTTTGTCTATCGGTCTGGGCCATACCGGTCCATTAGCTTACCGGGTCGGTCTCGGGTCATAAAATTGGCTCCCTTGGCATATCAGTCCGGGCCAGACCGGTCTGTTACCTTACCGGGTTGGTCTCGGGTCATCAAAACTGGCTCCCTTGGTTTTTCGGTCCGGGCTGGACCGGCCCGGTATCTTAACGGTCCGGTCTCGATCCAGTCGAAACCCGGTCCGACCCGACCCGGTAACAGCTCTACTGCTGACTATGACAGGTGGCAGGTTCACATGAATCAGAGGATCTGGTGGACTAAATTTATTCAAACTGGAAAGTCAAAGGACTACCAGCGGACTTTTGAAAATCAATGGACTATTTTTCACCAAATTTGATAGTCCACGAACGATATATTGTTTAAAGCCTAATATGTAGTATTGATATCACTATTGGATGTTTATAGGTATAATAATCATGTTTTTTTATATTAACACATATATTAATTTATCCTATACTTGATATCGACCAACCTATATCCCATCTCATATAAAACTTGATTTTATTTGATAAGGGGAGAAAAATATTGTGATAAATGAGCTAAATAAGATAAATAAATTGATTAATTTGACGTAATAAAATATTGAGTACCAAATTTGACAAGTGTATAAATTGAGGTGGTCAAATGTAATAACTAAAGTGTAAGTTTATAATCATCAAAGTAGTAAGGTGAAAAGACATGTATAAGGAAAATGTGTAAAATAGAAACTTACCTTTTTTACTATATAAAGGACAACCCCTTTTGGGTAAATGGGCCAATCATTAGTCAATTATTACCTTATTATTACTTTTTTCTGTTTATACTCATTCTCTTTCTCACTCTATAATTACTAGCATATGAACATTATCGTGACAGATATACTCATACGAACATTGACAGGACAGAGTACTCCACTAAGAAATCTCTGGACTTATCATTGGCGGCATCTGTGGGAAGACGATTGGTACCCGAAATTGTCTTTCCAAAACCATAAATCTTATATTAAAACGTTATGAGGGTAATTGATAAGGATATTTTGGGAGGGTTAGAGTCTGGTACGAAGAATCGTGTGATCAAAGGTCCATCTAGAGATCTCCTTATCGAGGAGCAAATGGTTTTGACAAATGAAAGAAACAACAATAACTGATATGTCGATGAGCTGCTAGAAAATTGCGCTTTAGTAGCTCGAAAGAAAGAACTTTCGGAAGATATTGAAAGATTGAATGCTCAGAAAGAGTGAATCTGAGTTCATAGAGACTCAAATCTGAAATCTGAAGAGAACAAATAACTGAAATATATCACGTGAAAAATGCTTCTCGGACCGATGAGAGTCATCAAAGAAGAAACCGTTATTCTTCGAAGGGAATTGTGAAATTTAAACATCGTTACGAATCAAATGACTATAGATATTATTCATCATATGATAGGAATTAATCTCTATATCTAGAAAATTACATGAAAATGAATTCGAGAAGGCAAAAAGATGGTTGTCAGACATCTCACCATGATAAGGGTTCAAGGAAAGAAAAAAATGAACAAGATAAAAATGGCTTGGGTCCGAGGAGAAGGATATGGCTGTGAATGTTAATAAGAGAGAACAAAAAAACCCTCACATAACCCTCCCATGTCTGAGAAGAAGCATAGGGTTATGGATTCCTTCTGGAATTCATAACCTTGAATATCGTGTGAGTTATCAGTTTACCCATCCATCCGAATAGGATTTTTATACGACAATGAACGAAGGCCCTGGAGGAAGTATGTATAGAATGGGTCATTATTAGAGGTCATCTCCTGTCTCCCTGGAATTTCTTTCTGGGCATTTGCTAAAGTGGTTTGATATCTCAAAGCTGGAAAAGTTTGACGAAACGCAAGATCCGGACAACCACATCGAACAATTTAAGAACTTTATGATCAATTATGACAGTGATGACAAATTGTTATATAAATATGTCTCCCCAACCTTCAAGAATGTAGTTTCGAAGTGGTATAATCGCTTGCCTGAGGGTTATATTAAATTTTTTGATATGTTCTAGAATATCTTTTGTTAGTATTTCGTGGGAAGCAAACGTTTACGCGAATGGTGATACGATAATTTACTGTCAGCAAAAAATAGAGAAGAGCCTTAAAGAGTACATGAATCATTTTATCAAAATAAAAACTAATATGGAAAGTTTTGAGAATAAAGTTGCACTAACAGCTTTTCAGATGAGATTGCTTCTGAGAATTTTAAAGGATAATGCATGACATATTGGGCTTTGCTGAAACAAGTATAAAAAATAATTTTGGTAGAAGAAACCCAAGCATCAGAAAAGAGTTCTTGAGCACAGATTGAACAAAACCAGTTTTGTCAAAGTTCGATGACACCACGAAACAGTTCGCAACGAATAAACATTATCTGACCTTGAGCCCCAGTTCAAATGATAATTCATGCACCTTCAAAAATGAAGGAATATGTTCTTGTTTTTAATACTGAGCAATATATCCAAACCATATCAAACAAATGGATCCGACCAACCCATTTTATCGAGTTGACTGAATGTGTACAATTTCGTAAGCTATTTCCAATAAAAACTCAATGGAGAACATAAACAATAAGTATTGCAAGTATCATGAGGACATTGGGCATGATACGAAGGATTGTGTGGCGTTGAAAAAAAAGATACATGCTTGATTAAAAATGGGAAGCTGACAACATTTGTGAAGAAAAATTATTTAGTTTATCCAAAGCAATAAAATTCTATGAAGCAAGAAGATACTTTAATGATCTCAAAACCTATAGATGAAGAATATATCAATGTATTTGATATTTCCGCAGAGTATTTAGATCTGAAACCAGAATGAAACAACATAAATATGGCAGAATAGCCAATCGTGAGAGGAAATGTTAGTGAATTATGTGTTTTTTGAGTCACTAACAATTTTTAGAGAAGGGAATATTATTGAAGGGACATCAAATTATTCTTCAAAGAGGCACATTGTTAGTCTAACAACTCAAATGGAGGCATAATTTCACCACATTTATACAGAAATCCATCTCTAATACTTTATTTTGAAGATGATAACATGAGGGATGTAGTTGGTCCCCATGAGGATGCAGTTGTTATTGTAGCAGGAATTGTTGGGGATGAGATACAAAGAATTTCGTTTGATACCGACAGCTCAGGTAACATTATGTATATTACAGCTTATAGTCTAGATTAAATATCTATCAACAATCTTTCAGTCAGATCGGACAATTGTGGGGTTTACTAGAGTAACGACTGAAACAGTAGGTTAATTTGAGGGGAGAGTAGAATTACTTCGGGGACCATTAAAAAAGGTGGTGACAATCTTGTTTATTGTGGTAGACGCTCCAACATCTTACAATGCAAATTTTGGAAGGTCTTGGCTTTCTAGAATGTATATTGTACCATCAATGTTTAAAGTATATCGTGGGAAATAATGTAGGAATGGTTAGAAGCAATCAAAATATGGCAAGATAATGTTATCGAACGACGTTGGCCCCAAAGAAAATCAAAAGGGTCGAGTAAAAAAGAGAATAGCAATCAGTGAGATCTTCGTGGGGATCCGACCCCGTGGATGATCCGAGGGAGATCCCTGGGTTTATGGTATGAGATGGAAGTTTCAAGGATCATACTTTCTCTCAAGGTAAAAGTCTAAAAATCAGCAAAAAGCTATATTTGAACGTGAAGGAGTTGTTAATTCAATTTTTGTCGACAAACTTACACTGATTCGCATGGTGTACAGAAGATGTGACAAGTGTTCCTGCTGATATCATTTTTCATAGGTTAGGAGTACGAAACAATGTTTGTCCAATCATCCAAAAGATAATCTCTTTTTCCCAAGAAAAATCCAAGGCTATTGTAGCAGATGTGGATCGTTTAACTAAGGTTAGGCACATACGCGAGTCACAATATTTTTTGTGGACTGCTAATCCAGGTTTGGTAAAGAAGAATGGAAAATGAAGGATGTGTGTGGATTTTACTGATCTAAATAGGGCATGTCTCAAAGATCCCTTCCCGGTTCCACGAATAAATTAATTAGTGGACTCGAATTCGAGGAATCGGTTACTTTATTTTATGAATGCATACGTCAAATAAAATCAGATCCAAAGGATCAGGAGAGTGCCACTTTTATTACCAGAAGAGGTTTATACTGCTATAAGGTAATATTGTTTGTGTTGAAAAATGCTGGAGTGGCTTACCAACGTTTAGTAAACAAAGCTTTTGAGACTCTAATTGGGATTTTTTTTGAAGTATATATCGATGACATGTTAGTAAAAAGAAAGAGATGAAAACCATTTGATAGATCTAGAAGAAACTTTCCCAAACTTGATAAAGGTAAATTTAAAATTAAATCCAGAAAAATGTACGATCAAAGTAAGATCCAGAAAGTTTCTTCGGTACATAATTACCGACCCTGTGATAGAAGCTGATCTGATACATCTAAATGCTTTGAGAACTATGGCACCTTCTTGGCCGATCAAAGAAGTAGAAATTCTAACGGGAAAATTAACAGCCTTGAACGAGATCATATCACGACTGTCAGACAAGTGTGCCCCTTTTCCAAGTATTGAGATGAGAAAATTGGTTTTACTAGACCCCAAAATATTCTGAGGCTTTTCTTCGAATCAAAGAGTATCTTTATTTGTCAATTTTTTTTATAAAGCAAAATTTGGGGGAGAGGTTGTATGTCTATTTAGCGGTGTGAGATTATGTTATGAGTGTTGTTCTGATTTGAGAGGAATATAGTTGCCCAAGACTAGTGTATTACATTAGTAAAAGCCTTTTGGATGCTGAGAAACATTATTTAAAGTTAGAAAAGTTGGCCCTTGCACTAGTAACCGCCGCGCGTAAAATGAAATATTATTTTCAGGCTCATTCTATCATTATACGAACGTCATTTTCATTTAAAAATATGTTACAAAATCCTGATATATCAGGAAGAATGACTAAGTGGTCGGTTGAATTGGGAAATTTTGATATCGAATTTGAGCCTATGACTGCCATGAAAACACAAACCTAAGCTGATTTTTAGTTGAGTTCCATTCTGAACGATCAGATATGGAGATTGATGAATAAAAATTTATGTCAGAGTGGACAGTCCGAACAGATGGAGGTTCGAGCGTGTTAAGATGTGGATCAGGAGTGTAATTGATTTCTCCATGAGGAATTTACAAATATCAAGCTATCCATATCGGATTTTGAAGCATCAAATAAGGAGGCCGAGTATGAAATTGCTTTAGCAAGGTTGAGCTGCTTTTAGATTTGAGGGGAAAAAATTAAGGCTCATAAGTGAATCACAACTTCTCATAAATCATCCATCTGGTCAGTCTGAGGAAAGAAAAGATCAGTTAGTGAAGTATCTGAGGGTATTGAAGGCTTTAATGTGGTTTTTGAAAACATCAGATACAAACATGTTCATACGGCTGGAAATTATACGGCTGATTCTTTTGGCTATTGCTTCATATTCCGAGGAGTACCCTTGGATTGTCACACAAGAAAATCCTTCAATAACATAGATTTTTGAGTTAGTAGAATGGTCTATCAAAGCTTTTCAAATTTTTGCAAGCACAATGAAACATTAGAGGAGTGAAATTAAAGAATTTTTTTGTAAATGATGTGTTACCTATTGACAAAGTAATGGCCAAACGAATACGGTTTAAGGCATATGGTTATATTATCCTCAGCGATATATTATATAAAAAATCTTTTAATCGACCTTTATTTCGATGGTTTAAAGAAAATGAATCGTAAATGATATTTCAGAGTTACATGGCGGGGAAGGATCCGCACATTGTGGGTATAAAATGTTGATACGAAGAGTTCTTCTAGCAGGGTACCACTAGCCTACAATATCTTTGTATACCAAGGAGTTAGTTCAAATATATGAGTGCCTTTTGAATCAATATCTAAATCACTACCTTTAGACCGATGGAGTATTGATCAGGTCTGACTATTATAGATGGCATCAGGAGGACGAAAAATGATAATTTTTGTGGTGAACTATTTTTCTAAATTTGTGGAAGCTAAACCATTAGCAGGAACAAAAGCGAAGGATGTGATTAGGTTTATTTTTTCCAATTTTTATTTTTGTTTTGGGGTTCCAAGAAAGATAACGATGGAAAAATGGGCCACAATTTGATAACAAATAAATAAGGATCTTTGTGCTTCGAAAGGAATACAACGGTTTTTCTCAGCACCTTTCTATCCGCAAGCGAATTTCCAAGTTGAGGTTACCAATCGAACAATCTGGATGGTTTAAAAACGAATTTGGAATGCAGCGGGAAAATGGCCTGATTATTTACAAGAAGTTTTGTGGGCATAGAAAACTACTCCTCGGACGGCTACACAAGAATCACCGTTTGCGTTAGTCTATGGGATGGATGCAGTGGTTCCATCCAAAATAATCTTCCTCTTGTCTAGAATCAATGAATATTCTGAAGGGAAAAATAACAAAGTAAAGCGTGCATCGTTACAGTTGATAGAATAAAAAATAATGAGAGCACAATTGAATTGTTTACACTATCAAACTTTGATGAGAATAAGGTACACTTCCAAAGTTAAAAGGCGTGAGTTTAAAACAAAAGGCAAAATATTGAGGAAATTATTTTTTCATATAAAAGAAAAATGGCTTTGTAAGTTATGACGTAACTAAGAGGGTCTGTATACGGTAATGAAGAAAGTTAAGTCAGGGACATATCGACTCAAAGATAAAGAATGAAGAGAGCTTCCTCAACTTAGGAATATTGAGCATTTCAAATTGTATTTTGAGTGAATATGTAAGTTTGTAAATATTTTAAAGACCCTATGTAAGTATATGTGGCATATTATTTCCTGCCCTAGTGCTGCAGGAAGGTTTTAATGAAGTGCCCTAATGGCCGACTTATATATAATATTTATTTGTCATCTTAAATCAACTTGCACAATTTTTATCATTTTGGACAGAGGGGTCTTCCAAAGAATGTTAGTCTTTAATTTTTATCATTTTGGACCGGAAGGGTCTTCCAATGAAGGTTGGTGTATAATTTTTATCATTTTTTACCAGAAGAGTCTTCCAAACGAATGATGGTCTATAATTTGTATCATTTTGGACGGAAGGGTCTTCCAACGAATGTTGGTCTATAATTTTTATTATTTTGGACCGGAAAGGTCTTCCAACAAATGTTGGTATACAATTTTTATCATTTTGGGATGGAAGGGTCTTTCAACGAAAGTTGGTTTACAAAAAATTATGTATAACAGTTTTCATATGAAAAAGTTTGGTGGAGAAAGTTAAGAGTCTTTTATAAGAGTTAAGTATAAAAAAATTCATATAAAAAAATTTGGAGGATAAAGTTAAAAATATTTTATAAAAGTAAGTATAAGAATTTTTCAGTTAAAAAACATTTGGAAGAGAAAGTTAAGAGTCTTTTATAAAAGTTATGTATAAAAAAATTTATTAGAAAAAGTTTGGATGAGAAAGTTAGGAGTCTTTTATAAAAGTTATGTATAAAAAATTTCATATTAAAAAGTTTGGAGGAGAAAGTTAAGAGTCTTTTATAGTAGTTAAGTATAAGAATTTTTCAGAAGAAAATATGTTTAGAATAGGAAGTTAAGAATAATTTATGAAAGATAAGCATAACAACTATTCTCGTATGAAAAAATTCAAGGGAAAATTATTAAACCAAATAACTTCCATACTAATAACTTTTATAGTGCAAAGCAGACTGTCAGAACACAAAGGCTTAACAAAAATACACATATTGTATAATCTTTTCAAAAGGTGTACACAAAAAATGATGAAAACAAAAAGTAAGTAACATACCATAACCTTACTCTGAGGGGCTACCATCTTTAATGCCTTCCGTTGAATTACTACTGGAATAAGAACTATCTGACCCATTTGATTCACCGGTTGAGTCTTCATCTACCAAGGAAACTCTCTTCAGACAATGCCTCTCTATGACACGCTCCCAAAACATATATTAGATTGGGATAGCGTTAAGGAACCTCTACTATTAGAGCCGATTGGATGCTTGCATTTATTTCTTCCAAGCGGGAGACTGTATCGAAAGTTTATTCCTCAAGACATATATGTTTGTACTCCTCATTGGTATCTTTAAGAGATTGATTTTCAGCAGCGAGCCTCTCAATCTCTTTGACAACATTTTCAAAATGTTTCTTGGTTTTATTACAAGAGTCAAAGAGGCCATCAACAAGAGTATTCCGCTCAATATCTTTAGGGATAAACTTCTCTCGTTCGCCATCATATTCCTATTTCCATTTTTTTGAGCTTGAAGCACTTCAATCTTCACTAAACGCTCATCGAAGGCTTTCTTCTCCAGAGCAAGCTCATTATCTAATATTTTCACATCAGATCTCTTCTGGATCACTTCATTTTTTATACCTTCTTCTCGGTTCCTTCTTTCATAACCCGAGATTGGAGAATGAAGAGATAAGAGGGTTTATCATCCTGATTGGCTTTTCGTTCGAGCAGAGCAGCATCATGGAATAACCTATTAATTTTATTGGCAACAATAAGCAGAGACATGGGAAATATTTTCTGCAGTCCCCAATTTCCACGGAAGTCCTTTTTGCTTCTCTTGACCAGTGTAACATTGTTTTTAGAGACATATTGTCTATCAGAATCCGAGTCAACAACAATTATCTTCTTGATATGAGGCAAACTTGGGGCAGTAGTGTTATCATCTTAATCTTCATCAACAAGTGTTTTCTTACCTTTTTCTTTAGTAGAATGTATTTTTGATGGCCCAACAACACCACATTTTCTAGCAGGTTTTGATTTAGCCACATATTCTGTCTCCGTAATAATTTCTTGTCTTTCTCTGGTTATAATTTCTTGTGTCTCCTCGATTTCAATTTCATATCTCTGCCGGTTTCAGTGTCTGAACCAGCATCACTATCATAATTATCTTCTTCATCTTCATCTTTTTTCGAATCACGGCGACTAAGAGCTCTAGCCCTAGTGGGAAGATAAACAAGATTATCCAGACATTCTAGTCGTTTGAGTACAAAATTCTCCATGGGAAGGACCATAAGCTCTGTCATTGTCTTAGCTTTGGTCAGATCATGCCTCCAAAGTTTACTTTTGGCCAGATTTGAAGGAGTAAAACATATATAAAACTGATTCTTCCAAGTAATGTTGACATAGTCCTCGAACAGTTTGGATGTCCCCTTCATTGTTGTTCCAAATAAATTTTTTAGTGAAGTAAATAATCCGAATAAGGACATGTCAAACAAGAATAGAATAAGTACCTCGGTTAGTCCACTTTAAAGTAAGACGATGGGGTAGTTGGTCGGAACTTTCAAAGCCCGTCTCCCACAATCCAGAGACGAAAATGAATCTTTATTTCCACTTCTTATCAGCCTCAAGAAGATCATTCACAAACTTGTATTTCTTCGCGAGATATATTGAATAGAATGGAATTTGGGAGTTTTTTTTCCACATTTGTCATTCCAAGTAGCTCTTCCACAGAAAATCTGAGCCGAGAAACTATGATGCATGTCATGAGGGTGAACCACATGTTAGGACCAGCTTGAGTCGGACATAGTAGTATCAGGTGAAAATACTCAACCAAGACAAGATCAATTCGTGATCTTTAACGGACAAAGGAGTTTCCCCGACTTTTGGAAATTGGAATTTGATGGAGTACAGAATCCCCCATCAATCCCTGAGCTTAACCTCATTGGACAGATGAAAATATTTGATTTCAACCTCTCAAATATTATTATGGCTTCTATATTCGAGGGCAACTTAACAACGCCATTTTTTTTTCTTCGTAGATATTTATGCATAATAAGCAGGAGAATTTATTATAATGTCTACAGTAAAAGATTCTTGAATCAGATTAGAAGGTCTGACGGGAGGAGCCAGTGCAAGGATAGCTTGGATGGGTTGAGCCTCAATAAGGGTAATTCCATCTCCTTCTTGATCGTTATCTACCTTACCAGTTAAATGCTTTTCTTGCATTTCTAGAATAAACTTTAAGGATGATCCAAAAAACTTTACCTTTTCGAGTAGATTTTGATAAGTGTTTTCGATGAGTGACCTCGGGCGTTGTTTGGGGAGTACCATGTGGAGTAACTTGAAGGGTCAGATCGGATGATGTGAGCTTCAATTTTATAGACCATTTAACATGTGCTAGAGAATTCTTTTTATTTGGTCGGTTTGTTTTAGCGTTCTTGGAAATTTAGTCTTTGACACCCATTGGAAGAAATGAGAAGGTCTTGTGAATCTCTTTGGAAGGTCCAAGGTCACCCTTGTTGCGCTTCGAACAAGATTAACTGGAGGGCTGGATAGTAGGGGGATCATATGCAATATGGTTACCTGAAGTTCCTACTGGGTCGGAATATTTCTCGAAGGGAGGCCACTAACCATAAAATGTTGTTTGGAGGACTTGTAAAGGCATGGGTTCTTCTTCTACGTTAGCGGCCTTTCTCGCTTAAGCCTTTTTTGCGATATTGAACCACTCCTAAAGTTTGTATCTCTCAAGCCCTTCGGAGTCTCTAAGCATGAAAGGATAAATAAAAAGCTTAGTGAGATATTTGTTTCTCTCTCTAAACTAAAGTCTCACTTTATCTCTCTAAAACCTGAAAAAATGTGTAATTTTGAATTTGTGGGAAGAAATATTTATAGAGATGGTATGGGCTTCTAAGGAATTCAAAGGCCCAAATAAGAAAAAGGTACTTAAAGAAGATGAAAAGTTTTTTAGAGAAGTTATTCTACCTATTATGTGATTCCCACGCGTATGGAGAAGCATAAAGGTTTGCTGACACGTTTCTTCATCCCAAAATTCTTTTGGAAAGCATGCTAGTGAGTGTCAGAAAGTTGTTGACACGTGGGATTTACTGGCAGTACAATTCTAAAAAAATTGGGACACCAAGATTGGGACAACTCATCAAATTCCACTCCAACACGCAATCTAAGTTGAGTGACCATGAGTTAATTATTTCAAATGATGAAGTCATGGGTCTGGAAGAATATCAGAGGAAGGATAATCCAATGAGAAATCAGGGGAAGAAAAATCCGATGACGAATCTAGGAAGAATAATTCAAAGAGGTTCCAAAAGAAGAAAAATTTGCATCCAAGAATAAGTCATTGCTCGAATATCTTCACAAGAATTGGGGGCTATTGATAATGAGAGAAAAATATTGTGATAAGTAAGCTAAATAAGATAAATAAAAGGATTAATTTGATGTAATAAAGTATTTAGTACAAAACTCGACAAGTATATAAATTGAGGGGGTCAAATGTAATAACTAAGGTGTATTTTTATAATCAGCGAAGTACTAAGGTGAAAAGACACGTATAAGGATGGGTAAATGTGTAAATTAGAAACTTACATCTTGTACAATATAAAGGACAACTCTTTTTGAGAAATAGACCAATCATTAGTCAATTATTGCCTCGTTATTACTTTTGTCTCTTTCTCTATCTACTCATTCTCTTTCTCCCTCTAAAATTACTAGCATACGAACATTATCGTGACAAATATCCTCATACGAACATTATCGTGACAGATATCCTCATACGAACATTAACAGGACAGAGTACTCCACTAAGAATTCTTTGGACTTATCAATATTTATATATTGAATATTTCGCCTAACAATTTGTAATTACCCTATAAAATATCATTAAAAAACTTTAATCTCAAAATATCAACCTAATTAAATAATCGGTTATAAGGTTTTTTTTTTCAAAATATTCACTCAACTAAATTTATAAGAAATTAGATATTATAACAATTAGTAGAATTACAAATCAGCATTTATTATCACCGTCACATTATTATCAATTACTATCTTAAAAAAAATTGACATCCCGTAAGATGATGATATTTATTTCTATAATAAAAAAAATTAATAATTATAATAATTTTATGATTTTGATAGGATAGTCTTGTCTAATATATCTCTAATTGTTTTTAATATACTTATTAATTTTAGAGCAACTATACCAATAAGTATCTCATTGGAAACAAAAATATAAATCTTCTGAATATATCTTATAAATATTTAGATATTATGATTTAAGGTTTAAAACTTTAAATTAAAAAATTATAAATCTAAAATATAAATTATAACTCTAAATTTTAAAATTTTAAAACATATTTACAATTATACGGTTTTGAATTTATGATTTTAAATAGATGATTTTCGAATTAAAATTGATTTAAATGTACTTTTTTAAAAAAATTATGTCTAACCAATGTCTTATTCATTATGCTTTTTATTTATTATATTGCTTCTTATTTATTATGTTAGGTAGTCTCACCGGCTAGACATGGAAAGAATTAATGGTATATAAATAAAATATATCTCAATTACCAAAAGTAAAGTCACGTGGTTCTTCGGGCCCAAAACGACAATATTATACTAATACGAAGATCAAGTTTTTTATACTTATATACGAAAGTGGAATATACTATATATATATATATATATCCAAATATTTAATTTGGTTTTAGGTTTATATGTTTTTAAATGGACATTTATTAGAAGTCTACTATGTTTGGTCGACAAACAAAACAGAATAAGCAAGTATATTGGAAGTTGTGTACCTTTAAAGATTCAAGAAATTTAGTCAGATTAGATATTATCAAACGACTTTAATATTTAATATATCCATGTAATTTTTACAACGATCTATGGTTACGTAAATACTCGTACAAGTGGAAATCCATCCAAATTTTGTTAGTTCATAAAATACAAAACAAAATTGCATATGTACACTTAGACTTATATTTTTCTCTAGCGATATTTGGATGTATATTTACCTAATGAACGACCAGATATGCTATCCTTCGTATCAATTTTATTTATAATTTTTTTTATAAAGATGCAATAACGTGATTGCGAAAATCAGCATATAATAGAGTTGCTAAACTTTAGAAGTGCCCATATATCTCTCTCTAATATTCCATAAAAAACCATAAAAATATTTTGTATTATAAAAAGATGCTTCACCAATAGCGTGGTATGTCTGGGCTAATACAACAACACCCAATTATTATTATTCATGTTTTGTAAGTACTCCAAAAATAAAATATAGTTCCAAGAAATACTAATACTGATTTTATTGTCAAACATAAAGCAACAAAAAAGATGCAACAAATATGCATAGATTATGAATGTGGAACTAGTTGTACTGAGATTAGGTTTGTTTGTTTATATATCTCAGACCTGAAAATATATCTTGCAACAATGGAAGATGAACCACATTATTACTTATGTTTGCTGACCTCAATTCCTTCTATGGAGCCTGGACACTCAAACATATTAGAGAAAATTTAGAATTTTATTTATTATTCTCAAATATTGGTAGCTACAAAAGATTTTTTATCAATAAAATATCAATTATACAATATGCATTGGGTAACTGAAGTTCTTTGTGTTAAGTCATGTCTTATGCAATGAACCTCTGTGCTTTATATGGAAACAATTATATGTTGAGAGAAAATGTTTCTTTCACACACGTATTTGACGTCTAGGTAACACTCAGCGTGATATCTATTTGTATGATCGAGTTTTTGTGTGATGCACTCATGCTAGTACGCTCAATGTTATCGAATGACTTCACTACCTGTGTGTATATATATATAGTTTATACAAGCGGTTTATGGTTGCGTAAATATTTCTACACGTGAAAAATTAATATATAAATTGAACTTACATTTTTTTCTTGAAATATTTGGATCGTATGTATGTACAATGCACGATCATGTGTGTTATCTTGTATATCGGTTTAGTGGACAAATATCTACAAATGTGAAAAATTAGTCTATAACAAAGGTGTTAACCTTTGGAAGTGGTATCATTTGATAAATGTATTCACAACAATCACATTGGTGATTTACCGACTAAGAATATATATGTATCCATCAAATGGTGACTTAAAAATTTCATCGCATACAACATTCATATTCTATTTCCATAATATTTCATATAATACGAAACAGCATGCAGTTGATCGTTCCTATAAAAAATCAAATAATTAAACAACAAAAATCACAATTTATCTTATTTATGTCCAATATATAATTTCGATATCCAACAACTATATAATTCATATATATTGCACAGCATAAACCAAACAACAATTTATAAATATAATTTTTTGAAAATAATTAATACTTTTTTCAAATAAAATACATAAAAAATTTGATAAAAAAAAGTGAAATTACAAATAGTATAAAAGACTAAGTAAAAAATAATCAATTTTAATTTAATTATGTTTTTAAAATATATTATTGATATCAATATTTTAGAATAAAATGTTAGAAAATATAAAAAACATTTATTATATGATTAATAAACTGTGAAGATTATAAATGCATCAAAATTAAAATAAATATATTATTTGTTACTTTTTATTCAAACAAACTATTCATGTTATTTGGATATGTTACGAACATCAAAATAATGTATAAAACATTAAAAATATATATCAACTTAAGAAAATCTAATAAAATTTCATCCAATAAAAATTTATAAGATATTTGTATACTGCTCGGAATTTTTTATCCTTCTTTTCTATAAGTTTATAGTTAAATTCAATTTTTTAATAATAGATGAATTATAAAATATGTCATATTTTAGATAAAATTAATATTTTAGATAAAATTAATATTTTAGATAAAATTATTATATATATTAATATATGAATAAAATATTTACTTAACTATTTTTATTGTTATTTGTTCCTGAACATATTCAAGTTACTAATAAATAAAATATTAAATTTTATATCACATATAGTTTTTTTATTCTTAAAATTTTAATAGTCATATTTTGAATCATAATATGAAAATTATATTCAGAAATATTTTCAGTTTTAGGTTTTTTTAAAACAAACAAAACAAAAGTTATGAATGATTATTTTTGTTTTTTATCAAATTAAATTACAAATAGAAGTTAAAATTAATTGCAAGGTGTCTCATTTTTATCTCACATCTCACAAATGAATTTTAACTCATACTTTACCAAAAAATACATTTTATATATCTTATTTAATCTTTATTTTGTTATTCGCATATGAAGTTTGTTATATTTAATCGCTTTAGGGTATAAAAACCCTAAAAATAAAACTAACCTTCGATTTACGGAAAATATAAAAAGATACAAATATTTATTTATTAGTTTGTACCTTCAAATTATGTCTCTCTAATATGTAACAGGAGACTATAGAATTTGCGTCATTGATGAAGAATTGGTTATTAATCCTCCCGTAGTTTGTAAGTTGCTTTGAACATCGAACATTGTCTCTGAAAAGGATGCAATCAGTAGTGTTTGATGAAAAAAATATATGTACGTTGTATAAAGGTTGGAACAGAAAAAAGAGAGTATAGAAAACGGATGATATGATTGTATTATGTGATAATGATATTATTGTTTATAGACTACCATTTGCATTTAGGAATCTGAATTCTCTAGATTACTGAGCCGTCTCTCAAAGTAACCCGGAGATTTTGAATATATGTTACCAATTCTCTTCTATATTAAATTAATTTATTCGAAATCGTTACACTCCGAAGTACTTAACAATTGTGGCCGATCATAATTTTTATTAGATTTTTAGAGCCCAACAACTAAAGAGTTGTAATAGATCCTCCTAAATCTACATTAGCCCAATCGCATTTCGCATTTAACCTTTATTCACATCTTATATTTAATATTATTTCATATTTTTGAATTTTAAAATTCATTATTTTTCCATGTTTCATAATTCATCTAACCTTGTTTCACAATTTAATTTGAAAAAAGATAACTTTTTTTTTTTATCATTAATAGATCGAATTTTGTTTTGTCTTAACAAATAAAACCATTGGTCTTGTCAAATTTTTGTTCTAACATATGGTTCAAAATATATTTCTGATAATCTAAAACAAAAGTAATAAACAATTATTTAAACACCAAATAATATTTCACATTTAAAATATATATATAAAAAAAATTAAACACCAATAACTACCTAAAACAAACATATTATCCACGTATTATTCTCACTATCATTTATTAGTTAAGATATAACTAACATCGCAAAATATCTTTATTGACTTGGTAAGTATTTTATTTTTAATTTATCAAATAATCATTTAAATTTTTTCTTTTTTTTTCTTTATATTTAAAATTGAAAAATTAAATAAAAATATCAATCTTCACACCTTTAATTCCTTATTGAATCTCGTCATTTTCAATGATCTTACCATAAATCTATTAATTATAAACTCTAATATAGACAATCAATTTATATATTTATATAGCTAAAAACCTTACGGTCTACTATAAGTAATCAAGCACATGATTTTAATTGAAGAAGAAAATACGATATCGTCTCGCAATTTATTCTGGTTTTATGGTTTTAGTTAGATTTTCTCGGGTTGTTTTTGTATCTAACAGTTTAGGTGCATGTGCAAGAAAAATGAAATATATTATCATTCATTTCTCGTCTTTGTATTTTTCATCTCGTGTCTTTCGTCTTGCAATCTTTAATCTTATCTTTTGTTTTTTGTTTTTAATTATTCGTCTCTCATCTCTCTTCTGCCGAAATCAAGGTTAAATGAAGATGTAAAATAAGAAACGATGATCAAATAAAATGTAAAATACCAAACTAATCTTCTTCTTTTTTAAATGTTTAAGTGCAAAAGACGAAACCAATGTTAAATTTAATTTTTTGTCTAATTGTGAAATTCGAAACTATGGTAAAATAAATATGGATGCAGAAGTGTTAAATTTTAAAAAAGGTTATTAAATAAAAAATGCGAAACCATGGTTAAATTTGATTTTCTTTTGATATAAGTCCAAAATATATTTTTCATCTCGCATCTTGTATCTCGTGTTTTGCATCTCTCGTCTAGGTCTTGCGTCTCTTGTCTTTTATCTCTCATCTCGCATCTTCGGTGTTAAATAAAAATGCAAAATGTGAAATCATGATAAGATAAAACTTGAAACGAGGGTTAAATTTATTTATTTATTCTAAGTGCGAAATGCGAAACAAGTGTTAAATGAAAATGAAAAATGCAAAACTATGTTAATACAAAATAGAAAATAGAAAATGCATATCCTATCCCGCATCTTGCATCTCACGTCTCTCGTTCCACGTTTGTCGCCTCTCAAAACCAGGGTTTAATGAAAATACAGAATGCAAAACGAGGATAAAATCGAATGCAAAATGCAAAACCAATGTTAAATTTGAAAAAACAAATGCTTAAATATGAAATACAAAACGATAAACAAAATGTAAAATGTGAAATATGAATTGAGGTCGTGAAAAAATAAATCATTCATGATTTTAGTTTAGTTCGTCTTAAAAATAATCAATGGTACTTTTGATTTTTTTTATAAATTACGATTTAAAAGCTATAAATTTTATAAATTTAACAATTAAAAAAATGAAAAATAAAATACATGTGACTGATATTTTTTTATTAAAACAAAAATAGACTAGATAGCTATTGGTAACTTGTAATTTTTAAATAATAATATGTAATTATTCTTTTGGCTAGATCTTAGATAGTACCCGGCTTATAAAAAATAGCTAATAATGTTTATATTGTGTTTTCCTATATCATTGGGTAATATGTTAAAATAACCACACAATATCAAATTTATTTACCAATAACCACCCAACATTTCATAAAATACGAATAATCGCATGATTTTAAAACTAAAGCATTGATAACCACATGGACTTTGTTAATACCAATTTACTTCTTAACCATTTTCCTCTTCTTCTTTTTTAAATTTCATATATTTCAAACCATAGCTCCAAAACAATCCGAAAATGTCATTGGTTTTGTTTTTTAAGTCAAACAAAACTAAATCCATGAAATATATTGTTTGATTTTTTTGGTTGCGTAATTAAGTATAATTGGGTTGTGAAATAAGTGTATAAAAATAATTGTGTTCAGTTGCGTAAGTAAGTGCAAATGTACTATGAAAATAAGAAGAAAATAGTTGTGTAAATAGGAATTTTTGTTGATCATATTGTGTGAAAAAAGAAAATAAATTTGTGTGTGTGTGAAAATAAGTTTTAATTAGGTGTAAAACACCTAACATTTGTGTAGTTGCGGAAATATGTCTATTTTTATGTTGAACAAACATTTTTTAAAATTGGACTGTGTTCTGGGTGTGGAAAAACGTGTAATTTGGTTTTGACCTTTTTTTTGTTTTAGTTGCATAGTTATGTAAAAATGTGTTGCAAAAAAAGAGAAGAAAACGGTTATGTAAATAAGAATTTCGGTAGTGATGTAAGTCTCATTGTTTGAAAAAACAATATACAACTCATTTTTTAAAAATAAGTCTTAATTGGATGGGAATCAACTAATTTTTAATAGTTGCAATAACATGTGCATTTTTATGTTGAAAACACATTTTAAATAAAAACAAGAATTCGATTGTGTTCGAGGTGCAAAAATATGTAGCTACCATCGGCTACAATCATAAACAAAATTATTATTATTATTTCGGACTTGGTGTAGCTACGCACCACCAGTTCACGGGTTGAACCAATAGTGTGCAGTTTTTTTACCCCGGATTTATACTCTGAACCATCGACTCACACCCCTTGAACCGATGGCACAGAGGTTCATTACCACCGGCTCTAACCGGTGATACCATCGGTTTGAACCCCTAGTACCACCGCTTAGAATACAATTCGTTTTTGTAGTTGTTGTTTTATTTTTATGAGGTACGTTTTGTTTATGTAGTTTGATTTTTTATGAAATTTAAAATTGTAGGGCAAGGATGCCTCATATGAATATATAAAGGATTTCATTACCGATTACACTCACCTTTTTTCATAACCAAATATTGTGCATGCGGTGAATTGGTTGAGTGGGTAAAGAAGAGCGGGATACAAAATGGGTTGGTTATCAACATAAAATATCGTGATGCTTTGAATAATAGAAAGAACCCTCAAATATTATTTGAATACAAGAGATCAGGATGGTATAATAGGTTGGTAACCAAAAAATATCTTAAGAAAAAGTCGATCAAAACAAAAAAAGTATGGTTGTCACTTTAAATTTAAACATACCATGATAACTCCATATCAATGACCGTTAAAGGTTATATTCAGAATTTACAACCATCCAAATACTAAACACTTGGACGGTCATTAATACGCGAGACGTTTGAATAAAGAAGAGTTGGTAATGGTCGCTTCAAACTTAAACGTACCATGGTTGCTTCATAGTTGTATCTTTAGAATCTTGTCATGATCATTGGAGGATGTTAGATATAATGATACAAACATACCTAACCATGATTGGTGTAGATAATAATCGCCTGAGGGTAGGCTAGTAATTTGGTTGGTGTTTTATAGTAGTGTGTGGGTGTTATGTGTTTAGAGTAGAGATTAGAGAGATAATTAAGCATCCTGGTAGCAGTTAATTCTCATTACCCACACTTAATGCAGGTGGTTGGGTATTTATACCCTGATGTTTGGGCCCTTATGGGCTTTCGGGTCATGTTTAATGGACCCGGGTCATGTTTAAAGACCCATGAGCTCTTAAGTAAGAGAGCAAGTAGCTTAGTCAAGAAGTGTTTAAGTTTTTTAGTACTTTTGTCATAGTTCGAACTGTCCTATAGTCTGAGTGTTCGAAGTGATCTGTCCGGTCCGAGGCATTGGACCGAACTGTCCTTGTCCGGGGAGCATGTGGAATTCGGACTCATTAGAAGCCCCTTTTTTAGGTGTTTGTGCAAATACTCTTGTCAAAGACCTGAAAAACAGTCCGACATCAGGGGTAGTTTTTATCCGGACAGATAAAGCTTCACGAATTCAAAACGATTTTTGCTAGAGTTCGTGGGACACGTGTCACTCTCTGATTGGTTGCTTCAGCCGTTTTTTCACCTTGAATTTCGAACCCAACTTCTTCGAAAAGTAACCTCTTAATTAAAGGTGGTGACATCAGAGCCGTCTTTTAATCATTGCCAAACTTTTCGAATTCTCCTAGGAATCAACTTCTTTTTTCAGATTTACTATATATACAAACTCACTTTCTACTGTTTTACCATCTCCTTCAAATTTACTCTACAAAATCTCTCAAAGCTTTCTCTCTCTAAAGCCAAAACTTTGTTTGATAGTTTATGTTTACAGCGAGGAACGCTCTTGTCAAAGGCGGGTGGCTCAACCTTTCTGAGTTAGAGAAGGCTCAAAAAGTCGAAAGAGATAGACGGATCGCAGCAGGGTTACCCACCTCGCTTGTCGATAGACCAAACACCTCTGCTTCTGAGTCAGATCGAGGATCTTCTTCTTCCAAAGGCACTAAGCCTAGAAAACTATTTCAAACCAACCTCTCCCCCATAATCTCTGGTTCCTCAGTTCAGGAATCGGAGCCTGCTGTCGAGCCAGGAGTTACAACCACTAGCCTCAGAAAACCTTCTCCCTTTATTGCAATAGGATCGGATACGGAGCACTCTCCTGAGAAGCTGGTCGACATGAGGAAAGGCCGGTTGGTTAAAGGTCAGGGGACTAAAAACACTCCCTCAAGGTCGGGGGCAAAGGACAGTAGCACCGGATCAGAGGTGCCTATTAAAGCCCCCAAGGACAGGTTGTCCGGACCGGAGGGCCCCAATCCAAATCTCCAACCAGAAACTTCTGCTCCAGACACTCTACCGGAGAGCCGAAATCAAAGGGGCACTGAGGCCCATCAGTCCGGAGACAAGGCTGAGTCAAGTTTGAACCCTCCCCCCACTGCAGCTGCTGAAATCCCTTCAACAATCATGGAGGAAGTGATGGAGGACTCTGTTGAAGAGGCCCCATTTGAGTCTGAGCCCTCCGGTCAGACCAGTAAAGAGATAGTTTCCAAGAAGGACAAGGGAAAGGAGAAGCTGTACTTGAGGCATCCAGATCTGCCGGAGAGCCTAGAAGGAAAAGTAGGGCCTTGTTTTCACAAGGTCAGTGTTAATTACCTCCTCTCCTTACAAAAAATCAACTACGCATTCATCCACACTGCTGAGCTGGGCAGGATGCGTACGAAGTGGGGCATACCAGAAAATGTAAAGATCAGGATTCCTATACACCTGGAGACTCCTATAGATTGCAAGTTAAGCGAAGTGGACATATTCACGGAGTTATTCAACTGGGGGCTCAGGTTCCCATTAGATACAAATATTGTCAGATATTTCCATCTGATCAAACTCTGTCCGAGCCAACTGAGCCCCAACGCTTGGTATACCCTTATGTCATGCATCATGGCATCAAGGCTGTCCGGGATCCCTCTGCCCATGGAGGAGTTTGCTGCAGTGGCTAGCCTGTGTAGAAACCACCACATCCCCTTTTACCACTTTAACATGGGGGATGAATTCAAGGCGGTGGATGATTTGCTGGAGGCAGAGAGGAATTAGAGGACCCAGTTCCTAATTGTCAGTGGTGCCTGGGAGAACGACATGAAGATAAAATCCGGAGAGAACCCAAGCCTCCTCAGAAGCAGATGGAGGAGTGACCGTAAGTATCTTGCCTTTATATTTTTGTCTCTCTTCTCTTTTCTTTTTAGACTTAGTTTATACTAATTTGTCTTACTTTTGTCTTAGCAGTACTGCCCAAGGAGTTCAGTGACTATCAGAAAGCCGGGCAGGTTACTTGTGGCAAGATTAATGTCTGGGCTGCTGAGGAATGGGGGAACCGATTCCACGCTGCTTTCACCAGTGGAAACTTGGCAAGGTCTCACCTGTGGAACACCACAGGTCGGAGAGACTTGACCTGGGAGGAGCTCACCACCCAGCCTTCTCCGGACGTCGTGCTTAAGAGGACCCATGAACCAGATGGGACACTCTTCCTGCCAGGCCGGGCCAAAGCCCCGAGCAAGATGAAAGGAAAGAAGAAGGGCAAAAGGGTGGTGGGTGATGCCAACCCTCCTGACACAGAGAAGGATGCTCTAACAGATCCGGAGGGGGCAGCCTAGAGCCAAATTGATGCTGCTCTCCTGGAAGTGGTGGAGCAAGAGACTGAGAAACAAGGAGCAAACCTCCCAAAACCTCCAAGGGCTTCTAAGAGGAATCGTAAACAGGGAAGCGAAGGCACAGACCGGGAGGCCAAGAAGAAGAAAACGTCTAAGGGAGACGAGCTTTCTCTCTGGGCTCCGGAGCCTTCTGTCCATGCTGATCCTACTGACCCAACGCATGCCGAGGAGATTCCAGGCGAATTTCATACTGATGAGGTTGAGGGGGGAGATATCAACATCGATGGAGTAGACATCACTGGTCTTGGTGAGCTTGGTGAATACTTCCTCAATCTCCCCAGAGATGACTTTGTCGGGCCTTACCTTCCTCCAAGCACCTCCAACACGGTCACTTTTAATGGTAAGACTTTTAGCGTTTCTAGTGAAAGGGATGCTATAGCCCACTCCTTGTTAAGCAATGTGCAGCCTGTACTTGCGTTGGAGAGACAAGTTCGGAGCCAGGCTGATATCATCAAAGATCTCAAGTCTGACAAGGAGAAGCTGTCCGAAGACCTTTGCACTGCCACCTCCAATGCTGCTATGTTAAAGGAAGAAAACGAGGAGTTGAAGAGAAACCAGAAGGAAAGCACCACAAAAGTCGTCACTTTAGAGGAAACCATTAGCGATCTCCGGGAGAAGCTGTCCGGACTGGAGAAAGACCTCAACACCTCAAAGGGAGAATCCAAAGCCAAGGACCAAATCATCACCAACCTGACCAATGATAAGATTATCGTAGAAAATACAGTGTCCAAGGCTGCCGAGGAGAAAAATAATTTGTTACAGGAGCAGGAGGCCAAGATCCAAGCCAAGATCAATGCTTATGCCAACCAGATGATCAAAAGCGAAGAGCAACTGCTTGCCAAAGTGAGGTCTGACATGGTTCTACTTTTCCATGAAAAGTTTCCGAAGAAGAACCTAGGGGACTTATGGCTTCATGTTGAGCCTGAAGACCTCCCCTACCACACGATGGCCGAGGGCGACAGGTATGGCTACTCTAGTGATTCCTCAGATGATGAAGAACACTCCAAGGAGAAAATTGACGAAGAGAAAGACGATCCTAAGGAAAAGAAGGTAGATTAAGGTGAGGCATCTTCAAAGGCTCAACCTTAACTTATGATTTACTTTGCTTACTTTTTATTCAAACTAAAGTCCTTGGAAGGCCAAGGCATTCTTTTTGTAATTGTGTCTGGTATCTGACCGGATAAGTTTTTTGTTCTTACTTTGACTATTCAAAAGTCGTTGGAAGGCCAAGGCACTTTAAGTTATTTCAATGAATGTTTCTGTTTTGCACAAATCTCATCTTCTTTCATCGTTTGTTCCAATTTCGATGGCTAGAGTTTAAATAGCCTTTAATTATTTCATAGTGAGAGTGTTTAAATTCTCCGGCTAGAGTTTAAATAGCCCTTAGTTATTTCAATCCGGATAGTGTGACAAAAGACAAAACTTAAAACACTTGGAAATTTTTTTAAGAAGGCATCAAATTTCATTCAAAAGCCCGGACACCTCATTAAAACCTCCCCGTGCCACCAGGGAGGAAAGAGTATGCCCCCAAATATTTACATGGATGTTTAAACAAGTAAATATTAACACAAATGCTACTCCAAGTACATCCGGAGATGCTCAATATTCCAAGGATGAGTCAAAACCCTTCCATCTGTGTCTTCCAACCAATATGTTCCAGGTTTAATTCTTTCAACAACTATGTAGGGACCTTCCCAAGTTGGGGCCAGCTTTCCGAACAGCTTTTCTTTAGTGTGTAAGAAGACTTTCCTTAATACCTTGTCCCCTGGTTGGAAATCTCTTCTTTTAACTTTGGAAGCAAACCTGCTTCTCATCAAACCCTGATAATGTGCAACTCTAAGGTGAGCTTTAACTCGTTTTTCTTCTATCAGATCAAGTTGACCTCTGATTGCCACCTCGTTAGCGTGTTCGGAGAAGTTGTGAACACGAAAGGAGGGGAGAGTTGCTTCTATGGGAGCTACTGCATCCATCCCATAGACCAAAGCAAATGGTGACTCTTGTGTTGCAGCCCCAAGTGTTGTCCGGTAGGCCCACAAGACCTCTTGTAGATAACTAGGCCACTTCCCAGCAGCCCCTTCCAAATTCTTCTTTAAACCGGACAGCATAGTCCTATTAGCCACTTCAACTTGCCCATTTGCTTGTGGGTGGAAAGGTGAAGAAAAAAAATGTTGTATACCCCTTGAGGCACAGAATCTCTCCATTTCCCTATTGTCGAACTGTGGCCCATTGTCTGTTGTTATCTTTTGTGGGACACCAAATCTGCAACAGATATTGGATAAAATGAAATTTATAACAGCTTTTGATGTTGTCCCTGCTAGAGGGGTTGCTTCAATCCACTTCGAGAAGTAGTCTATGGCCACAATTATAGTTTTGCGTCCTCCGGACGCCACAGGGAGAGGCCCTACTAAATCCAACCCCCATCGAGCAAAAGGAATAGGCTCATAAATTGATTCCAAAGGAATAGCTGGGACATGAATCTCATTGTTGTACCTCTGGCATGGGTCACACCTTCTTACCAATTCCTTAGCATCTTTCATGATTGATGGCAAATAGTAACCGGAGAGTAAAACTCTTCTTGTTAAAGCTCTAAACCCACAATGGGCTGATCTCTCACCATCATGCAATTCGGAGAGGACTACTTGAGACTCTTCATCCCCCAAACAGCGCAGGAGAGGTTTACTGTAAGATTTTTTGTACAACACGTCTCTTAATATGATAAAACCACGAGCCTTGTGCTTCAGTGTTCTGGCCAGTGACTTATCCGGAGGCACGACACCATCGGAGAGATATTGCAAGAGAGGAAACCTCCAGTCTTGAGGTTTTTTCACTTGTATTTCAAAAATTTCCTCTTCTTTACCCTTACTAAGTTGAATGGAGGGGCTTTCGAGCACATGGATCCATGGATATGACTCTGTATATGCTATGGTTGCCAATGAGTCTGCTAGCTCATTTTCTGCCCGGGGAATGTGCTCATAGACAACACCTTTAAACTTAAATGCTTCATTTTTTAGGAGGAGTAAATATTTCACAAGTTGCTCATTCTTAGCCTCAGATTGGCCTTGGGCATGGTGGATAAGAAGTTGGGAGTCACTTAGTAGCTTGACCCTCTTAGCCCCACAAATGTAGGCTAACTTTAAACCGGCTATAGCTGCTTCGTATTCAGACTCATTATTAGACGCCCTGAAAGCAAAACAAATAGCCTGGTACATTTTGTCTCCATACGGGGAAGTCAAACACACCCCTGCACCACACCCCATAGTGCTAGACTCACCATCTGTTCGGACGACCCATACCTTTTTATCTTTTACATCAGTAGTTTGCTCCGAATCCCTGTCGGAGTGGAATTCAACCAAAAATTCTGCCACAGCTTGGGCCTTGACTGCTGTTCGGGGAGCAAAATCTATGTCGAAGTCCCCCAATTCTATTGACCACTTAGTCATCCTGCTTGGAATGTTTGCCTTTTGGAGGACATTCTTCAGGGGAAAAGAAGTCTGGAAGATGATAGGATGAGCCTGGAAATAAGGCCTCATCTTCCTGGCAGCTATCACCAGGGCCAATGCTAACTTTTCGAGTTTCAAGTAACGCCTTTCTGCATCCATCAAACTTTTGCTGATGTAGTACACTAGATGGAGATGTCCATCGACCTCTCTTACCAACACAGCACTAATGGCACAACTTGAAACTGCCAAATATACGAAGAGTGTCTCCCCATCAACCGGCTTAAACAAAGTTTTGGGGAAGGACAGGTGCTTCTTGATCTCATTGAAAGCCTCATCATTGAAAGGTGCACACCTGTCCGAAGACCTTGAGATAAATCTGTTTAAGGCAGCTAATCTCCCCGTTAACCGCTGTACTTCTTTAATGTTTCGAGGAGGTTCCATCTAAAATAGGGCATTAAGCTGGTCCGGGTCGGGTTGTATTCCATGCTCACTTATAATATAGCCCAGAAACTTCCCGGACTGCACTCCGAACACACACTTTTCTGGGTTTAATTTCAAATTTACTTTTACCAAGTTGGCAAAAGTTTCTTGGAGATCGGATAAGTGCAACTGCTCATCCACACTCTTCACCATCATGTCATCATTGTACACTTCCATATTTCTTCCAATTTGATCAACAAATGCCTTGTTGACTAATCTCTGATAAGTAGCCCCAGCATTTTTTAAACCAAATGGCATTACCTTGTAGCAATGAAGACCTCTGTCAGTGACAAATGTGGTATGCTCTTGATCCTTTGGATCTGCTTGAATCTGATTGTATCCGGAAAAGGCATCCATAAAGGAAAGCAGCTTGTTCCCAAAGGTAGAGTCTACTAACTGATCAATCCGGGGAACTGGATACAAATCTTTTGGGCAAGCTCTATTGAGATCTGTGAAGTCAATGCACATGCGCCACTTGCCATTTTTCTTTTTTACCAGAACCGGATTGGCAGTCCACAAAGGATATTGAGATTCCTTGATGTGCCCCATCTTTGTGAGCCTGTCAACTTCTTGCACAATGACATCAACCTTCTCTTTAGAAAAAGCTCTTCTTTTTTGAACCACTCGTGCTACGTCTTTCCGGACAGATAGGTGATGTGATATCACTTCTGATGGAACCCCAGTAACATCAGCACTGCACCAAGCAAAAACGTGCTGATGGTTCTTCAAAAACTTTAACATTTCATCTTTAAAAATGAGTGACATCTTAGACCCTATCTTGACACTTTTTCCTTCTTCCAGACAGTGTGTTTCTACCTCTTCGATCGGTATCAATACTCCAGGGGTCTATCTGGGGTCATCAATTTCACCCTCACCCCCAGAAAGGCCCTCAAACTGCTATTGTTCATTAATACGGACTGCCCCCAGCGTTCGAGGAGCCAGGGCAGTGGCATAACATTCTCTTGCAATCTTCTGGCTGCTCCGGACGACTCCAACATGTCCCTGAACAGCATATTTCAAGCACTGGTGGACTGTTGAAGCCACTGCATGCATCCTAGAGAGCCAAGACCTCCCTAGAATAGCATTATAGCAAGTGGGACAATCCACCACAATAAATAGTATTCTAACCATTTTCTTGAAAGGGCCCTTGCCCAATAGAACTTCTTCTTCGAACTCTCCGATCACATCTGCTGAGCTGCCTGTAAAGCCCACAATTGATCTGTCCAAACTCTGAATTACAGCTGGATTTTTCATTCTCTTGTATGTGGTTAAGAAAAGGATATTGGCTGAGCTTCCAGTATCCACCAGAATTCGCCTTATATCGTTGCCCCCTATAGATGCTCCTATGACAACAGCATCCTCATGAGGGCCAGCAATGTCTCTTAAATCATCTTCATCGAAAACAATGAAAGGGAATGAGCTTTGTGACTGATAGGAAGTCATGCCTCCTTCTAGCTGGGAGGCTAAAGTATGCACGTGCCTCTTCCTTGAAGAAGCAGTATGAGTTGTCATAGTGTCCCCTCCAAAAAGTGTAAGTGACTCAAAAAACTTAATGAGTCCGGAGACCGACTTAGAATATTCTTCAATTGTACCCACTCTGTTTCGAGTTGGATCAGGATCCAAGTATTCAGATTCCACGTCAAACCTTTCAATTATAACCATGGCTCCCTCCGGAGCAGCATTACTTGGACCAACCCGGTGAGTGTTATCAGGCCTGTTACCCCCTCTTCTTTTCACGTAAGCCCCCAACTTTCCCCTCTCAATCAAGTTCTGAACTTCTTGTTTCAATGCTATGCAGTCATCAGTGGTATGACCAATATCGTTGTGATACTGGCAAAAAGTGTTATTACGATGCTCTCTGGGAGACTGCAGTGTAGCCGGTCTCCGGTAATGCACCTCTTCCTTTGTTTTATCAAAAATAGTGGCCACACTTTCTTTCAACTCAGCAAACCACTCCGGTTGCACCCATGGCCCTCTCTTGTTTCTGGATTGCTGACTTTGAGCAGGAGCAGCTGGCTGAGACTGAGCTTTTGCCCTGCCATGCCCCTGTCCGGTCTCTCTTGCTTTATTCCCGGACTGATTCTAATTAGGATTTGGTGCCACTGGGGTAGACCTCACCTGCCTGTGCACCCTGGTTTTCTTTGTTTCATCAATGTTTATTTGTTTTCCAACCTGATTCAGCAACCCTCCCCATGTCATGGCCTTCTTTCTGGTCACTGAATCAACTAGATTTCCTGAGTTCAAATCCTGTCTTAGGGATGCTATTGCTACCTGTTCGAAGCAATCAGCCAACCCATTCTTGGTGTTCACAAAACGGCTTATATATTCTTTCAAGGACTCATTTGGTTCCTGGGCACAATGGATTATTGTGTCTCCATTTCCCTTTAGCTCTTTACTCCCTACGAACTGATTTCGAAGGGCTACCCAAAAAGTATCGAAGTCTTTAATACAACCCTGAGGCAGGCTGTTGTACCATTTTATAGCACTCCCCGGAAATGATTGGGAGAATGCCCTACAAATTAGTTTATCATCGTCGTCAAAGTTCATCATGAAGTTTTTAAATTGTTCCAGATGGTTGTCCGGATCAGTACTGCCATCGTACTTCTCTATTTTGGTGCTGTCAAACCTCTTGGGGAGGTTTCCGGACAGAATTTTAGAAGACAATGGAGATTGCCTCCAATTCCTTCCACGACTGAACACAGTATCCTCATTGGGAGTTGCAAAGATACCTGGTTCATCGTGGAAAGCGAAAAGATCCATCAGCATCCGGTCCACATGCCTCCGGCTGTGAGATGACCCTTTACCAATATTCTTCTTCATCCTTCCATGTCTATCCCTTTTCCTTGAATATTTTTTGATCTACTTTTGTTTCTTTCTAGTTCGACCCTCATCGCTGCTTGAGGATAGAGATTTTTCAACTTCTTCATCATCCGAAGAGCTATCAGAATATTCTGAGCTTGAGTCAGAACTCTCCACTGGGTTGGACCGGTGAGACTTTTTAGAGCTGGCATGAGTCTTTTTGGTGCTTACATGAGTCTTTGAAGACTCATGCTCTCTAGGGTTATTGGTGTGATGAGCAACCAATGCTTTGGACTTTTCTTTCGCGCCCATCTTAGCCTTTTTAGCCCTCAGAGCTTCTATTTCACCCTTTAGCCTATCATGCTCTTCGATAGTGTATTCATCATTCTCTCCCACTACTTCGAGCAGAGCTGGTGGTGCTTCTGGATTGTCCGGATTCATTCGGACAGACTTTCTTTGCTGGTTTTGAATGCTTGATTCAGGCACCTTCTTCTCCCACTGTGGTCACCATTTTGGTGTGGATAATAATCGCCTGAGGGTAGGCTAGTTTGGTTGGTGTTTTATAGTAGTGTGTGGGTGTTATGCGTTTAGAGTAGAGAGTAGAGAGATAATTAAGCAGCCTGGTAGCAGTTAATTCTCATTACCCACACTTAATGCAGGTGGTTGGGTATTTATACCCTGATGTTTGGGCCCTTATGGGCTTTCGGGTCATGTTTAATGGACCTGAGTCATGTTCAAAGACCCATGAGCTCTTAAGTAAGAGAGCAAGTAGCTTAGTCAAGAAGTGTTTAGGTTTTTTAGTACTTTTGTCATAGTTCGAACTGTCCTATAGTCTGAGTGTTCGAAGTGATTTGTCCGGTCCGGAGGCATTGGACCGAACTGTCCTTGTCTGGGAGCATGTGGAATTCGGACTCATCAATGATAGAGCTTTTGAAACAAAAAATGAATAAACTTGTAACCGATGTCATGCTAACCAATGATAAAAGACGCATATAACATATTCAAAAGAAATGTCTTGAAGTAGTCTATCTGGAAACATCTACCATTTTAGAATTATTAGGGAAAAAAATACCCCGTCTTCGTCCACATACCAAACATAAATTATATGTTGATACATCGTCCACTAAACGAGATAATTCATATTGTGAACATAAGAATTATGCATAAAAAATCAATAAAGCTTCAGTGTCAAACCCTTTTAAAAATCCTAAGGTTACTGTTCGTAAAGGGAAATGAATTACACCTCGAATGAAACCTGTCAAATTCAAACTGTCAACATAAGCTAGTGATCACGTTCGGGCAAAAACACCTTTGTAGTTGGAACTCCTTCGATGATATAACTATCAAGTCATACGTTCAGACAGAGAAACGTTTGGTAGTTGAAACTCTTTCAATGGTTTCGCTATCTAATTATAGTGTACAAAGCTCCAATGTTGGTTCTAAAAAATTACTTAATAATCTAAATTTTTATTTGCAATAGTGCTACTTGTTGTGTACCATTTGTGCGAAGACGAGGCACCGATGGTACGTCGCACCGATAGTGTAAACTAGTGTGAATTATAGGTGCACAGACTTGGCACCTATTGTGCATGTTGTTATATTAATACCTGTGAATTTTTAATATATATATATATATATATATATATATATATATATATATATTAAATTTCAATTTTTTACTAACAATTTGTTGGTTTGTTTTGTGTATGAATTCAAAACCTAAGTATATTACTAACAATTAAATGATTTACGAGTTGATAAAATAATATTTATGACATTTATTTTTTTAATAAATTTAAATGTTTCACTCACTTTTTATGTTGTGTAATGTTTAATCAAGTAAATATAAGTAATATGAATGATTTATAAAAAACCATCAAATAACATAACTTAATCTGCAATTACATAACCAAACCATTTGGGGTAAAATACAAAAAATCAAGAAAACATAACTGACATAAGTCCTAAAAGGAAAAACATATTCTTAGATAAAAATAATAACACCAAGCAATCATGCCCAAAATATGTCCAATAACAAGAAAAATGAGCCAATGATAAATGACATGTAACACTTGTTTCTTGAAAAGCCTCAAACATTTCAAGTCGTTTCTCGTGCGGATGGTGTTGATTGTACAAACAACCTCTAGAAGTTTATCATCACCAAATTGCATAAATGGGATAAAGAAATACCATCCAAAGTGAGAAATTTAATAAACACACACACACACACGCACACTCGTTGTCAACGTACCACATGTAGCAATATGAACAGCCAAGCTATCTTTGGTAAATAAATGGTGATGTCAATCTTGGCAACTTGTCACACGTCAAAGATAATGAGAGATATCTCCCTTCTTAAATGTTTTAGTAAAATATGAGGTATGGGTATATCCTCTATCCATCCATACTGTTGCATGAATTTGTCAATCATATAACCTTCGAAAGTGCTCATCATTCGGATGAGATAGTCTAGTAGACGAAGATCCTACACATAAAATTGTGCTCTTATTTTCTCATATAGCTCCAAGATGACATGTAAAACAAAACAAAACAATATGTTATAAAGAAAATTAAAGTTAAACGTGCTAAATATTTTAACACATATGATAAGTATAAGATTATACACTTACATATTTGTCCTTTAGATCTGTAAGAACGACGCAGGCATTAGATTTGCGCCGCATGTTAGCATACTATTCTCCTCATAAACCAACTAGCAATATTTCGGTTTCTCACGACATAAGATGGGTTTTGCAAAGATTTTAAAGCTCGAAAGTGGTCGTATATCCAAAATTCTAGCATGGCCATGAATCCATACAGGTTCTGTGTTGAAGATTTTGAAGCATCCTCTAGTGCACGATAAAGGAAAGCAAAAGTACTATTACCCCAAGCTATTTCTGAAAACCTATAATCCATGTTCTCCAAACCGTAGAGATGGTCAACCTTGACGCTTTTCTCACTCGTGTACATGAAAATAATTCACCAAAATAAAAACATAAGATACACGTATGATAAATGGCAGATATTTCTCGGTTGGTCAACTAAAGAAACTGTTTCTTTGTAATGTTTCTTGGATCCATTTAAATTTAACCACACTTCTCATGTAGACTCCAACTTAAAGCAAACCTTATCAAGTGTGAGTCTCAACAACCTCATAAAGTAAGTATACATCTTCTCTCTTGTAGCCTTAATCACATTCAGTATTTTACCAACAACCGGGAGACCTATAATGATATTGACACCATTCTAAACTGAGCATCATCTCCCTAAAAGTGAACGGAAAAGTGTTTTTATTTTGGTTCCAACGTTTGATGAATACTTTGTCCAGCACTAGATGATTGTAATACTTTGGTAGGCGAGTTAGAGAGGTCTGCATAGAGTACATGTGAGATGACTCGCTACTTCAGGTTGGAATGTCAAGTCTCACATGTGTAACACATTATAATGTTCCTAAATGTCGAGATAACTACGAGTCTATACACAAAATTATTTAGTAAGATAATAACACTTAATAAACGATATAGATATAACTTAAAATTTTAAGTTAATAATTAAAAACTTACATTTTCATGAAAGTGTTGAGTGCTTCGTGTTTCTTGTAGTCATGAAAAAATGGAATTTTGTTACACTCTAAGAAAACAAACAACCTCATCTGTTATTCTCTCTGACTCGCGACGTTTTCCTCCTTCTCAAGTAACTCGTGATCTACATTATCAATGTCTGCGCTTTTAGTAGCCACTTCGGAGTGCGGTACACGATGAGCTAATGGTGGTGAACGATAAGGTGATGGTGGTGAACAATGAGGTGTTTGTGGTGTAAGCACATTTAATGGTGGTGAACGATGCGTTTATGGTGGTGGTGGTGGTGCAACCTATTTTGATGATCCATTCCTCACAAGATCAACTTTTTTGTCAACATTTTTAGCCCCATTCTTCAAACCTTTATGTATGTGGCCCAGTGATCTTTTGGTGTGCTCTTCATATTCATTTTTTGTTTCTACGTCACCCATGCTTTTCACGAACAAGTCTTACATTCTTCACTTCAACGGATTCCATAAAGGAAATATTTATCATAGGGTGCTCATGTCTACGACTATCAATAGGGCGTGGGTGGTGGTCATTCTGCGTATCGAATGACCTAAGTCAACGAATAATAAAAGTTATATAAAAAAATGAAATAAACATGAAAAAAAATATTAGTAACTAAATTCTAAAACAAACAAGTACTAATAACCAAATAAGCACGAAAAAAAATTAATAGTAGGAAAATTAAAAAAAATCAAATGGGACTTCGGCTTGGAAAAATCAAAAAAATCAAAAAATCAGAAAGATTTTGGTTGTGTATCATAGGTGCATCGGTTACGCACCTAAAGTGCAGTTGCTATGCAACAATTGTGAGTAAGTGCAGCACCACCGGTGCGCATCAACTTCTTTGAGATTTTAACAAGAAAGATGAACACTCTACTTATCCATTCAACCTCAAAATCCCCTAAATTCCCCCCAACAACACTCTAAATGCATAAACCCTAACCTAACCCATAAATTCTACAATAAATCATCACACCAAACACAAAACATACTAACTAATAGCTAAACAATTCAAGAAAGAGGGAAAGAACAAGGCTGGTCGGATTATTTTCACCATGAAAGAGGATGATGCCGGATGAGGAGTTAGGTCGCTGGAGGTGGAGCAAGACGGTTTGAAATTATAGAGAAAGAATGTAGAAGGAGAAGAAAGAGAATATAAAAAAGAAATTAAAAAGTTCAAGGTTTTTTTTCAAAATCAAAATGGAATTGATAAGGGGGATACCCCCAAACAAGTACGCGCACGAGTAGGAAGACAACGAATTTGGATTAGGACAAACAATGAAGAAAATGACGAGCTATATAACATCGATGATCTCAAAAAGAAAGGAAGATCGATCTCGAAGACATTAGGGGAGATGAGTTGATCGACCAGATTAGGGACGCGATAAACAGACCAGGATGCAGTGTGAACTCAAAGAAGATAAGTTGATCACGTGATTAGTGAGCTCGAGCTCTGCATGACAGAACAGACCTGATTGTTCTTAAAGAATGGCTTAGCTCAATTTAAGGTGCAGATGAGACCAGGCATTCCTTTATTCTATAACGCACGTTTTGACTTTTAAGTCAGACCGTTTTAAGTAGTTGTTCCGAGATTACATGAATAGTGATGTTAGTGAGTTGGTGCGGAATTAAGTGTAAACATGTGTAACTGCCCACTAATTCATTGCATTATAAATAGGGAGAACTTATCGATGAATATAATGATCATTGTTTTCCTTATCTCTTTCTTGACTAAAATCCTAAAGCCTTAATCGTGGCAGAATTTGTTATTCCCGTAACAAATTTGGCGTCATCTGTGGAAATTTCCTAACCATCCACCATGGTAGTCACAAGGTCAGGAATCGAGAGAGACAACAAGAAAACTAGTGAAGCAATGATGCACTGAAGGGGAGCGATGAATCAACCAACTGGGCAAGGTGTCCTATACTCTAGCCATGTATTTTCTCAAGGGGGAAATCCCATGGCACCCCAAGGGGCGGTGGTGACGGAGGAACCACCGATCCAGCCCACGGTTGTCCCATGGGCAGATGGACAACTCCATCAACCAGCGGATGTAGCGGGGGCTCATGAAACTATGGAAGCCATCCCAACAGTTGATTCAGTGGTCCTCCAACTAGAGTAGAGAATCCAAAATCTCTAGAAGGAGCAATTGAAAATAACATTCAAGCGAGATGCAAGGGAACACGCTATGCACACCACTATGGAAAGAATGAATGACGTTATTCATTCCCTCACCGCTAAGATCTAGGGAACAAGCAAGGTGCATCAACCGTCCGGTTCGTAGGCAAGTAAAGTTAACAGAACGGATCCGTCATTAAACTGAGATGACAAGCAGGAAGGTGAGGGAAAGAACAAGGATAAGAATCATAGAAAGGGTCCGCGGGAAGAGGCAAAACAGACGTTAACCAAGCAGGCTCGGGAAAATAAAGATATCCATTACAATCAGGTCCGCCCGAGACTATCAGCCTACATACTAAAGGAATCATCATTCTCTAAGAATATTATCGAAGCTCAGCTCCTGAGGAAATTTGATCCTTTCAGGATGGAAGCACATGGCGAAACAAAAGACCTAGAAAGGCATTTAGAGCAGTTTAGAAACATGATAATGGCGTTCAACCCCGATGATACAATGCTGTGTCGAGCACTGCCAATGAACCTCAAAGGTAACGCAATGGATTGGTTTAGAAGCTTGCCGAAAGGATCCATCTATGACTTTACAGGACTATGGAAGGCGTTCCGGGAAAGGTTTGTTGGCAACAAAGAGCTCAAGCGCGAGCGGGATTCAATTATGGACATTTACCAGCGACGAGGTGAGTCCCTTAAGAGTTATGTTAGGAGATTTTTTCATGCTATGAATGCTTTACCAGATTTGGCCAAAAACATGGCGGTGGCCTCTTTGAAACGAGGGCTCGACTGAAAAGGTGATCTGTATGAAGATCTCATCAAATTCCCAACTGAGAACATGGGGAACGTGCTCGCTAGGGGAGATACTTTTATTAGGGTCTACGATGCCAGAAGGGGAGGGTCTCTTGAGCAGCGTGGATCGGATTTCAAAGAAGGCGGAACAAAACGGAAAAGGATTGAGGAGAAACCTAGGAGGGATTATAGTAGGCGGCCCCAGCAGCTCGAGCAACCAAATAGATTCTTCACCCCGTTAGCTAAAGTTATCTCGGTGATTTATGATCGAACAAGAGGGCGCACAAAGTACCAAGCTCCGATCATGATGAGCGCCCCAGGATTTAAACGAGCTAATCGGTATTACTGTGCATATCATCATGATCATGAACATTCTACGGATGAGCGCTGGCAGTTAAGAGAAGAGATTCAACGCTTGATAGACAATGGTGAGCTGATACAGTATATCAAACGATCTCATCCAGATCGCCGTGAGGAGGTCCATTCTCCAAACAATGAGAAACCGGCTAATGGAGAAGAAACGGAAGCTAACAAACAACAGTGGCTTCTCACCATATCAGGGGGGAGCTCGGCCACAGGTCAAGGGTTAGCTCAAAACAAACGGGCTAAAAACAAGCTCGACGTGTATGAAATAGATGCAAATTCCTATCGAAACTACATGGATCCAGTAGCCGACCTCACATTTAACGATGACGATCTTAGAGGTGTCAGTCTACCCCATGAGGATGCTTTAACTATTCACCTAGATATCAGAGGAGTAATGGTAACTCGAGTGATGGTCGATCGAGGGAGCTCGACAAATATTATTTTCAAAAGCAGTTTCGACCGTATGCAGAATGTGCCCCCATACCGGCCTACTCAGCGGATGTTGGGCGGATATGAAAGAAAAACGTCACAATACATTGAGGAGGTGAAACTATTGGTAAAGGTTGGACATGGAGCTACGAAAAAAGAACTAAAGAAACTGTTTATAAAGGAGACGTCGTGCACATTTTGACAATTCATCAAATATCCGGTGGGAAGCTTAGTAGGAACAATACGAGGCAGCCAGAGAGGTGTGCGAACGTGCTACGTGATCGCATCAGACCCGTCGAAACCTCTACGATAAAAATTAAATGGTGAGGGGGATGCTAAACTGGGAACACTCGATCTTACCTCATCGGACACAGTGGACGACCCACGAGAAAATGATGATTCAACTACCACAGATACTACAACCGTGGACACGTTCATAGCTGACAGTAGAGTTCTTAGATTAGGAATGGAGTTGTCTCAGGAGTCGAAGGTACGTTTAATAGCCTTATTAGCAAAAAAATTAAATTTCTTTGCTTAGGAGGCAACTGACGTCTCAGGAGTAAGCCCTTCAATCATAAGTCATGAATTAACTATCAACCCGTGTGCCAAACCGGTACGACAAAAGCGTAGGTCTTTTCAGCATAAAAGCAGGAAACTATATTAGCTGAGGTGACAAAATTAAGCTGTTTGAGGCATATCTGAAAAGCAAGATATCCGGTTTGGATAGCCAACCCGGTTTTGGTCAAAAAGAAAAGTGGCCAACGGAGAATGTGTGTTGATTTCACCGATTTGAATCAAGCATGCCCTAATGATGCTTTCCCATTACCATGGATCGATCAGTTGGTCGATTCAGCCTCAGGCCGCGAATTCTTATCCTTTATGGATGCATATTCTGGGTATAACCAGATCCGCCTACACGTACCCGACCAGGATCACATAGTTTTTCAAACCGAGAGGGGCACCTACTGCTAAACAGTCATGCCTTTTGGGTTGAAGAATGCAGGATCGACATATCAACGATTGATAAATCACATCTTCCAAGATCATTTGGTGCAACATTTAGAGGCATATATTGATGACATGATCGTTAAAACTCATGAAGAGGCACAACATTTGGACACATTATATGTTGTTTTTGACTTGTTATGAAGGTTTAACCCCAAACTTAACCCGGATAAGTGCTCTTTTGGTGTTGCTAAGGGTAAGTTTTTGGGCTATGTGGTAAGTCAACAGGGTATTGAGGCAGACCTCGTCCAACTAAATGCAATTTTGAAAATGTAACCACCAAAGAATATTAGGGAAGTACAATGTCTTACAAGAAGGTTAACAACCCTCTCAAGGTTTATCTTCCGCGCATCGGGCAAGAGTCATCACTTTTTTGAAGTGTTACGAGGTGCTAAGAAGTTTACCATGACATAAACTTTTGTTGAGCTTAAGCAATATCTCACCTCCCCCGAGATTTTGTCTGCTCTCGTCCCCAAGGAGCCCCTGTTTATTTACCTTGCGGTATCGTCATTTGCTGTCAGCTCGGCTCTCGTACGCGGTCTGAATGGGGTACAACGCCCGATATATTACACGATCAAAATGCTAACAAATGCGGAGACAAGGTATTTGAACCTCGAGAAACTTTCTTTGAGTTTGGTTGTTGCAGCTCAGCGGATGAGGTCATATTTCCAAGAACATGTAATTACGGTGCAAACAACATTCCCTCTACGAATGGTATTGTAGAAGCCATATGTTTCTTGTAGGCTCGCTAAATGGAGAATTGAGCTCGGCGAGTACAGCATTCGGTTTGAGCCGCGCCTAGCTATCAAGAGGAAAGCAGTCGCTAATTTCTTTGCCAAATTCACCTCCTCCAGAGATCAACAGATTAACACAAACAATCAGCAAGCGATTGAATCAGACCAATAGATCGTTGAGGTTGATGTCTCATCTTCTACGTCGGGCGGAGGAGCAAGAGTTATACTACGGTCCCCAATCGGTGAAGTAAGCTATGCGTTTTAATTTCTCGGAAACGAATAACATCGCGGAGTATGAGGCTGCCCTTTGTGGCACGAAGCTGGCTTTGATATGCGGAGCTCAAAACATCAAGATTAAATCCGACTCTCAGTTGGTGGTTAATCAGGCACAGGGTACTTATGATGTGAGGCAGGAAGGAATCAAGGAATATCTTGTTATGCTTAAGGAGTATGAATCTAAATTCTCCCGTGTGTTATATGAGCAAATCCCACGACACGATAACTTGGCAGCTGATATTCTAGCCAAGATTGCAGCTTCGGGAGAGCTTCCCACAGTTTTACTCCAACAGCGCCTGATTACAGAGCTCATACCAACAATAGTGACCATCAATTCAATTGCGAATAACGTCGATTGGAGAACTTCATACTTACAGTACTCGAGTCATGACACATTGCCAACAAGTAAGAATGAAGCCCGAGCGTTGCAAATTAAGGCAGCTAAATTTTGTGTCCTCGACAACATCTTGTATAGGAAAAATTCAACCCAACCTTTCCTATGGTGCCTTGATCGCGACATTCAGGAGAAGCAGGGGCTCATTATGGTCACCGAAGACTGATACGTCGTTTTCTCCTCGCTAGGTATAATTGGCCTGAGCTAGCAATTGACGCAGAGACTCTTGTATTACAATGTCACAAGTATCAAGAGTATGCGAATACAGAACATAGACCCAACGAACTTATGCAGAATGTCCCCGTTCCATGTCTGTTTGATAAATGGGGAATAGATCTGGTGGGCTCTTTGCCAATGGCCACAGGCAAAAAACAGTTTCTTATTGTCGCGGTAGATTATTTTTCCGAATGGGTTGAGGCTAAAACCTTATCCCGAACACGCGCACAGTATGTATGTAATTTTATCCATATTCAAATTCTAACCCGATATGGAATTCCATGGATTTTGATGACAGATAACGACCCGCAATTCTAAAATTCAATACTTACCAACTTCTGCAAAAGATATGGGATTCTCCAGCACTACTCCACCCCTTACTATCCCTAGGAAAATGGTTATATTGAGGTAACTAACATGACGCTACTAGAAGGACTTAAGAAAAAATTGGAATGAGCTAAAGGCAAATGGCCGAATAAATTGGCAGAAGTGTTATGGCGTATCGAACCACCCCACGCTCCACAACAGGAGATACACCATTTGAATTGATATACGGTGCAGAAGCACTCATTCCAGTAGAGATCATAGTACCAAGCCATATAATCGAGCACTAAGAAGAGGAAAACTTGATAGCCAGGTCAACCTACATGGACCTCTTAGATGAATGACAAGACCAAGCAAGGGTGCAAGCAGAACATTATAAAAGCCTGATGAGGGGACGCTTTATATACCTAATAAAAATAAAGTCGAAAATCCCGAATGTAAGGTGAGATCTTTAGATATAAAAGACAAGAATGAAAATAAAATGGAAGATCAGCTATAAGTGAGATAGTTTGAATTCCACTTAAATTGAATAGGATTCACAGAATTCATAGTGAAATCTTCATATCATACCAAATGAAAATAAATCGAGACCAACTATTCATAAATGAAATTATTGGAAGACCATTTGGATGTAAGAAAAAGTGTGCAGATCACAAAGTGAGGTCTTTAGATCAAAACATACCAAATAAAAATAAAATTGAAAATCAGTTATCAAATATAGTTGAAAAAACATTTAGATTTAATAAAATTTGCAAAATGTAGAGTGAGATATTTAGATCAATATACACCAAATGAAGATATAATCAAAAATCAATTATTCATAAAAGAGATTTTTGCAAGACCGCTTAAATTTAACAGAGCTTGTGGGATGCTAATAAGATTTTTAGGCCAAATCACACTAAATAAAAAAAATCTAAATAAACAGAAAATAAATTTTATTTTATGTGATTGTAAATGAGATATTCGAAAGTTTAATTTTAATTTAAAAAGTTACGTAGAATGAAAATAGTTGAAAACCCATTTAAATTTAATAAAAAATTGAGAATGCAAAATAAAATCTTAATATAAAAGGTTTACTAAATAAAAAATAAAGTCCAAAATAAATTATTAAATATCTATAAATATGAGATAATTAGAAAATAATTTAAATTAATGGAATGAAAAGGAAAAACAAAAAAACTCTAACTAGTAGTAAATAAAATAGTTGGAAGACCATTTGAATATAACAAAAAGAATGCAATATAGTAAGAAAGATTGTAGACTTGGGAGAGTTTGTTTGTAATAAAATATTTATTAATGTTGCGGCTATTAAATAGTTGGAACACCATTTAGATCCAACAACTTTTGCTTGGAAATAAAATAATTGGAAGACCATTTAATGTAAACTTTATTTGTTGGGAGAAGAAGATAATTGGAAGACCAAGAATGAGATAGTTATAAGATTATTTACATTTCCCGGCATCCAAATAAAATAGTTGAAAGACTATTCAAATTTAACATTTGTGAGGAAATAAATAGTTAAAAGATATTTACACTTAATCGGATTTGTACATAAATAAAATAGTTTGAAGACCATTTACATTTAAGAGCATTTACAAAATAAGATAGTTGGAAGATAATTTATATTAACCGCGAAAAAATAGTTGAAAACCCATTTAGATTTGACAGCATTTACCTGGGAACATGATAGTTAGAAAACACTGAGATTTAATATTATTTGTTTGGGAATAAGATATCTAGAAAACCATTTAGATAAAACAACGTTTGTGCGGTACAAGATAGTTGGAAGATCATTCAGACTTAATAGCATTTGCGCGGTACAAGATAGTTGGAAGATCATTCAGACTTAATAGCATTTGTGCGGGAATAAAATAGTTGGAAGATCATTCAGATTTAACCGCATTTGCGCGGGAAGAAGATAGGTGGACAATCATTTAAATTTAACAATATTTATACGTAAATAAAATAAATGGAAAATGATCATTTACATTTTATAACATTTGGAGGGGATATAACATCTACTACATTTAACACCAATTGTGGCGGAATCTAACATCTATCAATAAAATAGTTGGACGACCGTTTATATCAAATAACAAAAATAGATTGTGCTAAAACGAGATCGTTTAGATAAAATAGCTGGAAAAAAAAATTAGTCTGAAGACAACTAACAATTTTGCACTGAATTAAGATATTTAAATCAAACTCGGCAGAATTGTATACTTATTCTAAGCAGTTTGTCTAATTTTTGTTTTAAAAAATTTGCCGATTTGCATTTCATGAAACAAAATTGGACATGCATTCATGTATCTTTAGACACACAGTCTCAAATGTAAAGTTAATTTTGACAATGTTTGAAGAGGCTAAGAGCGCAATTCCCAAATTATAGGCCATATAGTTTGAACAACTTGATACACATACACTTCAATTATTCTGAAAAACCAACATGCCAAAGTTTGCAGACTTCAATTTTGAATCCAAAAAATGAAGAGGGAAAATCCACAAGATCAATCAATCCCATAAATAAATATAAAAAACCAAAATCACTACCTTTAGACTGATGGAGCATTGATCTGGTCTGACTATTACATATGGCATGACGAGGACGAAAAACGATAATTGTTTCAGTGGACTATTTTTCTAGATTGGTGGAAGCTGAAGCATTAGCATGAACAAAAGCTAAGGATGTGATTAGGTTTATTGTTTCCAAGATTTTTTTTTGTTTTAGGGTTCCAAGAAAGATAACGATGGAAAATGGGCCACAATTTGATAACAAATAAATTAAGGATCTTTGTGCTTCAAAAGAAATACAACAATGTTTCTCAGCACCTTTGCATCTGCAAGCGAATTTCCAAGTTGAGGTTACCAATCAAACAATTCTGGATGGTTTAAAAATGAATTTGGAATTCAATGCGGGAAAATGGCCTGATTATTTACAAAAAGTTTGTGGGCATACAAAACTACTCATCGGACGACTACACAAGAATCATCGTTTGTGTTAGTTTATGGGATGGATGCAGTGGTTCCATCCGAAATAATCTTCCTCTTATATTAAATTAGTGAATATTCTGAAGGGAAAAATGACAAAGTAAAGCGTATATAGTTAGATTTGATAGAATATAAAATAAGGAGAGCACAATTGAACTGTTTACACTATCAAACTTTGATGAGAAGGCGGTACACTTCCAAAGTTAGAAGGCGTGAGTTTAAAACAAAGGACAAAATGTTGAGGAAAGTATTTTTTCGTACAAAAGAAAAACGGTTTGGTAAGCTATGACCTAACTGGGAGGGTCTGTATACGGTAAGGAAGAAAGTTAAGTCGGGGACATATCGACTCAAAGATAAAGAAGGAAGAGAGCTTCCTCAACTTTGGAATACTGAGCATCTCAAATTGTATTTTGAATGAATATGTGAGTTTGTAAATATTTTTAAGAGCCTATGTAAGTATATGTGGCATCTTATTTCCTGCCTAAGTGGTGAAGTAAGGTTTTAATGAGGTGTCCTAATAGCCGCCTTATATATAATATTTATTTTCCATCTTAAAACAACTTGCACAATTTTTATCATTTTGGACTGAGGGGTCTTCCAAAGAATGTTGGTCTATAATTTTTATCATTTTGGAAGGGTCTTCCAATGAAGATTGGTCTATAATTTTATCATTTTGGACCGGAAGAGACTTCTAACGAATTTTGCTCTACAATTTTTATCATTTTGGACCGGAAGGGTCTTCCAACGAATGTTGGTCTATAATTTTTTATTATTTTGGACAGGAAAGGTCTTCCAACGAATGTTGGTATACAATTTTTACCAATTTGGACTGGAAGGGTCTTCCAACGAAAGTTGGTTTACAAAAATTTATGTATAATAGTATTCATATGAAAAAGTTTGGAGGAGAAAGTTAAGAGTCTTTTATAACATTTAAGTATAAAAAAATCATATGAAAAAGTTTGGAGGATAAAGTTAAAAATATTTTATAAAAGTAAGTATAAGAATTTTTCAGATAAAAAACATTTGGAAGAGAAAGTTAAGAGTCTTTTATAAAAGTAATGTATAAAAAAATTATATGAAAAAGTTTGGATGAGAAAGTTAAGAGTCTTTTATAAAAGTTATGTATAAAAAATTTCATATCAAAACGTTTGGAGAATAAAGTTAAGAGTCTTTTATAAAAGTTAAGTATAAGAATTTTTTAGAAGAAAATATGTTTGGAAGAGGAAGTTAAAATTATATTATGAAAGATAAGCATAAAAACTATTCTCATATGAAAAAGTTCGAGGGAAAAGTATATAATCAAATAACTTCCATACTAATAACTTTTACAGTGCAAAGCAGATTGTCAGAACACAAAGGCTTAACAAAAAATACACATATGGTATAATCTTTTCAAAAGGTTACACAGAAAATGATGAAAACAAAAAGTAAGTAACATACCTTAACCTTACTCCAAGGGGCTACCATCTTTAATGTCTTCCGATGGATTACTACTGGAAGAAGAAATATTCGACCCATATGATTCACTGGTTGAGTCTTCATCTACCAAGAAAACTCACTTCAGACGATGCATCTCTATGACACGCTCCCAAAACATATATTAGATTGGGAAAGCGTTAAAGAATCTCTACTATTAGAGCCGATTGGATGCTTGCATTTCTTTCTTCCAAGCGAAAGACTGTATCGAAAGTTCATTCCTCAAGACATGTATTTTTCTACTCCTCATTGGTATCTTTAAGAGATTGATTCTCAGCATCGAGCCTCTTAATTTCTTTGACAACATTTCCAAAATGTTTTTAGGTTTTATTACAAGAGTCAAAGAGGCCATCAACAAGAGTATTCTGCTCAATATCTTTAGTGATAAACTTCTCTCAATCATCATCAAATTCCTCTTTCCCCTTCTTTGTTGAGCTTGAACCGCTTCAATCTTTATTAAACTCTCAGCGAAGGTTTTCTTCTCCAGAGCAAGCTCATTATCTAATATTTTCACATCAGACCTCTTCTAGATAACTTCTTTTTTATTGTGATCTTTCTGATTGGATTTTCGTTCGAGCAGAGCAGCAGCATGGAATAACCTGTTAATTTTATTAGAAACAATAAGCGGAGACAAGGGAAATATTTTTTCTCCCTAATTTCCATGGAAGTCTATTTTGGCTCTCTTGACCAGTGTAACATTTTTTTTGACATATTGTCCACCAAAATCCGAGTCAACAACAATTATCTTCTTGATATGAGGCAAACTTGGGGCAGTAGTGTTATCATTTTCATCTTCATCGACAAGTATTTTCTTACCTTTATCTTTAGCAGAATGTATTTTTGATGGCCTAGCAACACCACATTTCCCAGCAGGTTTTGATTTAGCCACAACTTCTGGCTCCGTAATAATTTCTTGTCTTTCCATGGTTACAATTTATTGTGTCTCATCGGCTTCAGTTTCTTGTCTCTGCCCGGGTTCAGTTTCCAAACAAGCATCACTATCAGAATTATCATCTTCATCTTCATCTTTTTCCGAATCACAACGTCTAAGAGCTCTAGCCCTAGTGGGAAGATAGACAAGATTGTCTAGAAATTCCCGTCGTTTGAGTACATAATTCTTCATGGAAAGGACCATAAGCTCTGTCATTGTCTTAGCTTGGGTCAGATCATGCCTCCAAAGTTTACTTTTGGCCAAAATTGAAGGAGTAAAACATATATGAAACTGATTCTTCCAAGTAATGTTGACATAGTCTTCGAACAGTTTGGTTGTCCCCTTCACTGTTTTTCCAAAGAAATTTTTTAGTGAAGTAAATAATCTGAATAAGTACATGTCAAACAATAGAATAAGTACCTCGGTTAGTCCACTTTAAAGTTTGACGATGGGGTAGCTAGTCAGAATTTTCAAAGCCCGTCTCCCACAATCCGAAGACAAAAATGAATCTTTATTTCCACTTTTTATCAGCCTCAAGAAGATCATTCACAATCTTGTATTTCTTCGCGAGATATATTGAATAGAAGGGAAATTAGAATATATTTTTTTCCACAGTTGTCAATCCAACTAGCTCTCCCATAGAAAACCTGAGCTGAGAAGCTATTATGCATGTCATAAGGGTGAACCACATGTTGGGACCAGCTTGAGTCGGACATAGTTGTATCAGGTGAAAATACACAACCAAGGCAGGATCAATTCATGATCTTTAACGGACAAAGACATTTTCCGAACTTTTGGAAATCTGATTTTGATGGAGTCCCCATCGGTCCATGAGCTTAACCTCCTTGGATAAATGAAAATATTTGTAGTTTATTTTGTGAAACACTACCATATGCTTGACTTCAACCTCTCGAATATTATGACTTCCATATTCAAGAGCAACTTGACAACGCCCTTCTTTTTCTTCTTCTTCTTGGATGTTTCTGCCTAATGAGCAGGAGAATTTATTATATTGTCTACATGAGAAGATTCTTGAATCATATTAGAAGTTCTGACGAGAGGAGCCAGTGTAAGGATAGCTTGGATGGGTTGTGCTTCAACAAGGGTCATTATCTACCTTATCAGTTAAGTTCTTCTCTTGCATTTCGGGAATAGACTTTTAAGGATGAACTAACAAAATTATCTTTTTGAGTAGAATTTTATGAGTGTTTCCGATGAGTGACCTCGAGAGTTGTTTAGGGAGTACCATATGGAGTAACTTGAGGGGTCAGATCGGATGATGTGAGCTTCAATTTTATGGACCGTTTAACTTATGCTAGAGAATTCTTTCTATTTGGTCGGTTTCTTTTAGCCTTATTGTAAATTTGGTGTTTGACACCCATTGGAAGAAATGAGGATGTCTTGTGAATATCTTTGGAAGGGCCAAGGTCACCCTTGTTGCACTTCGAACAAGATTAACTGGGGGGGGGGGGGTGGATAGTAGGGGGATCGGATGCAATATGGTTACCTGAAGTGTCTACTGGGTCAGAATGTTTCTGGACGGGAGGCCACTGACCATAAAACGTTGTTTGGAGGACTTGTAAATGCATGAGTTCTTCTTCTACGTTAATGGCCCTTCTCTTTTAAGCCTTCTCTGCGATATTGAACCACTCCCAAAGTTTGTATCTCTCAAGCCATTCGGAGTCTCTAGGTATGAAAGGATAAATAAAACGCTTAGTGAGATAATATGTTTCTCTCTCTAAACCAAAGTCTCACTTTATCTCTCTAAAACTGAAAAATGTGTAATTTTGAATTTGTGGACAGAAATATTTATAGAGATGGTATGGGCTTCTAAGGAATTCGAAAGCCCAAATAAGAAAAATGGTACTTAGAGAAGATGAAAAGTTTTTTGGAGAAACTATTCTACCTATTATCTGATTCACACGCGTATGGAGAAGCGTGAAGGTTTGCTGACACGTTTCTTCATCGAAAAATTCTTTTGGAAAGCATGCTAGTGAGTGTCATAAAGTTGTTAACACATGGGATTTAATGGCAGTACAACTCTAAAAGTTTTGTGACACAAAGATTGGGACAACTCATCAACATGCAATCTAAGATGAGTGATGAGTGACCATGAGGTTATTATTGCAAAAGATGAAGTCATGGATCTGGAAGAATATCCGAGGAAGGTAATCCGATGAGAAATCAAGGGAAGAAAAATCCGATGACGAATCAAAGAAGAATAATTCAAAAAGGTTCTAAAAGAAGAAAAATTTGCATCCATGAATAAGTCATTGCTCGAATATCTTCACAAAGACTGGGGGGCTACTGATAATGAGAGAAAATATTGTGATTAGTAAGCTAAATAAGATAAATAAAAGGATTAATTTGATGTAATAAAGTATTTATTACAAAACTTGACAAGTATATAAATTGAGGGGGTCAAATGTAATAACTAAGGTGTATTTTTATAATCAGCGAAGTGGTAAGGTGAAAAGACACGTATAAAAGGATGGGTAAATGTGTAAATTAGAAACTTACCTCTTGTAGAATATAAAAGACAACTATTTTTAAGAAATGGACCAATCATTAGTCAATTATTACCTCATTATTACTTTTGCCTCTTTCTCTATCTACTCATTCTCTTTCTCCCCTAAACATTAACAGGACATAGTAATCCACTAAGAATTCTTTGGACTTATAAATATTTATATATTTAATATTTCGCCTAACCATTTGTTATTACCCATCGCAAATTAAATTGTATGTATTTATCAATTGAGTTTCCTTTCTCTGTAAAATATTATTAAAAAAACTTAAATCACAAAATATCCATGTAATTAAAATAATTAAATAATCGGTTATAACTTTTCTTTTGTCAAAATAGCTATTCAACTAAATTTATAATAAATTAGAGATTATAACAATTAGTAGAATCACAATTTAGTATTTATTATCACTAAACATAATTATCAATTATTATCTTAAAAAAAATTGGCATCCCATATTTTGTAAGATAATGATATTTATTTCTATAATATGAAAAAATTGATAATTATAATAGTTTTATGGTTTTGATTGGATAGTTTTGTCGAATATCTCTATTTATAATATACCAATAAGTATATCGTTCGAAACAAAAATATAAATCTTCTGAATATATCTCATAAATCATTACATGTTCATTATATACATAAACTTTTAATATTCTTAAAATATTTAAATAAATATTTAGATATTATGATTTAAGGTTCGAAACTTTAAATTTAAAAACTATAAATCTAAAATCTAAATTATAACTCTAAATTTTAAACTTTTAAAACATATTTATAATTATACAGTTTTGAATTTATGATTGTAAATAGATGATTTTAAAATTAAAGTTGATTTAAATGTACTTTTTAATTTTTTTTATGTCCGACTAATGTCTTATTCATGTTGCTTATTATTTATCATGTTAGGTGTGATTAGAGTCTAACATCATCTTAGACATGGAAAGAATTAATGGTATATAAATAAAACATATCTTAATTACCAAAAGTAAAATCATGCGGTTCTTGAGGCCCAAAACGGACAATATTATATTAATACGAAGATAAGTTTTTTATACTTATATACGAAAGCGGAATATACTTTTTATACATATACTGATATACACCCAAATAATTACTTTGGTTTTAGGTTTATATGTTTTTAAATGGACAATTATTAGAAGTCTACTATGTTTGGTTGACAAACTAAACAGAATAAGAAAGTATATTGGAAGTTGTGTATCTTTAAAGATTCAACAAATTTAGTTAGATTCGTTATTATCAAACGACTTCAATATTTAGTATATCCGTGTAATTTTTACAACGATCTATGGTTACGTAAATACTCGTACAAGTGGAAATCGACCTAAATTTCATTAGTTCATATAATACAAAAAACAATTGCATATGTACACCTAGATTTATATTTTTCTCTAGCGATATTTGGATGTATATTTACCTAATGCACGACGAGATATGTTATCCTTCGTATAAATTTTATTTATAATTTTTTTTTATAAAAATGCAATCACGTGATTGAGAAAATCAGTATATAATAGAGCTGCTAAACTTTAAAAGTGTCTATATATAACTCTCTAATATTCCATAAAAACCATTAAAATATTTTGTATTATAAAAAGATGTTTTACCAAGAGCACGGTATATCTGAGCTAATGCAAAAATACCGATTATTATTATCATGCTTTGTAAGTACTCCACAAAATATAGTTCAAAGAAATACTAATAGTGATTTTATTGTCAAGCATAAAGCAACAAAAAATATTCAGCAAATATGCATAGATTATGAATGTGCCACAATGAGATTATGTTTGTTATCTCAATAAATATTATCTTTTGTACCCTTCTTACAATTTATAACTGAGTCTGGTTGGTAAAGGTACATGTCAGGAACCCACAGATCTTGGCTTCGAGACCCAGATTCTTCATCTAATATAGATTTAATATATATTTTTATTATATATTATTTATTTATAAATATGATTCAAAAAATAATATAAATTTATATAAATGGTTCTTTTGTCGTCGCCCCTAACTACAAGATACAATCTTTTAGAACAATCGTTCTTTTACTATATTTATTATAGCTCTATGTTATTAATTTTCAAAATTGAAGATTTGCTACATGTCTTATATTACTATTCACTAGTTACAAAGATGAACATTGGTTGATCTATATTTTTTTTAAGATTGAAAACTGTAGAGTTCAATTTTGAAACAAATACACCTGCATAAATCATAATTTTTTATTTTGCTTTACGGATCAAACCGTAACAACATAGGCTCTCGAGTTCACTAACAATACATGTCATAATCAATACATCTATTAGTCTTTGTATACTGCAGAAAATCTCAAACTAAAACCCGATCAAACCGTAACAACATAGCCTCTCGAGTTCACTAGTAATAGATGTAAAAGTATATTCCGCTTTTTACATGCAAGATGAACCACATTATTACTTATGTTTGGTGACCTCAACTTCTTCTATGAAACCTGGACACTCAAACATATTAGAGAAAAATTAGAATTTTATATATTATTCTCAAATATTGGTAGCTATAAAATATTTTTTATCAATAAAATATCAATTATGCAATATCATTGGGTAACTGAATTTTTTTGTGTTAAGTCATGTTTTATGCATTGAACTTATGTGATTTATATAGAACGTATGGTTTATTGAATGTATCTGCACTTATATGTTCAGAGAAAATGTTTCTTTCACACACGTATTTGACGTCTATTTGTATGATCGAGTTTTTGTGTGATGCACTCATGATAGTACGTTGAATGTTATCGAGTGACTTTACTACCTATATATATAGTTTATACAAGCGGTCTATGGTTGCGTAAATATTTATACACGTGGAAAATTAATATATAGATTGAAGTTACATTTTTCTCTCGAAATATTTGGATTGTATGTATGTACAATGCACGATCATGTGTGTTATATTGTCTATCGATTTAGTTGACAAATATCTACAAACGTGAAAAAATAGTTTAACCTTTGGAAGTGGTATCATTTGATAAATATATCCACGACAAACACATTGGTGGTTTAACGACTAAGAAAATCTATGCGTCCATCAAATGATGATTTAAAAAGTTCATCGCATACAACATTCATATTCTATTTCCAGAATGTTTTATGTAACACGAAACAACATGCACTTGATTGTTCTTATAAAAAAACAAATAATTAAACAACAAAAATCACAATTTATCTTACTTATATCCAATATATAATTTAGATATCCAACAACTATAAAGTTTATCTATTACACTGCATAAACCAAACAACAATTTATAAATATATTTTTGTTGAAAATAATTAATACTTTTTTCAAATAAAATACATAACAAATTTGATAAAAAAAAATGTGAAATTACAAATAATAGAAAAGACTAAGTAAAAAATAATCAATTTTAAATTTAATTAAGTTTTTTAAATAAATCATTGATATCAATTTTTAGAATAAAATGTTAGAAAATATAGAAAAGAACATTTATTTACATGATTAATTAAAGTGTGAAAAAAATGATAATTATAAACGCATTAGAATTAAAATAAATATATTATTTGTTACTTTTTATTCAAACAAACTATACATAAAAATTTGAAATCCTATTATTTACATATGTTACGGACATCGAAATGACGTATAAAAAGTCAAAAATATGTATCAACTTACAAAATCCAATAAAATGTCATCCAATAAAAATTTATAAGATATTTGTATACTACTCGGTATGTTTTGTCTTTTTTCTATAAATTTATAGTTACATTCAATTTTTTAATAATAGATGAATTTTAAAATATGTCATATTTTAGATAAAAATTAAGGGTGAAGCTATTTCCTCCATAAGATTTATTATTGGGTGAAAGTATTTCCTCCATCACATTTTTTATTTCCTCCATATTTCAAAATGAATTTTTTTTATCACTTGCTTTTACTATCTTGTCCTCATTTTATCTTCTAATTTATAACTTGATACCATTAACCATTATGAAACCCTTATATCAACAAACACATGATTTAGCCAAATTAAATCCAACATATATGATTTAAGTTCTAAAATTAAACCCTAAAAACAAAAACAAAAACTTCAAATTTCTTAAAGATTACTCATGGAAGAGGAAGACACCCAAACTAAAGATTTAACACCCGAGAACATCACCCAATCAACCAACAAGATAATTTAATTTTGTTTTTTAGTTTTACATTCATGTAACTTGAGAATCTTTGTTAAAAAAACATGTTTTCGAAAATCCCGATTTGTGCAAGTTTCAGCAGAAAACAACTAATTCTGAGACATCATTTAGGAATCAGGTGCTTTTTTTCAAGAAAAAAACACCTGATTCCGAGACGACAGCTCGGAATTAGCTGCGTTTTTATATATAAAAAAACACATGATTCCGAGACAGCACCTCGAAATCAAGTGTTTTAATATATATATATATATATATATATATATATATATATATAAACGCACTTAATTCTGAGATGTCGTCTCGGAATTAGATGCATTTCATCTGTTTTAATACACAATGGTGCATTTGTAAGTGCTCTTGTTTTTTTAAAATAACGAATGATCTCTACCTTAGACTAATTCGAGAGAGATTGGCATTTTTTGTCAATATAAAAAAAGAAATCGAGTAGTTGGCTATGGTTTGTTGTTTTCAAGATTTAAAGAGAAATCTTGAAGAGGAGACCGTCTTTATAGTGGCTAGGCTAGGGTAAGGGTTTATGAGGGATTGATGTGAGAAGCTAATAGGACTGGTTGGGTGTGTATAAGTTAATATGATGGAGATAGTTGAGATGGTGGTAGAAATCGATGGAGTTGCCGGAGAATCAATGGGTTCGAAATAAAATAAAGAAAATGGTAAATATTTTATTTCCTTTGTGGAGGTAATAAAGAAGTGGAGTTTCTTCTTATTTATGGGGGAAATAAAAAAAATTGATGGAGGAAATAGCTTCACCCTTTATTATTTACTCCATTCCAACTTTTTAAAAACATACTAAACACTTGCTTTTACTTTTTTGCCCTTAATTTACTTTCTAATTTATATTTTGATGCCACTATGCACTATCCAATCCTTATACGAACAAACACATCATTAAGTCAAATTACATGCAGCATATATCATTTGACTTCTAAAATTAAACCTTAATAAACAAAAAAACTTAAATTTCTTAAAAACTAATCATTGAAAACTAGAAAAGGAAGACACCCAAACCAAAGATTCAAAACTTCACAACATCATCTAATCAACCAACAAGATAACTTAATCTTGTAAAAATGGAAACAAACAAAAATAAGAAAGTTAGAATAAAAAATAACTTAAATTTGTTTTTTAAAACAAATAAACAAATCAAAAACAGATTTCCAAAGTTTTATAAATTTAATTCGATACTAAATAAACCAGAAATCTTTTCCTGGAATTCAATATACATGAAATGTTTTTTTTATCTATAGCAAGAGAGTTCCGGGAACAGCAAGTTCGTTATGCAGAGTACACCTGACTTCCTGGAACTCTTTCCAACCGATAGATTAAAAAAAAGATTTAGGAAATATTTTTACCTTTGATACATTGCTTCAATCGAAAGTGGTGGCTATGTTTTTTTCGGTTTAAAAAACTGATGGTTGTGTATTTATATTGATAGGATTAAAGTTTATGGGTAGAAGTAAATATGGTGGGTAGAAGGTTACTGGAAAAAAAAATTAAGGTACATATGGTGTTTGGGTGATTGTTTGAAAATAAAATAAATATGAGTTTTTAGAATAAAAATTTTAAAAAGGATAAATTAATAATTTCCTTTATCGATGAAATAACAAAGTGGAATCTTTTCTGAAATATGGAGGAAATAAAAAAAAATGTTATGGAGGAAATAGCTCTCATCCCCGCTAATTCTTCCAAAAAGACAACCTAAGAAAAAAAAATTAATATCTTACCTTATTTATTATATATACATCAATATATGAATAAAGTATTCAATTAAATTTTTTTATTCTCATTTGCTCGTAAACAAATTCAAGTTACTAATAAATAAACTATTGAATTTTGTATCCCAAATAGTTTATTGTATTTTCAAAAATTTAAAGGTCATAATCATATCATGGAAATTATATCCAAAAATCTTTTTAGTTGTATTTTTTAAGACAAACAAAACAAGATCAATGAACAATATTTTTTGTTTTTTTATCAAATTAATTTACTAATAGAAGTTAAATTTAATTGCAAAATGTGTCTCATTTTGTATCTCACATTTAACCAATGAATTTTAACTCATATTTCACAAAAAAATATATTTTATGTTAAAAAAACAAAGAGAGAAGTAGCTGCAGGAGGCGGCTAGGGTTTTGTGTTTTATTAGAAAATGTTCCTTTTATCTTCCATATACAGCATTCTTACCAAACTTAAAGGACATTATTATTCTCTCCATGTCCAAACCTGTTGCATTAGAGATATTAACTCAATAGTAAGGCTCTCAATATAAAGAGAACTTAGAGGCCTATACAAGGAAACTTGATACACTGAATATTCTAACACTCCCCCTTAAGTTGTGTAGTCGGATCACCAATACCCAACTTGGATAAAACTGATTCGAATGTTCTTGCAGCAACCGCTTTTGTCAGGATGTCTGCCAGTTGGTCTTCGGATCTAACAAACGGAAGTTCGACTGTGCCATCTTCAATCTTTTCTTTTATGAAGTGTCTATCTATTTCAATGTGCTTTGTTCTATCGTGCTGTACCGGGTTCTCTGAAATCTTAATCACAGTTTTATTATCGCACATTAACTGAGTTGGACACTTCAGAGGGGATCTGATTTCTTTCATTATCTTCTTTAACCAAAGTATCTCGGTAATCCCCTTAACGATTCCTCTAAATTCTGATTCAGCACTTGACAGTGATACTACTTTATGTTTCTTACTCCTCCAAGTCACCAAGTTACCTCCAAGAAGAGTAAAGTAGCCATCAGTTGATCGCTTGTCGTTAGGATTCCCTCCCCAATCAGCATCTGTGAATACTTCAACATCAAGGTGTCCATTTTTCTTAAAAATTATGCCTCTTCCTGGTGTGCCTTTGAGATATCGAATAATCCTCATTACTGCCTCCATATGGTGTTCCTGAGGATGATGCATGAACTGGCTAACTACTCCCACCGTGTATGCAATGTCGGGTCGAGTGTGAGCCAGGTGAATCAATTTTCCCACCAACCTTTGGTACCTTTCTTTACTCGCTGGTCTGGCCCCTTCAACTATCTTTGGTTTGTGATTCACAACCATAGGAGTGTCATTTGGTTTGCAATCCACCATGCCAACTTCAGCTAATAAATCCAATATATATTTCCGTTGGGACATATAAATCCATCCTCTTGACCTAAGAACTTCGATTCCTAGGAAATACTTCAATCCCCCAAGGTCTTTCATTTCGAACTCCTTGAAGAGGTTTTTCCTAAGAGTGCTAATTTCTTCTTCGCCATTCCCCGTTATAATCATATCGTCGACATATATTATAAGACAAGTGACTAATTCTCCTCTCTTTTTGTAAAACAAGGTATGATCCCCATTACTCTGTTTGTAGCTATACTGCTTCATTGCCATTGTAAATCTCCCAAACCAAGCACGAAGAGACTGTTTGAGCCCATATAATTCCTTTTTCAGTTTACATACCTCATTTTCTTGAAAACCATCAGAGAACCCTGGTGGGGGTTCCATATATACCTCTTCTTCCAAGTCTCCATGTAATCTGTACATCAAATTGATGAAGAGGCCAATCTTTATTCACGGCTATTGAAAGTAAAACTCTGATAGTGTCAATCTTTGCAACCGGAGAGAATGTTTCAGAGTAGTCTATCCCATATGTTTGTGTATATCCTTTGGTAACCAATTGTGCCTTGTGTCGCTCAATGGTGTCATCGGATTTATATTTTATATTAAACACCCATCTACACCCGACTGCTTTCTTCCCTTGTGGTAACATACAATTCTCCCATGTACCATTCCTTTCTAGAGCTTCCATTTCGGTATTCATTGCCTCATGCCATTCAGTCATCTTCTTAGCTTCTTGAGCTGTTTTAGGAATTTGTTCAGAGAGAATAGTATCTGAAAACGCCTTTGCAATCTTCGTCATTCCTTTCCTGTCCGTTTTTACCGGATATGTAGAAGCACGAGGAACGTGTTCCGGTGAATACCGGTCAGGAGGAACTCCTCTATTTTTTCTTGGAGGAAGAACCGGAGTTTGAGTTTCAAAAAATGAACTTCCTGAAATGTCATGGTCAGTAGCATTTTGTGAATTATGACATTGTAAATTGTTTACCTCTTGATGGACATTTTCTTCGGCTGATTCGCTGCTAGTATCCATGGCATTTATTTCTTGTTGGACATTGTCTTCGGGAGAATCATTGGTGGTAAGAACTGCCTCGTCAATCTCTTTTATTTTGGAAGAGGCGTGTTCGGTGGCGCCATCTACAGACTCTGTCGACACATCCTCAAAGTAACTTTCATATAGCAACCGGTCGAGTGATTAACTTACTTTCTCCCCTTGAGCACGAGATTGGTGGTTAAAAATAATAATCGGATTCTAAGAAGTCACAGTCCATGGTGACATGGATTCGACGAGTAACCGGATTGTAACACCGATATCCCATTTCATGAACACCGTACCCAACAAATACACACTTTTCAGCACACAAATTAAGTTTGTTTCGACTAGTTTTAGGGATATGAACAAACACCGAACAACCAAAGACACAAGGTGGTAAGGTCATAACAGATGGAATTGTAACTTGGGTGGCAAGCACTTGTAATGGAGTTTTATTTCCTAGACATCAGGTTGGTAAACGATTTGCAAGATACGTAGCTGTAGCAAGAGCTTCTGGCCAAAGAGAATGAGGAACTCTATATTCAATCATAATAGCACGAGTTTTTTCAAGTAAAGTACGATTTTTTCGTTCTGAAGTACCGTTTTGTTGATGTGTGTTTGGACAAGTGGTTTGATGGATAAAACCATTTGTTTTGAAAACATTATGCATTTTTTGGCTGACAAACTCTGTGCCATTATTAGAACTGAGAATCTGTATATATTTTTTTCAAATTGAGTCAAAATCATTTTGTAAAAACAAACAAATATTTCTGGTACTTCCGATTTATTTTTATGAAGTATATCCAAGTTATTCTTGAGAAATCATCCACAAATAAAACAAAGTATCTGATTTGATTGTTAGTGGAATTTGGTGCTGGACCCCAAACATCAGAATGGATTAGCGAAAAAGAATAATCAACTCTAGTATTACTCTGATTAAATGAGACCCTACGATTTTTTGCAAGAAGGCGGGTTTCACATTTCTCATGAATGATGATGAGTCCGAATTCCGCACGCTCCCCGGACAAGGACAGATCGGTCCAAGGCCTCCAGACCGGACAGATCACTTTGAACACTATGACCATGGGACTGTTCGAACTATGAGAAAAGTACTAAAAAACCTAAACACTTCTTGACTAAGCTACTTGCTCTCCTACTTAGAGCTCATGGGTCTTTGAACATGACCCGGGTCCATTAAACATGACCCAAAAGCCCATAAGGGCCCAAACATCAGGGTATAAATACCCAACCACCTGCATTAAGTGTGGGTAATGAGAATTAATTGCTACCAGGCTGCTTAATTATCTCTCTACTCTCTACTCTAAACACATAACACCCACACACTACTAAAAAACACCAACAAAAATTACTAGCCTACCCTCAGGCGATTATTATCCACACCAAATGAAATTATTCAAAAAAAGACTAGGAAACAAACTTTTAAGATAACTAAAAGAAGGATGAACAAGTCGCCGGTGCCATAACCAAAGTTTCCTTTCGGTTGTTCCGTGAGCAAGCATGGCATGCCCCTTATGAACTACCTCATCAACATAATAGAGACCTCCTTGTTCAGTACCACGCCCAATGATCTCCTTCGTACGAATGTCCTGTAAAATGCGAAAAAATAGATACATAAGAACCACACAGTTGAGTTGTTTTGTCACTTGACTAATAGATAATAACTTTAAGGATAGTGAAGGAATGTAGAGGAAATTTTTAATTTCCATTTTTCCGAAAAAATAATTGAACCTCCCCCTTTGACTTCACAAATTTCTCCACTAGCGGTCTCAATATGGGACTTCTTTGGAGATGACATGTCAGCAAAGTCTTTAGGATCATAAGACATGGTGTCCGTAGCCCCGCAATCAAAGATCCAATTCATTGATTTCTCAATCCTTTTACCTCCAAGTTTTTCATAGGACTTCGCCACCATTCCTCCAAAACCAGTGCCACTTCCTTGCTCATTTTTAGTCGGATCTTCACCGCCCCGCAATCAAAGATCCAATTCATTGATTCTGAAATGCTGGTTATTTTTCTCCTTATGACCGTCCTCCCACCATTCTGGATAGCCAACCAGTTGGAAACATGTCTCTTTAGTGTGTTTCTTCATCCCACAATGAGTGCAATACAACTTGGATTTATCTTCTTTCTCTTTGGATCGGAATTTAGACCTCTGTGCAGAATCTTTAGCAGCCAAACCCATTCCAATTTCAATCGAGTCACTATCAGAAGAACTTGATTTTAGTATATTAAGCCTGACCACTTCCCTTCGTATTGTAGCATATACTGTATCCACGGAAGGAAGATGATCCTTTTTCAGGATATCTTTCTTGACTGGTTCCAGCTTGTCATTAATCACCATTAGCAATTGATAGAGTCTTTGTTCTTGAGTCTTCTTATTGTAGATCTGAATGTCTTCTGGGTCTTTCATAGGGTTCGGAACTCGCCTATCTATAGACATCCAGATGTTCCGCAGTTTGTTCCACAAGTCTTCAAGTGTATCAGACCCTTTCTTAATGAATTACCCCTCTTATGAAGGTCAAGCATCTGTTACAAATCTGTACCAGAACCGTATGTGGTGGCTAACCCATCCCATAGGGCTTTTGCAGTGGGATATTGCGAGACATTATTCACCAAGCTGGATTCAAGATTATGGATAATCCATGTGAAAACACATTGATCATCTTGTTCACACCTTGTATATGTGTTGTCAGTTTTGGATGGAGGTGTCGGCTCCCCTGTAATGTGAGAACCTCTCCCCCTTCCCCCAATTGCTTTCTTCATCAGGTTTTCCCATAGGGCATAGCTGTCACCATCGAGTTTAATCCCTATGGATAAATTCTCGGGGTTAGTTGTTTGTTGTTGTGTTCCGAGACCATTTCTCAGAATAGCAATCTGCATTGTTAATTCATCAGGAATTTGACTGACCACGACTTTATTGCCAGCCATCTTTGTTGAGGATGTTCAGAATTCCCAGAATCACATGTGCTCTGATACCATGTTAAAAAACAAAGAGAGAAGTAGTCGCAGGAGGCGCCTAGGATTTTGTGTTTTATTAGAAAATGTTCCTTTTATCTTCCATATACAACATTCTTACCAAACCTAAAGCACATTATTATTCTCTCCATGTCCAAACCTGTTGCATTAGAGATATTAACTCAATAGTAAGGCTCTCAATATATAGAGAACTTAGAGGCATATACAAGGAAACTTAATACACTAAATATTCTAACATTTTATATATCTTATTTAATCTTTATTTTGTTATTCGCATATGAAGGTTGTTATATTTAATCGCTTTAGGATATAAAAATCCTAAAAATACCATAAAACTAACCTTTGATTTACGAAAAATATAATAAGATATGAATATCTATTTACTTGTTTGTACCTTCAAGTTATGTCTCTCTAATATGTAACAGGAAACTATAAAATTTGCGCCATCGATGAAGAATTGGCTATTGATCCTCCCATTTTGCAAGTTGCTTTGAACCTAGTCTCCGAAAAGGATGCAATCAGTAGTGTTTGGTGCACATAGAAAATATGAACGTTCTATAAAGGTTGTAACAGAACAGAGAAGAGAGAGTATAGAAAGCGGACAATCTTTAATTGTATTATGCAATAACGATATTGTTGTTTATAGCCTATTATTTGCATTTAGGAATTTGAATTCTCGAAATTATTTGAGCGTCTCTCAAAATAATCCGAAGATTTGAATATATGTTACTAACTCTCTTCAATATTAAATTAATTTATTCAAAATCGTTACAGTCCGATGTACTTACATTTGTGATAGACTATAATATTTATTGGACATTTAGAACCCAACAACCAAAGATTTGATATAATAGATCCTCCTAAATCTACATTAACCCGTATAATATTAGGGCAATCATATTTCGCATTTAACCTTTATTTCATATTTTATATTTAATATTATTTCATATTTTGAATTTTGAAATTCATTATTTTTTCATATTTCATAATTCATTTAACCATGTTTGACAATTTAATTTAATTTTTGTTTATCATTAATGAATCAAATTTTGTTTTGTTTTAACAAATAAAACCAACGGTGTTCAAATTTTTGTTCTAATATATGGTTCAAAATATATATTTCTTATAATTTTAAATAAATAGATGATAATAAACAATTATTTAAAAATTTATTGAAAATTATATTTGATTTTAAAACACAAATAATATTTCACCCTTAAAATATATACAAAAAATTAAATACCAATAACTACCTAAAACAAACATATTATGTACTCCCTATCAATTATTAGTTAAGATCTAGCTAACATAGCAAAATACCTTTATTGACTTGATAATTATTTTATTTTTAATTTATCAAATGATCTATTTATTTCATTTTAATTTTTTATTTAATTTTTTATTTTAAATAAAAAATTCAAATAAAAACATCCATCTTCACACCTTTAATTCTTTATGGATTGAATCTCGTCATTTTCAACAATCTAAACATAAATTGTACCATAAATCTATCAATTATAAACTTTAATATGGACGACTGATTTTATATATTTACGTAGCTAAAAACATCAATGTGACACTTACGTACGGTAATCATGCACATGATTTAACAGTGTGCAAGAAAAATGAAATATATTATCCTGCATCTCTTGTCTTGCATCTTTTATCTCGTGTTTTGCAAAATGTAATATATTATCATGCATCTCTTGTCTTGCATTTTTCATCTCGTGTTTTGCATCTCGCGTCTCTCATCTTGCGATCCTCGTTTTGTTTTTTATTTTTCATCTCTCATCTCTCTTCTGCCGAAACCAAGGTTAAATGAAGATGCAAAATAAGAAACGATGATCAAATAAAATGCAAAATACCAAACTAATCTTCTTCTTTTTTAAATGCCTAAGTGTAAAAGAATAAAACAATATTAAATTTAATTTTTTGCTTAATTATGAAATTCAAAACCATGGTAAAATAAAATGTGAATGCGAAAGTGTTAAATTTAAAAAAAATTATGAAAAATGTGAAACCATGGTTAAATTTGATTTTATTTCATATCGCATCTTGTATCTCGTGTTTTGCACCTCTCGTCTCTCATCTCTCGTCTTAGGTCTTGTGTCTCTTGTCTTTTCTCTCTCATCTCGCGTCTTTTGGTGTTAAATAAAAATGCAAAATGTGAAATCAGGATAAGATAAAATATGAAACGAGGGTTAAATTTAATTTATTTTTTTTCTAATTGCAAAATGTGGAACAAGTGTTAAATGAAAATGAAAAATGCAAAACTATATTAATATAACATACGAAATACGAAATGCATATCTTATCTCGCATCTTGCATCTCACGTCTCTCATTTCACGTTGGTCGCATCTCAAAATCAGGGTTTAATGAAAAAACAGAATGCGAAAGGAGCATAAAATGAAATGCAAAATGCGAACCCAATGTTAAATTTGAAAAAACAAATGCTTTAATATGAAATACAAAATGATAAACAAAAATGCAAAATGTAAAACTATGGTTAATTAAGATCATGAAAAAAAACATTCATGAGTCTAGTTTTGTTCGCCTTAAAAATAATCAATGGTACTTTTGGATTTTTTTTTTCAAATTACGATTTAAAAGATATCAAATTTAATAATAAAAATTGATAAATAAAATATATGTGACTCATGTTTTTTATTAAAACAAAAATAGACTAGATAGCTCTTGGTAACTTTTAATTATTAAATAAAAACATGTAATTATTTTTTTCTCTAGATCTTAAATAGTAACCCGCCTTATAAAAAATAGTTAATAATGTTTATATTGTGTTTTCCTATATTATTGGGTAATATTTCAAAATATCCATCCAATGTCAAATTTATTTACCAATAACCACCAAAAATTTCATAAAATACGAATAATCGCATGATTTTAAAACTAAAGCATTGATAATCACATTGAATTTTTGTTAATACCAATTTATTTCTTAACCATTTTCCTCTTTTTTTTCTAAATTTCATATATTTCAAACCATGGCTCCATAACAATCCGAAAATGTCATTGGTTTTGTTTTTTAAGACGAACAAAACTAAATCCATGAAATATATTATTTGATTTTTTCGGTTGCGTAATTACGTATAATTGGGTTGAGAAATAAGTGTATAAAAATTATTGTGTTCAGTTGCGTAAGTAAATGCAAATGTGCTACGAAAATAAGATGAAAATAGTTGTGTAAATAGGATTTTTGGTTGATCTGATTGTGTGAAAAAATAAAATAAACTTTTTTGTGTGTGAAAATAAGTTTTAATTAGGTGTAAAACACCTAACATTTGTGTAGTTGCGAAAACATGTCTATTTTTATGTTGAACAAACATTTTTTTAAATTGGACTGTGTTCTGGGTATGAAAAAACGTGTAATTTGTTGTTTTTAGTTGCACAATTATGTAAAAATATGTTGCGAAAAAAGAAGAAGAAAACGATTATGTAAATAAGAATTTTGGTTCTGATGTAAGTCTGATTGTTTAAAAAAACAATATACAGCTTATTTTTGTGAAAATAAACCTTAATTGGATGTGAAACAACTAACTTTTAATTGTTGCAATAATATGTGCATTATTATGTTGAAAAAACATTTTAAACAAAAACAAGAATTGGATTGTGTTCTAGGTGCAAAAATATGTAGTTATCATCGGCTACACACATAGTGTGAAACTACGCACCTGAAACGGTTGCGAATAAATATAAATATATGTTATTAAACTTCATATAGTGTAGAAGGTAAACAACCATAAACAAAATTATTTTTATTATTTCGGACTTGGTGTAGCTACGCACCACCAGTTCAGGGGTTGAACCGATAGTGTGTATTTTTTTTTACCCCAGTTTTATACTCTAAACCATCGACTCACACCCCTTGAACCGATGGCGCAGAGGTTCATTACCACCGGCTCTAACCGGTGGTACCATCGTTTGAACCCCTAGTACCCCCGCTTAGAATACAATTCGTTTTTGTAGTTGTTGTTTTATGTTTATGAGGTACCTTTCGTATATGTAGTTCAATTTTTTATGAAATTTTTAATTGTAGGGCAAGGATGCTACATATGAATATATAAAGGATTTCACTACTGATTACACTCACATTTTTATCATAACCAAATATTATGCATGCGGTGAATTGGTTGAGTGGGTAAAAAAGATCGGGATACAAAATGGGTTGGTTATCAACATAAAATATCGTAATGCTTTGAATAATATAAAGAACCCTCAAATATTCTTTGAATACAAGAGATCATGATGGTATAATAGGTTGGTACCCGAAAAAGATCTTAAGAAAAAGTCGATCAAACAAAAAAAGTATAGTCGTCTCTTTGAATTTAAACATAACATGGTAACTCCAGATAAATGGTCGTTAAAGGATATATTCAGAATTTACAACCATCATAATACTAAACACTTAGACGATCATTCATACACGAGACGTTTGAATAAAGAAGAGTTGGCAATGGTCGCTTCGAACTTAAACGTACCATGGTCGCTTCATGGTTGTATCTTTAGAATCTTGTCATGATCATTGGAGGATGTTGGATATAATGATACAAACATACCTAACCACGATAGATATTTTGAAACAAAAAATGAATAAACTTGTAACTTCTGTCATGCTAACCAATGACAAAAGACGCATGTAACATATTCACAAGAAATGTCTTGAAGTAGTCTATCTGGAAACATCTACCATTTTAGAACCGTTAGGGAAAAAATACACCGTCTTCGTCCACATACCAAACATAAAGTATATGTTGATACATCGTCCACTAAACGAGATAAATCATAGTGTGAACATAAGAATTATGCAGAAAAAATCAATAACTCTTCAATGTCAAAACCTTTTAAAACTTCTAAAGTTACTGTTCGTAAAGGGAAATGAATTACACCCCGAATGAAACCTGTCAAATTCAAACTGCCAACATAAGCTAGTGATCACATTCGGGAAAAAAACCCTTTTGTAGTTGGAACTCCTTCAATGATATAACTATCAAGTCATACGTTCAGACAGAGAAACCTTTGGTAGTTGGAACTCTTTCAATGATTTTGCTATCTAATTATACTGTACGAAGCTCCAATGTTGGTTCTAAACAATTACTTAATAATCCAAAGTTTTATTTGCAATATTGCTACTTGTTGTGTACCATTTGTGCGAAGCAAGGCACCAATGGTACGTCGCACCGATAATGTAGACTAGTGTGCATTATAGGTGCACAGACTTGGCACCTATTGTGCATGTTGTTATATTAATACCTGTGAATTTTAGTATATATATATATATATTAAATTTCATTGTTACTAACAATTTGTTGGTTTGTTTTGTGTATGAATTCAAAACCTAAGTATCTTACTAACAATTAAATGATTTACGAGTTGATAAAATAATTTTTATGTCATTTATTTTTTTAATAAATTTAAATATTTCACTCACTTTTAATGTTGTGTAACGTTTAGTCAAGTAAATATAAGTAATATGAATGATTTATAAAAAATCATCAAATAACATAAGTTAATCTGCAAATACATAATCATAACAAAACCATCTGGGTAAAATATAAAAAATCAAGAAAACATAACTAACATAAGTCATAAAAGGAAAAACATATTCTTAGATAAAAACAATAACATCAAGCAATCATACCTAAAATATGTCCTATAACAAGAACAATAAGCCAATGATAAATGACATGTAACATTTGTTTCTTGAAGAGCCTCAAACCTTTCAAGTCGTCTCTCGTACGGATGGTGTTAATCGTACAAACAACCTTTAGAGGTCTATTATCACCAAATTGCATAGGTGGGATGACGACATACCATCCAAAGTGAGAAATTCAATAAATACACACACTCGTCGTCGACGTACCACATGTAGCAATATGAACTTCCAAGCGATCGTTGGTAAATAAATGGTGATGTCAATCTTGGAAAATTGTCACACGTCAAAGATAATGAGAGATATCTCCTTTCTTATACAAACATATTAGTAACATGGGGGGGTACGGGTGCATTCTCTATCCGTCCATACTGTTGCATGAATTTGTCAAGCATATAACCTTCAAAAGTGCTCATCATTCGGATGAGATAGTCTAGTAGACGAAGATCCTGCACATGAAACTGTGCTCTTACTTGCTTATATAGCTCAAAAATGACCTGTAAAATAAAACAAAACAATATATTATAAAGAAAACTAAAGTCAAACGTGCTAAATATTTTTACACATATAATAAGTATAATATTATACACTTACACATTTGTCCTTTAGATCTGTAAGAATAATGTAGGCGTCAGATTTGCGTCGCACGTTAGAGCATACCATTCTCCTCGTAAACGAACTAGCAATATTTAGGTTTCTTACGACATAAGGGTTTTACAAAAAATTTAACGCTTGAAAGTGGTCGTATATCGAACATTCGAACATGGCCATGAAACCATATAGGTTTTGTGTTGAAGATTTTGAAGCATCGTCTAGTGCACGATAAAGGAAAGCCAAAGTACTATTACCCCAAGCTATTTCTCACAACCTATAATCCATGTTCTCCAAACCGTAGAGATGGCCAGCCTTCACGCTTTTCTAATTCGTATTCGTGAAAATAATGCACCAAAATAAAAACACAAGATATACGCATGATATATGGTAGATAGTTATCGGTCGGTCAACTAAAGAAATTGTTTCTCTGTGATGTTTCTTGGATCCATTTAAATTTAACCACACTCCTTGTGTAGACTACAACTCAAAGCAAAGCTTATCAACTATGAGTCTCAACAACCTCCTAAAGTAAGTATACATCTTCTCTCTCGTAGCCTTAATCACATTCAGTATTCTACCAACAACCGGGAGACCTATAATGATATTGACACCATCTAAACTGTGTATTATCTCCCAAAAAATGAACTAAAAAGTGTTTTTCTTTGGGTTCCAACGTTTGATGAATACTTCGTCTAGCACTAGATGAGTGTAATACTTTGGTAGGCGAGTTAGAGAGGTCTGTATAGAGTACATGCGAGATGACTCGCTACTTCAGGTTGGAATGATAAGTCTCACATATGTAACACATTATAATGTGCCTAAATATCGAGATAACTACGAGGACACAAAATTATTTAGTGAGATAATAACACTTAATAAACGATATAGATATTGGTTTGGTTTATTTTGGGCTAAGGGTAGTTTTGTAAAATGTTTTTATAAGTTTTGGGTGTTTTGTGTTTAGTGTGGGGAGTAGTGAGATAATTAAGCAGTCCACTTTTATTAAATTCTGATCACCCTCATTAATGAGAGTGGTTGAGGTATTTATACCTTAATTACTGACCCATGGGCTTACCGGGTCAGGTTGTGAAAACGGGTCGAATTTAAAGACTCATTAGTTTTTAAGTAGATTAGCAAATAGCTTAGTCAAAAGTTATATATGTATGTCTTGTTCGGATTTACAGTGGTGTGCTATGGTCCGAATTACCCCTGTTCGGTTTAATATGTGGGTTGTGACTGCAAGATCCGAACTCATTATTAGCCCCTTTTTTAGGCCTTGCAAAGCATCTTTAAAAGGGCTAAAAATTTACCAAGTTAAGATCAATTCCATCAGATCTACTTACGTCGTCCGAATTGAAAATATTCCTTTCACAAACAACCCAGTTTGAATTTAATCAGGACTGATTTTTCTTTCCAGAATTCTAGGAGTTTTTTCATGAATCGTGAGAGACGTGTGAACATCTGGATCGCACCCACTAGGTCTAGAAAGTTACCTAGGTTTTGATTTTTCACATGTTGCGCGGCCCTCAATCATTGTAAAAAACCATATTCAAATTCTCCTTGGTAATTGTTGCTTCTTACTGTTATATATATATGCATTTTCCATTGTCTTCCACACTGATGTAGCGAAGACTGCGAACAGACTGGTTTCTCGCCCAAGTATCGGGATTGAGTCAAACATGTACTCAAATCAAAGATTTCGACGAGCCCGTCAGATTTAAAAAATGTGACTTTATCCCTAAGTTTGATACCCAGATTCGACCTGTAAAGACTTTGAAAACCAATTTTAATATTTTAGCGTTAATTTTATTTATTTATTTTATTTTGAAACATTTATGTAATTTCCCTTATTTGACATTAGGGTTTGGGGTAGTGCTAAAGCATCATGTACCCTATTTGCCGTCAGACTTTGATGAATAAAAATTAAGATTTTTCTCTGAGTCTCTGAGTCTCTTATATTCTAACCTAGGGTTACGTATATATCTATTGTTTTGTATCATTCTTCTTGATTTCTAAAGCCGACGACTGTGTTTCGAAACCAGTCGCCATCACACACTCAAAACCTTCTTACAGAGAAAAAATCCTTATTTCATCTTCATCTTCAAATTGTTCTTAAAAGATATGTGGTCACAGCCAGAAACGCCTTAGTTAAAGGAGGTTGGTTGAACTTATCTGAGTTAGAGAGCAAGAAAATTAGAAAGAGAAAGTTGTATCGCCGCCGTTCTCCTTGTTTCTCCAGACGAGAAAAGTAATCGGCCAAACCAGGACGCCGATCAGGGGTCATCTTCCTCAATAAACCCTAGACCCAGAAAACTTCTATTCATACCAAACCTCTCACCCCTCCCTTATGGTTCTTCCGTACAAGAATCTCAACACCCCGTTTCCAAGGAGAAAGCAGTTTCAAGCACTAGAAAATCCTCACCGTTTATAGCGATGGGCTCTGATACAGAACATTCACCAGAGAGGATAACTCATCGTCGGACGACTCGCCAAACAAAAACCCAATCAACACCATCATCTTCAAAACCCTCTGGATCGGAGGTGGCTAAAGTTGCTCCACAGGCCAAGCCCTCCGGACAACAACCTCTACCAGACATTAGGCCCTTAGAGGCACCAAGTGCACAACCACCCGAAAAACTTCCGATGAAGGAACCAAAGTAACTTTCTTCAAAGACAACTCAAAAACCTTCCATAGTGATGGAAGAGAATATGGAGGACAACATTGAAGAGGACCCTTTTGAGACCAAGACGTCAGGTCAGACAGGGGATTCTGCCTCAAAAAAGAAAGGTAAAAGTAAAGTTAAAGTTTGCATGACCCATCCGGACTCTCTTTCGGAGTGCCTATAGGGTAAAGTAGGCCCTTGTTTTAAACATGTCAGCGTCAAGTATTTGATGGCTTTGCAAAATATTAACTATATATACACCCACACTGCTGAGTTAGGTCGAATCCAGACCAAATGGGGGATTTCAGAGTCTGTAAAAGTGAGGATATCAATCACTCTGGAGACCTCCATGGACTGTAAATTGAATGAGGTGGTAGTATACACCGAAGTGCTGAACTAGGGACTTCGGTTCCTATTAGACCCAGAGATCGTCGTGTACTCACTTGGTCAAACTTTGTCCCAATCAACTTAGCCCCAACGCCTAGTATATATTCCTAGCTTGCATCATGGCGTCTAGGCTATCAAAGATCCCTCTTCCAATAGAGCAGTTTACCGTTGTAGCAAGCTTGTGCAAGAACCATCAAATTCCCTTCTACCACTACAACGTGGGGAATGATTTCAACGTTGTGGACGACTTGCTAGAGTACGAAAAACCTTGGAGGACACAATTCCTTTTTTTAGTGGGAAATGGGAGAATTGTAGGAAGATAAAGGCCAACACAAACCCTAGCTTGCTGACTAACAAGTGGAAAAGCACCGGTAAGTTTCTTTTTTTTTCTTTTTTACTTCTTAAACTACAAATTTTCTTATTCTGAAATTTGTTATCTCCCTTCAGTTCTGCTGAAGGAGTTCACCAGCTACTTGGAAGAAGGAAAAAAGACTTGTGCAAAGCTCAATGTATGGACTTCGGAAAACCGGGGGAATTACTTTCACAATTTCTTCAAGTCGGGAAATTTTGTGATGTGTCACATGAGGAACACCACAGGCCGAAGAGACCTTTCATGGGAAGAGCTAACCACCCGTGCTCCTGTTGACGTGATTTTGAGAAGGACAGAAGCCAAAGACGCCAAGTTGTACTTGCCTTCCAGGGCTAAGTCCCCCAACAAAATGAAGAAGATGAAGGCTACAACAGACCTGGCTCAAACGGCTACGGAGGGGACTGGTTTGGGGAACCAGGGTGGTATTGATGTGGCCCTGCTTAAGGTGGTAGAGGCCAATACTGTGAGGGGAGCTAGAGGGTCAAATAACCCACAAATTCCTCCTAAAAAGACAGAAAGCGCAAGGCTGGAAGTGATGAAAAAGCTGCCAAGAAGAAGAAGGTTACTCTAGGGGAAGAGATTATTGACCCTACTCTGCAAGAAGAAATCCCAACAGACCTCCAGCTCGGACAGATTGTTGGTGGAGAAAACGATGGAGTGGACCTTTCTGTCTTTCAAGACATCGGTCTGTAACTTAATGACTTTGACAAAGATGGTTTTGCAGGTCCTTATCGTCCCTCCAGCTCCTCTAACATGGTGACTTATAATGGGAAATATTTTTCCATATCAGGAGAACAGGATACCTTAAGTCATGCTCTTATTGGTTATATCCGGCCAGTACTCGATCTGGAGAGGCAGGTAGAAAGTCAAACTAATGTTATCAATTCTCTCACTTCTGACAAGCAATCTATGTTAGTCAGTCTTCTAAGTGCTCCGCAAAGCATAGAGGCACTAAATAAAAAAAATGAGGATTTGGAAACCAAGCTAACCGCATCGGAAGCAGCCAAGACTCAGCTCTAAACCAAGTACTCCAGTCTCGATACTTCTTCCTCACAAAGCCTCACAGCTTCGAAGGAGCAGTTGAAGACTAAGGATGGTACTATCCAAACTCTAACCGACAAGAAGACTAAGTTGGAAGACACTGTTTCAGAGATGACCAAGAAAAAAGAGGCCCTAGAGCGTCAGCGAGAGTAAGCCATCAAAGCAGGTATTGAAGAATATGCCAATGGAGTAGTAGACTCATTCGAAAAAAGAGATGATGGGATCAAATCTGACATGGTGTTGTTGTTCCATGAGACCTTCCGTAAGATAACCCTTGGCCCTTTATAGAAGTATGTGAAGTACGAGGACATCCCATTTCATACATTGGATGATGGCGACAACCACAACTATTCTAGTGGATTTGATTCCACCGATGCTGAAGAAGGTACGGGTGAGAGTTCAAGTATTGAACTCAAAAGTCCCAAAAAAGGTGGTGGTGAAGAAACATCTGAAAGGAACAAGACCTAAGGTTTTTATCATGTATTTTTCTCAGTTTTTTTAACAATCAAAGTTCTTGGATGGCTAAGCACATTTTGTACTACCGTTCGGTTTAAGTCCGAACATGTTTAATTTATCCAATTTCCTTTTTTTAATACTTTACTTTAAATCTTTCATGGCTAATGTTTAAGTAGCCCCTAGAATTTCAGAAGTATTGAACTGAGAGTGTTTAATATCTCCAATGACATGTATTTAATAGTCATGGCCAACCACCAAGTTTATCCGACTAACTAGAGATCTGAGATATTGAATAAGTGATTTATACTTGAATTAAATTGAAGTAAAGTCACACCAAATTTTTGAAGAAGGCATCATGTATTATTGAAAAACAAACCGGACACCTCATTAAAACCTCCCCGCGCCACCAGGGTAGGAAATAGTATACCCCATAATATTTACATTGGTATTTAACAAGTAAATATTTACATAAAAACTTTATTCTAAATATAACCTGAGATGTTCAGTATTCCATGGGTGCTTCAATGTTCTTCCTTCTTTATCTTGAAGCCTATATGTCCCAGGTTTGATTTTCTCACAACCTCATAAGGGCCTTCCCAGTTCGGAGCCAATTTACCGAACTGCTTCTCCTTGGTATGTAAGAAGACTTTTTTTAATACCTTATCACCTGGTTGAAAATCTCTTCTTTTGACCTTGGAGGAAAATCTTCTCATCATCAAACCTTAGTAGTGTGTTGTTCTTAAATGTGCTTTAACCCTTCTCTCTTCTACTAAGTCCAGCTGATTCCTAACTGCTGTCTCATTAGTCTGTTCAGAATAGTTATGGACTCTGTATGATGGCAAAGTAGCCTTTATGGGGGTAATTTCATCCATCCCATACACCAAGGTAAAAAGAACCTCTTGTGTAGCAGCCCGAGGAGTAGTTCGGCCGGCCCACAATACTTCTTTTAAATAGCTTGGCCATTTCCCGACAGCGCCCTCTAAATTATTTTTTAATCCAGACAAAATGGTTCTGTTTGCAACTATAACTTGGTCATTTGCTTGCGGATGTAACAGAGAAGAAAAATAATGTTGAATGCCTATAGAGGCACATAAATCCTCCACATCTTTGTTATCAAGCTGTGGCCCATTTTTGGTAATAATCTTTTGGGGGACTCCAAATCTGCAGCATATATTGGATAAGATAAATTTAATGACAGCCTTCGACGTGGTCCCTGCCAAGGGAGCTGCTTCTATCTATTTTGAGAAATAGTCAATAACGACTATATAGTTCTGCATCCCCCGGATGCCATGGGTAAAGGTCCAACTAAAACCATGCCCCATCTAGAAAAAGGTATTGGCTCAGAAATAGAATCTATAGGTACTGTTAGCACATGAATTTCATTCTCATACCTTTGACATAGATCACATTTCTTCATTATTTCTTTAGCATCTGCCATTATGGATGGCCAATAGTATCCAGCTAATAAGACTCTCTAGGTTAGTTCCCTGTACCCACAGTGTGTTGAGCCCTTCCCCATCATGCAGTTCTGAAAAAATAACTTGGGATTCTTCAAACCCCAAACAACGTAGGAGAGGTCAACTGAAATATTTTTTGTAGTGAACTCCCCTTATCATAAAAAAACCACGTGCCTTGTATTTAATCTTTTTTGCCACATCTTTATCCGAAAGAAATGTCCCATAAAAAATATATTGAAGGATTTATCAGCAACTAATCAGCATGACTATGGGACGATCCCTTGCCCATATGTCTTTTAAGCCTACCATGCCTGTCCCTCTTTCTTGAGTGCTTTTTGATCAATTTTATCTTTTTTCTAAATCTCCTCTCTTCACTGCTTGATGACAAAGATTCTTCAAGGTCAGCCTCATTTGAAGAGCTACTGGAGGACTCAGACTCAGAGCTCTCAACAGGTTTGGACCGATGTGTCTTCTTTGAACTGAGATGAGTCTTTTTTTAACTGAGGTGAGTCTTTAGTGATGGCTCATTCTCTCAAAAGGCTCCATATTTTTCCTTGATACCTTTCTCTGCTTGTTTTATGGCCCTTAGCGCCTATATCTCTGTCCTTAGCTGATTTCGCTCCTCAACGATGTATTTTTTATTTTCCTTCACTGTTTCCACCTCAAGAGGTCGAGTACTTTGCTCATTCGGATCCATCCAAACTGTTTTTCTTATTGGTTTTGAATATAAAATTCAGGCACCGTCGTGCTCCCACTGTGGTCGCCAATTTGGTTTGGTTTATTTTAGGCTAAGGGTAGTTACATAAAATGTTTTTGTAAGTTTTGGGTGTTTTGTGTTTAGTGTTTAGTGTGGGAGTAGTGAGATAATTAAGAAGTCTACTTGTATTAAATTCCGATCACCCTCATTAATGAGAGTGGTTGGGGTATTTATACTTTAATTACTGACCCATGGGCTTACCAGGTTAAGTTGTGAAACCGGGTCGAATTTAAAGACCCATTAGTTTTTAAGTAGATTAGCAAATAGCTTAGTCAAAAGTTATTTACGTTTAACTTGTTCGGATTTATAGTGGTGTGATATGGTCTGAATTACCCCTGTTCGGTTTAATAGGTGGGTTGTGACTGCAAGATCCGAACTCATCAGATATAACTTAAAATTTTAAGTTAATAATTATAAACTTACATTTGCATGAAAGTGTTGAGTGCTTCGTGCTTCTTGTAGTCAGGAAAGAATGAAATTTTGTTACACTCCAAGAAAACAAACAACCCCATCTGTTATTCTCTCTGACTCGCGACGTTTTCCTCCTCCTCAAGTAACTCGTGATCTACATCATCAATGTTTGCGCTTTCGGTAGCCACATTAGAGTGCGGTACACGATGAGCTAATTGCGGTGAACAATAAGGTGATGGTGGTGAACAATGAGGTGATTGTGGTGTAAGCACATTTAATGGTGGTGAACGATGCGTTTATGGTGGTAGTGGTGCAACCCGTTTTGATCCATTTCTCACATGATCAACTTATTTGTCAACATTTTTAGCCACATTCTTCAAACCTTGATGCATGTGGCCCAGTGATCTTTTGGTGTGCTCTTCAAATTTATTTTTCGTTTCTAGGTCACCCATGTTTTTCACGAACAAGTCTTACATTCTTTACTTCAACGGATTCCATAAAGGAAATATTTATCATAGGGTGCTCATGTCTAGGGCTATCAGTAGGGCGTGGGTGGTGGTCCTTCTGCGTATCGAATGACCTGAGTCAACAAATAATAAAAGTTATATAAAAAACTGAAATAAACACGAAAAAAAGTTAATAATAGGAAAATTTAAAAAAATCAAATGGGACTTCAGCTTGGAAAAATCAGAAAAATCGAAAAAATCAGAAAGATTTCGGTTGTGTATCATAGGTGCATCGGTTACGCACCTGAGATGCAGGTGCTATGCAGCGTTTGTGAGTAGGTGCAGCATCACCGGTGCACATCATCCTCTTTGAAATTCTGGCGAGGAAGATGAACACTCAACTTATCCATTCAACCTCAAAATCCCCTAAATTCATCCTAACAACACTCTAAATGCATAAACCCTAACATAACCCATAAATTCTACAACAAATCATCACAACAAACACAAAACATACTAACTAATAGCTAAACAATTCAAGAAACTCAAAAAAATCAAAAAATAAAATTAAAAGGATTTACTTTGACTATGGAATAGGAAGATCAGATTTTTTCACTATGGAAGAGGATGATGCCGGATTAGGAGTTAGGTCGTTGGAGGTGAAACAAGATGGTATGAGATTATAGAGAGAATGTAGAAAGAGAATATAAAAAAAAAATTAAAAGTTCAAAGTTTTTTTTCAAAATCAAAATGGGATAGTAGAAAAATATATACTCTGATAAATCCAATAAAAACATTTTTGTTAAAAAATGAACAGAATTAAATCACTTCTGAAAAAATTTACAAGTGGTCGGGGCAAACTTCATTTGGTGAAAATAGCTTAACTCTGCATTGTATTTACAAGTTACAGTGAGACTGCGAGAGTTCCCTGAAGTGGTGTCTAAAAGTGGTAACTTCTGTACCTACATTGTATCTACAAGCTTAAGTTCTAACGTGGCTAGGGTACCCTTAATCTCACAGAAGAACTAAATATACCAATGGATGAAGAAACAAATCTATACATTTTAGTAAATATTTCTATCCAAACTGAAATTATTGTAATACTTTTAGCTTGATGTGTCTTCATTACGACGAGAAGATCGATCACCTTGGTGTATAAAGGCCTGGTAGCCAGCAGCAACAGAGGAGTGATGACTTGAGTTACTACCTCCGCTGATAGACCGTTCAATTTCATCCATGTTGGCTATAAGAGAAACAGGCCGCTCTGGTATTTTAGGTACCAAGTGGTCAGTTTCCAACATTTTGACAACTTGATCCATCATGGGCCTGGCATAGAGCTGAGGGTGGGAACAAAGAATTGCAACTAATACATACTTCTCCAAAAGCTCTTCAGAACCCAACTCAGGCATACCATCCTCGATTACCTCCAAAGCTCTCCCTTGCCTAACCAATGACCATGCCCAGTCACTCACAAGGGAAGGCTGGTTATCTGAGTCTAAAGTAAGAGCTTTCTTTCCACTCAACAGCTCGAGAAGCACAACCCCAAAGCTATACACATCACTTCTCTCTGTTAACTGTCCATACAACGCGTACTCGGGCGCCACATATCCCATAGTGCCAGCAACCCTAGTAGTTACATGTGAAATTCCTTCTGGGGTGAACTTAGCAAGTCCAAAATCTGCAACTTTGGCCTCGAACTTTTCATCCAAAAGTATATTGCTTGCTTTGATATCTCGGTGAATGATACCCGGTTGTACCCCGTAATGCAAATAAGCCAACCCTCTTGCCATTCCCAATGCGATCTTTTGCCTTATAGGCCAACTAAGTTTTTTCTCGGTAGAACCATACAAATGGTCATGAAGACTACCATTCGTCATGATATCACAAACAATTATTCGCTGGTGACCTTCCATACGAGTAGTGGAGGTACAATATCCTTTTAAAGCTACAAGATTTACATGCCGCACACTTGCAATCACCTCAACCTCGTGCGCGAATTCTGCGTCACCACCTGATAAACAATTCTTAAATCTCTTAAAGGCAACCTCAGAGCCATCACGTAAAAGTCCCTTGTATACATTTCCGTAACCACCTTTCCCGATCAAGTTGTCTCTAGAAAAGTTCCTAGTAGCTTTTTTTATCTCATCAAAGGTGAATTCCACCAGAGTAGTACTCTCACTTATGGACCCTAACCCGGAACCCGAACCCATCTCAGCAACATTAATCTTGTCTATATTCATCCTCTCTTGCCTCAAATTCTTATATTTTCGCCAGAAAACCCAAAACCCACCACCAATTCCTATCAACCCAATACCAAACGCAATCACAACTACAATTAACACGATTTTTTTCTTTGTTCTACCGGTGGGAGTACTACCAACTAAATCGAGCTGAAACAAGCACTTAGCAGTACCTGGATCGGTCGGGCCGTATAGGTTAGAGAAAGCGGCAGCGTATATGGACGGATAGGCAGTGCAATCGGAGACGTTGCCAACAGAATTTCCAGTCAGATATGACGCCTGCAAGCTTGACAAGCTCCTGGTACAGGAAGCGCAAGGAGAATTACTCTCCAGCGACTGGTTGCAGTTCGAAAGCACATCGTTAAGCGTTGAATTGGGGATTAAGGATTCGAATTGAGATTTAGTGGTGATGTTCATACAACCTTGTGAAATCCAGGGTGTTTGGAATCCGCAAGAGGATCGGACATCGAAATTGGGGAGGAAATTATTGATGATAGACTGGTAAGTGGACCAGCATGATTCGGCTGAGTCAGAAGGTGGCAGGAAGGAGTTGGTTAGCTGCAGGTGGTGTGATTCAACGAGGCGGAGGCCTTGGAGGACGTATTGGCAGGTGGCGAGGAGGTCGGAGGGGCGGTTGGATCTGAGGCGCAGGACAGTGAAGTCAAGCGGGCAAGAAGCGGCGGAAGTGTTGGTTGGAGGTTGTGAGAAGGCGGAGGACGAGAGGGAAAGGAGGAGAAGGAAGAGGCGGAGGAGAGACATTAGGTGGGTTTGAAGGAGGGAGAGAGAGAGCAGTTACCAGTTTGACTTGCATAATTATAGACACAGAAGAGAGGGTGGCGGCTGGTGCTTGATCTCACAGCACAACTTCGAGGAAGCACAGCTCACGTCTCACATGCTGCTACTTGCTGTGGCAGTTGCGATTCGATTTTCAAAAGGTATGTGAAACCTTTGACTATTATTTTCATGCTCTTTAAATTCGAATTGCTCTAAAAATTCAGTTTTCCAAAAGGGTCAGGCTAGAAATGTTATACATTTTGATAGATCTCTCACTCTACTCCCTTATTTTTTCAAACTGAAAGTTGAAATTCCAAAATTGCTCTTCCTCTCTCTAGATTTTGACATTTATGCCATTTAGTCTCCAAATCGGCCGAAACACTTAAATCTATCCGATATTACACTAGATCTACAAGCTTTGTAGTAACATCTACTAATCTAAACCCATTAATTCGAAAAAACTAGCGTTTTTTACCCAAACCCATCAAACCGACTTCGAAAAATCTTGAATCGGAGTATCTATGGACAACGAAGAGATGGGCATTTCTCTGGAAGACTTACTGAACGAGGAGGAAGCTTACCGGATGGAGGTAAAGACCGAAATTAAGTTTTTATGATTTCAGGGCTGTAGCACGCTGTTCGTGCGATGAACAGCATCGTCATCGCACGAACAGCGGGCGACGGCTCTAAAACTCCATCGCAGGCCCAAAATGCGACGGGCCCAAAAGACCGTCTCATTTAAGGCCTGCGACGCTAGGCCAATAATATGGCCCATATTTTGTAGCCAGAGAGCCTCTGTCGCAGGCCCAAAATGAGACGCTCTTTTGGGCCCGTCTCATTTTGGGCCTGCGACGCTAGGCCAGATTTTTTGCCTAGTTTTTCGGACACATAATAGTCCTAGTTTATCATTTTGGACATTTGTTGGAATAAAATACCAGTATATGGGATAAAACAACAAGTACATTTTGAAGAAGTTCAGGAAAACAACTAGTACATTATGAAGAAATATAAGAAAACAACAAGTACACTTGAAGTGGTTACAAGAAGAGGAAATCATTAAGTTATGCCTTTTAACTTAACGAAACATAAGAAAATAATTAAAAACCGAAATGGCAACAACCAAATGCTCAATCATCGAAGTCATATCCCAAGTTGTCGTCAGAATGAACCCCCTCCTCCCTTTCCGCAATCCTATCCTGAAGATACGCAACCATATCCCTACTGATGTAGTCTACCACTGTCATGTTGAAGACGGCGGCCGCTTCTTGCTTAATTTTATACGGCTGAAACAACAAACGCTGGAGCGGTTGGCAAAAAATATACCTCTGCTTGATTTGCTCACGGTTGCGCACGAGGAGCCCTTCTGTTTGTAAACGGCCGTAGCCGTAGTACATCTTACAAAGCACCCGATCAAAAAAAGCATCACTAGTATCTTCCCCCATCTCTCGTCGGGCAATCCTCGCCGCCAGAAGCAAATGGTAGTCTTCATGGGGAGTAAACTCCATTTGTTGAACTTTCTAAGTTTGAGAATATTATATGAATGTAAACGGATTTGTAGTCCCTTTATATAGTGAAGTGAATTTAGGTGGGACTTTATTTTAGATAATGAGAGGGAGTTTAGAATTTAGAAAATGGGAGGGAGTTTTGAATTTTTAGAATGAGCGGGATTTTTTGAATTTCCAAGAACGAGAGGGAGTTTTTGAATTTTGAAAATGAGAGGGAATTTTGATATTTTAAAATGAGCGGGATTATTAGAATGTTCGAGAACGAGAGAGATTTTTTGAATTTTGAAAATGGGTGGGAGTTTTGATATTTAAGAATGAGCGGGATTTGTTAGAATGTTTGAGAATGAGAGGGAGTTTTCGGGTCCGTCTATAAATAGAAGCTTCATGCACATTGAGACTTCATCATTAGTTGATAAATCTAGCTGAAAAATGGGTTCATGGACTGAGTTGGAAGATCAGTATCTGATGAGGGCATCAGTTGAAGTTGGTAATATGCACATTCCAGAGGGTGGTAAAAGGTACTGCGAGGCATTAGTATGCCAGATGTACTTCCTGTACGGAAGGGATGGTGTTCAGCCGCCTTACATTTCAAGGCGTGTTGATGAAGTGCGAGCTAGGTGGTCGGTCTTGGTCACATCCCGTCGACATCTAGTTTCTGACCTCACCGAATTGGAACGTCGTATTGCGGGTAACCGGTTCAACTGTCAAGCGACGGATTATATAACAGAGGACCAGCTGGATACGGTCCGCTCTGACATTGTTGACATCCAGCTACAGGAAATCAGTGACTACAAAGATGCGAAAGAAGAAAGGAGGTTGATGAAATGGAACTGGCCTGATAGATAATTTTGCGTGTGTATTTCTGTTTGAGTGTGAGTTTCAATTTAAGTATGAGTGTGTATTTCTGTTTGAGTGTGAGTTTCAATTTAAGTATGAGTGTGTATTTCTGTCAGGCCGTGAGTTTCTGTTCGAGTATGAGTGTGTGTTTCTGTTTGCGTGTGAGTTGCTGTTTAAGTATCAGTGTGTTTCATTTTAATTTTGAGTGTGTATTTCTGTTTCATTATAATTTTGAGTGTGTATATCATTCGAAAGTAATCAAACCGATGAACAGATTACAGTAAATTAAAAGCAGTCATACAGTTAACCGATTACAAAAATTAAAAGCAGTCATACAATTTACCGATTACAAAAATATAGTGTTGATGTCCAAAAAGCTAACAAAGTTATTCTGAGAATAATAATCAATGCCGTCGGTACCTCTCGGCGATCCTACACATCATGAGGGCGGACTCTAGAAGATCAGGGTGATCCAAAGTAGGTAGCGTAGGAGCAAACCCAGCAATCTGCTCGTATCCTGAATAATCAGCACCACCCTGCGGCTCCACCCGAGGACCTCTCTCCGGCGCAGGACGACTGACGATGTACCATAGCCTCTTCCTCGCCCAAATGTAGTACATCGGGTCAGCACTCGGTCCACTACCACGGTACGCCGTGCTAAAAGGAGTGAACACGTGGCTTTCCTAATTCTGCCACAAGTGATCGTCCCACTTTAAGTCTGTGACCCACTTCTTCCCTACTTTTTTCGACTTAGGAGGGCGTATATCCTTAGGAATCAGCTGTACATACCCCATCTGTCGAATGACACGGTCTGGGTAGTACGCCGCAATCACGTCGAACGAAGCAAGGTTCAACTCAACATAAGTCACCTGCTGGAACGGAAAAGGGTCCCGTAAATGTATGAACGGGAGGAACATGACCTGTAAATAAAATAATTTAGCCCATTTATATTAGTAAAAGTACTCATAATTAAAATAATTAAATTGAAAGAAAATGACTTACATCTGCCTCGGTGCAAGTCGCCAGTACGTGTCTCATCTGCATGCGCACCTCATAGGAGACACCAATCTTCCGTGGCGCATGTCGGCACATATGGGGCATGGATACGTCGTAATGCGGAAAAAGTGGAGCTCGAAGCTGAACAAAGTGTGCAAAAATCCACGACTCGAGCAACGCTAGAAACCCGCAAATGCCTCCCGTACCATGGAGAGATCCCTGACTAAGGGCGTGGTACAGCTGCGCTAAAACCAACTGGCCCCAGTTGTACATATGCAAACTCTGGTACTGGTTCACGAACTGGAGGTAATCTAATGGAATGTTGTTCCCGGTTTTGTTCGCGCATATAGTGGTACCTAACAAATATAGTATGTAGGCACGGGTGGCATGATCTACCTGGTCATCACTGATCCTCCTATCACTATACTGAGGACTACTAAAAGTACTCCGCAGCCACCCTAGGTTCACACTACCAGCATTCCTAAGGTTTTTACTCAGCTCCGATTGTCGCACACCTAGCATGGCAGCATAAGTAGAAAGCCTCTCAACGTCAGAGTCAAAGGGTATAGCTGTGAAGGACCTACCTAAAACCGGTAGTCCAGTGATGACGTGGACATCGTCCAAGGTGACTGTCATCTCCCCGAACGAGAAATGGAAAGAAGAAGTCTCCTCATGACACCGCTCTAAGAATGCCTCCACCAAATGGAGGTTCGTATGCCAGCGGGTGAGTGCATCGACGAGTGGACCGAATATAGTCTCCATCACCCTAGCCCGTACCCTGCTATGCTTTGTAATGTCCCATCTCCGGAGACTGTCATACATAGCGAAACATCGGAGAGTGACCCTATCCTGCAATATGTATAAAATATGTAAATTCGTAAAACAATAATAATTAAAAACATGTGTATCAAACACGTAAGAAAATTATAAAACAGTATAAAGGTGTAACACTTACATCTCCGTGATAGACGCTATAAGCCTCGTGCAGGGTGTAATCCGGGAAAAGTCTCGGAACATGCGACAGCACGGAATAAAAATCAACATCCTCACCCTCAAATGAGTGGAATGATGCCTCTGGCGCATGAGGTGCATCGTCCTCCGTATAGTCCGGTACATGAGATGCATCAGCCTCCATATACTGCGGTGCATCTACATCGTCATCGTACTCCTCGTCAGGGGGATGCGACGTAGAAGCTGCCCCTGTGGTACCATCAGCAGGAGTAGGAATATAATCACCGCCACGACGGAGACGTCGTCTACTACGTGAACCGGGAACATGTTCCTCGCTCGGAGCAGCCTCATCGGCCTCGGCCTGCGCTCTACCCGCTGCTGCTGCCTCCTCGGCATCGGCCCTAATTTTTTTGAACGGATTCTTTGCTTTAATCTTGAATCGAGACATCCTGTAAATACAACGCAAAAAAATATGTATTAGAATGCAAAACACCAAATGAATATATAAAAAAAAAACTTTGGGCCTCGTCGCAGGCCCAAAATGAGAATTCATTTCGGCCTGGTCGCAGGCCCAAAATGAGACATATATTGGGCCTCGTCGCAGACCCAAAATGAGACTGCATTAAGGCCTCGTCTCATTTTGGCCGTGCGACGAGGCCCTGTCGTCATCGCACGAACGGCCTGCGACGAGGCCCAACAGCAATGTCGATTCCAAACTTAAACAACCCCAAAACAGCCTCATTTCTAACAAAACCAAGCACCAAAACGTAGATCCTAGCAATACTAACAACAATATAACACTAATCTAACAAAACAACACCTAAAATCATACAAAAATCCAACTTTTGAAATCGAAACCACAAAAACTAAAAAACCTAGATTCGACAGTTTATACCGAATGAAATCAAAAACAAATTACACCATGATGTTCGTATCGTTTACCTTTACGTTTTCTTCAATTTAGATTCTTCAAAAATCGAATTTCAGAAATGGGTCCCACGGGTGCTTGAGAGGTTTCTAGAGAGAGGGAGAAAGAGAGGAAAAAAGTGGTGAGAGATCTATCAAACGCTTTTATAGCTAGGTTTTCTGAAAAGGGTAAAATGGTCAAAATTTAGGTGCGAGATCTATCAATTAGGTATAAGATCTAGCGGTTCTAAATCTATAAAAATGTGTATTATTTCTAGCCTGGCCCTTTCTAAAACTCTGTTTCAGGATTTATTATTATCAATATAAACAAATCTTCAGATGGAGTAAAAGCATCTTCTTTTAAGTTTAGTCGATTATGGCTTGGTTTTTTTTTGGAAGGGATTAGATTAGCATAGGAGGACAGCGATCAATGATCTCTCTGAACCACAACAATAATTTTATGGCATATGTTTATCTAGCTGTATAGCATTTTTAATTATAAAAGATATTGAAATGCAAGAGCCTAGTAGCTATAGGAAAGTTATAGTTGGTTTATAAATAGATGAGTGGATTGGTATTATCAGTGAAGAGATAGGATATCTTCATATAAATCATATACGGAAGCTTGTCAACTTGCCTAGAGACCAAAAAGAAATAGGTTGCAAATGAGTATTTAAGAAAAATGAAGGTAAATTTAGGAATTTAAGCACCTCGATTCAAGACAAGATTAGTCGTTAAGATCTTACTCAAACAGAAGGAATCGAGTTTAATGAAGTGTTTTCTCCGGCGGTGAAACATAGTTTGATTCGAGTTTTGTTAGCCGTGGTAATTTTACAATATTTAGAACTTGAACAGTTAGATGTGAAGACTGCGTTTCTAATTGGTGAATTATATAAACGAATCTACATGAGACAACAAGAAGGGTTTATTAAACCTAATATCAAGGAGAATGTTTGCTGCTGGAAAAGTATTGTATGGTTTTAACAATCACACAGGCAATAGTACAAATGTTTTTTATACATTCATGGTGTCAAAAGGGTTCACGATAAGTCCATATAACAGTTGTGTGTATAATCAAAAGATATCAAATGATTCTTATGTTTACTTATTATTGTATATGGATGATATGTTTTTTGTTTCTTGTAGTATGTCACACATTTTGTAGTTAAAAAACAGCTTAATGCTGAGTTTGAGATGAAGGATTTGGGTAGAGCCCGTGGCGGATCCAAGGGGTGGTCATGTATGTCATGGACCACCCCAAATTCTAAAAATAAGTTTGGTATAGTGCTAAAGGTGTTTAGTTTCTAAGCTTGAGGTCAAGGGTTTAAAACTTGGACCACCCCAAAATATTCTTTTGGCACACCCTAAATTTTAATCTTGGATCCGCCTCTAGACCAAAGAAGTTTTTTGGTATGAAGATTATTAGGAACATAAGTGTAGGATCATTACACTTGTCTCAACGAAGTTACATTGAAAAAGTGCTATAACAATTCAACCGGTTTGATGTTAAGGTAGTTAGCATCCCGTTTATTACTCATTTCAAATTATCTGTAGCAGGATCGACCAAGGACGATGTTGAGTTGGAACAAATGAAGAAAGTTCCATATTCAAGTGCAGTTAGGAGTATTATGTTTGCTATAGTATGCACACGTTTTGATATTTCACATGTCGTTAGTGTAGTCAGCAGGTGCATGGGATGCCATGGGAAAGAATACTAGTAGGCAGTAAAATCGATACTTCGGTATCTTAAGATTACTGCGAATGTCAGCTTGATTTTCAATAAAACCAATATTGATGGTTCGGTGAACGATATGGTAGGATCAATGATTGGTTTTGTTGATTCTGGTTTTGCAGGTGATACAGATAAAATGATATATTTGACATGATATATGTTTACTCTAGCTGGGAGTGCGATTAGTTGGAAAGCATAATTGGAATCTACTGTAACTTTGTATACAACAGAGGCAGAGTACATGGTGGTAACGGAACAATTAAGGAGGCAATATGGTTGAAAGATTTAGTGGCAGATTTGGGTTTGGATAAGACTACTACAAAAGTGATTTGTGACAGTCAGAGCGACATACAACATACAATGAACCAGATGTACCATAAGCGTATAAAGCACATAGATGGCAGGTATCATTTTATTCGTGATATAATATCAAAAGGAATTGTTGATGTGTAGATAGCGTCTACACACGATAATCCAACAGATATAATGACCAAGACAGTATTAGTTCGAAAGTTTAGGGAGTGCCTAAACTGGATTGGTTGCAGCATCAAGTCAAATCCTTAGGGGAGTTTGGTGCTTCATAAAAAGAGAAGTTTCTTTGTCGATAGTGAAGAAAGGATATTGGTCGCAAGGAATAAATTGTTGTGGGTTAGTCGATTAATGTTGAGAATGCATTATGCTTGTGTCATTGACAGTGTACCTCGTGTTATAGTTTATAGTCTTTTGTATATGAGCCTATTAGGCCCATTATTTCGCAAATCTAATTATACTTATAAGGTATTTGTCCCTTGAAATTTTTTATAACTATTTTAGAGGTATTTAAATGAAGGGAATTGCTAAAAAAAGAGCCAAAACTACTCTGTGAAGTCGCGTTTTTCTGATTTTTAATATTTACAAAATTGCAACTAGGCAAAAAACCCAAAAAACCCTTAAAAGTCAAATAAATTACAACCCATGCCATTGAGGACTCCAAACTACTCCATGAAGTTTCAAACACAATTTCAAACACCAACCATAATTCATCATCTCCAAACTACTAAAAATAAAAACTCAACAACCAACAAAACTTTTAAAACATGGCCGGTAAAAAGTCGGAACCACTTCCCATGCAGAGTAGCATGGACGCCGAGGAGGTGCATTGCATTCCCCTCACTCATTTTCGCAAAAAAAATATTTGTAAAAACCCTATTTTTGGTGTTCTTCGCCACTCATTGGCGTGCGCGATAGTGCGTACACCAACGTAATGACGTGATACAACATCATCACGCCATTTGTTGGCGTGAACACATTTTAGAAGCCACGCGTTTGGCGTGTGAAGGGTATTCTACGCCAACAGAAATGGTGTGGTGATGTTGTTGTACACCATTACGTTGGCAAAATTTCCTAAACTAATCGGGAATGCCGGTTTAATTGGTTTATCCACTTCTTACATATTGCATGAGGTGATCTAATGCGATATTTCGCTTGTTTCGGACTACACTCGTCATTTCACCATTCACGACGAGTATATCTTAGACTCGATGACCGAGTGGGTAAAAAGTACGGGGAAGTTGTTGAGTTTTTCGATTAATGTAGCATCTAAAGAGGTAGGGATAAAAAGGAGAACATCGAGAGTACATTATCGGTGCGAGTGATCTGGAATTTTTAAGTCGGCCGTTAAAGAGTGCGACCATAAGCGTAAGGCTATCGGCCCTTTTCATTTGGTAGGAAATTCAGTAAAAGGAGACGATAAGTGGGCTTTTAGTGTCCTTTCCAAGATGCACAACCACGAAGCGATTAAGTATGCCCAAGGACATTTGCAATGGCCTAAGTTAAAAAGGAAGGAAAAAGAGCTCATTGATCTTGGAACGACGTTGTTTCATCCACTACCGTTGAGGTGATGAACGAGAGGTTGGCTAAGATGCGGTCGGTGTTCAAAGACAAAAATAAAGCGGTGGGTTATGTGGTAGACTCGTGGATTACGCCTTATAAAGAGAGGCTTGTTCACGCTTATACTAACAAAATCATGCATTTCAATAATTACAAGTCTAATAGGGCGGAAAGCTCGCATGCTACGTTGAAAAAATATGTTGGGTCAAGACCATTGGATTCTGATGGGTTTTGGGATAAATGACATGGTTTGTTAGCGATGCAACATTCGACGATTAAAGAATCGATGGAGTTTAGCAAGTGTCGTCTAATTCACAAATTTCAAGATTTTAAACCGTTCAAATTTTTACGGAGGTACGTATCACCTATTGCATTGGCGATAGTGTATGATAATTTTGTTGATAAAAGCGGTGGTGAAAAATCTTCATGCGTTTGCACCGATCGTACGATCCATGGTTTGCCGTGTTCCCACGAACTTGAGGCGATCTGAAGAGTAGACGGTAATGTACCTACTCGAATTATAGACGAGCATTGGAAGAGACTAGATTTCGTTCCTCAAGTTAAACTTACCGGCGAAGAAGAGGTGAAATTTAATTTCACAAATCTAAATACTAAACTTGAAGAGTTTTATGTTTACGAATAAAGTCATTGGCTAAAAAAATTTCAACAAATTGTTTATATGTCGACGACACTTCTTTGCGAACCCCTCGAGAAGGTTAAAACCCGCGGTAGAACTCCCTGACGCGTCGGATGTCGTGGTCGTGGACGTGGCCGGGTTTGCGGTAAATGTAGCAAACTCTAACGTGATTATTCTACGAAAAGGGATCCATCGTACCACGAATACGACGAACAAGAAATATTTGATTCCCACGATAGTGCCGAAACTCCAAGAATGGTAACCCCCGCCGCTAGTTTAGCAACCCCAGTCGGCACTTTCGGTAGCACCGCACGAACGGTCGCCGCACATACTCTTAGTAATTCCGGAGCAAAACCTCCAAAAAATTAAAAAAAAATTGGATGCATGTGTTGGTTTAGGAACTCCGGATGCGTCGAACAACATTACCGTTATTCTGTCATTCTCGGTTAAACTAATCCCGACGAGATTACCAAATGTGCCGGATTCGAGATTTTCAAAAGGCATATCTCAATTTATGCGTACTTTTATAATCCGAATTACAAATGTTATGCCCGACGGTAATTGTGGTTTTACAGCCATCGCGCATGGTATTGGAGGTTACGAAAGTGGATGGCTAATGGTTAGAGAAGTTATGGTTCATGAGCTAAAGAGCGATCGACAGTTTTTTAAACTGGTTGCATATTATGACGATGACCGCGAAATCGATAAGGAGATACACCGGTTGACTTTTAATAAAGAGAATGCACCTTTCGCAAATTGGATGTCCTTACCTAGTTGCGGAAAAGTAGTCGCGACGACATTCAATTGTGTTTTCTATTGCCTCACTCCCAGTGGATGTACGTCTTACCTATTGGTGAAAAATGCATCGTCGAATGATAGTTCTTTAAAGGAGATCAGTGTGGCATTCGTCAATAAAAACCATTTTGTTCACGTGAATAATTGAGTACGTGTTGTAATTTTTAAATTGAAATCGAATTTAGTTTTTGTTTGTTTTCGTTGTTTTTGTGTTGTAAACTAACCTCGTATTGTATTCACGAACCATTAAACTACCTTTATTTAACCTATCTCGGCCTAATTTTGTTTTTTTACAAAATTAACATTGGTTAGTGTGTACGTCGGCCAAATGGCGTGCCTGCTTACTCCTACACCAACGGTCGACGTGATACACCAGCGCCACGCCAACCGTTGGCGTCAAAGTCCATGCGTACGCCATTAGGCTGGCGGACACACCCATTTTTTAGGTTGTGTCCAAAAAAGAAGAGAAACCCCAAGGGTTTTGCCTATTGCCGCAAAACAGTGGCGAAGTGGGCTTCGTGTACGCCATTGCCTAGCGGCAGTAAGCAAAACCCTAAAATTTAATATTTTTTGGGTAATTTTTTATTTATTTGTCTATTGTATTGTTTTAATTTTAATTTTAATCTTAAATCTAAAACCAACAAATTTAATTTAATGATGTATTAGTTAATGTTAGCATTAATGATGCATTATTAATGTTAATTAAATTAAATACATCATTAATGTTAGTAAATTTTATATCAACTGGGGACCGGTCTGTTCTTGTTGTTTGGTGTGTCATCAACATACCAAAGCACAAAAAGAATCCATCTCGTCTCTCATCAACACTCCTCTAAAAACCTGATCCAATGTGTTGCTTTGCCAGTTCACCCAAGTATCCTCATCGAATGCATATACCATCGTCTTCGGTTTTCTTCTTGACTTAGACTGCATATCCACCAAAGGATGCGGGATAAGCTTCTGGACACGGCCAAACTGCCGATGAACTCTCTCTGGGATAGTATCCCTGAGAGTGCTCTACACCGCATATGACATTTCGAAACCACGCTATAGGTTCGAACGGAAAATGATCATGTATCACATGATAAAGATCAAACAATATCTGTAATACAAACCAATATGTACATAAACATATATAAAACAGTTTTGGCATTACTAAATAATAAGACTTACATCGATCTCATGCAGGTTGTTGACGGAGATACGAAGGTTCAGCTTCGTCCGGGAGTCGGATACTGCAAAATCTGTATCATATCTACCAATAATCGGCTGACGCTCGGTGTAAGTGGAACGAGTAATAGGGCGGAGCATGACGAAATGATCATGTATCCACGTGTCCAGCAAACCGATACATCCGGCCATAGTCCTCGTGTTGTGAAGGGAGGCCTCACTCAGATGGTGGTACAAGTAAGTCAACACATCACTACCCATGAGTACCTACCGACACCCTTCGGATTCAAATCGCGCCACAGAAACAAATATTTAAAATTTGCGTACATGTTTCTCTTGTCCGGGAATATAACGGTGCCGAACATATGTAATATGTAAGCACGGGTAGCTACATGTACCATCAGATCACTGAGACCAGGGCTATCATCGCAGAATTCTGCCTGACTAAACCTACTCCGGAGCCATTTAAACCTCAAATCGACGCCTTTGCATTTCTCAACCTCCGTCAAGAAGGATACCTCATCCACCATAAGCAGTCAGCGCACTCGTGCATGGCCATATTCTTGTCACATAATACAGGAAACACAGCAAGCTCACCCTGAACTGGGAGTCCCAAAACGGTGTGGACGTTGTCGAGAGTGATCGTCATCTCTCCGAACCAGAAATGGAAACTATTAGTCTTCATATGCCACCGCTCCAAAAAAAACCTCCGTCGTGTTGGAGTGTGTGCATGTAATAGAACTGCTCGATGAGTCTATCGAAAGGAGTGTCGTATACTACAGTACGCACCCTACTCTGTGCGGCCAAACTCAAACCTCTATGGCTGGGATAATGGGAATATAGTCGCATTTCGCGCTCTTGAAAATATTAGTTAAATATATTAGTATACATTAAAATTAAACTAAATTAAAATGTCATATGCAAATTTAAATATTACCTCTCTCATCCAAAGGTGGTATGCAGTGTAAAAGATGAACGCCTCGCCGAATAGCAGTGGAAATCTGGAGGGAGGAGGGGCTCTAGGTTGCCCTCTAGGTGGGGGAGGATGGCGTCCTCCGCGGGAAATGGAAGCGAAACTGGATCTGAAAGCACGTGGTCCAGAAACTATAGGGAGCTCCTTCATCGAAACTGCTGAATCGACAACTAAAACGGGTTGAGTAGCTTCTCGTATCGTACTCCACTTCTTTATTCTCTTCGTCCCCGATCCATCACTGTGGTGTGGGAATAAGGGTTTACACCACAGAGAGGGCATAAACCAATATAATCACGCCACAGTCATGGCGTGGGCGTGGCCAACTATGTCATTCGTGTAGCGTGGCTTGATTTTCCACGCCATAGCGAAGGGGTGGGATCCTGAGAGTACGCTATACAGAGGTGTACTCTCATAATCTCAGGACATTGTTATGGCGTGGTAAATCAACTCATGCCACACAATGGCGTAGGGACAGTGTTCTTCGCCCCCGTGTGGTGAAGAACACTGTCGTTCTGGAAAAAACAATTAGGCCTCGAAAACCTAACCTACCATCCCTAAACTACCAATCGAACCCTTTTAGGACTAATCCTAACCCTAATTTTAGTTTGTTTACACTTACCGTCACTCGAAATCGCTGGAATTGTTTGTCACAATCCCTGCTCGAGTTGCTATTAGCCTTAGTTCGCCGGAACTGCTCGCCGAAGTGACCGTGGTTATCGGATGGAGGTGTGTGGTGGCTGCTGACAACGGTGGGAGGTGTGTGGCTGTGGGTTCGTGAGGAAGGGTTAGGCGTGAGGTAGGTGATGGTGGTGCGGTGTTTGATTTACTTTAGAGCTTTTAGTAATAGGTTAGGCTTAGGTTTAATTTTAGATTACTTTAATTTACTTTTAATTTAATTTAGTTTTAATTAGATATATATTTAACTAAATTTTAGTTAATTCAATTAGATTAGGGTTTTCAAATTTGCAGGTTTTTTTAGAGACAAGTCAGAGAAAAGTAGGAAAAAATCCAAACTTATGGTAACTTCGCGGAGTAAATTTTTCTATTTAAATGTTTTGCGAAGAGAAAAATTGTTAAACGAATTAAATTCACGGAATCATTTCAGAAGAAAAAATGTGCGACTTCGCGGAGTTGTTTCGGCTATTTTTTTAGCAATTTCCTTAAATGAATTTATTCAATTATTAGGTTTAAATTATTTAATTTAACGATTACATGAAATGTAATGTTTAAATTTTTTAATTTAACGATTACATGAAACATAATATTCAAATATTAAACTTAAAATGAGAAAATAAAATCCTACCCAAAATAATAAAACATGTTGATATACATGAATTGGTGATCGACATGCATCGTGTAATTTTATCTAATAAATGTTGACACATGATTTGGCATTATAGATTACGTTATTCATCCTGTGTAAGAAATCACTCATTGCCTAGATTTTCATTATCCATTTGCGGCCATTATATATATTTGAACCATCATTGTTGACATTATATCCTAGTTTTACGAAATACTTTGGTGTACCAAAGAAGATAAATGCTTGACATATACCATCAACAAAATGGCAACCATGATGACTGATTTTGGTAAAAACATTTATGATGTCTTAGTACGTAAGATTGTAGTATATTTACGAGAAAATATGTTGGGAAAATACATTATTTTCTTGACAAATCGCTTCTAAACTAACTTAAGGTAAAAATAAGTTTTGAGAAAATACACAATTTTCGTGCAATTAGATCAAAATAAAAAAAACACAAAAAACAAAAGTGAAATAAAACACACAAATTGTTAACGGAGTTCAGCAAACTATTCTTACGGCTCCGGACTGCTGCAGATCGTTTCTACTAGAAAGATTCAGCGACTCTACCATTTTCGATACATTCACCACAACGTAGTTGTTGGTTTTGTAGAGACTTTAACAAAAAGAAGAATATGAAAAAAAAGAACGATTATAGTCTTTAATGAGTACTTTATGACTCATGAAATTACTTCATTGTTTTTTCAAATTCAAAAATTTCTTCAGCTCTCTTTAATGAGTCTAACACTTGCATCATCTTCATTGTCCTATCATCATCGCCACCTTCACTGTCTTTTCAAATTCAAAAAACTTCTTCAGCTCTCTTTAATAAGTCTAACAAAATCAAGTCATTATGTTACCGTCGCCGCGTAGCCATGATGAAGTTTGTGTTTAGGTGAGATTATCTGGAGATGATTTTAACACTTGCATAATTATCAGCGTCAGCTTTACTGTCTTTTTAAGTTCAAAAAACTTTTTCAGGTCTTTTTAATGAGTCTAACAAAATCAAGTCATTTCGTTATCGCCACCGCGTAGACATAAAGAAGTTTGTGTTAGGTGATAATATCTGGAAATGATTCATATTTTCTAGATTTCAACCTTATCTTTGAAAAACAGGAAATGGTATTGAAACAATATTCGTTATATTTTAATAAAAAAAATTACCAAAATTACCAGAGAACAGCTGCGATACTAAACTAATTATTTTTAAAAAAAAACTTGAAGCATATACCGAAATTAAATGATAGTAAAAACAAAACAACTATCAACGAAATTACTCATCACTCTTAATATCGATAACGTCCACTATATCCATAATAATAATTTATTATGCTTATATACTCTTTGAGACTATATGTTTGTGTTAATGGTCTTTTCGATCATTTTACCTGAACCTTTATATGAAAACATCCGACTTAAAATTAAAATCGTAATATCATGACACTAAACATAAATGAAAATTAAATCATAATTAGATACAAATTGTTCAACCCTTTATAAAGGCGTCTTTCTGAAACTAAAACGAGAAGTGGCAAGAGTTTTATCTGCATGTAAATCAACGCCAGAAGGTAAACCACACAAGGTGACAGGTTCAGCCGAGAAAGTGTATGTAGAGAGACTAGAACTCATGACTTTTTGGTTATAAGAATGTCATACTCAACCAACTCGGCTACCCCCTTGGGGGTCAAAATATACAATTTTGGATACGTCGGTATTCGATACACAGTGTTATAAATGCGAGACCGGATAAATACAACCTCTTAAATTTTAAATTCCAAATTAACGAATTGTGAATTTTTTTACTTCTTTACAAATAAATCCAATCTAACGTCTGCGTTATAAAAAATAAATTTAAATATTTCAAAAACACTAAAAAAAAGTACACATTTGAAGAATACTAAATTAAATATTTATATAAAAAAATATTAACAAAAAAATTATTTAAACAACAAAAAAATCATCAAATAATGGTCGAAAATTAGTAAAAAATTAACTAAAATCAGAACCATATATATATAATATGTGGAGATAAATTTGTCTTTTCAACTAAGGATCAAAATTAGAGAAATTAGAAATACTTACGATTGAACCTACGATTTTGATTAACAATTTTATGGGCCAAGAGTTTGATAACCAGTTCCTTACGATTTTCAACTATAAATTTGATCCAGAATTTTATGCGATTATATAATAAAAATGTATAAGTTTGATTGTCTGAATTGTTTTCTATATATATATATAATTAATGGAATGGAATGTGAAAAATCATAGTACTATACAATTTAAATAAAAGACAAACATTTTCTAGAAGCGAAGAAAGAAAATTAGTACTAAAATTCAATGCATTTTATAGATCCACCATTTTGCACGTTTTATAAGGTTGGTGCCAATGTCCTTTTGCGGAGGCCCCACCATTCCATCTCATTCAATCGTTTTTCTAAAAAAGAAATTAAAATAACGTGTCATAAAATCTAAAAATTAAAAATTAAAAATTAAAAATTAAAAGAAAAGTTGCCATAAGGATTTATCTCACAATCAACGGCTTTTCTCCAACTCAAGATAGAGAAAGGGTCTTCTCCAAGAATCAATACCGGTTCTTGCTTTTTCGAATGATCCTTTTGATTATCATCCAAGAACTTACATTATTCGTCCGATACTTTTACAAGAAAATAATCTATGCAGTGATCTAAGATTGAATCAAGAATCCTAATACCAGATTAATCATCTGATTCGCTGGGTGATCGGCGAGTCTTCGAGTATTAATCTCCCCTTGAGCTCCTTGATTTTCCTCTGAAAATCTTGATGGAAAATCCCATATCATCTAAGCCTCCTCGCAAGTCCTACGCTGCAGTGTTGATGGAAAATCTTAAATCATCTGAGCCGCCTCGCAAGTCCTACGCTGCAGTGTTGATGGAAAATCTTAAATCATCTGAGCCGTCTCGCAAGTCCTACGCTGCAGCTGTCAAAGAAAACAAAGAAGAGTTAGAATGCCTTCCAATGGAATACTTCCACAAAACAGACCACATTTCCCTTCAATTCGAGAAACATATCAAAGAAAGCCTTGAAAAGCAAAGAAAACATACTCTTGTTGCCAAGTTTAGTCGAGGAATCCCTAAAAGACAGACAATGGAGGACTTCTTGCAAAAGATGAATATGAAAATGCAATGTAGTGTGAGTATATGGGACTCACGACATTTGCTCCTTGAATTTAACTGTAAAGAGGACTTGTGTTGTTTGTGGAGGAGAAGTGTTTGGCAGGTTCAATCCTTAACAATGCGTTTCTTAAATGGACGCCACAATTCAATGTCAAAAGAGAATGTCCTGTCTGTCCTGTATGGATTAAATTAGGTAATCTTCCTGAATTTTTGTATAATGAAAGAATGATTCTTTCTATAGCTAAGTCTATAGGAAATCCTCTTCAAATAAAAATTCCAGACAAAAATCGGGCTTACCACAACTCGTGTCTTGTATGGGCTGAGCTTGATTTAACAAGAAAGATTCACAGAGACATCTGGATCGGGTTTGGGGAGAATGATGGGTGCTGGATTACGGCGAGCTATAAGGATCTTACCAAATATTGCGGAATCTGCAGTCATATAGGTCATGATGAGAAGTCGTGCAACAAAACTCAAGAAAAGTCAAAAACCCAAGAGAATTATGAAACAATCAACATTGACAACAATGAAAGCAGCATCAATAATCATGTGACTGCTAAGAATGAAGCTAACAATGTGGATAAAAAGAATGATGACGCTGACTCTATCAATACAGAGAGTAGAGTCCCTAAGCCTCAAAATCTAAATATTCAAGAAGATGACCCCCCTACACCAAATGAAAATGATATTACAAAAGGAGTAAAGCTTCTGGATGAAGGGCACAAAAAAGAATGTGAAAATAACGGTAAGGTCTTACCTCAAAATATAGGAAGCCTTCAAACTACTCCAACCTGCAATAAAGATGAAGAGGATGAGGACTTGCTTATAGTGTTAGGCAAAAAGCTAAAAGCTGCTAGAAGCTCCAATAGAATCAGACAAAGAAAGGAGGCTTCTAAATGTCTCATCTTCTCAGGGACAAAAAAGATTACAAAATCAAGTTCAAGATGTTAAACATCTAAATTGGAATTTTCGAAGTAGCAACATAAAAGCCAAGTATTGTAGGCACTTGCGCTTCCATGTGCCCAGAGGGAGAAAGAGTTCGAAGAGAGCGGTTGCGAGACTTATCTGTTTTCGAAAGGCTGAATGGAAATCCTGCTAAAACTGGTGCACACCTTGCTGTCAAGAAGTTTTTGCAGAACTTTATCAATCAAGGATTTACACATGTCTGATCTGCGGCCACTCCCAGACAAGGTTCATAAGGCAAGATCTTAGCATGTAGAATCGAGCAATCAGCATTCTCAAGGCTGAATAATGTCACTCCCAGGTACAACTAGAAATTCACAAAATTCTCCTGAAAATATTCCGGAAGCTAAAGAGAGAAAGAAATACCTGACTGAACTTAAGAGCGTGCTGTTCGCCGGCAAGCTGGAGATTACCGGAAATCGAGCATACCTCCTGCGGGACCTGAAGGTTGGTAATCAACGGTGGTGATGTGATGCTTGCACTGCTGGAAGGGAAGACTAGTGATCCCTCTTGGTATAAGTTAGCTAAATCGAATCGTTTTGCATCGAAGCAGCAGGAGCAGCACCACCAGAGGCAGTAGCAGCAACTGGTGCAGCTAGTGAAGCAAACTTGCCAAAAGATCAACCCTCGTTATCTTGGAGGAGATTGATTAGGGTACTGCTAGGGTTTTAAGGTTGTGATTTGGGGCTGATGGTTCTATGAGGATGGAGATCGATAAAGTCTATTAGGGTTTTGTCAAAGACGGGTTCGGGTAATTCGGGTTATGGGTTTGGGCCTATTGTTTTAAGGGCTTATGTTTTGTTCTGTTTTATAATTTTGCCTATATCTTTTGTAAACCTTCAATTTTTCGATAATATAGTTACTTTTTTGCTTAAAAAAAAAATCTAAAAATTAAAAAAGTTAAGTGAAATTAAAAGTTGACGAAACAATTATTTCCGATATATAAACCAATAGCAGACACTTATATTCAACTAACTAACAATAAATGCAACGAAAACTATTTCAGAAATATATCTAAAAACACAATAAATTATTAAAATGGTTGTCCGATATTTTTGGATTTCTTTATAATCGTACAAAATTAAATATATAAACATTATTTATTAAATATGAATTAACATATCTATATTGTTTATTATATATAAATAGTCTTGTGAATTTGGTTGAGTAAGGCATGTTCGTGATTAAAGGTCATGAGTTCGAATCTTTCTATATAATCTTTTTCGGCTGAGCCTGTCACTTTGTGTGGTTTACTTTCTGGTGTTGGTTTACAGACTATCGCGTCAGACCGAAGGTTTATCTTGTGCGCACTTACTGTACTTTGAGTAGCGGCTGCGGGTTCTCTCCAAAAACAAATCTGATTAAATAAGATAATTAAATTTAAACTAAAAAGATAAAAAAAAAAGTTTACGATGTGTACATTCACTGCACTTTGAGTACACTTTGAGTAGCGGTTGCAGGTTCTCTCCAAACAAATCTGGTTAAATAAGATAATTAAATTTAAACTAAAAAGATAAAAAAGTTGTGTAATACAATGTTAGTTTATTTTGTTTTGGAAACGATTGAATCATTCGCCAGCTATTATATCTATTATGTTAATCTATTTATAGAGTATGTTTATGTAAATATGGTAGATTTTATCATAAAATTATGAATTGATTAATCCAATTCATTTTTCAAATGAATAAATAAATAAATAACTGTATATAAAAGGATGAATAGATTTTTAACCATAATTTCAAAACTAGCTTCTTAAATTTTTAGATATAAAATGTTTTCAAAATTATAATAAGATTATCTTTTATATTATGCACATAAAAAAATAGACTATTTGCATGTTATTTGCAAAAATATAATTGTAAAAAATACAATTATCATAAATAATTGTAATATTAAATCAAACCAAAAATCTACAACTCATTTTCAGTCTAATCTATTAGATTATTATTTGCGAAAGAATTATATATATAAAAATTTCGAACTATTTAAATTCTACCGGTGTTATTAAAATTACTTTATCCATTATTATAGGCTTTTATAAACTATTAAATTCGAAACAATTTTCATTTAAATCTAGTCATTTTTTAAAATCTTCAATTGTGCAATGCATGTTATATTATTTGTTATATGTTTTTAGTTTTTATACAAAAATATGATTTAGATAGTTTTTTTGTTGACTATTGCAACTATTTTGTTAAAACATTTACATGAATCTATCATTAGTTTTAGAATATGGTTTGATATGTTTGGTAGTACCACTAGAACGGTCGTTGGAGAAGTCCTTACTAATTATTTCATAAAACTCTCGATAACAAAACAAACCCGAGTTGTATCTAAAGATAAAATAACTGTGATTGCGGAAAATTATGTTAAATCAATATCGTTTATTATCGTTAAACCAAAACCAACAAGGTTGCCTAATATTGGTAAATAATACCTAACATGTCAGTAAGTCGATTTTCAGATGATGTTCTGGAATGTAGCCACCTCGGTGGTTGGGTGACTCTGCAGTATCACCCATGGATGTTCTCCAGAGGCTGCGACTTTAACCAAGGTATCAAAGACAGAACTATCGAGACGGGGAACTTGCTCGTAATTAACTAGCTGAAATCGAAGGTGTAGAAAAAATATATCTTCAATTTTGGGTTGATTTCATACTTTTTTATGAACATAGAATATGTCACTGCTACCACGGTTATGACTCTTAAATTTCCCGATAGGTCTTAAGATGTTTGACAAAAAAACTTATCTTAAATCAACTCAAGTAATTGGAGGTTTGTCATTTTCCTACCATAACGCTTTAGTATGCTATTAATTGAGTGTCTTTTGTAATAAACTCACGGAATTATCAAGAGTAATCCTGATTATTATTGGTTTCGTAATAAATACGACAACTCACCTATAAATTTCAGAATTAACCAAAAGAATTGGATGGCATGCATCAAATAACTGTAACTTACAAAAAAGTAACTCCAAATTTGAATCCACTTCTACTCAATTTAATAAAATTTATAATACTCTCTAAGTTAATCTTAAAACCAAAAGGGATACTAAATTTGATAGATTACGATATAACTAATGAGACAATAAAACTTAATATCATAAAACATACTCAATACAGATCCCACAAAATCAAGCATTAAGACCCCACGTGAACTTTAGATTGGTCACAAGCCTAACTTAAAGCATATGCATTGATGAGTTCGGATTATCCAATCACAACTCACTATGTTATCCGGACAAGGGCAATTCAGACATAGTCTTCCAACTGAACTATCCGGACAGGACAAAAGTAAAGAAACACCTTTTGACTAAGCTATGTGCTAATCAGCTTAATAAGTAAATGGGTCCTTAAACTTGACCCGGTTTCATAACTTGACCCAAAAGCCCATGGGTCCTTAATTAAGGGTATAAATACCCAACTACTTTCATTAATAAGGGTAATGAACATGTAATACAACCAGACTGCTCAAATCTCTCGCTACTTAATACCAAAAAATTTAATACTCAAAACACTTTACAAAATTACCCTCAGCCCAAAATTAACTACACCAAATTAGTCACAGCTCATTGTGTTATCCGGACAAGGGACATTCGGACATAATTTTTCCATTGAACTATCCGGACAAGAAAAAAGTAAAGAAATACCTAAACACATTTTGACTAAGTTATGTGCTAATCAGCTTAATAAGTAAATGGGTTCTTAAACTTGATACGGTTTCATAACTTGACCCGAAATCCCATGGGTCCTTAATCAAGGGTATAAATACCCCAACTACTTTCATTAATAAGGGTAATGAACATTTAATACAACCAGGCTGCTCAAATCTCTCACTACTTAATACCGAAACATTTAATACTCAAAACATTTTACAAAATTACCCTCAACCCAAAATAAACCACGCCAAATTGACGACCACATTGAGAGAAGACAATGCCTGAATCTTGCATTCAAAACCAACAAAAAAGACCTGTTCGGATGGATCTGAACGCGCAATCGATTCCACCACCTATGGTGGAGGTGGTTGGGGAGAACAATGAATACACCCCCGAGGAACGAGACAAGTTGAGAGCAGAAATAGAAGCGTTGATGGCCATTAAAAAACATAAATGGGTTTAAAGAATAAGTCAAAGGCATCATCCATCCATCATACTGAAAATTCTGGAGAGAATGACCCATCAGCAAAGACTCATTTAAGTACAAAAAAGACCCATGTCAGTTCTAAGAAGTCTCACCAGTCTAAACCGGTGGAAAGCTCAGATTTTGAGTCCTCCAGCAGCTCTTCGAACAAGGCTGAGCTTGAAGAGTCTTTGTTATCAAGAAGTGATGAAGGGAGTTCCAAGAAGAAATAAAAGCTAGTTAAAAAATATTCAAGAAAGAGAGATAGGCATGGGAGACTTAAAAGGCATTTGGGCAAAGGGTCATCTCACAGCCATAGTCACAGACATGTGGATCAGCTGTTGATCGATCCTTTTGCTTTCCTTGATGAATCAGGTATTTTTGCAATACCTAATGAAGACACAGTCTTCAGTAGTAGTAGTAGGAATTGGAGACAATCACCATTGTCTGCCAAGATACTGTCCGGAAACCTACCCAAAAGGTTTGATAGTACTAAAATGGAGAAATATGATAGGAATAAAGATCCGGACAATCATCTGGAGCAGTTCAAGAACTTCGTGATGAATTTTGATGATGATGACAAACTTCTGTGAAGAGCCTTCTCCTATTCGTTTATGGGGAGTGCTCTTAAATGGTACAACACTTTACCTCAGGGATGTATCATAAACTTTGATACATTTTAGGTTTCCTTCCGAAGGCAGTTTGTGGGAAGTAAAGAGGTGAAGAGCAATGGAGATACTATCATCCATTGTGCCCAAGAGCTAAATGAGTCCTTAAAAAACTATATAAGTCGGTTTGTAAACACCAAGAATGGGTTAGAAGATTGCTTCGAACAGGTGGCAATTGCTTCCTTAAGGCAAGGGTTGAACCTAGGGAATCTGGCCGATTCAATGACAAGAAAGAAGGCCATGACTTGGGGTGGCTTGTTAAATCAGGTGAGGAAGCAGATTAACATGGATGAAACAAAGAAAACCAGGGTGCACCGTCAGGTGAGGTCCGCCCCGACAGCTCAAAACCCAAACCAGTCCAGATACAAGACTAAAGAAGCCGAACAAGGGTCCAATAGGGCCAAACGGACTCAATCCAACCCAATTCCGGCTTAGATCCAGCAGTTACGGAGTTAAAGAGGTCCTTAGGTTCAACCGGAGTGGTTTGCAGAATTAAAAGAAAGTGCGGCAACCATTTATGACAAGACTAAAGATGAGGTCTATTTACCGAAACCAACAACATTGCAATCTCCTAGAGAAAGTCGTAATACTTATTTTTGCCAGTATCATCATGATATTGGCCACAATATCCAAGATTGTATCGCTTTGAAGCAGGAAGTGCAGAACTCATTGAAAGAGGCAAGCTGGGTCCCTATGTCAAAAGAAGAAGTGGAAACATGCCTGATAATGCTTCTCGAACTGGCCCTATGAATAATACAGGAACATCTGCTTCGAAGGGGGCAATGGTGATCCTTGAAAGATTTGATGTTGATTCAGAGTATCTGGAGCCTGATTCAACTCGGAATAAAGTGGGGGTCATAACAGAACAGGTTAAATCGGTGTTCGGACTCATTAGTTTCTTTGAGTCACTTACCATTTTCGGAGGGGACACCTTGACAACACCCACTCCTTCATCAAAGAAAAGGCATGTTCACAATCTAGCTACTCAATTGGAAGGGGGCATGTATTCTTATCAGTCCCCTCCCTCTTTCTCGTTTATAGTCTATGATGATGATGATTTAAGAAACATTGTTGGGCCTCATGAGGATGTTGTAGTAATAGGAGCATCTATTGTGGGCAATCATATCAGATGAATTTTGATTGACATTGGCAGTTCAACAAACATTCTCTTTTTGAGTTCTTACAAGCAGATGAAACATCTGGTTGTTATTCAACGACCAAACATAATCCATTGTGGGATTCACAAGAAGCTCTGCGGATGTAATCGAAGAATTTGAAGAAGAGGTGTTGTTGGGCAAGTGGCCTTTTAAAAAGTTGGTCAGAGTGTTATTCGTTATGGTAGACTGCCCCACATGTTATAATGCAATCTTTGGGAGGTCCTGGCTCTCTAGAATGCATGTTGTAGCCTTAACAGTCCACCAATGTTTGAAGTATGCAGTTCAAGGGCAAGTGGGAGTTGTCCGGAGTAGCCAAAAGATAGCAAGGGAGTGTTATGCAACTGCACTTGCTCCTAAAACTTTGGGAGCAATGCGGGTTAATGAAGATTAGCAGTTAGTGGGGCCTTCTGGGGTGAGGGTGAAATTGATAACCCCAGAGAGACCTCTGGTGTTTTAATACCGGTTGAAGAACTTGAAACCCACTCTCTGACATAGGGTAGAAATGTAAAGATTGGCTCCAAGATGACCCCATAATTGAAAAATAAATTGTTATCCTTTTTGGCAGGTAACCAACATGTTTTTGCTTGGTGCAATGCTGATGTGACCATAGTTCCTGCAAATGTTATATCACATAAGCTATCCATCCGAAATGATGTTGCACTTGAGGTGTAAAAAAGGAGAGCTTTCTTTAAGGAGAAAGCTGATGTAATAATTCAAGAAGTCGATCGACTTACCAAGATGGGGCACATAAAGGAGTCCCAGTATACTATATGGACTGCTAATCCAGTGTTAATAAAAAGAATGTGAAATGGCGTATGTGTATCGATTTTACTGACCTCAACAGAGTTTTCCCAAAAGATCTTTATCCAGTCCCCCGGATAGACCGATTGGTGGACTCAACATCTGGAAACAAGTTGTTGTCCTTCACGGATGCCTTCTCTGGGTACAACCAAATACAAGTTGATCCGAAGGACCAGGATCACAATACCTTTGTTACAGATAAGGGTCTCCATTGTTACATGGTGATGCCTTTTGGGTTAAAGAATGTTGGGACTACTTATCAGAGGTTGGTGAACAAAACCTTTGCTGATCAGCTGGCACTAGCCTTAGTGATCGCTGCAAGAAAAATGAGGCCGTATTTTCAGTCTTATTCCATCATTGTACGAACGTCTTTTCCATTAAAGAATGTTATTCAGAAAGCAGACATATCAAGCAGGATGACCAAGTGATCAGTAGAGTTGGGTGATTATGACATTGATTTTTCCCCACGAACTGCTATCAAGGCTCAATATGTTGCTGATTTCTTAGTAGAATTCCATTCGGACATGAGTTCTAAACAAGCTTCAGAAGGAAAAAATAAAAAATAATGGGTAGTTTGGACTGATGGTGGATCAAGCACAATGGGATGCGGGCTGGAATTTTCCTGACCTCTCCGTATGGTGATAAACTATACCAAACTATATGTTTTAGGTTAATGGCCTCTAACAATGAGTCTGAATATGAAGCAACTATAGTTGGTCTTAAGTTAGCTTTCCTATGTGGGGCTAAAAGAGTTAGGTTGATGAGTGATTCTCAGCTTCTTATTCACCATGTTCAAGGTCAATCTGAGGCCAAGAAGGAACAACTGATCAAATACTTATTCATCCTTAAAGAGGTGGCAGCCAACTTCAAGAATATTTACTATGAGCATATTCCTAGATCAGAAAATACGATGGCAGATTCCTTAGCAACCATAACATACTCCGACTCATACCCTTGGATTCATATACAAGAATGCACATCCATACAATCAAATCAGAACAACGAAGAGGAGGAGAGCTTAAGTATACAATTAGTTCAATCTAGAGATTGGAGATTTCCCCTTCTTCAATACATCTCTAATGGGGCTTTGCCTACGAAGAAAGCTATGGCAAGAAAAATTAAGCACAAGTCTCGTGGCTTTTTTTTTATTATAAGAGAGGTTTTATATAAAAAAATCCTTCAAAAGACCTCTCCTAAGTTATTTGGGGGTTGAAGAATCCCAAACCATTTTATTCAAACTACACGACGGAGAAGGATCAGCACATTGTGGCTACATGGCACTAACCCAGAGGGTTTTGTTGGTTGGATACTATTGGCCATCCATAATGGCAGATGCTAAAGAATTGATGAAAAAGTGTGATCCATGTCAAAGGTATGGTAACAAAATTCATGTCCCAGCAATGCCTATGGAGTCTATTTCTGAGCCAGTACCTTTTGCTCGTTGGGGATTGAATTTAGTTGGGCCTCTCTACCAGTGGCGTCTGAACGGTGCAGAACTATCATTATAGCTATTGATTACTTTTCAAAATGGATAGAGGCAGCTCTTCAAGCAGGAACCACTTTGAAATTTGTTCTAAAGTTTATCTTATCCAATATGTGTTGCAGATTTGGGATTCCTCAAAAGATTACCACAGATAACAGGCCGCAATTTGATAACAAGTATATGGAGAATTCCTATGCCTCCAGAGGCATTCAGCATTGCTTCTCTTCTCCTTTCTACCCACAAGAAAATGGCCAGGTTGAAGTGATAAACTGGATTATTTTTTCTGAATTAAAAAAGAATTTAAAAGGGGCTGCAGGGAAGTGGCCAAGGTATCTGCAAGAAGTGTTGTGGGCCTACCGAACTACTCCTAGGGCTGCTACACAGCAGTATCCTTTTGCTTTTGTGTATGGAATGGATGTTATTACTCCTATAGAAGCCACCCTACCATCATACAGGGTCCATAACTATTTCGAACAAGCCAATGACATGGCAATTAGGAATCAGTTGGACTTAATAGAAGAAAGAAAGTTTACAGCTCATCTTAGAACAGCCCACTATCAAGGCTTAATGAGGAGCAGATTTGCTTCCAAGATCAAGAGAATAGATTTTCAACTGGGAGATAAAGTTTTGAGAAAAATTTTCTTGCACACTAAGGAGAAGCAGTTCGGTAAGCTGGCTCCGAACTGGGAAGGCCCTTACAAGGTTTCCAAAAAGCTTAAGCCTGAGACATATAGGCTTCAAGACAAAGATGGAAGAGCTTTGAAGCACCCATATAATATTGAACACCTTAAGTTAAATCTAGAATAAAAGTTATGTAAATTTTTACTTGTTAAAAGTCAATGTAAATATTAGGTGGGCATACTTTTTCCTACCCTGGTGGCGCGAGGAGGTTTTAATGAGGTGTCCGGTTTTTTCATTCAATAAAATATGATGCCTTCTTAAAACATCCGATGTGGTTTAATTACAATTATGTTCAAGTACAAGTCTTTGATATAACACTTTGGATCTTTAACAGATCGGATTAATCTGATTGAATGATGACCATTAAATACATGTCATCGGAGATATTAAACACTCTCACTTCAATACCTCTGAGATAGTTGGGGTTGTTTAAACATTAGCCATTAAATTTAAAAGGAAAGAAAGCATTAAACAAAGCAAGATTTGATAAATAAACTTGTTCGGGCGGAAACCGGATAACGTTACCAAATTACAAAATATGCCTTGGCCATCCAAGGACTTTAAGTATTTTAAAAAGATTTATCCAGACTCAAACCAGATAACATTAAAAAAATACCTTGTCCATCCAATGACTTTAGTAGTTCAGAGAAGTAAGAAAATTAGAAAAAATGTTTAAAACCTTAGGGCTTGTTCCCTTCGGATTGTCCTTTATCACCTCTTTTCTTGGGACTTTTGAGTTTGGCACTCGAACTCTCACCGGTTCCTTTCTCTTCATCAGTGGTGGAATCTATTCCACTGCTATAATTATGCTTGTCACCATCTGCCATAGTATAAAATGGGAGGTCTTAGTACTCTACATATTTCCATAAGGGACCGAGGGTCCTCTTCAGAAACGTTTTATGGAAGAGCAGCACCATGTCAGACTTGACCTCAGCATACTTTGCTTCCAAGGATTCTATCACCTCATTGGTGTATTTATCAATGCTTGACTGAATAGTTTTTTCCTGCTCTTTCATCAAGTCTTCTTTTTCCTTAGTCACCTTAGATACAGTTCCTTCTAAGGAAGTCTTCTCACCGGACAAGGTTTGGATGGTGCCATCTTTGGCCTTCAAGTCTTCCCTTACTGTTGTGAGATCTTTTTCCAAACCGGAGCACTTAGCTTAGAGCTTGGTGTTGGCCGCCTCCGAAGTGGCAAGCTTGGTTGATAGATCTTGTTTGTCCTTCCTCAGTGCATCAATCTCTTTTTTTCAGTTCTTCTATGCTCCCATTAGCACTATAAAGATTGGATGACAGAGACTCTCTGTCGGTAGTGAGAGTATTGATAAGTGTAGTTCGACTCTTCACTTGTCTCTCTAGACCAAGCACTGGCTGGATGTGACCAAGAAGGGAGTGAGCCATAATATCTTGTTCTCCGGAGAAGGACTTACCGTTATAATTCACCATGTTAGAAGAGCTTGAAGGACGGAAGGGACCAGTAAAGTCATTCTTCTTAGAGTCGTTGAAGTAAATATCGATGTCTTGAAGGGCACTAATGTCCACTCCATCAATCCCTCCTCCGGTACCCTCTCTGGACTGGGGACCTGTTGGATTCTTCTCTGGCAATATGGGGTCAACATGAGCTGGTGGAGGTAGAAGCTCCGAAAGGCGAAGAATTATTTCTTCCCCTAGGGTGACTTTTTTCTTCTTAGTAGCCTTTTCATCACTGCTTGCTCTCCTTTTTTGGTCTTTTTTGGGAGGCCTTGGTGGGTTTTGTGATTCTCTTGCCTCCCTAACCGTCTCAGCTTCTACTACCTCGAACAAGGTAGCATCGATTCACCGTTGGTTCTCCAAACCGGTCCCCTCTATGGCAGCTTAAACAGCCTCTGTTGCAGCTTTCTTTTTCTTCCCTTTCATCTTACTAGGAGCCTTGGCTCTAGAGGGCAAGATAAAGAAGAATATGAAAAACAAAGATGAAGATAAAGAACTTACCTGTGATTTTCCATCGACTAGTTAGCATACTTAGGTTGGTATTGGCTTTGATCTTCCTACCATTCTCCCATGACCCACTGATAAACAAGAACTGTGTCATCCAGTTCTTCTCAGATTCCAATAAGTCATCCACCACTTTGAAGTTATTCCTCATGTTGTGGTGGTAGAATGCAATGTGGTGGTTATTGTATAGACTTGCCACAACGTCAAATTGCTCCATTAGAAGAGGTATTTTAGACAAACTCGATGCAATTATGCAGGAAAGGAGAGATTACCAGACATTCGGGCTCAATTGGCTTGGGCAGAGTTTCACCAGGTGGAAATACCTGACAATTTCTGGGTTCAGTGGGAACCGAAGTCCCCAATTTATCACCTCGGTGAAGATGACCACCTCATTAAGTTTACAGTCCATCGGAGTATCCGGTGTGACTCGTATCCTCACCTTCACTGACTCTGGGATCCCCCACTTTGTCCGGATTAGGCCCAACTCGGCGGTATGGGTGTAGACATAATTTATATTATGCAGGGCCAACAAATATTTAACGTTAACATTCTTAAAGCAAGGCCCTACCTTGCCCTCTAAGCACTCCAGGAGATCCGGATGAGCCACACCAACTTTGACTTTCCCCTTGCCCTTCCTATCAGAGGCAGTATCCCCGATTTGACCTGATGCTTCAGTTTCGAAGGGGGCCTCTTCGATACTGTCTTCCATCACTTCTTCCATCACTTCTTCTATCACTGTGGAAGGTCTATAAGTTGCTGTGGATGGGAGGGGATCAGTTGCTGTGGATGGGAGGGGATCAGTTTCTGGCACCAAAGGTTGTTCAAATGAATGAGCGCATGTTGTTTCTAAAGGCCTGATGTCTGGTTGAGAATGGGATCCGGAGGACTTCGCATTTAGGGTTATCTTAGATCCCTCCGATCCGGAGGCCTTATCTTTGGTGTTATTTTAGACACCTCCAATCCGGAGGGCTTATCTTTGGATGTTATCTTAAATGCCTCCGATCTGGATGGTTTTGACAGTGAAGTGGTTGCTTGGGATTTAACCAGACGAGTCGTCCGGCGTGGAGTTGATTTTTCTGGGGACTTTTCAATATCTGAACCCATGACTAGGAACGGGGAGGGTTTCCTGACACTCGAGACTGCTTTTTCCTTGGTAGTGGAGGTTTAAGTAAATTTTATTAGTCATCCCAAAGATATTTGACAAGGCCTAAAAAAGGGACTAATGATTGATGCAGACAGTTTAGCGCTGAAATTTATGAAGACTGGCGATCACCCAAAGAATGCGGTGAATTGACAGTTTGGAGCTTCGGTGTCTGATTTTGACCCACATCACCTTGTTTCGAAGGAAACTACTCATCTATCAGCTTATTTCGAGTTTTTAATACTTTAGAATATTTTAGTAATTTTCTTATTTTAGTTTTATGGTTTCAATTGAAACCTTCTATAAACATATCTTCTTTACATTGTTTGGGGAGTTGTTTTGATTAATAAAATTAGGGTTTATCCCTCTATCTAGCTTCTTTTGTGTTCCACTCTGGATCATATTGGTATCAGACACAGGCAGTCCTGCAAGATGGTGCGAGGAAGAACCAGAGGTCGCGGTGGCGCTGCAGTGGCTAGAGATGCAAGTGATTTTGGTGATCGTGAAGATGCTGACCTGCGCCGTCAGGTGGCTGATCTTACCCATAAGGTGGCTGATCTTAACGCCAGGCAACAAGGCACAGAGGTTGAAGGTATCGATAACCCTTTTGGGGAGGGGTTCGAACAGAATACTTATCACGGCCCCCGCTGGGAGCTTGGATTTAAGGTAGACATCCCGGACTTTGATAGTAGCTTTAAGGCAGAAGCGCTTGTTGATTGGTTATCCCAGGTTGAGCAAGTGCTGGACTTCAAGGAAGTTCCTGAGGAGAGAAGGGTCACGTTGGTCACCATCCACCTGCGCGGCAGGGCACAGGCTTGGTGGCAGCAAGTGAAGAAGACCCGTGAGCGTGAAGGCAAGGAGAAAGTCCGTAGTTGGGAGAAGTTCAAAAAAAAATCCGCAAGGCTTTCCTACCTTACAACTTCGAGCGGGAACTATTCCAGCGACTCCAGAATCTTCGTTAAGGACCATGATCTGTGGACGAGTATATAGAAGAATTCTATCAGCTGCTGGCTCGTACGGATGTGAACGAGTCGCCACATCAGCGGGTATCCCGCTATATTGGTGGGTTGCGCCTTCAGCTTCAAGATGTGTTGAATATGTTCGACCTGTGCTCTGTTTCCGAAGCCCATCGGCGTGCCCTCCAGGCAGAAAAACAGTTGGCTCGCTAGACCCAGATTGGTATACGAACTGGTGCTCCTACAGGGACCTCAGCACCAGCACCAGTTCCACGTCCAACTGTTCCCATTGTTCCCATTGGTGCGACCAATAGTTCTGCAGGTAAGTTACGTTGCTTTGGCTGTGGAGAATTAGGGCATCGTCAGGTAGAATGTCCGACTGCTGCGGGTGCTAGGGGTCTTTTCTCTCACGAGGCATTTGAACCGGCCCCCATTTTTCTTGATGGTCTCCCAAAGTTTGATACATATGATGATGATATGGCGGAGGTTACGACGGAGGTTGTGACAGGTGATGTTGGTGCAGGTCTGATGGTACGGCGCACTTTTCTTTCCCCTCGTGATCCTGATCAGAATGACTGGCTGCGGAATGATGTGTTCTCCGTTGCTAGCCCTGTTGTGACTGATGTGTTTGCAGATGTGTTTCTCGTTGCTAGCCCTGTTGGGACTGATGTGTTTGCAGATGTGTTTCCCGTTGTTAGCCCTGTTGTGACTGATGTGTTTGCAGATGTGTTTCCTATTACTAGCCCTGTTGGGACTGATGTGTTTGCAGATGTGTTTCCTGTTGTTAGCCCTATTGGGACTGATGTGTTTGCAGATGTGTTTCCCGTTGTTAGCCCTATTGTGACTGATGTGTTTGCAGATGTGTTTCCTATTGCTAGCCATGTTGGGACTGATGTGTTTGCAGATGTGTTTCCCGTTGCTAGCCCTGTTGGGACTGATGTGTTTGCAGATGTGTTTCCCGTTGCTAGCCCTGTTGGGACTGATGTATTTGCAGATGTGTTTCATGTTGCTAGCCGTGTTGGGACTGATGTGTTTGCATATGTGTTTCCCGTTGCTAGCCATATTGTGACTGGTGTGTTTGCAGATGTTTTTCCTATTGCTAGCCCTGTTGGGACTGATGTGTTTACAGATGTATTTCCTATTTCTGACTGTGACACCAGGTTTGTGAGTTATTTCTGGCGCAGTTTATGGCGCATGGTGAATATGCAGCTCAGTTTCAGTAGTACCTACCACCCCCAGACTGATGGTCCGACATAAGTGGTTAATCGTTCCCTCGGTCACTTGTTGTGCAGCCTGGTGGGAGATCACCCAAAGGCATGGGATCAGCGCCTACCGCAGGCAGAGTTTGTCCACAACCATGCCCTTAACCGCTCGACGGGTCTTTGTCCTTTCCAGGTGATGTATTGTGTTGTGCCCCGGGGTCCTGTCGACTTGCTCGCCCTGCCCAGTAAAATTCGTGTTCACACAACTGGTGAGGAGCTTGTATCGCAGATTCGCCAAACCCACTAGACGACTTACGATCAGCTTGTCTTGAGCACCGCCAAGTATAAGTCTCAGGCGGATTCTCATCATCGTCCTATTCAGTTCAAAGTTAGTGACTATGTGTGGGCAGTTTTAACCAAAAATCGGTACCCTGCTAGTGAGTACAACAAACTGACCGCCCGTAAGATTGGCCTGGTGGAGATTGTGGAGCGGATCAACCCGAATTCTTATCGACTGCGTTTGCCTAGCCATGTCCGTACATCTGATGTCTTTAATGTTAAGCATCTGATTCCTTATGCAGGTGACTCTTCTGACGAGGAGACTGGTTCCGATTCGAGGATGAATCTTCTCTACCCCTACGGGAATGATGCAGACAGTTTAGCGCTGGAATTTGTGAAGACTGGCGATCACCCGAAGAATGCGGTGAATTGACAGTTTGGAGCTCCGGTGTCTGATTTTGACCCACAACACCTTGTTTCGAAGGAAACGACGCCACGAGTGCAAGGCACTAGCTTTGCTTGTGACGTATGGGCTTTTTGGGCATTTGGGCTCATCTATCAGCTTATTTCGAGTTTTTAATACTTTAGAATATTTTAGTAAGTTTCTTATTTTAGTTTTAGGGTTTCAATTGAAACCTTATATAAACAGATCTTCTTTACATTGTTTGGGGAGTTGTTTTGATTAATAAAATTAGGGTTTATCCCTCTATCTAGCTTCTTTTGCATTCCACTCTGAATCAATGATGAGTTCGGATTATCCAATCTTGCCACTAACTATCCGGACAGGAAAAAAGTAAAGAAACACCTAGACTAAGCTATGTGCTAATCAGCTTAATAAGTAAATGGGTCCTTAAACTTTACTCGGTTTCATAAACTGGCCCGAAAGCCCATGGGTCCTTAATTAAGGGTATAAATGCGCAACTACTTTCATTAATAAGGGTAATGAACATCTAATACAACCAGACTGCTCAAATCTCTCACTACTTAATACCAAAACATTTAATACTCAAAATACTTTACAAAATTACCCTCAGCCCTAAATAAACCACACCATGCATGATTAAGTATATTTATATAAATTAAAGCCTTATAGGTTGAATTAAAGCAATTGGACACTAAGAAGGTTAGTTGTTATTTTATTGGATGTTTGCGAGTGGAGCATGAAAGTATTACCTTGAGTTTTTTTAAAACATAGAGTTCTCCAATTTTACGACATGTGCCAATCACTCTACGAGTCTGTTGATTTTGTATATTCTAGGTCCGGTTTGGTCCAACTTTTCCAATATATATGTTTTTCCGAAGAAAATGAGAAAATAAGGTACATAACATTAATTGAATCTCTTGTCGTTTTAATCAAAGTGTTTGGATGACTCTAAACGTAGTCATAACCATGCTAAACACTCTTTGTACCATTTTAAACAATATAAAAATTCATATGATTCTAATCATACTCCTAAACACTCCAAGGAGTCATCGTAAACCTTAGATGAAGCGATATATCGTTGAATTTAAGTTTTTAGTACATGTTTTAGAGTTTAAAACAGAAATCTCTAAAATTACAAAAACTTATAGAATTGTTAGATTGTTCAATCGTGCATCGCTATGACGGTAAGCTATTTATTATGTAAACTTTACCTTGCAAAGTGTAGTGACCTTATCGTGATATGTTTTATCACCACTCTAGTATACTTTATGATCGGCACGACTACAAACCACTAGTGTAGGACCTACTTGTGGTTTTATCAGGAGACACATGCTTAATACTGTGAAAACAACATTTTTTTACAATACCATAGTTGATCCTCACAACAATATTTTTCTCTAGCTACATATAATTGTTATATCTTTTTAGGATATTTCATAATACAAACCCGTTTTACTCGAGTTACAATTATAATTTTTATGTGATAACCGTAAATACTTTAAAATTCATGTTATATGTTTATATATATATATATATATATATTAATTGATTTATAAATTACACGTTGTTCATGTCCCCCTATATATTTCGGGCCTCGATAGGATGCAAACACACTAACTTATCATTAAGTTATTTTTAGTTAGTTATATATATATATATATATATATATATATATATATATATATATATATATATATATATATATATATATTGTGATGAGGTGAAAAGAATAATTAACCATTTAAGGAAAATCGTGTTTGTACAAGTTACACATATCCAAACTTTTTTATGTCTTAACAAATCAAATAAATTGTCAAACTAACATATCACTAAGTTACTCGTTGGAGAAGTGTATTCGTTGGAGAAGTGTATGTCATAATTGTGATATTATGGGTTACATATATATATATATATATATATATATATATATATATATATATATATATATATATATATATATATATATATATATATATATACATAAATTTACATTCAATAATATGTGGTTTTATTCGGTTTAACATAGTGTGATATTTTTTCTAAAAAAAATCTACAACTTTCATATATGATTGTAAAGCAATAGTGGATATATTAAATATATTTGTGGAAGTAATATTTTCAAATATCCAATGTTATGGACTATCACAATATATTTTAAGTGACTTACTTAAAATTAGATAATTTATTTTTAAATTTTCATTTGTGTAGTTATTTATGGAAAATTGCATCTTAAGTACCTACTCAACTATTATACTTCCATCTAATACATAGATTCCCTTTTCTTATGACTTAATACCAATCTCATCTATATAACTCACAATCATTACATAATTCTTTAATAATACCTCAAATGCTCACACTTCATAACCAAAGTCACTTAACCACTTATGATTCTTGAACCAAAATTTATCTTTCTTACTTTTTATTTTTATTTTATTTTTAAAAGGTTATATTTTTCAAACCGGAGTTAAAAAGAATATCTGAAAGTATCATCGCATTTGTTTTTTTTAAGATAAACAAAACTAGATCCATTGATGATATTTTTTGAATATGTTTTTTAAAAAAAATCACCAATAAAATACGAGTTCTTTGAAAAATCAATCATGCGAGTTATTTGGAACTTCCATTATGCGAGTTATTTGAAAAATCAATCATGCGAGTTATTTGAAAAATCAAAGACGAGAGTTCTTTGAAAAATCTATCATGGGAGTTCTTTAAAAAATTAAACATGTGAGTTCTTTGAAAAATTAACAATGTTATTTTGTTTGAAAAATCAAACATGCGAGTACTTTGAAGAATTAAACATGCGAGTTCTTTGAAAAAACAATCATGCGAGTTCTTTGAAAAAACAACAATGAGAGTTCTTTGAAAAATCAATCATGAGAATTCTTTGAAAAATCAATTATGCGAGTTCTTTGAAATAATCAATCATGAGAGATCTTTGAAAAATAAATCATGCAAGTTCTTTGAACAAAAAATAAAAAAATTACAAAAATATCATTAATGGATCTACTTTTGTTCGTCTTAAAAAAATAAAACCGATTGTACTTTTGATTTTTTTCCGAATTATGGTTTGAAAAAAATACGAACATTTTAAAATAAAAATAAAAAAGTAAAAGTAAGAACTAGAATTTTGAAACAAATAACTCCTATATAGAGTACCTAGGGTATTTTTGTACATTATTTAGGCTGAGTTACTGATTGACACTATCCTATTTTCAAGTATTAGTTGGCAATAAGGAAGTTGAGTGAGTATTTACTGGTATTTTTCTCATTATTACTGAGAAAACTACCCAAAATACCTTCTCAAGTATGTTATCCCGTTTCAGTACCCAAATATTGGATACTACCAATTGGTACCTAACATAATTGTTTAAACAAAAATAATCATGGGGGTATATAAAAGGAAAAATAGATTGTGAGTTTCTTTAATCTAAACTCCCCCCCCCCCACAAATCATTCTGAATACCAAAAGCCAAAATCCAAAATCCAAAATAAGAAAGTTCAAAACCCTAAAAGCAGTTCAGTTTTGCTGTCGTCGTTTAAACTCCGGCGAGGGGAGAAACTATTTGGAAAAAAATCATGTTTGGTGGCAGACTTCATCTGGTAGTCAACGAATATAAAATCGTTTCAAGGTACGTCGATACTGTTTATAGTTTATTGAAGTTTGTTTCTTGGTTGTTCGAATTATGGCCTCCCTGTTTAAGGTCTGCATTTTTGTGTAAAGTGAAACTTAGGTAGGCCTACCATTGTCTGTTTTATTACAGGAAGCCATAGAGAAAGTAGTAAAGGATGGTGGGGAGGAATCTGCAAATGATGTTGCGAAGCTGTTGATACTCTTTATTTACTCGACCCTCTTGTACTCTGTACCCGGGGATATAATGGGCTGGACTTTGGTCTTCTACGTAGAAGACATGCTGAAAATTAAAGACCATGATTGGTCTGGGGCAATTGTTGAGAAGCTTAGCAGGTCGATGGATAATTGTTTGAAGAAAGGGGCACCCGATTGCCTCATCGGATGCGTAGCAGTTTTATTTGTGAGTATGAGTTCTAAGTGTAACATGTTGTTTTGGTTTGAAGAGTGATGTGACTGTCTGTTTTATTTTGCAGCCCTTCATAATGGAGCACATGATGTAAAACATGATACATAGGTGCTACAAATGGTTGGGGCTTGAGTGCAAGGAATCAACTACGACCATGATTAAAAAGTTGCGGAAGCTGCCTGATGATGATGTAAAATATATTTGTTGTTAGTTTTTAGGTATTGCATTGATGAATTGTAGATGTGACATTATATGAATTCTGTTGTGAGTGGCACTACAAAGGAAAATATGTGTAAATTTGTGTGATTTACAATGAACTGAAATATATTATAGATGGCTTGAATAATATGGAAGTCGAGACTCGCGTGATAATTTTGAGACGAATCGCGTACTCTATTTCTATAGAACTATCGGTGCAAAATTAAGTAAATAAATCGCGTGATATGATATTAGTAAATCACTTGATATAACTTAATATATTCAAAATCGCGCTTTTACTTGGGGAGATCATTCTCCCGCGATATATCATAAACGAATCGCAAACTGGAGACATAAACAACTACCCTTAAATAACTTAATAAGTAAATCCAATGATGTTATCGAATGAAGTCGCTTAATAAGTAGATCTTGGAACGGGAGATAACCTTATGTGAGGCTGAGGAAATGGCCTTCAGTTCGAATGAGATGGGGGAAGGCTGTGAAGTTTTATAGGCGAGTCGTGGAGAGAGGTCAAACAAACGGAAAAAAATTAATTGGCCGAATAAGTGGCAAGAGGACGTAGTTTTGTATTGAGGATCAAACAAATGAAATGGAATTTAGGGAGCCATCACCAACAACGGATTACGGTGGCGCTGCAGAGGACTACCAATTACCACTACATGGGTGGTTGGAATAGCAGAAAAGTACACCGAATATATGAAAGTTAAAGAAACAGAAAACGTTTACTAGGGAATGAAGTAAAGAACGCAGTTCCAGTATTCAGATAAAAAATATGACATTTTGCAAGGCACGCGCTTGTAATTTTTTATCGAAGAGAATGGAAGATATTAGGAAGAAAAGCAGTGGCAAGTACAGGTACTCGGTTGAAAATAAACGCCTTAAGATTTCTCTGGAACGAAAGAATTGACAATTAAGTTATTTATAAGGTTGTTATTATAATGAACATGAATGTGAAATAAGTAAGTACTAATATTGTATTTGTTTTTCTTTCACAGATTGAAGAACTCCAAAGGGAGGTAACATCTTTGACTTTAAAGCTTGAAGAACAAGCTGATTAGGATGAGGGTGTTAAGGAAGCACTTGAGAAGGTTTGTGGAATGTTATTCTATTCAATAAAGAAGAGTCACCAAATAAATTAGTAGAGGTTTTTACACCGGAGGACAAAAATGAATAGACAGACGATTAGGTTGAAGTTGAAGAGGACACGATTTATAAGAAGAATGATGATGGAGCTGATGATGGACCAAACGATATTATTGTGACATATGGTGAGGGGCAAAAAAATAACAAAGGTTTGTATGTTTTAGGTGTTCACCATTGTAGGCTTGTGCATGCATATTGTAGAAGAGTTGTACCAACTGAAACGGGGGTAGATAAGGTTGAAAAGGAGATTGAAGCAACCACACATGAGGCAGATATGGGTGAGGGTGAAATAGCAGCAAAAGTTCAAGTAGAAAATTATGTTGACGTAGCAGTGGGTGAGAACCACGATAGGTCAGTTGAGAAATATTTTGCGGTGAAGCACAACAGTATGGCAGTAGTTATTGAAGCAACACCACCAGAACCATAACCAGTTGTTGGGCAGACTGAGACAGCAGGAGAGGTAATAAAGCAAGACCAAATAGATGCAACATTGAACCAAGAAATAGAATACGGGAGTAAACAAGTGGTTGTGGAATATATAATACTTTGAAGGAACATGAAAATCGCATAGAGGGGGGAGAGGATGTATCAGATGCTGACGTTTCTTGCAAAAATTCGGACATTATTTTGGTCGTTAAACCTGTTGGGGAGGTAACAAGTGGCACGGTTGGAAATGCTAGAATTACGGATGTCACAGAACTGAATGTAGTTGGGGTTAAAGACAGTAGCAGCAACGTACCCAACTCGGGCAGCAAGGACAGGAAGATGTAAGTGGATCTTAAGATCATTAAGATTCAACTTTATATGACTATTTATTTGATATGCTTTGTCTTTAAGAAGTCATATTAGGGTGGGTGTGTTTATTTTGGGGATGTTGTTTTTTGGTATATTTTTTATTTTGGATAGGTTCTTTGCGGGTTGTTTTATTAAAGTAGGGGATGATTTTTTTGGATTAACTATTCTGATGTTTATGTTATAACTATATCGATGTACGGTTGGAATTTGAAGATGTGTTATTCCAATTAAATCGCGCAATGACAGCCTTAAGGTAGTTGATTCCGTTATTCGTAAATCGTGATTTGTATAGTATACCTAAGCCATTATTTATTAGTTTTAGCTGTTTTTTCTTTTGTGACCAGAATTGCATGTTAATAGTTATATACAATGACAATCGCGATATACTAATTTTAATGTTTATCGTATATTAAAAAACGCATACTTAATAATGTACCTAAAATCGCGTGTCTCCTAGTAAATGTCCCCTATAAGTCGTATAATTATTAGTAAATTACCCATAAATTGCGTCGTTATTATATTTATTAAACAAATCAGGTTTTAATTATAAGAATACAAATCGCACTTCATTGAAAATTTAGGTTACCACAATTTTTGTTAAAACGATAAATGGCATGAACATTAGACTGAAGATATATGTTGAATTGTGACAAGTATGTACTGTCAAACAAGCAGGATTAGACGAAGGACTACATATATGAACACAACGACATAATAAATAACAACATAATACTGAACACGTAATGGAATTCGAAGATGTTCTCAAATCACCACAAGAGCCACAACTCAAGTTGGAAGTGCAACACAAAACAAAGGTCAAAGTACTAACACAGACCGGAAAAGTAGAAAAGGTACAACCATCAGGTCATGAGGAAGGTGGATGTTTTGATCTTCCAACCCTAGATGATGGTTTTGTAACATGTACCCAATCATTTTTTAACGAAGTTGATAAGGCGATGGCTATTCACTCGAGTGGAGGGAAGAATGTTGGTCGGAGTGGATCTAAAAATGATTTAGAGGAGACACCTCTAATGGTAAGCGGATAATTATATTAATAAACATGTAACTAATTGCCTCATTTGATTGTTATGTAACCCAAGGTTGAATATTTTACAGTTACTAGATAACGAGTATCCAAATTGGGATTTACTTACACAAACACAACAGGGAGAAGCTAATTACTAACCTTAGGGAATTGAAACAGCAACAACAAAGTTAATATCTGTGACTCAATACCACAAGGTGCTTAGAATATAAAGATAAGAAGATTCTGAAGTATCATATTTACCACAAACAGAATTTTCATACAGGCTAAGCGTTAGTGTGACTGAGGTAATGGCACTACCGTACGAAGGGGAGGTAGATTTCAAGGTAAAATATAAATGTTGAAATAACTGACAATGCATTTACAACTAGTGTGTTATGGTTTAGAATTCCTAATTTTGTAGATTATTGATGCCTGGATATATACGCTGCTTAAAGAATCAAATTAGAAAGTACATTTCAAAGGATTTGATAACAAGTACAATTGTAAATACAACGTTATTCAAATTTCAGGGATTTCAACGGTTAGTATAGAATTTTCAAATAGCCCTAAATAGTAACACAAAAATCAATTTATTGTATGCGGTATTTATTATATAAACTACTAGCATTGAACGAAGATATGTCACACATTGTTGACAAAGTTGTCAAAACCATGAGGGAGGACACGTTTATCGCATTCATTCTGGTATGCCACATAAATGAGAAAGGAAAAAACCATTGGACGTTGTTGGTAATAGACATGGAGAATGGTCTAGCCAAAAACTACAATCCGATATTCCCTCGTAGCAAATTCACTCCAGATGTATCTCGAAAAACAAGCGATGCATTGATAAGTAGTATAAAACCTTATTGTGTGATGTTGTATGTTGTATCTTTGTAGGTGTATGGGAGCCTTGTGTTGAACGCAAGAGAATCGTGTTGTCAGTGTATGAGAATAGTGTATAGCAATTATCTATGTCACGTGTATAAAAAAAATCGTGTATGTTAATAACCAGAATCGTGTACGGTTTACACGAGAAACGCATGACAGTCTCATATGATTCGCACCATGTATCTTACACAATTGCTTCATATATATTTATGCATATCGTCATTTGTGTGTAAATTGGTAAATGTTTATTATGTGCGTACATCACTTGATGTTGATTAACGAATCCCATTTCTAGAATCTTTTACCGATCATACAAACAATATTAACCTCATAATTTTTCTATTTGAGCAGCTAGACTATTGTATGAAGAAAAAATATATCCTGCGTGTGAGGAATGGATACAAAGTTAAAGTTGATAGAGATATTCTGCAACAAGATAAATATTCATTTGTCTGCAAAGTCTTAGTTTGTGAGTATGTTAAAGACATTATCCAAAACGGGTTTGTACCCAAGGAATATAGCAAAGAAATGCTGGCTCAAACATGTGCGCAAATGTTTTATCATTACCTAAATGATAAAAATACTAATCATCGGGTGGTGGATGGTTGATTGTTTTTTTAATGTAGAACAATACTTTTGGTTTAAATAATGTATTCATATGTAATTCATTTCTGATTTGTTATTGGGTGGTATTTTTATTGGCAGGACAATGTTATTTTTGTGAGTAACACCCCATAACATTTGTATCCATCGGTAGTGTAGAACACTAATCATAATCAATTAGTTAGGCATTACGCGATTGTTGAACATTAAGGTGTATTTTTTTAGTTACAGGACAATATGGTATTTGTGAGTAAATCACGTGATCTATTGTTAATATATATAGTAAATCGCAAGAAATGTATTTGTGATTATCTCGCATTTTCGTTGTACGAAAATTGCACTGTCAGATTGGCTACATTGGAATATATAAAGTCCCGCATTTTTTGGGACTAAATTATATTTGCCCGCCTAAATTTACACCATCTAAGAATGACCCGTCGAAGTTAGCCACCTACTTTATAGCCCTTATATAAACCTCCAGACTTCTACTTAGACTCTAAAAGAAAACCCTCTACATTTTATAAATAGTTTTGAGTATGAATGAGAGCGTAGATAAAGACCAACACTTGCTTCAAGCGGTGAAGTACGTTACGACAACAATTACCGATGATAAAACTAATGTTTTTTTCGATGAAGTGTTATGCAGGATGTAATTTGACTATGCGAGGCTTGGATTTACCGGACCTCATACTCGCAGTTGTTAAGAAGTCGCTTTGAGGTATAACAAACTAAAATCTGAACCCTTGCTACGTGTGTCTGACCTGTCTCACGTGCTGCACAAAAAGGTAGCATACATTTGGAAATGGGGACTTAATGATTGGATATCAAAAGATATAATTGTGTATTTGAAGGACATCATTACCGAGAAAGAAGATGCGGTCGCCAATTGCTCACCGGTTCATGATAACCGTTATGGCTGATTTATATTAATTGTTGTAACACGTTAGTAAATCGCTTGTAGTTTTGTCTAAATCGCGTAATGACATTGGGGTATCCTATGACAATTTATTGCCGTCTTTTTAATTTTCATTCTAGAATGATAACCCGTTTTATGTAAATCACGTTATTGAAATGCGAATCATGAGGAATATCGCAGGCACTTGTCATTTTAATTGTAAATCGCATTAGGTAAATCGAGTTGGGGAAATCGTTGATATGTAATGTCATGCAACAAATGAATCGCGTGACACTTAAAATCATGGACATATTAATGGTAGTTTAATGATAGTTAGTCGATATCGCGTGGTGATATATTAAATTATATGGAAATCTTGTGAGTATATTATGTAAGGCACGTATAATATAAATGGCGTCAGCACAAAAGTAAGCACTGGTTACTGTAATATGAAATAAAATCGCGTCATAATTAATTGGATCATAAGACAATGGCTTGTAGTTTTTACAAAATCGCGTAATGACATAGGGAATTTTAAAACACCTTACTGTCGACTTTTTCAAGGATGGTATCCTGTTTTATGTAAATCGCGTTGTGGCAATGTGAATAATGAGGAATATGGCTGGCTCTTGTCATTTAAATTGTAAATAGACTTACGTAAATCACGTTAGGGAAATTGCGTGATATGTAATGGAATGCAACAAATGAATCGTGTGACACTTAAAATCGTGGACAAATTAATGGTCGTTTAATGTTAGTTAGTCTATATTGCGTCGTGATATATTAAATTATATGAAAATCGTGTGAGTATGATATAAAATCGCATTAGTACAAAAGTAGGCATTGGTTAGTGTAATATGAAATAAAATTTTATCATAATTAATTGGTTGATGAGACAACAGAACGTCTTTTCACTATTGAGTAATGAGTTTGTAGGTTAATTTACTATTGGTTAATTTAGTGTTTGATGTGACATGGGTAGATACGTACTCATTACATAGACATTAATTTCAAATTAGAGTAGTGATAGATTTTTAAATATAAATAATGTAGGTCATGCAGAGTTATTTAGTGAGTATTTCTATTAAACACGCAATCTCTTCGAATTCAAAATCTCTTCGCATTAAAAAAAAACTCTTCCAAGATAATGGACAGCTCTTCTCCAGACTTGTATGGTTACCAATCCTAAGATGGTGGCTTCTCCGATGAGGGTAAAAAATACTCTGACTATAAGCACTCTAGTACATCGGTGTACTCATCAGATGATTTGAAAGATGATTATTCATTCTCGGTTTCTTTTGAGGATGAGATTCAGGCGATTCGTGGTCGTTTCCAGAGTACGAATCAGACGAGGACTGGTTTCTCAAACACAAAAAGACAAGGACGAATCTATGGAAAAAGATAAGGAGGAAGAAGTCGGACGACGAAAAAGACGATGAAGAGGATAACTTTTGGGACGCGGATGATAAAGACAATGATATGGATACTGACGACGAAGAAGATGATGATGTGGATACGAATGAAGATGACAAGGAATACTCGGAAGAAGAGTAAGATGATGAGTCTGAGGATGGTGAAGACGAGGAAAACTCTTCTGATAATTAGTGAGTATATAGGTGTGTGTGTGTGTGTGTATGTGTGTATGTGTGTGTTTTAGTTTTTCCGAATTAGAAACGGATAACCCTTTAATGTGTAGTATTTTTTGGTTAGGGTTAACTATCTGGACAGTAGTAGGTCCATATTTCAACGTCTGTTATTTTTAAAAAATGTGATGTTATCCTTGTTTATTTAGTTTCACATCCTTTGTTGTTTGCTGTATTATTCCAAAACATGGTACAATCGCGTAAACGGGTTATTTGAACAAGTATCTGGACAAAATGTGGAACACAAATATCGTGATTAAGGCTACCATTATTTCATGACATTGAGAGACTAATAAATCACGTAATGTTTGATAATGCAATCAAAAATGTTAGCAAGACTTGCGTCAGCTATATGATAGAAGAGTCTAAAAGTATTGAATAAAAACGTGATTCCCTTTAAGTAAGCAACACATGATATTTGCATTGAAATCTTAGGCGCTTCTTACGTCAACTCGCGTGGTCTTAAAAATATCCTATAATCTCGCGATTGTATGATTCTCAAATACACATGGAAAACAAAAGTACTTCATTAGGGAGTATAATACAAATCGCGTGTGTGAAATAAGCTAACAATCCCATGTTATGTTAACAAAAATGAGTAACGAATCGCGACCTCATGGAGGCTAACAATCGCAATGTTTGGAACAACTAATGTAAAGAAAAACAAAAAGCCTGGGGAGATAGATACAAGGCTTAGATAATCATGTTCATACAGACTGTATAAATCGCGAAATTGAAATAACAGATTTTACAGGTGAATTGTGTCTTCTATGTTAGATGTTGACACTCAGATGCAAACTATAACATCATTAAAATCGCATGATCCACCCATAGTTTCTATAGAAATCTCAAAGTCATAATGGGACAACACATGTCTTCCTGTTATGTCCTGATTTAAAACAATGGCCACAACACAACTGGCTCGATGACACTTTTCCTCTAGATGGAATTCATTTTTTCTTGGCCTTCCAGCTCGTCTTTTAATGTTAGGAGGAAGAAAAACTGGTTCGTCAAAATCATTAGAGGATGGTCTTTCACCGAAATAGGTTATTGTCGGTAAACTAAAAGAATAAGTAGACCTATAATTCCCAACCATAAAGAATGGCTCAATCAACGTCATAGGATCTTCGTTAACCAATTTTATTGCCGCTAATGAGTGAGGATATATAAAACACTCTTGTTTCCATGAACCACATGAACACTCAAAATCAAGCATGTTGACAACCATAACGGGTTCAGAATAAACTTAAAACGAACCTGTAGAAGACATAAATACCACCCACATTCGTCCAATTAGAATATTCTCCTTAAACTGCTTGACATAATCGGGGCATAAATAATTGCTCCAGCTCAGCCCCTCCGAATAATGTTTTGAAATCTTAGTCATTAGCATGACTCTCATCTTGTCTATCATTGTCAAAGGATTCGGCGGTAGATGATACAATTGCCCATAAAGTTTCCCTAAAACGAATGCCTAAGCGTACTTATCCGGAGGTAAATGCCCAACGAATTTCTTTATCTTACTACCACCTCTACTTAAAAACTTAGAGACTCTCTGATTAAAAAGTTATACCGTGGGATCATAAACACAACTTTTAAACAACTTCAGCATCTTCTTTTTAAACGTTCGGTTAGTGTATTCAAGAGCGAACCTCAAATTATCAATGAGATGATCTATACAGTAAGTGTGAAAGCAATTTGGATAAACAACAGAAACAACATTAATAATACCAAAATGTCGGTTGGAAATAAAAGTTATTTGACAGTTTAACAAATAAGTTTTAAGACTTTCAATAAACCATAGCCAGTTATTAGAATCTTCACTACCAAAAATACCAAAAGCAACGGGAAAGTACCTGCAATATATAATTCCAACTTACTTTGAAAAAATAGAATAGAATGATAGGTCGTTTTATAAGTCTACATAAAATCGCATCATTGTTCCAAACATTAGGAACATGGTCACACCGGGAAAATCACGCGATTAGCTAAATGGTCGTTAGAAATATTATGCTTAATAAGGTTTAGTAAACATGGTAAAATTCGCAATTTTAAAATGTTTTAATGAACCATCATAAATCGTGTAAGTTTGGGGCTTTAATAAATACCATAAAGCAAGAAACGCAATAAGAGAAAAAACTCATTGTTATTGTCATCCTTTCTCACTACATGTAACAATATACCACCATGCTTTTCATTTAAATGGGTACCGTCCACATACAAAAATACATGAGTGAAAGCCTTGAATGCGTGATCTAAATGCTACAAAGCACCTCCTGAAGACATAACCAAAACCAACCTCCAAATAGAAATCGGTAGTAATGTCTCGACTTTTTAATCTTTTAAAGTAAGCATTCAGCAAGCTAAACAGAGTTTTACCTATTTCTAAAAACTTCCCTCATTGCCTTCTCTAGAGCATTCCACGAGAGATAGTAGGAGATCTCTAGACCATAGTCTTGTTTGATAGAAGATTGAATAATTTTCACCGTTATGGAATAACATGTCCTAATTGATTCGTGTTTTTCATTCGTAGTCAAATCAGATGTCAAATGCCTACTTTTGTTTTGAAAAAATAGGGATATATATATATATATGGCTTTGAACAAATCAATTGGTCATCATTAAACCGGTGTTGGAATCAATTGATGCATAAAGTCGCCATTTACAACCACCTGAATCTTTATTGGCACAGTAAGCAGTGATCTTAGTAGATGTATTATGCATATACTTGAAAGCAAAACCACCCTCTAAAGCATATTGGCATAACGATAACCTTAGACATGTGGCACCATCAACAAAAGTCTGACCAACACCTGTGATAGCATCAACCCAACCGATAGTAGCAAGATGTCTTTTTTTATATTCCAAATTTAGTAAATCATTACTAGTCTCCCCACTTAATAGTTGATCATAACAGGGTACTCTCAAGCTTATACTAGGCTGTTTACGCATGTCATCCGACCATTTATCAATTACTTGTTGTTCTATAAACAAGCTAACGTTTTTAAGACGCTCCACATCAAGATAGACCACTAAACCCATGAACTTTGTCTCGTTATTAAACAAGCAGTTGTTTTGATCACCGCATGAGTAGGTAATTGTAGAGCTACCCCTAACAAGATCATTCCATCTACCTTCAACATAGTGTTGAAGAGTCTGAAATTTTTCAAACTCGGTCAAATGAACAATTGAGTTCTGGTGGCAATATTTGAAAAGACACACATTTGATTTAGACATCTATTGCACTGCATAGTAAAATTTGATTAAAGAACAGTATGAAACATTGAACTAGAATTGCGCGATATGCAAAAAAAATTAACTAGAACTCACGTGATGTAAACTGGGTATGTAAACGTTGTATTAGAACTCATGTGATAGAAATTGTATGAAATATTTAAATAGAACTCGCGTGATGTAAACAGGATCATGTAACCATTCTACTAGAACTCGCATGACATGATGGAAATGGCGTGAAACATTTAAATAGAACTTGCGTGATTTAAACATGGGTCATGTAACCATTATACTAGAAATCGCGTGATGGAAATGGCATGAAACATTTAACTACAACTCGCGTGATGTAAACAGGGTCAAACAACCAATGTATAGAACTCGCGGGATGGATATGGCATGAAACATTGTACTAGAATCGCGGGTTACGTTTGACCTAGCATATAAACTAGAATCACGCCAATTGTTAAACATAACTAGCATGAAACAATGTTGCACTTAAAATTCTAACTACGATGTCTATCTTAAAAACGCGCATGATATTTAATAAAAATAGCATCTTCTCTAACAGAAAAAAAATGCTCAACCATATATACGATGACATTAAAAAAAGATTCAACAAAGCTCAAAACTAATGCAGTATCTACTAAACTTGGATAAAAACTTAGTTATAACCTATATGTAACTAAAAATCAGCTTAAGAACATGAAATCTACTTATGCCAAGAATTTGGTATATGAAACAGCAAAGATCGTAACATTTCATAAGGTACTGAGAACTTCAGAAATATAAATCAATGGTGAAACCTTTTGCATTCGTCGATAAAAATAACTTAAAAACACCTTCAGTAAGATGAAAACAAGGAAAGCAGATGAAAATCTTACCTGAAGTCGATAATAAAGAGTTTGATGGTCTGAAGCTTCAACGGAGGTACTGCTCACTTTTGGCAGCCTGAAAACGACGGTGAACTGCACACAGACCGAAAAATAGACTAGGAATGGCTTCGAGAAAAGCGACGGTTATCATTGCCGGAAAATAGTTTATGAATAAAAGTTTTTTTGGAAATGCGACCTCTGTTAGGGTATCAGTAATTTGTAAAATATTAGCGTATATGTGCTACTAAGAAGAATTCAGATTTTAATTTTTGGTGGAAAAGACACTGACCAAAATATGAGGGTAGTTGAGGGATAAAATAGAAATTAGGTATTGAAAATGCATTATTTTAGTGAGAATGGTGTTTACTAGGAATAGAAGATAGTTGGGGTACTAGATGATAATAAGATTGGTGAGTAGGTACTTAGTATGACATTTCTCTTATTTATTTAATAGTTATATGATTATATGTTTTTTTAATATTTCTTCTTCCGAGTAATCATTTTGTTATTTGTTTTTTTTAATTATTTTGTTTTTTATTTTCCTTCAAAATTATATAATTTAGTTTTAAATTTGAATAAGAAAAATATAGTGTTGCATTAATATCTACTCGTATAAATTTGAAGATATTCATATCCACAAAATATGTTATGGTAAAATTTGTCAGTATGAAATTTGTACAATAAAAAGAATATTTAGTTTGACCATAAATATTCTTTTATAATGAATTACTCTAATACAATGACAATTAATAAAATGGATAATTCAGTTGATTTGAGATGTTAAGAATATAACGTTATATTTAGTAACAATACTCAATTGTATTAGAGAATAATTTGAACGAATTTGTAATGACGGTGAGAGGTTTAAGATTTTGGTTTGGACAAAAATATTCTCCTCAGATCAATGGTTTAGTTACATATTAATTATTTTTAGTTCTTAAATAACCTTAGTGAATTTATATAATAAAAATTATTTATATTTGAATTTTTTGAAATATACATTATATTTTAATAAATTCAAATATGATAAAATATTTATATATTGAATCACACTTTTTGTATAGCTAAGAAGTATTTTAAATTTAGAAGATAAGTTGTATAAAGAATATAAAACTATTACTTGCATAAAAAATATATGCATATTGACATATGTAAAACTCAAAAAATAAAATAAAAACTTAGGCCAATATAATGAATATATTATACAAACGTTTATGGCATATCTACAGAGAAGATAATTAACAAGCTAGTTATTTGAAGCTCTTATACCCACTTAATCATTCTAATTTTTAGAGCCCGTCGTGTATATGAAAAATACATATCTCGTAAAGAAAATTAGACGCTCAAATATGGACTTAAGTTTTAGAACAATTATATATATATATATATATAGTTTATTTTAACATCATTGAATAGTAAAATATAATATATATTTTTCATGTATGACTCTCAAATTAGGAGTCATTCACAAGTTCAAGAATTATAAGGTCCAAGTTGAGAAATACCTTGACAAAATAATTAAGTGTTTCATATCCCCAACACCGCAACAAATATGGATAACAAGTATGGATGTGCAACTAATAAATCATGACATGTTCTATATAGTTAGGTATTGTAAAGTTTATCTTTTTAGTATAATATCTACTTAAATAGCTACTAAAACCAGTGTGTTAGCTTTTGACATAACAAAAGCTTAATAATAAATAATTGTACCTTTGGAGATGTGTAGCAACAGTTTAGTCTTTCATCTCAAACATAGACTAAATAAAATCCAACATAACTATTAGATTTTTTTTTATTAAGAATTCAGACTATCTTTTTAAAAAATAAGCTTTATAATCTCACAATCAAGTTCAAATTTGAGAAAGAATAAGCTTTTTAAAGATACCGAATTTAAAGGAAAATATTCAAAAATCAAGATGGATTTTGAAGAGAAACAAAAAATAATCAATTCATATGCATGATTCAATTTTCTATTACCAATAATCTCATAATCGTGAGACCATTGACATACCTATAAATTAACTTTCAACTCCTTAGTTAGGAAGAAGTCATTGAAGTATTTTCGAAAGAATAACTTCAATCTCATCAAAAGAATTATGTAAATAAAAATTAATAACATACTTTTAAAATTATTTATAAATTATATAACACTATAAAAAATATTTTATTCTAAAATATAGTATAATATATTGAATTAATAATAATAAAATAATACACGATGGTTTAATCTTAAAATCTTATCCATTAACAAATAAAAAATAAATTAATTTACTAAAAGAATATTCAAACCAACTAAAATCCACCTAAAATATATAAAATATTATACATATATATACTATTTTACTTAAGTTTGATCTTATAACTTATTTATGATATAAGTTTCAAACTTCAATATTAATTCACAAAGGATAATAAATTATTTTCAAAAATACTAACACGTATGAAACTATATATATTATTATATTTATTTATGTATTGTATAACTTATTTTTTATTACATTTAATAAATTATAAATATTAGTCATTCAAAATAAGGATGAAAAAGTTTACAATATTTACGTATAAAGTTAAGTCAAAGGCAATAGTTTGTAAATTTAAAAAATAAATTTGTTATTTTAGTAAATAATTATCAACTCATTTAGTTTTAATATGAATTTAATAAAATACTACAAATATCACAAATTTACTTGAAGTAGATTGATATTTAGTATTGTATGTTGAAGACACAATTTTTACCATATATGACAAAAAATTATTGTATGTCACAAATAACAAGAGAATGGTTAAATTTATAATCATTATCAAAAATTTAAGTTTGAATCTTCAAAAATAAAAAACAAAAGTGATGTATTTTGTTTTTCGTCACTAATTTTGCTTTAGATTTAGAATTTTTAAAGTTCCAATAACCACAATGTCATTTCATGTGATTCTTCACATAGAAGAGTAGAGAAATAACCTACTTACTATATATTGGTAGATCATTTGAACCACTCAATAATTTTATGACATACATAAAATAAATTGACCATTTTGTGTTTCAAATCTACTATAACAATAGCGAAATCACTTACTTGTGAGGTTGCTCATTATTGGGAATATGAGTACCACATATTATATCTCCATATATAAGTAAGAACAATTGATCTCCACACTAGTATGGTATTGTCCGTTTTGGAACTGAAGGCCCTCACAATTTTGCTTTTGGTCCACTTCCAAAAGGCCTCATACTAGTAGAGATATGTTTTTACTTATATATCATTGATCATTCCCATGTTTAAACTATGTGGGGTGTGGGACTTTGGTCGCCACTCTAACAAATCCTCCTATCGAACAAAGTACCACTTCAGCCTGCTCTCAATTGACTTTCATCCGCCCACTCTAATCAAGTTGGGGCTACCTGAACCATAAAGGCACTACGGATGTTGTTGCTCACCTCCTAGTAGACCATCACTTGTCTTGTTCATTAGCACCACTACTCCAATCAAGTACCATTCCTTGATGAGCCACGGGCACTCCAAACTAGGATCTCTAGAGCAGCTCATTCACCTTGAGCTAGGCTTGTTGGTTCATCATGTTCGACATCTGAGAATTTCACCCACATCGCATTTTGTCGGGGCCTGGAGATCTGATACCATTTGTTGGGAATATGGGTACCGCATATTCCATCTTCGTATATAAGTAAGAACAAACGATCTCCACACTAGTATGATATTGTCCGTTTTGGACCTGAAGGCCCTCACTACTTTGCTTTTGGTCCACTTCCAAAAGGCCTCATAGTAGTAGAGATATGTTCTTACTTATATATCACTGATCTTTCCCATGTTTAACCGATGTGGGATGTGGGACTTTGGTCGCCACTCTAACACTCATCTTGGCAACAATTAGTTCAAGTATATTTGCATATGTTTATTTCCTTATACACTTTCTAAATTTCCTTTGTTTATTCTTTTTTCCGATTTTAAAAAAACGATATTTGGCTCTGAAAGAACATCGTACTTGCATACATAAAGAAAAAACCTATAAAAATAAGAAAGACAAAAATAATATAAAATCTATAGTTTTTGGTTTTATGACTAATCTAATTACAAAAAGGCAGACGAGATGTAAGAACGGTGAAGGAACCCATGACCTACGTCTCCTATATATAGACAATACAATTTGATTAAATCCCAATCCTAATTTAATTGTACCCCAATATATCGCTTTGTGATCAAGGACCACAACCCAATAAAGTAATTCATATCAAATTAGTCCCTGAAATTATTAGCTTAGTCTCAAGTAGTGATATTTGGATATAATTACTTTGATTGACTTCATGATTCTATTATCAATAGGAAAATTAAAAAACCATAAACATTATCAATGAATGATAAAGGACTAAAGACCTATTCATAGTAATGTGAACACTTTGACGCAACAATAATCACGTTATCATGATCAATAAATTATGGTGTGTAGCATACAAATAATATGAAATTTAATTCTTAACTTCTCATATCATAGTAGATTTCTACTCAAATGATTTACATATGTTAATAGATTTTGATTAAGCCATATATCGTAAGAAACCCAAATGTATACAACAAATTAACAAATATAAATCGATTCATATTACAAAACTTCCATTGGAATCAACAATACTTTAAATCAACTACACATATCCTAATGGTGTGTTATATAAAACCTTAGGTAAGATTTCCTTTGTAAGATGATTTGCCACCATGGAGTTTTCTCTGATGTGCTCTATACTTATTTGACCTATTTGAGTTCTCTCCATAATAAACATGAACTTTATGTCTATTTATTTGGACTTAGACAAGCTTATGTTAATATTAGAGTATCGCACTACGTAATTATTATCACAATATAAGTTTATGGAACCTTATCTCCCTCGTACAATACGTAATTCAATAATAAAATTCCGCAACCATAATACTTGGTTTGATGACTCAAAGCATGCAACAAATTCTGGTGACATAGTAGATGGTGTAGTTAGGGTTTGCTTTACACTTTTCTATAAAATTATACCATCAACTAAGAAGAATATACTACAGTAAGTGCCTTTCAATGTGTCTATGCATCCACCAAAATCTATGGGTGCCTTTGTTTCTTGCAAATATTGGAATAATATTTTAACTGACTTCTAATGGTCCATGCCTAAGTTTCTTACATAAATCCCTAACATATCTATATTCAATGTAATGTATGTGCTTGTACAAACTTGAGCATACATTAAACTCCCAACCATGAATGGAAATGGTTCAGGATGGATGGGGTATAGCTAAACTTGTAATTCATCACAGTCTTTCTTTTCTAAACTCGTAACCTATCCAACTTGTGGGTACCCATTGGTCACTTATTTATCTATGAATTTTTTCGTAATTAACTATCCAATAAAAAAAATTAGAAAAACCAAAATTAAAATATTAAAATAATAATAATAATTGATGAGGTGATTTTTGGTTCGATAGATATGTGATCAGTTCAAGAGTGTAGAGGAAAATAAATAGAGCAAAAGAGAAGTAAATATAAATGTGTTGCTTATCATTGATTGAATAAGATTCGCTGAATACATGAATGAATAAATCTGTATATAATTGATATTGTTTGTTAATTCTCTTTACATAAAGCTTAAAAGTGGTGTTTGGATTAATCCTTGGTATTTCAGAAATATAAGATATAATTCTATTTAGAGCTAACAACCATTATTCTCATATATTTGATTTAGTCTTTTAGATATTAGACCTTGAATTATTGATGGACCAATGTATGTGGGAGTGATATATTATATTCTTAATAATATCCCCATATCTCTTATTTGAGTACCGGGGAATGACTATATTTAATTTCTCGGAACATCTGTCATTTGTTAAAGCTCTTATTTCTTATTTTTGAATTTTTAGATTGTCGAAGCTTTTTATTCATGGCTGAAGTTGTCATCTTTTTTGTCGAAGTAATTATGTCAGCTATCTTTGGCTAGACACTTCAGAATCTTAAGTATTTTTTAATCTAATTTACCTAGATGAATTTTTATCAGAGACATATCTTATTTGGTTCGTACTTAACTATTCATGCCTCATTAAAACTTTTCATCAGTCAAAACCTCCCTTGAGGATAAAAAGCTCTATTTTGCTGAAGGAAAAAAAAGTGTGGCTAATAATTAGTAACTTACTAGGCATGTTATTTACCTATTCTTCGGCATGCTTTGATTCTTTTCTAGATATGGACGAGTAACCCATTAGTCTTTGTAAGAATGACAAAGGAAGGTTAGCCTAGTGTTGCCTGAAGCATTCTTGCTATTGCCATAAGCGTTATTTGGTATTTCCCGAGACACGTGTAGCTTATTCACTGCATATTTTGTCGTTTTTGAAAAATCATTTACCTTTTCTATTTATATACTTGCACGATGTTTGGTCTCATATTTTATAATTGCTTTAAAAAAATTGACTTGTTGTTGATGATGCTTCAATGACTCACTTATTCTTTGTTGAAAGTTCTCTTGCTTTTGTGGAGTTTTTATTTTTGCTTCAGCTTTTTTATTTTTTTATTTGACATCATTTGATTTTGTTTTAGATTCATTTGTTTGATTTTATTTTTATTTTTGCCGAGTATATTTGTATAGGTATTTTAGTAGCACTTCTAGCTATTGATGAAGGATAAGGGGAGGAATACAACTTTTTTCTTCTCTATTTATGAAGGAATTTATTTTTTTATTTTTATATTAATTTGTAAATGACCCCTTAGTCCCTTTTTAAGACTGAAGTTAAGGGCTGTAAACTTTTGTTACCTCTAAGTATTCAACCAAAGCAAATTGTTGCTAATTTTGGCGAATTATAATTTTGAGGAAAATATTTTTGTATCAAATACATTGCGCAGTAATAATACTTGTTTCTATTCTTAAGTAATTATACGTTTGAAATATAAAAAAAGAATTCATTACCTCATACTTTTATTTTTTTTGTATCCTCCTTAGTCATTCTTAAAGGCTAAAGTTGCAGACTAATTATTATATTTTCTATTCATTCAACCAAAATAATTTATGCTTATCTTATATATATTTATGCTTGATATATCGTACAAATAACACACTTTTTATTTCCAAGAAATTATACGGTTGGAATTTGATTGCTTATTTCAATAAATATTCACATGCAATGACGGGTGCAATAAAATTAATTACTCTTTTGATATGTTTTTATCCCAACCCTCTATACTTTAATTTATGTCATTGATGTAGGAAAATATTTTCTAGTGAATTTAAGTTCTAATTTTGGTTAAATACTTGTTGACTTCTTTCTTCTTATATTTATTAGCTTTGCTCTTCTGATAGTTTGTTACAAAAAAAACTTTTTTTCTAGAAATTTCAGAAACAAAATGAGTCATTTTTTCGTTCCATACTCGTAATTTTTTAATATGGCTTCTTGCAGTGTTTAAACTACTAGTAGCAAATATATTGTTCTTCTTGATTTTGAACCCAAATCAGTGGTTGGTGGTCTAAATGCATACCATAATCTTGATTTGATAATATGTTCGTATTTATTATTGTCAAAAGTGATATTTTCCAGAAATTTGAAGACTATAGTATAAAAAATTTCTATGTTAGTAATAATTGGTCACCAAGGTGTTGAATAAATGTGATTCGATCAACCGTTTTTTGGAGCACTGGGCGTGAGTACTTATTTCCTGAGCTCACTTTCTCTATCTTTATATATATATATATATATATATATATATATATATATATATATATATATATATATATATATATATATATTTAATTATTATTTCTAAGTCTACTTATTTTCTTAAAGATATCTTCCTTGTAAATCAAAGAAACGTACTTTGAAAAAAGCACCATCCAATTCGTCTAGTATTTTTATGGAGTAGTTGGTGTGCTTTCTAATATTACCAAAGTATATTAGCTGGATGAGGAAGAATAATGTCAAGCCCTGAAGAAGTATAAGTTCCCAAGTATTTTATGTGATTTTGCATTACATTCCTAAAATATCAAAAATAAATGTAGACTTGTTTTGAAAATGTGTACCTTTACACTATGTAGTGGATGCGCATGATGTTTATTATTCTCCTTATCATCTTTTATATCTTCTTAGAGATCTTGTTCGGGCTCCTTTAACTTTTTATGCTAATGGTTTTGTTCTTCTTCCTCTTTTTGATTGTGGTCCATCTAAATTTGTAGGCTTCGACGATATTTTTTTCTTTTGATGCTTTAAGCATGAGAGTTGTTGAGCAGAAGGATTTAGAAGCAAAGACCGATGATAGCACGCCCACATGAACCCTTCGATTCAATTATCATATATTCAGACCCTTTTTAATGGTGTTTCTGATCCTATATATGGAAAATCTAATTTAAATTTTGCTTACGAATATGTTGTCGAGATGGAAAATCAATTGGATTATATGCCAGTCATGTATACTAATATGCTGAAGCAGCTTGTTGTTAAGCGTAGAGCTCTTTATATTGCTTCTGATAAAATAAAGTTGTCATGACTTCCTTTGCCCAAGAGACTGTTATGGAAGTTTATTCCATATTAGTATTGGATATCCATGAGGATCAACCCGAGATAAATCTCGATTATTTTTTGTATAACGTTCAAGAGGCGCAGTGGTCGAATGAAATTATATGAACTGATAAATCTCCTAACCTTATTCCTTTTTTAGAGGATTAACTGGCGGGGGCAAGAAATTTTACGATATTATTGAAGATTTTGAGAAAACAGAGGTAATGATAAAATGATATCTGATTATGGGGAAAATGACGAAAAAATAGTGTTAATAAGGACGCCTACGAGCTATCTTGTACCTCATTAATGGATGTTATTGAACGTGGCACTAAATCGATGACTATCAATTCACAACCTATTGCTCATTCATAAATTATTGTACATATTGTATTTTTTTTCATCTTCTTCTTTTTAATTGCTAAATTAGCAATATATATTTTGTAAGATTTATTTTTTTACTTTACGAGTCCTCTTTTCATTTTTTATGAACGAGTATTTGTGTCCATGAAAAATCTTGCATCTTTTTATTTTTTTATTAGAAGATCAAGTACAATAGACCGAGGATTTTTCTAAAATTCTTTGGTTACGTATTTGGATTTTTTTAGAATTTTCCAAGTATTTTCACGGTGCACGACTCTCTAGTAAGGGGTTTCTCTTCTTCCTTATAAAGTATAACTTATTTCTCCGGATTGACTCGTTTTTATCCATTTTTTTATTTTATTTTTTATTATTTAGATTGATGACCCCTGATCATCTTTTTTATCCATTATTTGGGATTTTGATGTTTCTATCATCCAATGTATATTAGTTTCGTTTTTACGGAATATTAATTCCAATTGAAGAACTTTGTTGCTAAAGTAGTTTTTATTTTGAATATTTTTTATATGTCTTATTTTTTTATGAAGGATGTATTTTTTTGGCATAATATGCATAACACTTGTATCTTGGCATAGTATATTTATGTTTGGCCTATTTTTATTTTTACTAATAGACATTATTTATTTTTGTACACTTGCTATATATCTAATTTATTTTGAGGTATATTTTCTCTTCGGCATATTGTTCTTTAGCTTTTGTAGCTTGGCGAACCATTCTTGCTTGATCATATTTGTATTTTAACATTTTTTGTTATGTGTCTTTAAAATACATATGGTACTTTTGGCATGTCGAACAACTCCTCGGTACTTCTTGTGCATTCAAAATGAGGAACATTTTATTCATATGAATATGTGTATCAATGGTAGTGAGTTAAACTTTTTAACCTATAAGACATAAGAAACTTCTTCATTCCAACGATGTCGAACGGGTTTTCCTATATTTTCCCGCAATATGTGGATCCTTTGCTTTCTTTTTATTTAATTGTAAACTATTATTCCTCATTCATGTGTAGCTTTTTAATTAATCCACCTTCGGATGTTAAAGATTATTTTTATTATTTTTGTATTTTGGTTCAAAAATTCTGAATCGGACTTAAGAATTTCATTTATTCATCTTCATTGTTTTGTGATGCTTTTAACAAAAGTGAACTTTAACAGTTTTTTATTCGATGAAATCAACTATCATTCTTCGATTTTGATTATTGGTTCCTTCACTGTATGTTGGTTTTTATGAGATATATTGCATATTTGTGTGGTATTAACGCCTCCATTCGATATTTCATGGAAATAGTATTTTTTGTGGTAATTTTTTGCGTTATTTGGTATAATCATAACATTTTTTGTGAGTAATCCGACCAACTTCAAGCTACTCATTCTATTTTTTATCCCCTTGATTATTTTTCTATTTGTCATTTCAACTTTTCCATTGACTTGAGGAAGTAACGGAGTATATAATTCATTTTAATTATCTTTTCTTTGAAGTACTTTGTAACGCTATCATTTTATAACTATGTTCCGTTATCAATTGTGATAGCTCTCAGAGTCTCATGACTGTAACATATACTTTATTCATTTAAAAAAAATTACGTATGTTTCCATGATAAGTTAGAGTTTTATGCTTCCATTTTAGAGAAATAGTCAACGACAACTATATGATGTCTTCTTTATTTTGGTGCCCTCAAGAATGGTCTTGTGTCATTTGTGACCTATTTTTTTAAGTGGTATCGCCTTTGTCATTATTTCTGTTAATGTTGTTGGAGTTTGGATTGAATTTTTGAATTATTTTGTCGTGTTTCGCATAGTTTTACTTTTCACTTTGCATATTTTCACAATTGTTGGCCAATTAGGGGTGAGCAAAAACCGAAAAAAACCCGAACCGACCGACCAAACCAAACCGAAATAAGTCGGTTTGGTCGGTTTAAAAAAAATAAATTTCGGTTTCGGTTTTTATTTTCCGGACCGAACTATGTTTGGTCGGTTTTCGGTTTGTTCGTTTTTAAAACCAAATTGAACCGAAACCGACCGAAACGCTAAATAGTTTACAAAGTATATCATTTAAAAAAACGCTGTTGGCCGAGTGGTTAACCCAATTGCTTTAAATACTTTCTACTACCCTCGACGGGGGTTCAAACCCCAGAGTATGTATTTATTTTTTTGTAAAAGCTGGGGTTCAAACCCCAGGGCGTGAACACTTTTTTAGTGATTTTTTATAAAAAAATCTCTCTCGTCTCGTTATGATGACCGATCTGGCGGCTCTCATCTTTATGTTGGCCACCTGTCTTCAAGAACAAGAACGCGTGACCTTGAGGACATGTTCAACCGATATGGAAGAATACGAGGCGTGGATATGAAGCGTGACTACGCCTTGAATTTAGTGACCCTCGGGATGCTGATGATGCAAGATATAGCTTGAATGGTAGGGATATTGACGGGAGCCGTATTGTTGTGGAATTCGCTAAGGGTGTGCCCCGTGGTGCTGGTGGATCACACGAGATTGCTGGGAGAGGTCCTCCTCCTGGTTCAGGGCGCTGTTTTAACTGTGGAATCGATGGCCACTGGGCCCGAGATTGCAAAACTGGGGACTGGAAGAATAAATGTTACCGTTGTGGGAACGTGGCCACACTGAAAGGAATTGCAAAGGTAGTCCGAAGAAACTCAGACGTGGGCGGAGTTATTCACGCTCTCCCAGTCCTCGCCGCGGTAGAAGCAGGAGTAGTAGCTACAGCAGGGGCCGTAGTGACAGTAGGTCCAGATCTCCTGTTAGGAAAGAACGAAGCGTTAGTGGAAAGTAGTTATCACCTTGCATTTTGTAGTTTGATGTTGCATTGTTTTACTTCTGTGTTAGTATTCAAGTAGTTGTCTTATCAATGGTTTCCTGACCTAAAAAATAAAAATAAAATAAAAAAATAAAGTGATAAAATGATTATAATTAAAATTATAAAGAGATTCTTTCAAAATTTATAAATTGGTTTTTAAATTTTATTATTAATATTATCTTATTATAAACATAAAAAAGAAAAGATTAATTATTGGTTTAATGGATTTATTATTATTTTATTTTTAAAATTCTATACAAAATTTAAAAAAAAATTAAAAAATTAACACGAACCGCACCGAACCGAACCGCACCGAACCGTACCGAACTGCACCGAACCGCACCGATGTTAAAACCGACAAACCGAACCGAAACCGACCGAAACCGAAAAAACCGAAACCGAAAAAAACCGATTTTTTTTTTAGTAAATCGGTTTAATAATTTATAAACCGAATTATTTCGGTTCGGTTTAAATATTTATCAAAAAACCGACCGAACCGACCGAATCTCACCCCTATGGCCAATGATAGAATGACGGTACGAAGATTTATTTTTTACAAGTGTCACTTTCTTTTATTTTTAAAGGTTAGAATTGTGTTTGCATGATCATATTTGTAAGGGATTTTGTAATACTTTCTAGTATAGTGTGTCTACTATTCATACATATTTTGTGGATATATTTTATTTTGCGTGCCTCTCTACTTCCTTTGGGTAACCCTCCTTCTATAAAGTACATTTATTGTCGTTCGTTTGTTTTTATTTTTTATTCTTCTTCAACTATCATTACTCCTTAGGTTGTGAAATAATATTTTGGAGTCTAATTGATGTTTTTTTGTAATATTACACATTCACTGAAGATGTTCATACCAAAAAAACAAATGCATCAAAATTTATATTTTATGCTCTTGGCACTAGTTTAAATTTGACAAAGTCGAATGAAGAAACGAAGCATTGTAGTCTTTTTTTTCTCTGTATATTTTTTTATTAAATTATTCGATGACAGATTCATATTCTTTTTCATTATATGATGTTGAAAATTTGAACCGGATGGATTAGATTAAGATATCTATGTTGGGGATGCAAGTTTAATTCTTGTTTCTGTCCCTCGAGTGTTACTTTTTCCATCGGCTTTGTCTCTCCATGTATTTTATCTCTCATCATTTATTATGGTTTATCCTTCAGACCATGACCTTATTAAAAAATTGCCTCAAACCAGGTCTTTTTTGCCCTTCTTGATTTAGATTTTATATCATAAGTTCTTAGTTATCTTGACCATTTGGTCAATCTTCCCAAGATATGAGGCTTTTGTAATATATCTATTAGGGGAAATGACGTTCTTATAACTATAATATGCTTTTGAGAATATGATCTTATTATTCTAGCCGCTATTACAAACGCTAGAGCAATATTTCTGGTTTTCAATATCAAGTTTATACTGGTTGGTAAATATTTACTTACGTGGTATGCGGTTATAGACTCCTTTTATTCCTCCATGATTAATATTACGTTAATTGTGTGATCTGAGACCGACGGTTGTGGGTATAAAATTTCTTATTTCTTTGGATTTAATATTTTTGAAGAGGCTAAGAATTTCTTAGTTTTATTAAGTGCCTCCTCTTATGCTCAAGTTCATTGGAATTTTTATGCTCATTTCACCGCTTGGAAGAATGGTTGTCACTTATCATAAGATCACGATTAATATTCCTTATATATATATATATATATTTAATTATTGATTCACATATTTGAATTGTTCGAACGTTATAGCGAGGTCTGCCATATAGTCTTTTTTATGTATACTTACTGTCGGCATTTTTTTAGTATAGGCTTGTACAATTTTACCTATTTGAGTTATGAATATCTTCTTTACCATTCTTCAATAGGTTGCTTCACCTTTTTTTATCCAATTACTTTACTTTGTAGATATATAACCCTATTTTGGTAATGAATTGTGTGTGTTCTTGTAAATCTTCTTATTTTTATTTTTATTAGATTGTATCCTTTGAAAGTATCACTAAAAGATATTGTTTTGTGAGACAACATTATGTCTACAAGATTATCAACTTTAATAAATATAGAGGGGTCCTTCATAGATGCTTTATGTAAGCCCGTTAAGTCGTTTCACATTTTCTATTTCATATTTTTTTCCCACAACATGAATTTATGTCCATATTAAGTAATGTAACTTTTGTTTATTCCTTCAATCGTCGGTCTCTCTTTGTTGTCGATAATTTCCTTTATATTTTAGTTGGTGTTAACCCTTTTCTCACACAAGTATACGTGGTCAAATAGTAGCAAGTAATAAGTAAGTAAGTTCGTTCCCACGAAGACCAGGTGTATATGACAAGAATTCACTTATGCAACAACGTATGATTATTAGACTAATGCTTGAACGAGTAATAAAGTATGGGTGAATGAATATAACTAAGAAAATTAACTAACGAGATTAACTAATGAGTTAACTTATGCGAGAGAAAACATGGAACCCTAACTTCCTTGTTTATATTACTCAGAGTATTAATATACTTAATCAATATGTATGATAACAACGATTACTAATCAGATAACACGAAATCAGTATACGCTACCTCTTAGTACACGTAAACCAAACCACTTAAACAACCACAAAAGAGATAGCAGTTAAGCAGACACCGCTTGCATGACAATTCTATATGTCTATACGAATTGAGGTACAATTCGTTTTAAGCGCAAGTTATCTATTTCGATTACATAGGGTAATATGATATGGTTAGTGACATATTACAAATCATGAACAATCACAATACGAATCATTCAAGAACCTATGCTAGCATGGCAAGTTTTAAACCCTTAAATCCACTTTCACATTCATTAAATATTAACAAACTAGATGTTCGCAACGCATCTAACGATAAGCACAATCATACTAGGTAACCGATAAACGTATCTCACAAATCAATTAAACAATCAAACCATAAGTATTATTCAAACAAATCTGTTATAGTTCCATGACAACGATTAGTTCATAATCAAACGAATCATCATGGGCTCAAAAGTTAACATAGTTCTAGACGAATGTAAATAGATGAATAAGCGTTTAGAGAACGTCAAACCGAACAATAACCACCAAGTATCGCCTGACGGAAGCAATCCATAAACTACCGATCGAAAACACTGTAGCCGTCCCCTGCGTTTTTCAGTATCGCCTGTCAAGAGCCCCGACATTTTTTAATCCAAACAGCATTACCTTGTAACAATGGAGGCCCCTATCGGTAACAAATGTGGTATGTTCTTGATCCTTCCGATCTACTTGAATCTGATTATACCCGGAGAAGGTATCCATAAAGGATAGTAGCTTATTTACAGATGTGGAATCCACCAGCTGATCAATTCGGAGGACCGGATATAAATATTTTGGGCAAGCTCTGTTCAGATCTGTGAAATCGACGCACATACGCCACTTACCATTTTTATTTTTCACTAACACCGGGTTGGCAGTCCATAAAGGGTATTGAGATTCCTTTATGTACCCCATTTTAGTAAGCCGATCAACCTCTTGAACCATGACATCAGTCTTTTCCTTAGAAAAGGCTCTCCACTTTTGTACAACAGGTGTTATGTCCCTTAGGATGGATAATTAGTGTGATATAATGTCTGCTGGCACTCCGGTAACATCAACATTGCACCAAGAAAAAACATGATGATGATCTTTCAAAAAATTTAACATTTTACCCTTCAATTTCGATGTCATCTTAGATCCTATCTTGACACTTTTTCCTTCATCCAGAGAGTGAGTTTCAACTTCTTCAATCGGTATTAAAACCCCAAGGGTCTCTCAGCGGTCATCAATTTCACCCTCTTCCCTAGAGGGCCCCTCAAACTGCTATTCCTTATTGATCTGAACTGCCCCCAACGTCTGAGGAGCCAGTGCTGTTGCATAACACTCTCTTGCTACCTTTTGACTGCTTCGAACAACTCCTACTTGTCCTTGCACAGCATACTTCAAGCATTGGTGGACTGTTGAAGCCACAGCATGCATCTTGGAGAGCCAAGATCTCCCTAGAATAGCATTATAACAAGTGGGACACTCCACCACAATAAATAGTATTCAAACCATCTCTTTAAAATGGACTTTACCCAATAAAACCTCCTCCTCGAACTCCCCGATCACATCTGCTGAGCTTCCAGTGAAACCCACAATTGATCTGTTCGAACGCTGAATTACTGGCGAATTTTTCATTTTTTTGTATGAAGTTAAAAAGAGAATATTGGTAGAACTCCCGGTGTCTACCAAAATTCGATTTATGTCATTGCCCCCAATGGACGCTCCTATGACAACAACATCCTCATGAGGACCAGCAATATCCCTCAAGTCATCCTCATCAAAAACAATAAAGGGAAATGGAATATGTGATTGATAGGAAGTCATGCCTCCTTCCAGTTGGGTAGCTAAAGTATGAACGTGCCTCTTTCTCGAAGAAGTAGTTGGAGCAGTCATGGTGTCTCCCCCAAATATTGTAAGCGACTCAAAAAAGTTAATAAGCCCGGACACCGTCTTGCAAGGCTCTGTGATAACACCCACTTTATTCCGGGTTGGATCAGGATCTAAATATTCAGAGTCTACATCAAACCTTTCGATTATTACCATAGCCCCATCCGGAGCCGATGTGCCTGCATTGTTCGGACCAGCCCGATGAGAATTATCAGGCCTATTTCCACCTCTTCTTTTAACATACGCTCCCAACTTTCCTCTTTCAATCAAATTTTGAACCTCTTGTTTCAACGCAATACAATCCTCAGTGGTATGACCAGTATCATTGTGATACTGGCAGAAACAATTATTACGACTCTCCCTATGAGATTGCAATGCAGTCGGTCTTCTGTAGTGTACTTCATCTTTTGTTTTATCATAAATAGTGGCTACGTTTTCTTTCAAATCAGCAAACCACTCTGGTTGAACCCAAGGCCCCCGCTAATTTCTAGATTGTTGGCTCTGGGCTGGATCAGCTGGATGAGACTGAGCTTTGGCTCTGTTATGACCCTGTCCGACTTCCTTGGCCTTGTTCCCGGACTGGTTTTGGTTTTGATTTGGTGCAGCCGGAGCAGACCTCACCTGCCTGTGCACCCTAGTTTTCTTTGTTTCATCTACATTAATCTGTTTACCGACCTCATTCAGCAAACCTCCCCATGTCATGGCCTTCTTCTTGGTTACCGAATCAGACAAGTTCCCAGGGTTCAAGCCCCGCCTTAGAGAAGCTATTGTTACTTGTTCAAAGCAATCAGCTAATCCATTCTTGGTATTTACAAAACGACTTATGTATTCTTTGAAAGATTTGTTTGGTTTTGGGGCACAATGGATAATTGTGTCTCTATTTCCCTTTACTTCCTTACTCCCAACAAACTGCCTCCGAAAAGCCACCCAAAAAGTGTTGAAATTTCTGATGCAACCCTGCGGCAAACTATTGTACCACTTCAGAGCACTCCCCGTAAAATATTAGGAGAATGCTCTACAAAGTAATTTGTCGTCATCGTCAAAATTCATCATAAATTTTTTGAATTGTTCCAAGTGGTTATCCGGGTCTTTACTGCCTTCATATTTTTCCATTTTCATACTGTCAAACCTCTTATGAAGGTTTTCGGACAGTATCTTGGAGGACAATAGAGATTGTCTCTAATTCCGGCCACGACTGAATACAGTATCTTCGTTAGGAGTTGCAAAGATACCTGGCTCATCATGGAAGACAAAAATGATCCATTAATAAGCGATCTACATGTCTCCGGCCATGACTGTGAGATGATCCTTTGCCTAGATGCCTATTCAACCTTCCATGTCTATCCCTTTTTCTTGAGTACTTTTTGACCAACTTTTGTTTCTTTTTAGAACGGCCTTCATCACTGCTAGATGACAAGGATTCTTCAACTCCATCTTCATTTGAGGAGCTACCGGAAGACTCTGAGTCTGAATCAGAGCTCTCCACTGGTTTAGACCGGTGAGACTTTTTTGAGCTAGCATGAGTCTTTTTTGCACTCACATGGGTTTTTGATGGCTCATTCTCTCTTGGATTGTCAGTATGATGAGCTGCTGACGCCTTAGAATTCTCTTTTGTGCCCATCTCTGCCCTCTTGGCAGCCCTCAAAGCTTCTATTTCAACTTTTAACCTATCTCGCTCCTCAATCGTATATTCATCATTTTCCCCCACCACTTCTGCCAAAGCTGGTGGCACATCTTGCACGTCCGAATTCATCCGAACTGGTTTTTCTTGATGGTTTTAAATGCTAGATTCAGGAAACTTCTTCTCCCACTGTGGTCGCTAATTTGGTGTGGATTATTTTCAACTGAGGGTAATTTTGTCTAGAGTTTTGTGATGTTTCAAGGGTATTTAATGTTTTGATAGATTGTAGTGAGAGATTCGAGCTGCCTGGTTGTATTAAATGTTCCTTGCCCTCATTAATGAAGGTGGTTGGGTATTTATACCCTTAATTATGGGCCACATGGGCTTTCGGGTCAACTTATGAATTCGGGTCGAGTTCAATGACTCATTAATCTTTAAGCAAGTAAGTTATTAGCTTAGTCATGAAGTGATTTAGGTTTTAATACATTTAGTCATGTTCGGATGGTTCAATGGGTGGTTTTTGTCCGAATTGCCCCTGTCCGGTTACCGTACTGAGTGGTGAAAAAATCTGGACTCATTAAAGGTGAGGTTGGAAGCATTATTTATGGTATGGTTTATTGTATACCCGATTTATAATATGCAATTAGAGTGGTAAGTTGGTTTATAAAAAATTCAGGCCAAGTTTTCTGGAAAATATCCGTAAATGCTTTGGAAGGTTATGTTGATGTGGACTATGCATGTAATATAGGTATTATAAAAAAATTATCGGGTTTTGTGTTTACATTGTTTGGAACAACAGTTACTTGGAAAGCTAATTAACAATCAGTTGTAGCCTTTTCGAAAACTTAAGCATAATACATAACTCTTGTTGAATGTGTACATGAATTCATATGATTGAAGGGTATGACTGAAGAAGGATTAGTCAAAGATGTGATAAAATACATTGTGATAGCCAAAATGTTATTAATTTGGAAAATCATGAGGTGTATCATAAATAGACAAATCACATTGACACTCGGTACTATTTTATTATGGATTTGATTAAAATAAACAAAAAATCATGATGCAGAAAATAGCATCAGAAGAAAATCCAGCAGACATGTTCACCAGGTCGTTACCTAGAAAAAAGTTCAAGCATTGCTTGGAATTAATTAACTTTGTTGAAGAGTAGCGAGAGGCTGGAGAGAGAAACAAAGTGATTTGTGGGAAGTTGACATTGTCATCTCTTTAAAAGTATGATGGAGATGTTGATTTTGCTTTGGAAATTCTTAACGAGGGTCTTTTAGATGAGGCAAGGTCTTCTAGACGATGGCTTTTTAGTATTCCAGACGAGGGCTAACTGGACAATTTTTTTATGAGGTAGGGTCAATTTGATTGAACTGGGTAGAGGATTGTGTTGTTTTCTTTTCACATAATTTAACTTTTGTTCTTGATGATTATTTTTGTATCATGTTGTTCTTGGTTGTTGATTTTATTTTTTATCCATAAATATGTTATTTGTGTGAGTTAACTGGAATCTCAACAATTTGAGGATGAGATCGGCCTAAAATGAGATGTTGGAAGTCATGTATAAAGTCAAGGTCGAAGAAAGACACCATGCAATAATTTAGTTTGCAATATTAAGAGTTTCAATACGATTTTAATGATTACCGACAGAGTTCTCTTAACTACTCTAAAGATTTTAGTATGCGGTTAATTCAGGTCGGGATTTATGATCAAGACTTTGGTTAGTATCCAAATGTTCCTCCTTTACAAATATATACAAAATTACATGTATGTACCTTTGCACATGCGTGTACCTATTCACGTACATGTACACATTCATCGGTCATAAATATCTTTTGTATAAGTAAAACTGAACTTAATTATATATTAGAAAATGATGGTATCGATAAATATGGACGCAGAGGACGCGGCCGTACACAAGCTCCCCCATAGGAGGTTGAGGATGAATAATGATGACTTAAAATTTTAGTATTTTTATGTTTTATTATATGAATATCAAACCTTTTAAGAATGAACGATTATTTATGTATTCGGTTGTTTTCATGTTTAAGTATTTAGTTGGATGATAAATATCTTAAGTTTGTCTTTTTAGATTGAAATTAAGTTTTAATCACATTTATTTGGTTGATATATATTGTATGAAAAAATTAATTTTATTTGAGTTTTCATTGTTTTTCATATTTTAAATATTTTGTTTATGATAAATATATTTTTTATTTTTATTTTATTATAATTAATTCATAAAAATTAGTTTTTCTAATACAAAATATATTTAAAATCTAATAATTTATTAAAAATATTTAAATTAAATTAATTAAAAAAATAGATCAATCAATAAATTATGACGATTTAAACAAAACAAAACAACATCTATTTTAAACGGGTTGTGTATTGTATCTAGTCCGCCTCTCAAGTATTCACGAAACGAACCTCAAAAGCAGTTGATGGAATTATCCCAACATGGTTTATATAATTTGTTTATATATAAACAAGATTTTGGTATTTTATAAATTATAATTATAATTATTTTTAACAAATAATGTATAATTAAATTAATTTTTTATATCTAAAATATTTAAAAAGTTTTATACCTAACTAGTAACCCTTTAGATAGAACTCGAGTTCAGATTAAAGCAAGGGGTCTCTGCTCCAAGAAAGGTTTTCTTGGACTTCAAGAAAGCTCTTTCTCTCATGTTGCTAGATCTTTGTACTTTTTTCCTTCTACATGACTTTGTTTAGGTGTTGATTTTCTGATTGCTTCTGTTGTATGGATAGCCACATCATTAATGGATTGTCTTTTGAAGATTTCCCTCATCTTCCTCTGTCAAATACCCTGCTCAACAACAAAAAGAAGATCAATCACCAACCAACTCTCAAAGTTTCCAAAACCTACACTGAAACAGTTAAGAAACCTGACTCTCCATGAAAATTCAAACCAACAAATACTATTGAGAAAAGTAATTATGTATCGATACAGTATGAACAGAATTGGAAAGAACATATAATTAAAGACCCCAGACATACTTTGATCGGTAAATTTGCAAATGGTCTCCCCGAAATAAAGTTTATTAATGGTTCCTTAAACAACTTCAAATTCAAAGACGATTTCCGTATCTCTATAAAAGATTCAAGACATATCTTTATTGAATTTAACAATAAAGAAGATATCAGCAAGCTATGGACTAAAACATACTGGACGATAGGTGATATTTCAGTGAGGCTCCTAAAATGGGAACCAAATTTCAATCCAAAAGTCGAAATTCTAACCACATCTGTTTGGGTAAGATTTGAACAGATTCTTCAGTATCTCTTCAACAAAAATATAATGCAAGATATAACTGAATCCATTAGAAAATCCTTTAAAGATCATCATACCCTGGAAAAAAACAGAGTACGTTTTAATGCTTGCTTTGCTTGGATTAAAATGGATGTATCAATGAAGATTCAATATGATGTGTGGGTTGGTTTTGGAGAATACCAAGGTTGTTGGCTAACAATCAGTTACAAAAATCTCAAAAAATACAGCATGAATTTCTTCTATCTGGCTCATAACAAAGAAATGTGCAAGAAAGATGCTGGCATATACTTACACAAGATATATCAAGTCTTAGATGAGCCAAATACAAACAAAGATGATAACCTTACCTACAACAATAATCTAAACAAACCTACAAGTCAGTACATTGATGATTAACAAAGAATCAAATCCATAACTATCATTCCTGACCAAAGAATGAAAGAGATTGACTCAAACAAGCATCCTTAAGATATCATATCCAATAACAAAGCTATGGAAACCAACATTTCTAAATAAAAATCTTCTAGTTATCAGTCATATCAACATAATGACTCTAATTCGCCAGAAGAAGAAACGTCATTGAAGTCATTCAAACATTGGAATTTGGCAACAATCTGGCCTATTCTCAAGACTACAAAAATCTTATTTATGGTAATGTTACTCCATAGCAGAATAACATTGGCAGCATGCGCATCTCTCCTACTCATAGTCTTGAATAAAGTAACAATAAATTTCATGAATTTTTTAACAAAAAATTGAAAGAATCCTTGAGGAACAAGAAGCCTAGCAACTTGATTATCAAATCTCTAAAATTTCAAGGAAATAAAAATCCTACCTCCTCTCTTCAAAGGGATGATAAAGTTGTTTAATTGAAACGTAAGAGGCATAAAAAAACAAGCCTACTATTAGATGTCTCAAATTAATCATCATGAAAGATAAGATTAATCTTATTGTTATTCAAGAACATTTAGTTAACTCTGATAATTTAGCTTGTATTGCTTCTAAAATTGGCTTTAAAAACTTCATTGCTAATACCTCCAACAAAATTTGGTTTTTGTGGAATGATGATTTCTCAATCAACATTATGCACAATCATATTGAATGCTTACATGTTGAAATAACCTATCAAACCTTAAACAAATTCTTTTTACTAACAATTGTTTATGCCAAATGTTAGAGTTACAATAAAATGGACTTATGAAATACTCTAAGAAGTATTTCTACTTCCACTTAATGGTTGATTATAGGAATTTTAATGTGATAATTTATTATGATGAGCAAACTGGCTGTTTCACCTATTGCATCAACAATTCTGATGATTTTAATGATTGTATAAGATACTACCACCTAAAAGATACAGGATATCAAGGCTCTAAGTTTACTTGGTCCAACAACTATAATTGGAATAGACTAGGCAAAGCTCTCATTAATCCTTCTTGGTCTAAATTCTTTACTAAAACCAGGCTCTCCGCATGGCTAATACTTATTCTGACCATGCCCCCTTTTGTGTTTCTTTCTCTAAAGACAGCTTAAAATCCAAGAATTTTTTTAAATTTCTTAACATGTGGACTATGGACTCTAACTTTCTCCCTTTTGTTGAAAATAACTGGAATCAGAGAATCAATGGTTTTCTCTTTGTATCTTTAAGCATAAGCTTAGAAGATTGAAAGATAGTCTTAAAATCTGAAACACTAACCATTTTGGAAATGTTTTTGAAAAAGTTCAGGTTTCAGAATCCGCGGTTAAGGAGTTGGAAATTAAAATCACTACTTCCAACAATGTTGCTACTAGAGCCGAGCTTGATAAAGCTAATGAAATTTACCTTCAATATCTTATAATGAATGAAGACTTGTGGAAGAAGAAGTGTTACTGCAACTAGCTCAAAGACAGTAAAAAAACACTAAATTATTCCATTCTTATGTTTCTAAAAGGAGAAGAAAGAACAACATCAAATGTAGTAAAGTTGGTGAGGATTGGTTGCTAGACTCTGATTCTATTGGTCTTTCTGAAGAAACCTATTTCAAGGATATTCTATCTAAGTTCTCTTTTAATAATTATGTTGAAGAAACTAATAGAATGCAGGGTTATATATTTAACAATATCCCTAAGTTGATAACTACTAAGGATTACAACTTACTACTGAAGCCTCCATCTGAAATAGAAATCTTTAAGATCATCAACAACATGAATTCTGCCAGTGCTGCTGCAGCATATGGGTTTAATGTTTGCTTCTTCAAAACCTATTAGAGCATTATTAAAACTGATTTGTGTCAAGCAATGTCTTGTTTCATTCTTGGCCATGACATTCCTAAAGGAATCATGGCCACAAGTTTGTATCTTATTCCTAAAACTTATAACCCTACAACTTAGAAAAACTATAGACATATCACCCTTTGTACTTTACTCAATAGAATAATGTCTAAGATCATAAATAATAGGCTAATTAATATTTTGCCTAAAATTATCTCCAAAGCTGAAGGTGGCTATGTCACCAAGAGATCTATTTTTGAAAACATCTTAATATCCAAAGAAATGGTTCATGATCTTCATAGAAAATATAAGGGTGGTAATGTCATTATTCAGTTGGATATTGATGAGTCCGAATACTGCTTCCTCTCCGGACAAGGACAGATCAGACCAAGGCCACCAGACCGGACAGGCCACTTCGAACACTTAGCCCATTGGACTGTTCGAACTATGAAAAAAGTACTAAAAAACCTAAAACACTTCTTGACTAAGCTGCTTGCTCTCCTACTAATAGCTCATGGGTCTTTAAACATGACCCGGGTCCATTAAACATGACCCGAAAACCCATAAAGCCCAGATGTAAGGGTATAAATACCCAACCACCTGCATTAAATATGAGTAATGAAAATTAACTACAATCAGGTTGCTTAATTCTCCATTTACTCTCTACTCAAAACATTAAACACATACCAACCTTCACAAACTCTAAAACAAATTACCAAATTACCCTCAAAAAAAATTAATCACACCAAATTGGCGACCACAGTGGGAGAAGAAGGTGCCTGAATCAAGCATTCGAAACCAACAAGAAACGTCAGTCTGAATGAATCCGGACGCCCCGGAAGTACCACCAGCTTTGCTTGAAGTGGTGGGTGAAAATGATGAGTACACTATCGAAGAGCGCGATAGGTTAAAGGGTGAAATAGAAGCGCTGAGGGCAGAAAAGGCTAAGATGGGCATAAAAGAAAAGTCAAAAGCGTCGGTTGCTCATCACACCGATAACCCCAGAGAGCATGAGCCTTCAAAGACTCATGTGAGTACCAAAAAGACTCATACCAGCTCCAAAAAGTCTCACCGGTCTAAGCCAGTGGATAGTTCTGACTCAGGCTCAGAGTCTTCTGATAGCTCTTCGGATGATGAGGGAATTGAAGAATCCTTATCCTCTAGCACCGATGAGGGTCGAACTAAAAAGAAGCAAAAGCAGATCAAAAAATACTCAAGGAAAAGGGATAGACATGGAAAGTTGAAGAAGAATATTGGCAAAGGGTCATCTCACAGCCGGAGGCATGTAGACTGGATGCTGATGGATCCTTTCGCTTTCCACGATGAACCATGTATCTTTACAACTCCCAATGAAGATACTGTGTTCAGTCATGGCAGAAATTGAAGGCAATCTCCATTATCTTCCAAAATTCTGTCCGGAAACCTCCCTAAGAGGTTTGACATCACCAAAATGGAAAAGTACGATGGCAGTACTGATCCGGAAAACCATTTGGAACAGTTTAAAAACTTCATGATGAACTTTGATGATGATGACAAGCTACTTTGTAGAGCATTCTCCCAATCGTTTACGGGGAGTGCTCTAAAATGGTATAACAGCCTACCACAAGGCTGTATCAAGAATTTCGATACTTTTTGGGTGGCCTTTCGAAGACAGTTCGTTGGGAGTAAAGAATTAAAGGGCAAAGGGGACACAATAATCCATTGTGCCCAGGAACCGAATGAATCCTTAAAAGAATATATAATTCGTTTTGTGAACACCAACAATGGGTTGGCTGATTGCTTCGAGCAAGTTGCAATAGCATCTTTGAGACAGGGCTTGAACCCTGGAAATTTGGCTGATTCGGTGAGTAGAAAGAAGGCCATGACTTGGGGAGGGTTGCTGAATCAGGTTGGAAAATAGATTAACGTTGATGAAACAAAGAAAACGAGGGTGCACAGGCAGGTGAGGTCTATCCCGGTGGCACCAAACCCCAATCAGAATCAGTCCGGGAACAAGGCGAAGAAGACCGGACAAGGGCATGGCAGGGCTAAAGCTCAATCTCAGCTAGCTGCACCTGCTCAGAGTCAGCAATCCAGAAATAAGAGAGGGCCTTGGGTTCAACCGGAGTGGTTCGCAGAATTGAAAGAAAGTGTGGTCACCATTTATGATAAAACAAAGGAAGAGGTGCACTATAGAAGACCGGCCACACTAAAATCTCCTAGAGAACATCGCAATAACTCTTTCTGCCAATATCACAATGATATTGGCCATACCACCGATGATTGTATAGCTTTGAAACAAGAAGTTCGGAACTTGATTGAAAGGGGAAAGCTGGGGGCTTATGTCAAAAGAAGGGGAGGTAACAGGCCTGACAATACTCAACGGGTTGGTCCAAGTAATGCTGCTCCGGAGGGAGCCATGGTTATAATCGAAAGGTTTGATGTGGAATCTGAATACTTGGATCCTGATCCAACTCGAAATAGAGTGGGTGCAATTAAGGAATGTTCTAGAACGGTCTTCGGGCTCATCAGGTTTTTTGAGTCACTTACAATTTTCCAGAAGGGGATACTATGACAGCTCATACTGCTTCTTCAAGGAAGAGGCACGTTCATACTTTAGCTACCCAGCTAGAAGGAGGTATGACTTCCTATCAATCGCAAATTCCATTCCGCTTCATTGTTTTTGATGAAGATGATTTAAGAGATATAGCTGGCCCTCATGAAGATGATGTTGTCATAGGAGCATCCATTGGGGGCAATGACATAAGACGAATTTTGGTGGATACTGGAAGCTCAGCCAATATCCTTTTCTTAACCACTTACAAGAGAATGAAAAATCCAGCTGTAATTCAGAGTTCGGACAGATCAATTGTGGGCTTTACTGGTAGCTCAGTAGAGGTGATCAAGGAGTTCGAAGAGGAAGTTCTGTTGGGCAGGGACCCCTTCAAGAAGATGGTCAGGATACTTTTTATTGTGATAGATTGTCCCACTTGCTATAATGCTATTTTGGGGAGCTCTTGGCTCTATAGAATGCATGTAGTGGCCTCGACAGTCCACCAGTGTTTGAAATATGCTGTTCAAGGACAAGTGGGAGTTGTCAGAAGCAGTCAGAAGGTTGCAAGGGAATGTTATGCTACAGCCCTGGCGCCCCGGACGTTGGGGGCAGTTTGTATCAACGAGCAATAGCAATTTGAGGGGATTTCTGGGGTGAGGGTGAAATTGATGACCCCAGAGAGGCCCCTAAAGTATTAATACCAGTCGAAGAGGTAGAAACCCATTGTTTAGAAGAAGGGAAGAGTATCAAAATAGGGTCCAGAATGCCACCCGATCTGAAAAGAGAGATGCTAAAGTTTTTGAAAAGCCATCAGCATGTTTTTGCTTGGTGCAATGCTGATGTTACCGGGGTACCAGCAGATGTGATATCACACCACCTATCTGTCCGGAAAGATATAGCACCAGTGGTTCAAAAGAGAAGGGCTTTTTCCAAGGAAAAGGCTGATGTTATTGTACAAGAGGTTGACATGCTCACAAAGATGGGACATATCAAGGAGTCTCAATATCCTTTGTGGACTGCCAATCCGGTCCTGGTAAAAAATAAAAATGGCAAGTGGCGTATGTGCATTGACTTCACAGACCTCAATAGGGCTTGCCCAAAAGATCTGTATCCAGGTCCCCAGATTGACCAGCTAGTAGACTACACTTCTGGGAATAAGCTGCTATCCTTTATGGATGCTTTCTCCGGATACAATCAGATCCAAGTAGATCTGAAGGATCAAGAGCATACCACATTTGTCACTGACAGGGGTCTTCATTGCTACAAGGTAATGCCATTTGGGTTGAAAAATGTTGGGGCTACTTATCAGAGATTGGTAAACAAAGCCTTTGTTGATCAGATTGGAAGGAATATGGAAGTATACATCGATGACATGATGGTGAAAACTGTGGATGAACAATTGCACTTGGCTGACCTCCAAGAAACTTTTACCAACTTGGTAAAAGTGAATTTAAAGTTAAATCCAGAAAAATGTGTGTTCGGAGTGCAATCTGGGAAGTTCATAGGCTATATTATAAGTGAGCATGGGATACAGCCCGATCCGGACCAACTTAATGCTCTTTTCCAAATGGAGCCTCCTCGAAATATTAAAGAAGTACAACGACTAACGGGGAGGTTAGCTGATTTAAATAGATTTATCTCACGGTCTTCGGACAGGTGCGCCCCATTTTTCAAACCTTGAAGGGTGCGAAGGGATTCGATTGGACCTCACAGTGTGATGAGGCTTTCAATGAGATCAAGAAGCACCTATCCTCCCCCAAAACCTTGTTTAAAACAGTTGATGGGGAGACACTCTTCATATATTTGGCAGTTTCAAGTTGTGCCATCAGTGCTGTGTTGGTGAGAGAGGTGGATAATTACCCCCATCCAGTGTACTACATCAGCAAAAGCTTGATAGATGCAGAAAGGCGTTATTTGAAACTCGAAAAGTTAGCGTTAGCCCTAGTAATAGCTGCAAGAAAGATGAGGCCTTATTTTCAGGCTCATCCTATTATCGTCCGGACATCTATTCCTTTGAAGAATGTCCTCCAAAAGGCAGACATTTCAAGTAGGATGACTAAGTGGTCAGTAGAATTGGGGGATTTCGACATAGATTTTGCTCCTCGAACAGCAGTCAAGGCCCAAGTTGTGGCTGATTTTTTAGTTGAATTTCACTCCGACAGAGATTCGGAGCAGGCTACTGAGATGAAAGACAAAAAGGTCTGGGTCGTCCGGACGGATGGTGGATCCAGCACTATGGGATGTGGTGCAGGGGTGTGTTTGACTTCTCCAAATGGTGACAAAATGTACCAAGCTATATGTTTTGCTTTCAGGGCCTCCAATAATGAGTCCGAGTACGAAGCAGCTATAGCTGGTTTAAAGTTAGCTTATATATGTGGGGCTAAGAGGGTCAAGCTATTGAGTGACTCCCAGCTTCTTATCCACCATTCCCAAGGTCAATCTGAGGCTAAAAAGGAGCAGCTAGTGAAGTATTTACTTCTTCTTAACAATGAAGCACTCAAGTTTAAAAGTAAAATTTATGAGCATATACCCCGGACATAAAATGAGTTGGCAGATTCATTGGCAACCATAGCGTACACGGAGTCGTATCCATGGATCCATGTGCTGGAGAGTCCCTCCATTCAACTTAATATGGGTAAAGAAGAAGAAGAAATTTTTGAAGTACAGATGAAACAACCTCAGGATTGGAGATTTCCTCTCCTGCAATACCTCTCCGACGGCATCGTGCCTCCGGATAAATCATTGGCAAGAAAGCTGAAACACAAGGCTCGTGGTTTTATCATACTGAGAGACATTATGTATAAAAAGTCTTACAGTAAACCTCTCCTACGCTGTTTGGGGGATGATGAGTCTCAAGTAGTCCTCTCCGAATTACATGATGGCGAGGGATCAGCTCATTGTGGATTCATGGCTCTAACAAGGAGAGTTTTACTGGCCGGCTACTATTGGCCAACAATCATGCAGGATGCTAAAGAGCTCGTAAGAAGGTGTGACTCATGCTAAAGATACAACAATGAAATTTATGTCCCAGCCATTCCTTTAGAGTCAATTTCTGAGCCTATACCTTTTGCTCGATGGGGGTTGGATTTAGTGGGGCCTCTCCTTATGGAATCTGGAGGGCACACAACTATAATTGTTGCTATAGATTACTTTTCGAAGTGGATTGAAGCAGCCCCTCTAGCAGGAACAACGTCAAAAGTTGTCATAAAATTCATTTTATCCAACATCTGTTGCAGATTTGGTGTCCCACAAAAGATAACAACAGACAATGGGCCACAGTTCGACAATAGGGAAATGGAGAGTTTATGTGCCTCAAGGGGTATACAACATTGTTTCTCTTCACATTTCCACCCACAAGCAAATGGTCAGGTTGAAGTGGTTAATAGAACTATTCTGTCCGGTTTAAAGAAGAATTTGGAAGGGGCTGCTGGGAAGTGGCCAAGCTATTTACAAGAAGTTTTGTGGGCCTACCGGACAACACCTGGGGCTGCAACACAGGAGTCGCCCTTTGCTTTAGTCCATGGGATGGATGCAATAGCTCACATAGAAGCAACTCTCCCATCATTTCGTGTTCACAACTTCTCCGAATGCGCCAACGAAGTGGCAATCAGAAGTCAGCTCGACCTAATAGAAGAAAGACGAGTTAAAGCTCACCTTAGAGCTGCACACTATCAGGGTTTGACGAGAAGCAGATTTGCTTCTAGAGTTAAGAGAAGAGATTTCCAGGCGGGGGACAAGGTATTGAGGAAAGTCTTCTTACACACTAAAGAGAAGTTAATCGGCAAATTGGCCCCGACTTGGGAAGGACCTTATATGGTTGTTAAAAGGCTTAAACCTGGAACATATTGCCTAGAAGACAAGGATGGAAGAGTTTTGACCCATCCTTGGAATATCGAACATCTCCGGATGTACTTGGAGTAGCATTTGTGTAAATATTTACTTGTTTAAACATCCATGTAAATATTTGGGGGCATACTATTTCCTACCCTGGTGGCGCGGGGAGGTTTTAATGAGGTGTCCGGGTTTTTAATGAAATTTGATGCCTTCTTAAAAAATTTCCGAAGTGTTCTTACTTTGTCTTTTGGCACACCATCCGAATTGAAATAAAAGAGTGATGACCACTTAAACATTCGTCATCGGAGAATTTAAACACTCTCACTATGAAATAACTAAGGGCTATTTAAACACTAGCCATCAAAATTGGAACAGACTATGAAAGAATGTGAGAATTGTGCAAAACAAGGATATTCATTAAAATAACTTAAGTGCCTTGGCCTTCCAAGGACTTTCAAATTGTCAAAACAGAGTAAAGGATCTATCCGGTCAAATACCGGACACATTAACAAAAAGAGTGCCTTGGCCTTCCAAGGACTTTAGTTCGGATAATATGAAAAGTGAAAAATAGTTCGTAATTTAAGACTGAGACTTTGAAGATGGCTCAGCTTCATCCATCTTCTTCTTCCCCTTGGGATCATCTTTCTCTTCGTCTGGGCTCTCTCCGGTGTGCTCTTCATCATCAGATGAGGATGCACTGGAGAATCCAAGCCTATCGCCTTCGGCCATTGTGTGATATGGGAGGTCTTCAGGCTCTACGTAAAGCCACAAATCACCCAAGTTCCTCTTCGGGAACTTCTCATGGAAGAGCAGGACCATGTCTGATTTCACCTTGGCATATATTTGCTCTTGAGTGTCTATCATGTTGTTGGCATAAGCATCGATCTTGGACTGGATTTTGGCCTCCTGCTCCCTTAGCAGATCAGCTTTCTCCCCTGCAGCTTGGGACACTGCGTTTTCAAGAGCAATCTTGTCATTGGTCAAGTTGTTGATAATCTGGTCCTTGGCCTTGGTCTCCTCTTTTGAAGAGGCAATATCTTTCTCCAATCCGGATAGATTCTCCCGGAGCTTTGTGATAGTGCTCTCTAAAGTGGCAACTTTTGTAGTACTCACCTCTTGGATTTTCTTCAGCTCTTCGTTTTCCCCCTTTAGAGTGGCAGCATTTGAAGTGGTAGTAAGAAGGTCATCAGACAACCTCTCTTTGTCAGACTTGAGGTCTTTGATAATGTCTTCCTGATTTCGAACTTGCTTCTCCAATGCAAGCACCGGCTGAACATTGCTTAATAAAGAGTGGGCCATAGCATCCCTTTCACTTGAAACAGTAAAGGTCTTACCATTAAAAGTGACTGTGTTTAAAGTGCTCGAAGGGAGATAAGGCCCAGCAAAATCATCTCTGGGGAGATTGATAAAGTACTCACCCAGCCCACCAAGACCAGTGATGTCTACCCCATCAATGCTAAGACCTCCCCCTTCGACCTCATCGGTTTGGAAGTCACCAGGTATCTCCTCTGCCTGTGTTGGGTCAGTGGGGTCAGCTTGGGGAAGAGGCTCCGGAGGTCGGAGAGAGAGTTCGTCACCCTTAGAGGTCTTTTTCTTCTTGGCCTCCATGTCTTTGCTTTCAGCTCCCAGTTTACGGTCTCTTTTGGAAGCCCTTGGAGGATTTGGGGAGTGAACTTCTTGCCTAACACTCTCCTGCTCTACCGCTTCCAAAAGAGCAGCATCAATCTGGCTTGGAGTTGGCCCCACCGGATTTGTTAAAGCAGCTTCCTCTATCTCAGCAGGGTTAGCTCCACCCACCACTTTCTTGCCCCTCTTCTTGCCTTTCATCTTACTCGGGGCCTTTGCCCGACCTGGCAAGTAAAGTGACCCATCCGGTTCATGTGTCCTTTTGAGCACTACATCCGGAGAGGGTTGGGTGGTGATCTCTTCCCGAGATAAGTCTCTCTGACCTGTAGTATTCTAGAGGTAGGATCTTGCTAAGTTGCCCCCCGTGAAGGCATCGTGGAACCGGTTTCCCCACCGTTCAGCTGCCCAAGCATTGATCTTGGTGCAAGTAGTCTGCCCGGAATTTAGATAGTCATTGAAGTCCTTGGGAAATTCTGCTAAAAAGAAGACAAAGTCAATCAGTTTAAACAAATGTGATAAAAGAAGAAATAAAAATATGAAGTAGGAGACTTACGATCACTCCTCCATCTGCTGGTGAGGAGACTTGGGTTGACTCTGATGAGTCCGAATTCAGCATGTTCCCCGGACAGGGAGAGATCAGTCCAAGGCCTCCAAACCGGACAGACCGGACAGATCACATGAACCGGACAGATCACTTTGAACACCATGACCATAGGACTGTTCGAACTATGACAAAAGTACTAAAAAACCTAAACACTTCTTGACTAAGCTACTTGCTCTCCTACTTAGAGCTCATGGGTCTTTGAACATGACCCGGGTCCATTAAACATGACCCGAAAGCCCATAAGGGCCCAAACATCAGGGTATAAATACCCAACCACCTGCATTAACTATGGGTAATGAGAATTAACTGCTACCAAGCTGCTTAATTATCTCTCTACTCTCTACTCTAAACACTTAAACACCCACATACCACCATAAAACATCAACTGAAATTATTTGCCTACCCTCAGGCGATTATTATCCACACCAAATTGGCGACCACAATGGGAGGAGAAGGTGCCTGAATCAAGCATTCAAAACCAGCTAAGAAAATCTGTCCGAATGAATCCGGACAATCCAGAGCAACCACCAGCTTTGCTCGAAGTGGTGGAAGAGAACGATGAATACACTGTCGAAGAGCGTGATAGGCTAAAGTGTGAAATAGAAGCTCTGAGGGCAGAAAAGGCCAAGATGGGCGTGAAAGAAAAATCCAAAGCATCGGTTGCTCATCACACTGATAACCCCAGAGAGCATGGGTCTTCAAAAACTCATGTGAGCACCAAAAAGACTCATGCCAGTTCTAAAAAGTCTCACCGGTCCAAGCCTGTGGAGAGTTCTGACTCGAGCTCAGAATCTTCTGATAGCTCTTTGGACAGTGAGGGAGTTGAAAAATCCTTGTCCTCTAGCAGCGATGAGGGTCGAACTAGAAAGAAACAAAGGCAGATCAAAAAGTATTCAAGAAAAAGGGATAGACATGGAAAAATGAAGAAGAATATTGGAAAAGGGTCATCACACAGCCGGAGGCATGTGGACAAGATGCCGATGGATCCCTTTGCCTTCCACGATGAACCAGGTATCTTTGCAACTCCCAATGAGGATATTGTGTTCAGTCGTGGAAGAAATTGGAGGCAATCTCCATTGTCTTCTAAAATTCTGTCCGGAAACCTCCCCAAGAGGTTTGACAGCACCAAAATAGAGAAGTACGATGGTAGTACTGATCCGGACAACCATCTGGAACAATTTAAAAACTTCATGATGAACTTTGACGATGATGATAAACTACTTTGTAGGGCATTCTCCCAATATTTTACGGGGAGTGCTCTAAAGTGGTACAACGGCCTGCCTCAGGGTTGTATTAAAGATTTCGATACGTTTTGGGTGGCCTTTCGAAGGCAGTTCGTAGGGAGTAAAGAGCTGAAGGGCAATGGAGACACAATAATCCATTGTGCCCAGGAACCAAATGAATCCTTGAAAGAATATATAAGTCGTTTTGCGAACACCAAGAATGGGTTGGCTGATTGCTTCGAACAGGTGGCAATAGCATCCCTAAGGCAAGGTTTGAATCAAGGAAATCTAGCTGATTCAGTAACCAGAAAGAAGGCCATGACCTGGGGAGGGTTGCTGAATCAGGTTGGCAAACAGATAAATGTTGATGAAACAAAGAAAACCAGGGTGCACAGGCAAGTGAGGTCTACCCCGGTGGCACCCAGTCCCAATCAAAATCAGTCCGGGAACAAAGCAAGAGAAACCGGACAGGGGCATGGTAGGGCAAAAGCTCAGTTTCAGCCAGCTGCTCCTGCTCAAAGTCAGCAATCCAGAAACAAAAGAGGGCCATGGGTCCAGCCGGAGTGGTTCGTAGAGCTAAAAGAAAGTGTGGCCACCATTTTTGATAAAACAAAGGATGAGGTGCATTACCGGAGACCGGCAACGCTGCAGTCTCCCAGAGAGCATCGCAACAACTCTTTTTGCCAATATCACAATGATATTGGCCATACCACCGATGATTGCATAGCATTGAAGCAAGAAGTTCAAAATTTGATTGAAAGGGGGAAGCTGGGAGCTTACGTTAAAAGAAGAGGAGGCAACAGGCCTGACAACACTCACCGGGTTGGTCCAAGTAATGCTGCTCCGGAGGGGGCCATGGTTATAATTGAAAGGTTTGACGTGGAATCTGAATACTTGGATCCTGATCCAACTCGAAACAGAGTGGGTGCTATAGAGGAATGTTCTAGATCGGTCTCCGGGCTCATTAAGTTTTTCGAATCGCTTACAATTTTCGGAGGGGACACTATGACAGCTCCTACTGCTTCTTCAAGAAAGAGGCATGTTCATACTTTAGCCTCCCAACTAGAAGGAGGCATGACGTCCTATCAGTCACCGAACTCATTCCCCTTCATTGTGTTTGATGAAGATGATTTAAGAAACATTGCTGGCCCTCATGAGGATGCTGTTTCTAAGGGAAATATGCTAATTTCCTGTCAAATCAGATCAGAAGAAAAAAAAGGAAAAGGAAAGCACAAGAACAAAAGTGAAATCAAAGACACAATTGTTAACGGAGTTCAGCAAATTATGCCTACATCTCCGGACCTGCTGCAGATCGATTTTATTAGGAAGAATACAGTGACTGCCGTTTTTTTGGTGAATACACAAAACCCTAACACTAGGTTTTATATAGACTGTAACACTTAAAGAAGGGAAAAATATTACAGTCCTTAATGTGTAATTTATAACCCCCTAAAATTACACTGTCTTTTCAATTCACTCCAGTTCTCTTTAATGTGCTTACCACTTGCCTCATCTCCACTGTTTTCACATTCTACTTGAAGGTTATGATATATCTTACTCAAGTGATGGCAAGCACTGGCTTCATTGGAAATGCAGATAAGTTCAGAAAAACTTAACAATCTCCCACTTGAAGACTGGTTTCAACCTGTCTTCACACCTTGATCTATGCAGCAGATCTTTCTGGTCTTATTACTCTTGTAGACCAACTGAAGCTGAACACAACTTTAGTTTTTCAATGACTACTGTCTTTGTCAACATATCAGCTGGATTCTTGCTTTCTTGGATCTTTTCCAGTATTAGCACATCATCTTCCAATAAAGATCTAATGAAATGATAACGAAGACTGATGTGCTTGGTTCTTGAATGAAATGTTGAATTCTTCGCCAATTGAATTGCACTTTGACTATCACTATGCAGAACGTTGTTCTTCTGTTTGAATCCCAACTCGGTCAACAAACCTTGAAGCCATATCATCTCTTTACTAGCTTCGGTCACTGCTACATACTCAGCCTCTGTAGTTGATAAAGTGACAATTTTTTGTAATTTTGACATCCAACTAACAGCTGTAGTTCCAACAGTAAATATATAACCGGTAGTGCTTTTCCGGTGATCAACTTCACCTCCAAAATCTGCATCTACATAGCCTTGTACCTTTAACTCACCCTTACCAAAGTACAAACACTTTTCCATGGTACCTAGTAGGTACCTCAAAATCCATTTGACAGCTTCCCAATGAATTTTCCCTGGGTTTGACATAAACCTACTCACAACTCCCACTGCATAACTAATGTCTGGTCTTGTACAGACCATTGCATACATCAAACTTCCAATAACTGAGGCGTAAGGAACCTTAACCATGAAGTCTTTTTCTTCATCTGTCTTAGGGGATTGATCCTTGGATAAACAAAAGTGACCTGCCAATGGTGTACTAACTGGCTTTGCATCACACATGTTAAATCTCTTCAAAACGCGATCGATGTACTCTGACTGAGATAACTGCAGAACTTTTCTATGCTTATCTCTTATGATTTGCATTCCAAGAATCTTCTTCGCCAGACCCAAGTCCTTCATGTCAAATTCTTTTGACAATTGTAGCTTCAATCTTCTAATATGATCCATATCTGAACTTGCTACTAACATATCATCAACATAAAGTAGCAAAATGATATAACTGGACTTACATCTTTTAAAATAGCAACAGTGGTCCGCATTACACTTCTGAAAACTCTCTTTGTGCATAAAACCGTCAAATTTCTTGTACCACTGTCTTGGAGCTTGTTTTAAACCATACAAACTTTTCTTAAGTCTGCATACCATGTTTTCTTTCCCTTCTTTTAAGAAACCTTCTGGTTGATACATGTATATCTCCTCATCCAAATCCCCGTGAAGAAATGCAGTCTTCACATCTAACTGTTCAAGATAAAGGTCTTCAATGGCAACAATACTCAACACTGATCTAATAGTATTGAGCTTCACAACTGGAGCAAAAATATCGGTGTAATCAATTCCTTCCTTTTGCTGGAACCCTTTGACAACTAGTCGTGCTTTGTATCTCTTAGAGCCATCATGCTCATCTTTCACCCGATACACCCATTTGTTATGAAGTGCCTTCTTACCCATTGGTAACTCAGTTAGGTCCCATGTATCATTTGAGATTAAAGACTTCATCTCATTTTTCATAGCAAACTCCCACTTACTAGCATCACTGGTCTGGCAAGCTTCATCATAGCATTCAGGTTCTCCTCCATCGGTAAGTAACAGATAGTTCAAGTATCTCCTGTTGGGTACATGGGGTCGGGAAGATCTTCGCAAAACAGGAACTGCCTCGGTCGGCTGTAGGGTATCGGATTGCTGTCGATCGGTCTGTCCAACAGACTCTCCTTCTTGAGGGGTTAATCTGATCGACTCTATTTCTTGACTATCTGGGACTCCCTCGATATCTGCAAATACTGATTCATACGGCTTTGAGTCATTTGCTTCAGTTTTATGTTTGTCCTTGTACATCACTGTTTCATTGAAGATCACATCTCTGCTTCGTATCATCTTCTTGTTCTCCTCATCCCAAACACGATAACCAAACTCATCTTCGCCATAGCCGATCAAAAAGCATTTTTTCGATTTCGGATCAAGCTTGTTCCTGCCTTGGTCACTTATATGAACATATGCCGTACAACCAAAAACTCTTAGATGTGATAATTTTATATCTTTACCACTCCATACCTCCTCGGGTATTCGATGTTCTAAGGGAACCGACGGGCCTCGGTTAACCAGGTAAGCTGATGTGTTGATTGCTTCTGCCCAGAACTGCTTCGGTAAACCAGACTGTACTCGAATGCTTCTGGCTCTTTCTGTCAACGTTCTGTTCATACGTTCGGCAATACCATTGTGTTGAGGCGTACCTGGAACGGTTCTCTCCATCCTGATACCATGCTCATAGCAAAAGTTCTTGAATTTGGTGTCCTCATATTCACCACCATTATCAGTTCTCAGCTTTTTAATCTTCAGACCTGTCTCATTCTCAACCATAGATTTCCATCTCCTAAAAACATCAAACACTTCAGATTTATGCTTCAGAAAATAAACCCATACCTTTCGAGAATGATCATCGATAAATGTCACAAAATAGTGTTTCCCTCCTATAGATGAAACAGTTGTTGGCCCCCAAACGTCAGAGTGAACAAGCTCCAGCTTTTCTTTCTTTGGGGTTCTACCACTCGTCTGAAAACTGACCCTTTTTTGTTTTCCAAGTATGCAATCTTCACACATGTCTATATCGACTGACTTCAGACCTGGAAGCTTCCCATTTGAGTACATAATTTTCATACCCTTCACACTCATATGGCCAAGCCTCTGGTGCCAAACATTTGGATTTTCGTTTCCTACTGCTATTATAATTGAACAGCTCGTCTCTGCTGTCTTGTAAAGAGTACCACTCTTCTTTCCGCGAGCAATCGTCATTGCTCCCTTTGAAATTTTCCAATTGTCACCATAGAAGATCGTACTATAGCCTTCGCTAGCCAACTGCCCTACTGAGATTAAGTTCTTTCTCAGACTGGGGATATGTCTGACATCTTTCAGTTCCCATACAGACCCATTCAACTTAATCTTCAGAGTACCTTTACCAATAATATCACAAGGTTGATCATCACCAAGATATACTTTTCCAAGGTTACCAGGTACATACCTCTCGAAGAATTCTTTCTTCGAAGTTGCGTGAAACGATGCTCCGGAGTCTAATACCCAAGACTCTTCCCTGCTTTCTAAGGAGCATATTAACGCATCGTCTCCTTCTGAAGTAATATTTGCCTCTGTCTTCTTCTCTTGTTCCTTTGGTTCTCTCTTGCACTGAAATTTAAGGTGCCCGATCTTCCCACAATTCCAACACTCCATGTTTCTCAACCCCTGGGAATTTTTAGGATTCCTAGACTTGGACCTCCAGTCTCTTGATTTGCCTCGGTAGTTCGATTTACCACGTCCATATACTCTGGTTGAATTTCTTCCTCTTGATTCTGTCTGTAAGACTGAGGAGATTGATGACTCACCTAATTCTCTCCTTCGAATCTCTTCACTGAGAACTAGGTCACGAACATCATCAAATTTCAACTTATTTCTTCCTGATGAGCTACTCACCGCAGTGACAGTAGCATTCCAACTATCTGGTAGTGAAGACAACAGTATCAATGCTCGTATTTCTTCATCAAAATCAATTTCAACTGAACTCAACTGGCTTGTGATTGTATTAAGTTCATTGAGGTGTTGAGCTACCGAAGCGCCTTCCATCATTCGCAAATTGAATAAACGCCTCATCAAGTGAACTTTGTTAGACGTTGATGGCTTCTCATACATACTGGAGAGAGCCTTCATAAGACCCGCCGTGGTTGTTTCCTTTATGATGTTAAAGGCAACGTTGCGGGATAGCGTCAATCGGATGACTCCAAGAGCTTGTCTATCAAGAAGGGTCCAATCTTCATCTTTCATACCTTCTGGTTTCTTTTCTGAAAGGGGTTGATAAAGTTTTTTCTGGTACAGATAATCTTCAATCTGCATCTTCCAGAACCCAAAATCTACACCATCGAATTTTTCGAGTCTCACCTTTCCTTCGTCTGTAGCCATTGCTCCCACTCAAATCTGATTTCCTTTGGATCGCTACCAACCTGGCTCTGATACCAGATCTAAGGGAAATATGCTAATTTCCTGTCAAATCAGATCAGAAGAAAAAAAAGGAAAAGGAAAGCACAAGAACAAAAGTGAAATCAAAGACACAATTGTTAACGGAGTTCAGCAAATTATGCCTACGTCTCCGGACCTGCTGCAGATCGATTTTATTAGGAAGAATACAGTGACTGCCGTTTTTTTGGTGAATACACAAAACCCTAACACTAGGTTTTATATAGACTGTAACACTTAAAGAAGGGAAAAATATTACAGTCCTTAATGTGTAATTTATAACCCCCTAAAATTACACTGTCTTTTCAATTCACTCCAGTTCTCTTTAATGTGCTTACCACTTGCCTCATCTCCACTGTTTTCACATTCTACTTGAAGGTTATGATATATCGTACTCAAGTGATGGCAAGCACTGGCTTCATTGGAAATGCAGATAAGTTCAGAAAAACTTAACACTGTTGTCATAGGAGCATCTATAGGGGGCAATGACATAAGACGAATCTTGGTGGATACTGGAAGCTCAGCCAATATCCTTTTCCTAACCACTTACAAGAAAATGACAAATCCAGCTGTAATTCAGAATTCGGACAGGTCGATCGTGGGCTTCACAGGCAGCTCAGCAGATGTGATCAGAGAGTTCGAAAAAGAGGTGTTATTGGGCAAGGTCCCTTTCAAGAAAATGGTCAGAATACTCTTTATTGTGGTGGATTGTCCCACTTGCTACAATGCTATTCTGGGGAGGTCTTTGCTCTCTAGGATGCACGCAGTGGCTTCAACAGTCCACCAATGCTTGAAGTATGCTGTTCAGGGGCAGGTTGGAGTTGTCCGGAGCAGCCAAAAGATTGCAAGAGAATGTTATGCCACTGCCTTGGCTCCTCGAACGTTGGGGGGCAGTCCGTATCAATGAACAATAGCAGCTTGAGGGCCTTTCTAGGGGTGAGGGTGAAATTGATGACCCTAGGGAGACCCCCGGAGTGTTGATACCAGTTGAAGAAGTGGAAACACACTGTTTGGAAGATTGGAAAAATGTCAAGATAGGGTCTAAAATGCCATCTATGTTGAAGAATGAAATGTTGAAGTTTTTAAAGAACCATCAGCACGTTTTTGTTTGGTGCAATACTGATGTTACTGGAGTCCCATCAGAAGTGATATCACATCAGCTATCAATCCGGAGAGACGTAGCACCAGTAGTTAAAAAAAGAAGAGCTTTTTCCAAAGAAAAAGCTGATGTCATTGTGCAAGAGGTTGACAGGCTCACAAAGATGGGGCATATCAAGGAGTCTCAATATCCTTTGTGGACTGCCAATCCTGTCTTGGTGAGAAAGAAGAATGGCAAGTGGTGCACGTGCATTGACTTCACAGACTTCAATAGAGCTTGCCCAAAAGACTTGTATTCGGTCCCCCGGATTGATCAGTTAGTAGACTCTACCTCTGGGAACAAGCTGCTTTCCTTTATGGATGCTTTCTCCGGATACAATCAGATTCAAGTAGATCCAAGGGATCAAGATCATACCACATTTGTCACAGACATGGGGTCTTCATTGCTACAAAGTTATGCCATTTGGTTTGAAAAATGCTGGGACTACTTATCAGAGGTTAGTGAACAATGCATTTGCTAATCAAATTGGAAGAAATATAGAAGTGTACATTGATGACATGATGGTGAAAATCGTACACGAGCAGTTGCACTTGTCCGATCTCCAAGAAACTTTTGCCAACTTGGTGAAAGTGAATTTGAAATTAAACCCTGAAGAGTGTGTGTTCGGAGTGCAGTCCGGGAATTTTCTAGGCTATATCATAAGTGAGCATGGAATCCAACCCGATCCGGACCAGCTCAACGCTCTGTTCCAAATGGAACCTCCTCGAAACATTAAAGAAGTACAACGGTTAACGGGGAGGTTAGCTGCCTTAAACAGGTTTATCTCAAGGTCTTCGGACAGGTGTGCTCCTTTCTTTCAAACTTTGAAGGGTGCAAGGGGCTTTGATTGGACCCCGCAGTGTGATGAGGCTTTCAATGAGATCAAGAAACACCTGTCCTCCCCCAAAACTTTGTTCAAGCCAGTCGATGGGGAGACTCTCTTTGTATATTTGGCAGTTTCAAGTTGTGCCATCAGTGTTGTGCTGGTAAGAGAGGTCGATAGTCATCCCCATCCAGTGTACTACATCAGCAAAAGCTTGATAGATGCAGAGAAGCGTTACTTAAAACTTGAAAAATTAGCATTAGCCCTGGTGATAGCTGCAAGAAAGATGAGGCCTTATTTCCAGGCTCATCCTATCATCGTCCGGACCTCTTTTCCCCTAAAGAATGTCCTTCAAAAAGCAGACATTTCGAGCAGAATGACCAAGTGGTCAGTAGATTTGGGGGACTTTGACATAGACTTTGCTCCCCGAACAGCAGTCAAAGCCCAAGCTGTGGCTGATTTTCTGGTCGAATTCCACTCCGACAGGGATTCGGAGCAAGCTACTGATATAAAAGATAAAAAAGTATGGGTCGTCTGAACAGATGGTGGATCTAGCACAATGGGATGTGGTGCAGGAGTATGTTTAACTTCCCCGTATGGAGATAAGATGTACCAGGCTATTTGTTTTGCTTTCAGGGCGTCTAATAACGAGTCCGAATATGAAGCAGCTATAGCTGGGTTAAAGTTAGCCTACATTTGTGGGGCTAAGAGGGTCAAGCTGTTAAGTGACTCCCAACTACTTATCCACCATGCCCACGGCCAATCTGAGGCTAAGAAAGAGCAACTTGTGAAGTATTTACTCCTCCTAAAAAATGAAGCACTTAAGTTTAAAGATGTTATCTATGAGCACATTCCCCGGACTGGAAATGAGCTAGCAGACTCATTGGCAACCATAGCATATACGGAGTCATATCCATGGATCCATGTGCTCGAAAGCCCCTCTATTCAACTTAGTAAGGGTAAAGAAGAGGAAATTTTTGAAATACAAGTGAAACAGCCTCAAGACTGGAGGTTTCCTCTCCTACAATATCTCTCTGATGGTGTCGTGCCTCCAGATAAGTCACAGGCCAGAATGTTGAAACACAAGGCTCGTGGTTTCATTATATTGAGAGAAGTATTGTACAAAAAGTCCTATTGTAAACCTCTCCTGCGTTGTTTGGGGGTGAGGAATCACAAGAAGTCCTCTCTGAATTACACGATGGTGAGGGGTCAGCCCATTGTGGGTTTAGAGCTTTGACAAGAAGAGTTTTACTCTCCGGTTACTATTGGCCATCAATCATGAAAGATGCTAAGGAATTGGTAAGAAGGTGTGACCCATGCCAGAGGTACAGCAATGAAATTCATGTACCAGCCATTCCTTTAGAGTCAATTTTTGAGCCCATTCCTTTTGCTCGATGGGGATTGGATTTAGTAGGCCCTCTCCATGTGGCGTCCGGAGGGCGCAAAACTATAATTGTGGCCATTGACTACTTCTCGAAGTGGATAGAAGCAGCCCCTCTGGCAGGGACAACATCAAAAGCTGTCATAAAATTCATTATGTCCAACATATGTTGCAGATTTGGTGTCCCACAGAAGATAACAACAGACAATGGGCCACAGTTCGACAATAGAGAAATGGAGAGCTTCTGTGCCTCAAGGGGTATACAACATTGTTTTTCTTCACCTTTCCACCCACAAGCAAATGGGCAAGTTGAAGTGGCTAATAGAACTATACTCTCCAGTTTAAAGAAGAATTTGGAAGGGGCTGCTGGGAAGTGGCCTAGTTATCTACAAGAAGTCTTGTGGGCCTACCGGACAACACCTGGGGCTGCAACACAAGAATCACCCTTCGCCTTGGTCTATGGTATGGATGCAGTAGCCCCCATAGAGAAGACCCTCCCTTCCTTTCGTATTCACAACTTCTCCGAACACGCTAATGAAATGGCAATCAGGAGTCAACTTGATTTGATAGAAGAAAGACGGGTTAAAGCTCACCTTAGAGTTGCACACTATCAGGGCTTGATGAGGAGCAGGTTTGCTTCCAAAGTTAAAAGAAGAGATTTCAACCAGGGGACAAAGTATTAAGGAAGGTCTTCTTACACACTAAAGAAAAGCTCTTCGGAAAGCTGGCCCCAACTTGGGAGGGCCCATATATAGTTGTTGAAAGAATCAAGCCTGGAACTTATTGGTTGGAAGACAAAGATGGCAGAGTTCTAACTCATCCTTGGAATATTGAGCATCTCCGGATGTACTTGGAATAGCACTTGTATAAATATTTACTTGTTTAAACATCCATGTAAATATTTGGGGGCATACTATTTCCTCCCCAGTGGCACGGAGAGGTTTTCATGAGGTGTCCGGGCTGTTAAATAAAATTCAATGCCTTCTTAAAAAATTTCTAAGTGTTGTTTAAATTTTTGTCCCTTGTCATACTATCCGGACTGAAATATTTAAGGGCTATTTAAACTCTAGCCGGAGAATTTAAACACTCTCACAATGCAACAACTAGAGGCTACTTAAACCCTGGTTGTCAAAATTAAAATGAACAATGAAAGAAGATGATGGTTGCACAAAACAGAGATATTCATTGAATGAAATAACTTAAACTTTCCTTGGCCTTCCAAGGACTTTTAAATAGTCAAGATACAACACAAAAAACCTGTCCGGTCGAGTACCAGACACCATTACAAAAAAGAGTGCCTTGGCCTTCCAAGGACTTTAGTCTGAATAAAAAATAAACAAAGTAGATTGTAGGTTAAGGTTGAGCCTTTAAAGATGGCTCACCTTCATCTGCCTTCTTGCCTTTAAAGTCTCTTTTCCCTTCGTCTACCTTCTTGCCTTTGGGATCGTCCTTCTCTTCGTCTGGGCTCTCCCCAGTGTGTTCTTCATCAACCGAGGAGCCACTAGAGTAGCCATACCTGTCACCTTCAGCCATCGTGTGGTATGGGAGGTCGTCGGGCTCAACATAAAGCCATAAGTCCCCTAGGTTCCTGTCCGGAAATTTTTCATGGAAGAGTAGAACCATGTCAGACCTCACCTTCTCAAGCAATAGCTCTTCGCTTTTAATCATCTGGCTGGCATAGGCATTGATCTTGGCATTAATCATAGCCTCTTGATCCCTTAACAAAACGGTTTTCTCCTCGGCAGCCTTGGATGCTGCATTCTCAAGAGCAATCTTGTCAGTAGTCAGGTTGGTGATAATCTTGTCCTTTGCCTTGGTCTCTTATTTTGAGGCAGTAAGGTCTTTCTCCACACCGGACAGCTTCTCCCGGAGGTCTTTTATGGTTTCCTCTATGGTGGCAACTTTTGTGGTGCTTTCCTCCTGATTCATATTCAAATCCTCGTTTGCTTCCTTTAGCATGTCAGCATTGGCAGTAGCAGTGCGAAGGTCATCGGACAGCTTTTCCTTCTCAGACTTAAGGTCTTTGATGATGTCTGCTTGACCCCGAACTTGTCTCTCCAGTGTAAGTACCGGTTGCACGTTGCTTAGCAAGGAGTGGGCTATGGTGTCCTTTTCACTAGAGACAATGAAAGTCTTACCATTGAAGTTGACCGTATTGGAGCTGCTCGGAGGAATGTAAGGCCCTGCGAAGTCGTCTCTGGGGAGGTTGAGGAAGTATTCACCAAGCTCACCAAGACCGGTGATGTCGACTTCATCAATGTTGAGATCTCCTCCCTCAACCTCATCAGTATGAAAGTCCCTTGGGATCTCTTCAGCATGTGTTGGGTCAGAAGGGTCAGCCTGGAAAGAAGGCTCCGGATCCCGGAGAGCAAGCTCATCTCCCTTTGCAGTCTTTTTCTTCTTGGCTGCCCGGTCTGCCCCTTCACTCCCCTGCTTGCGATTCCTCTTGGAAGCCCTTGGAGGTTTTGGAAGGTTTGCTTCCTTCCTTTCGGTCTCTTGCTCTACTACCTGCAAAAGGGCAGCATCGATTTGGCTCTGAGCCGGCCTCTCCGGTTCTGTTGGAGCATCCTTCTCAGCATCAGCAGGATTAGCATCGCTCACCACCTTCTTGCCTTTCTTCTTGCCCTTCATTTTGCTTGGGGCTTTGGCACGGCCTGGCATGAAGAGTGTCCCATCTGCTTCATGGGACCTCTTAAGCACTGTGTCCGGAGAAGGTTGGGTGGTGAGCTCCTCCCAAGTTAAGTCTTTCCGACCTGTGGTGTTCCACAGTTGAGACCTTGCCAGATTTCCACTATTGAAAGCATTGTGGAATCGGTTCCCCTAGTTCTCTGCGGCCCAGGCATTGATTTTGCCACAAGTAACCTGTCCGGCCTTCAAGTAATCACTGAACTCCTTAGGCAGTTCTGTTAAGACAAAAGAAAGATCAATTAATTTAAAACCAACTTTAAGAAGAAAGAAGTAGACAAAGATTTAAAGTAGAAGACTTACGGTCACTCCTCCACCTGCTTCTGAGGAGGCTTGGGTTCTCTCCGGACTTGATCTTCTTTCCGTTTTCCCAAGCGCCACTGACGAACAAAAACTGGCTCCTCCATTTACTCTCAGACTCCAATAGATCATTAACAGCTTTGAAACTGTCCCCCATATTGAAGTGGTAGAAGGGGAATTGGTGATGTTTGCAAAGATTGGCCACTGCAGCAAACTCTTCCATAGGAAGAGGGATCCCGGACAGCCTTGATGCCATGATACATGACATCAGAGTATACCAAGCGTTGGGGCTCAGCTGGCTCGGACAGAGGTTGATCAGATGAAAATATCTGACAATCTCTGGGTCCAATGGGAATCTGAGTCCCCAATTGAGTAGCTCTGTGAAGACGACTAGTTCATTCAGCTTGCAATCCATAGGAGTATCAGGATCTATGGGAATCCTTATCTTCACATTTTCTGGGATCCCCCATTTTGTGCGCATTCGACCTAGTTCAGCCGTATGGATGAAAGCATACTTGGTCTTCTGTAGGGCCAAGAGATATTTAAGTTCGACCCTGTGAAAACAAGGCCCTACCTTCCCTTCGAGACACTCCGGCAGCTCCGGATGCCTCAAGCATAGTTTTTCTTTGCCCTTATCTTTTTTTGCAGCAGCAGTGTTGCTAGTCTGACCGGATGGCTCAGACTCAAAAGGGACTTCTTCAACAGAGTCCTCCATTCTTTCCTCCATGATCGTAGGAGGAATATCAGTGGCAGTGGCCCGGGGAGAATTCAAACTTGGCTCAGCCTGGCTTCCGGACTGCTGGTTTTCTGTGTTTTCTTGACTTCTAGTCTCAGGATGGGGCTCTGAGGCAGAAGTCTCTCTTTGAAGTGCTGGGCTGCTGGCCTCCGGACCGGGTAGTCTTTCCCGGGGAGCTCTGATAGGCACTCCAGACCCAGAGCTGCTATTTTTTACCCCCGATTTTGAGGGAGTTTTCTTGGAGGCTTGCCCCTTAACCAGCCGGCTTGTCCTCTTAACAACCAGTTTCTCCGAAAAGTGCTCTGTGTCTGATCCCATTGTGAGAAAAGGAGAAGGTTTCCTAAAACTTGTGACTGTAACTCCTGGCTCGACAGTAGGCACTGACTCCTGAACTGAGGAACCAGAGACTATGGGGGAGAGAGTGGATTGAAATAGTTTTTTGGGCTTAGTACCTTTAGAAGAGGACGAGCCTCGATCTGACTCTGTAGGAGAGGAGATTGGTCTGTCGACATGCGAGGTAGGTAACCCTGCTGCGATTCATCTTTCCTTCTCGACTTTTTGTGCCTTCTCCAACTCAGAAAGGTTGAGCCACCCACCTTTGATCAATGCAGTCCTTGCTGTAAACATAAACTACCAATAAAATCTTTGCTTTAGAGAGAGAAAGCTCTAAGTAAATATGCAGAGTAAATATGAAAGAGATAGTAGAACAGTAGAAAGTGAGTCTGAATTTATAGTAAATCTGAAAAAGTAGTTGATTCCTAGGAGAATTCGAAAAGTTTGGCAATAATTAAAAGACGGCGTTGATGTCACCATATGTAATTAAAGAGGTTGCTTTTCGAAGAAGGTGGGTTCGAAATTCAAGATGAAAAAACGGCTAAAGCAACCAGTCAGAGTGTGACACGTGTCCCACGAACTCTGGAAAAAACCGTTTTGAATTCGTGAAGTTTTATCTGTCCGGGTAAACCCATAGACCTGTCCGGATTGAAAGCTACTTCTAATGTCGGACTATTTTTCAGGTCTCTGACAAGAATACTTGCTCAAACACCTAAAAAAGGGGCTCCTGATGAGTCCGAATTCAGCATGCTCCCCGGACAGGGACAGATCAGTCCAAGGCCTCCAAACCGGACAGACCGGACAGATCACATGAACCGGACAGATCACTTTGAACACCATGACCATAGGACTGTTCGAACTATGACAAAAGTACTAAAAAACCTAAACACTTCTTGACTAAGCTACTTGCTCTTCTACTTAGAGCTCATGGGTCTTTGAACATGACCCGGGTCCATTAGACATGACCTGAAAGCCCATAAGGGCCCAAACATCAAGGTATAAATACCCAACCACCTGCATTAACTATGGGTAATGAGAATTAACTGCTGCCAAGCTGCTTAATTATCTCTCTACTCTCTACTTTAAACACTTAAACACCCACATATCACGATACAACATCAACTGAAATTACCAGCCTACCCTCAGGCGATTATTATCCACACCAGACTCCAGCCTTGATCTTCTTCCCGTTCTCCTAAGCACCACTCACGAACATGAATTGAGTCCTCCAATTCCTATCCGACTCTAGCAAGTCATCAACAGCTTTGAAGTTATCCCCCATACTGAAGTGGTAGAAGGGGATGTGGTGGTTTCTGCAGAGACTGGCCACAGCAGCAAACTCCTCCATAGGTAGAGGAATCCTGGAGAGCCTTGAAGCCATAATGCAGGCCATGAGGGTGTACCAAGCATTGGGGCTCAGCTGGCTCGGACAGAGCTTTATCAGGTGAAAGTACCTAACAATTTCTAGGTCCAAGGGGAATCTGAGCCCCCAATTAAATAGCTTCGTGAAGATGACTATCTCGCTCAATTTGCAGTCCATGGGAGTTTCGGGGTTTATAGGGATTCTTATCTTCACGTTCTCCGGAATTCCCCACTCCGTACGCATCCGACCCAGTTCAGCTGTGTGGATGAATGCGTAGTTGATCTTCTGCAGGGCAAGGAGGTACTTGACATTGACCTTATGAAAACATGGCCCCACCCTTCCTTCAAGACACTCCGGCAGGTCCGGATGCCTCAAGCACAACTTTTCCTTGCCTTTATCTTTTCGGGTAGCAACAGCACTACTGGTCTGTCCGGAAGGCTCAGACTCGAATGGAGCCTCTTCGATAGAGTCCTCCATAGCTTCCTCCATGATTGATGAGGGGTTTTCAGTAACAGTGGTAAGGGGAAGGTTTAGATTTGGCTCAGCCTGGCTTCCGGACTGCTGAGTTTCAGTATTTTTTTGGTTCCTGGCCTCCGGTTGGGGCTCTGATGCTGACGTTTCCTTCCGGGGACTTGAGCTAGTGCCCTTTGGACCGGGCAGTCTGTCCTTGGGAGCTCTGATGGGCACTTCTGACCCAGTGTTGCTGTCCTTGGCACCCGATTTCGAAGGGGTGCCCTTAGAAGCTTGACCCTTGACCAGCCGGCCTTTTCTTCGGTCGATTAATTTTTTAGGAGAGTTTTCAGCGTCTGACCACATAGCTAAGAAGGGGGAATGTTTTCTAAAGCTAGTAACAGTTACACCTGGCTCAACAACAGGTTCCGATTCTTGAACCGAAGAACCTGAGATCATGGGTGAGAGATTGGTTTGAAATAACCTTTTCGGTTTGATGCCTTTTGAAGAAGAATAACCCTGGTATGACTCTGTGGCTGCAGTCACTGGTTTGTCAATGGGGGAGGTGGGTAAGCCTGCCGCAATGCGCCTTTCCCTTTCGACCTTTTGCGCCTTTTCTAGTTCAGAGAGGTTGAGCCACCCGTCTTTGATCAAAGCGTTCCTCGCTGTGAACATAAACGACCTGAGCAAGAGTTTGATTTTGAGAGAGAAAGCTTTAAGGATTTGCAGAGTAAAAAACAAGAGTGATGATAAAACAGTAGAAAGTATTTCAATTTATAATAAAACTAAAAAAAGAGTTTGATTCCGAGGAGAATTCGAAAAGATTGGTAATGATTGAAAGACGGCGCTGATGTCACCCTCTTTAATGAAGAGGTTGTTTTTCGAAGAAGGTGGGTGCGAGATTCAAGGTGAAAAAACGGCTGAAACAGCCAAACAAAAAGTGACACGTGTCCCATAAACTCTGGCGAAAACCTGTTTGGATTCACGGAGTTTTATCAGTCCGGATAAAACCATAGCACAAGTCGAAAGACATGTCCGGAAAAAGCTACCCCTGATATCGGACTGTTTTTTCAGGTTTTTGACAAAGGCATTTGAACAAACACCTAAAAAAGGGGCTCCTGATGAGTCCGAATACTGCTTCCTCTCCGCACAAGGACAGATCGGACCAAGGCCACCAGACCGGACATGCCACTTCGAACACTTAGCCCATTGGACTGTTCGAACTATGACAAAAGTACTAAAAAACCTAAAACACTTCTTGACTAAGCTGCTTGCTCTCCTACTAAGAGCTCATGGGTCTTTAAACATGACCCGGGTCCATTAAACATGACCCGAAAACCCATAAAGCCCAGATGTAAGGGTATAAATACCCAACCACCTGCATTAAATATGGATAATGAAAATTAACTACAACCAGGCTGCTTAATTCTCCCTCTACTCTCTACTCAAAACATTAAACACATACCAACCTTCACAAACTCTAAAACAAATTACCAAATTACCCTCAGACAAAAACTAATCACACCACATATGAGTAAACCTTTTGACAACATGGCTCACTCTTTTATTATTAAAGTCTTGCTATCTTGTGGCTTCTCTGTCAGCTTTGTGAAGCTCAGCAGTTAAATCTGTCAATATATATATGTTAACAAATGGTAATGTTATAGGTTGTTTCAAGGCTAATAGAGGTCTGAGACAGGGAGATCCTCTTTTTCCCAATCTCTTTACTTTTTCCCAGTCTCTTTATTATTGGTGAAGAAGTTCTTCTTCGAGGCCTGCATAATCTCATATCTTCTAACAAATCTATGTTTATGCCTCTAGAACTAACTTTATTATTCCATGCCTAGCTTTTGCAGACGATATTTTGATATTTACTAATACTAATCAATCTAAAATTGATAAATTGAACAGGTTCATCCAAAACTATTGGAAGTCTCTGGCCAAACCATCAACAAAGATAAGACTAAAATTATTGTCTCCAACAGATTCAGTAAACTAGGCTTTCTACTCCCATTGATCAAACAGGTGTCAACCCTGGCCATCTACCAACAAACTAATTAGGCATCACTTTAAACACTAAAAACAAGTCAAGCCACTATACTTCGATTCTTAACAAGATCAACAACAAGATTCAAGAGTGGGAAATGCAAAAACTTATCTTACAGTAGTAGGTCAATTCTGATAAACTCAGTGTTTATGTTTATCCCTTTATATATGATGCAAAGTTGTACTATACCCAAGTACATCATCAACAGAATTGAAAAGTATCTTCATAAGTCTATGTGTGGATCTAAAACTAATGATTATAATATACACTGGTCTAGGTGGTCTGTTCTTTGTAAGCCCTTTGATGAAGGTGGTCTAGATTTTAGAAGTCTGTCTGATATCCAGGACACCCTTTCATGTAAGCTTCCATTCATTTTTATGGAAAACAAGAGCTATTGGGCCAACCTAATGCACAACATCTACTGTATAAATTCCCATAATCTTCAAGCTAACTACCTCAAAGCTGGCTCCCAAACTTAGAAGAGACTTGCTAACATTAAAGCCACTGTTGAACCTAATATCATGTGGAGTCGGGCAAAGAAGATATGGATTTTTAGTTAGAAAACTGGCATTATCATCCTTGATGATAACCTCAACAATAGCAGGTTTCAGTCTACTAAGGTTAACTTTTCAAGTTCAATAACTCTTAGAACCTTAACATATTCAATGGTATTCTTTCTTCTCCTTTATTCAATCTAATTAGCACTACCAGCATTAATAACAATAAATTAGATACCACGGTTTGAAATCTTTCTAAATATGTTAAATTCAATACAAAGGACACTTGGAATTTCATCAGGCATAACCACAATCAATCTAGCATGTTCAACAAGCTTTAGAACATTATCACATCCATGAAGTGTTCTTTTCTCTTATGGAAAATTTTACATAACTATATTTCTACTGGCTCTATCTTACAAAATAGAAATTCAACATTGTTTCAAAATGTCAACTGTGTAACTCTCTAGAAGACACTAATCATCTTTTCATTTCCTGTAGTTATACCTGGAACATTTTGTGTTACTTTGTTGACTTATTCAAGATGGAAATATACAAGTTTATGATTGTTGCTCACATGTCCATAAACTTGTTCTGGTCTACTAAGCAGAAAGTCCATGCCAGGACTATTATTCTTCATATTATATTTTGGGTTATTTGGAAGAATATAAATAATGTTAAGTTCAAAGGAAAGTCTGCCTCTTTCTTCGTTAACTATTAACTATAGTAAATCTATTATATGTAGCCTAGATGCAGCTAATAGTTTTAAGCCAATTCATTGGATCAATGACACTAATGTTGTTATTTACATAGGATGTTTATCATTCATAAACTGCAAAAGGAAGCCAACTTACCTCAAATGTTCCACTTCAAATCCCGGTAGACTCAAAATGAACACAAACTGCTCTTGTCTTAGCAATAGTGATTCTAGCGGTGACATTGTCAATGGTGCCAACTTTCTCTATGACAAGCTCTGCCCAATTATGGCCGAGTCCAAAGCTCTTCTTGTTGGCCTCATCATCTGTAAAAATAAGGGTTGGATCAATGTAGATATAGAAGTAGATTCATTAATTCTTATCAATCGTATTGCTCATTGTAACTTCCCTTGGCCCTTGTCTTTTAGTCTCAACTGTTGTATAAAGCTAATTTATTCTACAATAGTTGTCTCTCACATTTCTAGAGTCCAAAACATGGATGTCGATTGGCTTGGCAAATGGACTCTAAAATGCAAGATGAAGTTTGAGCTTACTAATTCGCAACCTCCTGGTCATTCATGTGCAATATATCTGTTGGAAAACATGGGTCTTGGTTATCTCAACAGTAATTCTTAATTCGTGATGTGAACTAAGAGCTTCATTCAAATTCAAGCATAACATTTAATCTTTTTGCATGAGCTAACCTCTAGATGCTACCTTTCTAATAGCAGACTTGAGCTTATCTTACCTCTATAGCTTGCATACTGAGTTTTCTTTGCTCTGAATTAGCTTCCTTTCTTTTTCAGAATTCTTTGGATTGTCTTTGCTTCTGTGCTCTTCCGTAGATCCTTCATCATTGCCTAGCATCTAGCTTTTAATGTTCTCCTTGTTGTCATCTTCATCGAGGTTTCTTTTCGGAATAAGCTCTAATTTGGCAGCGCTCTGTTCGTTGTTCAGCTCTGTTTGTTTGTTTTCTCCAGAATCGTTTTTTATCATTTGGGATTAGTTTAGATTCCAACCACTATTTCAGTTATGGAATTGAGAAATTTTTGGAAAAAAAAATTATTTTTTTAAATTGAGTTGCTTCTATTTTCAATTTTTATTTTTAATTTTACCGCCTTGTTTAGGCGTATATACTGTTTAGAGACTATTGTTTTAGTCCTTTCCTTTAACTATTCAAATAAATCCCCTTTTGATTAATAAAAAATATAGCAACCGTCTAAATAAATATATACGTCGAAACTAACAGTTGAATTTTCCACAAAATGAAAGATATATTTGTTATAAAATAGAAAATATATTATATTTTGGGGATGCGCTCTCTCATAGGCACAGCATCGAAAACGCAATTGGAAGAGTTTTTTTGGTACCGTCGAACCGAATGGCAAACAGAAAAGTTGGGACCACGGCTGACCTTTTGCTTTCTAGAAACGATTCTTTCTGGAGAAGAACACTTTTCAATCTAACAAATAAGTAGGGTTAAAAGTGGACTGGGTCGTGATTATAATTGGGCCGGTCATTCATGGGCAAAAAGTAACCTAGTGACTATAATAGCAACGAATTCTCTTAACGATAAACTATATAGCCGCGTGAATATTGTATGTTTCTGGCCTCCTCGTGTTTGGTTCGGTAACAATGACATACATAGAGGCCACTGCTAGAGCCACCAAACTAGAAGATTAATGGAGAGAGACAGAAAGAGACTTGTACCTTAATCAATCACTATGAGACAAGAGCCTTTAAAACTACTCTACATCTTATCGTCTTGGAGTGATTGCTAGCCATCATCACCATCATTTTTGCTTTTCCTTTCCTTAATGTTATGTAGCTATCACAACTCACAAGCCAACCGATTCACCAACCAAATCAAAATAGTGATAATTACATCTGGAAATTTTTTAGTAATTGAAATTTGAATTTTTTAGTAATCGGTCAGATCTAATAAATATGTTTTTTTAAAAAAAAAATAGAGAACAAAATTAGTCTATTGATTGTACTTTATTGTTTTAATAAAACCATATTTAATACCATCTTGATTTTCGGGAACGACTAATAATATAGAATTTCAACAATTTTCTAAAACGACTTATATTTGGGAACACAGGAAGTATATCGGTTCACAAATAACTTATTTGTCCGAATAGTTGTAAATTTGTTGATCTATATTTTAGAATCTAAATAATTTAGGTGTTGAAGTTTTTTTCAATAACCGGCAACCGTGAGTGGTGTAAAAAAAATGAATATATATATTATTTAGTTTTAATTATAGAATATATGTAATTATTTACAAATAAAAATTTATTTTATTAATAAAAGTTTTTTATATGTTTCGACAATGATCCTTTACCTTTCATAAAAAATTTGAAATATTTTTAGTATCTAAATTGTTTAATTTTTTAGTCTTCATCTAATGATTATGATTATTTATCGGAATACATCTAAAATATTCGTTAACTATTTTATTTTCCGCTTTTGAATATTAGTCGACATAATTTGTATCATCATTTGACTCGATTTTTGAAAACGATTCGTTCTAACAAATTTTTATTTTACAAACTCAAAAAACAAATAACGTAAAATTACAATGAATGACAAATCCATGCACATATCCGGATCTTTCTGTTAACAACCAATAAATGATTAAGTTCTTCGACATAACGCTTTCGGTTGGTTCAGTTTCTTACTTTAACAAATCTATTTGCTTGACTTTTAATTCCGACAATTCGTTGGGTGTTCTCTCAATCTCGGCAAATCCTTCGGCTGAACCTCTCGTTTCGGCTGCCGTGACTTTTTAGCCATCGGCTCCGGCCACCCTGTACGTTTTTTCTTTGGCTCTAACAGTTTTGATATTTAGCAGTTGGTGCAAGACATACGCACAAAGCAAAATACTAAATTTAGAATTTTTTAAAACTTGTTGAGAGCTCTTTCATATCGAAAGAAGTCAGGCACAATCACTACAACAGCTAGAAGTGAACTGGCAAAGACGACTCTGACAGATCATCTTCTAATAAAGAAGAAAGTGTTACAACAAGAAGAAAAGCAAACCGAAAAGTAGAATCTAAATGTTGAAACATTCAACGGATGACAAAGAAGCAAGAGTTTACATATCGGGAGCGTTCGACCAAGTGTTGGAAATGAGTGTTATAGCCGCAACCTTTGTCCAGCCCAACCACGACACTTTTCCTTTATCCAATGAGCCCAATCGAGCATTCAACTTCAATCCAGGATCCATCTGAGCATCTAGCTGTAATATGGAACACAATCGAGCATCTTGTTATAATTTGGATTCTTGTAGCACTAACATGAGCCCCAATCGATCGTTCATCTGTAATATTTACAAAAACAATTTGGGCTCTAATCGAGCGTTCATCTGCAATCTGAAATCCTACAAAAATAATTTGGGCCCCAATCGAGCATTCAGCTGCAATCCGGAATCCTTTAACAGCAATCAATGCCCCAGTCGAGCATCCAACTACAATCTAAAATCATCCAAACTTTCACTTCACTTTGGAATCTTCCAACGATAACATAAAACTCAGTCAAACTTTCACCAACAATCTGGAATCTTACTAAACCTCCAACAAGATTCTGGATTGATGTCGAACGTCCAGTAGCAGCTTCTATTCTCGTTCAATATCCAATAATAGCATAAAATTGAATTATATTCCACACAATATCTTTAAATTCCCTCTAACCCACAATTGAATAACAGAGTTCAGTTGAACAAAACCCACTACCAACAATAGCAAACCAATCGAAAGGTGAAAGAACCCAAATAAAAAAAACGAGGCATACATCAATCATTTCAAGTATTGACCAAATAAGATGCTCAGATAAGACATTAGTGATTGTTATTATTTGGTGGCAGTCGTAGCCTATAGACATAGATTACCGTCATGACCTCTATCAGAAGCTATAATGAAGTAGAAAGCTTCAAACTTCACATATATGCTTAGAGAAGTGGAAATCCACATCAAGGTGAAAGATATCATAAGAGAAAAAATAGACGGAGAACACTTTTTCTCTAAATACCTACAGCTCTCATTATACTATAACAAGAAGGAACGACTTTATAATGGCACATGTAAAAATTAAACAACAACAGGATGGTATCAGGAACCACACATAGCAAACACCGAAACCAAGAATCTTGAACAAAATTAATAAGGGAGATCACAAGACAAGAATAACAATAATGGCAACAGTTGACGATCAGATCACCCATCACGTGGCATATTCAATGAACTAACCAAGCAAATATGTGGTCCGCTACCAAAGGCTCAATAAGTTACTAACTTCAAAGAAACATATAAATAAGATCAAGTATTACAAGTTCCGTTATGATTTTGTATACTTTAAAAATGACCTATGGGTCTTACAAAACCACATCACACACTTGGTGGATGATGGGAAACTATCAGATTTCGTAAAGATAAAGAACAAAAATGAGACTTGACGTCCTCTAATCGGTTAAAAGCTCATACCAAGATGAGATAGATAATTAGAACATGTAGAAATAGAGACAAGAGCCCTCAGTAATAACACAATTATTAAAATATCAGATGATAAATATTTGGATCGAGACCCCAACCAGAAAGTCATTAAAGTCATTGTGAACGGATAGATCTTCTTTGGAGTCTCACATAAATCCAAGAAGTGACACGTGGAGAGTTATAAACATAATACTAAAGGAATAACTCTCTACACCTTTATCATAATATGTATCCTATATTGGGATTTACGAATGATAACTTGAAAGGCATCGTAACACCACACAATGATGTCATTCTAATCACGATCAAACTTGAAAGGATAAACATGATGAATACAAGAAGATCTACCAATATTTTATTAAAAAATGTGTGACAAGATAAGGTGTGCACTAGTACTAGTACCATCTCATAGGATTTTGACAGGATTTACAAGAGTTAATGCCAAAATACTAGGTGAGCTAATGTTAGATGTAACTTTTGGCACAAACGAGTATGTGAAAAAGGTGTAATAGCTCTTTATAATAGTCGATAACCCATATTCCTATAACTTCATCATTGGACGATCATGGTTGGATTATATGCACATTTTCGTCTCCATTGTGCATCAGTTCATATGTTATCTGATAAAAAAGCCGCGATCATCTAAGAGAATCAGAAAACATCGTGAGAATGCTACACCGCCACCTTATTATTAAGACATAGCAATTAACAAGGAGCCTGGTCATCATAGACACGATGGATGATCCAAGAGATCTCTCTCCTCCCTTCCCTTCTCAACACACACATTATTGAGCCATAAGAATAAGTCGACAATGTCATGATAGATGGTACAAAGACACTAAGACCAAGATGCGACACTAGTCCTGCATTACGAATTCGAGTTATTTGTTTACTATGCTTTGAATAGTGGTTAACTAAAAGTTTTATAAACATGAATTTTTTGTTTTATCATATATCAAAACTGAACAGATGGTGGCTACAAGATATAGGAAGGAAGATATTTGGTTGAAGGGGTTGTTGATGAACTCACTAGTGTGGGGAAATATGTGGTTATGTTGTTTGATTACACTAGTTCTCTTCATTTAATTAAGAATTATAAGTTCTATGAGGGAACTAAACACGTAAATATCAAGTTTTTGTTCATCCAAGATGTGGTAAAGATAGAGCAAGTGAATGTGGCTAAGATTTTTAAAATATATTGGATTCTCTAACCAAGACATTATCGATTTTAAAGCTCACGAACTACATGAGACTTGTGTAAGTCTATGATGTCAGTGAGCTGATCTATAAAGAGTAGAATATTGGATGAAATGGATATTGGAGTTACTATAAGTCTAGGTAGAGAATTGTTAGGTGTAGGCCCGAAGTAACTCGAAAATGAATGTATTGTCAAATGACCTATATGGTTCAAATATGGATTAGTTAAAGATATGTATAAGCAAGAACTGTTAGGTTCTCTCAATACAGAGTTGTGTCCAAGAATTAGGTACAAATTTCTAGAACATATAGAAGAGTTCGTGCGAACACATACATGTTGTTTTCCAACTGGTCCAAATACCTGCGATGACTGGGTAGAGACTGATTAAGATGCATGTTATTGATGAACCTATCTGGAGTTTCTTATCTAATTGGTTCTTTCTATATCAATTGGTTGTCCTATTAATCTAGATTTCTTATTTTTGAATTTTCTTATTTTATGATTAAGACTTTATTACAATCATTGATTAATGAGATTTTATTTAGAGAGTCAATTAAATGATTAGGATTTTCTCTAAACCTATAAATAGAAGAAGTAACACAAAACTAAGATTGGGCGAGATGTGTAACGCGAGTTACGATGTTGTCGTATCTCCTTCAAGTTTTGTTCTTTTAATCTACTCAACTCGACTGTAACACTTCACTTGCTTTAATTAATCATCATAAGTGAAGGTTTTATTCTTCATGATGATGTTGCCCAAAAATTCTAACAATATTTGTTTCTTATTTGTGGTAACAACCACCAAATTATGATAGTCTTGCAGCTTTCTCTTTGAGTTCACAAACCTCTATGTGTATTTTTCAAAATTTCTTTATTGATTTATTTAAAGTAGATGCTGTATGTACATTCATCTCAGCGGAAGCATAAGGGTACCCCTAGGGCATATTTGGGGAAGATAATTTTACATCTATTTGTTTTTTAAAATAGATATTGCAGTGAGGTGTTTGGTATAGATGGTTATTTAGGTAAATCTCGGATTGAGTTGACCAGAATTGAAAATTTGGATGATTTCCTGGATGGGTCGTTGGGGCCTACTAATAGATTTGATAGAGCTCTTTATTGAGCCACATAAACTTGTTGGCAATTTTGGTTCATTCTAGGATGGGGTGTTGGAGCCTGATGGTCATTTTGCTAAAAGGATGGGTTGACTGCCGGGTTATCTTCTCTCAAATGTTACCATATTGAACTTGTCGATGCTCCCGATCATGTTCGTCTTCCCTTCAGTCATATGTATTTGTAGAAATAAGGGTCTTGTTTTTCTTCTTCTAGTTGTGGTGATGACAACAACATTTCTCATTCCTATTAAAGGATCCCGATCGGAGTGATCATTCATAACATTTGTTTTATACATGAATGCAATGTTACATCGATTGATGATGTTCTTGAGGTTATATATTCTCATAAAACTGATTTTCTTATCTTCCTCTTCATCCCTTTTTTTAACGTCATCTTCATGGTGTTGGATCTTGGATTTCAATTTCGACTAAGAAGTAGTGTACATCATCTATTGCATCATCTATTGCATCATCATTGCTTGCTCCTTTAGGAGTTCCATTGTTAGTTGTTGGAATTATATTAGTTAATAGTTATAATGGCAACATGTGGATATTGCTCGTCAATTCGTTTGTTGGTATCATTCATGTCAACAAATGGAGTATTCTCTTGCTCTATAATTTCTACGATTTCTGTTTTGGTTTATTATTTTATGGTTTTCTGGTGAAAATTCCTAGGTACAAGTTGGTTCCCACATACAAGACCAATTTGGTAAGTAAAAATTTAATCAAGTAGATACATATGAGGATCTAATATGTAATATTGGTAGCAAGTTATAACACAAAATAACATGAATAATAATCAAGAAGTCAAATGTTTGTTCATTGAGTTTAACTCTATTTATAGAGGTACAAAGTATATTTCCCATAATTTAGAAAAATCATATCTTATCTATAACAAACTAGATCTTATTATAATTTGAATAAATATATTATCTCTAACAATTATTAACATAACAATATGTAGGTAGTAATGATATCTTTAACTTGGACTTCATATTTTCATTCAGACGATTGAATTAGATAATATTCTTCCAACGAACCAGCCAGACGTGTTTTCAATACATTAGCCAAATGAAACCATATTTTTTAATGACGTGCGGTAACCCGTGTGATAAGTAGTCTAAGCGGCGCGGTGGCGTGGTAAGGGTTGCAACACTCTCTTTTCACTTTATAAAAAATAAAAAATAAAAAATATATATAATAATTATAATTAGTTAGTATAAATATATATTTTTCACCGCCAGTATTTGATTAATAAAATTATTTGTAAATATATTTTATGGTCTTACTAAGATGAATTTACCTACTAATATAAACCAAAAGTTTTCAAACACAATGAACTTATCATTCTGTGATAATTTAATTGTTTTATATTCCCCTTTAGTTGAAGTTCGAATATACTCGTGTATGATCTCCTTTCTGTTGATTTTAGGGTTGAGTATTTCCCTAAAAGTCTTGACTTTACTATGTTGAAGTTGTGTAGCCCCTTATTGTTCAACACTTTGATTTGTCTTGAGAGGTTGGAACTGTTCTTCATAATCTTTTGACGAACTACCCGTGTTCCATTCCTTCTCTCTTTGGTGAGTATTTGTATGTGCATGAGACTGTTGATTTCTCCTTACAAGATTTGGTGTAGATGATGTTTTAGGCTTCTATTGTTCATCCTTTCTTTCATTACGTGAGCTTCGTGACTATGATTATTTGTTGGTATGAATAATTTTTTGAATCTACCAAAAGTCTAAGCGCATAACCTTTGATTTTTTTATGTAGACAACCTTAAACCCCTTGATATCTTTCTTGATATGCTTTTGAGAGAACTCGTAAAACATTTCAGTTCTTGAGTTCTTCAATGTGAGATGAATCCAGAAACTTTTTTTATCTTCCTTGAGTGATTGATTATATGACTTGGACTCAGATAGATCTTGAGTGAAGATTAGTATTAGAGAACATATTTTCAATTTCACTTGGAAGAAACCTTAAATTATTTTCAGCAAAATTGGATTAACAACCTTCGATGAAATCCTAGATATTTTATCTTCAATTTCTCCTAATCCTTTTAAATTTTTTTCTGCAAAATTGGATGAACAACCTTCGATGAAACCCTAGATATTTTATCTTCAATTTCTCCTAATTCTTTTGGGTAAAGATCCATAATGCTCCCCAATTTGAAGAAGATACTCTTCTTTTTTTCTTAAGATCGATTTTTCACTATCGATTTGAGAACGATTTAAGGACGAGATGTCCTTAGAGAGAAGAGCTCATTCTTAGAGAGTTCTCCATAAACTAAAAAAACGCAACCATCAAATCCATCATATTTAATATTATTCGCACTTAACCCCTTAAGTTAGTATTTAAAAATAGTTTCAACCTTAAAAGGGATAACCGAGTTGGTGGAGTAGATGAGCTCGAACAAAAAAATCAATTATAATTAATTATTTAAATAAAAATATAATTTTTATAATATATGTAGAATAATTCATTTAATTAAAAAATAAAATAAAAACTAACTTTTGCTTCATTATAAAAAGAGAGAGTGGAACTAAACTAATTCATTTGGTCCTTTTTTTAATATATAAATCGGTTGGAATAAAATTGACATGTATATATAGTAATCAAACGATGAAATAAACAAAGAACAAAATATGTCATTTTGCCTACTTCCAACATTTAAATCCACATTGTTTGGTGATGATCTCACTTTGATACATCAACACCACCTTTTTACGTATACAATATAAACACTGTACCCCGCACCGAAAAGAAAAAATATCAACAATTTTTCTCTTTCTATCTTTTAAATAAATAAAGTAAAACTAAAGTCAGAAGAGTCAGAACTACGAAAATGGAGATCTTTTGAGCACTGACATCACATGTCATCTCATATATAATCTTCTTCCTTTGTTCTCTGTAACTCAAATACAGATATGTCCCCAGTTTTCTGTTTCAGCTAGTAATGATTTAGGCTAACAATTTATCACAAAGATTCTTTTTTCGGACCTGGGTTTTCGTTTGTTTTGTTCAATGTCTCGTTAAGCAATTCATGTTTGGTTTCACACTGTGTCTGAACATAGTAAAAGCTTATGAATCTGTCTCTTACTTACATTACAACTTTTGTCCACATTAAACCTCTTTTCTGGGTTTTATGTCTTAGAAACCTTTTAACATAATCGTACTAACTTCTTTTAAAAGGGTAATCTGCTGTTGGGTCCTGAAGTGATATAAGATTTTGTAATGGAGAAGAAGGTAGATTCATCTTCTCCAATTGGAGTTCTGGAGGATTATTTCAAAAGCGAAAGATTCGAAACATGTTGTTCTAGAGAAGAAGGGTCTTTAGAAAACTCAAAAGCAATTTGGGGTTTGGGGGGATTGGTAAAACTCTTGAGAACCACATCAAAGAAATCGTTAAGCAGTTTGCATCCTCTTGGTTCTTTTAAGATCAAAAGATGGAGTAGCATGAAGGAGAAGAGTGTTTCATTGAACGACTTCCATCTTTTGAATTCACCAACAAGGGTCTTCTCTCTATCTCATCTTCAAGCTGCCACCAACAATTTTGCATATGGTGAGTCTTCTCTTAATTCAGTTTAGCTTATGTAATGTTTATCTACAGCACATATTTGAAACTTTAGATAAGTCTTTTTTACTGAGAAATATAATTTTACTAAGAAGATATAATTTTGTCATAAAGGTTCTTCCTATGGAAGGCTTGTTTATGCAAAAAAAAAAAAAGTTTAGGCCTTATGTTATCAAGTCCTATATTGTTTGTGTTTAACAAAACATCTGAATTTAACTAAAAAAACAAATTTAGGGTGACCGTTGAGGATCCTGTTCTATAGTATAAAATAATTGTATAATAATACTCTACTTATTGGTTTTAAAAAAATGTAGGAAATCTAATAGGGAAAGGTGGTTATGCTGAGGTATATAGAGGGTGTTTGGCGAACGGACAGGTTGTCGCAATTAAGAAGCAAACTCGAGGAAGTACAGACGAAATAATCGCAGATTTTCTGTCTGAGTTAGGGATAATGGCTCATCTTAAGCATCCTAATATAGCCCGGCTAATCGGTTATGGGATCGAAGGAGGAGTGCACCTCGTTCTTCAATTATCTCCGAATGGAAGCTTAGCTTCTATGCTCTATGGTTAGTACTTAGTAATATATAAAACCAATATGCTAATATTCTATGAAGTTTTAATATAATGTTGAGGTTTTGGCAGGATCGAACGAGAAACTAAAATGGAGTATTCGGTACAAGATCGCAATAGGAAGTGCTGAAGGTTTATTATATCTTCATAAGGGTTGTCAAAGGCGAGTAATACACAGAGATATCAAGGCTGCTAATATTCTCCTGACTAAGGACTTTGAGCCTCAGGTAAAAAAAAAAAGTTTGCTACTTAATCCTGCGTCTTCCATCTTAATTCTAATTCTGTTTCGATATATTTTTGGTTCAGATATGTGACTTTGGGCTTGCTAAATGGCTGCCGGAGCATTGGACTCACCACACTGTATCGAAATTTGAAGGAACATTTGGGTTTGTCATCGCAGATTCTTTTTTGTTATTCTAAACTGGGAACTGTAATTATGCATTTTTTGATAATTAGTGGTTGGTAATCAGGTATTTAGCTCCAGAGTACTTGATGCATGGGATAGTAGATGAAAAAACAGATGTGTTTGCTTTTGGTGTACTGCTACTCGAACTAGTCACAGGACGTCGGGCACTGGATTACTCGCAGCAAAGCCTCGTATTATGGGTATGTTTTCTTATTTAAACTCAGGAGCTCAAAATATAAATCATTTTTTCTCTTAAATTTGGAGATTCTAGATCCAAACAAGGTCTAATCACTAAAGATTTTGGTTTTTGCGATCATGGTAGGCAAAACCATTGCTAAAGAAGAACAAAATGAGGGAGCTTATTGATCTCTCTCTTGGCAATGATTTCAACTCCCGGCAGATAAATTTAGTGTTATTGGCTGCTTCCTTGTGCATACAGCAGTCTTCATCTCGCAGACCTCAAATGACTCAGGTATGTCCTAATTGTAGAAAACTGATTCAATACAATGTTTAAGCTCATTTTAAACCTGGGATCGCCGAATATATATGTCTAGTTCTATGTTCGGGAATGTCTAAAGCTAATTAGAATTATATTGTTGGTGTCATCAAAGTCTAGATAGACAGGACTAATTAGTCTTATAAAAGGTTCGAGATTTAATAGACTATGTAATCGCTCTCATTATCCGGTCCTATTCGTTTAGCCTTAGACAAATTAAGCATTCACGACCTCCAATCAACCACAAATCTATTGATTTTATCTTAAACTTTGTTGGAGGGAGAACCCGCCACTCCATTCGACCACGGAATTACAACGAGAACGAGCTTTCTGAAAAAAAAACCACAACTATAAACTTGTCTCAGCACATAATCCAGCTCTTTATATACTATATTTTTCAATTTAAATGAAAAAAAAATATAGAGCATTCAAGTTGACCTGAAAATGTAATGCAGGTGGTGGAGATCCTGAATGGGAACTTAAGCTGCTTGAAGAGCATGAAAAAATTGCGAATGTCATTCTTCCGAAAAGCATTTCGCGACGAGCTCTCGAATAGTTCTGGGGCATTGAAGTCACCCAAATAGTAGATAGATAAGGTATTAAGATATAGTGGACAGACAAGAAAGGGACAATACTGCTCAAATACACGTTCTAAGTCAAAGCTTAGAAGGATTAGTCAACTATGGCAGCAAACTATGCCAGCAAGATCACAAACCTAAACGTCTCCTATAAATATTAACAACGCACATCTGTTTCTGACCATAAACTCTCACTCATAAAAATGACTGGAACTCTCTCTTTCATCATCCTTTCAATCCTTATAGTACTTCCCTTGTCTCTTTCCACTACCCAGAAACCAAAAGCACTTGTCCTTCCAATCTCAAAAGATCCAATCACTCTACAATACGTAACCCATCTCCAGATAGGAACACCCTTTGTTTCAAAATCCTTAGTCGTTGATCTTGACAACCGATACTTATGGTTAGACTGTGCAAATGGGTACCACTCATCTACTTACAGGTCCGGTTTTTGTGGTTCTGCTGCTTGTTCTGCTTCTAAATCTCAAGGTTGTGGCCTTTGTGTCTCTTCTTCCACTTTAGATAAACCCGGCTGCGCCAAAAACAAGTGTGATCTGGTTGCCATTAACTCCGTGTCAGGACATTCCTTATTCGGAAATCTAGCCATTGATCGAATCTCTTTGCAATCTACAAACGGGTCGAATCCATTATCTCATGTTCAGATTCCAGGTTTTATGTTTTCTTGCGTGAACGACACCCTTTTAACAAAACTTCCCGAAGGTGTTAAAGGAATGATTGGCCTTGGCCGCCATCCGGCAGGGTTGTCTTCACAACTATCATCACAAAATGTTCGCAAAAAGTTTGCCATTTGCTTGCCTGCCAAGAAATCTAATGGTGTACTCTTCTTTGGCGAATCACCCTATGTGTTTTTTCCCAATTACAATACCTCAAAAGCTGTTGATGTTAGCTCGAGATTTACTTACACTCGACTTCTAATCAATCCAGTGAGTAATGCTGTAGTTTCCATGACCGGAGAGCCATCGGCTGACTACTTCGTTGGGCTTACATCGATCTTGGTTGATGATAAACCGATTTTATTAAACTCGACATTGCTGAAATTCAACAAATGGGGTCAAGGAGGGTCAATGATTAGTACAACCACTCCTTACACTATCCTTGAGAGTTCTATCTATAAATCTTTGGTCAAGTTTTTCGACGAACGAGTTATTAGCCGATGGAAAGTTACGAAAGTAAATCCGGTAGCTCCTTTTGGAGAATGTTATACAATGGGGAATCTGGGTATGAGTTTGCTTGGGTTATCTGTTCCTGATATTTCATTTGTGTTTGAAAACAAAAATGTGAAGTGGGATGTTTTTGGAGCTAATTCTATGGTTGAGATAAGTAAGGATGTGATTTGTTTAGGGTTTGTTGATGGAGGTGTGGACATACAAAGGTCGATTGTGATTGGATCACATATGTTGGAAGACAATTTGCTTCAGTTTGATGTTGCTGCTTCTAAGCTTGGTTTTACATCTTCTCTGATTTTGGCTGATGTAGAGTGTTCCAACTTTAATTTCAACTAGTTATCCTACCAAACTTTGAAGTGTTAAATGTGGAACCAAGGCTAATAAAATTATTTGTTCCCTACGTTATTGACTTGTGTAAATGCCTTGCACTAACTATATTGTTTACCCAAAATATATTATAAATAAGATAATTATTTTTTGCGCATCACCTAAAATTAAGACAGGAGACAGGTGGTTTTACTCATCAGCTACTTAAATCTTCTTTAAGATTAGATATTCCTTTTCTTTTCCGTTTCTACCGCTATTTACAGTTTTTCTTATTTCATTTTGTTTAAACTATTTATTTATATTTATATTCAAATACTAACTAATTAACAAAAATAATAATTTATTAAGTATATTTATAATTATAAGTGTAATATTAGTACCATTTATGTCAAAAATAATAATATTTACTAATTTTTAATATTTTAAAAACTGTAAAAAAAATTCTTGCAAGATGTATTCTTGAAAATTACTTCTTCAATATAATAAGATTTTTATAATCAAAACATGAAAAAAGATACTTTATATGTATCAATAGTTTGTCTAGGATGTCCTCTCATCAAACTTAAAACTCAAGCTATTTGAACTTTCAACTAAGGATTTCATTCATGAACAAGTGAAAATAAAAGATAAGGAAAACTTTAAATTTTTTCAATTTTTTGAGGATAATAAAAGTATATAGGAATCAAATGCCCAAGATCACACTTATTGGAAAGTTTTCAAAAGGTAACGTCTCCAATACCAGAATTCCAGAATTTTTTTGGATCTTTAGGATTCATCGGTCATATCAGTTTGTAGGATCCCATACACCTTAGAATCGAGTATCGAGAAAATTCCCTTCGGATATTAAGCTCTCTTGGATCCTTTGTTATTGTTTTCACGTTATAAAGAGAGCTCGGTTAGCATACTGAGCTCCACGTGGTTTCATCATCCAAGTCTCAATTACAAGAGAAGGCTCGATTTCTCTGCATAACTCATTTTGTTTTGCTCTTCTTGGTTCCAATTTTGAAAAACGGCTCAGTTTGGATTCCGAGTTCCATTTAGTCACCTATTGTTTTTCATGTTATAAGGAGATTTTGGTTAGCATACCAAGTTCATGTAGTTTTAGCATCCAAGTCTCAATTGTAGGTTAATTTTCCCTGGATAAAAAATATCACAATATTTATGATGCTGAAAATCCATGCATCGTTTCTGGATTTTTTATATTATATAAGCAAGTACAACCCATAACCGTCCACTAACATAACAGCCCACGTTTCACGGAATATAACTAAACAAAACTAACCACGTATTTGACTAAAACAAACAAAAAATTGACAATTACTATACATGATCTACTAACAAGATTAACTCACCAATCTCTTCTTTAAGCTTGTTGTTCTTTACTGATGATCTGCACGCCAATCATTTCTCTTATCTCCAAGAACTTCATCCTTTAACTGAATTATCAAAATTATCTATGCTGCAACTAGCGTAGCTTATGTTAAGTTTTAATCTTGTCCTTGAAAGTAAAAGAGAGATTGATTTTAGAGAGAGAAAGTAAAAGTAAAAATTAGTTTTTACTTAAGAAAGTATCGATTCTTGTATTAATAGTCTCACCTTTTTTTGTAGGGGTTCAGACTTAGAGTAACAAAATCAGTTATACAAATGGGTCAATTGTACTTTAGTCCCCCTTCTTTACAAACAGTCTTAAATTTATCTTACATCTTTACAATTGATCATGTCGGACTTTAATTTATTACAGTTAAGCCCTCGATATTTTATATACTTATCATTATCCCCCTAATTCTTATGAAAGACAATAAATAAGAACTAGTTATTACTTCGGAAATCATAATAAGTAGAAATACCTCTTGCAAGTTAATCTGCTTTGAATGTAAATTACTTCAAAAATATTTAACTTTATATTTATCCTCCTCAAATACATTTGTGCATGCATTCATTTCAAAATTAGCTTAAGCCTTTGCTAGTGCTTCAAACATTTGTATATAGAAATAAGAGTTGGAATTTTATAATGGTCATAAACATTTTGTATGGTGTGGTACGCGTGCGATGACTTACTAGGCATTCGACTCTAGACCTGCCGCTAGGTATGACAGTTAACAGACGTCACAGTACCCCCTTTACACACAATTGTTTGGTCTCCACCTCGTCAACTTCTTTGACACCATTGTCTCTCTCTAACTCTTCTATAAATAATCCTTCATTAATTTTCTTTACCTCACACAAACTTCATAGAGAGAGAAAATCATCTTCTCCTGAAAAAATCCTTAGCTACCATTCCATGAGTAATCAACTTCTTGGTTATCATCGCCAGAAAACTCATACTTTCCAATCAATCTTCAAGTTAGTATATAAAAATACATTAAAAACCCAAAAACCTCCGAAAACCAATATCCCCATATACAAATAAACCAATTTTCAGTGCTTACGATTATTTTTGCATCAGTGAAAGAGCTAAAGAGTATATAGTAGTAGGATCGATAAGTAATGCTCCTCGATTCTCCACTGAAACCATATATTACAGTAATTTCGATCCAAATTAAAATTGACTTGTGTTTCCAAGTTCCTCAACACCAAAATCTCAACAAACTTTATCAACAAATCCTTCGCCATCAACACCCAGCTCATTCTGGTTCAACAACTGCATCTCCTGAAATAAATCAAAAAGTTACTCAAAGTATATATACTCACATATAATCAGAAGAAGTTGCATCACCTATCAGTATTGATCTACCTCGGACCTCACGCAAAGAAACATCTTAGATTCAATCGAAAGCTCACCTCTCTCTGAATCTTCTTATAAAAAGAAAACATTCATAGTCATGAGAGATATAGATGTTGTCAATACTTCACCAAATACTTGTCAAAACCTTGCAGATTATCCTACACCACCATCTCCTCTTCCGAGGGAAATTGTTGAGACTATCACTGAGTCACAACAAACTCCATCGAATACTCAAAAAGAGAACCCAGTCTCAACCTCCAACCCGCCTCGACTAATAGATGAAGAATTTGATTCAAAAGTTAATCATTCTAACGGTGAAGCTAAAGAAAGTGGATTTACGTCTGATACAGAAGACGACGCCTCAACACAAGGAGCAATTAAAAATAAAAAGAAAGAAAAAACTCTAGTTATTATTCCCGATGGTGTTTTTGTCTCCATTAGTCTCAACCTAAAAATACTTCTCCCCGAATATATTATGGTGTTAAATATCATACCATACATATACTATAACGAAGCTCAAGTCGATTGTCTTAAAAAACAATGGGGAATGGCATATAACATTACACTAAGACTACCAAAAGAAGGGGAGACTTCACTTGACTGTGGAGTAAATGAACTGGTGGTCTATCCAGTGAGCATCAATTGGGGTTTTTAGTTCTCATTAGATCCGGTTATAGTAGAATACTTCGAATTCATATAACTCTGCCCTACACAAGCAACCTCTAATCTTTGGTTCACACTGCTATCAGTAATTATGGCTTCAAGACTACACCAAATCCCCCTCTCCATCAAGGATTTTCTTGTCATGACTGGGCTTTCAAAGGGACCAATATTACCCTTCTACTATCTAAACCTTGTACATGACTTCACAACAATTGAAGAACTTCTCGAAGTTGACAAATTCTGGAATCAAATATTTGTCTTCGTTTTTGGAGTTTGGGAAAATGGGAAGGAAATATCTGAGGCGAATCCTTCAAAGCTCAAACTCTTCTGGAAAAGCAACAGTAAGATCTTTATATTTTCATATTTTCTTTTACTCTACATAATTTGTACTTAATTTTTTGTATGCATTGTTTATGCACTCAGGAATTTTGAAGCGATCAATGGTCGCAAGAAAGATGCAAAAGACATCTTTGTGAAATTGGCCACCTGGGCAGAAAAAGAATGGGGCAATGGCTTCCACTAAGCTTTTCTTCCTATAAATTTTATCAATAACCACTTGTGGAGGATCACCTTGGGTGTTGACCTCCCCAAAAATCTGATGGAGCCACCAAATCCAACTTTGGCTGTGAAGAGTCTAGTAGCAGCTGATGTAAAATGATTCTTCCTGTGAGGAACATATTGGATACCTATTTTCCCGTAAAAAAGAAAAAAAAAGAAAAAAAACAGCTAGTACATTTGGTGCTAATCCTTCAAAAAATCTGAGCCCTCAGAAGAAGGCAAAAAGGAAGACAACTGACATCAGCCTTCCTACAATTAAAGAAGGAATCGAGGTTAAACCTTCCTCGAAAAGAAAGAAAACTGATGCCTCAAAGAAGAAAAAGAGAACCTCGAAAACTTCTCCTGCTAAGATATATGAAAAGCAATCTGAAGAAACTGCCTCAGAACTTTGTCATACCAAAACTGAAAATACTGCAACAAAATATCATCGAAGAGGAATTACAACAGATGATAATCAAGGAGAAATTAAAACTGGTGACAACCAAGGATGAATGACAGCTAAAAATCACCTAGGAGAGGACCATTTCTTTCTTGGCGATATCTATAGCGAAGAAGAGCTTTAAGTTCTGTACAAATATATGGATCCAAAAGTTCAACAAATTCAGGAACAACTTCAACGAATTGGACATCAAGTTACTATTTCTCTCTTGCATGAACTCTTGCTTCTTCAGATACTCACTTGGTTTCCTCATCTACTATCATTCCTTACAACAATGAAAGGTTCATCCATGTACCAGAGCCATCCGAAGAGGTCTTACTTGCTATGCGACCTTTTTCCAATCTTGAAGCAGCAGTCAATGCATTATGCTCAGAGGTAAATTATTCTCGAAGCCACTTAGAAAACATGGCTAAGGAAATGGTCCGATATAAAAATGATGTTGCTGTAGAGAAAAGAGTTAGAGAGAGAGAGTTTTGGCAAACATCTCGAGGAGAAATTTTATGTATTCCAAATTGATAGGTCGCAATATATCCATTGAGCCATCCAACTTAAACGTCATCTTCGCTTCGTGCATGATCAACAAATAAAAGAGCTTAATATTTCTCATCAAACTAAGATGGAAGAGCTTAAGAAGAAACATGTTAAGGAATTATCCAAAGAGAAACAAAGATATTCATTATTCAAGAAACTTTAAAGAAGAAATTAAGAAGAAAATAAGAAGTTGACAAGTGATATGGTTGATCTCAAGACTGCCATTGGGAAAGAAAAATAAATTATTGTGGGGGCCGCCAAAATTGAATGTGGGAAAGACACATTGGCTGCTATAAAAAATGCCAAGGAGCATCAATCGATCAATTTACTTCGTGAAATTCGCGCAACATTCCATAAGATAAATATGTCCACCTTATGGGAATTAATTCCCATAGACAACCGACCGAGCGAACCCTTCGATCTTGTCCATACTGATTCCTCCAATGAGACAGAGTAAGAATAAAATGAAACCGATGAAGGAAATTCTTCATAAGAGAATTTTGAAGAAAAATAACTGTTATTTTTATCCTATTTTTTTCTAAGTCACTTGATGTTGTGTGATGACTTGTTTTTGGTAAATGCTTAGTTATTCAGCATTCATAACATCTTTTTGTAAGATTGGATATCTTTAATGATTTACTAATTTTCCTTTGTCTATATTCGTTTACCCTATTATAAAAAATTATAATTTTAAAAACAAAATCATTCTCACGTCGAATAACAATAGTGCCTTAAAAAGTGCGTTAAAAATGTAGCACCTCAAACAACAATTGGTGTCTTTAAAGAATGTTAACACCTCGAATATGTATAGTGCGTTTAAAGAATGTAGCACCTCGAATAACAGCTAGTATGTTTAAAAAATATGAACACCTCGAATATGTATAGTGCGTTTAGAGAATGTAGCACCTCGAATATGGTTGTTTCTTTGAGAAGTGTTGATAATAAACGTATAACACTTCATAATAACTATTCTTGGTCAACAACTTCAAAGATGATCAGTCTTTGATTAGTTACCAAAATTATTTGAATATTAGTGTTTAAAACAACCATTTGCCAAAAATATTTTTATTAATACCTTCGAATATCTACATGACACCTCATTAAAACCTTCATGGGCCAACAAGGCAGGAAATAGTGTGCCAATTATTCAAAAAACTCAAAACAAGGAAATCATTCCCATTATAGCTTTAGGTGTTCTATATTTCAAGGATGTTGAAGCATTCTCCCTTGCTCATCATAAAGGCGATATATGTCCGACTTTATCTTCTCCACCACTATATAAGGACCTCACAATTCGGGGCCATCTTTACAAGTCGTTTATCCTTTGTATGAAGGAATACCCTTCTTAAGACTTTGTCACCCATTTTAAAATCCCTTCTTCTCACCTTCGAATTATATTGACTCCTTATCAAAGTTTGATAATGAGTCATATTCAAATGAGCTTTAACTCTTTTTTCCTCAATCAAATCTAGCTCTGTTCTTTTTTCCTTTTCATTTACCTATTTGGAATATTAAAGTACTCTATAAGAAGCTAAAGTAGATTCTGCAGGACTAAAAACATCCATCCCATATACTAAGGCAAAAGGTGTTTCTTAAGTAGCCTCTTTATGAGTCATACGATAAGCCCACAATACCTCTTGCAAATATTTAGGCCATTTCCCTTCAACACCTTTTAAATTCTTCTTCAAACCTTCCAAAATAGATCTATTAGTCTATTTTACTTGACCATCTGCTTGAGGATGAAAAGGTATAGAAAAAAACTGTGTTATTACCTTCGAAACGCAAAAAGAAGTCATATATCTGTTATTGAATTGAGGACCGTTAACTGTAGTGATTTTTCGAGGTACTTTAAAGCGATAATAAATATTGTTCATAACGAACTTAATAACATCCTTTGTATTTGTTCCAGACAATGGTTCAGCTTCTACTCACTTCAAAAAGTAATCCACATCCACAATGATCATTTAACGTCCTCCAGAAGCCATATGCAATGGTCCTACCAAATCTGTTTCCCATCTATCAAAAGAGATAGCTTTGGAAATAGAATGGGAAAAACGCTGACAAATATCACAACCTCGAACTAGAACTTTAGTATCATTCATAATTGAAGGCCAATAATATCCTATCAACAAAACCCGAGCGTCAAATACTTGAAACCATAATGCGTTGAACCCTCACCATCATGTAACTCAGATAAAATCTCTTGAGACTCTTATTTTCCCAAACAACGTAGCAATGGTATACTTAAAGATTTCTTGTATAACACTTCATCCAATACAACATAACTATGGGCTTTATATTTTTATTTTTAGCCAGTTGCTGATCTTGAGGTAACATACGCCTTAGTAAAAATTAAGAATATCATACCTCCAATCACCTTGAATTGTACATGGAGTGACAAATACTTCATCGGCATATTTACATTGCTCTGATCATGTTAAAATAAAAGGACTCTCGTGTAACAATATCCAAGGATATTATTTTGTATAAGCAATCGTTGTCAAAGAGTCAGCAATTGTATTATTTCCTTGATCAATATGCTATATAATCATTTTTCAAATAAGAGAGCCAAATTTTGAAGCTCGCGAAGATACAAAATTAAATGATCCTTCTTAGCCTCGGAAACATCAGTCATTTAATTTGTCACTAATTGTGATTTTTTTTCCAAACGCACTATGGTTGCCCAAAAAACTATTTGCAAGCCTTAAACCAGCCAATGCATCTCCATACTCATCCTCATTATTCGATGCATGAAAACAAAATTTAACAGCTTGATGCATTGCCTCTCCAGAAGCAGCAACCAACTGCACTCTTGTACTATATCCTTAAATACTAAACCACCCACATAGAATTTTCTGGCAAAACGTCTTTATTTGTCTTCTCATTTGATCTGTTTGAATGAAATTCAACAAGAAAATCAGATAACATTTGAGCCTTAATAGTTGTTCAAGGGGAAAATTGATATCAAAATCTCCCAATTTTACTGACCACTTGGTTAATTCTTCCTGAAATGTATGGGCGTTGTAACATATTTTTTAGTGGAAAAGAAGTTTGAACTTCAATAGTATGATGTTGAAAGTAAGGGCGCATTTTCCTAGCAGCAACCACTAAAGCTAAAGCCAATTTTTCAAGTCTCAAATACATTTTCTCAACTGCCAACAAACTTTTATTAACATAGTAAACTGTCTTCGAAACTCCCTTATCTTTTATCAAAACAGCACTCACAACGAAGTGTGACACAACTATGTACAAAAATAGCTGCTCTCCAGTTCAAGGCTTGGACAATATCTCTGGTGATAACAAAAAATCCTTAATATTCAAAAATGTTACTTCACAATCCAATGTCCATTCAAACTCATTTGGTCTTCGTAACACTTAGAAAAAAGGAAAACACTTGTAAAAAAACCTTGAAATAAATCAGTTAAGGGCAGCTAACCTTCCTGTTAAGATTTGCACTTCCTTAATAGTTCGAGGTGATGTCATTGAGACTAAAGCCTTCAACTGCTCTGGATCAGCCTATATCCCTTTTTCACTAATAATATACCCCCAAGAACTTCCCTGATCGAACTCCAAAGGTATATTTCTTAGGATTTCGTTTTAATCGAATAACCCTTCAATTTAAACCAACATATCATTGATATATACCTCTATGTTTCTCCCAATCTGGGAAGCAAAATCTTTATTCACCAACCTTTGATACGTTGCTCCAACATTCTTCAACCCAAATGGTATAACCCTATAACAATGTAAGCCTCGATCTATGATAAATTTAGTGCTTTCTTGGTCTTTTGGATCCACCTGAATCTGGTTATACCTTGCAAAAGTATCCATAAAAGACAATTTTCTTTCATGAAGCAAAATCAACCAGCTTATCTATTCGAGAAACACGAAATAGATCTTTAGAGCAGGCTCGATTCAAATCTATGAAGTTAACACACATTCTTCATTTTCCATTCTTATTTTTAACTAACACTAGGTTTCCTGTCCATAAAGGATATTGTGCCTCCCTAATATGTCCGACCCTAGACAAACGATCCAGTTCTACAACAATAGCCCCTGATTTTTCAACAGAAAAATCACGTCTTTTTTAAATAACTGGTTTGATCCACGGATTTATAACCAAACTATAACATATCACATTAGATGGAACCCCCACTACATCCTCTATTTTCCAAGCGGAAACATCCAAAATAGCAAACAAATTTTGTAACAATTGTTGATGCAAAGTTTGTGACAGTATTGTCCCTATTCGAAGAATATTTCTATCAGAAAAAGAATATTATTCTATTCCTTCACTTACTGTTAGAGAACTAGGGGTTTCCATCGGATCATCAACTTTTTCATCTTCTTCCGAGGTCAACCCCCCTGATTGCTATTCAACCATTTTATCTTCACTGTTAGGACCTTATATTCGTAAAGTTGTTGTATAATGTTCACTAGCTACCTTTTGATCATTTCGGACCACCCCATCATGGTCTCCGGTGACATACTTCAAACATCGATAAACGGTAAGATACAACTGCATACATCCTCGAAAGCCAAGATCTCCAAAAAATAGCATCATAACTGGTCGGACAATCCACCATCATGAATAAAATTGGAACCTTCTTTTTAAAAGGCCCATTTCCAAAACATACTTTACCCTCGAATTCTCCAATTATTCTGAGATGTCACACTTGTAAACCCAATTATAGTACGGTCTGATTGAATTTTTTTGAGGTGGCTTATGCATCCTATCATATGTTGACTTGAACTGAACATTCACAGAGCTTCATGTATCTATCAAAACACGTCGGATTACTTCTGCTGCAATAACCACTGCGTCTTCATGAGGACAATATTGCTTTTCCTAGAGCTATTGGTGTTACCAATTATATAATATCCTCCAAAAATTTCCAAGGACTCAAAGTATTCACATAAGCTTCAAATTCGTCCTTGCTCTACTGGTTCATCTACAACCATTACAGTTAACTGATCCAGATTTGTGTCCAAATATTCTGAAGTTGCATCAAACTCATCAAACTTAGAGTCTAGAATCATTAGATTTTTTCTTTTTAATTCGAATTTGCTGCTTGCGAAGTCGATGCACTTTTCTGCCCTTTAATAAAAGAAACTAATTTTCCATTTTCTACTAAAATCTACACTTCTTTTTTCAAAGCTATACAATATGCAGTATCATGGTATATATCATTATGATACTTATATGACTTGTTGTTTCGCTCTTCTCTTGGTCTATTTATCGGAGCTAGTTTTTTAAAGCTCACATATCATTTAGACTTTTCATGAATCGCAGCAACATTCTCAGTTAAATCATCATAATATTCTGGCCTTATCCACTGATTTTGCCTCGGTCTTTGAAATAGATACCATGTAGCTTGAGTTGGGTACCCTCCAGCTCGAGGAGGAAAACTATTGTTATTCTTTGGACAAGATGGTTTAGTCAAATTCGAAGAGTGTCCTTGATTACTTGACACATGCCCTGAATTCTTTTGACTAGGTCCAACCATTCCTCGAACTCTAGTTGATTCCTCCACTTTAATTTGGTCGTCGACTTGAGCCATCAACGCTCCAAAAGTCAAAGCTCTCCTCTTTGTTGTTTCATTTGCTAAATAACCTGGTAATAAACCTCATTGAAATGCAACCATGGCTACCAACTCTTCATAATTATCTAATCCAGCTTTTTTTTAACACAAAGCACTTTGTATAGTCATTCAGCTTCTCTCATAACAGCTTGTTTAAACTATATGATAATATCATCATTTGCTCGCATTTCTTTACATCCCACAGATTATCGTAAAAAATTTGTATAAAAATATCTAAAATTAGAAATATATTACCTCAGAATCCTATTGTATCATTTCAAAGTTGTGCCGTTAAATGTCTGAGAAAAGGCTATGTATACCAACATATCATCATCTTCGAAGTTCATCATATAGTTCTTGAATTGTTCGATATGATCATCGGGAACTTGAATCCCATCAAATTTCTTGACCTTAGATATATCAAACTGTTTCGGAAGAGTAATAGATATTATCTCAATTGTTAAAGGAGAATTTCTCCAGTCAACTTCTTGTACGTACTGGTTATCTCATTTTGTTCCCATGACAACGTATAAATTCCGATCATCTAAACCTTTGTATTGATTTGATGTATTTCTTTTACACCATTATATTTCCCTCAAACAACGAAGCACATTGTCTCTCTTTGATATATATTATTTACGCGACTTTCAAGGTCAAACTTTTTATTCTTTCGAAGATCTGCGATACTTATTTTGTTCAGATGTCGAATTGTCAAACTCATTATCACTGGATGTAACATACATATGCTTGTCTTTTTTTCTTTTCGTGAAGTATAATGCTCTCTATTAGATCAAAATATGGTTTCCTCTGCTCACTTCAAATCTGGAGAGTTGTACAAGATCTATCAGATTTATTGTCCATATCATTCTTCTTCTCTATTTGTCACACCTCATATTTCAACCTACTTGATTGAATATATTGCTCTCTTTGAACATACTTCTCATTTAGAATTGTTATTTTAATTTAGTAACTCATTCATTCGAGTTTCAATGTATGATTGAGTTTGTTGAACTGGAATTTGATCAACTTTCTTATTTTCCTTACTTCGCAAATCAGATCTCAATGCTTCGATTTCCTTTCGAACCAAATGATCATTTCCATTCACTGGCACCATTATCAATCAAGAACAACTTTAATTGATCAGAAGTTTTATTTTCTTTGGTTTTAGATTTTGAAATCAAGGTACGATCGATTGAAACCTCCCATTGTGGTCCCCAATTTGTTAAGTGTTAATCTTGTTCTTGAAAGCAAAAAAACGAGATTGATTTTATAGAGAGAAAGTAAAAGTAAAAAGTAGTTTTTGCTTAAGAGAGTATTGATACTTATATTAACAGTCTCAACCTTTATTTATAGGCGTTCTGACTTAGAGTAACATAATCAGTTACACAAATGGGCCAATTGCACTTTAGTCCCCGTTTTTTACAAACAGTCTTAAATATATCTTACATTTTTACAATTGATCATATCATACTTTAATTTATTACAGTTAAGTCATCAACATTTTATATCATTATCAACTTCATCATTCACTTCCTGGATTAAGTAAACATTTTAATCTTCCATGTCTTTAAATTTGTAGCAAAATGACTGTAGTTATTGCAGTTTTAACATCTGACATTTTTATGTCAAAAGTGGAATTCTGTTTTTTTTGCCCATCACCTTAGTTTCTGGAATTATTTTTTCCTTAACCCTTACCCATATATGCTTTTTTTGTCCATCACCTTCGTTTCTGGAATTATTTTTTCCTTAACCCTTACCCATATATCGGCCTCTTCCATTTCCTAGGCCTCTTCTTTTGTTACTAGAATTGTCTTAATCACTGCTTTGCACATCTATATTTGCGTACAAGATTTTTTCAACACCTTACTTACCGTCAAACTTTGTCATCCTATCTTCAAAGGCTTTTAAAGAGCATATGATTTCTTCTAGAGACTTGGATGAGATATCACAAAACTCTCCAGTAGTCGTGGCCACTAACATGAATTTTAATGACACCAATCTAAGCAATTTCTTGATGACATAGTTGTTGTCAATATTTTCTCAAAAAGACCTTATCTTACCGAATATCATAGTCATCTTTTTTCGTGTACTCATCAATGGATTCATTTTTAGACATGTCCATGCTGTCTAGTTCTCTTCTTAACGCCTGAGTTTTGACTTTAACAGCATGACATGCTCCTACGTGAGTCTCTTTTAACGCATCACACACTCCTTTTGCGGTGTCTTTATCCATAATTTGATATAGCGTCTATTCGTTCAACCCTTGATAGAGAATAACAAGTGCAATTTGGTCCATTTGTGTGTCAACCATTGACTCCACTGATTCCCAAATTCCTTGGATGCGTATGAAAATTTTCATCTACATAACTCGTACTTGGTAGTCCATATCTTACAGTTTTGGGTATTTTAAGGATAAAGATTTCTCCCTCAGGCCAGATCTACCTCCAGAAACTCATGTTTGTATGCTCCAACTACCTCTCACCACACTGGCGTAACTATCATCACGTCCTGGCGTATGCGACATTGTGGCTCTGATACCACACTCCTTGAATCCATTTTGCTTTAAAATGGCTTATTAATAAGAGGGAATGGTGGCCAAAGGTTATTTACTTTTATATTTACTTCACATAACTGTAATCGAGGTCGTATTTAAGAATAAAATCTCTAATTTTATAGACTTATGGTGTCCGGGTTAGTCCAACAACCCCAAATATTGTAAGCCCGACAATATCATATTTTTTAGATTCTTTTTCGATGTTGGTCTTCAACTCATTAGACTAATTTGTGTTAGATTATTTAGTATAAGCTAATATTACTTCGGGCAGCTAGTTTCTAGTGCATTGTGGCTCTTGATGAGTATCAGGCAGTAAAGGCGATTCATACAATCAAACGTGTTTGATCTCTTAACGATAGCGAGGAAGCGATACAAAATTTTACCAGTGATATAAAAATTACATATCGCTGGTGCAATATCTTAGCGACGGTATAAAAATTCTATATCGGCGGTACGCTAAATGTGTTATGTGAGTTTTATTAAGGTATTTTCACATGGCTATACCAGTGGTATATAAGTCTTATATCGTCGGTATTATATTCGCATCACTGATGTAACAATTCTATATTGTCGATACGTTGAATGCATTATGCCAGTTTTATAAAGGTATTTTCACAGGGTTACACCGGCCATATAGAATTGTTATAACACCAATATAATATCCGCACATTTGATATATAATTTTTTCTCCTTCAAAATCTCTTGTCATCTCATACTCTTGTAAACTAAAAATTTCTCATCAATTCAATAACTTATTTCTCTATAAAACGTTACTAAAACATACCATATTTATGCTTTTACTATAATAGCATAAGTAATCAAACTCAAACTCATTATTTTTATGATATGGAATTGTCTCTCAATGAAGACAGCCACTTGTTGCAAGCTTTCAAGTTTATGAAGAGAACGATGTCTGATGAGACTACCAATGGGTTTTGCAATGAATTGTTGTGTATAATTTACTACATGTATGGGTACATGCAAGGGCATGAAGGAGAAAATTCATGTCCAACTCCGGGCAATTGTGAATTTTTTTTATATCAGGTATAATTTTTTAACATCGGAACCAATGGTTTGAGTGTTCGGCCTCTCGTACAAAATTAGGCAATAAACATTCAACTCTTCAATTTAAAAATTACTGATTTTATTACAAATGATATGGTACGTTATGTGAAAAGGAAAATTATTTTAAAAATATGATGCATAATATAATTACGAAAGAATTTAATTTTAAGAAGAAGAATGATATGACTTTAACTAATATTATGGGTGTTGTTGCATCTCATGTTTAATGTTTTTATGATCGCTTGATGTTCTTTAAGTTGTTGTATTTAGTGTTTTGTAGGTTTTATATACGTTAAATTTTATTTTTGTAAGTTTTTCGTCTCTTGTATTGTTGTTAAATGTATTAATCAATTTTTTGAATCGGTTCCAAATATTTGGGTTTGTGACATCTCGCGCGAATAAAAAGAAAATTAGAACTATAACATAAAAAGAATAAAACTAAAGTTAGTCAAACGGTATATCATTGATACATGGCCTCAATACTGTCAGTACCAAAGTTAAAAACACTAGCGGTATAAAGCCTATGTAAAAACACTAGCGGTATAAAGCCTATGTACCGACGGTTGGAGCAGGTTGTATCGTTGGTTCCAAATAAAATGAGCTTTCGAAATGCACTGGCGGTGCCTAGGTTCCGTATCGATGAGTCCAGTATCTCGTACCGTCGGTACACACTGTAAAAAAATCCAAAAAATATGAAAAGAGCTATTAAATATTGTAGTTAATGAGTAAGTTTAGTTTATTACCTCTTTCGAAGTATTAATTTCATGAATAAGTTTGTTGTTTTCCATTATGAGACTTTTTTAGGGTTTGAATAAGAGTTATTTTTTTTTTAGAAATATAAAATAAAATTCAATAACAAATTATGATTTTGAAAAAACATTGGTACGATGTTGTTGTTTAGGATAGTTTTGTAGTTAATCTTATGTTCCTAAACCAAGTAAGTTATATTCACTAAGTTCTCCAAAAAAAAAACAAAAAAAGTCTCAAACTCAATTAGACTGGTCAAAAGATATAAGATGGGTGAAAGACTAAAAAATACTAATAATTTGGAGACTTATAGTTTTGGAGTCAAAAGTTTAGCCAGATCTTTATTTTCATTGTTACAATTGACTATTAGACTAGATGAATCTTGGATTGTTTTGTCCATTTTTGTATATTTACAGGCATTGAACAGTAAATCGTCCCTCGACTATCGCGTTTGGTGGTAGATAGTCTCTTGACTTTTAAATGTCCGTTGACAGTCCCTGAACTATCGCGTTTGGATAAAGTTAGTCCACCAGATCCTCTGATCTATGAGAGGTTGCCACTTGTCACCATAGTCGCCAGATTTTTGTATCATCACTAGTCCATTGAGTTTAAATCAAACCAAAAATGTAGAATATTGCGGATAACTAAACTCAAAGGACTAGTGGTGATACAAAAATCTGGGGACTGTGGTGACAGGTGGCGGTCTCTCATGGATCAAATGATCTGGTGGACTAACTTTATCCAAACGCGATAGTCCAGGGACTGTCAACGGATATTTGAAAGTCAAGGGACTATCTGCCACCAAACACGATAGTCGAGGGACGATATACTATTCAAAGCCTATATTTTCATTATTATCAACTTTTATCTTAGTGATTTTTGGTAATGTGCTTGGATCCAACTACTAGTCATGGTTTTTGTTTTCACATTGATGTACTTTGTATTTTGGAAGTGTGAATGTTCCGTTATAAATTAAATTACTGATAACTACTTAGATTTTGCACTATAAAATTTTCCAATGATACCATTGAATACACAAACACGGATAGCCTTCAACAATTAGTTATTTTAACTTTTAAAACTTCATATATTTCAAATCCAAACTTTTTTTTCAAAAACGTATATATATTTTTATTATTATTATTTTTAAATCATATTTTTAATATGAAAAAAAATTATATAATAATTAATTGCTTTCTTTAAAAAAAATTAACCTAAATTTCTATTTTTTCAATATTTAACATCTACAATCCATATTTTGTACATAAAATAACTGTGACTTTTTTTTATAGCAAACAAGGTTTCAACACTATCTTTTGTGTGATTGGCGGTGAAATGCGATACAAACCTTCAGCTGTCACTCTAACTATCACGAAGCACAAAGCAACACACAATCTCGTTCCTACCGTGTATTAGGATCAATCAATAACCCGCAGTGGTCACGTGATACCGTCCCTTTAACCCGCAACCCATGCCTGCTGATCTGTCACAACAAACCTCAGCTTCGTAACATCCGCGTAGGATCGGACAGCCGTTTGGCTCTGTTCCCCTTTCCAATAAAGAAACATAAAACATCACTATTTGCTGCAGGGGAAAAACAAACGTTGTAATGCCTTAAAAACACTAAAGTAATAGTACTAATCATAAAACCCTAAAACAACACCATTCTTTCTTCTTCTTCTTCACAACAGTCATTTTTTAGAGAAATAAAAAAAAGTGTTTGCATTCATTTCAACTTTACTCTTAAGCCAAGTTTTCATAACTAGAAGGAGAAGAAGAAGATTCAACCACAAGATCTAATCGTCTTCTCTTTCTCTGACGCTCTCTTTACTTGCTTCACATTTAATCAAACCATTTTTTTGTTTTATTAGTTTTTGTTCATCTTTCGCCATTATATAAAGCTTTGAATCTGTTTTCAGAACAAACCCTACAGATCTTTCTCAGTCTTTTTCTTATACATGTCGTTAATGGAGAAAATGAGCATGAAGAAAACAATGTTATTTTACTGTTTGTTTACACTTTCTTTACTCCAATGCAGTTTATTTGTACAATCGATTCTTAACCCAATCGATTTCTTGGCTCTGCAATCGATTCGTAAAAGTCTCGACGACATGCCTGGTTCCAATTTTTTTGATTCATGGGATTTCACATCTGAGCCCTGTAACTTCGCCGGAGTTTACTGCGACTCCGATAAAGTTCTCGCTCTTAATCTCGGTGACCCTCGTGCCGGTTCACCTGGTCTAACCGGTTCAATCGACCCGGCAATCGGTAGATTAACTGCTCTTGCAGAGTTCTCCATTGTACCGGGTCATGTAGTTGGATCTCTACCCGATACCATCTCTCTCTTAAAAAACCTCCGGTTTCTCGCCATAAGCCGGAACTACATCTCCGGCGAGATACCGGCGGGTTTCGGTGAGTTAAGAAGCTTAAAAACGCTTGATCTCAGTTACAACCAGCTGAATGGGTCGGTTCCCTCGTCAATCGGATCTTTACCGGATCTATCCACAGTGATTTTAAGTCACAACCGGTTCACCGGTCCGGTTCCTGAGTTTGTTTCCGCGAGTCTTACACGGCTCGATCTCAAACATAACAATCTCTCCGGTTCACTTACTCCATCTTCGTTTCCTTCATCTCTCAATTATCTTTCTATCTCATCGAACAGACTCAGTGGACCAGTAGACCGGCTTTTAATCCGACTGGACCAGCTCAACTACCTCGATTTAAGCATAAACCGGTTCACCGGCACAATCCCAGGTCAGATCTTCACTTTCCCTATCTCAAACCTTCAATTGCAAAGAAATTTTTTTTACGGTCCGATAGAACCAGTTGACCAAGTGACGATCCCGACCGTGGATCTAAGTTTCAACCGATTTTCCGGGTCAATATCGCCGGTTTTGTCGACGGTACAAAACTTATACCTTAACAACAACCGGTTCAGTGGTCGGGTTCCGGCTATGTTAGTGGACCGGTTGTTAAGCTCGAGTATACAGATATTATATTTGCAGCATAATTTTTTGACGGGAATCGAGATTAATCCAACGGCTGAGATTCCAGTGAGTAGCTCGATGTGTTTGCAGTATAATTGTATGGTCCCGCCCGTACAAACGCCTTGCCCTTTAAAGGCTGGGACACAAAAGACGAGACCTACTACACAATGCATTGAGTGGAGAGGGTAAGCTTTTCGTATTTTATATTTTATATTTTATATTTATCATTTATATTAATTTTTTAATTGATTCCATTTATTTGTTTGTGAGTTTATTATTTTGTTTTTTAATTATTTAGTAGAAAAATTTGTTTGTAAAATCCTTCACTTGGGTTGAACTTTTATAATATTAATTTAATTTTGGGATTTGTCTTTTGATTCTTTCTATTTGGATTTATATATCAAAATGTTATACATTTCTATGTTTATGTAAGCTTGAGTTTTAAGTATAAAGATGAAAAGAGATTTTTTAAGAAGTGAAAATAGCGGGGGAGGCAACAGCTACGAAATCCGATTCACTAAAGGGCCGATACTTTGATGATCAAGAATCAAGATGAGGTTAGTTTAAAGAGTTGATACATATATATAAATATATATATATATATATATAGTTATTAAAGTTTCAAATATTATTTATATGCTGTTTGTTGTGCAGATTTGGACAAATGCTTCCAAACACACTTGAAGATCTGATTAAAATTGAACTCGTTATTTTTCCTTGTAAATTAATGTCACACCTTTTGTTTTCAAGCAAGAATTATTACTTAATGGAGTAATTTTTTTTTATCTTTTCTTTTTTTGGGTTACGTATACTGCGAACTCAGGCTTGCAACTTTGTGGATCCTTTTTCTTTTTTATATCCGTTGGATGCTGTAGTTTGCTGAAACCATCAGTATTGACCTTTAAATTGGTTGGAGTTTGAATTAATAGAAATCGTATTCATTTCATTAATGTTAATTCTGTATTACGTTCTCTTTTTCTGGTTGAATTTTGTATTATGTTAACCTGACTACATGTATTTCAGAGAATTCTATAAAAATAAGTTACAATAATAATTGTTATGGTTTGAATGAGAAGTTATATTTATACGAACTTTTACCAAATTTTTTACTCAATCAAATAATATATATATATTATAAGTTTGTTTTGCATTTTTAATCACTAAAACTTATTTGTCCTTATAGGTTTATATTATGTGTCATATTCTCTAATCATTTAAATTTTGACTAGGGAGGTGTATGAAGAGCTTATATAGCCAATTCACCTGGTAAAATCTTGCCAGGTAAATGCATTGTTATATTTAAACTTGTGAGTTATTGTTTTAACTTGCCTAATTAAAAACAATCGTTACCAAAACATCTTTTGAGACAAAAGATTTTATTATACTGAAGAAAACGTGTATGAGCAAACAATGACTTCAGAGCAAACAATGACTTTATTTAGCTACTAGTTTGGGGTGCTTCAAGTGAAGCTGGAGCTGAAGGCGCCAATAAAAACATGAGAACTTGAGCTTATGAGACTTGCTTCATTCCGATTTTTGTAGAAACCCTCAGACTATCGTTTTGAAGATAATCAGGTCTATATGTTATGGTCATGAGGACTTGACCAAGCTTTAGCTCAAGCGGGGCATGTCTGAGACTTCCATCAACTACTAGTTTGGTGGGATACTTATGCTTCGACCAAGGTGAATAAACTTGTGTTATATACTCACCTATTTGACTATGTGTTTCGGCTTCCATTTCACCTTATGTTCTTTGTGTTATTAGACATATGCCAGAGCCATGCCACTCTTAATATATGAAGAATGATGACCAATATCATTGCCTTTGGCTATCTAAAATAAGGCTAAAAATGGAGGAACTCGTATTCCTCTCAACTTCACCCTAAACCAACACTTTTTCTTATATTGACTTACTCTCAAGAGCTACTATAAAGCAGTGAATAACATGCATAAATTAAAAAAATGATTGTAAAATAAGATATATCTTTATGAGTGTAGTTTGGGAGAATGGGGCACCTACAAGCAGGCGAAACCTTCGCCTCACCCCAAGTACAAGTAAAGAATTGAAGGATTCGCAAATAGCTTAGTACCAATAAAACTTATCTTGCTTTATCTTTTGTTGTAAGTCACTTTCTTACCCTATTTTGGAGAATAACTTCCCTTTGTTTATAAAATTCATATGTACTTTTAAGGCATTTGAGTACTCAGACAAAGAGCGGTTCTTAGAGTTAGATAAATTTACTTCGAAATATTGGAGGAAGAGATTCTTGTTCACTCGAGGTTTGGACAAATGAATAAGGCTCTCAACCCCGATGGTGACTCCCCTCAGGTTGTTGTCTCTAAGGAAGATTTAGTCTTTGATGTCATAACGCTAGCTACGAACAACCTTGTATGCCTAGCAGGTGTCAGGCAGCGAGATATGAGTGAATGTGGAAGACTCTAGTTGCATCTCTAAAAACATAAAGTGAATGGTCTTTTATATAACAAAGGTTTTGGACGAAAATAATGGAAATTGAAGGCTCGGTTGATGAAAGAATTGACTTGATCATTATTGTGGTTGGAGGCTCGGCAGGAGGAGCGACTAAAGGTTTGAGTGGGAATGATAGTTTCAATCGAGCTGATAAATCTGCATGCTTAAAAGACCTCCCCGCTAAATATGAAGTTAGTCAAAGGCTCATTAGAAATTATGGAGGTTAAATATACCAAGACGAAATGAAAACAACATTCCATGTAGACACAAGACTTGGGTCAATATGTTTCTCGATACATAAATGCTTCATATAATACTCCCTTATATTCGATAAGTCCTTAGTCGATGCATGTACCTACAAAATTTACTTAATGTTCCGATCAAGCGCGTCAAAGACAATGCTGAACTTGAGACAAGTTTATGACCAAACAACTTCTCGTTAAAATGCAGATATTAGATCAACATAAAAGATGGATTCTTAGAGCTCATATGGGAAGTCTTAAAATAGAGGTCGCTAAGTTAAAATTTGAAGCGACTATCGTTCAGACTAGGGTGAAAGATATTGAGAAAAAAATAGTTGAAGCAGGAATACTCAAAACAAATTCAAAGCATCATCAAACAAGTATTTAAAACAAACGGATAAGCTTGTACAGAATGCTTTTACCCAAATGAGAGTAATCAGGCCAAGTATGATTATTAATCTCCTTATCTAGAACTTGGCCTCTTGTGAAAGGATGTGCCAGAAGCATAAAGGTCAATAGATATACACACTCTCATATACATAACATTCTTCATGATATTTTGGAATAATGACCTAACATGTTTTAGAAAATCTAAAAATAAAAATATTAAACATTATAATATAACTACAATACTATATTAAACAGAAATTCTGTTTAAAATAAAAGTAAAATCTTAAAAATAAAAATATATTTTAAATAAAAATAAAGTACAACTAAATCTTAAATTAAACTTATTTTTCAATATGTATCTAAAGTATTGTTTATTACCATATAATGTCTCGTAGAAAAATAAGTATTATCATATATTATGTGATATTATCAAGGTATCCATATTTCCTTTAGATCAAGGTAAATATCTTTTTGTGCTTTTTTTACTGAATTTTCTCTGTAACTTTTTACAAAATATTTTTAACTTTTTTCATTCTCAAGAATAATTAGTACTATCCATTGATGTTTCAAATTTCGTTTTATTATGAGATAAAATATCTCACGTGTATGTTTTAACTTTAATTTTGATCAATTTACTTTTCGATTTTAGTACTTATAATTTTTTTTATAACAATCGTATCGATTTGATCATGTTTTTATATTCATGTAAAAACTAGGTTTTATATGTCTTGTTGTTCTTATTTCTACTGATTTTTAATTGATTATGTTTTGAAATTTTGAGTTTGTAAAGAAGCCTATAATTTAATAACAACCTTTATTGTATGAAAAACAAATTTGTTATAATTGTAGGTCTAGTTTCAAAATGTATGAATTTTTTTATTTATGGAAAATAGGGTTCCTTGTAATTTCATGTCTAATTTCTAAATATAGGATTTTTTAGTTCTAATAACATAATGTTTATGACTGAAAGTCTATTATTCATGTAGTTACAGAAAATAGGTTTTTTAGTTACAAAAAAGTAATTTTTTCACAAACTAGGCATATATACTCGCGAGAGTATCTTTGTTTGTGATATCATGTCTCATTTAAAAAACTAGTCTTATTTAATTGCAAAACTATTGTCTTATCATCTCTAGTTGTGAATATATTTTTTTTAGTTACGAAAAATAGTTCAAGTTGAGACTATTTTTTGTTTATGTTTTTTAGGTGTGCAATGTCTTTAATTGTGTCGGTTGTTTTTAAACAAAACTACTAAGTTACATGTCTTCTACTTAATAAATTTAAAATATTGAAAGTATCATGGGTTTTGCTTTAAGTAGGTGAGACTTGTTGATTAAAGGATGTTTTATGTACAGTTACTCCTATTGTGATTTTAATAACTATATTTTTATGTAAAAAAATAATAATTTTACATCTAAAGCAGTATAAAATAATCATGTAAAGGCATGAACTATTGAAGCAGTATAAAGGCATTATGGAATGATCATATAAAGGCATGATTTTACATCTAAAGCAGTATGGAATGATCATATAAAATTTAGTACAAAATTACTTGCGAAAATATTAAAAGAACTTTTGAACGAAATCAGTTGTAAAAACAATATAAAAGTACTAATGAAAACATATAAACAACTTTAAAATGAATTAGTTGAGAAAATTAGTACAAAATTACTTTTGCTTACATAAAACAACTATAAAAGGAAATAGTTGTGAAAAATAGTACAAAAATAATTAGAAAACAATGGAAACAACTTTGAATAACATTAGTTGCAAAAACTAGTATATATATACTTGCGAAAGTATGGAAACAACTTTGAATGGAAGTATTTTTTAAAAATAGTACAAAACTACTTGTGAAAATATAAAAACAAGTTTGAATATGAGAAGTTACGAAAAATGAGTACAAATATGCTTGAAAAATTAACAAAAAACAACACATCTTCAATATCATGACATACTCCTCGTGGACCAATTAATATAAAATATAAAATATGTTACTTTATAGTCCAGTTGTTCATCATTTGTTATCTTCAGCATGTTTTAGATTGAGAAAATAATTATTTTTGGATAAGACCATATAAATAGATTATCTTTGTTAGTATATTTATGCACTCCAAATAAGTTCTCGGTGTTAACAATATTGCTTATTGTTTTTGTTTCATGGTTGATTGTTCATTCAACTTCCACATCTTTTATTTATTTATCACATATTTTCATGTATAAAGTTTACAATCTTTATCTTGTTCTCGTGGAACTAGTAGAGTTTGTTTTGCTTATATTTCATATGACATCTCTTTTGGATCTTGTTGTTGTTGAGCTGGTAGAGGAATTTCCTCTTTGACTTATTATTCTTACGGTACATGTTGCATCTCTTTTGGGATATTCTTGTTGTGAAACTTGTATAGTTTGTTTTGCATCAGTTTATTATTGATGTAAAATTGAGCATTATCTCTTTTATTTTTATTTTATGTATTGGTTTTGTTATCAACATATTATTGTGCTGCCTACACAATACTCCAAAACGGAGTTGGAACTTCAAGATATGCAGAAGATCTCATATGTTTCGACTGTTGAGAGTATTGACATACTCACAAGTGTGACCTATACCAAATAAAAAATCATAATTGGTTGGCGAATGGGTTATTTCTAAAATTAACACATGTTAAAAATTAACACATGATAAAAAAATATACCATGAAAGAATCATAGAGGGTGATAAAAATGACACCGTATAAAAAAGGTTAAGATGAATGTCTTTAAAAGCATCAATGATGATTAAAACTAATGGTATGTATGTGGTCAAATCTACGTATACTATTATATATCGACGGGTGTACATGTTGACTTTTGCTAGTAGAAGATTTATTTTTGCTAGTCATTGTACATATCAACTTTTAGTAGTAGAAATTAAAGTAATTTTATTTTGTTTGTGGAAGTTTTACACATTGATTTTTGCTATTTTTTTATATTCAATTTATGTATAAAAAGAACTAGTTTTAGTTCTTAATTTATGTTTATTTATTGATTTATAACGTGTAGTTATATATATCCATATAATTATAAATGTGTATAATATCAAATATTGTAACAATAATTGTATTTATACGTTAAAATAATTTCGTTTTGTTTCACTTATTATATAGTTAATTAGAAAAATTATGATTTGCATGATTTCTATTATATAAAATCAATGATACGTTGTGATTTTGTTCGGACATATGAGATCGGTTCCAAACAAGGTACCTAGTGTTTTAAGCTAGTATATGGAGATGGATAAAGAAGAATATAAAGAGAATAATTATATGTATAAAGCGTTAAACGATCCATATTAGTTTTGTGGAATGGAGCACTATCTTTTTTATTTTATTTTATCAATTCATTTTGTTATCAACATATTGTTATACTATATACACATTTGAAACAAATTGTAGTATAAAGAGCGTAAAAGTTATCGTAATATTAAATTTCGTTATTTTACATTCCATAGTTTTGATGATATCTTCCTGATCAATTATTTTTTATGTTAGAGACTTATTAATTGTTGAAATCCTTTTCATTTGATTATTTAAACAAACTACCTTATTGTTCATAGATCTAACTCTCATTTTAATCTATTAATTTTTATTTTATATTGGTAGCTTTGAACTCTCTTTTTTATTCACCATGGTTAAATCAATATAGTGACAAAAATATTAAATAAAAATAAATTATCATATTTGTTAATATAAATTTAAAATTATATAAAATGAATCGCGAAAATATAAGTTAACACCTGATAAAATAGTGCATTTTAACTTATAAAAAATATAAGTTGAGTCAACATTGGCGATAATCAAATTAAATTAATTTGCAAAAGTAAATTTGATTTAACATTTAAAAAAAACTATAGATTTATTTGCTAAAAAGTGATATAAACTTATCTCTTAATGCTATATATATATATATAATTTATGTTTTACTGTCTTAGTTCCTTGTTTTTTTTTGTGAGCTTGATGTTGTCGATGTATTATTTTAAAATAATATGTTTTTTTGGTTTTATTAGATATATGAGAGTTTATGAGAGTTTTTGAGCTCATAATCTCCTATATATGTAACTTAAACTCATCCATTGTTGCTTTTCCACCACTACAACTATTATCGTTATGGCAGTTTTCCAAATTAACTCAACAATAAACTAATTTCTTTATTTCTTTCATTTGTATTCCTTATTCCATCTTTTGCATTGTCAAAAATAATTTCTATTATGTGTTAACATCACGTTCATTTTATTTATTTATTTCATTGACGCTTCAACATTACCTTCATCTGATTCTTCATATAAAAAAAATTCACACTCAAATGCATTTTTTGGCATTAATTAACCAAAAAAACTTATATTAATAATAGAGCTTGTTAAATTTAATTTAATTAAACTTGGAGAATTTTTTTAAATAAACTAAATAAATTAAAGTTGTGAAGAAATATTTTAAAATATACTTAAGAAAACCAGGCTTAAAAGTGTCGTTAAATACAATTTTAAATGAATTTTAAAAATCTTGTTTTAATAAGTTATGAAATCATAAATTTGTTTTGTGCGAAGAAAAAATCATTTTTTAATTTATTTTTTCTCTTTATATACTTTGTCAATAAATTAATTAAATATACTTCATAGTTTTTTCTATTCTCAACTATTTTAAACATCATGGTATTTTCATTGAGGATTATTTGTATTTGCGCCAGCGCTTGTGTGTTAAAAAAGAAATGGATGCACATCAGATAAAATATTTTTTATATTAATTATTTTATTAATATTTAGATTGGACCATTTTTAAAAACTTTGTAGTATACTTTTGGTCGTGCAGTATGGTTTGTGGTACAAACCATACTGCACGATCAACAGTTTTATGATTTGTTTGTTTATTATTTTCTCACTCAGTTTGTTAGTTTTTCTCTTATTGTATCTGTCTAATAATACTCATTAATGTTTTCTGAAATCTTAAGCATATAAAATTATTTAAGAAATCATTATTTTTCCAAATGTAAAGAAAAACAATGTTGGCCATACATATAGAATTAGGAGTACAATTACATACAACACATTGTTCTCATAATGTTGACACTCGTTAAATAGTTGCATCCTATAATAAATATTATTAATTGAATATAAATATAAATATATATTCGTGGAAGCTTTCTTACTTGCGAAGAACCGTGCATTTCAAACTTGCAAATATTTTTTTTTAGACTTAGGAAAACAAGATTTGCAAAAAATGTGTACTTTTTACTTGCAAAAACCACAACTTGCAAAAAAATAGATATTTTTAAACTTGCAAATTTCAAGGTTATTAAACTTATTAAACACCATTTGCAAAAAACACACATTTTTATCTTAATATTTTTCTTTATTCTTTAGAGAGGAGTTTTTCTTTCTTTTATTCTCTGCAAAGTATACGATAATTTATTCAAATAATTCTATATTCTTCCTCTGTTTTGTTAATCAAAGCTCAAACATTTTCTTGTAAAAGTTAATACTTATTTTTTTAGATTTGAAGCGTAAGATTACATGTATATCTTCGGATGTAAGCTTTACACTTGCTCGCCAAAACTAGAAAACTGGTTTTTGAGGATCATAACTTCTTATTATTTATGTTGTAAAATCCCGTTTTTCTCGGCACTAACAAAGTACTTCTTATAATCATCTGTCGATCCGCGAACCAAGTAGAACAGTGTATCAGTCGCGACAATTATATGATCTCTTTTTGTCCATGCTATTCATATTATTATCATTATAAGCACATATTTGGATATGAATATGTATTAAAGAGTAAAAAATATTAAAAACAAATACACTCGTAAAGTCCAATGTATATTCACTTTCATATTAAATTGCCAAAACACATTTCAAATATCCAAATAGCAAAACAAAGACACAAACAAGTAATGGACTAGTGCAAGTCATGTAACTTAAAAAACAGTTCATATTCAGTTACGAAAACAAAATTCAAATATACAAACAATAAAACACTAACATAAGCAAATCATAAGCTTACTGCACGTCATGTATTTGTGAAAAAATCATTTACAAAAATTCTATAAACACAAATAGCAAAATATCATAATTTGTAAACAAATATTATAAAATTTATAAAATATTAAAAAAATGTAACAGAATAAGCAACATTTTGTATTTAAATTGTAAAAAATATAAAAAAATAAAATAAAACTAGATTATAAAATTATAAAAATCAATACTTTAATATTGACCCATGATTGTATTTTAGTTTGCTATAAATAAATAAAAAAATAAGATATGACATCAATAAAAATATATAAAGAAGTGGTTTAATAAAAAAAATTAGAAAAAATGAAAGGTTAAAAAAACAAAACTAGACTAACGATGTTTTATCTTTTTTATACTAAAGTGACATTTAAATAGATACAAACTTGATTATCATAGATACAAAATTGTAATGGAGAGAAATATTACAATGATGAACTTACCGCAAAAGGTAAAACTTCGGAATATACAAATTTAATTTTTTTTAACTTGTCAATCATAAACTAAAGCAAAATTGATTATTTAATAATAATGTATTTTATGTAGATGGATTGAGCAAATATCCGGCAAGATGTTATGGCTCAATGGGCTACCCAAAACAGACTGCCCAACCCATGCTGGCTGGTAGGTAACGCGGTCCATCGATGAGCGCCGATGGCGAGTCTCGACTCGACACCCACACTCTTTCAGGCCGCCATTTTGATTGAACCCTCCTAAAACCCCCAAAGCAATGTCCACGACCAAATCAAGATCTAATTCACGCTTACAATGAAGCGACTCTGCAGAATATCGATTCGATCGAATAGGCTCTTCTGCTTCGAAACCCTAACATTTTTCTCAATCGAATCTCCAAAGCATTGCCATCTGACTCGTTACCTATGTACCCAAACCCCGACCGACTCAAAATCGACCAGGCTAAGTTGTTTATTCGAAAGTAATTATGATTTTAAGAGAGCGTCGATTCTTAAAGACGAGTTGCTGAGCAACAGCGACGGCTCCAACAATGTGGCTAGGGTTTTGAACGAGAAAGGGGGTTTGTTGTTGCGTTGGAACGATGGATCTGCTGTTGTTAAACTCTTGTCGCAGTTGCGGCCATGGCCTTATTTGGCTTTTGAGGTTTTTCTCACTCAACTTTTTTTTCCTAGTTTGGATTGGATGCAACTGTATACAGTGTTTCCGTATAGATTTTATGCTTAGTACTCTACTTTTGATGTCTATGGGGTTGAGATGCATTTGTTAAGTTCTTACATGGATCAAAGTTATATTTTAAATTCTTCTAATTGATTCTATGAGGCCATGAATCTACAAAAGTCTGATTAACTTGTTGTATTGCAATGATAAGGTATTCCGTTGGAGAAGAAGAAAGTCAATGAGAGGTATTCCCATGACGGCAGAGGAGTATGCAATGGGTATTACAATCGCCGGTAGGAATAAGAACATAGATCTTGCTGTTGAAATTTTTTATGAGGCTACTATCAAACGTCTTAGAACAACCTCTACATATAATGCATTAATGGGTGCTTACATGTCAAATGGTCTTGCCAATAAATGTCAAGCCCTTTTTTCTCAATTTCAAAAGGACAAAGTTAATAGGCCATCCATTGTAACTTACAACATTCTTATTTCGGTGTTTGGTCGCTTAGTAATGGTTAATAACATGGAAGCCAAATATCGAGAGTTACTGGAGCTGAATCTCATTCCTAACATTAGCACGTATAACAACTTGATAGCTGGATATCTAACTGCGTGGATGTGGCCCAAAATGGAAGCAACATTCGATGCATTGAAGAAAAGTCCTTTAGAACCAGATATCAACAGCCAATTGCTAATGCTTCGTGGATATGCGAATTCTGGGAAGTTGGATAAAATGGAAGAGATGTACGGATTGGTAAAAGACCATGTTAACAACAAGGAAATTGCACTGATCAGAACCATGATATGTGCTTATTCTAGGAGTTCTGATAAGGATAGAGTTAAAAAGATTGAAAACATGATGAGGCTTATTCCCGAAGAGGAATATAGGCCGTGGTTGAATGTTTTGTTAATTAGGGTTTATGCGCAAGAGGATCTTTTAGAGGGGATGGAAAATTTGATCGATGAAGCATTTCAGCACAACACCTGTATAACAACAGCTGGTGTGATGCGATCAATCATTACGAGTTATTTCCGTTGTAATGCGGTGGATAAGCTGGCTAATTTTGTAAAGCGTGCTGAATCCGGTGGGTGGAAAATATGCCGATCTCTGTATCATTGTGAAATGGTCATGTATGCAGCTGGGAAGCAATTGGAAGAAATGGAGCGCGTGCTTGGTGAGATGGAAAACCTGAACATCTTACGTGTAAAAAAGACATTTTGGATACTGTACAAAGCTTATTCAAATCATAATAAGAAATACAAGGCTGACCGGATAGTAGGACTCATGTTGAAACATGGGTATGGGACTCCTCTGGATCAACCTTTTCGATGATCTACTTATTCCTCTGATGCACCAGGATTTGCATGATGTCTTGAGCTGATAGTTTTGCATGGTTCCTGCTCTTTTATGTATGGGAGTCAAAAGACTGAAAATATTACACAGGTATAATCTTCTGTTTAGTCTTGGGGCTTGTTTGGTGCAGATAGGATTTTAGGCTTATAAGCAAAAATAATGGTTTTTTAGTTTTGGACTTTCTTTCGCCAAGTCATGCCATAGGGCTTTCAACTATCATACTTATCACGCTTTTTCAAATCATAATTGTCTTTTCCTGCTTGATTGATTGGCCGTCGCTTTTGTGGCAGCAGGAGCCAGCATTAATTTGGTGAATCAGAACTGTCTAAACATGGGAGATCAGATCACAAAGTTGAAGAAAGCCAGTTGGCCGTTATACACCTCTTAGATTTCTATTGTAAAAAATTCCGGCAAGATTTTTCTGACAATTTTGGAAGCTAAAATTATGGCGACCAGATAAAGACCAAATGGTTTTAAAAAGACAGAAGGGAAGCTGACTCAAAAGCCAGATGGATTCAGAACTGTAAGTTGTAGTGTTCGCTATTTTTCCTGTATCTTTTGGCTCCTCAAATATCTCCAAATTCTTGACAAATACAAATTCACAATTTAAAGACTTTTTCTTTCTTTCTTAGCATTAGCGTTGTACTCCGATTTAGATGCGTGATCCGATTTAGATTACAAAGGGTTCCGTTGATTCGTATGTCAATAACCAATTAAACATTTATGTTGAACTCAAAACAATTCTAGTTTCTATCTCTCTCTTCACAGACTGAATATTTGTGTTATAATAAAGCTATGAAAGTGATCCAGTATAGTTTCAATCAAATTTATTATCTCCTGACTTTTTTTTTGTTTTATCGAAGGCTAAACTTACATGGTCTAACTAGGTCTATAGAATATGCAAGAACTATTGATTTAATCTGATTTACGGTTTGACCTGTTTTGGACTGCATTAACGTTATAAAATGTTATGATGAATCCTATACATCAAAATCGCAAAAGGTGACTGTTAATGGAAATAGTTTGGCTGAATTTTGAGGAGTAAATTGGTTTGTGAAATTGTTGTGTTTTTGGCTGGTGTCTCTTGTAACATTCATCTGCCTATTAAATTATGACTTAAAACTAAGTCAAAGTTGATCACAAGATTAAGAAGTTTTTCTACCCAAAAATGCTAGAGTAATTGTAATTTAAGAAATAAAATCTTGTTTTGCTATTCTAGTCGTCACAGGAGAAAGACTTCAACTTGTGTTGTAAATTCGTATAGTGACCCACAATCTATGAACCAAAAATTTCCAGCAACTTATATTTTTTTAGTAAACCCCAGCTACAGAAAAGATAGTAGTAAAAGTAAAAGTGAAAGTTTTCAGGAGCTACGAAACTAGAGATTCATATGAATGAAAGCTTTGAAGTTGGTTCATTCTTGTTCATTCTTGTTCATTCTTGAGCTAACAATTCACTAACTAGCTACAAGAAGGCAATAAAGGTGGGTTTTAGCAATATTACTGTATAAAAATTTGCACACAAGAAGAAATCTTGATTTTTTTTTTCTATCATTGCCCATTTGTAAAGTATTACTCTAGAATATATATGTCGAAGAAACTTACCTGTAAGTTCTAAATAAGGAGCGAAGAAATAAATACACTTCAAACTGACGGTTCTAGTTAAAATTTGTTTTATTTATTTATTTTTAAAAACACTGAAAATTTTATGTTTCAATCAAAAAAAATTTAAAAATCCAAAATAGATAAATGATTTACTTCAAGTGTTTTCGGCACCTATTAGCATAATTCTTTTGGATTTCTTTTTAACTGTAATTTTTTTTTATTTCATGTAACTTTTTGTACAATAAAATAAATAAAAAATTTCTTTTTAACTGTAAAAAAAATATATTTAATTCTAACTTTTTTTACAATAAAATAAATAAAACGTTTATTAACGAGTGGCCATATGATTATTAACAAGGTAACTTAAAGACAGAACAGAAGTATATATAGTTCATATGCATGCATGTTTCATTTTGTATTTAGACTGATTCTTTATGTTTTGACCAAAAGCAATATGTTCTTCCATTATTACTAATTAAAAGAATAGAACGAACATTCGTTCTTTTTCTAAATAATCCAACTCACGAATTTAGAAATGCACAAGTCTAATACGCGGAGATAAAAGTGCTGCAACTTCGATGAAACACAAGCTATCCGTTTAATTCAAAAGTAGAGGGACGGTTTCTTTTGGGTATAAATACATTTGGGTATTTGTTATTACTGAATTAAAAAAAAGGAGACATGCAAGTTTAAAGCCCTACACTATCTAAGTAAACATGAGAGGCTTTCGGGAGCGGGGAGATCTTGGTAGGTAGGCCATGGTACCCTGGTGTCGTAAAATCTATAGCGAATGTCAAACATGATATGATGAGCAACTGTCAACCTTGTTCCTTTCCTTCCATATATGATATAATACTGCGCAGAACGTTGCTCGCCAAAGATGACCTTGGCCGTTTGTGCTTAGTACTCCAAGCGCTTGGAGTACTAAGCCAGCGTGGCTAGTCCGCATTTAGAGAAGGCATGTTGATTTTTCTCGACATGCCCTTCCAGGTCTGCTTAGAGAAATTACAATCAACCAAGATATGGTTGATGGTCTCTGGTGCGTTACCGCAGAGTACACAATCAGGTGTAGTGGAGTAGCCCTATTCAATGAGCTTATCTCGAGTTGACAGCTTCCCATGAATTGATAACCACACGATAAATGAATGCCTTGGAATGTTAAACTTATGTAGAGGGACACTTGGTATATTATATTTGTTTTTTAGCCACGAGAACACTATTAATCTTCAAGTAAAGACCTGTTTCTGCTCCAAACAAAGTAGCTTCAGTTCAGTAGCCATAATTTTATGTCGAAAACAAGTCTTATGCTCATCTCAAAGACTTGTAAAACCCTCGTCCTTCACCCAATAGCTCATCAAAGAAACAACCTTATAACGCTTCATGTGAAAGCAGCGCAATATATTCCTCTCATCCAACCAAACCAGAATAAGGACACCGCGCCACCATCGTTTATGATCAATTATACCTCCAAAGCAAGTAGATCAATATGTCCGTATCAAAACTCCACAAATAAAAAATCAATAACTAAGACGAAAATGTTAATGTTCCATGACCATGTCCATGATTGTCGAACAAGTACAAAGATACAAATGAGATAAAAAAACAGCTATGATGTATCGGTGAGATGCTTAAATACCTCGTCGGAGCTGCTCATATCAGAACATTCACATTCAACCACAGAGGTCCAAACCGATAAAGCTGGAAGTATACCCTGGCTAATCATCTCTTCCAACCACATTAGGGCTTCATATCGTCTACCAATCGAGCAAAGACCCGTTAAAATTCTATTATAAGTTCCGACGCTAGGCCTATAAGATTTTATCAGCATCTCCTCCAAAACCTGACTTCCTTCAAGAAACCGACACTCACTACACAGCCCATTCACTAAAATGCTATAACTTTCTTCATTAGCAACACATCCAACCTGCTTTGCCATTTTTTGCTTCACGTACTCCATACCCAACATGGAATTCCCATCCTCACATAACCCTTTAATTAAATTATTATAGGCTTTCACAGTTGGCAAACAATTTCCTTTCACCATCTCCTCGTTAACTACATTCATAGCTTCTTCAACTTTACCATTTCGACATAATGCAGCAATCTTTGCCTCGTAAAGTACAGACGTTGGAGAAAAGCCTCGACCTCGCATTTCTTCCAACACCATTTCAGCTTCACTGATCCTACCTTCAGTGTAAAGATCTATTGCCATAGCACTATAACTAACCAAACTAGGAGTTACTCCTCTAATTAAAGCTTCGTTTATCAAGTATTTTGCATCCTCGGTTTGTTCCTTGCTATTACACTGAGTAAGATTAAGACGATTGTAATACCGTTTTGGAGCCTTAAGCCCCTTCCTTAAAATCTTACCAAGAATCTCTAAAGCCTCGTCTATCTTTCCATCATCACATAAAGAATTCAAAAGTGTTCTATAAATCACAACATCCTCACCTGCACCTTTTCTCGAGATCCTCCAAAACATGGAATACAGCAAGTGTGTAGCCTCGTCCGATTTCCCATCTTCACACAGACCCTTCATCAAAATCTGATAACTCTCCCTATCAGGACAACAACCCTGATAACTCATCTCCTGAAAAACTTGGGAAGCTAAATCAGACCGCTTAAGCCGGCAAAGCACCTCCATTAGTAAATTTAAAGACTTTAGCCGAGATTTAATCCCCCATCCAAAAGAATTATGTAAGAAAAACCGAAAAGCATCATCGAGCTTCGAATCTTTCACCATTTCCCGCAAAAGGGTATTGAAAGATTGAGTCCAATGTACGCAGTTGAACTGCGGCAGCTTATCAAAAAGAGACACAGCCTCACTTAACCTTCCATTATTTGCAAAAGTATGGATTGCTGATGCGAAAATCGAGTCTTTACATTCGCAGGAATCTTCTTTCATTTGATCGATTACTTCTTTCATTTCAGTAATATGATTTGATTTTCCAAGGATACCAATCATAGTGGCGTAGACTGAGCCGTTATGGTTATAGTTAGGGTATTTCTCTTTCACGCCCTTGAATATTTGAAGAGCTGTTAATGGGTTTTTCTGGGTTTTGATGATTTGAGAGAGGTGGGTTGATGTTAAAACTCTTGGCCATCGCACGCTCATGCTTATTCAACTCTTAAAACCTACAATTTGAATACACTAATCTACGCACAATGGAAAAAAACTTAGCACAAAAATCATAAATAGACCTGAAATCATGGGGTGGTTGTGGAGCTATTGATCGACAGAGGGATAAATCCCATATACAGCGGAAAAGAGACGAGCAACGGCGGTGGTGGAGAGAGCAACGAGCGGCTGTGGAGAGTAGTGGCAGAAAAGGACGGTGGAGGCAGAAGGCTGGACAGTTGCTCTTTAGTCTTCTATTTTGAGTAAATGCAATATTGCTCCTTTCACTTTTTACATCTTTACCAAATACCAAAAATTAGGTGGATGTTGGCCCAAATATAAACTCAGACTCAATTATATAATCAATTATACAATAGAAGGATGTTCTTTTTTTTTTAAAACAAATTACTAATAATCATCTAAATGTTTAAGTTTAGATGAATATGACTATAATTGATATGAATACTTTTAACATATTTTTGGACACACAACGAAATTAAATATAATTTTAACCATTAATTTCCTTTTTTAGTTTTATAATTTCATAACCTCTAAATTTTTTTTTAAAATCAAAACATATATATTAAACTTATTAGACTAATTATGCATTCCACTTAAGAATATTTTTGAAACTCCAAAAAAATGTATTTTTTAGAAAACAGGTTCAGAAAGCGTTTGAATAAGGTTTATTCCACCCGGGACCCCATATTTCCATTAATATGTTCTATAAATCGATGGTGTTGTAATTGTACATAAGTATTTTATTGGTTAAGAGAATTCAAAATATCAAACAATTATAATTATGAAGCAGAATATTAAATAATGTATTCTTGTTTTTTTTCGTAGTTTTTAATTTAAACCCAATGCATCAAGTTGTAGCCGAGCGGGTTGAGTAAGACACCTTTGTGACCAAAGGTCATGAGTTCGAGTCCTTCTACATACGCTTTTTCGGCTGAACCTATCACCTTGTGTGGTTTACCTTCTGGTGTCGGTTTGCAGGCTATCGCCTCAGACTGAGAGTTTACCCTGTGCGCACTCATTGCATTCTGAGTAGCGGCTGCGGATTCCTTCCGGAAAAAAAATACATAATACACCTTAGAGTAATGTTTGTTTGATTTTTTATTATGTAAAGGTGAAATATGAAATCATAGTTTAAAAAATCACGACATGCGAAATTAGAATAAAATGATATGTTAACGCGAAACTAATAAGTTTGATTCTCCGGAACTAGGGTTAAATGAAAATACAAAATTCTAAATTTAGGTTAAATGAAATTTGAAATATGAAACGAGTGTTAAATTTGAATATAATTTTTTTATCAACTACGAAATGCGAAACGAAGATTAAATGAAAATACAAAATGCAAGATACGAAATTAGTATTATATTTTTTTATCTAAATATAAAATTCATAACCATAATTAAATCAAAATATGAAATGTGAAACTAGTGTTAATTGATTGTTTAAGTGCAAAATATAAAACAAGAAACAAAAATGCAAAACTAGAATTAACTCGACTCGCAAAAAGGATGTTTCATAAAAAGATCAAAATTACTAATAATCATTCAGATCTTTAAGTTTATCGATAATTATAATTGATATAAATGTTTCAATGATATTTTTGGACACGCAACGAAACTAAGTATAATATTACAAGAATTGATTATTTTTTACTTTATAATTTTATATTTTCGAGATTTAATTTTAAAAAAAAATCTAAAAAACACATATATTTGTACTTTTTAAAGATGGCCAAAACGAAATCCATGAGTGATATTTTTGAGATTTTTTTCAGACTAATTATGCATTCAAATTACACGTATTTTTGCTACTTGAACACAATCCATTTTTTTTAAAAAAAAAAATTCAACAAAAGCACACACATATTTTAGAGACTACAACAAATTTAGATGTTTCATACCCAATTAACATTTATTTTTAAAAACAAATATTTTGTTTTTTCACATAATTATACTTATTTCACAATCAGCTATATAAGCATATAATGGTAGAAAACTAGATAATCTCGTATTTCTATTTATATGTTCTATAAGTTGATTGTGTTGTAATCGTACATAATTATACTATTGGTTAAGAGAATGCAAAATATCGAACAATTATAATTATGAAGCAAATAGTAAATAATTTATTCTTGTTTTTTTTTCAGTTTTCAATTTTAATATAATGCCTAATACACCTTGGAAATGACTCGCGACATGCAATGTTTATTTGTTTTTTTCTAATCTAAAAGTGAAATACAAAATCATGGTTTAAAAAATGTGAAATGCAAAATCGGAATAAAATGAGATGTTAATGCGAAGCTAACGTTAAATTTGAATTATTTTTGCTTAAGTACGAAATGCGGAATTAGGGTTAAATGAAAATACAAAATGCTAAATCATGGTTATATGAAATATGAAACGAGTGTTAAATTTGAATATATATATATATATATATATATATATATATATATATATATATATATTGTCAACTGCGAAATGCGAAACGAAGATTAAATGAAAATGCAAAATACGAAACGAGTATTATATTTGTTTTTGTATCTGAGTGTAAAATTCATAACCATAGTAAAATAAAAATGTGAACTGTGAAACTAGTGTTAATTTTTTTTTTGTCTAAGTGTAGAATATAAAACTAGAAATAAAAATGCAAAACTAGGATTAACTCGGCTTGCAAAAAGAATGTTTCATATAAAGATTAAAATTACTAATAACCATCCAAATTTTTAAGTTTATTGATAACTATAGTTGATATAAATGTTTTTAACGGTATTTTTTGGACACACGACGAAACTAAGTATAATCTTCACAATTAATTATTTTTAATTTTATAATTTTATATCCTTGAACTTTAATTTGGATAAAAAACTCAAAGCACATATATTTTTACTTTTTAAAGACTAACAAAACGAAATACATGAGTGATATTTTTGGAGATTGTTTTCGACTAATTTTCATCCCCAATTATACTTATTTTTGCAACTCGAACACAATTCATTTAAAAAACAAAAAAAAATCAACAAAAACACACACATATATTAGCAACTACTAAAAAAGTTAGATGTTTTACACAACATTTATTTAAGAAAAAACTTATTTTATTTTTTTATACAATTAGACTCACTTCACAACCAACTATATTAGCATATATCGGTAGGAGATTAAAAGGTCTCGTATTTCTATTTATATATTCTATAGTTCTATAAGTTGATTGTGTTGTAATCGTACATAAGTGTGTCATTGGTTAAGGGAATGCAAAATGTCAAACAATTATAATTATGAAGCAAAATAGTAAATATTGTATTCTCATTTTTTTTGCAGTTTTCAAATTTGAAACACAATACATAATACAACTTGGAAAATCCCCGTGACAAGCAATGTTTGTTTGATTTTTTTTCTTATTTAAAAGTGAAATACGAAATCATGGTCTAAAAAAATGTGAAATAGAAAATTAAAATAAAATGAGATGTTAATGCGAAATTAATGTTAAATTTTATTATATTTTTGTCTAAGTACAAAATGTGAAACTATGGTTAAATAAAAATACAAAACGCTAAATCAAGGTTAAATGAAATGTGAAATATGAAATAAGTGTTAAAAAAATGTAAAACTAAGGTTAACTCGGCTCGCAAAAAAATTATTTCAATTTTTTATTAAATATATCATTTATGGATCTAGTTTTGTTCATTTTAAGAAACCAGAACCAATGGTACTTTCAGATTTTTTGTGCTATTGGAGAAACTCATTTTCATGCTTATAAAGACGAGACTATCTTTTTTACTTACTTTTTTATATTTGTATTCAATTTTCCTCTTAGTCCAAACCTGTTAAGACTCTATGAAGTGGCTAGGTTTTATCCTAGTAAACTTATATCTGATTCTTATAGGGTTCTCATTTCAGTTATAATTTTATCACAAAAGGTTCAAACATTTTTGTGTTATCAATTTTCTTACGAAGGTGAAAGTTTATAGCAAAAAAATGAATAATTTCTTCTTTTGATTGATGGGGATGTTAAGTTTATTTGTGAGATTTTATAATTTAATAATTTATGAAAGCATAAATTTGTATATATCTCCGATAATTGGGAGCCTAGTTTGAAATAAACAAAACACCGTTGCACCCACACCTGGGTTTCCATAGGTAAGTTGTTATGCATTTCTTTTTTATTTCGTATGATTTTTACTACTTTGATTTTGATGTCCCATGGTATGATTGCGACATAGGTTATCAGATTTTAGGATTCCTCAGTTTTCAATGTGGAAATTTTAGCTTCATTCCTCAGTATGAAATATGACATGTTAGTGAATGAGGCTTCCTTGTTTTGTTATGCTTCCCTTTTTATTATTACTGCCAAATAATTTATGTGTAATTGTTGTGGTCAAGAATTGACATCCGCGGTAATGTTTATATGTGTGAATCCTCGAATAAAAATAATATGGAGAAACACTTCTTATGGAAGAAGTTCAGTACTTAAGCTAAATATGTTGTTGTAAAAAAATTATATAATGTGAATTACCAGACTAAAAATGTTAAGGTTGAACCTCGCATTGCTTGTAAATCTATTGTTATAAATGTTTTAGATTTGGGTAAAAGGACAAACGCTTACCTAATTATTATAGAGGATGAGACCAAAGTTGAAAATGACAATATGCCCTTAGCAAAATACTTTAGAACTTCAGCTACTGTAACTATAGGTTCCCAAAATGTTAATGTTACCATTGAAAATAATTTTACTTCTTAGAAAGAGACTATGAATCCTCATGTTACTATATTTATATCGAATACTTATGCACCTGGACCTTTTGTAGTTTCTTAGCCTCCAACTACTTAAAACCCTTCTGATGTTGTTGAACCAATTTTTTTTAATCTTCAAATCCTATGGATGTTGTTGCAAGTCATTCAAATTCCAAGCTAAATTTTTAGATAAAGAAATTACTGAACATGAATTGTTACTTATGGATTCTCGTATTCTTTATCCCTTAAAAGTTATTGTAATATCTGAGGGTGATACTCATTCTATGAAATGATGTCATGATCGTATAAGAAAAGGAAAAAAAAGTTATACTCAAAGTTAGCTTAGAGCCTCACTTCACTGTTATGAGGGATAAAATATTCTTCAAAGGTGAAAAGATGGATAAACAACAACGTGAGGAGTTATTTGGCTACAAGCGTCAAATAAATAGGTTCAAAAGTGTTTCTACGCCACCAAAACCTTCACATATATAAATTACACTATTTTTGTAGATGAAGCTATCATTGGGGCTTATGTAGCAATTGATATTATGACGGATGAATATGAACTTAGTGATTTCTTTTGTTATCAAATTGGTATATGGAGAAGAAATGTCTAAAGAATATGAAGTTACCACTAATGAAATTTATCTTAACTCATCATTAGCTTTTGAGCCTGTTTTAGATGTTGTTAATAATACTTTGTAATCTTATACCACTGACGTTGTTGTAAAACATTTTATGTTCCAAGTGTAGTTGATAATGAAACCATTCTTCCAGAGTTGCGTGATTACTTATTTAACATGGATGCTCTTCAAACCAAAAAAAATCTTGTACCGAGATTAGTTGTTTTTTTTATTTATACCAAGTTCATAACATAGTAAATCAATTTAACAATTTAGCCAGCCAAATGAAGCTTCCAACCCATCTTTATCTTTTGGAGATGGCTAAAAGACATTTAAATTTGAAAGTTAAGGTAAATTTTTAAAATTTCTTGCTAACTTTCCTTTGTGTATAACAACTGGCTATCATTTTGATTTTTTTGTCTAATGTTTGCCGACTATCATTGGTCTGATTATGTTACACCGATCTAATGCTCAACCCAAAAATTATATTTTTGGTCTTCGAACAATTTTTGAAGGTGCTACCAAACTATTTGAAGAAGGCTCAGATTTTAAAGTTGTTATTCAAAGTAAAATTATCAGTGAGAGGCGGTTAAAGGTTAAGCTTGAAAGATCGTTTGATGCTGAAAAAATTATAAAGTCTAAGTTGCACATAAAGACTCAAGTTGAAGCTTTATACAATGATGAAATTTTGAGTAAGTCATCCACTTTGTCTCAATTGGGTAGTGCAATAATCCATGAGCATAAAATAATATATACTAACTGTAAATATGGTCATTTTTTAAGAATAATATTTATACTCAAGAGAATATGTCATCTGCATACAAGGAGAAACTTAATGCATATAATGTCCACTTGAGATATGTTTAAGATATTCAATATTATACTGTTAAAGAGCTTATTGATGATATGTCTTAAGTTGAAGTTGAAAGATCAAATTTACAAAAGTAATTAGATACATCAGTGGCTAAGTGAACTTATATCAGGAATTTCTAATTAAAGAACGGTTAGACAAGATCAAAGATCTTGCTTCCTATAAACAAAAAATTACCAAAGTTGTTTGTACAACCATTGTAGAGTATACATGATTGTTAGTTCTTTATTTTCATGAAGAATATCCTAATTTAAATTTGGACCACTTTTGGTATTACGTTCTTGAAAAATATTGGCTTAAAACATAGAATGAAGTGATCATTCTCGTAACTTACATCCTTTATCTTGCCTTAATAAAATAGGTCCTTGCATTTATGATATGGTTGAAGTGGTTGATAATAAAAGTTATAATGATCGTTAGATGTTTTGGATCCAAATGTAGCAAAAAATGGTAGTGCTCAAACCATTAGTGCTAGAATAAGTCATTCATGTGAAACTGGTACTTAACCAGCTAAAAGTGCAGTTCATTCTTGAGAAAATGTTCAATCTTAAATTATTTTTGTTTGGCTCTTTTTTTTGTAACACTTTGAATGTATATTTGAACCAAGTCTCTTATCTTTTGGAGAATTACTTCATATAATATTGTTTGATGATTCATTTTTCATTTTCTACTTTTGTTTAAACACTTTAAATATATGCAATATTTTATTTCGAATTAATCAACTTCAATAGTGCGAGTATATGTTTTAAACACTTTTGTTCCTTGATTTTATATTTTTTATAAATTTCTAAGCTTTTCGAAGGGTGCATGACTCTCTTTAAGTATTTGTCTATTTATAAAAAGTTGAAGCTTACTTAGTGGTTAATAACTAATTTTTATATTGTCTCAACCTTCATTTGTCTTCTTTTGAAAGGTTTTATAAAGTCTTTAATGTTCATATTGGAATCATCTTTTTATTGGTTTGTTGAACTTTGACACTTATAAGTGTATTTATACTTTTAAAAGTGTAATAAAACTATATATTTTGGAAATATAAATCTTTATGTTAATGTTAAGGCCTCTTAAACATTTTCTCACACCATCGAAGTAAGAAATAGTGCATCACCATGGTTTGATAAAAACATTTATAAAAAGTAATAAATAAACTACAAGTCAGAGTCTTAAGAGCTACGGTAAAGCTTCAAATGCTTTATGTTCTAAGGGTTTCGAATTTTAAATCATTATTCCTTTAGTAATCTTTAAGTTCTTAGATTTAATTTGGCTTCAATCGTATAGGGCCCTTCCTAATTTGAGGTAATTTTTTGAGTTTTTTTTTCCTTTAGTATAGAAAAAATTAAGATTTTTGTTTCTTAGTTCAAAACTTTTTAAACAAACTTTAAAATTGTATTTGTTTCTTATTTAAGTCATGTAATATTTTGACAAATGTGTGTTTTGATAATCATTTCTTCAATTAAATAACTAAGTTCTTCTGGCTTGTGCATTATGTGTTTCATCATATGTTGCAATTATATGAAAATGCATATATATATATATATATATATATATCAACTGATAATATTACTTCCTTTCCATACACTATGACAAATGGTGTTTCTCATGTTGTTGATCTATGTATAATTTTGTGTGACCATAAAACTTCTTTTAAAATATCCGGCCAAGTTCATGCAATTTTTTTCAATATTTTTTATATCATTCTTAATTGTCATGTTGGTTACCTTTATTTGTATATTAGCTTGTTGATCGAAAATGGAAGATAAATTTTATTTTATACCATTTTCAGCGTAAAATCTCGTGAGTGTTTTATTTTTGAATTAGGTTTTATTGTCTGTTCTAATGAACATCAGAATTCCATACCTATAACATAGATTTACCTTTAGGGAAATGATGAATTCTTGTGATTTTACTAGGGGGTTCACTTATACCTATTTTGAGAAGTAATCTATAAAAGCTAGTATTAAATTTTCTTGTCGAGTTTTCGACAAAGGCCCTACAATATCCAAGCCCCATCATCAAATGAGATTTATTTTGATATTGCTTCTAGTAATACTGTCGAGAATTATGTGAAGGCGAAGTATCATTAATATGCGTCATACTACTTAAACATTTTTTATAATATTCAATTATTATGGGCTAATAATTATATGTTGTAATGACCATTAGAATTCCACATTGTAGTGAGAATTTCCTTTTCCATCATGTAACTCTTTTGCAATAAATGTTGCTTCATCGAGACCTAAGCACCCATGTAGTTGTTTGGCTAATCCTCTTTTGTACAATATTTATGATATCCATATGAATTTTATCGATTTCATTTTAATCTTTCTTTCTATGATTTTATCTTCGACAAGTATTCATTCAACAAGGAATTTCTTAATTGTAGTTCTATAATATTCTTATTCTTCTAATCAGTTTATTAGTATTACACATGTAGATATAAATGCTGATAAAAAATAATTGGGTAAGTTAATCGATAGTTTTTATTGTAAGATTACTCATGAGGCTTAAAATGTGTAGGACAAAGAAGCAAGCACATCTGCAACTGTATTTTTATTATCTCATGAGTTTTATTCGAATTCAACTTTCTCAAATTAGGCAAGTTGGCGTCAAGTTTTTTTAAATATTGGATAATTTTTTTGTTTTTAGCTTCATTTTGTCTCACTGATTAGTAAAAAAATTATGAAATTATGAGTAATTATATTTTTTTTACCTCTATAGATTTTAGTTAGCCATAGTCCTGCAATTTTATATTTGTACAATACTTCGTTATTGTGGGCTAAAAAGCTAAACTTGATGGACTGACTTAGGATATCTCATGCTGGTGATATGCGACCTACTCATTCTCTTTAGCTTTAATTGTTACTTTCTTCATACGTTCTAACCTTCCATGTAATTTTGGATTGTTCTTGTTTAAGTGGTGGTCTTACAGACTAAAACTTTGTAAAACAATCTGCAAAAAACTTGGGCTTTGATTTTTTTTTGGTTCAAGGTGGATATCGTACTTTCCTAATTCTACTAATCTAATCTCTTTTAATTTTTTTTTCCAGATATATTAGTTTTTTATATCACGTTTCTCAATGTGAAAGAGTCTTGTACTATTATTTTACGAGTTTAAAAGTACAATATCATTTTCTGGTTGCAACTACCAATGTTAAATATAGTTTTTCTAATTGTGCGTATCTAGTTTAATCTAGTATTGAATATTTACTTACATAGTATATTTATTTAGATTATCTTCCTTTCTCCCTGATTAGTACATCACAAACGATATAGTCTCAGATCGCGAGGTACAAATATAAAGATTCCTCTGGTTGAGGTTTTGTTAACACCTTTACGGAACCCAATAATTTCTCTATGTTATTAAAATAGCTTTCACGTGTTATAATCTATTTGAACTTTCTTGCTCATCTCAATACTTGGGAGAAAGGTTAGCATTTATTCAAAGATCTTAATAAGAATATTTATTGTGTTACTATAGCCATAATTTATATCTCAATTGCATTTATTGGTGAATCTATTGTTGTTAAGTTTGCAAGTTCTATAGGATCTAATTCGATTCCTTTTTTACTAACCATATAACAAAATAATTGCATGACCATACTATTAATATGAAATTATGTTTATTTAATTTGAGATTAACTTTCATGATATTTGCAAAAGTCTGAGTTAAACATGCTAGATTATCATCCTTACTAAGATTGATATCCAACATGTCGTTGATATATGCTTGTATGTTTTGACCCAATTAGTTTATGAAACTTTTATTAACTAGTTGTTGATAAGTTGCTCCGATGTCTCTAAATTCAAAGGGCATTACTTTGTAGTAGTATAATCGTTTTTCAATTATGAAACTTGTATGATCTTGATCATCTTTTCGCATTTGTATTTTATTATAACCGTACAATGCATCCATTAAGAATAATATTTTGTTCTCGAATGTTGTATCTAAATATTGGTCAATATTTTGCAAAAGAAATGATTATTTGGACATGCTTTGTTGAGGTATGTGAAGTCCATGCACATTCTCCATTTGTCATTTTTATTCTTGTCCATAACTGGATTAGGTGTCCACAATGTATAATGGAATCTCGTATATGTCCCACAATAATTAGTCTATTTACTTCTTTAGGAGTTGGCTCCATCTTTTTTAGAATTGTGATCTTTTAATTTGTGACATGCCGAAAGTTGTAGTTTGTTGATAACTGGTGACATATAACTTATGTTCAAATCAGGTATTTTTAGAATTACATCTTGTGTGCTCCATGCAAGCATATCTATATTATTTTGTACATGAGATACTTGGGAATATCTTAGGTAATTTTTAGTATTTTTCATTCTTCCATCCTTATGTATCCAAACATATGTAAAAAGAATATTTGACATATGTATGTTATAGGAAATGGTGCCAACGATGACTTTCACGTTTTCCCGAGTGGAATCGCTATAAACCTAGGTATGTTTTTGGACTATGATAAGCTTAACAATATCGTAGGTACCAAAATGTTATTGAATCATTGTAAGGAGGAAGATATTGATTAGTTTCAGTTTGCCAGATTTAGTTGCAACTTATACATAAATCTAGTACAATAAATTTCTGAATCTGCTACTATAATTTTGGATAATACATATAATTTTGGGATGAAATGTATATTTACAGATACAAGGTATAGGTTTTATAAAACTGATTTAAACAATAATTCGGTTTTCCACGACGAGACTATTTAGGAAATTATTTAGGGTCCTTAAGTTATCTTCATAAGAATTGACATACTGGTTGGCAGATACTGTTGAATGAAGCGACCACAGTAATGATTAACGATACACCTTAGCCAGTATTTGGTGGTAAACCTAGACATACTAGTAGACATAATCTGAATAACGCTACAAAATTAGCCATAAAATTGGTTAATACTTGTTTAATTCATAACATCAATAATGATTCAATCATATTGAATCTTCAATCATTTGTAACTAATGCTATAGTGTTGGAACACATATTAAATTTATGAAGTTTGATAATTAGGCCTATAGTAATTTATGTGAAAAAATACCATATAATATGATACTAACTCAATTGCTTAGGAATAATGGGGTAAATGTTAATGAGTGTATTGAGCATCCAATTCGGCGGGGGTTTAAGATTAGCTAAATAATTTATAAGAAACCAAAAATATATATTTGGAATGTACAACTCTAGCTGAAGCGTTAAGTCTTTCTACATTTTGTTGGAAATTCATCTTTAAGAAACCTAGAGATATATTATTAGGAATTGCCAATTATAGTCGAAGTGGAAGGTCTTTTTACATTTTGAGAAAAGTTTGGACAAAGTCTGAAAGCTCAATCATTGTGGTCCACCTAATCTGCCTCCTGACTGGATGATGCCAATCAGACACTATATAATGCAATCACTAACCATTTTCAATATTAATAGTTCTTTTCATCAACATGAAAGAAGATTGTTCGACCGTGAATATATGCTCAAACTCAGACTCAATTGGCTAAAATCAAGACTTATTTAGGTGGAGTTCGCATCACCCAAAATCACATGCACAATAACGTGCACCATCAACAAATATACTTGCGATAAATATCTAAAATAATGTAGTTGGAAATAATCTATCAACAAATATTTTAAGATAAAAGTTTTCGGCACTGCAATTATGATTACTTAGTTATATATTTGATTCTATTAAATATTTTATTTGTTATTTTGTTATAACTTTTATTTAATTATATTAAAAATTATTATTGTATGATTTTATTCATATGAATATTAAACATTTTTATGGTTTTTAATTATTTTTTTAAAATTATTGTATCAATATATAACATTCCAATATATATATATATACACCGGCGGATTTACTATGGGGCTAGGGGGGGCGCGAGCCCCCCCAAGCCTCAAGGAAGATTAGTATTGGGGAAATTTTTATTTTCGGAATTTTTAAAGAAGTTATGTTTAAAATGTTTGATCAATGGTCAAACGGTGTCGGTTTTGGCTGAAATTTTGACAGCATGTTTGGAACATATAAAGCTTCAATGTGTCCGGTTGGATTGTTATTTGATGCTACGGTTCTGGAGAAATCATTTTTGGAATAGTGGAGTAGTTTTTGTAATATTATTTATTTTTGTTTCTTTTTTTTGTTAGTTTATTATGTTTACGTTTGTTGGTGGGTTGTAGATATTTATTATATTGAATTGGATATACTTTTACCTTCAACTTATCATAATAGTAGAAGTGTTTTTGGTGGAATCTTCATAAGTCTCGTGGTCTTTTACTCTTCGGAACGAAGTGGTCTTTTCATATAAATATTCTGGTTGTTGATTTATTTTACCGTTGATTTATTTTGTTAATAAATCGGTTGTTTTATTATTTGGTTGGTTGTTTTGAAGTTAATATCGCTTGTGGTTGATATACTATTATTTGGGTCTAATAGTTGGTATTAGAGCTCCATACCCAGACGAAAACATGATATGGATGAAATTCGTGGATGTCGAAGATGATGAACCATCAGTCATGCTCATCAAACAGAGTGACTTTATTAGAGTGTATAAAGATAGTGTCACTTGATTAATTGAAGTGACGCTAAGGAACTTCTAAGATGCTCTAATAAGAGTGAACAAATATATCCATTGTAAAACTTTATGACTTATATATGAATCATGAAACAACCTAATTAGAGGGAGCATTAGGTGAGTCAACTGAGGGGAGGTAAAAGTGGTAGAATTTGTTATGTGCGACCAAATTTCCACGTGGGATAGGTATGATAAGTAAGAACATATGTTAACTAGTATGAAGCCTTTTGATTTTATACATAAATGCTATCACGTGTACTAACTCATATATAGACATAAGATTATTTAGACATATTCTCCATAAATCAAATGTATAATTTTTTATATATATTTAATTTCAATAAATATTCATGATTTTCTTAATCAATAAAAATGTCGGGATTAATTTTTTTTAATATTTCGAGACAAATTATTAAAAAATAAATTAAAAGTACGAGGTGAATGAAAAAAAAATTAAAACATGTCTAATTTATGTAATACTTCAGCCCCTCCTGACCTGAATTCCTGGTAATATATATCATTCAATTTAATTTAATCATAAATTTTTTATATTATAATATTCTATAATTTTTTTAAATAAATTATTTAAAATAATTAAATAAAATTAAAAATATTAAATAAATACCTAAAATTTTCTTTTATTTCATTCCATTAAATTTACACATAGAAAATTGGGACAAACTGATCAATCATGATATTTAACCAAGATGTACCGGACGAGATGGTTGCTCGCAGTCGCAAGTCGCAAGCCTCTTATATTCACGAAACGCTTCATTCTGACACTTAAGACAATCTAGGTAAAAAAAAACTAAAAAACGCTTTTATTTTTAAATTTCCATTTGCCACGTTGGCAGTCCGTGTTTTTCTCATTCGTCCAATCAGAATAAATTAGGAAATCGCCACTCAACAACAGTATCTCCTATATAAACAAGCCTCTCCCATTTCGCCCTCAATCGTCTTCCCCAAACACCTATACTCTCCATTTCTATATTCACTAGGGTTTCCAATACCTCAAAGTAACCTTAAAATCTCAAACATGAGCTCAACACAAGGAGGAAGAGGCAAGCCAAAATCGACTAAATCAGTCTCCAGATCTCACAAAGCTGGCCTTCAGTTTCCCGTCGGTCGCATTGCTCGGTTCCTCAAAGCCGGCAAGTACGCCGAACGTGTTGGTGCTGGAGCTCCTGTCTATCTGTCCGCCGTCCTTGAATACCTAGCCGCCGAGGTCAGTTCCCAATGATTCAATTGTAGTCAATCGCGCCCTTCTTTTAATTCTCGATCTTAGATTTACTTGAATGATTTGTCAATGTTTTGGTTATTGATTTGAATCGATGAGAATCGCAATAGTTTTATGACTTCTCGAGCCTATCCGTTCTTTTATCCGTAATTTTCAGTTTTTGAAATCAAAATGATGAATCGTTTACGTTATTTGAATGACAGGTTCTAGAGCTTGCCGGTAACGCAGCGCGTGACAACAAGAAGAATAGGATCGTGCCAAGACACATTCAACTGGCAGTGAGGAATGATGAAGAGCTAAGCAAGCTTTTGGGTGCTGTAACTATTGCTAATGGAGGTGTTATGCCTAATATCCACCAGACCCTATTGCCTAAGAAGATTGGTAAAGATAAAGGAGACATTGGATCTGCTTCTCAAGAGTTTTAGATTTTGTTTTTGGTGTTGAAAGCTGGGTACTTAGTATTGGTGTTCTCAAAATCCGTTGGGTAACGCCAATTATAGGTTTGATACATGAATCAAAATTAAGAAATATGTGGTCTAATTGTTTTATACATTTCTAAAGAAATATTTTATGAACAGCAGCTGTTAAATTTTGACGTTTGCTCGTAGTAATTTCTAATTGTGAACATTTTATGAAAAAAACGTTTGCTAGTCCTCACATTATCGAGGATCAATTTTCTAAAAATTTATATCAGGAATTTGGTTTTATAAGTTGAAACCGCCCAAATTAATTAAAAAAATGATGTTAGCATGAAGAAAGTTTTGAATAAGCTCACCTATTATCATCGTTAGAAAAATGTTCTCCTTATCTTCTAAATATTATAGAAAATTAATCTTTCCGATGGATTTTGAAAATTGAACCAAATTTAAAGGCCGGACGTCTCAGGGTCTAGCTCGTTGGTGTGTAGAGTTAGGGGACTACAATATATGTTTTGAACCAAGGACAGATATTAAATCTCAGACACTATTCGATATTTAGCAGAATTTCATTATAAGATTATTTGGCTTGTTAAGAGCACCTATCTCAAGCATAAACAATCCAAATAGATGATGGTTCAAGCTTTTTAGGACGTGGGTATGGTATTCAACTGATCAGTCTTTCAGGGGAGATTATGCACCAAACCATACACTTTAGTTTCCAAGCTACTAATAATGAGGCTGAAGATAAAGTTGTGTTATCAGGACTACGATTTGCTCAGATTTGTGGCACTAAAGGGTAAAGTTACTCAATGATTCACAATTGATAGTAAATCAGGCTTTCAAACAAGCAGAAGCACGTAAAAAATATCATACAACATTTGAAGGTTCTGAAGAACTTAATAAATGAATTTGAAAAAGTGAAATTCAAACAAGTCCCCATAGTAGATAATTCTTAGGTCGACTACCTAACTAACTTTGCATGCACAGATGCGATCTTATATTAAAAAGACTAACCATCCATAATGTAATCGACGTTTTTGATACAAATATATTGGCAAACTTCTATCAAACACTATATATTTACTATTGTATTACCAAACGATAAGGCCAAAGGCCGTATCAAGTTTGTCTTGCTAGGAGGAATTATGTATCCGAAAGGTTTCTCAAAACCCTGTTGAGATGCATAGACCCAATATATTACCATCATATTCAGGTTGAATTGCATGACGAGGTGTGATCGGGTCACTATAGTCATATGACATTGGCAAGGAGGGCCCTTCGGGTATTGACGACCCTTAGAATCGATGCCAAATTTATGGTGAAAAATGTGATACTTGCCAGAGATACACCAATATCAATGACCAATATTACCATTAAAGACGATATCCAAAGCTAACCTTCTGAGCGTTAGGGATGTACTTGGTTGGACATTATCTTAAGGCCTCGGGTGATCGACATAATATACTAGTTATAATTGGTTACTTATCAAAATGTGTGGAAGCTGAGACCTTAGAAAGAATTTATGCTAAAGAAATAATCAAATTTACGAAAATTAATATTTGTTATAGGTTCGGAATGCCGAAGATAATTACAACTCATAATGGTACTCCATTCCAAAATATTTAAATTGTCTCGTTTGACCAAAATCAATGCATCCAACAACATTTTAAAAAAACCTTTCCATCCTTAAGCTAATGAGAAAGTTACGATTATTAATAGAAGCATACTTGATGGTCTGAAAGATACATTAAAAGGCTAAGCCGCCAAGTGGCTAGAATATTTATAAGAGGTTCTCTAGGATGACCGGACTATCTTTTGGACACAACAAGAACATTTTTTGTTTGGTCTACGATATGGACATAATAGTTCTAATAGATACATTTCTCCATTCTTCTAAGGTAGCGAATTACGCCGAATACTACAATGTTGATTGTAAGAGATCCAAACTGGATGTCATAGAAGAGAAACATACCAAGCACATATAAAGGCTCAACACTACCAAACACTAATGAGAAGCATGTACAATTTGAAGGTGTGTGGAAGACGTTTATAAGCCAGATTAAGGGGTTGAAAAGGGTTTTTAAATACTAAAGATCCTAAGGATAGAAAACTCAACCCCAATTGGGAAGGACCCTACATAGTGGTGGAAGGTCAAGGTAGGGACATACATGTTAGTCAATGATTAATGAACCCCTAGAACATAAAGAACTCGAAGCACTACTTAACTTTTAAAAAATGGATTAAGATTCGTCTTTCATGTTCATATAACTCTGTAAATAATTGATATTTTTGGAGGGTGTCGTCTTTCCTACCTTGGTGGCACAAGAAGGTCGACCGCAACTAAAATATCCAAGTATTAATAATATGCATATATGAGAAAGTCGGCCGCAACTAAAATTTCAAGGCTTAGTCATTGTTTCCAAATAGAAAAACCTTAAAAGAACTTCACAATCAGCCGTTATCAGCAATTTTAACCCTATCATAAATATATCTAATTCACAAGATGACGAAGATCCTCCATTAGATGGTTTTATGTCTACATATTTTTTTAGGCTGATTTTTAATTATCCTTATATATATATTGTATTTAAAATTATGTGAACTTGAGTTTTTTTTTGTTATGATTCATAAGGGTAAGATTTAGCTGATGAGTGTACCCAATAAATGTGTAACATTAAGGGTGTTTTATGTAATAAGAAGTGGACTCACTGTGTAGGTCTGAAGGCCCACCACCATTAACTATATAAGACACTATTCATTTTCTTGGAAAATATGAACAATGATTATTCTATTATTATTTTTGGCAGTTTTTCTTTCTAAAATACTCATTAATCTCTTTATAACTTTGTATGCCAAAGTATTCATGGTCCATTTTCCCTTCGAATATTTTCATGAATCATCAATGATGTTTTTTTACAAGAGACTTATACAGACCTACCAAAAAAATATTATATTTACCTAACTTGCCAAATCCGATGGTATTTAATGATAAAAGAAAAATAATAGATTAATCATAACTCTACCCTTTTAAACCTTTAAATTATCAATTAACGAATATTTTCTAATCACGTTATTTATTCTCTTTAATTCCATCGAGACCTATCACATCCGACTCCAGTCTAACTCCTGATTAAGAAACCCAAGTTCAATAAATTTTTCGCCAAATCCTAATGTAATCTCGTCATCTTCTCATAAAAAGTCTTAAAGTTGAAAGTTATTTACCTTTTTATTTTTCAAATTGTGTAGATTCCAGTGTTTTGTAAATTGATTACGACAAAAGACCAAAAACTTCCATAGTAAAAAACCTTTAAATTGATTACAAGTTTTATAGACAAATTAAAATTTGAAAACCCAAAAACTGCTTATAGTTTAAATGAGGCTTATTTTGTATTTTATAATTATAAACATAAGTTACTTCAAAAGATAAGGAATGAGTTTTTGATGGAATTGATTACGTATGCACTTACTAGCTTTACTTGGTTTATTTAATAATACTATTAATCAAAATAGAGGTGAGGCATAAATGCATTGTACTGTTGGACTTGGACGAGCTTATGCTATTGAGGTGGCTTGAAACTTATTATCTTGTTTGTTACTTATTATGCATAAAAATTTGTTGAAAAACAATCATATATAAAACTAAACTTTGTAAAACCTCGAAAATCAAATTATTTTGTTTGTGGCGATAATTTAAAGAAAATATGTAATTTGGTATTGAGCTTGTAATATTCACACTTGCACTGAGATTATATATTTTATAATTTTCATAAAAAATCAATGGTGAATTAGTTGACCCAAGATTTTTGGTTACATGATGTACATTCTTAGATTTTCTACATCATTCGTTAGTTTATTAGATATGTATGGGTTTCAATCATTTTAGTTTTATTGAGTTTCACAATTCTTATGTGTATTGGGGTATGTAAGGGTCTCATAAACTCGAATAATAGGATTACTATTAATCATGTTACCATTATTACTGATACTATTAACCTTATTACTGTTGTTCATGTTACTATTTCTTGTTAAAAATAAGTAATATTAATAAACCATAACAAACCAAGTCAGATATTAATAGACCTTAAAATTATCATAGAAAATATACAATATTTTTTTTGAAATATTACACGAATCACAAAAGCTTAAAAACAATGAATAAGATTGTTACTATTAATATGGTTACTATTATTCGTCTTAAAATTGAGTAACATTAATAAGACATAACAAACTAAATCACATATCATTATATCTTGAAAGTAATATGTGAAACATACAATTATTTGATGCATAAAGTTTTGATCTTGTCATTGTTTGTTCCCGTTAACATAATTGATAAATGCGACTAACTACCGATATGGTTGAATATTTAGCCAAACTCAATCCCCTTTCGTGCATTCTGTCTCACGATGGTACTTATCATAAATGATTTTCATTCTTTATTGTGTCTCTAATAAATTTTTTTGTGAACTCATTCCAATGTTACATTGCTATATATATCGTCTTCATTTTAGGACATGTTAAGCTTTCTTCACAATGTTCACAAATTAATTTGTGAACTTTCCTTATGCATAAGCAAGACACAATCCGTTGGCACACATGTAATTATAAAACAAAAAATATTATCCTCATAAGATGGTTTTTGTATTACATTCGTTGGATACTCCAAGTCTATCGCTCTCCAATTAACCTTTCCGGTTCAACGAACAAAAAGTTAAATATCCTACAGAAAAAGGTATGCCAAATCTGAAATAAGATAGAATACAATAAAAACCTCACATTGACATTATTTAGCTTTATGCGTTCTATATATTGTCTAAAAAACCTAGCCCAAACTCGAAATACGTGATTATAAAAGAAGTAATAAATAATAATTACCAAATATGATAAAATCATGCTTATGAAGGAAACTGAAACTACCCATCTCAATTACTACTTAATATCACTTAATGAAAGACAACCATTTACAAAAATTATAAGATCATCTAACATGAGGGTGGAAAAGTATAATTATATATTTGACGGGCTTCTCAAACTAATCAACACGATTATATATCATTATCACAACAACTGCCATACGTTTCTAGAATTTAACCTGAATAAAGATGATAAGAAATATTATCAGTTGCTTGATAGTGTTAAAATAAAGTTCTTCTTTCTTATTCACACATGTATGTGTTCGAGCGGTCTTCATAGTCATTTATCTGTAAAAGTAAGAAGTACGGTAATATTAAAGTAACATACATAAAAGTGAACAAAAATATGTTTCATCATCAATAAGATCTCCCTTTCAAGTCTTTGAAGAAAATATTTTGTTGTGCAAGTTTTTTTGTTTGATGATGTGTCATCTCTAAAATTAAGACTTGCACTTAATGTGTTTGATGAACTTAAAAGAACATTTAATCAGGGCTCATAAAAAAATGCTTAATAATATCAATTGTGAACTTCTAAGAAGAACTATGATATAAAATTGTTTGGCAGTTTTAGTCAAGATGAGGGAAGCCAATACTATTTATAATTTTCAAAAACTTAAGTGAACAAAAACACAAACATATACACACATTCGAGTGCCATAATTTGCAAGTTTAATGCTTATTTCATCTATTGGCAATCACATTTGACTTATAGAGTGGTTATCCGCTTCAACCTGTGGATACACAATAAATGAATGATGCGTAAAAACTACAACCAAACTTGTATCAGGCTTCAATGAAAAGCACTAACAAGATAGTATCCTTAATAAGGGAAACAAGAGGAAATACTATCTCTATAAGGGAAACAAAAATAAATAATATCCTTAATAAGGTCCATGAGAGAAAGGGAGATTACTATAGGTCCATAATCAATAATATATCTTTAGGAGCATGATGTGTCATGTGCTAAAACTGTAGATGATCCCCCATCTTACAAACATGCCATGAAAATCTCTAACTCTCGGAAGTGGATTGTCGTTATAAAGGAAGATTATTTGATAAGGGGGGGATTCCCCCAAATAAGTACGAGCATGAGCAGGAGGATCGCAAATTTAGAACAAGGCAAGCAATGAAGAAAATGACAAGCTCTACAGCGTTGACGAGCTCAAAGACGGAGCGAGCTCGAAGACAAGTGCAGCATTGCTAATCTCAAAGACAGAGTGAGCTCGAAGACATTAAGGGAAAAATCAATCGACCACATCGGGGACGCGATGAACATATTATCAAGGTTGAGTGCGAACTTAAAGAGGGTAAGCTGAACATGTGACCATTGAGTTCGAGCTTTGCATCATTATACCTGATCGTGTTTAAGGAATGGCCCAACTCGGCCTAGAGTTGGATTAGAATGAGCGGTTTCTTAAACAATTTGATGTAACACACGTTTTGAATATTTAGTCAAACCGTGTTAGTTATTTGTTCCACAATTATAGGGATAATGAGGTTAGTGTGTTAGTAGCGGTTAAAGCGCGAACATGTGTAACCACCCACTAATTTGTACATTGTAAATAGGGAGGGCTTATCTATGAATAAATGGATTTTTTTAGGCTTATCTCTTTCTTGAATGAAATATTAAGACTTTACCGTGGTAGAACTTGTTATTCCCGTAACAGTATTAATCGATTCATGACAATGCGGTGTGTGATCTTATCCCATTACCTCAAGGGAAAAATGAAATTGGTTAAGTGGGTTTAAACAACCAAACATAATTACTTGGTAATGTGGAAAGACATAAAACACATGTTGTAGAGAAAGGTTATGCTCATTGTGAATGGATTGATTTTAAAGAAACCTTCGCTCTAATATCAACGAATAATTCTTTTAGAACAATCATGGCATTAGTTGCACACTTTGACCTTGAGCTCCATCAGATGGATGTTAAGATCGCTTCTTCTCAATGGTGATATTGAGAAAATGATCTATATGGTGTAATCATAACACTTTGTAGAAAGTAACTCAAATTATCTTGTTTGCAGACTTAGGAAATCCATCTAGGAGCTCAAACAGGCCTCTCGTCAATGGTACCACAAATTCCTTAAGGTGATAGTCATTTATGACTTTGAGATCAACTCGATTGAGGATTGTGTGTATCAAAGTTCAGTGGGAGTAATTTCATATTTCTTATAGTATATGTGGATTCCATATTGCTTGTCTTGAACAATAAAGAATTATTACACACTATAAAAATATTTTTATTCGACAAGTTCGATACGAAAGATCTTGGTGATACAACTTTGTGTTAAGAATCCAGATATATCAGGATCGCTCTCATGGTATTCTTGGATTGTCACAAAAAGACATATATTGAAAGCGTGTTACAACATTACGGATCAGTAGATTGCAAACCTCTAAGTACCCATATAGCAAAGGGTGACAAACTTAATTTGGGTCAATGTCATAATTAAAACCTGAGATTGAGAAAATGAAAATGGTCCCTTATGCTTCGACAGTTGGAGTTTAATGTATGCTCAATTTTGTACTAGGACGGGCATTTCCTTTGCTCTAAATATTTTGGGGGACATATGTTGGTAACCCAGGCATGGATCACTCGAAAGTAGTTAAAAGGGTACTTTATTACCTGCAAGGAACAAAAGGGCACATGTTGACATATGGGAAGTCGGATAAACTTGAAATCGCTGGGCATCTGACTTGGATTTTGGTGGATGCGTAGACACGCTAAAGAGAATGTCATGAAACATATTCTTATTGGCTAGAGGGTCCAATGAGGTTATATTATGATAACAATTCTGCAGTGTAGAACTCTAACAACAACAAGAGTTCGTCCAAATTCAAACACATAAACATAAAGTTTTTGTCTATTAAAGAAAACGTACATATGGGTCAGATAAATATAGAGCACGTCGGCACAAAGTCCATGATAAAAAATCCTCTAACAAAGACGGGTTTGACTAAGGTTTTCCAGGGACACACTATCAGTGTTGGTGTAGTTTATTTAAAAGATTTTTAGCTTTAGTGGGAGAGTTTGTAATAGGATCTGATGTTACATTTTTCAGTGTGCACATTAAATTTTATTACAATATATATACATATATATAGATATATATAGATATATATACATATATATGTTTGGAAATATTTATTGGTATTTGTATTGCATTGGATCTCCAAAGGTAGGAACCATTTAAGGGTAGATATGTATGATTACAAGTCATATTACTCTTAGGCCACACTTCATAATTGGCCAAAGTAATTAATTGATAATGGTAATGTGACTACTGTTGCATTATATTGTTCACATTACGAGAAAAAGATCTTTAGTCCTTTATTGTTATCAATCATGTATGGGATTGTACCGTTTTCTCATTGAATACAAGGATCCCATCAAAGTTGAATATGTATTCTAGAGTAGCATGTGGCACTCTAAGCGGGGGATTGTTGGAATATATTTATTTAGTATATTTATGGACCGACTATAATTTGGACCAACATGCTAAATAAACATATTTGGTCATTGTCTTAAGAAAGTCCAAATTAAAAGTAATCAAGTTAATTATATAATTAACAGAATTGGACTTATGGTTGAAAGGGCGATACGGGCTCAAGTGTGGTAACTGGGTTGAATTTGAGCACTATAATAAAGAGAGCCCAATTCTCAACACTTAAGCATGAATTTAATAAATGAGAGAATAAATTGAGTTATCAATTTATTAGGTTATGGTCCTTAAACACAAGAAAATATTAAACAAATGGGCTTTATAATTTTGAGCTTCACATTGTAAAGACTACAAATAAGGGCTAGGTTTATGCATTTCGTCATCCTAAATCCTAAACACAAAATTTGCCACTTCCTAAATACCCGTGAGTTATCTTATTCTTGTTTATTCGTAAGTGAATCTAAATAAAACTTTATATTTATTTTCTGCGATTTGTTAGCTTAATTTGATGCAATTCCAAATAAAGTATAACAACCATCATCTGAATACAGATGAATTTTGCAGTTGCTGGTAACAGTAGAAACCGAATTACAAACAAAAAAAAACTAAAAAATATCAAAGAAAAAATGAAGATAACTTTCATAACATACGAGCATCTACTTGTTAAATTGAAGACACAAAAAGCCATAGATTATGTAGAATCCATAGATATGATGACTATAAAAAACTAAGAAGAGAAAAAAATGAACCCAAAAAAATAACGACATAAGAAAAAAGTAATTAAAATAAATCATAAAAAATATTTAAAAATATAAAAAAATGATGGGTCTGTAGTGAGTTTAGATGTATTGTCGGAGGTACTTAAATTACACATCATTTTTGTAAACTAAAAAATTTGTAAGTAAGTACGGATAATTTGAACTTTTTCGAAATAATTATTTGTAATATATAATAAAATATTTAATTAGATAAGATTAATTTTTCAATAAACACGTTTTCCTTACCGTTACAAATCAATTTTAAATTATTTAAAATAAATAATATTTTTATTTTATGTTGGGAAATTTTACTAAAATTTTGCATGTATATTTTCATCCGTATATAGGATGTACAAATTTATTATTTTAATACTACTTTTTCTTTTAAAAAGTTTATTTATGATGAGGATTGAAAAATCGTGTATGATATGTGTGATGAGTATCTGAGATAAACTTTAGTAGATGTTGCAAATTGAGTCTCATAATTTGTATATGTCGGTGATAGTGTATCTAGTAGAGCTATTAAATGGAACTAAGTTACTGATTAGTGTTTATTTAACTGAAGTTGTTAAATATAAACAAAATGGGGATGTAGCTCAAATGGTACAGGGTTCGATCCCCTGCATCTCCATTTTGAATTTTGGCATACTTTCTTTCTCTTTCATTTTTGGACTTTGCATGCCTACCAAATGACATGCACCGTTAGATAAAACAGACCAGACCAGTGAGCAGAATAAAACTGCTATGCTTCCGACCCTTTCAAGGTCTCCGCCTACCAAATAATACCCTTGACACATGCATTGTACCAGTATTATTGGTTCTTACACTTATTCAAGATATACGCTAAGGGCATTGTACCGGCATTCGTTCCTACACCTATATTATATGTCAAAGAATCAAAACTATGCACCAGGCTCAAAATCATTAAATTAAAGTTTTCTTCTTCTTTTTCTAATCATTAAATTAAAGAACACCCCTTTTTCTAGTTTTATATTTATATTTTTTTCGTTTGATTTAAATAATATTGAAACAAACTTAAAACACAAAGCAACTTTATTTTAAAAATCAAAATTTTGAACAAAAAGTCTTTTCGAAAAAAGATACCATTGACCTGAAAGGATGATGATAAATTAAGAAATAAAATTAATTTTATTTTAAAAATCAAAATTTTGAACAAAAAGTCTTTTCGAAAAAAGATACCATTGACCTGAAAGGATGATGATAAATTAAGAAATAAAATTAATTTGAAATTATAATTTATAAACTAAATATGACAAATATATGATTATGATGTTTTCAAATTGGTTTAGAATAATGAGATTTATATAATGGGTCTAAAATTTGTCTCTATTGATCCTATTATAAAATACTATGCAATTACGGACGCCGCCAGAGAAAGAGTTTCACTATGATAGAAAAGGTTACAGATTTCAGATTGTGTTTTGTGTCGTCATAGTAATCTATTTATAGGGAATTAATAGACTTACTAGACTATGGGCCTAATGGGCTCATACCACAAGACTAACTCAAGTGATTGGACAATATCACTATCACAACACAAAACTGTACTGCCGGACACAGTACACTGTCAAGGCACTATTCGACTCATTTACAACAAATCTTCCCCTTGAGGTGAATATCCTTTCTTCACTATCAACAAAGAATCTTCTCTTCTTCTGACTCACCAAATGCCCTTAAGGCATTCACTCTATAGTGCGAACACCGATCCAATTTAGGCACTCCCTAAACTTTCGAACTGATACTGCCTTGGTCATTATATCTGCTGGATTATCGTGTGTAGACACTTTCTTCACATCAACAATTCCCTTTGATATTATATCACGAATAAAATGATACCTGACATCTATGTACTTTGTACGCTCATGGTACATCTGGTTCCCTGTAAGGTGTATGGCGTTTTGACTGTCACAAAACACTTTTGTAGTACTCCTATCCAAGCCCAAATCTGCCACCAAACCTTGCAACCATATTGCCTCTTTAACTGCTTCTGTTACCGCCATGTACTCTGCCTCTGTTGTAGACAAAGCTACAGTAGCTTGCAATTGTGCTTTCCAACTGATCACACTCCCAGCTAGAGTAAATACATATCCTATCAGAGATCTTCTTTTATCCATATCACCTGCAAAATCAGAATCAACAAAACCAACCAATGATCCTGCAACATCATTCAGCGATTCACCAATATCGGTCTTGTTAAAAGTTAAGCCAACGTTCACAGTATTCTTTTGAAGAGATTCAATCTCTTCCCCCATAGCACCAATTTATCGATCTGTCTCTGAACTCGCTATAGCTTCTTTGTAGCTACTAGGTTCCTGCATCTCAACTTCTTCTACAAATGACAGAGCATATGCAACTAGATTCGTATACCTTTTTGGAAGTCTAATATCCCTTCTTTCTCTGCCCAATGCTATGCTATAAGGTTGTTGTTCTGGTTCAGGTGCATCATCGTCACTATCATCTGATGCTGATGCTTCACCTCCTGATTCTGGATCCACCTCAGAACCACTTGAATTATTGGACCTGCTAGGAACTGATTCTACTTCAAGCTCCACCTGTTTACTCACAGCCGATCCTGATTCGACCATTTCTCCTACTTTCTTCTGACTGTCTATAGAAGCAAACTCATTAAAAGTAACGTCCCTATTGATGAGAAAACCTGGAGACTTTGGAGAGGTACACCATAACCTATATCCCTTAACTCCAGTAACATATCCTAGAAATATGCATCTTTTTGCCCTCGGCTCAAGCTTACCATCTCTCACATGAGCATACGCAGGACAACCGAACACCCTCAAATGTTCATAATCAGCCGACGATCCAGACCAAATCTCAAAAGGAGTTTTACAATCAATAGCCGTTGATGGAGACCGATTCACCAAGTAACACGCTGTATTGATAGCTTCAGCCCAAAAATCCTTTCCCACACCGGAATGCGAGAGCATACTTCGTGCCTTGTCACAAAGCGTTCTGTTCATTCTTTGTGCGACTCCATTCTGTTGTGGTGTTCTAGAACAAGTGCGATGGCGCACTATTCCCTTAGCTTCGCATAACTCGTTGAACTCACGACTGCAATATTCTAACCCATTATCTGTCCTAAGACGTTTGATTTTTCTTCCTGTTTGCTTCTCAATCATCGTCTTCCATTTGACAAAGGTTGAATATGGCTCATCTTTCGTTTTCAGAAAGTAAACCCACACCATCCTTGAATAATCATCAATCAAACTCATGTAGTATCTGGCTCCGCTCTTGGATGGAATTCTGTTTGGACCCCAAAGATCTGAGTGGATGTAGTCCACTGTCCCTTTAGTCTTTCTTACAGCTGATTTGCTGAATTTGACTCTAGTTTGTTTACCAAACACACAGTGCTCATAAAATCCCAATGATTCTGCTTTATACCCTTTCAACAAATCTCTCTTTCCCAAAACAGCTAATCCTCTGTCACTCATGTGACCAAGACGCCAATGCCACAACTTATTTTGATCCTGCCTACTTTGGCTATTACTCCCTGATGATGCTACTGCAGCATCGCCCATAACAACACTCCCCTGGAGAATGTAAAGACCCTTCTGCAAACTGCCTTTCATGCATACCATTGAGCCTTTTGTCACTTTGATTACACCATTTTCTGCATGGTACTTGTAACCCCGAGAGTCTAGAGTCCCAAGAGAAATCAGGTTTATTTTTAACCCAGGAGCATGCCAGCACGTCAAGATTCTAACAAATCCGTCAAACATTCTGATTCTGACGTTACCAATACTACCAACAGTCAACGAATAATTGTTCCCTAAATAGACAGTTCCCTGCATTGGCTTGTACGTATCAAACCACTGCTTGAACTGACACATGTGATATGTAGCGCTAGTATCTAGTACCCAAGATTTTTGCCCAAATTCTGAACTCACGGACAATACATCTCCTTTACCACTGTTTTCACTATCGTCGGAATCGTTCACACCTTCAACAATATTTGCTGCATTTTCCTTTTGATTTCCCTTCTTACCATTCAGTTTTGGACAATCTCTCCTATAATGACCCTGCTCACCGCATTCATAACAGTTTGAGTGCTTTACCCTTGACTTGGACCTCCAGTTCTTCCTTCTTAAAGAACTCGCTTTGCTTTTAGATCTTCCCCTAGTCATAAGACCTTTCCCTTCAGCTTGATTGTCTGGCTGCAACTGTCTCATCTCTTTTGATTTCAGTGCCCATTTGACATCTGCTAGCGATAACTTATCCTTACCATACATAATGGTATCTACGAAGTTTTCATAGGGAGCTGGTAACGATCTCAATACACACAAAGCTTGATCCTCATCCTCAATATTGATATCTATGTTCTCCAATTCCATTAGAATTGATTTAAAATTATCTAGGTGCTCTGTTATGGACATACCTTCTTTCAATCTGAAATCATACAAACGTTTCTTCAAGTATAATCGATTTACTACTGATTTATCTGAGTAAAGATCTCCTAGCTTTTTCCATGCGCAGGCATCAGTCTTCTCACCACTAATCTCGCGAAACACATTGTCTTTCACACTCATTAAAATCCAACACAAAGCCCTTTTTTGAAGATCTTGTTTCTCCTCTTCTTTCATCTCTTCTGGTAACTTATTCTCCACAGCCTTCCACAGCCCTTGCAGTACCAATGAAGATTTCAGTTTAATCTTCCACAACGCAAATATGGATCCCTCATCAAATTTTTCAATCATGTATTTTGTTGCTGTAGACGCCATTGTGAAACCCTAATTGCAAAAGCCCTAATTTCACCACGTGGCTCTGATACCAAGTTTGTTATAAAATACTATGTAATTATAACAAAATGGCTCAAGCATAAAATATATACGAAGGAAAGATTTAAATGAAACACATGATTTAACGTGGTTCGACAATTGTCTACGTCCACGGGCGCCGCCAGAGAAAGAGTTTTACTATGATAGAAAAGGTTACAGATTTCAGATTGTGTTTGGTGTCGTCCTAGTAATCTATTTATAGGGAATTAATAGACTTACTAGACTATGGGCCTAATGGGCTCATACCACAAGACTAACTCAAGTGATTGGACAATATCACTATCACAATACAAAACTGTACTGCCGGGCACAGTACATTGTCAAGGCACTATTCGACTCATTCACAACATATTCAATCATACCCCAACAAATCCATTTTACAAATAGATCCAATTTAAGTTAATAAAAGATTCAATTACCCTTAAAAACCAAAATAGTTACAGCCCCGAATCAAAATATTGAACCCCGATTTCAAAATCAATTATTTCTCCTCAAACTTTCTTTGTCATATTATCAAATTCATTAAGGGTAAAATTGTAGTTAAAATTTAAATTTAGACTAGTGGATAAATAAAATCATATTTTGATAGATATTGGTAAAATCTATTTGAAGCCGGACTTATTGATAAATTGTATACGTTTTGTACCCAATTGGTATAAACCCCTTTAGAAATATCTAATTGATGTAATTATATTTCGTTTATTTAAATACAATCAATATTAATTTAAAGGGATATTTCCCTTAAGGTACACCAGCACAATAAAAATTCTGGTCTAGTGGGCCTAACTTTGTCTAATTCTTAAAACATACATCTAATTATAAGATAATTCCATATAAATCATTTTTTTCTTTATTGACAAAATTGCCCTTGATTTACATTAACCATGAATGAAAGCTTCACACTGAAACCGAAATACTTCCTTATTGACAAAATTGTCTTCTTCGTCTCGCTTTTCACACTGAAACCGAAATACTCTCTTTTTTGAAGAGTTTTTTTCACCATCTCATACATTATTGTCATGCTCAATCCGGCTTCTTTCAACTGGACATCAGGTTTGTTTATCTTCTTTTGTCAATGGATCTAAAATTTCTTGTTCTTGAATGAATTATTTTGTTGATTATTGTTAGGGTTAACTTAATCATAGAGATATACTGTCGAATCATAGATTAACATGTTTTTGTCGTTGAATTACACCTGATTTCCAAACGATTTTCAGATTACTAGCTGTATATTATTCAGTTCATTGTCTAGTGATGCTTTATGTATGTGTTAAATTTAGATTACAGATTCCATGACTGATGCTATAGTTAATTGTTAAGTGTAATTGCTTATTTTATATGGAATTAAATGTTAGTTCAATGTTATGCCTATGTGCATCAGGAGCTTAAACAGTATTATAGACTTATGTATGTGTGCGTATGTAATTCAGATTACAGATACCATATAACTGTACCATTTTTCATGTTAAACCTTACTACTACTACTTCTTTAGGTTAAATTTAAGTCTGCTATTTAAATCAGAAAGAGACCTTACTACTGTTAAATTTACTAATTTAGATTTAAGTCTGCTATTTAAATCAGAAAGAATCGGATTGTTTTCCGTGTTGTCATGACTTGGCTGTAATCACCAAAACACAAGAGCAACCAACTAGTTTTATTGAACCCTATTTTCACTATGGTGTGTATCGAGAATGTTGCTCATTACCGATACACCCTTTTACCTCGTTTGGTCAATCTTCAGTTGTTGATGAATCTCCTATGGTACAACCTCCGGTTTTGAAAAGACAACGTGACAGACCAAAGAAGAAAAGAATTCTTGCACGAGGTGAAAAAGTTGTAAGAATGATTAAATGCAGTAGGTGTAAAGCTGCTGGTCGTAACAAAAGGTCATGTACGACGATAAATTTTTAAGTTTTTACGTATTTTGTTTCTTATTTTTATGTACGAAAACATATTTTTTTTACGTTTATTGGATACGAATTCTTTTTAAATAGTTTTAGATTTTATTTAGTTTCGTTGTAGTATTTTATATCGAATATCATTATTACATGGTTTTTATTTGCTAATGAATAATTGGTTTAATTAAATAACATTATTATTACTGTTACTTGTAGTATGAATAGCAGTATTACTACAGTTACTTCTGGTATGATTAACAGTATTATTACTGTTATTGTTGGTATGCTTAACATTATTATTAGTGCTACTTATAACATGATTAATTTGGTTTACCTCTGACGTGCAACACAAATATTTGAATCTTATGTAATTTTGGATTGATTACCTCTATCAATATATTTTTTAAACAAATTCATTTTAACACCAAATTTCTAATTTAAATCAAACTACTTGTAGCGTTGGTAAATAAAAATAAGACAAATATATCAGTGACATTACAAAAGTTGTATGACTCCATATTAAAATATAGTTATAATATTTTCAATGAAGAATGTAATTTAATTTTTTAGTTATGAATAACAATATTATTACTGTTACTTGTAGTATGATTAACAATATTATTGGTGTTACTTATGATACAAATAATTAATTTTATTTCATGGTCGACATCAAAAGTGTATGATCTATACTTTAACAATGTAGTTTTTAACAGAATTGAGCTCATAAATATTGTTTTACAAAAAAAAAAGAACATAAAACAGTTACTTTTAATAAAAGTACTTAAGCATCTGATTTATATAAATGATTTTAGATCACATGAGTTGCAAAACATTGAAAAAATATTTACAACATTGAATTTGAAGAGTACACAAATTTTACTTCCTTTACGTTACACTGAATTTGTCATTAAGGAAGGTATGAAACAATCTAGCTCTAAAAATCTTGCCCATCTCTTCATCATATTTGATATAAATTTGTTTTTTGTTGTAGAGATCATGTAAATAAGCGCATACCATGACGTCGCAATCAAGTGAATCTTTTTTTTGTGGACATTCTCTTTCGCTTGTAACAGTTGTATCTCCTTTTACAAATCCTATCTCCTTTAGGCAATTGATCTGCAAAAAAGTATTAATGTTATTTTTAGACGATATTATACTAGAATAGATATTTACGATAAATGCTTACCATTTTCGTAGGAGTCTTCATGTATTTATCTAGTGTAGTTTTTATTCTTGGCAACAACGAGTTGTAGTGTGTACACGTCTCTTCACGTGTATCTACAACTAATAATGTCCGATGGTTTCTAGTTCTTGTTCCCCCTGTTGTGTGAAGTGGAATGACAACATACCAAAATTCAGCAAACACAAACCTTTTTAATTTGTCATCAAGGATCCCCTTTGCCATTTCAATACTGTATTGCTACAATAAATAATTTATTTATAAAATTAGTAAAATATAAATTATGTTATAATCATTAAAATATATAATTCATATACCGATGCTGCTGCCGAAATTGTTGGGACTTTCTCACTTTCAGAGTCAGTTATTGCTTCTTCTTGCTGATACATACTATCTAAGTATGAAGCATAACAATCTATCACCTGTAATGTTAAAATAACAAACAATATGTTACTATATGTATATGATTGAAGGGAAGGTCACAACAACGTTAAACAAATTACAAAAACGTCAAACAAATCCAAACTGCGATAAGATTTCAGCTACCAATCATACCATATCTTACATTGACCTAACTATTAATCGGTGACATGATTCTCGTGGCAGTGCTAAAGCTGGTCCATTAAATAAACAAACACCTCTATTATTAGATCATATTTGATGGAACAACCACTTTGTTACAAGAAAATACAACGGAAATGTTAAAGGAACCCAAAATATGATACAATTTTTGAATCAAACACTACTACTTTCACAAATTTTAAGATAATTTCGAGAGTTTTTGCAGTATAAAACCCTTTTAACCAAAAATATTAACAACCTAAATCATCAAATAAGAGCACAACACCACATCTGAAACAATTCAAACATCTTCAAGTAACAGGCCCCATATTTTATCCTTAAAGAATAAACATTTTCAGATATTCGGCGTTGAAACATTCTTATAGTAGTTAACATTAACAATCTAATTGATTTAAAATAACTCGAAATGATCTAATAATAAATTACCAAACATTTACAAAACTATATTTGCAATTAAACTAAAAAAATTATTATTACCGTTATGTGTAGTATGAATAACAGTATTACTACTGTTACCCGCAGTATGTATAACATTATTACTACTGTTACTTATTATATGAATCACATCAGATATTCGTAAATAATATAATAGCAAAATAAAAAATAAGAAACAAGAAATAAGAAATCACCACCAGCGGGAGAATTCCTAACAGGTGTATAAAATGTTATAAAATTCCCCTTGAATACACCATACTTTGTTAATTCTATTTAGTGTATAAAATACAGAAAATGATAAAATTGTCCTTTCCAATTTTCAAAACTCATATGGTATTCTCGTTCTTTATTGTCTCTCTACCGAATCGCCAAACACATTCTTCACTCTCTCTCTCTACTGAATCGCCAAACACTCTCTTCTTCACGATCTCTCTCTAAGAAAATCGCCAAACAGTAGTCTCGTTCTTCCCTCTCTCTACCAGAATTGCCAAACAGCTCCAGACCACTTCAAATCGCACCTCAATCGCTTCAAATCACGTCAAATATTCTTCACGATCTCTCTCTAAGAAAATTTCCAAACAGTCTCGTTCTTCCCTATCTCTCTACCAGAATCGCCAAAAAACTCCAGACCACCTCAAATCACACCTCAATCGCACCTCAATCGCATCAAATCGCTACCGGTTGAAGATCGATTCCGGATTGGGAACCCTAGGCATCAGACGACAGATTGAAAACGAAACGGATTAAGGTATGATACTAAATTTTAATCTGATTAAGGCTTGAATTGAACGATGAATGGAAGATGTTGTATCCAATAGTAAGAGATGTTAGTGATATCGATTTCAGTTAAATATACATGATTTTTATCAGATTTCGAAAAAATATTAGTGCTCTACTAGTGATTGCAAAACCCTATCAATATTCTAATTTACATAGCTTACTCTGGATAATTTAGAAAAAAGATTTCTAAAATTACTATTAGTAACAATGTTACCTAATAAACACAGTGAGGTTAAACAAGTTTCCAGTAAAAGTATAGTGCTCAACCTAACTACTACTAGTAACAGTGTAACCTAATAAACACAGTGAGATTAAACAAGTTTCCAGTTAAAGAATAATGCTCAACCTAACTACTACTAGTAACAGTGTGACCTAATAAACACATTGAGGTTAAACAAGTTTCTAGTAAAAAGTATAGTGCCCAACCTAACTACTACTAGTAACAGTGTGACATAATAAACACAGTAAGGTTAAACAAGTTTCAAGTAAAAGTATAACATTGAGCATTGTATTTTATTTCTTCCGTTTTAACAGTGCATTATACTGTTTTTATTGAACTTACTGTTACTATAGAAATAACAGTGATAATACTGTTATTACTAGGCTATCTAATTTACTTAAAAGCTCTGATAATTGTTGTGTTAAATAGGTTTAATACTGTTATTTATCCAAAAATTGTTTTTTTTCATTGTCAACAGGTTTTAAAAATGACTCGAAGAAAATCTTGCGCTCGAAAGAGCACAAGAAGTCCTAAAAACATAAAACTGGTCCATCAACCTACAATATTTAGATCTAATCTAGAGTCGGTTTTGAAATTATGCCGCAACTCAGGAATTACACAAAAGCATATTGATGCTACAAAACCCACTCCATTTTACAATCTATTAAACGACTTTTTAGGATTGACAATCAATTCAAGATTCGAAAATCTTGGGAGTGGACGATCGAGATTATTAAAAGATATGACCAAATGAAGGATGATTTTATCTTTGGGGGGAAACTAGTGCATCTAACAAAAATGATGCAAAGGTTATATATGGGTTGGATTGTGAGGAAAAGGAAATCAGAGTTTTCAATGACAGAAAACTCAATAAAAGCACAAGAGAAACACCAAAAAATGATGCAAAGGTTATATATGGGTTGGATAATGGTAAATTTGGTAGACTTTACTTGCTCATGTGGTAAATGACAATCACATTGTGTTTCTCTTGTGTTTTAACAAGTGTGGCTTTAACAATGTCAAAAACCATAGCCAATTAGTTGTATCTTCCCAATCAACAATTGCAAATGCAATTGGAAACAACCCTATAACAAGTAACATAAACATTCTTAGATATTGTTGAAAGTATAAAAAATTTAAAATCAAGCAAAATCATTTAAAATATTGCTGAAAAATCTTGTAACAAGTAACATAAACTAGCATAAGAATGTAAAATCAACTATATTCAGTAAAATATTGCTGAAAATCCTGTAACAAGTAACATAAACTAGAATAAGAATGTAAAATCAGCTATATTCAGTAAAATATTGCTGAAACACCTTGTAGCAAGTAACATAAACAACTATAAGAATGTAAAATCAACAATAATTATAGAAGTAAAATAAAAAAGATATAAAGTAAGTTTGTTACCTTGATTTCCATCCGTAGATATTGCTGAAAGTAGAGTTCCTTTATATTTTCCCTTTAAAAATGTTCCATCCAACTGAATAAGGGATACACATCTTTCAAATCCTTTAAGACAAGCACCAAATGCAATGAAACATCTACTAAACGCAGACGTATCTCGATTATATTCCAACTGAAAATCACTATTCGGATCTAGATTTTTCATTGCTTTGATATAGCCTTTTATAAGACCATAAGATGTAGAATTATCTCCAAATACTTCACCCTCTGTTTTTTATAGAGTTGTCCAAGCTACTTTATAGGTAATATCCAACCCATATCTGGTCTTTAGAATATCTTTTATACCAGTAGCAGTAATATTTTTATTACTCTTAACCTCCGATAAAATTTCATTAACCACAATGTTAGACGTAAGATGTTTATTTGGTTTGTTCTTCAAAATAACACAACACGTGTGTTCACTTACATATTTCCTAACAACCATAGAATCATTAGCAATATCAATAGAAGCATATATCTTCCATGGGCAGTTTTTTGTTTTCTTGAACTCACTAGAAGCACCAATTTGACGCTTTGTATTACGATTATAATTAAATGTAAACCCATTTTCTATCACAAACTTTGCAAGTGAATGCCAAAACTCAACATATCCACCATTAAAAACTTGACCAACACTTTCTATTTTAGTACGCCAAGACTTTGTCGCAAGTTCTTTAGTGTTGTTCTAAAAAAATCTAGCATTCAAAGTATCACCACTAAAAGGTAAGGTTAAAACATTGTTACTTTGACGTGTAGTAGAAAATGGATCTTTCCGTAAACTAATATGATTGCCACCATTAAGAATTACATGTATCTCCACTTGGAAACGTCCTGATTGTTGAACAATACCAATCATCGACATAAAATCATCTTCCCTTGACAACAACCCATTCTTAATATTACCACAATCGAACTTGAAACTAATATTATCTTTATCCAACTCCAACCATCTATCTGAGACATAATAAAACATACCTTCCAAATTAGCAAAAGAATATAACGGTTGGATAGCAGTGTCTCTGTTATACTTAAATATCGCAAATGTCATCGACATAATAAAACCCTGCAAAATTACAAACTGCAATAGCAGACTTAAAACCTGCAAAATTAAATAGCAGACTTAAAAACTTCAAATGTAGTAAACAGACATGAAGTAACAGTAGTAAGTTTTCTTTCTGATTTAAATAACAGAATTAAATCTAACATAGAGAAGTAACAGTAGTAAGGTTTCTTTATGGATTAATAGCAGACTTAAATCTAACCTAGTAAATTTAACAGTAGTAAGGTCTCTTTCTGATTTAAATAGCTCACTTAAATCTAACCTAGAGAAGTAGCAGTAGTAAGGTTTAACATGAAAAAAGGTACAATTATATGGTATCTGTAATCTGAATTACATACACACACATACATAACTCTATAATACAGTTTAAGCTCCCGATGCACATAGGCATAGCATTGAACTAACATTTAATTCCATATAAAATAAGCAATTACACTTAACAATTAACTATAGCATCAGTCATAGAATCTATAATCTAAACTTAACACATACATAAAGCATCACTAGACAATGAACTGAATAATATACAGCTAGTAATCTGAAAATCGTTTGGAAATCAGGTGTAATTCAACGACAAATACATGTTAATCTATGATTCGACAGTATATCTCTATGATTAAGAAAACCCTAACAATAATCAACAAAATAATTCATTCAAGAACAAGAAATTTTAGATCCATTGACAAAAGAAGATAAACAAACCTGATGTCCTGTTGAAAGAAGTCGGATTGAGCATGACAATAATGTATGAGATGGTGAAAAAAAAATCTTAAAAAAAGAGAGTATTTCGGTTTAATGTGAAGAGCGAGACGAAGAAACGATTTTGTCAATAAAGAAGTATTTCGGTTTCAGTGTGAAGCTTTCATTCATGGTTAACGTAAATCAAGGGTAATTTTATCAATAAAGAAAAAAACGATTTATATGGAATTATAATTAGATGCATGTTTTAAGAATTAGGCAAAGGTAGGCCCACTGAACCAGAATTTTTATTGTGCTGGTGTACCTTAAGGGAAATATCCCTTTTAGTTTATAGTATATATTTTCATTTATAATCAATTTCTTTCTTTTAAGACGTATTTTTTTGGAAGGCTTAGATTTATGTGTTTTAGTATAGTATCAAAATTTGATTGTTCATAACTTCTGTTGTTTGATCCAAATTTTGTGTGTACGGATGGGTTTGACACTCTTAATTTGTAATAAATCTAAAAATACTTTTAAAAAGTTATTTTTATATCCTCTAACAAATATATCATGTTTTATTAGATGTACTGCATATGTTTTTAGATATATTTATTTTGCTAATTGATTCGACTGCATATGTTAAGATGATTGCAAATTTTTTGTTTGACTAGTTTATTATCTATATATATATATATAACTCTTATGAATGAAAAATTGAATTACGGTAATGAGGTTAAGGTATTTTTTATGGTTAGATACTAGCACAAACAGTAACCTATTATATCGTTTGGAACTTCGAGTATGAATGTTCTTACCATTTTGGTTTCAAAGTTAAACCCAAATCTAGACCGTCCATTACAGATTTTTTTACTCTATTTTTTTTAACATTAGTTTTCTTTTGGCTTCTTCTCTCATAATTAGTTAAAATTTTAGCTTCTCAACATAATTATTACTTCGACCGACAACTATTTTTCTAAAATCATAGTTATTACTGAAGTTTTTAGCAGCACCTAGTGGATAAGCTGAGTTCTAGCTCAACATAATCGTAGCAGTGGAGTAACTTTCAATTGGCTTGAATAACTAACCCTTAGTTTTTTGTTTCCATGGACAAGTTGGATATCAATCTAGTTGATGCTATATAGGCGAAATGATTGATGGTTTTTGGAGATTCATAAATGAAGCTTTGACAATATCCTCTATAAAGGTAAATTTATTTGGAAGTGTAAACTTATGATTTTTGAATTATAGTGTTTTTTTTATTTTATGGAAAAATATTGAGCTGCCCTTTTATATTATCTATTTTAAAATTTATCTCTAATTGTTTTTATCTTTGTTTTTTCTTTTCAAGCATTTTTTGTCTATTCATCCAATTTTCGGTGAAGCTTGTCTCTATTGATAGACCTGCAAAATATCAGAAGAATATAAACACAAAAGCCATACTTGAGACCTTTTAAATTGCAAGGCTTTGGTGTAGATTGGTTCTTTAATGGTTTTGAGTATAATTTTTTTCATTTTCTTGCTTAAAACTTTGTTGAATTCTTTTCCTATTTCGATTCAATGTAGTGCTCTGATAATTTTGGTGTCTCTAAACTCTGGATTGTCCTTGACACTTCTTATTTTGTTAACAATTGTATTTGAATCTCTTTTACTTATGCAAGGTGCAGTTTGAACTGAGGATTATAGACTTTTAATATATCATGCCAGTTATTTTTCTTGTGGCCTTTGTTTTGATATTTTTTATTGTTTACCTATCTTCTTTCCCTTTTTTTATTATAGTCAATTTTACTTTGGAAAACCAAAGTCAATTGAATGTGAATGTTTTGGTAGAAGATTTAGATTGAATTTGGTTTATACTTCAATTTTGTCATGCTTCATGTGGTATTTATTCCTTACACACATATAAATTATGCCATAGGTGTCAGCATATAGTACAATAGGACGGTATGTCACCATAGTGGATGTCTTGCCAGAATCTATCCAGACATTGTTGATTAGTTTCCTCGAAATATTAAGCTCAACTCATGCTTTGCGTCAATTGGACCTTACTATATTCTTTACTAGATCCCAAATAGTTAGTGACTGACGTATAGACTTAAAAATAGTCCTTATGAAGTCCTCATTGAATGTAAACTTGGGAAGATTGGGTAAGGTAATCCAACCTTATTTTTCCTTTTACCATTTTGGTCCTGTTCGAATAATCCTGTTTATTTGACCTTCGGTGCTTTTTAAAATGTTTTTTAGCCACCTTTTGTTTTCTTCTTTTTACGACCATGATCACTACTCAAATAAGAGGAAATTTATGATTCCGTTGTTAAACCCTCAATGGAATCCAATGTGTTTGAATTGTTTTTAGCCCAATGGTTCTTTTTTGAACCTTGGTGGGCTTTAGAGGATTGGTTATTTGAATTATATTTAGGATTATTATATGGGTCATCAAGTTTGGGATATTCTGATGGATTATTTCCATCTGGATCCTTTATAGCCTGCCTTTGGGCTCTTAGTGCCTTAATTTATTCCCGCAGCTGATAACGCTTTTCCTGCATGAGAAATCTTTCCTCACCATTGTGATTCACATGAGACGTGGTCACATGCTCCTCATCGTCATTGATCCCCTCAGTTTCGAGATAAGGAGCTATCTACATATCAGGATCCATGTCTCAAAGAACTCTGAAGGTTCACTTGTAAGTTAGGTTTTGAATACTATTATTCTGGTACCTCCTCTTCTCATCGTGGTTGCCAATTTCGTGATGACAAAATCTGATCGGAGGGTATTTTAGTTAAGTATTTAGATAAAGTGTTTAATTTTAGGTAGTCGTAAAGAGATAATTAAGGTGTTTGTATTTAATGTGTAGAGAGAGATTTTTCAACCTTAATAAATGCTATTCTTTTGAGTATATATAGGTTAACTTCGGGTCCATGGGCCAATAGGTCGGGTTATGAATTTAGGTCAAACTTATGAGCCCCGAGGCCTACGAAGCGTTATTCATTATACACATTTTATGATTGAACATATGGATGGCGCACAACTTAGTCAATAGATACATATCTCACTCAAAATAATCTTTATTTTGAGTCTTAAATGCCCCTTAATATAAATCTAACCCACTTCGCGCTTGTTGCCTAAAGAATTTTCGACCCTATCAATATTAGCGACAAGAAGCACTATAAAATGATATGAGCTAAGGAAATACCAAAGGAGGTCGGCAATGTGCCACTCCCAAGTCTTGAAATACTCCAAAATATTTTTTCATTCCAGTGCTAAGGAAGGTCAATAGAGGGGCACTCTCGACAAAATAAATTCCATATTTAAAGGCCATTCAAGTCATAAATCATCATTAATGTTAAAATCAAGCAAATCTAAGAGGTCTGACCTGCCTGACGGGGACTGATCACCTTTATGAGAAACCAAAACCACATAGCAAAAATACAGTATGTGATAAGAACATTAATAATTTTGGCCCATTTGGGCATCTAGACATACAAAAAATATATCATACATACAACCGCTGCCTGAATAGTGAGGGATTGGTGTATAAAAGAGATAACAAAACACATGAGTTAACCAAACACAGGCAAGTACTGACTTGGATAACAAAAAATTTGGTTTAAAAAATGAAGATCAATAGAAACTAAGTAAAGAGAAAGAAAATTTAGTCAACCTTGGTGTCACCAATGCTATTGGTTACCTTAGGCATTTCTTCATCGATGTGATGACTATCTTCTCTAGCTAGAGTCTTGTTAAGAATGCTCATGATTACCATTTCAAAAACGGAGTCTTTAACTAAAGCTCCGAGACCAGGTATCTAGTGGATTCGTCTCGGATTCGACATAAAGATTTGTTTCTTGATCCTCCAACTCTTTTGTTTCCCCATCATCTTGGTAGTCCCCCACGACCCCTTATGGTCAATCTTCCTTATGAACTAAGTTTTAGAATTGGCCTAAATATATGACCATTTTCCTCTTAATATTCTAAGATTGATCATAACTACCCCCATTTTGAATTCATAGGCCTCATTGACAACCTTATCTTGGATTCATTGACCTCTTTCAATATCTTCTTCAAGAGCACGACCTCCTCATTCAATTGTTACTTCTCATATTATAATAGCTCAGTCTCTTTTGTAAGAGTATTCTTGAGTTTTTTAGTAGCAACTTTGTCCTTCCAGTTTGGTTTTGGTTCTTGGAAACAACCAATTCAGTCCTAATTCGGGTAAGTTTAGCATCAATCTCAACCATATATTTATATTTTTCCAAATGAGCCTTCATAAGACTAGAAAAGTCAGGAAAAACCACATGTTTCCTCTCGAAAACAGTTTAGATGGCCCCGAACTACTCATCATCTGAAAAAACTAAAGCCAACTGGTTAGGATTTTTCTAACTCTACCAATGTAAAACAATTGGAAAATCTACCTTGAATCCTAAGGCAATTTGCCAGTTATATGCATCAACTAGATCACTCTTAGTAGGAGTAATCAAAAGTTTTTTGGCAACTTGTTTATACTGAGCGACCACGTGATCGAGGTCCGAAATACTTATAGGCCCGACCTTATAATTAGACCTCTTCGCCTGAATCTCTCCACCTCATTATTAAACCTTGAAATCGTCGTACCTCCAATAAGACCATTCTCCCGACACCATCTGAGACCTCAAGACTGACCCTTTTGACATAAGGATTCATTCTCCCGGTGACATCCTCTTGACTAGTAGAAATATCGAACCCTATCGGATCCCTTCCTTCATTATTAACTTTCAATCATTCATTACCTATTTTAGTTACAAAATAATACAAAAAATATAACACGTTGATTGAGAAAACTTTGTAAACAACTATTTTTTGCAACTCGATTTGACCGACTAAAAATCTCAAGAGATAAAAACTTGATCATGCTGCTTTCCATACTTGGCAGTTAAATATTTGTAAAGCATAAACATGTGTGATGACTAAATACTTTTATTTGCTATATAAATGTTTATAAGATAGAAACACGTCATATTTAAACATGCAAAGTTTTAGGTAACAACTAAATGTTGTATAACTTAAGCATTTCTCACATTTAAATGTTTGTACAACATACATATGTGTAACATCTAGTTTTTTTATAGCTAAAAATACAACTAAATGTTTAGATAACATGTGGATATACAATATTTAGGTGCTTTGTTGATGACAGCTATATATTAGAACAATTTATTCTTAACAACTATATGTGTATCCCACTTAGAGCCGGATACAAAACGTTGAACTAGTAAAATAAAAACATGTAAATGTTGTTTACAGTTGTAGTTAAATTAACATAAATGTGTATAATAATGATAAATATAAAACTTTACAATGAATATATAACCTTTAGCTGAATTTTCCTTTCAATCTAATACATAACTACTAGCTAATTATTTATGCATTATTAATTAAAGAAAGGTTTATTTATAATATTAAAAAATATTTTGTATTAATATTTATTTTTATTTATTCATATTTATCTCATTTTATGTTGGTATATAAAGACATAGTGACACCTAAACCTAATAAAAATTTAAAGTTTAGTAAAATCTAAATCTTAAAAAGAAAAGTTTAAAATATAAAATGGCAATAACCGCTAAACTTTTGTAGTAGTGGATAAATGTAGGCATTAACATTAAATGTATAATGAATCTGTTATACATGATTTGGCTTCAACAATTGGAACTACATACAAAGTGATTGTCCCTGACAGTAATAAAGCTGTCATGAATGCGTGTTTTGCCCATGTAGAGGTTGACGTTTCAAGAAGACTTAAATATAGACTATGGATAGGCTTTGGATCCAATGATGGTTGCTGGATCAACTTAAGTTACAAAAATGTACCACCATATTTTAATGCGTGTTACCACGTGTCAAAATGTTTCTAGCAACATTCAAACATTTAGCAAAGTTTATAGAAGAAAATTGAAATCTGTTGTAGCAAGAAAGGAAAAAGATTTAGAGACAAAATATTGCAATGAAGATAGAAGGGAAGATAGTGGTCAAAACAATGATTCTGTTAAAAACAACATGGAGGTTATAGAAGCCTTGTATAGGCTTGATCAAGATTTTGCTCAAGGCAACCTTCAGACTGAAGAAAACAATATGACACATGATAATGAAAACATTGGCAGCTGTGAAAATTCACCTAGAAACTCATCCTACAATAGTGATTTTGGTACCATCATCAGCAGTAAGTTAAAGTCTGAAATGAAAAGAAGAAAATCCAAAAAGATTAATACCAATTCTCTGTCCAAAAAAGGAGAAAATTTGAAACAAAAATCTCTATCAGATAATGATAAAGATAACTAATTGGAATGCTAGAGTTCTGAACAATAATCCTACATTGAGAAGGCTCCTTTCTATGATTAAAGAAAACAAATCTAAGATTTTGTCTATTCAAGAACCCATGGCTGATGTTAGCAAGATTGAGGGTGTGTCTGTTGTTCTTGGCTTCAAAAAGTTCACTTCAAATTGCTCCAACAAGGTGTGGATTTTCTGGGATGAGGATGTTGAGATTAATGTGCTTAATGACAATGATCAGTTACTTCATATGGCTGTGACTTATCCTGGTTGTGATACCAACTTTAATTTTACGGCTGTTTATGTTAAGAGTTAGCGTATGCTTAGATTTGATCTTTGGGCTCAGATGATAACTATTTCTTCTTATGATATTCCTTGGATCATAATTGGGGATTTTAATGCCATTACTTGTTCTGAGGATCAAGTGGGTTGTTCTACCTATGACCATGCTAGTACCAGTGACTTCAATGATGCTATCAGGCATTGTAAGCTTGAAAATGTTGGGTATGTTGGCTCAAGATACACTTGGAATAGAGGCAGCAACATACCTTGTGGTGTCTTTGCTACAAGTATTTGCTTGATTCCCAAGAGCCCAAATCCAACTGGTTGGAACAACTTCAGACCGATAAGTCTTTGTTCCATGTTCAATAGAATCTTTTCTAACTTAATCAACTCAAGATTAGCTAATATCATGACTAACATAGTTTCTCAGATGCAGGGAGCCTTTGTTAAAGGCAGTCTCATCCATGAAAACATATTAATCACTAAGGAGTTGATTCATGACATTGATAGAAAGCCTAAAACTGGAAATTCTATTATACAACTTGGCATGTCCAAAGCATTTGATAAGTTATCTCATGCCTTTATACTTAAAGTTCTATCTTATTTTGGTTTTTCTGATAAATGTATATCTTTAATTAAGAATATGATTACAAATGTATATATTCCTGTTCTAATAAATGGTTCAGTTAATGGTTACTTTCAACAGAAGAAAGGCTTAAGGCAAGGAGACCCTTTGTCTCCTAGCCTCTTTATCCTAGCTGAGGAGGTTTTGCTAAGAGGAATTTACAACCTTTTCAACAATAATAAAAGCCTACAGTATGCTTCAAGATCAAACTTCTTAGTGCCCTGCCTGGCCTTTGCAGATGATGTCTTGATCTTCACAAATTGCAAACCCAGCTCCATTGAAGTGTTGTGCAAACTCTTGGACAATTATCAAATGATCTCTGGACAAGATGTAAACTAGGAGAAAACAAAGCTGATTATTTCCAGCAAAACTAATCATTCAAACAAAAAAAAAATAAAGATAAATGCTGGCTTCAATACAGATACTCTTCCATTCAACTATTTGGGGATCACTATTGCTCGAAATAATAAAGGGAAGTATTTATCTTCCCTGCTAGACAAGATTCATGATAAAATTGTGGAATGTGACTCTAATAACTTGTCCTTTGGGGGCAGGTTAACCCAAATCACCTATGTGTTAATGCCAATCATCTACTATTGGATGCATAACACCCTTGTCCCTAATAACATCATAAAGAAAATTGAATCTTACTTTAACAAATTCTTATGAAGATCTAACTTTAATGTGAAAGTTATTCACTGGTCAACTTGGAACCAGCTTTGCAAACCATTTGCAGAAAGTGGCTTAAACATCAAATGTTTGAATGATATTCAATTAACATTTTCACAGAAGCTGTGGTTTATTTTAAAAACATTAGCCTCTGGTCCACTATGATGCATAAGACATACTGCTCAGATACTCAGGCCTTAAAAGCTAGATGCAAAAACACTAACTCAACTGTATGGAAAAGGCTCTCTATCATCAAAAGTACAGTTGAGAAAAATATAAAATGGAAGCTAGGACAAGGCTGCATGGACTTCTGGTTGGATGATTGGCATGATAAACCACCATTGATAAGTGATCCTAACTCTCATAACTGTATCTTAATGCTTGTGTAAAAACGTTTTGGAAAAACAACAACTGAGACTACAATGTTTTGCACAACATTTTGCCTAATAATAGAATCATTCACTTATCAAAGTATAAAATTGAATCTGATAAACCTGACAGAATCATTTGGAGACTATCTAATAAGAAGAAGTTTGAAACTAAAACTACTTGGGAAAATATTAAAAATACCTGCGATCCCAATTTCTTTTTCATTCCTATGCTGGAAACTTTTGAAAGGTTTTATCCCTATTGATAGTAACATCATGAAAAGGCACACTCAAATGGCTTCCAAGTGCCAATTCTGCAATAGTTGCGAAGAGAAAAACCATCTCTTTGTAAATTGTTGCTTTGCTTGGCAGCTATGAAACTACTTTAGTTGCCTTTTCAAAATAAAAATTGGTAGGTATATGGTTCTTTCCCATGTCATTCACTCGTGGTTCTGGTATTCACAAAACAAAAGACATATAACTTGCATCATCCTTCAAATCATCTGTTGGGTTATTTGGAGAAACAGAAACTGGTCAAAATTTTCTGGTTCTCCTGATACTGTCAAGAAATCTATTGATAGAATTATCTACATTATCAGAAGTATGAACATGTCTAATATACTATCATATAAACTCTGGACGAATGCATATCGTGCTGGTGTTTATTTAGGTTGTAGCTCGATAATAAACAACAGAAAAGTTCCCAAATACCTCAAATGGATTGCTCCAAACCAAGGAAGTGCAACAGACATGGAGAAGCCAGTAGCAGCATACTGATTTAAAAACTCAGAGGTCGACATTTTGCTTGGATCTGGAACTCTTCTGGGCAAATTAAATCCTCTTGTCGCTGAAATCAGTGCCCTAATTGAGGGTTTGATTATCTGCAGATAAAAAACTAGACTGACGTCGATGTGGAATCTGATAGTTTGATCCTGGTTAATCTAATTGTTAACAGAAATGAAGCTTGGTACCTTCAATCTTCAATGGATATCTGCAGATCCCTAATTCACCCAAAGATGATGATCAAGCACATCTCTCGAATTCAGAATCAGTGTTCGGATTGGATTGCTAAAAGTGTTCTTACCAATCAGAAAAACCTACACTTTTCTAATGATAATCCTCCAAATGAGTTGCGAACAATTGCTCTCCTTGAAAGCATTGGTCTGTGTTTCGTTACCTGAATCGCAGAGCTGATGTTGAAGATGAATACGTTCGCGTTTGAATCTAAAGAGGGAATTTTAGGCGTCTAACTTTTGAGTTTATTTCCTTTAAGTCCCCTCTCTTACTCCTTTGTTCAATTTTAATCCCAAGCTTTTGTAATTTGATCATTTAAGTAATAAAGGTATTTACTTGCCAAAAACAAAATGTAGGCATTAACATCTAATGTTTAATATTTTTAAACATTTCTTACATTTATAACGAGTCAATATGTTTACCCTAATTTAAAAAAACTTACTAATACTATAATTCATATAGACTCTCTATGGTCAGTGTATCTCCCGTTATTATCCAATATCCATTTATAATTAGGGAGACTTTCTAACATGTGTATAAAATGTTACAAAATTCCTCTTCAATACACCATACTTTGTTAATTCTATTTAGTGTACAAAATACATAAAATGATAAAATTGTCCTTTCTAATTTTCAAAATTCATATGGTATTCTCGTTCTTTACTGTCTCTCTCTACCGAATCGCCAAACATGTTCTTCATTGTCTCTCTTTACGAATCGCCAAACAGCTCCAGACCACTTCAAATCGCACCTCAATCGCTTCAAATCGCATCAAATCTTCTTCACGATCTCTCTCTAAGAAAATCGCCAAACACTCTCGTTCTTCCCTATCTCTCTACCAGAATCGCCAAACAGCTCCAGACCGCTTCAAATCGCACCTCAATCGCTTCAAATCGCACCTCAATCGCTTTAAATCGCATCAAATCTTTGATGTCCTTTTATTGAGTTTTCTATCATTGAAAACTCCGATTTCCTTTTCCCCACAATCCAACCCATATATAACATTTGCATCATTTTTTGTTAAATGCACTAGCTTCCACCCAAAGATAAAACCATCCTTCATTTGGTCATATCTTTTAATAATCTTGATCGTCAACTCCCAAGATTTTCGAATCTTGAATTGACTGTCAACCCTAAAAAGTCGGTTTAATAGGATTGTAAAATGAAGTGGGTTTCGTAGCATCAATATGCTTTTGTATAAGTCCTGAGTTTCGGCATAATTTTAAAACCAACTCTAGATTAGATCTAAATATTGTAGGTTGATGGACCAGTTTTATGTTTTTAGGACTTCTTGTTCTCTTTTGAGCGTAAGATTTTCTTCGAGTCATTTTTAAAATTTGTTGACAATGAAAAAAAACAATTTTTGGATAAATAACAGTATTAAACTTATTTAACACAACTATTTTCAGAGCTTTTAAGTAAATTAGATAGCCTATTAATAGCAGTATTATCACTGTTATTTCTATAGTAACAGTAAGTTCAATAAAAAGAGTATAATGCACTGCTAAAACGGAAGAAATAAAATAAAATGCTCAATGTTATACTTTTACTGGAAACTTGTTTAACCTCACTGTGTTTATTAGGTCACACTGTTACTAGTAGTAGTTAGGTTGAGCACTATACTTTTACTGGAAACTTGTTTAACCTCACTGTGTTTATTAGGTCACATTGTTACTAATAGTAATTTTAGAAATCTTTTTTCTAAATTATCCAGAGTAAGCTATGTATATTAAAATATTGATAGGGTTTTGCAATCACTAGCAGAGCACTAATATTTTTTTGAAATTTGATAAAAATCATGTATATTTAACTGAAATCGATATCACTAACATCTCTTAGTATTAGATAAAATATCTTTCATTCATCGTTCAATTCAACCCTTAATCAGATTAAAATTTAGTATCATACCTTAATCCGTTTCGTTTTCAATCCGTCGTCTGATGTCTAGGGTTCCCAATCTGGAATTGATCTTCAACCGACAGCGATTTGATGCGATTTGAAGCGATTGAGGTGCGATTTGAAGCCGTCTGGAGCTGTTTGGAGATTCTGGTAGAGAGAACGAGACTGTTTGGCGATTTTTTTAGAGAGAGACCGTGAAGAAGATTTGATGCGATTTGAAGCGATTGAGGTGCGATTTGAAGTGGTCTAGAACTGTTTTGTGATTCTGGTAGAAAGATAGGGAAGAACGAGACTACCGTTTGGCGATTTTCTTAGAGAGAGATCGTGAAGAAGAGAGTGTTTGGCGATTTTCTTAGAGAGAGATCTTGAAGAAGAGAGTGTTTGGCGATTCAAAGAGAGACAGTGAAGAACGTGTTTGGCGATTCGGTAGAGAGACAGTAAAGAACGAGAATACCATATGAGTTTTGAAAATTGGAAAGGACAATTTTGTCATTTTATGTATTTTGTACACTAAATAGAAAAGTATGGTGTATTCAAAGGAAATTTAAAAACATTTTATACACATGTTAAGAGGCCTCCCAAACAAAAAATATACAAGTCCAGTAACCCTTAAATAATATTAAACCCTTAAATATTTAAATAATTGACTAGCTAAATAGCTATCCGCATATTTAGTTGTTTTGAATTTTTTATGGAGCGACAATTTTATAAATATTAAAAAACAAAACAATAATTTCGCTTTTTTTTAGCAAACTCTTTTACCTAAATCTTTGAAGTTAGCTCTCTATCAATAAGTGAAAGAATAATATAATTAAACTCTTGACTCTCCATATTTAGATAACAAACAATACTCTATATATATATATGGGAATTGCTATAAAAACGACCGAAATTATTCCGCGAAGTCGTTTATAATTTTTTTTTAAAATTACTCCGTGAAGTTATTTTGTTTGACGATTTTACCCTTACAAAATCGTATAAATAGTTAAATTTACTCCGCGAAGTTATCATGATTTCAAAAAAAAACTCAAATTCTCTAACTTTGCTCTACCTTCTCTCTAAAAAAATTATAAAAATTATAACTATCATTATAACTAAAAATTAAAACTAACCTAAACTAAATTAAATTAAAAGAGACCTAAACCTAAAATTAAGTCCAACCTAACTTAAATTAAATTAAATTAACCTAACCTAAAAACTAAAACAAAACTCAAGTAAAACAAAACTAAAGTAAACAAAACCTAATCTAGCCGATTCTCTCTCTACCCACCCCAAAACGAAACCCACCCGTAGACCGAAACCCACCCCTAAACCGAAACCCACCCCTCTCTCGGCCACTCTTCCACACCCACCGGCACACATCTAAACCGAAATCGTCACCGGAAAGTCTAGTCGGCGAGCAAAATCTCCGAATCGGAATCGAAAAATTATTGTAAGTTCATTTCGTTGTTGTTAGATAGGTTAGTTAGGTTTAGTTAGGCTAGATCTGTAGTAAATAAGTGTTTTGGACTGTTTGCAGGATCTGGCAGAAGCTTTGAGCTTCTGCCATGGCGAAAATGTTCTTCACCACACAGGGGCGAAGAACAGGGTCCCTACGCCATCGCGTGGCGTAGGGTTGGTTTCCTACGCCACATGGATGGCGTGGGGTTTTGGGTGTACGCGACACGCGATGGCGTAGGTACCCTGCCACACGCCACCAGTGTGGTGTAGGTATGAAGGCGTACGCCACAGTGATGGTGTACGCCTTCATACCTACGCCACATTGGTGGCGTGTGGCAGCTCCGGTCACCGGAATGGCCCGGGACCGGTTTATTCTTGCTCTTTGGTGTGTGTTATCCCAGTTTATACTATTATTTGTCTAAAAAAGCTATCAGCATGACAATTTATATTTTCGACGAAACTTGATAGTTAGTACGTTTTTGTTTCAGGCAATGGATCACGGCGATGGTGCACAGTCTGCTGATGGCTCGCGGACGAGGAGGATAAAAAAGCGGAGTAGGGTACGTGAAGCTGGTCAGCCAGTTTTAGCTGCCGAGATGGATGAGCTCCCTATAGTTTCTGGACCGCATGCGTCCGGATCGAGTTCAGCTTCTGCTTCTGCTGCCCGCGGAAGACGCCATCCTCCCCCGGCTACAGGGCAGCGTAGAGCTCCTCCTCCGGCCAGATTGCCACCGTTGTTCGGCGAGGCTTTCATCTCCCACACTGCATACCACATTTGGATGGGAGAGGTAATATCGAAATTCCAATTTGACATTTTATGAAGTTATTTTGTTTTGTCCTATGTTAATGGGAAGTAATCTTTTCAGGAGCGAGAGATGCGGCTGTATGCCCATTATCCTAGTCATCGAGCATGGAGTTTGGCTGCACAAACTAGGTTACGCGCTGTAGTTGACGCCACCCCGTTTGGTCGTCTCATAGAGCCGTTCTATGAGATGCACACACACTTCAACATGACGGAGGTTTTCCTAGAGAGGTGGCATATGAAGACTAATAGCTTCCATTTCTCTTTCGGAGAGATGACGATTACTCTGGACGACGTCCACACCATTTTGGAACTCCCAGTTCAGGGTGAGCTTGCTGTGTTTACCTATATATCTGACAAGACTCTGGACATGCACGAGTGCGCTGAAATTCTTATGGTGGGTGATTTATCCTTCGTGACGGAGGTTGAGAAATGCAAGGGCGTTGGTTTGGGGCTTAAATGGCTCCGGAGTAGGTTTAGTGGGCCAGAGTTTTGCGATGACATCCCTGGTCTGAGTGATATGATGGTGGATGCGGCTGCCCGCGCCTCTATATTGCATATGTTCGGCACAGTCATATTCCCGGACAAGAGCAACATGTACTCCAATTACAAGTATTTGTTTTTGTTGCGCGATTTGACTCCGGAGGGTGTCGGCAGGTACTCATGGGGTAGTGCTATTCTCGCTTACTTGTACCACCATCTGGATAAGGTCTCCGTTCACGACACGAGGACTATGGCCGGATGTATCGGTATGCTGGACACGTGGATACGGGATCATTTTGTCATGCTCCGGCCTGTTACTCGACGCACTTATACTGAGCGCGACCCCACTATTGGTAGATGGGATACAGCTGCAGCAGTATCTGACTCACGGACGAAGCTGAACCATCGTATCTCCGTCAACAACCTGGAAGAGAGCGATGTAAGTGTTAATCTTTAGTGATCCCCGAACTGATTTATTTATGTGTTTATGTTCATATCCGTTTATATTGCAGGTATTGTTTGATCCTTATTGTGTTATACGCGATCATTTCCTGTTCGAAGATATAGCTGATGAGGGAAGGATTTATTCGATTCGCAAGTCAGACTTTTGGAATATTTAACCAATATGTAATTTGTAATAAGAAGTAAATATGTTTTTACTTAGTAAGTTGGTGGGATGAATTAGCCCCTAATGGACCAATTGTATAAGTCCAATGGCTCAATAGGCCAAAAGGCCCATAACAATTGCTATATAAGCTAACCGATCTTTTCTTAAAATGGAAGAAATCACTTTTGCTAGGGTTTCAGTGAGGTGTATTTTCTTGTGGATCTTTCTAACTTTTCCATTCTTTATATTTTTCAATTATCTTTCCGTTATTGATATTTTTCATTCTCAAATGGCACCGTCTGTGGAAAGATGACCGATACCCAGATAACATATCCAAAACCGTTACGAGCATATAGAGTAGACTATTCTGCATCGAAACCCTAACGTTTTTATCAATCGAATCCTAAAGGATTACCCTCTGACTCGCTGCTATGTACTCAAACTCGCCTTCGAGAGAGCCAAAGCTTATAGGAATACGAAATCTGAGAAAAATCTTGTTGGTAATGGAAACCATAAGAGTAGTGCCCCAGTTTCCGTTTCCTCCTCGTCTTCGAGAGATGTTGGGTATGAAGCTAATATGGAAGTGAAGGTTCCTCTTGTTATTGAAGGAGAGAGTGAAAGCCGTACAGTATTAAAGAAAAAAACAAATTCAATCTTTTGGATGATCTGCAAATACCACAAGTGATGCCCGCAGCCTCATGATATGGATAAATGAAATTCGATGAGAATTTATAGAAAAAGATCTTATCGTAGCTAGAATCAATGTCCCCCTCTAGTAGCTGAAGGGGGAGCTCCATCGGCCTCCTCGCCATGGCCATCGCCAACCACCATAACCTCTCCCTAATCAGAGATGAATCAGCCATAATAGTTTTGGGTACAAATTTTGAAGCGGCTTCCGCTCGGCTTCGCCGTCGAATCACCACGAACAAAGCTAAGTTTTTTAATTAGCTATTTTTCACTAGTGTAGTCTAAAATTTAGATATACATTATCTTTGTCGTGACCCTTTCTGCCAATCTGCCCTCTCAGTTGTTAATTACAGTGTGTTTGTTACATTCCACAACTGTTCCACTCTTTATAGATATGTGTCTTACTATGTACCTTCAGTATGTCTTTTGTGTACACTGTATGTTAACCATGCACCTTTGCATGGATGATATTAGTCTAATGGTGTTACATACAACATTCATAGACAATGTTTTATTACTCACAGTTTGTATGTTACTATTGTACGATTGTATGTCTTTTGTCTGTTTCTGTTAGCTTTATATATGTTGTCTTGTATCCTGTGTGTTTCACTTGTGAATATTATGCTAGATGTGTGGTTTTGTAGATTGTGTATGTCTATGAACGTTAGCATCTGCTAATAGTTGTAGTATGTGTACACTATACGTATTATCTGTTGTGTCGTGTTATATCATTATGTATTAATTCACATGTTTGTGTGTGTTGTATTGTGTACATGAGCCTGTTTTATTCCATGTGTGTATATATCATGTTTTATGTATATATCATGTTTTATTCACCGTTGCTGATATGTATAGGTTTTGTACGTGTTTGTTGCATTTGTATGTTTGTTGTATTGTAATTATTATAATATGTTTTGCGTTTGTCCGAGATAATGTGTATGTTAATATCTATGTTGCACACACATTTTAGTCTTTTACATGACAGACACAAAATACGCACAACATTGTTTGGGTCCAGAAATAAGTTCCAGAGAAACAAGAGAGGCTAGAAGAAGCGCACGGCAAGGTTGTCTTTTGAGTTCTTCATGCGTAGAGAAAGAAGTGCTAAGTTACTGGAATGAGCTCGAGCTTCGAAATTTGAAGGCAAATTATCAGGAAGAGTTGCTTTAAAGTAGTGACAGAAGTAAATGCAGAAGCTGTATCAAAGCTTGGAATCAAAAGAACTGAAAAGAGCTAATGCTCACCAACATGTGCCTCGACATACGGATGCAGCATTATATTCAGAAGTTGGAGAGGAAGATCTCCGGGGAAGAGCTGCTGAGGTTGAATAGAAGCTGATACAACTGAAATCATGTGAGCAAGAATCATCAATGAGCCAATGGTTGCTCGAGCTACGATACCAGAAGATGACAGCTTCTCCAGTGCATTTGCCATCAGATCCAATAGAGCAACTTGTATGATGTAAGACTTGAGCTGGGGATCATGAGAGACCTTTCTGTGGTCTAGACAACAGTTAACACCAAATGCGGATTTCCTAAAGCAACTGATGTGACCCTTGAGGAGCTACACCGCCGTTAGGGTCTTTGAATCTGCAAAGGATCTCCTTTGATGGAGCACCGATGAGGTCGTCTCCCTATTCTTCGGCTTCGAGTTCACCGGAAAGAGATTCGGGGAGGAAACAAGAGGAAACTGTTAAAACCTACAACTATTTGGATCCGAATGTGCAGTAACCTCTACAGTCTTCTGCGTCGACTTCAGTTTCGTGTACTAATCGTTCTTCAGAACTGCTGATGCCCTCAATCTCTTGATGCAGATGTTGGTGCACTTCTTCAGGTTCGGAGGCATCTTCATGCTCCTCCGAGAACATGAGGATCAAATGGAAGGTACTTATCAAAAGACTCCTCCAACAAATTAGTCAAATTTGCATACTGTAAAGGATCACAAAGATTTTGAACTCCTCCCATACTCAAGATCAGCTTGTAAATGTATGAGAGGGAACGATCTGACCACAGCCTCATCGTTTCGCCGACCTGACCAAAATTAGGGTTACTTACAAAGTCTGCTATTCTCGGCGGGACATAATACTCGTACAAACTCAGTTCTGTTAAAAGAGAAGATCCTACTCCAGGGGAACAAGTTAATGAGATTGAGAAACAACCAATCACCAATATAAAAACAAAAGCAACAAACTTTAGTCTTTGAAAAATCCCTGGTTTAGACACAATTCTGGCTTCTTTCACAGTATCGACCTCTGACTGTGTTTGTTCCACCTCTGACTCTATTTCATTTTCGGACTCGGACAAGACCTACCTATCATCGTCCGACTGTGTTTGTTCCACGACTGACTGTATTTTATTTTCAGACAAAACCTGCCTTTCGTCCATCGACTGCGTTTCATCTTCCGTGTCTGAAAAGCTTTCAGATGAAGAAATATTGTCCAGTTGATCCTGCCACTCGCTTCTCGCATTAGTTCGATAATGACGAAACTGAGACCTCGGCGAGAGATAATTAGTCTTTCGATCATAAGCAGCAATAGACGGATCAACAGGAGCAAACTTAGCCGAATCAGGGCTAACTTTGATAGTTGGATCTTCACTAAGGGTAGGCTCTTGTAGTGACTCATCAGAAACCATTGGCCCACCCATCCTTCTTGTAATCATCTGCAGAATCCAAGTCAGTGACTGTCATATCATATGACTTATTTGTTGGAATTTCTCTATTAAGTTAAACCGTCACATGTTTTATTGATGTATCGAACTATCGTTAATATTAGTCCAATAAAAGTAATCATAAAGAAAAGAATGGACTAGTAGATAAAATATGTATAATGGAGGTAATTGTATAGATACCAGGTTTAATTCCGAATATTGTGAAGGATTGGATTCGGAAATAAACAACTTAAGCAAAACGTAAAGTTTTGGAGTTATTTTGTAAAACAAAATAATACCGGGTTATGGTCCCTAAGGGTGGCAATTTAATAAGGACCGGTCTTCAGTAAGTAACCGTCTGGAAGTTACAAACGGTTAAAAGAGAAGAACCGTTTTCTCACTTCAGTTATATATAAGAATGAGTTCCTCATTCTTAAAAGATACGAAATTACGAGATCAAATACAGAGAAAAATCCTTTAAGAAAAACAAATTGATTCTTCCTTCGAATCAATTACAAAAGTGTGTTTTGGTTGTCATCTCTTAGAAGAATCGATAACCTAGCTAAGGATCACGGATCATCCGCTTCAAGTCAGGAATCTGAAGATCGAAGAATGTCTACATCATGTAAGTTATTTATTCCGCATTATTACAGGATGATTTAATTTCATGGTTCAATAAGTTAAGTAAGAAATCTGACGAGTATTTCTTACAAGTGACCATGAAGTTAACTTCTTAAATTTTTAGATTCTCAGTTCATGATATTTGATATTTTCCACTTAAAAAAATACGTATTTATGAGTATTTGAATTGATTTGATAGTCAATTAAAAATATCTTTAAAAATAAGATAGGGAAAATCGGCAAATCATATATGTGTATATTAAATAACCATAGAAGATTAACCAATTTGCATATATGCGGAAGGTTTATCCTGTGACTGTTATTTAATGAAAAAGCAGTAATGGTGGCTATTAAGTTTAATCGAATTTGTCGGTTATCAAGGTTAATTGATTTACATGTAATTATCGATGGAACGTGTATATTAAACTGTTATTTAATATATATATATATATATAGTAGATGACAGCAGTATTGCTAATATAATTATGAAATTAAAGAAATTAATTATTAGGTGCGTTGTTGACGTGGGTAAGTTCCGTTAGTTTCCCGTGGGTTAGTTTCGCCTTAGTTGACAGTAGCGGTTAGTGCACTATCGTTAGTTACGCCTTAATCACGATTTCCGTTAGTTACGGAAGAACGTGCTGTTCATATCTACACACGTGAATTGGATACATATTATATCATTGAAGTTTGTTATATATATAAATATTATATATATATATATATGAATAAGTATTATATATAAATAATTATTATATTATAATATATATATATATATATATTAAGAATTATATCCTAATATAATTACATATGTATTATAATATAATAAATTTAAGGTGTAAATTTAATTTGATTAAATTATACATAGACTACGAAATAGTTTGGACATTAAGTAAGGTAGTCGTATAGTATTTTTCGAAATAATTAGCATGTTTTAAGTTGTCCGAACTTCGGTAAATAATTAATGATTCAATATATCGCCAAAGTGATCCCTATTGTTGAATTAATTATTTTAGAGTTTTGACAAGTCTATGATTGACAAGTATGTAAATTTTAATCGGACCAAAGGAAGGTTAATGTTTGACATAGTTAATCTTAGACACGAGATAGTTATTTGTGAATTGATCATTAAGACAATTGAACTAGGAAAATCGGCCCAAAGGAAGATTTTCTTAATTAAGTCAATTAGTAGGATCAACATTAATTATGCTCAAACTCATACATATACAAATTAATATGCTTGCCCAAAGGTATCTTATTGATGTTGTAAGAGTATGTTTTATTATGCTATGTTTATTTGTTAAATACTATGGAGATTATATGTTAAGTGATGTTTTTGGCTAATTATAGTTTGTTGTTTGTTATGTTAGCAAATTCGTATTTCTATACCTCGGAAGGCAAAAAGGCACCCATACTTAATGGGAGCAACTTTGAGCTGTGGAAAGAAGATATGTTGCTGCACTTGATGTGTCATGATTACGACTTAGCATTAAGGGTCGATGAACCTAAACCTCTGACTGATGGCAGTTCTCCTACGGAGAAGAAAGAGTCAGAGGCGTGGGAAAAGTCGAACAGGATAAGTCTAGGGATCATGAAGCAAGCAATTCCATTAGCATTCCGTGGTGCAGTTCCACCTGAGATCACTAATGCAAAAATATTTCTCGAAGAGGTAGAGAAATGTTTTTCCAAGAACGATAAAGTAGAGATTAAGACGCTGCTTATTAAGCTAGCCTTTATGAAATATCGTGGCAAAGGGACTGTTCGTGAGCACATCTTGGAAATGTCAAACATCGCTTCCAAACTGAAAGCACTTAAGATTGACCTTCCCGAAGATGTTGTGGTAAGCTATGCTTTTCACTCTTTCCCTCCTCAGTATAAGAACTTTGAAACTTCTTATAACTGTCAGCGCGAGAAATGGACTCTCAACGAGCTCATCTCTCAGGCAGCGCAAGAGGAGGAAAAGATGAAGCAAGAACATCCAGAAGTGCAAATGGTGAAAGCTTAGGTGGATAAGGTAATTAAGAGAAAGTATGAAGGTTCAGATGCACATGCATCCGGTTCGGGACAAAAGAAGCATAAGGGTACGTCTGGTAAAGGGCGTTGCTTCCATTGTAAGAAACCGGGGCACTTTAAGAAAGAATGTGAAAAATGGAGGGCTATGATGAAAGCCAAAGGTATTTTCACTTCTATGGTCTGTTCTCAGATCAATTTAGTTTCAGTGCCGAGAAATACTTGGTGGGTTGATACAGCAGCAACAACTCATGTTTGTATTTCTTTGCAGGGTATGTTAAGAAACCGAAGCCTGAGTGATGGTGAAACATCCATCTATACAGCTGATGGCGGTTCGTGTTTAGTTCATTCTATTTGTGATTTTTGTTTGTTGCTTACCAGTGGACATTTTGTGTATTTAAAAGACGTATTGTATGTACCTTCTTTTTGAAGGAACCTAATTTCCTTTCCGTTGTTGGACAAATTAAGTTATTCTTGTCTATTTGGAAATGAAAGTTTATGTCTTTATTTACATGGTAATGTTGTTGGTTCTGGAAAGTTAATAGCAAATGATAACTTGTATTTATAGGATACTATAAAGGATCACAAAGAGATAATGAATGTAGATGTACCTGGAAAACTAAATTGTAAAATGGAAAAATCAGCAAAACTTTGGCACAAGCGATTAGGTCACATTTCTAGAAATATAATTGAAAAGCTTGTTTCAGAAGGTTTATTAAGTGAACTGGATTTTTCGGACTTCAATGTTTGCGTTGAATGTATAAAAGGAAAACATACCAAAATGAAACGATTAGATGCATACAGAGCGAAAGGGGTCTTGGATTTGATACATACAGACATTTGCGGTCCGTTCCCTACAGCATCATGGAACGGCCAACGATATTTTGTATCTTTCATTGACGACTTTTCACGATATGGGTATCTATATCTCATTCACGAAAAACCAGAGGCCATTGACAAGTTCAAAGTCTTTAAGACCGAAGTTGAAAAATAACTTGGTAAAGACATTAAGTGCGTCAGATCGGACCGTGGTGGTGAATACTACGTGAGATATGATGGTTCAGGTGAACAACGTCATGGACCGTTTGCAAAGTTCCTAGAAGAGTGTGGCATAGTACCTCAATATACAATGTCGGGTTCGCCCAACATGAATGGAGTATCTGAGAGACGAAACCGTACATTGAAGGATATGGTAAGAAGTATGATTATCCATTCAACATTACCTATATCACTCTGGGGAGAAGCAATAAAATGTGCGACCTACCTACTTAATAGAGTTCCGACGAAAGCAACTACTAAGACACCGTATGAACTTTGAACTGGGCGTAAACCTAGTTTAAAACATTTACATGTTTGGGGATGTCCAGCTGAAGCCAAGCCTTATAGGCCGAATGAAAAGAAATTGGACTCCAAAACGGTTAGTAGTTATTTCATCGGATATCCCGAGCACAGTAGGGGTTTTAAGTTTTATGGTCCTTCTACAAAGAATATATTTGAGATGGGTACAGTGAAATTCTTTGAGGATATAGAGTTTGGGGGAAGAATTTAGTAACAAACATTCATTTTGAGGAAGAATCAGTGAAGATTCATGAAGGTTCTAACAATGATACTATAGTGTCAGATGATGATATGGTAATTAGAAGGTCAATCATCACTTCAGATTCGTTAGAACATATAGATACTCAAGATGATGTTAATCTTCCTCCTATGGATGTTGTTCCAATGGAGCAAAATGAAGTTGTTCAAGAAGAACAAACTCTACCTCCTCAAGAAGTTCAAGTGCAAAATGAAGAAATTATGCCTTTGCGTAGATCTACTAGAGAAAGAAAGAGCGTTATATCTTCAAACTATATAGTGTATCTTCAAGAACATGAAGAATTTTATGGTTCAACAGAAAACGATCCTTTAAGTGTTCGTGAAGCCATGAAAAGTTCTGATTCTCACTTATGGATTAAAGCAATGAACGAAGAGTTTAAATCAATGCAAGATAACGCGGTATGGGAGCTTGTTCCATTACCTGAAGGAAAGAAGCCGATTGGTTGTAAATGGATTTTTAAAACCAAACGGGATTCTAAGGGTAATGAGAAGAGGCATAAAGCGCGACTTGTAGCTAAGGGTTTTACTCAACGTGAAGGGATTGACTTTAAAGAAACCTTCTCTCCAGTTTCTTCGAAGGATTCTTTTCGGACAATCATGGCATTAGTTGCACACTTCGACCTTGAGCTCCATCAAATGGATATAAAGACTGCTTTTCTTAATGGAGACATTGAGTAAACGATTTATATGTTACAAGCTGAAAACTTTGTCTCTGGTGATCCAAAGTCGACGGTATGTAAACTGAAGAAATCTATTTATGGTCTCAAGCAAGCGTCTCGACAGTGGTATCACAAATTCCTTGAAGTTATTGTCTCATTTGGTTTCGAGATAAATTCAGTGGAGGATTGTGTGTATCAAAAGTTCAGTGGGAGTAAATTCATATTTCTAGTGCTGTATGTTGATGACATATTATTGGCCACGAACGATAAGGAATTGTTACATACGACCAAGAAATTTCTTTCGGACAAATTCGATATGAAAGATCTTGGTGATGCATCATTTGTGTTAGGAATTCAAATTCATAGGAATCGATCCCATGGAATTTTGAGTTTATCACAAAAGGCGTATATTTAGAGTATGTTACAACGTTACGGGATGGCTAACAGCAAAGGAAAGGAAACCCCTATATCAAAAGGTGAAAAGTTTATCCTTAAGCAATGCCCAAAGACAAAACTTGAGATTGAGGAAATGCAAAAGGTTCCATATGCTTCGGCTGTTGGAAGTCTGATGTATGCTCAAGTTTGTACACGGCCAGATATTGCTTCTGTGGTGGGTGTGTTAGGGAGATACGTAAGTAATCCGGGGATGGAACACTGGAAAGCAGTCAAAAGAGTTCTCCGGTATTTGCAACAAACAAAACATCACAAGTTAACATATAAGAAGTCGGATAAACTGGAGGTCATAGGGTATTCCGACTCGGATTTCACCGGATGTGAGGATTCTCATCGTTCAACCTCAGGCATTATATTCTTTTTAACGGGAGGTGAAATATCATGGAAAAGTGTTAAACAAACACTGATTGCATCTTCCACTATGGCTGCGGAATTTGTTGCTTGTTTCGAGGCATCGAATTAGGCGCTTTGGCTGCGAAATGTTGTCACGGGACTGTGAATCGTAGAGGGGATAGAAAGACCCCTTAGATTATATTGTGACAATAACTCGGCAGTTCAGTATTCAAACAGTAACAGGAGCTCGGTTAAGTCCAAACATGTAGATATCAAGTTCCTGTCTGTTAAAGAGAGAGTACAGAGTGGTCAAATCATTGTGGAGCACATAGGGATAAACTCGATGTTAGCATATCCTCTTACGAAGGCATTAGTACCTAAGGTTTTTATTGAACACACCATTAACATGGGTGTTGTATACTTAGAGGATTGTTAGTTTCAGTGGGAGTTTGTATTAAGCTATTAAATTTGTTTGTATTATGATATTCGTGAACTTAAGGTCATTAATGCATACATATTTATATATAAGTTTTCAATGTGCTCTTATCTTTGATTATTCGTACTCTGTTGTAAGTAGACCTCCAATTAAGTGGGACTAGTTAAGAATAGATATGTAAGATTACATTTCATATTATTATTATGCTATGCACCATGATAGATCTATGTAGTTGATTGTTGTGATATCGTGATTACTGATGCATCTATTTGCGGCTTGAAATGCATTGATGATGACTTTAGTCCTATGTCGTTAATGGTCATTCTGCGGGGTTTTCTCAGTGTCATCCATGATTAGTATTACCACATCAGAGAACGAAACTGAAGGTCAATTCGACTCGTTTCTCTCGGCCAAGACTTTTTTCCTAGGGGAGGGATTCACCTTAGAAGCAGCAGAAATCGTAGGTGACATAAATTTTTTAGTACCCTTTGGATGTGAAGCAGCTGGTGAACGAACTCTTAGTAGTTTCAGATTTGGATATTTTCCATTTTCTTTGTCCTCAAAATTTGAAACTAATGTCTCTTTGCTAATTGAGTTTCTCTTTATATTATCTGCGGGACTGTTTGCAGGAGTATTCGTGCCAAAACCTTGAACTCTAGGATTATGGATAATCGAAGGCTTCGAGAATGGATTTTCACTGAAACTCCGTCTCATAAGATTGCCGACCTCAGAGTTTCTTGCGTTATAGGATTGTCTGGCTGGAGTTTCTTTCGTCCATCGACTTCAGTTTTGGTCGTCTTATGTTCTATCTTCAGCTCCGTCTTCACCCGAAAGAGCAAAAAGGTCCCCCTTGCACGAGGACGTTCCCGCTATGGCGCCGCTTGCAAGCAGGTCAGGACTTCAGTTAGTACAAGAACGTTATTGTTGATAATATAAGATCGTGCATGCAATAGAAGGTAATAGAGATGTCCTACAACAATTCGTTCCAATCTCCAGTTTTGTAACCACCACCATTGTCACTTACACCACTGTTCAGAACTTTAGCCGCAGGAATTCCAAGCCAAAAATTCTCCCAAAGTTTTCTGGATGGAAAACAGCAGCTTGCATCTGCATTTGGCGTTATGGTAATTCTATGGGAAAGAATTACGTGATTGTGATGATAAAAAAAATGTTCCAACTCTAGTTGGTCAACTCTTGAAGTTCATTATTATTTTGGATCCGATGGATCTTCCAACACTAGTTGGTCAACACTTGAAATTCATTATTATTTTGGATCTGAGGGATCTTCCAACAATAGTTGGTCAACATTTGAAATCCATTATTATTTTAGATTCGAGGGATCTTCCAACACTAGTTGGTCAACACTTGAAATTCATTATTATTTTGGATCCGAGGGATCTTCCAACAGTAGTTGGTCAACATTTGAAATTCATTATTATTTTAGATTCAAGGGACCTTCCAACTCTGGTTGGCCAACATTTGAAATTTATTATTATTTTGGATCTAAGGGGTCTTCCAATTTTAATTGGTCAACATTCGAAGTTCATTATTTTAGATCCAAATGATCTTCCAACATTAGTTGGTCAACACTCAAAATTTATTATTTTGGATCTGATGGATCTTCTAACATTTGTTGGTCTATATTTCCTACATCTGTTGGTCTACATCTGTTGGTCAAGACATTTTATGTTTTGTTCCTCACTTTATCAATGTCAGTATCTTTTTATCATAGTATTAATATTACATGTAAAGTCATTCACAGGTAACATTTGAAGCAGCACCAAAATTACTCATCTCTCAGAATTCTTCGCAATGACTGGGGGGCTACAAAGCACTTTAACATTGATAAAATTTGAATATGAAAACAAAATGGTAGTCGAGGGAATTTTATGTTTTGTTCTAATTTTTGTTTTCATTTTATTATGGTGTTATTTTTGCATGTAAAGTAAGGAACATGTAAAATCTGAAGTAGTGGCAAAACTAGTCCTTCCTTAGAATTCTTCGCAAGGACTAGGGGGGCTACTGATGAGGGAATGATTTATTCGATTCGCAAGTCAAACTTTTGGAATATTCAACCAATATGTACTTTGTAATAAGAAGTAAATATGTTTTTACTTAGTAAGTTTGTGAGATGAATTAGCCCCTAATGGACCAATTGTCTAAGTCCAATGGCTCAATAGGCCAAAAGGCCCACAACAATTGCTATATAAGCTAACTGATCTTTTCTTAAAATGGGAAGAAATCATTTTTTCTAGGGTTTCAGTGAGGTGTATTTTCTTGTGGATCTTTCTAACTTTTCCATTCTTTATATTTTTCAATTATCTTTCCGTTCTTGATATTTTTCATTATCAATAGCGTGGTTTCGGAATGTCATATGCGGTGTGGAACACTCTCAGGCATACTATCCAGATCGAGTTCAGCGGCAGTTTGGCCGTGTCCAGCGGGCTATCGCGCATCCTTTGTTAGACATGCAGTCGAAGTCAAGGAGAAAACCGAAGACGATGGCATATGCATTCGATCCGGATGATTGGGAGCAGCGAGAGAGCAACAAGTTGCATCGGGCTTATCGAGGAGGGATGGTGACAGACGAGATGGAGTCTTTTTGTGAGCCTGAGTACCTACTCTTTCATCAGATTATTAGCTGGTTCGACCTCATTAACACCGCAATCTACTCGTTCGATGACTATGTCCACGATGATCGAGAGGGAGCTATCATCCGACATTTGCGTGCTGGTATGCGCAGGATCTCGTTGTTTTCTGGAGTGAGCGAGTTTGATCATGATTTTGATCGTCTGGTTGGGGCTTATGACGATGTTTTGTCTACAGCCAGGAGGCTTGCATAGACAGTATGATGTATTCTCTGTTTGTATGATACTTTAACTTTGTTGTCGGTTAGTTTGATGGTTTGCTTGTTTTTTGATACACGTACTATGGATTTACTCAGTTTGAAGTTAATGTTTCTGTATTTTGGAAATTGGTTAGATGTTTTGGTTGTTTTTAAAATATAGAACATTTAAGGAAAGTTGAAGCATAATTGAAACGTAATTGAAACAGAGTTGAAACATAATTCAAACACAATAGCAAATATAATTGAAATAGTAGTACTATCTAAAACAACACACATTCTGGAGTTACTTAATTTAAACACAGACTACTAAACATAATAACTCGATGGCACAAACACGAAAATAGTGAAATGATCAGTCGTCGAAATCGTATCCCAAATTGTCATCCGAATCATCCCCCTCATTCCTTGCCGCAATTCTATCCTCCAGATAGGCCACCATATCCCTACTGATGTAGTCTACTACCGTCATGTTCCAGACCAAAGGTGCTTCTTTCTTAATTCTAGCTGGTTGGAAAAACAGAGCAGTGAGCGGTTGGATGAAGTGGTACCTGGATTTGATTTCGTCACGACTTCGCACTTGAACGTCTCCTGCTCCTAAATGCCCATAGTTGAAATACATCTAACATAAGAGGCGGTCGAAGAAAGCATCGCTACTATCTTCCCCCATTTGTCGGCGGACAACCTTCACCGCCTTAAGCATATGATAGTCTTCATCAGTTGTAAACTCCATGTGTTAAAGTGTTTGTGTTTTTTTTCTTAAGTGGACTCTTTGTTTCTATTATGAATATTGTATTCTGTGACATGTTTATATAGTATAGTTATTTTTTTTGCCATACACTATTGCGTTGGCGGGATTGTTTGGCGGGGATTTAAAATGTTGGCGGGTATTTATTGGCGGGAGCTTTTGGCGGGAGTATTTGTGCTGGCGGGGAGTAAAATGTTGGCGGGTTTTTTTTTGCGGGAGTTTTTGTGTTGGCGGGAGTTATTATGCCGATTGGAGTTTTTGGTGGGTCCTGGTTGAATTTAATAATCTATGCAACTTTACCGAGTAATTTAGGCATTCGTTTGTATCGTTATCTTTCATCCTCCTTTTTCGATAATTATTTTAGAATTGAACCACAGAGTTCGAGTCTATAAATACTAGAATATGACTATAAAACTAAACATTTAAGTTATAACAATGGGAGATTCAGACTGGAACGTGCACGAAGATGCAAGCCTCCTAAGTGCATTTGACTTCGTCAGAGGTACGATGCAAGAGGAGATTCCTGGTTTCATCGATGCGGTATTGTGCAGAATGTTCTTCAACCACGATAGGGAGACATCGTGTCCAGGATGCTTAATGCCCCGACCACGCGGATGCGAAGAAGTGTTCGATAGGCTAGCTTATCTTAAAACAGTGGCTAGACAGATTGAGTCACTGGCTTACGAAGTCCAAACCGAAGTCCGAAATGTATTCAACATGGGATGCCAAAGTACAATTACGCAAGAGATAGTGTCATATGCGACGCAGCAAATGGAGCAAGAAATAGCCGACGCAATAGTCAGCGCCGTCGAAACTTACTCAACTCCCGACGGAAGTAATGATGAAGACGTTTTTGGAATGAACTACCCGACTCCAAAAAAATTAAGTGTGAAATGCTAACTTAGGGTTAGCTTATCTATCATTTGTTTTAAGTTATTTTCTTATGTATTTCTAATTATGTAATCCTTTTGATTAGAGTGTAATGTTTTATTGCAATCGACATATCAAGAAGTTTAAGTGTTATTGTTTTGAAGATAAACAATCGTCTCATTACAACCGTGGTTTTTACATTCATTCATTACAAAAAAACATTCAGAATTTACAAATTAAGAAGTTTAAGTGTTATTGTTTTTAGGATAACCTCAAATTAACCTTAAATTAAAGTAAAATAGCAGTTGAATTTTAAAAAAAAATTACTAGGTTTACCATATTGCCGCCACACAATGGCGTAGGGATAGCTCTTTTCGCCAACGTGTGGCGGCAATAGGCTTAAATTTTTTGGAGCCTCTGTTCATTTGGGACATAGGCTCCAGAAATGTCTTCTACGCCAGGCGAATGGCGTAGGGGACGTTGCCCACGCCATCTGTTGGCGTATGGAGCTCGTCCCACGCCCACGGTTGGCGTGGGCAGGGTCAGTTACGCCATTCGGCTGGCAAAAACTACAATTTCAAATTTAGTAAGTCAAATTTTTTTTAACAAAAATAGTCATTAAAGGGAACATGGTTAAAAAGGTACAACACATTGTTAGTTTACAACAAAAAAAACAACAACATAACCGAACACAAAATAAATTCGATTTTAAAATAAATTCGATTTTAAAATAAATTCAATCTTTGGTTAAGTCCACTATCGGATCATCATGTTCAACGGAATGTGTCGGTGTGGGATTTTGCAGTCTTGAAAAGACACGGACTCTATCTAGCAAAGGGATCGACCAAGAAATGGCGTCTTCTCTCGCCGATCTCATCCACGTAGGATCTATAGTCGGTATGGGTGACCCTTTAACCAACTCAACCTACAAATTTCCGTTCAATATCAATGCGCGTTAACAAAATAAATGATTAAATGCGTGCGAAAGTTAAAGTTATTTACTCACGTGAACAAAATGGTTTTTATTGACGAACGCCACGCTGATCTCCTTTAAAGAACCATCGTTCGGCGGTGCATTTTTCACCGTTAGGTAAGTCGTACATCCACCGGGAGCGAGGCAATAGAAAACGCAATTGAATGTAGTCACGACTAGTTTTCCGCAACTAGGCAAGGACATCCAATTTGCGAAAGGTGCATTCTCTTTATTAAAAGTCAACCGGTTTATCTCCTTATCAACTTCGCTTTCATCGTCGTAATATGCAACCCGTTTATAAAACTCCCGATCGCTCTTTAGCTCGTGAACCAAGGCTTCTCTAACCATTAGCCATCCACTTTCGTTACCAACCATACCATGCGCGATGGCTCTAAAACCACAATTACCGTCGGGCATTACATTTGTAATTCGGCTTATGAAATGACGCATATATTGAGGTATGTCTTTTGAAAATCTCGAGTCCAAAACATTTGGTAATCTAGTCGGGAATTGTTTAGGAGAGAATGACGATATAGCCTTGATGTGGTTCGACGCATCCGGAGTGCCTAAACCAACGTATTGAACCCGTTTCGCTATATTTTTTTGCGGTTTTGCTCCGGAATTAGTAGGAGTATGTGCGGAAACCGTTCTTGCGGTGCTACCGAGAGTATAGACCGGGGTTGCTATACTAGCGGCGGGTGTTACCACTCGTGGAGTTTCGGCACTATCGTGGGACTCAAACATTTCTTGTTCGACGTATTCGTGAAACGAAGGATCCCTTTTCGTAGAATAATCACGTTGGACTTTGCTACCTTTAACGCGACCCTGACCCCGTCCACGACCACGGCTTCCAACACGTCCGGGAGTTCTACCGCGGGTTTTAACCTTCTCGAGAGGTTCGCAAAGGAGTGTAGTCGAAGGATCCAAAAAAATTGAAATTTTTTGAGCCAATGACTTTGTTCGTAAACATCAAACTCTTTAAGTTTCGTATTTAGATTTGCGAAATTAAATTTTACTTCTTCTTCACCGGTGAGTTTAACTCGCGGAACGATATCTAGTCTCTTCCAATGCTCATCTATAATCCGAGTAGGTACATGGCCGTCCACTCTTCGGATTGCCTCAAGGTCGTGCGAACACGGCAAACCATGGATCGTACGATCGGTGCAAACGCACATAGATTTTTCACCGCCGCTTTTATCAACATAGTTATCGTATACTATCGTTAATGCAATAGGTGATACGTACCCTCGTAAAAATTTGAACGGTTTGAAATCTTGGAATTTGTGAATTAGACGGCACTTGCTAAGCTCCATCGATTCTTTAATAGTAGAATGTTGCATCGCTAACAAGCCACCCACTTTATCCCAAAACCCATCGAAATCCAATCAGCTAGACCCCACATATTTTTTCAATGTAGCATGCGAGCTTTCGGTCCTATTAGAGGTGTGATTATTAAAATGCATGATTTTGTTAGTATAAGCGTGAACAAACCTATCTTTATAAGGCGTAATCCACGAGTCAACCACATAATCCACCGCCTTATCTTGGTCTTTGAACATCGACCGCATCTTAGCCAACCTCTCGTTCATAACCTCAACGGTATCGGATGAAACAACGTCGTTCCAAGCCGCCAAAAAAAAATTAGCCACATTTCTGTCTTCAAACATTTTTTTCGTTCTCCCGCTAACATTTTTGTTGATATGCCACTCGCATAACATGTGACTAGCGCTAAGGAATAATTTGTCGATGCTATTCATCAAGGCTAGTTCGCGGTCCGTCAAGATAACACAAGGTAATTCACAATCATTCTCCTCCATTACCGTTTTCAAGCATCCCAAAGACCATTCGTAGTTGTCTTGTTTTTCACTCACCATAAACGTGAAACCAATGCAAAACGTTTTGTTGGTCGATGTTACCCCGACTACTTCGAACAAAGGCATCCCGTAATGAATAACTTTATATGTGCTATCCATGATTAGCAAGCGTGCGAAAAACAAATCGGTTATGACGTTAGAACCGCCATTCCCCGTCTGTATCCAATACTTGTACTTGTGTAATTGTAATTTAACTAACAAGCATTGCATTTGGGATCGACCACCGTTTTTAACCATCCTCGTTCTTTGACGGTGATTGTAAACGTGGCGGATATTTGAAGCATTCTCCGGATCGGCCTTTTTCAAAGCACCAAATATTTGTCGCGGACTTGCCCCATTCACCGTCAAAAGCTCAACGAGCTCTTTTTCCTTCCGTTTTAACTTGGACCATTGCAAATATTCTTCGGCATACTTGATCGGTTCGTGGTTGTGTTTCCCAGAAAGGACACTAAGAGCCCACTTATCGTCTTCTTTTACCGGATTACCTACCAAATGAAAGGGGCAATTTATTTTTTTGCTACCGATAGCCTTACGTTTACGGTCGCACTCTTTAACGGCCGACTTGAAAATTCCGGATCGCTCGCACCGATAATCCACTCTCGGTGTTCTCCCCCTCTTCCCTACCTCCTTCGATGCTATGTTTATCGAAAAACCCAACGTTTTCCCCCTAAGTTTTACCCACTCGGTCATCGTGTCTAAGCTATACTCATTGTGATTGGTGAAATGGTGAGCGTAGTCCGAAACAAGCGAAATATCGCATTCGTTCACCTCCTGCAAATACGTAAGAAGTAGAAAAACAAATTAAACCGGCATTCCGGATAAGGTAAGCACATTTCGCCAATAAGAAGACGTAGGACACCTTCCCTTCGCCACCCTCTGGCGTGGACGACAGACAGTACGCCACACGTGTGGCGTAGGGAAGGTCCCCCACGCCAATCGACGGCGTGGGAATCATGCCCTACGCCTCACCAATGGTGTACGGCCTGTCGTCCACGCCAGAGGGTGGCGAAGAACACCAAATACGGGATTTTTCAAAAACTCTATTTTTTGGCGAAAATGAAAGAGAGAAATGCAATGTACCTCCTCGGCGACCATGCTGCTCTGTGTGGGGAGTGCTTCCGACTCTTTTCCGTCCATGTTGTAAAGGTTTTGAATTTTTTTTTAAAAATGGGTTTTGTTGGTTGTTAAGTTCCTATTTTTAGTAGGTTTGGAGAAGATGAAGTTTGAAATTATGTTTGCAACTTCATAGAGTAGTTTGGACTCTAAAATGGCATGACTCGTAAATATTTAGACTTCCAAAAGTTTTTTAAATTTTTTGGTTAGTGGCATTTTTGTAAATATTGAAAATCAGAAACATGCGACTTCGCGGAGTAGTTTTGGCTTTTTTTTAGCAATTCCCTATCAATATATATATATATATATGAATGATCAAAGCGAGTAAAAAAAACATCACAGTAAAATGGTGTTTAAGATTTTCCATGTTCATCTTTCTCTTTATTAATTGTTTCATTAGTTCAAAAGAAAAAGGATACTATAATATAATTCAATAAACCTAAATTTCAGAAGACATTATCACTATCTATCCTTTAAGAAATGAACCCTAGGAATTAGTCATTTCAACAGTATTCATTGCTTTTTCAAGAATCATATTTTCAAAGTTATAAAAAACAAAATCTATCATTATATATATAGCTAGCAGATTTTTCTCCCTAGATAGTTTAATTGCTTTTTTACTTGAATTCTTGAGGCTTTAAGAGGTACATATTGCTCAGGTCCCATCTAACTCTCGTGACACCAAACTTTGTTTCAGCCTCTTCAAATGATGAACCAAACAAGCCAGAGGGGAAAGGAAGCCTTTCTCTTCGATCCGCCTTTAGCTCGACTACATCAACCACAATACAAGTATCCGCTTCCTCCAAATCCATTCCATTCCACTTACCTTGTACCTGATATACCTTCCCTTTCCCTATCTCTTTTCCTTGCCCATCAATAAGCATAACATTTTGACCAGGCTTGCACATAACATATTTAGCAGCACCTGTATCCAGAAATTCGGCGATTACCTTTTGGTTTTTGCTTTCGGCTGTTTTCAGTGTGCCAACAGTCAACGCATTTGCATTTGAGGTTTGCTCCCCAAGACTCTCGGGAGACCCACCGCCTAAACTCTCTTGTCCTTGAGCTTGTTTATTAGCATTCTCGACTTCTGGAGCAGTACGTGCATCTTTGCTCGCACGAGCTAGCCTGGCTTTTCGATTGTTGAGCCTGTGGAATTACAAATAAAGTCTGTAAGATTATGCAAGATGATTCCGACCATTCTTATATGCAACATAGGTTATATCCACATTTCAATTATAAATGAGTACATCATAAAATACCTAACGTTCCAATAATACACAAAATAGCCGTCAAACCTACAACATTGGGTTTTGGAGACCCATGTTCTACCAAACTGAACTACGAGCGCTTTCTCTTTCTTATCACAATGGATTCTTATCGCAATAAATAAGACTGTAAAATAGACTCAAGATTATCAAATGATGTATTATTATGTACCAAAGGTTAGGTCCCCCCATACCAGCTGCAACCTACACAGGATCTAGTTTTTTTCTCTCTTTTGCATTTCTTCTAAGCAAGATTGTAAGAGAAACAAAGCACTGCTAATAATCCATTTCAACTATATTTTGTGTCGGTTTGCTCATAAACTTTCAAATCAACCTAATACTGACAGTTTTCAACAAATAATTGTTTGACATGCATTCACTTAATCTCCTGACGGGACAAGTGATCACAAACAAAGCCTGACATAAGATGACAAACAAAGCCTGACATAAGATGACAAACAAAGCCTGACATAAGATGACAAACAAAGCCTGACATAAGAAGATGAAAAACAATGGGGTTATTTCTGAGAGCATGTGGGTAGTCCAGGTAGAATTTCATGCACAATAATATAGAGATGCCTTGAAAATTTGCAAGAGTCCAGCAATATCTATGCTTCTTAAACTGAGCAAGTTGAACCGAAGTTCCAATAATCGATATCCGTATTAAGGTGTTGTTTTGTGCACAACTAATAAACTAAAAAACTGGCTTAAATGAGCATGGGCAAAAAAGAGAGTAGCTTTTCAAAAAAAAGGTCAGCCCTACGGTGCAGAATAAAAAATCCAATTTTAGGTCAAAATATGAGGTGAAAAAGTTGAAACTTTTTTTCCATGAAGAAAATGTCATGTAAACAGAAGGGGAAAAGAAAAAGGGAAAGTAAAAAGCTTTTAGGGTTTTTTTAATCTTATTTTAAGCGAAAAACTATATTAACAAAGAAGTTTTTTGCATATAGTCCTAGCCAGAAAAACCTATGTGCACCAAACACCCCCTAAGATGGCAATAGCAACGAAATGTTCTCTTCAGTTCATTCATTTGTTTTGAGCAAATTACAGCTACAGTTTTAAATTGTGCAAGTCAAAGAAGAATTTGATGTTAAACAGTACAGAAAAAAATGCAAAAAGGAGTCCTACTGACCAATTCCTCAGCTGCGAAGGTGTAACCTCGGGTCCCTGCAAAACTCATCCTAGAATTTTAGACAAGAGAAACACACCAATAAACTATTACTAAATTTGATGGTTACATTACATACTTGAGAAGTCAATCTGTCTGACCATGCTTGTATAGAAACTGTATTACGCTGCATATCAGGTTCATCGACAAGAGCCCTCTCGATCAGCGCCATCTGTTCATCACTCATTATAGTTCGTTTGCGTTTTCTCCGTTGTCTTTCCATAGTACCCTGACCATTGTTAGCTTTGTCATCCTTTCCAGCCAATCCACCAGCAATGTCAACCAAAACCTTTCCCCTCACGGAACTTGTATCAGAACCACTAGCTTCCACATTTTGAACATCCCTATCAGTCTCACCAGCAGTTCCACATTTGCTAGATCTATCTTTATCTTCTTTGTTATCTTGCCTCACTGTATTGTCACCTTCATCCATGTGAATGGTTCGAATCTGACCCTCCACTTGAAAAGCACAGCTTTCAGATGTTCCTTCTTTTAGGCTATGACTTAGATTGAAAAGGTCTTTCCTTTGTTCAGGTGATGAATTGTAGTCATCCTGCCAGTAACAGAAATTACTATTAAGATTACTGGAATGGGCTTGGAAGAGGAGTTCGAAACTGTAATGCCTCAAATTAATAAAAGAATCTTACTTGACATTTTCCCAACTCAGAATAAAACTTGAATTCATCCGTGAAGTTCCTGCAGAACAGAGATATAACAGATGTTAACTATACTGAAGGTCCATCAGCAGTCGCAATGTTTTAAGATAAAACAACTAAATGTCATGCAATCTTCTTCAATGTCAGTTCAACAAACCACTTAGTTGCATGTTTCCGTAATACAATCTATAAAATAACAATTAGATAATAGTCATCAGTCATATAAGGTCGTTACATACAGCATAGCATATGTTAAAACATTATTACAAGCTTGATTTGGAGAGCCCATGATATGCTGAATCTTACTAATTTGGTGTTAAATATTTGTAGCTCGGGCTAACAGAAAACAAAAAAACGATAATTTGATCTGCACTTGTGCAATTTCAATCAATTTGATTGTGGCGGGATTATGATGATAACTACAGTATAGGATGAAATGTTTTTCCATTTCGATTGTCTCGAACTGTCCAAGTAGATATGGTAAGAGTCATTTTTTGGAGTAGTCATCATACAATATAACTTTAAAGAAGCTTTAGTATAAGGTTAGACTAAGTACACATCACCTTAACAGATTCAAATCATCCTCGTTCATATAAGTAGGGATCAAAGAGTCTCCATGAGCTATTAACGAACCTGCAACAGTTTGTTTGTTAGGAACACATAAAACAATGGTGATCCTATTCACAAGGAGACCAATACTTACATAGGTTCCTGCCTATATTAAATGCTTTCTCACCACTGGACTTATAAGAGAAACCCGGTTTTACTTGCAAAGGATCGCTGTGTAAATAACTTAGAAACTTGCTACGAAAGAGATCCCTTTCGTGCTCTGTGAATTAAAATAAAAAGGAATAAAATAAGAAAAACATTTAACAATTGTCACCAGCATTAACTGAATTGTACTCATGGAATGCATTTGCAAAATCTCGGAAGTCACCTTTACAGATGTCAGAATTAAAGCAGTGGAGATTTGCAATGATTTTGATAAATAACGATGTTTTCTGCTTTGTGTAGGTATCTTGGCGAAGAGTATTTGGAACAATATCGACTTTCAACTCTGATGCACTCACTCCATCTGACAAATTCAATACCCAACCAGTGGCCCCAAAAAGATCATACATTACTGTGGCATCTTCGTCTTTAACAAGAAGATCAGTCGAACACCACATGGGGATAAAATCTTCTTGAGGTAGAGAGCAAATGTTACACAGAACTTCAGTCTGTAGAAAGATATAAAATTGTCATCACCAAACTCATGATGATGGAGCATCACACTTATATAAAATTTGAAATCTCTGGAAGATGAACTCCTGTACGTGTCTTACAGGTAACCTTCAAAATTTTCAAGAAGATAGGTAACATAACAAAAGAAAATATGATCTCAGGTGAATGACTCACAAAACTATAGATAAATTGATTTCGGAAGTTTGTATCATCTGTGAGGATGTCGACCATACGTAAAGCATTAAGTAGTAGAAATCCTCTATGGTTGTTACCGTCAGAAGGCAAATTCACATGTTTGGGATTTTTACCGAGCATAGTCTTCAGTAACTCCATTACCTACATCAAATATACCATATTAAGTTAAGGAAATGAGAGAAAGGTGTTCTTTTAAAAAGTAGGACAATAGTCTTCAGGAACTTTAGTCGAATTCAAGTACTTCAACATTGTAAGTCCCAACTCGAGACAAGCCTAATAAGTAGAAGCTGGATTTGATTTCAGACTCAAATGTAATCTTACTTTCATCACATCTCGATTTTTAATGTTACTTTTTTAAATCAAACCAAAATCTCAACGTAATAATTAAATTATATAATTTTTAATTTAAAAAGTTTACATAGAAAATAATTAGTATTCCATAACCAAAAAATTATTATATATGGTAAGACATTCTACTTAAAAACCTAATATTTCAATGGACTGGTTTTCTTTTAGTTAAAAATATATTGTTTTGCTTCTTTGGGCTGTAGCGGAGGAAGGCGTGGGAATGGTAACGTCCCAGAGTACAAGAACTCAAGAACATCTCCTTTCTGTGATATACCAAATATACCATTTTTAAGAACAGATCTATATAAAATTGGTATTCTCTAGAAACTTCTATTTTGATGCTTAGATGGTCATGTTTACAAAAGCGAGGAATAATTAGAAGTCTGTGTTGAAATCAAGGGCATAAGAGTTAGGTCAAAGGTAACTGATTTACAAAAGAAGCAACTAAGAACTAAAATCTAAATTTGTAATCCAAGTACCAATTTCAATACCTAATGGATATATAAGATAAATAATCGGTGAGTTTTGATGAGCAAACATATTTTCAACTTAGGAGAATAGAATAACATCATTATCTGTGAAACAAAGAAACTAATTCCTAAAAGAACGAATCTCTTGAGGCATGTGCTCCTCAATTTACAATCAGAGAACTACCACTTGACTTGGCAGGGAAATGGAAATGGAAACAGTAAGAGATACAGAAAAAAACAGCAATATTATAACAAACCTCTGCAGCCACAGACTTTGCCAAATCTAAACTTCCTGATTTTACAATCTCGTCTAGGTAAGTTACATCATCTCCTCCAAAAAATTGAGATGACTGAAAAGCAGTTGGACAATCGATTTAGAAGATATAATCAGAAAAGGAAATAGCTCAGCCTTTGCATGTATAAATTTATAATAGACCTTTACATGTGATACTCACAATAGATAGGACTTTAGCTTTCAGCCTGGATAAATATGACATCACAGTTGATGATTCTGTGTACTGAGAATGGGTTTTCAATAGTAAGATGGAATGTGTCAGCATGAGAACACCACCATTTCTACGTAGCTCCTGTAGAGGAAATCAATATCATTGTTGTTCTCAGCGATGTAAAAAGGATCAAAACTTTGCAAATAGTAACAAATGCTGTGATATTTGATAATTTTATTCACCGATGCCTGGAGCTATAGCGCAACGAATAGAAGAAGCTTTTACAACTATGGATACAAGAACAGCATTTTCTTACCCAACATAGCTATGCAATAGCAAGCAAGACCATAAAAAAATCATACACAAAAAAAAATCATACACAAAAAAAAATCATAGACTTAAACCTCATTCTTGACTATGCGCTCGCGGAAGACTTTTTGCTGGCAGAGTGACAAAAGAATATGTAAAGACACCTCGGCTTGCATGCAAAGGTATTTAACTATTTCTTCAGAAGTCAGGTTCAAGTTGGAACAAAATTCACCACACGGAGCTAGCAGCTTGACTTGAAGCGACTGTATAACACGGTGAACTACTCTAAAAGCCACATCCATAAAGATGTCAACCTGCAGCTCAAAGCAGAGCAATTTTAAACTGCATTATCAACTCAGGATTGCAACACTCACAATATTGTGACACTAGTTCCACTATATGGATAAATGAGCAAAAACGAATCATATCCATGTAAGACATTTGCAAACAATTCGATTTTTTACAACTTAAATCTATCATCACGGCCTAAACATACCTTAGGATGTATGGTTAAAATCATGGCAAGTTCCTTCCACTGAGAAAATATACTCCCAGTCAATAAGTGCATCATAGACGATGTTAAAGCCGAGTGCACTAAAGACATAGAGTCTGAACCATCGATTATCTACACAGCATAAATCCGTATAAATAAAGAGATAACAGACTATGACACTAAATATATGAGAAGGATTTAAGTACCACCTGTGCGCGAGCATCAAGAACTATAAGCAAATAAAACACTAAGTCAATTATTTGCTCTGAAACTTTCACATCATCAAGCAAAATCTGTGAAACGGAAAATAAAGAAAAAGAGACGAGTTAGCAAAAAAGCATGTTTACTGGATCAATGTTAAGGAAGATAAATGTGCCCGGCCAGAGAAAGATAAATGTGCCCGGCCAGAGAAAGATAATGAAAGCAAGTGTCTGCAATGAACTCAAGTAAACATAAATCATCATGAACCAAATATCTAAAAATCGGAAGAACAAGCACTACTCTAGGTCAAAATTAAACAGTCGCATCAAACTCTACCAATGAATGAAAGTACAGAGACTATCCATATAAGCCTGCATCATCTTCTATGTAGCTCAGTATTTCCACAGTAAGGAGATCCTCACCAAAAAGTACTTTAGTAAAGCTAATTCCTTTAAGAAAATTTAATAGACAAAATCACATATGGTCATGTCTGATTCTCTCATATGCATTTGCCAATTTGTCACAACACAAGCAAACAGAAACAGAACAACCAGAAGTTTCGGAACCTGTTCAAGCTTGGTGTATCGAGGCGCCATATCACACAGGGAGTGCAACAACCGGACACCAGATAATACATATTTAAAAAGGGCATCATTCTTGTCAGATTCTATAACAGTTGCAATAAGGTGCAGAGGAAGAAAGAGCGAAAGCTTCTCTGCATCAACCTGAGAGACCAAAGAATTCACATAAACTTGGTAACAAACAAAAATAAACTAAATATAAATATAAAATAAAAAGTGAAAACAAAGAGGATCGATAAGGTCTGAGCACCTTAATTGATTTTCCTTGTTCAGTGGGGCATCTAAAAGTAAAATCTTCAGACTCTCTCAGTATCCTAGTAAGTTCCTGAGAGCTATATCGATGCAAGTCTTTCACGGCTGAACTCAAATCAATGGCCTGTTGATGTAAATAAGTCGAAAATTTAATCATATTAAACATGAAAAGAGGCCTCAAAAAGCAAAAAAGAACACGAATTCAGCCAAGGGAAATTCACGCATAAAAAGGGCAAAGGAGATGCGCACCGACAAACTTGAGCAGAGTCAAAGACTTACCATTTTCGCACTACCTGATGATTGTTGCTTAGTAGACTTTGTTCTTAATAATCTAGAAGGAACACAAAAAAAAATTGTAATGAATATCAAATACATACAAATATGAAGGCTAACTCAACTTTGTAGTCGCATATAATCCTTTCCAAGACCGAAAATCAGAAACTATTTAGTAAGTTACTGAGATTTCTTAAACTATCTTTCACCAATGGAACTAGCCACCCTTATTAGCAAACTGACAAGTATTTTCCTTAAATTACTCAATTCAAATATTTTTGTGGTTGCTAATGTTATTTCCATAGAATCCGTATTATCTTCGCTAAACACATAAACAAATTAGGCTTAAAGAGCCTGTAACATAGAATTAATTAAGTATTTGGTCAATCTACTTACAATTTCATAATTTAAGTTCTGAATAGCTATGGATTTGGTAAAATTCATTAATTTGCATAACTTCCAACCTATACATACAGGTAAACCCGGTACCTACTACATGCACTTGAAGCAAAGAAAGAAGAAAAAAAAGATCGAATTTGAAACCAAAACTACAAAGTAGTAGTACATCATATCAAATCCAAACCGAGAGCAAATCACACAGACAAATACTCATCACTCGAACTGGAAATCGAAAGAAATTTGGAGTCACCTGAGAGAGTAACGTAGCGGCAAGCTTTCAGTAGAATCGTAAGCAAAAACAGTGAATTGAAATCAATGTGTGAAGCAGAGATACATAAAGGTTTAGAAACCAGCTTCTTCTTCTTTAGTTCTCTAACCGAGGAGAAATATGCCTATAGCCATTGGCTTCTCCGCAAGAGCCACCATAAAAATTAAACCTTTACTGTTGTGACAGTACGTTCGCTCGGTAACGAAGGTCTTGGACAATGGGAAGAATTTGGGGGAAAAGGAGACGGTAAACAATAGAATAAAATTTGCGCTTATTGCACCTACCTTTATAAAGAAGGTAATCCAAACATTATTATTATTTACCAAATTTCAAAATTATCCACCAATAAATAAATATATATATATATATATATATATATATATATATATATACTTTTAATGGTTTTCATTTTTTTTTCTATTTTACTTTTCAAATCCCATATTTTTAAACTATAATTTTATTAAAAAAAACCTAAATAAATTGTTGATTTTGTTTTTTCAAAACGAATAAAAGTAGATTTGAACTCTTTTGGTTGTGTAACTGAATTGCGAAATTAATTGAAAATATAAATGTGTTCCACTTGCGGAATTACGTGTAATTTGGTTGCTAAAAAAATTTGTATTTCAATTGCGAAATTTCATGTAATTTGATTGCTAAAAAACAAATGTGTTCTAGTTGTAGAATTACGTGCAAATGAGTTGAGAACATAGGACTTTGGTTGCTAGATAAGTATGATTGTATGAATAAAAATATAATTTATTTTGTAAAAAAATGTTAATAAAATGTGAAACAACTAATTTTTTTTATAGTTGTGTAAATATGTGTATTTTGTGTTTTAAAAATGCATTATGCTTAAGATACGACATTACGTATAATTTGGTTGTTAAAAAACAATTGTGTTAAGTTGTATAATTACGTGCAAATGAGTTGTATAAATAAGAAGAAAAAGTTGCGGAAATATGAGTTTGGTTGCACAATAAGTTTGATTGTGTTAAAAAACAAGATATTTGTCAAAATAAGTATTATCTTGGTATGAAACAACTAACTTTTGTGTAGTTGAGCAAATGTGTGCATTTTTTTGTTAAACAATTTAAAATATATATATATATATATATAATGTTTTCTAGTTGTGGAAATACGTGAATTTTTGTGAAGGGAATACGTGGAATTTGGTTACAACATTACGTGTATTTTTGTTCTTAAAAACAACTTTGTTCGAGGATAATTTATATGCTAATGCGGTTAAAACGAGCCTTATTCTTAACTGGTATCCATACTGAAAGAGGGTTCCCTAAAGACTTTGCAATAATCTGAATAATATATTTATTGTACATAAACTCTAGTAATTTGGAAGTCCGAACTGGAGTCATGACGAATTCTTTATTTGGATTAAAGAATGGTTCCCATCTTAGTGTCTCGTTGTTTCTTGGCCAATACACCAGACGTTCATGTGCCAAATATTTTTAAGGTCTTCATGCAAGTAAAATTATATCAAAATGTAGTTAGGTCTCCGTGAGTCATTGAGAATTCTCTATTGAATTTAAAAGCATCAAAGAATTTATGGATGATTTCTAAATGAGATATTCGTGATGAGAATTTCCCGATTAAGGTGTGTTTTGAAGTTTTATTAAGCTTTTCCTTATCATTAGCAGAGAATTAAATGTTTAAATGATTACCTTTATAAGAAATCTTTACATCCTCATGTTTAAATTTTTTTGATCGCGTTCTAATGATATCAGCATATGATTTTGGTTGAGATCTTGCATTTGATATTATAGTTGGTTCTGATTTACCAAAATCTTTGAGAGTTTTGTTTATAGGTTGGGTTTGTTCTCATATTTGTAATATTAGTATGGCTACATACAATATTATCTTTTCCATTATGAAAGTTGTTATTTATATTAGACAACACAAGAAATTGACAATTCTAGTCTTGTTAGATTATACTCAACAGTTGGTTGAATTGTGACGATGCTCTGTTTTTTTTATCCATGAGCTTCATATTTTATTTGAAGATTATTGATTGAGATAAGGACTCGTGTTGAAGACTTTTGCGGAGGAAAAGTATAAAAAAAAGTCTTCATCATCTATGTCCTCTTCTAATGGAGACTGACAAGTAGCCAGTCGTGATGGTAGTATCCAAAATAGAAACCTGAATTTGAAAAAAAAAAAACTAATCTTGAAAGAGAAAAACAATAACAGTTGATGACCACGTCCTATTAAACTAAATTAATATTATTTATTTAATTTTTTAGTACTCTAATATATTATTTAAAATCAAAAATACTTTCAAATTTTATAAATATACAAATATTATAATATATTATAAGTTTTGTTGGCTACATACAATATGATCTTTTCAATTCTGAAAGTTTTTATTTATATTAGACAACACAAGAAATTGAGAATTCAAGTCTTGTTAGATTATACTCGACAGTTGGTTGAATTGTGACGATGCTCTGTTTTTTTATCCATGAGTTTCATATTTGATTATAAGATTATTGATTGAGATAAAGACTCGAATTGAAGACTTTTGCGGAGGGAAAGTCAAAAAAAAAATCTTCATCTTCTATGTCCTCTTCTGATGGAGACTAACAAGTAGCCAGTCGCGATAGTAGTATCCAAAATAGAATCTGAATTTGAAAAAAAATCAAAAAACCTAATCTTAAAAGAGAAAAAAAAAGTTGATGACCACGTCCTATTAAACTAAATTAATATTATTTATTTAATTTTTTAGTACTCTAATATATTATTTAAAATAAAAAATACTTTCAAAATTTATAAATATACAAATATTATAATATATTATAAATTTTGTTAGGTTGAAAATGATAAATTATAACTTGATATATTTGTTATTCTTGATCTAAAGCTAAATTTAAAAAATATTTTGTTCTCTGGGGCTAGTAAAACTAATTTTTATTTGATTTGAATTATTTTGGGTATTTTTTCTTTTTTTTTCTTTTATCAATTAAGAAAAACAAAAGATTAGTAAATATCTATATTTTTATATTTATGATATTAATATTTATGTGATATTAAAAACCTAAGGTTATTAATAAGTTTAATAAACATTTTAGGATAATTTGTTTTTTATTTGGTTTTAAATGGTTTTTTTTATTAATTTTTTTATAAATAAAATATCAATAATTATTTTATATTAGGGATTAATTACTATTTAAGACCTAAAAGTAATCCGTTTAAAACCTATATTTTGATCATGTATTTTTTTTAAAAGACTCATTTCACTCAAATATTTACCATTTAAAACCTAATAATACCCTAAATACCATTACTTAAATGCATCATCATTTGAGAGAAAATGGGAAATGTCTCAAACAAATTGCATCAGCCGAAATATTGGTATACTTAAATGTATCGTAGAGCTTCAAGAAACTGGCTATATATATGTTTGGGCACTGTTCAAATTCTTCGGCAAACATGTTATTCTGAATCATATTCATCAAGGCCGGTTTGATCTTGAAATACACTGCCTCCATTGTTGGTCTCACTATATTTGGAGTGAATCCCGTAAGTGATGGATTAGCATAGTCACTTATTTTTCTTATAGTAGGATTTTGTCTGGAGTTGTTTCCATTCTCTCCTGTATTGGTCATTGTTTTTTATTTTTGCAACTCTTTTCTTCGTCGGTGAAACGTTATTTCTATTTCTGAATCCAAAGGGAGAAATATATTTTTCACATATTGTATAGATCTAAACAAAATTAGATTGACTCCCCGGCAACGGTGCCAAAAACTTGATACGAAAAATCGCAAGTGTACGATTTTTGTTGTAGTTTTAGAGTATTTTATACTCCAAATGTCCAATCCAATGGAGGAATTGTATTTTTTTCTATATCTAAAATAAAATAACCTACTTATTTGAAGAAAAAAAATCTATAGTAAATAAAAATTTAATTAAACAAAAATAAAATAAAATAAGAATTGAACTAAGAAGAAATAATAAAAATTAGATCTAAAGATGAAGAGTTGATTATTAAAATAAAATTAAATAAAACACTCAACTAAATTAAATGAGATTTATATTTAAACAATTACAGAGTTAATTAAACATGTATAAACAAGTTCTATGGTTCTTATCTAATTCATATAATTTAAATTAAACTTATATTCTTTAAAATCATATTCTCTTTCAGGGTGTTGTGATTATCTCTTGATCTCATACAACTAATCATTTTGTATGGCTGATTATATCTCTAGTCCCCTACTTCATATAATTGGATAATAAAAACTAATAATATAGTTCAAATTTCAATAGGTCATGGCCGTACCGTACTACTCATTCAACATATTGGCATTGATACAGTTCAGATATAGACTTTACCTCCCGGTCTCAGTCATAAATCTATTATCGAGCAATTAAACCCGTAAGTAATTACAAACGTTAAGTTTAATGTCGATGCTAAATAATATAAATAAAATAAATTTTAAAATAGAAAAAAAATCACATAGTTATTGTATTTAGAAAGGTTTTTTTAACCATGGAGCACATAGGATTAGCTCATGCTAATCTTATTCATGATATAAACATTCAAAATAAAATATAAAGTAACACAAAAATGGCAAAAGAAAGATTGTGTTTGATTTTCTTAATTATGTGGTCGTTTGCGGGTGTCCTCTGTATCATGCATTGGGGTTTTATTTATAAGAAGAATTATGAGTTTTTTTATTGAACCCTAATCTCATATGGACAAAACCCATCTTCAAAAGAATATAAATATAAATCTTATGAAATACAATAAAAAAATTATTTTATTCTTTTAAATTAAATAATAAGATATTATAATTTATTATAGAACATCAAACATTTTCTTATTCTTTTTTCCATCTTCAATTAATATTTTCTCTTTTCTCTTTCTTTCCTTTATTCTTTCTTTAATTATCTTCCAGTTATTGGCTTTTATATGCTTCTTTAATAATAACCCTTTTATTTGAAATCTTAACTTCTTGTTATTCTTTTTTGCTCTTGTTCGATCCCACTTCACTAATAAATGAAAAATAACCAAATGAGAGTATTTTTATTCATATTTAATTAAAATTAACAATTAAATTAGTATAAAAGTAATATAAAAAAAATGATAAATATCCTGTGATCACTTGATTGTAGACCGCTACTGTATATTGTTGGTTCTAATCTATATGAGATATGAAGACAAATTCTGATGCTTGTATCTCTTCTAGTAAAATCCATTTCTCAACATAAACCAACAATTCCCGTAACATAATGGCTTGTTTTCTCACAATATTATCTTTTAAAATACCAGGGAGAAGTCCCATCATAAACATTGTCAGTGCCACTTTATATTCACACTCTTCCAGTTATGCTCAACTTTGTACATACTGCCTCTGGGGCCTTCATTCGCAACCATATACAAATTATCCTCGGAAAGGTTTGCAAAATGATTGGTTACACGCTATTCGAAGCTCTGACTCTTTGATGAGAACTGTACATAGGGTATAGTTTACTCCCCTCTACTGATTGCCGTTCTATGACGCTCATCGGACCCAAGTGCCATTTTATCTTGATTACTTCTTTCTCTCGTCGAACCCTGTCTTCGTGTCTTTTTTTAACTCTTTTACTTGTTGTTCATCTCGCGTCAATCGTTCTTTTCTCGGGGAGGAAGATTCATCTTAACCATAGACAGAGTAATCACTAGATTCAGTAGAGTCATACCGACGCTTGGATTTTATTTCTTTCCTCAAGAAGTAACAACCTCGTCACCTGTGATATTCGTGTTTGCTGGCAGTCTGACGAGCATCATCAACTTCATTATCCTCAGATAACGCTCTATTTGAACCTATGATCTTAGCCTCTTATCAACCATTACTGCATCTTTATCCGAGTTTAGCTTTATAATGTCTTCTAATAGTTCTTTTCTTACAGCTACTAATTTAGGTTGTTCGAGATGCTCCTCAATGAACTAATCGTAGTAATATCGCTCCTCAATCTGTTGTTCTTCGAAGTGGTGATCTTCAGACATGGCTACGCTTTATTAGACCATTTATCCAAACATTGGGCTCCTATAAGATTTTCATATCCATCTCTCTCAAAACACTTGATAACAAAATAATAGTTTAAGAGAAATGATTATGGGTACCAACCGTTTCCCATAGATGGCGCCAATGCTGGTTCTAAATATTTTCCTGGGGGGTTATGAGTCTAAGATATTTCCGGGAGTGATGATCTAGAGAGAGAAGTTGACAGAAGTAAGAATAAAGTAATAAATGTTCACAATTTCCATAAATGAGAGGTCTTTTTATATAATAATGATGGTGGACCTAAATGCCACACTAATGGTCCATTTAAGGCAATTTCCCTATATTATTTGACTGATCTTACCCATAGTTACTAATTATTACACAAAATATCCTTAATGTTACGCATTTGTTGGGAATATTTTACAATACTTATATGAAACCAAATTGGTCATATATTTTACTAACCCTACCCATAGTTCGAATAATTCTCATCGTTATCAACTGCACCTGATAATGACCTTCAATTCCATAACGTCCAAGTAGTTTATTTCTGCCAAACAAGAGGTATATAACAACATTTCTCAATAATTTCCACCCTCATGCTAGTTTACAAGTATAAGTAACAAACTGAATCTTCATAGATGGATCCCAAGAAGAATTTTGAAGAGTCGACATAAAAATTACCTAATTTTTTGCAAGAGGTTGTATGGAATACATAATGACCCATTGAATGACTATTAATGAAACATATTAAACACTAGTTTCTGGTATGAACGCAGTTTTCCCTGCTGAAACCGTCTTACCTTTATTTAAAATTGCCAACTATTCCAAAAAATTAGTAATTTTAGAAGAATGGTACAATTACACGTGATAGAATAAAAAATAACTAAAGTTCATCTCAAGGTCCAGTACTATCAGACATCAATACGACGCATATATGCATCTTGTATATGCTTTTACGAGTTTAATATGGGGGGAAATGTCTTAAAAGGTCTTCCAACACACCAAATAACCAAATAATATCATAAGAAAACTTCTTATGATATATATATATAAGATAAACTACTCCTAGAATCATATTGTGCATCCCTTTAAAGGTTTAATAAGTTTTTATGACAATGATATCTGATATCTCTTATGAGGATGCCATTTTAATAACCGTTGTTATGAAGGGGAATGAGATCCTAAATATATTAATTAACACTGGAAGTTTGGTGAACATAATTTTTAAGGGGACCTATGATATGATGAAGAATTTTTGTGTCATTCGACTTTAAAAACGATGGCTGTTGGTTTCACATGGGAGAGTGCCATAATAACTGGGTATTTGAAACCAAGTTTATGTTGTGAATAAATGAGCATAAGAAGACAATTTAGTTGTTTGCATGGTGGTAAATAACACCGCCTCTTATAATGTAATCTTTGGTAGGTCTTGGCTCGATTGGATGCATCCATTGCTTCAATAATGCATTGGTGCCTTTGATTTGTTGTGCATATAACATATATTTTTTTTGGAGTAAACATAAAGTGTCAAGGGAGTTTTATGCAACATTATTGGCACTAAAGAAAAAGAAATAAAAGTTTTGGGTCCTCTCGAAGGGATTGCGGTTGTCGATGATCCTAGAGAGGCCCTAAGTTTTATTATTCATAGAGAGGATGTTAAAGCATAATTTTTTTGAAGAAAAAAGTATGAGCATCAAAATCTTATTATTATAGGATTTAAGTAAGGAATTGATACTCTTTTTATAAAAAATGGATGGTTTTTCATTGTATACCACAAAAATAATTGAGGTCTCAATTAATATTGTTTGTCATAAACTATCAGTCAACCCGAATGCAAAGCCTACATCAAAGAAAAATAATTCATTTTCAATTGAGAAATTCACAGAAAGTAGTTAACAATATTGACAGATTATCAAGTGTAGGCTATATCAGGGAGTTATAGTATGATATGTAGACAACCAACCCGATTTTAGTAAAAGATAATAACAGAAGTTGAAGGATATTTTTTGAGTTCACATATTTGAAAAAATCACCCCTTAAAGATCATTTCATGTCCAGAGGATGGATCAATTGATGGATGCAACATCAATAAGCTCATATCTTTCATAGATTTTTACTCCGGGTATAACCAGATCTAGATGTATCTGTCAGACCAAAATAGTACAACATTTGCTACCAACCATGGCTTATTTTTATATAAGGTCATGCCCTTCGGCATGCAAACTATTGGGACAAATTATTAGAGATTGGTCAATAAATCTTTTGCTACCTAGGTTGGTAGGAATATCAAAGTTTATATTAACATCATGTTAGACAATAATGATGAATATTTTTAGTATATTACCTATTTGGTTGAGAATTTTAAAAACTTGAGGCATGTTAATTTTAAACTTAATATAGAGAAGTACATTTTAGGGGTTCGATCTAATAAGTTCCTTGGTTACTTGGTCGACGAGAAAGGAATTAAGGTTGAACCTGCACAAATAGAGGCCTTGGATTTGATGCAGACACCTCAGTCAACAAAGAAGGTTCAGATTTCGATTGGTGGGCTTGCTATGCTCAACATAATTATCTTTCGATCTTAAGATAAATCTTCTCATTTCTTTTGAGTCTTGAGAAAACCTATCATCTTTTAGTGGATAACAGAGTGTCAAGAAGTATTCAGTAAGATAAAGCAACACGTTTATTCTTCAGATACATTCAACAAACATGTCTAAGGAGATATAATATTCGTTTACTTAGTTGTATCATCTAATTAAGAGTTTATTATAAAAAAAACTCAGGTATCTTCAACTTGAGAAAATAGCTTTGACATTGATTGTTGTTGGTGAGTTAATATCTGGATTTACTAAGTAAGATTGAGAGTAGTAATGAATGTAGAAAGAGAAGTAGAATTTAGAGAGAGAAAGTCAAATAACAAGAGTGATTTATCTCAAAAGTCAAAGATCTTTATTAGATCAACCTTGAACTTTATATAGAGGCGCAAAGACTTAACTTAAACTCAAACAGTTACAAAAAGGGTTTAATTACACATTATGTTAGGTGCAACCAAAGTCCTACATCCCACATCGGTTAAACATGGGAAGAAAGGTTAGCATATAAGTTAAGAATACATCTCCATTTACACTAGTGTGGACCAAAAACAAAGTTGCACGGGCCAGTGGGCCCAAAGTAGACAATACCACACTAGTATAGAGATTAAATTATTCTTACTTATATATAAAGGCGGAATATGCAGACCCCATATAATTCTCTCCTCTGATTATACAATCTGAACTGCTCCAAATTTATTGTTTTCATATTTCAAATTTAATGCGTGGAATTATTTAATACGGAACCATTTTTTTATACCAGTTTATTATAAACACCCATGTCTTGTTAACTTCTCCTCTTACAAAAGAAAGTCAGTCATCAAGAACTCGAACACCAAAAATACCTCGAATCTCACCTTCTTTTACTGGATCATCATCTCGAATCAATTGCGATGTGACCAAATCTTCTTCAAAGAAATCCAAAGAGACTCATTCTTCAACCAATCATGAGCCCCTCGTCTATTGCGTAAGGAAATAAAAACTCGGCCTCCTCAAACTCTAAAAAGAAAAACTTTCATAGCTATAAGTGATGATGTCGATGCTGCTTTGGACGTTAATGTTGCTTCGAATCTATCAACCATTTGTCCTATCCTGAGGAAGATTGTTGAGACAACAACAATGTCTCAACAAAATCCCTCAAGTAACCCGCCTCAACTGGTGGACGAGGCATCCGAAGAAGAAATTGATTCTGAAGCTACACATTAAAATAACAAAGCTGAAACAAAAAAAAAACTTCGAAGGAATCAGAGAGTGAAGTAACGAAAATTGCTTCCAAGGGAAAAACTCATACAACAAGAAAAAAGAAAACTCTTGTCACAATATCCGACGAGCTACGTGCATGAGTTTGTGAAAATCTAAAACCTCTCGAAGCACACTATATCTTGGCTTTAAAAAATATTCTGTATACATATTACGAAGAGAGACAAGTAGTTGATCTGAAAAGGCAATGGGGAATGGGAGACAACATTATACTTCGTCTTCTCAAAGAAGGGAAAACACCTTTGGATTGCAAAAAAGATGAACGAGTGGTCTACCTAGAGATCATCAACTGGGATCTTTGATTTCCACTGGACCCCATGATAGTTGAGTACTTTGAAATTCTGGATATGTGTCCAACCTAGGTGACACCAAATAAATGGTTCACTATGCTTTCTATGATCATGGCTTCTCGACTGTCCCAAATTCCCCTTTGTATCCAGGAATTCATTTCCTTGACCAAATTGTTGAAGGGACCATTACTTCCATTTTATTATCTAACACTGGATGATGATTTGAAGATCATTGATGACTTGCTGGAGGAGGAAAAATTTTGGAAACAAAAATTTGTCTTCATCTTAGGAGCTTGGGAGAATGGTAAATAAATTTCTGAAGCCAACCCATCTAAATTGAACCTCGTTTGGAGGAGTAATCGTAAGTTATTTTATTCTATTACCTTGAATTATATTTCCAATTTATTTCTCCTTATTCCTTATCAAATTTTGTCTTTAGTGTAGAAATTTCTAGGCGCTACAAGCTTTGTCAAAAATATGCCAAATAGACTTTTCTCAAACTTGTAGTTTAGGCTGATAAAGAATGGAACAATGCATTTCACACAACCTTCCAACCTATCAACTTTCTCAACAACCATCTGTGCAAAATCAGCTTAGGAATTCCTCTCCCTGAAAATCTAAATAGAGCTTCCCAACCCTTTGCATGCTGACAGAAGGTTAGTGCATCCTGACTGTAAAGTATTTATGCCTGTTCAAAATAGGTCGGATAACCACCTCCCCCAAAAGAAGAAGGAGAAAAAGAATAAAAAGGCAGCTAGCACATTTGGTGCTAGCCCTTCAAAAGATCCGATGCTTAAGAATTCTAAGAGAAAAATAATTAAAAGTAACCTCCCTACAATCGAAGAAGGAGTAGAAGAAGGAGTGGAAGACGAGCCTTCTTCAAAAAGGAAGGAAACATCCGCTCCGTCAAAAAATAAAGGTACAACTAAAACAACTCCTCGAAAGAAAGGAAGAAAGAAAACTGTGCAAACCGTCGAAGAAGTACCGTCCGATGGTGATGAAATTGTGGTCGTGGAGAGCCAGCAAGGTCAGCAAAAAAATGAGGCAGATGTTGAAGACGTTGGCACTCAACAAGGGGAAACTGTCTCAGACAATTATCGAGGTGATGACCACTTTGATCCTGATAGCTTTATCAACTTCGATCAATCTCAAGAGCTTGGTGGAGATGAAAATCCAATCGTTCAGGAACTTCAAGATCAACTGCATAATCTTGGTAAAAGACTTGTTCTTGCTATTTCCAAAACAGTATCTCCTGAAGTTCCTTTTCCTACAACCTCCCTTCCTCTCATACCTCGTCCTAGCCCAATGGTCATCCCTCCTGAGGAGCCATCCGAAGAAGTTTTAGCTACTCTTCAACCTTTTTCCGATCTTGATGTTGCAGCACAAAAATTAACCCAATAAATAGAATCCTCTCGAAATCAGTTAAAATACATGGCAAAAGAAATGGTTCGCCACAAGAAAGTTGTTGTTGCTCAAAAAAGCATGAGAACCATCTTTGGTGGCCTCATGGAAAAGTAGTTTCATGGATTTAAAATAGCCAAATCTGAATTTCTCAAAGGACTCATCTATCTCAAGAATCACCTCAGAGATGTGCATCAAAAGGAAAAAAAAGGGTCTTAATACTTCTCACCAAAATGAAATAGATCAACTCAAATCGAAGCACTCTGAGGAGTTAGCAGAAATCCAATGATCTTCAAGTTTCACTTAAGCGGATTGGGGAAGAGAAGAACAAATTGAGATATGACCGCTCTCAAAGCTCAATTTGAAGAAGAAAAGAAGTTTGTTGTAACCGCTGCTGAGAATGATTGCGCAAAAGACACGCTAGCAGCTATTGCAAGTGTCGAAGAGTGAAAATTCATCAACCTTATTCGCGAGATTCATGCTATACTTTCTAAAGCTAAACTTTCCAACTTTTGGGAATGAATTCCTATCAAAAGTCCACCTAGAAAAGCTTTTGATCCCAATCCACACTCTTCATCCGAAGAAGCAGAATCAGATGAAAGTGTTTCTGATCAAAGGGGAACTTTTGAAGAAAGCTCTGAAGACGAGTAACTTTGCTATCTCCTTTTTGTGTATGTCATTCAATCATTGTAATATTTTGTTTTTGATATATTCCTTTTTACTTAGCATTTAAGATATGACTTTGTTCTCATCGAATCGAATTGAATACAGAAATGATTTGTTTATTCTTTATTTCCATAAGTCATGTTTGCCTCGAAATATTACTTATATTACCTATTCGAAGTGGAAATATAATGTGACATTTAGAATAATATTGTGCATAGCACCTTGAATATTACACTGTGTTTGGAGAACGTAACACTTCAAATATAATAATACATTTAGAGAATGTAACACCTCGAATATAGTGCGTTCAGAGAACGTACCACTTCGAATATGGTTGTTTCTTCGAAAAGTGTACTCAACACTTCAGAATATTATACTCTTGGACAACCTTTAAAGATGATCAGTCTTAACTAGTTACCAAAATAGGTTAAACAAGTATTTGTAAACAACCATTGGCCAAAAAATGCATTTACATAGAACCTCATTAAAACCTACATGGGCCAACAGGGTAAGAAAAAGTGTGCTAATTAATCAAAGAAAAAAATTTCAAAATACAACACAGTTACTCCCAATACAATTTTAAATGTTGTATATTCCAAAGATGTTGAAGAATTCTCCCCTGATTGTCATAAATACGGTAAGAACCTGGTTTTATCTTTTAAACAACCATATAAGGACCTTCCAAATTCTGGGCCATCTTACTGAGGCTCTTTTCCTTAGTATGGAGGAATACCTTTCTTAAAACTTTGTCACCCACCTTGAAATCCCTCCTTTTAGCCCTCAAATTATATCTACTCCTCATAAGAGTTTGATAGTGAATCATATTCAGTTGAGCTCGAACTCTTTTTTCTTCAATCAAATCCAAATTTGCTCTTTTTGCCTCGCCATTTAGGTCATCGGAGTATTGAGCTACTCTAAAAGAAGGCAATATGGATTCTGTAGGACTAACATCATCCATCCCATATGCCAAAGCAAAAGTAGTTTCTTTAGTAGCTTCCCTAGGGGTTATTCGATAAGCGCACAACACATCCTAAAAATAATTAGGCCATTTTCCTACAGCCCCTGTCAAATTATTTTTCAAACCATCTAGAATAGATCTGTTTGTCACCTTTACTTGACCATTTTCTTAGGGATGAAAGGGTGTGGAAAAACATTGCTTTATCCCCTTCGAAGCACAGAAGGAAGCCATTTCTTTATTATTAATTTGAGGACCGTTGTCTATAGTAATTTTTCAAGGTAGTCCAAAACGACAACAAATACTGTTTGCAATGAACTTAATCACATCTTTGGCTTTTGTTCCAGACAATGGTTCAAATTCTACCCACTTTTTAAAATAATCCACTGCCACAATCATCATTTTCCGTCCTCCAGAAACTATCGACAAAGGTCCCACCAAGTCTATTCCCAATATGTCCAATGTGATGGCTTTGGTAATGGACATAAACAGAACTGCTGGTTTATGAATCGAGTTTGCAAATCGTTCACAAGTATTACAACTTCAAAATAGATTTTTTGCATCGTTCATAATCTTAGGCCAATAATACCCTGCCAATAAAACTCGACGAGTAAATGCCTTGAAACCACAATGCATTGAACCCTCTCCATCATGTAATTCTGATAAAACTTCATGTGATTCTTGCTTACTCGAACATCGCAATAATGTCCTACTCATTGCCTTTTTATACAAGGTCTCATCTAAAACTGTATAACCAAATGGCTTACCTTGCAACCTCTTAGCCAATTTCCATTCTTCAGGAAGCGCTCCTCTAACCAAGAAATCCAAAATGTTAGTTCTCAAGTCTCTCCAGATCGTATCTGGAGTGACGAATACCTCCTCAATGTGCTCACATTATTCTAAATGGGTTAGAATCGATGGGATATCATGTAATAAAATCCAAGGATATTCTTCTTTGTATACAACCGTTTCCAAGGAATCAACAACTTTATTATTTCGCGGCTTATATGCTTTACAATAACGTGATCAAATAGAAGAGCCAGATTTTGAAGCTCCCTAAGATACATAATAAAATGGTCTTTTTTAGCTCCAGAAACACCGATCACTTGATTTGCTCCTAATTGAGAATTTGTTTCTAATCATATTGAAGTTGCGCCACAGATTTTTGCAAGCCTCAAACCAGCAAATGCAGCTTCGTACTCAGCTTCATTATTTGACGCGTGAAAACCAAATTTAATAGATTGAAGCATCATTTCTCCAAATGAAACAATCAGTTGAACCTCATCGCTGCATCCTAAAATACTAGAACCCCCATCAGTTCAAACTTTCCACATCGAATTGGTTGGAAAAACATCCTTATTAACCTCTTCATCCAACCTGCTTGAATGGAATTCAACAAGAAAATCTGCAAAAGCTTGGGCCTTGATTGTCGTTCGAGGTAAAAAGGTGGTGTTAAAATCTCCCAATTCAACTGACCACTTAGTTAACCTTCTAGAGATATCTGGACGTTGCAAAACATTTTTGAGTGGAAATAAAGTTCGAACCTCAATGGTGTGAAATTAAAAGAATGGGCGCATTTTTCTAGCAGCCACTACTAATGTCAATGCCAATTTTCCAAGCTTCAAGTACCTCTTTTATGATACTACCAAACTTTTGCTCACATAGTACACCGGTTTTATAATTCCTGAATCTTCACTTACCAATACTTCACTTACTGCAAAATCAGATACCGCAATGTACAAATAGAGTTTTGCTCCACTTCAAGGTTTGGACAGTAATTCTGGTGATGACAACAAATATTTGATACTTGAAAATGCTACTTCACACTCCGAAGTCCATTCAAATTTCTTTGGTCTTCGTAACACTTGAAAGAAATTAAAATATTTATCAGAAAATCTAGAAATGAATCTGTTAAGTGTAATTAACCTTCACGTCAAAATTTGCACTTCTTTATTAGTTCGAGAAGATTTCATAGATACTACAGCTTTTAATAGTTCTGGGTTAGCTTCTATTCCATTTTTCACTAATAACATAATCCAAAAACTTTCCTGATTAAACTTCAAAGGTGCACTTTTCTAGATTCAACTTTAGCCTCATTGCTCTTAAATACAAAAAGGCCTCCTCTAAATCTTCCTAGTGTGCATCATTTGTTAAGCTTTTAACCACTATGTCGTCGATATACACCTCCATGTTTTTTCCGCTCTGAGAGGCAAATGATTTATTCATCAATCTCTGATATGTAGCTCCAACATTCTTTCATCCAAAAGGCATAATCATGTAACAATGCAAGCCTGGGTCTGTAATAAAAGTAGTACTCTCTTGATCTTTTGGATCCATCTGAATTTGATTATACCCTGCAAAAGCATCCATAAAGGTCAAAATATTATTTCCCGAAGTGAAATCAGTCAACTGGTCTATTATAGGAATGGGGAATGGGACTTTAGGACAATCTCGATTCAAATCTTCGAAATCGAAGCATATTCTCTACTTCCCATTCTTCTTCTTGACCATTAATGGGTTTGTCATCCATAAAGGATACTGCGACCCCCTTATATGCCCGAACTTCGATAAACGATCCACTTCAGAAACTATTGCTTCTGCTTTCTCAAAAGAAAATGCCCGCCTTTTTGTATAACAGGTTTCACCTTCAAATTAATTATTAGGCTATGGCAAATCAATTCAATTGGAACTCTTATTCAATCTTCTATTTTCCAAGAGAAAGCATCCAAATTGTAAAACATAAACTATAATAACCGTTGACGTAAAATTGGGGTTAATAAGGCTCCTAATAGAAGTACTCTTCCATCTGGAAAAAACATATTCCTCTATTTCTTCACTTACTTTTGATGAGTCCGAATTCGAAGAGCTCCCCGGAAGGGTAGTCCAAAGTAAATCACCCCGTAAAACCGGACAGACCCCCATGACTTCAGTTCGAACAGCACTGATTGAACCGGACAGGAGACTTTGAACACTGCGAACATAAGGCAGTTCGAATTATGACTAAAGTATTAAAATACCTAAACACTATCTGACTAAGCTGTCTGTTCACTTACTTAAAACTTGTGGGTCTTTAAACATGACCCGGGTCCATTAAACTTGACCCGAAAGCCCATAAGGGCCCAAATCTTACACTATAAATACCCAACCACCAGCATTAACTATGGGTAAGAAAAATTAACTGCTGCCAGGCTGCTCAATTCTCTCACCACCCTTAAAACACCTTGAAACACCCTGAAATATCTTGAAACACCATTAAACACCACCACACCACCGTGAAACACCCTTACGCCGCCTTAAAACTCCACTTAAAATTACCAGCCTACCCTCAGGCTACTTTTATCCTCACCAACTTTCAATGAATCTGGGGTTTCCCTCGGATCGTCAACCCCATCCTAGAGGTCCAAGGTCAACCCCCTTGGTTGCTATTCATCTATTTTATCACCACTGCTTGATACTCAGATCTGAAGAGTAGTGGCTCTAGCAACATTTTGATCACTTCGGACGACCCCCACTAGATCTATGAAGACATACTTAAAGCATTAGTGGACTGTTGACACGATTCCATACATCCTCCATAACCAAGATCTTCCAAAAATGACATTGTAACTTGTTGGACTGTCCACCACCATAAAAAGCACATGAACCTTCTTTATGAAAGGTCCCTTTCCCAGACTCACCTCTCCGTCGAATTCTATAATTACTTGCGCAGTCACTCCAGTAAAACCAATGATAGTATGTTCTTATTGGGAAATCCGAGTAGGGTTGCACATTCTATCATAAGTTGTCTTGAAAAAAACGTTCGTAGAGCTCCCTGTGATTATCAGCACGCGTCAGATTTCAACGCCAGCAACCTCTGCTCCAATAACCACTTCATCTTCATGTGGTCTTGCAGTATCTCTTAAATCATCTTCATCAAAAAAAATAAATGGAATGTCTCTCTTACCATACACATGGGTATACATTTTTTCCCTCTATTTGAGTAGCTAGACTCACTACATGTCTTTTCCTGGAAATGTCATTATTACCAGTCATAGTATCGCCCCCGAAAATTGCCAAGAACTCAAAATAATCACAAAGGGTTCGAACGTGGCCTTGCTTCACTAGTTCCTCTACTGTCATTAAAATTAATCGATCTGGATCTGCATCTAAGTATTTCGATGCTGCATTAAAATTATGAACCTTTGAATCCAAAATCATCAAATTTCCAGCTTGTGTATTTGGAATCGTTGCTTGTGAAGTCAATGCGATAGGGTTTTTCGACACACTTCTCTGCTATTTCACATAGGCCAACAACTTCCTATTTTCAATCATATTATGTACTTCCGTTTTCAATGCAATACAGTCTGCAGTATCATGTCTGATGTTGTTGTGATACTTGTAAAACCTGTTGTTTTGCTCTTCCCTTGTCCTATTTATCGTGGCAGGCTTCCTGAAATTCATATACCCCTTAAAATTTTCAAAGATTGTAGCAACACTCCCGGAGAGATCGACACAATACTCGGGCTTTTTTTGGTTGGGCCTTGACCTATAAAATTAGTACCATGATGTTTAGTTTGCATATCACCCAGTACGAGGAGGTAAGTTGTTGTTCCACAGAAGTGCCAGTTGGGCAGAATTCGAGAATTTCCCTTGATTGTTTGGCACATGTCTAAAATTCTTTTGACCAGTCCCAACTAATCCTCGAATTTTGGTCGACTCTTCTACGTTGATTTGGTCTTCCACTTGAGCCATCAATGCTCCAAAAGTCAAAGTTATTCGCTTTGTTGTTTCATTTTCCAGATCCCCTGGTAACAATTATTGTCGAAAGGTTGCCATTACTACCAATTCCTAAAAAATATATAAACCCGTCTTGGTTAAGACAAACGGCTTAATGTAATCTTTCAATATTTCTCCGACCACTTGCTTGCATTGAATTATCGTATCTCCATTTGCTCGCATTTCTTTGCGCTCCACAAACTGTCTTCGGAAAGCAGTGTAAAAATCTCTAAAATTTGAAATTGACCCCCTCGGAATTCGATTATACCACTTCAAAGTTGTTCCCTTGAATGTTTGAGAGAAAACTCGACACACCAGTCTATCATCATCCTCGAAATTCATCATATAATTTTTGAACTAATCGATTTGATCATCATGGTCTTGGATCCCATCGAATTTTTAAACCTTTGAAATATCAAAATACTTCGGAAGAGAGATAGATCTTATCTCAGTTGTCAATGGAGAATTTCTCCAATCAACACCTTGAACATATTGTCTGTCATCTCCAGTTCCCATCACAACGTACAAATTTCGATCATCTACAACATTATATTGGTTCGACGTATTTCTTTCTCACCAATTAGATTCCCTCAAGAATCAAGGTACACTTTCCCTCCTAGCTTTGTATTCTTTTCGAGATTTTTGAGGTTGATCTTTTTCTTCTTTCGAAGATCCTCGATATCTTTTGAAATCAGATCCATAACTTTCTATATCTTCATCACTGGATGTGATATACCTTTGTTTATCTTTTTTGTCCTTTTGAGAAGTGTGACGCTCTTTAGGAAGTTCGAACCACGCTGTTTTCTGTTAACTTCTAATCTGGAGAGTTGTGAAATATCAATCAGATTGATCGCCAGCGTCGTTTTTGTCGTCCCCTTGTCTCACTTATGATTTCAGCCTAGCTGACTGAATCTCATGTTCTCTCTTGTTGTATTTTTCGTTCAGAGCTATAATTTTGTCCAATAGTTGGTTCATTCGTACTTTTATATTCGATTGAGTTTGTCAAACCAGACTAGATTCTTCTTGTTTATCATTAGTCCCTTGCGAATCGTTTTTCAATGTTTCAACAACCGATCGAACTAATAGATCGTTCTCACTTCTTGGATTCATCGTCAAGTTTGAAGTTGTTTTCAAAGATTCGAAAGGGAATAAAAATATAAAATTTGAACAAGTAATCTAGGCACTAATCCGTGATCAGTCCCCAACGGAGTCGCCAATTTGGTGAGTTAATATCTGGATTTATTAAGTAAGATTGAGAGAAGTAGAGAATGCAGATAGAGGAGTATATTATAGAGAGAGAAATACAAATAACAAGAGTGGTTTATCTCAAAAGTGAGAGAGCTTTATTAGATCAGACTTGGCCTTTATATAGAGGCACAAAGACTTAGCTTAAACTGAGACACTTACAAAAATGGTTTAATTACATATTAGTCCTTGACTAAAACTTAAAGCTATAATTCTCTCATCTGATTAAACAATCGGTCATAACAAGTTTTATTCTTTTATATTTCAGTCCTTAAAGTTCTATGTCCTTATCAGTTTCCACAAGAAACATGACACCTTATTTTCAAGGATATTGAATTGTGTTTCATGCCTATTTTCTTCTTTAGAACATTCTTTAAAGCATACATCTAATAAATACTAACTTGTCGGTTGATAGAGTTGGGAGACTTTGACATAACATACAAGTCGAGTATAATTATCAAAGCTCAATCCTTAGTGGAATTTCAACTAAATTTCATTCTGAAAGGCTCGAACCGTCAATTGAGATCTCAGAGCTGGAGCGGTTGGTCCAGACTCACAAGGGATCTAATATTTTGGGTTGCGAGGAAGGGGGTAGTTCGTGGTTCTTTATGGAAAGGCTTTAAATCAAATGGTTTATAATAGTTTATAAGTATCAAACAGGTTGAGTACAAAGTTGTTATTGTAAGTTTTTGGTTGGCCCTTATTTGTAGAGCCAAAAGGTTGTCATTGATAAACGACCCTCATATTCTCATTAACCACGTCATCGGGCATACAAAGGCTCGTAATGGGAATTTGGTTAAATATCTCAAGGCATTGAAGAATCATACACAATTATTTGAAAGAATTTAGTATGAACAAGCCGCAAAGGCATACTCGATGACCTACTTCAGAACTGAGCCCTATGTTACTTTGCAAAAGTATCGGTCGATTAACAAATAGTATGAGCCAAAGCCAGAGGAGACGCTCGAGGTGTGTATTACTAAAATATGAGATTGAAGGTAATCTATCTTAGATTTTATAATATGTGGCACTTCCTCTTTTGATAAAGCAGCGATCTGAAGGTTCAAGTTTAATATTAAGAGGTTCCCGATGTTGGGTGGGGCGTGGTACACAAAATTCATGAACCGGCCTCTCTTATGATGCCCTAGACTCAAAGAGTCCTTCACAATTTTAAAAGAAAATTATTGTGGGATTGTTTTGGTGCATTATGGTTTTAAAATAATAACCTTAATAGTATTATTAACAAGCTTTTGTTGGCTAACAATCATGGTTGATGAAAAACATTGGTGAACAAATAGGATGCCTGTCAACAATTCACTAACACGATTCACTTCCAACTGTACCACTCGAGTCAATATAAGAAATCGTACTCTTTGAGATATGTGATGTTAACCTGATCGTTCATTTACTTAGTGCTTAAATATGCTGCTAACACATTGTTTTTGTTGTATATATTTTTAAAGTGAGTGGAGGCCGAACCACTTTCCAGAATAAAAACCAATAATGTGACTAATTTCATCGTGACTAATATTTTCCACATGCTTGGGATGCCTAAGTCAAACACCATTGATAATGGTTTTCAATTTTAAAATTTCAATATCACCTCTTTTTGCCTGACTAGAGGTATTTAGCATAATTTCTCAATGCATTTCCACCCCCTGCAAATGGGTAGGTAGAGATCACCAATATGAGCATCCTATATGACCTAAAACATATGGTATGAGTCGCTAGTAAGTGGCCTAACTTCATTGAAAAAATATTATGAGCATATGGAAAGACGCATCAAACCGCCACAAGTGAAAATCTTGTTGCCATGGTGTATGGAATGCACGTGGTTGTTTTGGCAGAAAGTGCATTGCCATCCTTTATAATATCTAACTATTCCTAAGAGAGGAATTAATATGAAATAATGGTTGAGTTGGATTTGATTAAAAAGAACATAAATAAAGGATTACCTAATAATCCATCAAAACTTGATGCTTATGAGAAGTAAGTATGCATCACAAGTCCGAGGGCGTGATTTTAAGGTAGAATATGAGAAGTAATCCAACACACTAAAAATAATTAACCTTAAGGCTCGTTCCCTTCATTTTTCTTCTCAATATTACCTTTCTTTTTCTCCTCTTTATCATCTCTTGAGCCCTCTTTGTTAGGTGGTCATCCATCATTTAGTCCTTGTTAGGTGGTCATCCATCATTTAGCCCTCATTTTTCTTTTCAATATTACCTTCTCAAAAGAACCAGGACGATGGACCACATAGCAGACGTTGCATCGGGCCAACATCGACCACATATTATTCTTGTCTTTGTTAGGTGGTCATCCATCATTTAGTCCAAATGTTGTTGGATATTTGCATTGAAAGCAACACGTGCCTCAGTCATAAAGGAGCCCATGGCACACGAGGGGTTCTGAATATAAGGAAGAGAATACTCTTATTGTTTTTTTGTGTGAATATTTTGGTTTTTAGGCATCTGATATAAATTGTGAATGGTGTTTGAATAAAGTTTTAAACAATCTATCTTATTAGGACCTAAGCTTCTCATAGATGGCATTAATCTAGTGATTTTTTTATGTGAAAAGGTTTTACGGTGATAAAAATATAATCAGTGAGAAGATAATAACTTAAAAATAAAGTAAAATTGGTTAATAAAAAATTGTTGGGATAGTCAAATGTGATCCACCAAAACTTGATAAAAAAGTAATATGAGAAGCAACTCAAAAAAAATAACGTCCGGGGAGTTCGAAGAGGAAGTTCTGTTGGGCAAGGACCCTTTCAAGAAGATGGTCATGATACTTTTTATTGTGGTAGATTGTCCCACTTTCTATAATGCTATTTTAGGGAGGTCTTGGCTCTCTAGGATGCATACAGTGGCTTCAACAGTCCACCAATGTTTGAAATATGCTGTTCAAGGACAGGTAGGAGTTGTCCGCAGCAGTCAAAAGGTTGCAAGAGAATGTTATGCTACAGCTCTGGCTTCCCGGACGTTGGGGGCAGTTCGAATCAACGAGCAATAGCAATTTGAGGGGCTTTCTGGGGGTGTGGGTGAAGTTGATGACCCCAGAGAGACCCCTGGAGTATTGATACCAGTTGAAGAGGTAGAAACACATTCTTTAGAAGAAGGGAAAAGAGTCAAGATAAGGTCTAAAATGTCACCCGACTTGAAGAATAAGATGTTAAAATTCTTGAAAAGCCATCAACATATTTTTGCTTGGTGCAATACTGATGTTACTGGGGTTCCAGCTGATGTTATATCACATCACCTATCTATCCGGAAAGATGTAGCACCAGTGGTACAAAGGAGAAGGGCTTTTTCCAAAGAAAAGGCTGATGTTATTGTGCAAGAGGTTGATAGGCTCACAAATATGAGGCATATCAAGGAGTCTCAATATCCTTTGTGGACTGCCAATCCAGTCCTGGTGAAAAAGAAAAATGGCAAATGGCGTATGTGCATTGACTTCACAGATCTCAATAGAGCTTGCCCAAAAGATTTGTATCCAGTTCCCCGAATTGACCAACTAGTAGACTCCACCTCTGGGAATAAGCTGCTATCCTTTATGGATTCTTTCTCCGGGTACAATCAGATCCAAGTAGATCCAAAGGATCATGAGCATACCATATTTATCACTGATAGGGGTCTTCATTGCTACAAGGTAATGCCATTTGGGTTGAAAAATGCTGGGGCTACTTATCAGAGATCGGTGAACAAAGCCTTTGCTGATCAGATTGGAAGGAATATGGAAGTCTACATCGATGGCATGATGGTAAAAAGTGTAGATGAGAAATTGCACTTGGCTGACCTCCAGGAAACTTTTACCAACTTGGTAAAAGTGAATTTGAAGTTAAATCCAGAAAAATGTGTGTTCGGAGTACAATCAGGGAAGTTCCTAGGTTATATAATAAGTGAGCAAAGGATAGAACCCGATCCGGACCAGCTTAATGCTCTATTCCAAATGGAGCCTCCTTGGAATATTAAAGAAGTGCAACGATTGACGGGGAGGTTAGCTGCTTTAAACCGATTTATCTCAAGATCATCGGACCGATGCGCCCCGTTTTTTCAAACTTTGAAGGGTGCAAGGGGATTTGACTGGACCTCACAGTGCGATGAGGCCTTCAATGAGATTAAGAAACATCTGTCCTCCCCCAAAACCCTATTTAAACCAATTGATGGAGAGACATTCTTCGTATATTTGGCAGTTTCAAGTTGTGCCATCAATGTTGTGTTGGTGAGAGAGGTGTATGGTTACCCCCATCCAGTGTACTATATCAGCAAGAGCTTGATAGATGCATAAAAGCGTTATTTGAAACTCGAAAAGTTAGCGTTAGCCGTAGTAATAGCTGCAAGAAAGATGATGCCCTATTTCCAGGCTCATCCTATTATCGTCCGGACATCTTTTCCCTTGAATAATGTTCTCCAAAAAGCAGACATTTCAAGTAGAATGACTAAGTGGTCGGTAGAATTGGCGGATTTCGATATAGATTTTGCTCCCCGAATAGCAGTCAAGGCCCAAGCTGTGGCTGATTTTTTAGTTGAATTCCACTCTGATAGAGATTCGGAGCAGACTACTGAGATGAAAGATAAAAAGTTATGGGTCGTCCGGACGGATGGTGGATCCAGCACTATGGGATATGGTGCAGGGGTGTGCTTAACTTCTCCATATGGTGACAAAATGTACCAGGCTATATGTTTTGCTTTCAGGGCTTCTAATAATGAGTCCAAATATGAAGCAGCTATAGCTGGTTTAAAGTTATCTTATATTTGTGGGGCTAAAATGGTCAAGCTAATGAGTGACTCCCAGCTTCTTATCCACCATGCTCAAGGTCAATCTGAGGCTAAAAAGGAGCAGCTAGTGAAGTATTTGCTTCTTCTTAAAAATGAGGCACTCAAGTTTAAAAGCGTTGTTTATGAGCATATACCCCGGACAGAAAATGAGCTGGCAGATTCACTGGCAACTATAGCTTACACAGAGTCATATCCATGGATCCATGTGCTGGAGAGCCCCTCCATTCAACTAAGTGTGGGTAAAGAGGAGGAAATTTTTGAAGTACAGGTGAAACAACCTCAGGATTGGAGATTTCCTCTCCTGCAATACCTCTCCGACGGCATCTTGCCTCCGGACAAATCATTAGCAAGAAAATTGAAACACAAGGCTCGTGGTTTTATCAAACTAAGAGACATTCTGTATAAAAAGTCTTACACTAAACCTCTTCTGCGGTGTTTGGAAGATGATGAGTCTCAAGTGGTTCTCTCCGAATTGCATGATGGTGAGGGATCAGCTCTTTGTGGATTTAGAGCTTTAACAAGGAGATTTTTACTGGCCGGCTACTATTGGCCATCTATCATGCAGGATGCTAAAGAGCTGGTAAGAAGGTGTGATCCATGCCAGAGATATAGCAATGAAATTCATGTCCCAGCCATCCCTTTAGAGTCAATTTCTGAGCCTATACCTTTTGCTCGATGGGGTTTGGATTTGGTAGGCCCTCCCTATGGCGTTCGGAGGGCGCAAAACTATAATTGTAGCTATAGATTACTTTTCAAAGTGGATTGAAGCAGCCCCCCTGGCAGGAACAACATCAAAAGCTGTCATAAAATTCATTTTATCCAACATCTGTTGTAGATTTGGTGTTCCACAAAAGATAACGACAGATAATGGGCCATAGTTCGACAATAGAGAAATGGAGAGTTTATGTGCATCAAGGGGTATACAACATCGTTTCTCTTCGCCTTTCCACCCACAAGTAAATGGTCAGGTTGAAGTGGCTAACAGAACTATACTGTCCGGTTTAAAGAAGAATCTGGAAGGAGCTGATGGGAAGTGGCCTAGCTATTTACAAGAGGTCTTGTGGGCCTACCGGACAACACCTGGGGCTGCAACACAGGAGTCACCTTTTGCCTTGGTCTATGGGATGGATGCAGTAGCTCCCATAGAAGCGACTCTCCCATCATTTCGGGTTCACAACTTCTCCGAATGCGCTAACGAAGTGGCGATCAGAGGTCAGCTTGACCTGGTAGAGGAAAGACGAGTTAAAGCTCACCTTAGAGCTGCACACTATCAGGGTTTGATGAGAAGAAGATTTGCTTCTAGGGTTAAAAGAAGAGATTTCCGGCCAGGGGACACAGTATTGAGGAAAGTCTTCTTACACACTAAGGAGAAGCTGCTCGGAAAATTGGCCCAAACTTGGGAAGGACCTTATATTGTTGTTGAAAGGCTTAAACCTAGAACATATTGGCTAGAAGACAAGGATGGAAGAATTTTGACCTACCCTTGGAATATCGAACATCTCCGGACGTACTTGGAGTAGCATCTGTGTAAATATTTACTTGTTTAAACATCCATGTAAATATTTGGGGGCATACTCTTTCCTACCCTGGTGGCACGGGGAGGATTTAATGAGGTGTTCGGGCTTTTTAATGAAATTTGATGCCTTCTTAGAAAAATTCTGAAGTGTTCTTACTCTGTTTTTTGTCACACCATCTGGATTGAAGTAAAAGAATGATGACCACTTAAACATTTGTCATCGAAGAACTTAAACACTCTCACTTTAGACTATTTATGAAATAACTAAGGGCTATTTAAACACTAGCCACCAAAATTGAAACAAACTATGAAAGGATGCGAAAATTATGCAAAACAAGGATATTCATTGAAATAACTTAAGTGTCTTGGCCTTCCAAGGACTTCCAAATTGTCAAACAAAGTAAAGGGTCTATCCGGTCAGATACCGGACACATTAACAAAAAGAGTGCCTTGGCCTTCCAAGGACTTTAGTTTAGATAACATAAAAAGTAGAAAATAAATCACAATTCAAGACTGAGCCTTTGAAGATGGCTCAGCCTCATCCATCTTTTTCTTCCCCTTGGGATCGTCTTTCTCTTCAGGAGGACCTTCCCCGGTGTTTTCTTCTGCCTCGTCAGAAGAAGAAGCACTGGAGTAGTCATGCAAGTCTCTGTCAGCCATGGTGTGGAAGGGAAGGTCTTCGTACTCTACATGAAGCCACAAATCACCCAAGTTCCTCTTCGGGAACTTCTCATGGAAGAGCAGGACCATGTCTGATTTCACCTTGGCATACATTTGCTCTTGAGTGTCGATCACGTTGTTGGCATAAGCGTTGATCTTGGCTTGGATTTTGGCCTCCTGCTCCCTTAGCAGATCAGCTTTATCCTCTGCAGCCTTGGACACGGTGTTCTCAAGCGCAATCTTGTCACTGATCAAGTTGTTGATAATTTGGTCCTTGGCCTTGGTCTCCTCTTTTGAAGAGTTGAGATCTTTCTCTGCTCCGGACAACTTCTCCCGGAGATCCTTGATGGTGTCTTCCAAAGTAGAAACTTTGGTGGTCCACTCCTCCTGGTTATTTTTCAGCTCCTCGTCCCCCCCCCCCTTTAAAATATTAGCATGTTGAGTGGCGGTGAGAAGGTCATCGGACAGCCTCTCCTTATCAGACTTGAGGTCTTTGATAATGTCGGCCTGACTTCGAACTTGCTTCTCCAAAGCAAGCACCGGCTGAACACTACTTAATAAATAATGAGTTATAATGTCCCTCTCACTTGAAACAGTAAAAGTCTTACCATTAAAAGTGACGGTGTTTGAAGTACTTGGAGGGAGGTAAGGCCCAGCAAAATCGTCTATGGGGAGGTTGATAAAGTACTCACCAAGCCCACCAAGACCAGTGATGTCTACCCCATCAATGCTAAGACCTCCCCCTTCGACCTCATCAGTTTGGAAATCACCAGGTATCTCTTCTGCTTGTGTTGGGTCAGTGGGATCAACCTGGGGGAGAGGCTCCGGAGGCCGGAGAGAAAGTTCATCACCCTTAGAGGTCTTCTTCTTCTTGGCCTCCCTATCCTTGCTTTCAGCTCCCCGTTTACGGTCTCTTTTGGAAGCCCTTGAGGGTGTTGGTGAGTGAGATTCTTGCCTAATACTTTCCTACTCTACCACTTCCAAGAGAGCAGCATCAATCTGGCTTGGGGGTAGCCCCTCCGGATTGGTTAAAACAGCTTCCTCCACCTCAGCAGGGTCCGCTCCACCTGCCACTTTCTTGCCCTTCTTCTTTTTGCCTTTCATCTTACTCGGGGCCTTGGCCCGGCCTGGCAAGTAAAGTGCCCCATCCGGTTCATGCATCCTCTTGAGCACTACGTCCGGAGGGGTTGAGTGGTGAGCTCTTCCCAGGTTAAATCCCTCCGGCCAGTAGTGTTCCAGAGGTGAGACCTTGCTAAGTTACCCCCCGTAAAAGCATCGTGAAACCGGTTTCCCCATTTCTCAGAAGCCCAAGTATTAATCTTCTTGCAAGTGACATGTCCGGACTTTAGGTAGTCTGTAAAATCTTTGGGTAGCACTGCTAAGAAAAAAGATAAGAACAGTCAATTTAAGAAAATTTGATAAAAAAAAAGATAAGAATATAAAGAAAAAGTCTTACGGTCACTCCTCCAGTAAGACTTTTTCTTTATATTCCCCTTGGGTTGACTCCGGCCTTGATTTTCTTCCCGTTTCCTAAGCCCTACTTACGAATAGGAATTGAGTCCTCCAGTTCCTCTCCGACTCTAGCAGGTCATCCACAACTTTGAAGTTGTCCCCCATATTGAAGTGGTAGAAAGGGATGTGGGGGTTTCTACAGAGACTGGCCACAATAACAAACTCCTCCATGGGTAGAGGGATCTCAGAGAGCCTAGAGGCCATAATGCAGGCCATAAGGGTATACCAAGCATTGGGACTCAGCTGGCTTGGACAGAGCTTTATCAGATGAAAGTATCTGACGATCTCTGGGTCCAAGGGGAATCTGAGCCTCCAGTTAAACAGCTCCGTGAAGATGACTATCTCGCTCAACTTGCAGTCCATGGGAGTTTCGGGGTCTATAGGAATTCTTATCTTCACGTTCTCCGGAATTCCCCACTTCGTACGCATCCGGCCCATCTCAGCTGTGTGGATGAATGCGTAGTTGATCTTTTGCAGGGCAAGGAGGTACTTAACATTGACCTTGTGAAAACAAGGCCCCACCCTTCCTTTGAGACACTCCGGCGGATCCGGATGCCTCAAGCACAACTTTTCTTTGCCCTTGTCCTTTTGAGCAGTAACAGCACCACTAGTCTGTCCGGAAGGTTCAGACTCGAATGGAGCCTCTTCAATAGAGTCCTCCATTATTTCCTCCATAATTGAGGAAGGGTTTTCAGTTGTAGTGGTGAGAGGGAGGTTTAAGTTTGGCTCAGCTTGACTTCCGGACTGCTGCGCCTTAGTATCCTCTTGATTCCTGGCCTCCGGTTGGGGTTCTGGTATGGACATTTCTCTTCGAGGACTTGAGCCAGTGCCCTCCGGACCGGACGGCCTATCCTTGGGAGCTCTAATGGGTACTTCTGACCCAGCACTACTGTCTTTGGCACCCGATTTCGAAGGGGTGCCCTTAGAAGCCTGCCCTTTGACCAACCGACCTTTGCGTCGATCAACTAACTTATGAGGAGAGGTTTCAACATCTGACCCCATGGCTAAGAAAGGGGAGGATTTTTTAAAGCTTGTAACTGTTAAACCTGGTTCGACGATAGGTTCCGATTCTTGAACCGAAGAACCTGAGATAATAGGTGAGAGATTGGTTTGAAATAACCTCTTCGGTTTGATGCCCTTTGTAGAAGAAGAACCTTGGTCTGACTCTGTGGCTGAAGTTGCTGGTTTGTCGACAGGGGAAGTGGGTAAACCTGCTGCAATACGCCTTTCCCTTTCAACTTTTTGCGCTTTTTCTAACTCAGAGAGGTTGAGCCACCCACCTTTGATTAGAGCATTCCTAGCTGTGAACATAAATGACCTAAGTAGAACTTTGTTTTTGAGAGAAAAAGCTTTGAGAATTTGCAGCGTAAAAATGAAAGTGATGGTGAAACAGTAGAAAGTATTTCAATTTATAGTAAATATAAAAAAGGAGTCTTGATTCATAGGAGAATTCGAAAAGATTAGTAATGATTAAAAGACGGCGATGACATCACCCTCATTAATGAAGAGGTTGTTTTTCGAAGAAGATGGGTACGAAATTCAAGGTGAAAAAATGGCTGAAACAACCAACCAAAAAGTGACACGTGTCCCATGAACTCTGGCAAAAAACCGTTTGGATTCACAAAGCTTCTTCGGTCCGGATAAAACCATAGCACAAGTCAAAAGACCTGTCCGGATTAAAATTGCCTCTGACATCGGACTGTTTTTCAGGTTTTTGGCAAAGGTATTTGAGCAAACACCTAAAAAAGGGGCTCCTGGTGAGTCTGAATATTGCTACCTCTCCGGACAGGGACAGTTCGGACCAAGATCACCAGACCGGACAGGGTAATTCGAACACCTAGTCCATTGGACTGTTCGGACTATAACAAAAGTACTTAAAAACCTAAACACTTCTTAACTAAGTAGCTTGCTCTTCTAATTAGATCTCATGGGTCTTTGAACATGACCCGGGTCCATTAAACATGACCCGAAAACCTATAAAGCCCAAATATAAGGGTATAAATACCCAACCACCTGCATTTAATAAGAAAAATGAAAAAAAACAACTAGCCTGCTTAATTCTCCCTCTACTCTCTACTCAAACATTAAATACCTACATACCTCCAAAAAAACTCTAAAACAAATTACAAATTTACCCTCAGACGAAAATTAACCACACCAATTACCATGTTAGCTGCAGTAAAATAATTATGAAACACAGTTCCCCAATTCTTTGTAGCCCACTGATTTAGCTTTAAAAAAGTGGTTCATCCCTCCTCCAAGTGTTTTGAGAACAATTTTTAAAACACTGAAAGACAAAACCGATGTGGAATTTTAATATTATCATCCGATGTGGAATTTTAATATTATCATCTGATGTGAATTTTAATATTAATTGTAGAGTATTTATCTGAAATTTTCCAGTATCTAGTTAAGGAACTTAGATTTCCCTTGGAAGTGATATTCTTTCCATTTTCATAGGAACCACTATGAAGATGAACTGAGTCCTCCAAGGCTTATCATCCTTCAACAAATCATCAAACACCTTGTAATAATTCCCCATGTTATAATAATTGAAGGTGATATGATGGTTTTGACACAAGTCGACCACATCAACAAATTGTTTCATGGGCATTGAAATCTTGGAAAGCCTTGAAGCAATGATGTTGGCTAATAAGGTATAGCAAGTATTGGGGCTTAACTGACTCGGAAATAGCCTTACTAAGTGAAAGTATTTAACTATCTCTGGGTCTAAAGGGAACCGAAGACTTCATTTGAGTACTTCAGTATATACCACTAGCTCTTTAGCTTTGCTATACATTGGAGTCTCATCAGGGATGAGAATTCTCACATTGATGGACTCCAAAAAGCCTCATTTCTTTCTTATTCTATCAAACTCAGCAGTGTGGGTATACACATAAGAAATGTTTTGAATTGCTAACAAGTAATTAACACTGACCTTGGAAAAACGTTAGGCCCCACTCGCCCAACAAGGCACTCCGGAAGTGGTTCAGCATCAGGTTGTGCTACTACCTTTTTCTTCTTCCAAACTGTAATGGTGTTCCCAGTATGTCCGGATGTCTCTAATGGGGTATCTTCCCCACTATCTTCTATCGTCCCCATCATTATTTGTGGCCCTTGATCAGCCGACTTGAGCCCAGTATCTTCTTTCTCAGTATGAGAAATTTTGGTGAGAGGAATCGATGGGCTTGGATCCAAAGTTGAAAGCACTTGAGACTTTACCCTTGTAGAACCTTCATTGAGTTTCTCTGCGTCCTTGGCAGTTGGAGTTGCAGTTTTGGCTTTATCTCTCCTGTATCTGACCCCATATAATTAAAAGAGATGGAGCTTTACGATTGGTAATGGCTCCAATTTTTTGTAAACGTTGTTTTGTTTAGTTGAACTGGTGATTCTGGCTGTTCAAGATTTGTTAAAGATGGAGCAAGAGAAGTTTTCTTGGAAACTATTGGTGGTATGTGAGAAGATGAACTTATGTTCGTCTCTGATACCTCTTCTATAATCAAGCCACCAGGAGAGACAGGTAATCCGACAGCGATTATGGCCTCTCTTTTAGCTATATCTAACTCAGACAAGTTAAGCCAACCTTCTTTAATTAAGGCAGTTCTTGCTGTGAACATAAAAATATTAAGAAATACTGGAGAAGTTTGGTTAAGTAATGATTAAAGTCTATAAACTATAACCCTATTAGTTTTTGAAATTTAACTGCAAGTACCTAGGAGAAAACGGCTAGTAGGTCCAACTAGAAACTGACACGTGTAACAGATGACTAATAATAAAGTCACGACCTTTGAACTAATTTGTAGACCCTTCAAATTCACTTTGAAGTCAGATTAGATATTGTTCGACATGATTAGATATTCCAAAGGTTTTTTTGAAAGAGCTAAGGAGGATATATGATCAATTCGGATATCACTATAAGCATATCACTAGTGATCCTGATATTATCCGAAGGGCATTTTAGAGAGATCATATAAAAGTCTATGGATGATAGTAAGTAGCTTGAGGGGAACAATGAATCAACTATGTGCCTAGCAACTCATTCCATAGGCTTGAGAGCTCATATGATTGACTCGACTATAAGATCCAACCCGCGCAGTCCATTGGTAAGAGAAAAACAGTATAAATACCCCAACCAACATCGTTAATAGGTGTTGGACTTTTAAGAAAAGCATTAAATATAATGACACACCTCCTTTCTCTCACGACCTATTACAAAAATACTTAATATTAACCAGACAATGTTTAAAACCGATTATATCCTTGAACCAAGTTTTACCATCACAAATATTAACATTTATGGTTATGATCTCATTAGTTGGTTCCTTCGTGTCTGGAGATTAGTCTTCCAAATTATCAATAACAAAGGATCAACTACTTTTCTTTTCTTCTTAAAGGTTTGATGACCTCTTCTTGACAAGCTTGTTGTGAGCTCTTCTTTATGAGCGTAGGAAAATGTTAGCAGAAGAAAGAGACTTTATACCTATCGCATCATTTCCCGTAGCAGGACCATTAGTGGAAGCATCGTACTTTTGGATCTCAATTATCCACAACTTAGTGCGAGTAAAATCAACTATTGTAAAACAATAGTGAAACATTTTCTCCAAAGTCTCCTCAGGCTAAATTCTAAGTTCTTGAAAGACCTCTTTAGCTTGGTAAACATATGATGGAAAAATATTTTGGTATTTTGTAATAAATCTCTCGTTAATACATTAAAAAATAATGAATGAAAAAATTAAGAAACAATCGAACTTATAAGTCCAAAGGTAAGGGTAAGGTGTTGGTCTTCGGATCATTACTATTGTTTTTAACTACTTCGGAGGCGGGTATGGTTAAGCACTATGATTGGACTATTATTCTCTCATGCACCGTTAATAAAGAATATTTTTTCCATTCTCTCTTAGAATCCATGAGGTCATTCACAACTTTTTACTTGTCATGTAATGTAAGGTAGTCGAAAGGGATGATAAATTTGGTTGAAAAAGAGTATAACGACAAAAATGCATCCATATAGAACCTTATATTTAATAGCTTCAAATAAATAATGCAAGACATCTAGGTTAGCCAAGTATTACGTGTGACTTGTTTAGGACATAAGTCTAACAAGTTGAATTTTTTATTAAGCTGTGATGAATCAGGAACCAAAGCCCTTAGTAAAGAAATTCATGATAGATAAATTAGCTCATTCTCGTGGGCAGTCAGTGGAGTCTCTGCATGAGTGGGCAGTCGAATAATGACATTGTACGAATTCTTCTAATTGTGGTGCATGCAAGCTTTCTATTTGGGTTCATTGTAGATGTATGATAATCAGTATAAGGAAACTAAGTGAGGCTTTTATATCTCTTTGAAAAATAGGTAAATTTCCAATATCTTCAGACCTTTAAACTCTCTGTCTCTATCATGGTCTATACTTTGGCTCTCTAACGACCATGTAACTGACTTAACAAATCAGGCATTTTCAATATATTCCAGCTCATTCTCAATAACTGTTTTATCCATCTAATTTTATTGGTTCGAAGTGTTAATTTAGTACATGATAGTTTCTTTGGTATACACATTACTGCACAGGCACGCCCGATCTAACTTGAAATACTTATTATATTTCTGCCTGAACAAGCTCCCCAAGAATAGGGGGCTACATATAAGGGAATCATTAGTCAGGTCTTGGATTTAGTTGTTTTTATTAGCTATAAAAAATAATTCCAATAGAGACTCATTGTACTTATGGACCATTATTTCTCAAAGGCTTAATCTCATCATTATAAATATAACTTGTCACACCACTTGGGATAAAAACAATAATCATTATTCTATTCTTAAGACATTTAACATTTTGTCTTTCTCTCTATTTTATTACACCTTCATTTCTGGTGAGCCGGACCTTAACGAACCGGACCTCATCACTGTATATATCTTTTTTCTATAAGATTTAGTGATACATAATAATGATTTCCTTCCTACTATTGTAAACTAGACTTGTTGAATCAGGTCTTTAGGTACTCTCTATTCTATCCATGCGATCATGTTCTATAGGGTTCTCGACGGTTTGGTAACTCCTATACCTTATGGTTGTTCATGTTTTCCTAGATGTTAAGTTTTAACCATAACTTATCTCAACTTGGGTCATGATTTTTCTTGACAAACTTTAAAAGTGTGCCTTCATCAGCCAAGTTCTCCACTACATCCTTTAAAGCAATATACTCTAAGGTGTAAGGTCATACATCATTGTGTAACTTGTAGAACTTTTTCTTATCTTTAATCTTTCCAAAATTCCACATATTATCGGGCCGCTGTAACTTGACTATATATTTAGCTCTATCATAAATTACCCATAGGTTCTTGTTAGTTATGTGTATATTCTCCAGCCAAACCAATTCTAATTTTGGCTGCTATTGTATTAGTAGTTGAAGTTACTTTTTGGCTTGCTTTGAAAGCCTTAAGTTTTTTTATAATATCTCGGCCTCATAAGAACTTCGGTTGTGTTAAATTTGAAATCATAAGCTTTGGGATGAGGCTTTTATGTCTTGACTTGTGCAATTTTAAAAAACACATTAGAATTTTCCAAATGATGGTATGAATTTTACGCATTTGGAACTCTTAAGAGTCTGACCCTCATAGTTTTATCCACTTTCATTTGTTCTTCCACATAAGCCACCATGTCTCAAAAGTTTAAGTCTTTTTTATTTATGATATTTTTTTGCCAAAAGTCTCGGCATAATTCATTGTCTGTAGGTTACACATGATATTAAATTATGGTTATCTTCCACATCATTCATTGTTTGTACAAAATCGTTGAGTGTACTCCCAAAGACTCTCCTTAGACTATTATTTGTATGAGTAACATAGTCACCATCTCCCTTGATGAATTTAGACCCATTAGTTCTTAATAGCATTCCACAACATGTTAAACTTTATGATGTTATCTACATGAAAATGGTTGAACCATGTCAGAGCGTTGCCTTTGAAAGTTATAGAGAATGCTCCGAGCATGATCTCATCTCCCCCAAAACCTAAGATTTCATTCATGAAGTGCTCTATGTTGTAATTTAGATCTATGGTTTCATCATACTTGTCCATCTTGTATTGGTTAAATTTTAACAACAAGTATGCATACATGATCTCTGGAGCTAGTGGAGAATCAACAAAGTTGAATTTCTGTTAAGAGGGAATGAGCTAGTGTAGCTCTGGCTCACTGTTCCACCGGAAATATATATATATATATATTGCGGTTGACGATGCCACTTTTAAGCAGTAGGCATGGAAGTGAAGCTTCCTTAGTTTGTTGGTTGGTAATCCTGAGAAAACAGCGGTGGAGTTGGACTTGCACAATATATACTTGGATGACCTGTTTGAGGAACTGTCAAAATGTTCTGCTAATTTGGAGCCTAAGGGAATTTTTCTTGTCTCGAATGGTCCACTGGGGAGTAGATGGAGGACATGAATTGTTATTTTTCTCATGTCCTACTGGATGAGGCTCAGATGCATGTGTTTCCCTTTTTATCTGATTGTCGTAGCGAGAAGAATGATTTTTTCTCTTCTTACCGGTCTGAGAACAATCACAATGGTAAGTAAATTTGTATTTGGTAGGATCATGTCAACAATTTTTTAGCATAGGAGAAATTACATCGTCTTATTCCTCAATATGTTTTCCTCGTTAAGACGATGAACCACATAGCAGACGTTGCATCGGGCCAACATCGACCACATATTATTCTTGTCTTTGTTAGGTGGTCATCCATCATTTAGTCCAAATGTTGTTGGATATTTGCATTGAAAGCAACACGTGCCTCAGTCATAAAGGAGCCCATGGCACATGAGGGGTTCTGAATATAAGGAAGAGAATACTCTTATTGTTTTTTTGTGAATATTTTGGTTTTTAGGCATCCGATATAAATTGTGAATGGTGTTTGAATAAAGTTTTAAACAATCTATCTTATTAGGACCTAAGCTTCTCATAGATGGCATTAATCTAGTGATTTGTTTTTTATGTGAAAAGGTTTTACGGTGATAAAAATATAATCGGTGAGAAGATAATAACTTAAAAATAAAGTAAAATTGGTTAATAAAAAATTGTTGGGATAGTCAAATGTGATCCACCCAAAACTTGATAAAAAAGTAATATGAGAAGCAACTCAAAAAAAATAACGTTCTTAAAAACAAATAAAAAAGTTAAGCTAGATTTTAGAAAAAATGTAACTGATTAATTAAAAAGTAGAAACAAACGCTTAAAACTAGATAGGTATTTTTTTATTTTTTATTTTACGGAAGTCGCAGAAGAAAAAGTCCGATAATATTTTAGGAAAAAAACTGAAACCTAGAGTTATTATGGTTTTCTGGCCTTAATCTTCTATACTTAAATCTTGCAGTACATGGTCATGTCGCAACATAAAATCGTATTGCACCTAGACCCTTATTATAAATATTTAAAAAGCTTAAAATTAGTAGGCTAAAAACCTTGATATTACATATGTAAGCATTCATAATAATTTTTAAAAATAATATTGGATACTCATACAACTACCATCCTTAAAGATATATCTAAATTTACAATTATATCAATCTAAATTCACTTTCATATATATATATATATATAACCAATCTATGTACACCATTAATTACATCGATTTAGATTAATGGTGGATTTCAAAATTATCGCCGCCCGCGAGTTTCCAAAAGTTTTTTCAAATTGAATGTAGTCCTTTAAGTTTTAGAAAGGGGTTTCAGACGGATCACTCAATCTGTATATGTATTGTGCTGAAATCAAGAGATTGCCAAAAAAAAAGACAGAGAGAGAGGAGCAAAAAATCTAAATTATTCAGCTGCAATATATATGGTAGAACACATATAAACACGCACTTAGTATTATTAAAACCGAAGTTAATTTAAAACCCTAAATCTTGCAACTTGCAACAACTAGAGAATCTTGAAGGTCGTAGATTCATCAGGGTTTTCATAAATTTTAGAGAGAAGCATAACATTAACAAGTATTGGCTATGGACTCTATTAGAAGCTGGTAGCCTTCTGGAACAGGTGACTGGAGTCTGACAATCTGGGCCAAAGCAGGAATATCAGATGTGAGGTCCAGGAAACGGGCAAGAAACAGTAGCAAATGAAAATCAGAAATCCGCTTCACGAACAATAAGTTCTTCGCCCGGTCTAGATGATTTTTCAGTGATTTGATTGTCACTTCAGTAAATCTGTTCTCAATGGGGAAGACTGATGAAAGAGGGCCCTGCAAAGCAATAACAATTTTTCGTAAATTTTGACTGCTCTTATCCACAAAGTTGAGGAAATATCCACAGACCTGACTATACGATTTATTCCAACCTGAAATTTGAGTAAAAACCAAGGTTTGGGCAAAAAAAAATTATCCGATTTGAAATCGAGGAAGGGTGCAGGTTAGGCTATAAGACAAACCGATTGAGGTGTTAGAATATGATCAATCGAGGTCACACAACCCAGGTCAGATTTAGTTCAAAATCTAGGCCAAAACCAGATAGAATTCAGTTAAATTTGTAATAATTCCTATACACATGCCTGCCCAAAATTCAGGTTCAGGTCAGGTCTGGGTTTGACAAACTATTATTTATTACTACCAGACTCTTCAGCACCCAAAAATAGAACAAAAACTGGGTTTGACAAACTATAATTTACTACTACTAGACTTTTCATCACCCAAAAATAGAGCAAAAACCAAGTATTTTCCACCCTTAGCGTACATCATATAGTTTGCCAGTAGATGCAACGGCATCGGCGAAGGTTGACTATCCAATTACTAGTAGTAATCATTATATATACATTAGCCATTCTATAACATGGTCTCGTTGATCAATAAGATCAACAATTTGATACCAGCAGAAACAAATATTTTCAAGAAGCCCCTGCTTCGAGACTCTTAAAAGCAGTGGCGACAGGTCAATGCATAGTATAGCCTGCATGTAACAGACAGTTTAAAGGCAGTGTCTCCAATTACTGTCAATGTTGACAAAGTACTTACATTCCGATTGACTGTCTTTATTATTCCAGATATTATTATTCATTAAGCTAACTAAGATTTGAGTAGTCAGAAATTTGAGCGATACTGGATACAAGTAACAAACACTTAAATCGAACAACTACCAAAACACTAGGTAGCAGAAAATGTGCGTGTGACCTTAAAGGGTAAAGGAAAGTGCATGCCTGATAGTAAAGGACAGGGTCTGCAGCCAGATAATACATAAAAATATTATAAGTGGATATTTCTATCACTCATATAATATGCAGAACTCGAGCCAGAATATTTTCTACTCACATCAGTGTCAATAGTTAGATATACTCAGAACCTTACAAAGAAGAAGGTAATCCCGGCATTTATATATTACCAAGTCCATTATAGGTCAACAAAATTTACAAACAAGATCTTGTTCGACTCAGTACACATCATATGACTTCTATTTATATTCTAGACTATTGGGTAAGAGCTTATTTTCTCAAGTTTCTACCCCTAACATTGAATCTCTCTTGGCACTGCTACAATATAACTTTACACAAATGAAGAAGTTATCTAATTAAACTGAAGCACATTCTGCCTTATATAAATAATCCTAATGGTTTAAAAGGCGCAGATTGAATTTTGTTAGGAAATTCCATAATCTTATTACTTCCACTTTCCTTTTTTAAACTTTGATTCTCATACCATAAATGACTTCTATTTATTAACTAATCCATCACTATTCTATATAGGTGGTGTATACTATTCATGGTCTCATCTAAGAACCATCCAACACTTATGATACTATTTCAACTATAACATAAGCATAATCAACTATGAGAAAACAAATGAAAAGCAAAAGAATTGACATATATACACAGCAGAATGAAGAGCAAAACGCACCTGATGATCTAAAATCTTGACAAGAACCAAGAAAAAATCATTATCAACCTCCTTAACATCCTTGACACCAACAACCACCTCCTTCTTCATCTTGGAAAGCTTGGGATCATCATCTTTCCCAATCTCCGTCTCGAACCATCCTTCTTTAAATAACCTAACACACATATCACTCATCTGGAACGCCTCAAAGTGGACATCAGCACCTCCATCTTCATTCACCATCAGCTTCACCAAAGCCGTAACCCATTCCTTCAACCCACTTTCTGAGTGGAGCTCTGCCGCCTGAAGAACCTCCTTATTTGACAATGTGTAGTCTTTCTTGTCCTGCATTACAGTCTGCGTGAATATAAACCCTACTTTCTGCATCCCCAAACCCTTGGCAATGGCATCCACTTTCTGCTCCTCTTCAGAATCCCTCATCAGGATCAAATCCTCTTCCGACCCCTCCTGTGGAGGCTCGTAAATGAAATCCACCTCCACTTTTCCATCCTCCGCCACCGAACCGTACATAAACCCACCGCGCTTCACCGCAAACGCTAGAGTTTCGTTGACGTAGTGCTGGAACGCATTGGCGCAATCGCGATCGAATGAAACCGACTCGCAATGAGGATTCTCCTGGCGAGAAACACGCATCTGCTTGGCGATCAGATCATCCATGGTCATCTTCCGACCGAAGGAACCAGACGGGCAGACGGCAGGGCCACCTCTGACGGTTCGTTCTCCTTCGTAAGCGAGAAAAACGATGGAGCCGTGAGTGAGAGAGAGTGAGGAGAGAGGAGTGTTAGGATTGGCCATGTCAGTGAATCGGAGACGGTCTTCGGGAGATTTAGCGAGAAGAAGGTTTTGGTTGGTGGAGAGGGTTTGGTTGTGGAAAGGGATTTGGAGTTGAGAGTGGATTAGGGTTTTGAGGTGAGAGACGGTGGAGTTAGGGGAATCGACGGTGACTCGCTCGAGACCGTCTCTGCTGCGAATGCGAAGCATGACCATGTTGATGCTGAGTAGTGTGTGTTTGAGTTGGGTTGGTGATAGAAGTTGGATGTAATAAAGAAGAAGAGAGAAGGGAAGAGTTGTTGTTGAGAATAAGAATAAGATCGGAGGTTTCTTGTTGTTGTGGAAAACCAAAATAAATAAAAGATGGTCCAAGTAAGGTTATATAGGAAACGATCCCCATGTCAATTCTTATCAAATCAAGCCTGTATATTCTCAAGCCTATAGTGCAAGTTTGAGGTAATGAATAACAAATTTTTCTTTCTTCAAATTATGGTTTAATTATTTGATTCGCTAATTTTCTTTTACAAATAGTGGTTTAATAATTATTTGATAAAATTCGTCCCACACCAAATCCAATCTGATATATATATATATATATATCAGGAGCGATTAAATATATATAAAAAAATTGAATTAATTGTAACAAATATTTTTATTAGTGTTATTATATATCATACCATTATCGCCCACTAATTTATATGGATTGTTAAAATAATTATTTAATATTTTAAATTCACATTTTTCTTTTTTAATATATTACTGACAATGTTCGCTCGCAGCGTATAATATAGTACCATGAAACGGTTATGAATCGAAATTTAAATCCAATTTTGTTCGGAACCCAAAAGATCAATAATTCAATCCTTTAATTTCAAAAAAATCCAACTCAAATCGGATTGATAAGAATTTTACTAAAAGCAAAAAAAAAAAAAGTTATATTAAATAATTGTATTGTTTAGTATTTTTAGTTGGATCTCAATAAAATATTATATATATATATATATAATATCCTATTTAATAGATATTATATAGATCCAATAAAATATATATAATATCTTATTTAATAGATATTATGTATATATATAATATCTTATTTAATAGATATTATATATATAAAAATATATAACCATTATTATCTTAAACCAAAGTTATTGATTAATATATTTTATTTAAATGAGTTTTAGGTTTTCATATATCAAATATTATAATTGGATGGAAAGTAGACAAATATAATCAAATTTTATTTTTTTAACTAAAAATTACGAATTTTAAAATTTACAATAATATATATATTATTTAGAAAATATGAATCCCATAAAAATTTCGAACGTAAAATTATTATAAAATAAAATATTATAAATTTTAAATTTTAAATTTTATAATTTACCATAATTAAAAATAAAATAAAAAATAGAGTTATCAATAGACATAAAAAAACTCAATTATCACATACTATCTAAAAAAATATAAATCAAAATATATATGGACTACATTTACTACCAAAAATACCCTTCAAATATAACTACCTAAATTTAAAAAATAAAAACAATATATTGCTCTATCTTATCTTTTTTTAACAATTCGACTATTATTTCTCAAACACAAACTTCATCTCTCTCGAAAATTACATTCGAACAATGCAAAAATCTTCCATATTTTCACTTAGTTATTTCGAAATTGTATTAGATGAATGATTAGTCTATTATAGTTTCTTCAAAATGAGCGTAAATTATTCATTTTTTTATTGATTATATATGGTTGTTGGTACACTCTAGTTTCTTAGTTGTATGGGTTATGTTAATTCTTGTGAACCATTGTGTTACAAGATGAAAAAAATGATGTAGTTATACCTTTCTAATATAATGTAAAAGTAAATATAGGTTTTGAACTTTTTATGTGTTGTTTTATAAATGAGACGTTAGTGGCATAAAATTGAAATATTGAAAAAAAAATGAATGATATTAAATTGGTCATTACTAGTTTACATTTAGCAATATATCAAAGTTGCTACTTATATGTAATGTTTGTTAATTCGCGATTCACACTTCTAAATCAATGAAATTTCATGATTCACGAGTATTGTCTACTAATGATTTATGATTTATGTATCATTAAGGATTCACGATTCGTGAATCACTACTTATTCGAGATTCACGATTCACACTTAGTAATGGTTTGTGATTCTTTATTCCATTTATTGATGATTCTCATTTCGTTTGTAGTATTTAGTGCTCCGCACTTGGATGTTATGTGTATGATATGAACTTTTATTTATTGTAGGTTAACATGATAGTTTATTTATTTTCATATAAAAGTTATATACACTTCTTAAAGAGATTAAAGACAAAAAAAAAGATGTTCACATCAAAGCAATAAAAAAAACCCCTCTTAAAATGAGTATATAATAGAGTCGGAAACAATAAAGAAAAAACGACTACGATGAAACAATGGGACTTGGTATTGTATATAATCAAGGCATACAGCAGGGAAGAAATATCTTTCAAGTTAGGGTCCAAATTCGTACAACTTACAACTAAATATGTAAAAACTATATTTGGTTTGAAACACGGTGAAAAAATATCATTAAATTCTATTAAAACTTTACAACCTAAATATAATGAAGATCCCTAATAAAAAAATACATATTTTACTCATCCAACTAAATCTGGACCATTCAAAATTACAAATTCGAAGATTAAGGTATGGAACTTGTTCCCAAATTGTATTTGTGATTGTTAATCGTTTATGATTTGCTCTTCTTTTTTATCTTCTATAGTGAGTCACATTTAGGATTTATTATGACAAAAGTACCAGTAAATATCCAATCAACTACCTAATTACCAACTAGTACCCAAAATCAGGATGGTGATAATTGGTACCTCAATTTAATAATTGGACAAAAATACCCCCCTTCTAAGCCCCCTAAACAGCCAAAATAAACCTTATTTTTTAAACCCAGCAACCGTTCAACTTCCATTTGTCGTTTTTCACCCCAAAACCCTTAACCATCTCAACCCAAAATTCTTCGTTTATTTGCCGTTTTTCGACTATACACCGTCTCTACTCCATTAAAAAAGTAACCAGCAACCATTTGAGGATTTGTCGTTTAGTTTACGTCGGCCATTGAAGAAGAAAACAGTTACAGTAAGCAGTTACGTTTCGATTTTGAGAAATGTGTTTTTTTGTGTTTTTGGTGATTTTCAAGTACTCGTTGGTGTTCTTTGACGATCGACATTGCTTATTTCTACTGTAATCACTTAGTTAGGTTAATGAGTGAATATTTTAGTTTCTGAGTTTATAGTTCTACCCAGTAGTTTTTTAGGTTGTATGTATTGTTAAACATTTTGTACGTATTGTGATGTACAGTACATGATCTACATACACTTGTTTGTTGGTTTGGTGCTTTTTTCTAGATTTCCCATATCCTATCAATGTGCATGTGAAAAATAGAACTATTCACATCTCGCTTTTGTAATATAAAACAGCTTGCAGCATCTTATTTTGATGTTCTTTGAAAATAACTCTCAACATCCCCTGAGAGTTGTGTGTAACTCGATAACTTGAGATTTGTTTTGTAAGTCTACTAGCTGGGAGTTGATTGGAGAAATGTATGAGTATTATTTCCATACTATATCCAACGAGTTGTTTGTAAACAAATCGCAGCATATCCTGGGAGTTGTTTGTGACTCCATTCCTAAGAGTTGTTTTGGAAATCTACTAGTTGACAGTTGTTTACTGATTTTTGCAAGAAAAATGACCACGAAACCAAGCTTCTACAGGTCAGGATTGTTGAGCCTTCTGAAACTGCTGAAAGACAACAACATTACTAAATCACACTCTTCTACGCGCTTTTGAATGCGACATTAGAATTCCAAGAGGGGAAGTTAGCAAAGAAGAAGTTTTATGTGAACATTCAATTTATTGTAGAGATATTTTCGGTTGAGCAAGACACATTCTATTTTGGGTCAAAGCTGGTCGAGATAACGACGGACGATGTGAAGGTCATTTTTATCCTTAAGCATGGCACAAAGAAAATAGCTTTAACAAAATCCGGAGCATTCCACACCAGATACGTAAACGAAGAGTAGAATAATTCAAGGATGATGAAAACGTACTGTTTGGGTAAAATGTCAAGGAAGATACGACTGAAAAATACTAATCAGTATCGAGCAACATTATAAAGGTAGTCCTAAATATAGTTTTTGTTATAAGTAAGATGTTCAAATGCACTGACATAGCATGTTGTGGTAGATTCTACAGGCATATATAGCGAAAGTCATCAGCCAAGGGAGAAACATGAGTTGGAGGATGTTTCCCGACTGTTGATATTGTTTTTGTGCTCAACGCTATTATACTCAGTCTCTGGAGATATAATGGGTTGGAATATGCTGTATTTTGTCAAAGACCTTGGCAGAATAAACGACTATGACTGGTCCGGCTTAATACTGTTAAAGCTTCTCCAATGTACTCTCCACGTAATCCTGGATACTTTGAAAGTTTTCAAACTCCGTGAAAGGCACGATTTCAATTTGGTGACCATGTTTTAAAATACAAACTCGTGATTTAGACATATCTTACCCTACATTTAACAAGTATAAAACAGTCACGTAGCAAGTTAGTGATAGCATATAATTCGCACTACCACAAATTATTATAAAGCAGACAGTTCTATTTCCTGAGAGTTGTTTATATTACCCATTCTATTTTCCTGAGGGTTATCAGCAACTCTGTTACCTGGGAGTTGTATGCAACTATATTTCCTGAGAGTTGTATGCAACTCTATTTCCCGAGAGTTGTAGTCTACTCTATTTTCCTGAGAGTTATTTACAACTTTGTTATCTGGGAGTTGTATGAAACTCTATTTCCTGAGAGTTGTATGCGACTCTATTCCTGGAAGTTGTAGTCTATTCTATTTTCTTGAGAGTTATCTACAACTCTGTTTATCTTGGAATTGTATGCAACTATGTTTTTTGAGAGTTGTATGCGACTCTATTTTCTTGAGAGTTGTAGGCTACTCTATTTTCTTGGGAGTTATTTACAACTCTGTTATCTGGGAGTTATTTACAACTATGTTATCTGGGAGTTGTATGAAACTCTATTTCTTGAGAGTTGTATGCGATTCTATTCCTGAGAGTTGTAGTCTAGTTTATTTTTTTAGAGTTATATGCAACTCTATTATCTGGGAACTGTATGCAACTATGTTTCCTGAGAGTTATATGCGACTCTATTTTCTAGAGAGTTGGTTCAACTATATTCCATGAGAACTGTATGCAACTATACTGCTTGGGAGTTGTTGCAACTCTATTTTCTAAGAGTTGTAGTCAACTCTATTTTCTTGAGAGTTGGTTCAACTCTATTTTCTTGAGAGTTGGTTCAACTATGTTTCCTGAGATTTGTATACAACTCTGTTTCATGAGAATTGTATACAACTATACTATCTGGAAGTTGTTCCAACTTTATTTCCTGAAAGTTGTAGTCTACTCTATTTTCATGAGAGTTGGTTAGACTATATTATCTTATAATTGTATGCAACTATATTGCATGAGAGTTGTTCAAACTCTATTTTGTTGAGAATTATGTCACCTCTATTTCCCGAGAGTTGTTCCAACTCTATTATCTGAGAATCGTATACACTTATATTTCTTTAGAGTTGTTTCAACTCTATCCGTGAGAGTTATCTGCAACTCTGTTAATTGGGAATTGTATGGAACTATATTTCCTGAGAGTTGTATGAGAATCTATTCCCTGAGAGTTGTAATATACTCTATTTCCTGAGATTTGTTCTAACTCTAATTAACAACTGTATCTTTATTACACAATTCACATCTTTTACATAAAATAAACCAAATAATTCGCATCTCTGTCAGGAATGTTTGGACACCTAAAAATCATACTATATATATTGTTTCACGTTCAAATCAACATCGAATACACTAACAACTAGTATATAATTAGTTAAACAAAGATTAACACTTTAGATTAACATAATATTAAACAATCGCTCGGAAAAAATAAAAAACATAGAAAATGGGTCGAACTAGCTTCACTAACTCACGAACCAGTAGAATAACATATACCTCAACTCATAAAATTAAGAAATAACCTCGCAAGCAGTAGTTAAACACAAGTAGGTATACAGAAACATGTAAGATTAAAATAGCAGTGGTTGCAAACACACCATGAACGTATGATCAGCTCATGTCCGTGGAAATCATGCGTTAGATGTATTAATTATCAAGATTACATAAATATACACACTTTAAACTAGTTGATCACCTGAAAAATGTGGATTTTTGGTGGTTATTGTGGTTCTTGGTGGCCATAGGGTTAGGTGGTTCGAAAGCGGCTTCAAAATTTCAAATCTTTAAAAGTTATAAAAGAATGAAGAGAACATAAAATTATCCTTATATAATTGGTAGAGGATAGTGTGAGTATTAAAAAAATGTTGGGTATTAAGTGTGAGTATATTAGTTGAGATGGGTATTAAGTGGTAATTAAAGGAAACTTGGGTATTAGATTACAGTATAATAGTTGAGTAGGTACTTTAGGTGCAATTTCCCATTTATTATTCATTTGTAATTCACATATATGATTTAGTCTTCATTCACGATTCGTATTCATGTTTTTTCTTTTTTCATGGTTCACATTATGTTTTATTTTTTATTCCATATTAACGTTTTTGATTACTTTTTATGTGTTTTATGATGGAATAACTATAACTATTAGAGCTGGAAGAGAGCAAAGAGTAAACGATGTGGTTATACTTATAATTCTGCTAGTGTTCTCAACATTCTTCTTCTCAATACTATGGGATGCTTTGGCTTAGATAATGAGTCGTTAAAGGATGCACATAAAGAAGTGGTGCATGTTCAAAATCAGGAGAATATGTAGGTATAGAGGATGCGACCATTGATGCACTTATTAAAAAGTTAGAGCTGTAAATTGATGTTATAGAACTAGGGATGACAATTTGGTTGTTGTCCGGCCCGAGCATAAAACAGATTGGGTTCGGGTTAAAAAATTGTAACCCGTAACCGAGTTGGGTCGGGTTCGGGTTAAGAAATTGTAACCCGCAACTGGGTCGGACCGGGCTCGAATTTCTAATTTGTATGATCCGTTCCGTCCCGAAAATTATAAAAAATATATAAAAATGATATATATATATATATAATAAATTAAAAATTATTAAAATTATTGTCCGCGGGTCGGGCCAGGTTGACCGACGGACATGAGCGGACGAGCTTGGGTTTGAAATTATAAACTCGGAAACGGGTCGGACCGGGTTCAGGCTCAAGTGTCCAGAAAACGGGTTCGGGCGGACCAGCTCGCGTACGGCCCATTGTCATCCCTATATAGAACAGGTTGCACCACAAATGAGGTGCATGTTTAAAATCACAAATCATCCCTTAAGGATGCACACCGGAAGAAAGTGAATGTTCGAAACTAAGAGGAAGATATTGAAGGACAAAACTAGGAGTAGGTGCATATTGTAAACCATGAGAATAAAATGAATAATGCACAACATGAGCAAAACTTTGAGAATGATTGATGGGGATTCATGCACATGTTTTATAAAAAAAAATTATTTTTGTTATAGTCTTAATCGTGTACTCCTAGGATCTTGTAAAAAAACTTTATTGTGTACTTTGTATTCATATTTTCTTTATGCCATCCTTCGCAATTCAAATTATTTTTCTCATTAATTAACATTTTTTGCTTTTATCTTTGCAATTCCTTATTTTTTTCATTCGTAAAAAAGGTTGGTCTTACCATATATTTCTAATTCGCATTTGATTTTTAATATATATTTTTTCTTTCACGATTTCCTCTCTCTTTATATTTTCCTCTGCAATTTTGCAAATATATCAAATTTTATTCAGATTGGTGTAGAAGTTGGCAGAAGAAATAAATCAACAAATTTGTGACAAAGAAATATGTGAGGTATTGCTTTAGTATGGGGAAATATATTCAAAAATTGATAGAAAAAACAATTTGTGTGAACTAAGATCACAAATTAGCCAAGATTCAAATAGAGAAAACCATAAAGATTTGGCGATACGATCAATTCTTAAAATACATATCCAAAAACATTTCAGTGACATGACAGACAACCAATAAAGTCCAGCTTGACTACAAGGTAAACATTATTCATCAAACTACTTTTTCATTTTAATTATCAAAACTTTATAAATTTATTTTTGTAAACATGTTTCCCATTTAATATCAATCATCTTTTTTCATTCACGTTTAAGATTACATAGTCATTCATAATGCAATCTTACCATTATATCTTGAATGTAGTTTGTATTTAGCTTAACCTATCGTTTGCAATTGGTATCTATTTATATTCATCGGGATATATATTTAAACTTGATAAAAATAATTTAAAAATTAACCGTTGTTACCATCCTTATATTTAACATATAACACTACTTTTTTATGTTTTCTTATAAAAAGTACCATCAATAAATAAATTTGGATGCCAAGAATAAAATTTTAGAGACAAAAGCTAAATGATATGAAAGAACACATATTTTCACAAGTACATACAAAAAAACACAAATATACACATATCTCCACAAGTCAAATACACACAAAAGAACACATATTCTCACAAATGATTTTCTGCTATATAAAACAATATTATTTTGTTCCAAAACAAAAAAAGGAAGATTAAATGTCACTTTAGCTTATTTTTCCAACTCTTTTTTATATATTTAGAAATCGGTTGAACACAAAAATAATAATTCCACCATATATTTTTATCACAAATCGGTTTTGATTTTTATATACTCAAATAAAAAAAATAGATTATCCAAATTAAATCATGAATAAAAGTCTAAAAATAAAATTAAAACAATATAGCTAATTGTCGGCTATTGTTAAATTGAAACTTTTAAACTATTTAATAAAAATATCTAAATAATATAGCTAATGGTCGGCTATTGTTAAATTGAAAGTTTTAAACTATTGATAAAAATATCTAAATAAGATTTCGCCAACTCTGTTTGTATTCTAATTTTTTTATTAATATCAAGTATAAGTATAAGTCTTTTGATTAATATATATATATCTAAATAATAGAATTAGGTAAATAAAAAAACAGTGTAAAAAATACAAAATTTTGTTTAATAGTAATATATATATAACTTATATGTTAAATAATGATCGCTAGAAATAAAATTGAGTCATGTTTCTTTTGATTATAAACTTTGAAACAATTAATGATGCATTGTGAGATCGAAAATAATAAAATATTATATTAAAATAATATTCAATACTTGCTAAGTGAGACAATTTAATAAGAAGAAGATAAAATCACATAAATCATTATTATCATATAATAATATAACATAAAATACCGCAAAATATTTACTTATATATTCACATGATATCCTCGCATTTCTCTCTCTCCTGCCTCGCATTTCTCTCTCTTATGCGACTTGAAGCTCATTTTTTTTCTCTTCTACTTATATATTTTTTTCTTTTTTCTCCGCTGCCGATCTCGATCTCAGTTGAGCAGAGGATGGAGATCGAACGTTTTTTGGGTCTCGATCTCCGTCGAGTACAGGATACAGATCGAACAGTGTTTCGATTTCGATTTTGGAGATCGAAATCGGTGGTTAGGAGAGCGAAATGGGACGTTTATGAAACTTACCAAAAGCTTTGTTGTGTGGGAACATACCAGCTGCCCGTCTAGCTCAGTTGGTAGAGCGCAAGGCTCTTAACCTTGTGGTCGAGGGTTCGAGCCCCTCGGTGGGCGAGTGTAATTGTTTTTAGTTTTGCTCATTTGTGAGTTCGACTTAGGCATAAACTTTTCCTATTTACACTCAACTCTAGTTTTATTACAGTTTCCGGAGAGGAGTGTACGCTTTGCCCACTCAAGATTTCCTAAAACAATACATTTTTTTTCAACTATCGAAACATTTTGATGCCACATAAGGATCAGTTCTTTTATTCGGCCAAAGTAACTAAAAACGGTTGAAAGAAGCCGACGAGCCAAACAACCCATTAATAAATGAATTGATTTAAAGTATACGGAATTTACTAACTTGTAACTCGAATGAGTTAACCGGTTTTAACCCGGTCAACTTTTTGGGTTAGGAAGCTATTATTTTGTATGTATTCTTAGAGAATATAAGTTTATAGCTAGTTGAGCATATGGTTTTGGCTGTTTAGTTTTTGCAAGGGCGAGAATTTGTTTAAGATTAAAAGTCTAGTTCACGGTGTATTTTTGTGTCCATTAGTATAGTTTTGTAAAAAATGTATTTTGGGTTTGTTGGTATAATTTTGTGTTTGTTATTATAGTTTTGTGTTTGTTATTATAGTTTATAATCTAAATATATATGAGCTTGTTAAGTTTATTAGCCAGTCTAATTATTATCTATGAATAGATAACTAAGACTACACAAAAAATTCTTTTAATTTTTTTAATTTTTTTCAATTATAGTGAAACTCCTCTCTTTGGCGGAGTTCGTGGATGTAAATATTTGTCAAACCACGTTAAAATAATGTGTTTTTTTCTTTCATGTTTTTTATTTTGTTTTGTGTTTGAGTCAATTGTGATATATTTTATAGTGATTCATAATAAATTTGTAGGAGAGCTTTGAATTGTGAAATTAGGTTTTGCAATTAGGATTTACAATGACCTCTACATCAACAAAATATAAAATTTAAAGAGATTTGATGGGGGGATTCAGCTTTGCGTTGTGGAATATTAAGTTGAAATCTTCATTGGTACCGCAAGAGTTGTGGAAGGCTGTCGATAATAAATTATCGACATAGATGAAAATAGATAACCTCTCCAACAAGTCTAAACGTATATACATTAAGTTTCTATATGTGAATGAATGAATCCAGAACGGTGAGGTAAGGGTTGAGCACATCGACACACACTCTGATATCTCATATCATAAGACATTACCACCCTTAGTCTTTATAAGACATGTTGTCCACATTAGTGTCCTTAGTTTAGAGGTATTTAGATTTAGCCTAAATGAGAGGATAGTCCATCAACTATCATATTTTCTTTCATTTAGTAATTTGACTTCAAAATGATCGGTCTGGGTTCCTCAACTTGACAAAATCTATAAATTCAGTCTTTGGCGCGTGGTCTCTTCTTAGAAGCAGCCACGTGCCACCAAAGTCAATTTGGAAAGTGTTGCACAAATAATCCTTCGATTATAATTCAATTTTTAGTTTTCAAATTTAATACATTTTGATTTTTTTTTCTTTCTAATAGTAAAGCATCGCAAATTTACAATACTCTGTTTTCTTTTTATTTTTCTTTTCAAGAACCTTAGAAGGAAGAAGTATTAGTAAGTTTGATACTTTACTTCAGTATTAGTAAGTTTGATATTTTACTTGGATCGAGATGAGTAATTATAGTAGCCGAACGAAAATACCAAGTAGCTTATCAACAACACTATCACCTACCACAACTTTTGTTTATTTTAATACATTTGATGTGGACACTTCTCTTCATCTATAAGATAAAGTCTTATATATTAAACCTTAATCACAGTGGTTTAGTTTTAGAAGGTTTAATTTTACTATGTTTTTGTACCATGAATTTTTTTTATGAAATAATTTCTAACTAGGTAGTTATTATTAGTATAAGGGCAGTATTTTGATAAATGATTCCATTTTACCTTATATACTGTTAGTATTTCACATCTTGTAACAATTTTTTTAGTTTATTTTCTTGAATTCTTTTTCGTTCTTACTACATTATATACCCAACTTGTTTAATAGAGAAAATTAATCGGGCTTTTGAAACATATTTTACACATACTATTTGGTTTTCTACCGTTTTTTCACTAATAAAAACAAAATTTGAAGTTGAGACTTGCGTAGATGCTCATGTCCTGATATTACTCAAACTTTCATTTTGCACAACAAGAATTTAATAATATGAAGATGGACTAATTCTACTATGTATACACATGTAGTTGGAGGTTTGAACTATTAACGTATTAGATATATGAGAAAGATTCTTGCTGTTTTTACTAAAGAACTGTTTATAGACAATTGTTATATTTGTAAATGTAAGTGCAGTATTTGCATCCACTCATTTCACTTTCATACAAATAAAAAGATGCCAAAGGATAAGATAAATGATATGAGGAGTCATAACCGATAGAGAAAATAATAATCAAGAATTAAGGGTAGGAATACAACTCGTCTCCCCAGAGGGAGATATTTTAAACCAGTCAATTATGTTCAGATTCTCAACATCAAATATTAAGGTAGAATACGAGACTGCAATTACAGGGATTCGATTAGCAAAAAATCTTCACAACAAAAAAGATTATATTTCTAACGGACTCCCAACTAGTAGTTAGCTAAATTATAGGTCAGACCGAAGTAAAATACAGATAACATAATCCAATATTTAAAAGAGCTACAATATTTTTCCTCTCAGTTCGAGCATATTGAATTCAAACAAGTGAAAATGGCATAAAACACAATTTTTAATGCATTGGCTCTCTTGGCTCACACCTCATCAACACCAAGCGTAATATTACCATATAATTATCATTCAATTTGCCAATTTTTTTTTTCAACGATCACAACCTAAGGGGTAATGATAATAAAATGAGAAGAAGATGATGAACATTAGCAAACACCAATAAACAATTACCTCATACATAACATATTACCCGAATGAAAGCAAAGCAAGAAAAATAAGAAGAAGACTCACACGATATGTACCGACAGAAGACACATTGAATAAAAAAGGATTATCATAATCCTTGTTAAGATGTTTAAGTATAGATGAAGTACTATTTGTAATGTAAAAATTACATTAGGGATAATGAGGTGCTCACTATGGACTAAAGATCTAATCAAAAAAATATTGCTATAAGGTTATTATTGGCCAATAATCATGAATGAAACAAAGAAGAGGACTAGGACATGTAATACATCTAATAAATTTGAAAATTTAATTCATGTTTCAGTAATACTATTATAAACAATAATAGAAGTCATCTTATTCGAAGATGAAGCATGAACATCGCTGGACCACTCTTGATGGATTTTAAATGATATAAATGATGAAAATACCTAATTGCAGTCGTAAAGTACCTCTCCAAAAGCTAACTATTGTACAACAAATAACAATATCACAAGTATTTTTTTTTTGAAATGAGTATATGTTGCATGTATGGTACTTCGAAGGTTATCACCACGTATAATAGAACACAGTTCCAAAAAATATTATCACATGATACTATGCTGAGAATAAAATTAAGCAAATATCATCCTTTTTTAACCCTCTAGTAAACGGCCAAGTTGAACTGACTACCACAATGATAATTGAGGGCATCAAGAATATATTTGATGAAGCAATATGAAGTTAGCCAGAGATCCCACAATAAGTTTTATGGTCATACCGTATGACACTAAGAACTTCCACATAAGAAACACCATTTTCATTATACATGACATGCATGCAATATTACCAATAGAAATATCTAAACCATCTTACATGGTCATAATATACAATAAACAAAATAATGATCAAAATAAAAGAGTGGCGGTTGACGTAATCAACGAAATGAGGATCAACGCACAAATTCGATCAGAGCACTACAAGGCACTAATGAGGAGTGTGTATAATTCCAAATTTCAGTTTAGAAGTTTTGAACCAAAGAATAAAATAATAAGAAGAGTAGTTACAACATACGCACGAAAGAAGACTTGTGAAGCTAAACCCAACATGAGAATGGCCGTTTATGAGCGAAGCAAAAATATAGCCTGGAATATACATGTTACTGGATAGAGAAAGAAACCAAGTCTTGCACTCTTGAAACATAGAGTATTTTAAATCTATAATATTTATGTTGGAGTTAAACTTCATCCCATACTTGGTCTGGAATCCCACATTTCTAAACATTGAAAAGAATAGAGTGTATATAAGTGTAAACCCTCTCTCAAGTAGTAAGAGGCCTTTTGGAAGTGTATAGAGTGCATACAAGTTTCAACGTCCCTCAATTAGTAAGAGACCTTTTGGGAGAGTACCAAAAACAAAGTCGTGCGATTATTCGTGGCCAAAGCGGACAATATTTTGCTAGTCAATGAGGTCCGGTTTTGCACATACATATCTATTCTTACAATTTATGTCGAGAAAAAAAATTGTAACTTACTACTCGTGTATATCGTATTTAATAAGCTATGATGATGCACTATTGTTTCCCTCGGTGGTGCGAGAAGGGTTTAATAAGATATTCAAAGTTTATAAAATGTTTTTATTTCCAAAAATGGTTCATCTCTTATTTGATATAGCGCAAATAACAAATAGTGCTACAAAATAAATATATCTGAAGCAAAACGAAACTTCAAAGAATGCCAAAGGCATAATATCAAAAAATGGTAAAACAAAAACGCATCAAATTATAAATGTAAAAAAATATGCTGAATGGAACATTTACCTCGGAGTAACTAAGAAAAAAATAAGTCTATATAATAAATGCCTTATATAAACAAAAAATATTAAAAGTAATAAACTGTTTAATGAGAAATAAAAAATCCATAGAAAAATATATAAACTTCGGATGATAAAATAATCATCAATCCAAACATGGATGATAAAAATAATGACAAGGTATCATAGATCCTAACAAAGGATAATAACAAAAAGATGGATAACCGATGGTATTCCGCAATGAAAAAGCTACATTTGCATAAAAAGAATGGAAAACCTCTACTAAGTAGTCATGCACCCTGAATATACTTGGAAAATTCTAAAAAAATCCAAATAAAGAACCATGTTGTTCTAAAAACATAATTCTCGATCTACTGCACTTGATCAATCAGTAGAAAAATAAAATAAAGAATGCAATATTTCTCATAGACATGAAGACTCGTCTATAAAAAATATAAAATAGTATTCGCATAAAAATGTCTTACAAAAATATATTGCTCGAATGACAATTACAATTAAAAAGATGATAAATATATAAACTTTATACAAAATTCAAGGAAAATCTAGAGGTTGTAAAGTAAAAAGATCATTTACTAAGGTATAGTCTATGATATATCCTTACATAAATCACTCAATTTCCATCCTCAAAATAGTCAGAAGAAATTTGACTTTCACTTTGCTCAACCTTAACGGAAAAAAACAGGCTAGCAACCACAATAATACCCTACAATAACGGTATCGAATAGACAATTTATAGCACATCTGCATTTACATCATAAAAGTATACCTCATTGACAGATAAATGAAATATTTTTACACATTCCAATATCGAAGAATAAATATCTGTTTTAGAACTTGCATTTTCAAGCAAATCATAACATCTTGACTACATAACCTCTAATGCAAAAAAATTGGATTGAAGGGCCAATAAATCTGACTTTTTTTATAAAGCAATATATTTATTGTTTACAATACAAACATGAGATTTTAACTGAAGATATAAAAGCTTCTCATTCTCAAGGATTTCATTAAGCATCGTTTGCAACATTTTCTCCATATCAGCAATGATGGGTTCAAAAATTCTTCAGGGCAATAAACAGAAAATAGGCCGGATATACCTTAAAAGGAATTTTAGACCCATAGTAAAAATCATAATGACTAAGTTGTGTGTATATTGATTAAGATGCGTGTTAGCTATGAATTTAATTATAAAATATGTATAATGAATAATGAATTGTGGGCTTAGGGGCTCATGGGTTTGATCCATATTTGTGACCCGACCTAGTTGGCCCATGGATTCAAAATTATCCTATAAAGACTCAAAATAAAAACAGTTAAGATGGTTGAAACATTCTCTTTCTACGCATTAAATACAAGAACCTCGATTATCTCTAATCATTACCTTGAATTTAATACACCACTTAAACGCTTACAAAAAATATCCTCCAATCAGGTTTTATCATTATTAGATTGGTGACCACAGTGGGAGCGGAAGGTACTCGGATATCAGTATTCAAAACCTAACTTGCAAATTAACCTTCAGAGTTCTTTGAGACATGAATCCCGATATGCAGATAGACTCTCATCTCGAAAATAAAAGGATCAGAGGCGATGCAAACCATTGAACACATCTTGTGTGAATCATTATATTAAGGAAATACTTTTCATGCAAGAAGAGCATGATCATCTATGGGCAGAAATTGAGGCCTTAAGAGCCCAAAGGTAGGCTGAAAATGATTTGATAGGAAAGAGTACATCAAAATATCCCAAACATGATGAGCCTTATAGTAATCCCAAGCATAATTCGAATGACTTGTCCCGTAAAGTCCACAAAGGGTCTAAAAAGAAACATCGGGCTAAACAATGTTCAAGCACATCGGATTATGTTAAGGGCTCAATAACAGAATCATAATCAAAATTTTCTTCTTCCTTATCGAGTAATGATCATAGCCATAAAAAGAAGAAATACAAATTGGCTAAAAGTATTTTAAAAAACATCAAAGTTTAAGTAAGTAGAATTATTTGCGGAAGAAAAATGACCGAAATAGTAAAATAAAAAAGAAATATTATCAAGGAAAGATAAAAGGGTCTGCAAACCATAGCATAAATCACTTGTTGAGTGATTAATTCGATGTGAAATCTAAATATGAGATCTTTTCCACTCCAAACGAAGACCATATGTTTAGCCAAAGATATAATTGGATGTAGTCACCATTATCCTTAAAAATTATCTCAAGACATTTACCCAGGAGTTTTGACAGTTCGAAAATGGAAAAATATGATGGCAGACAGGATCCTGATAATCATCTCGAGTAATTTGAAAATTTAATGACGAGGTTTAATGATGATGATAAACTATTATATATAGTTTTTCTCAAACATTCAGTGGTAGTGCCTTGAAGTGGTATAATAGATTATCACACGGATCAATCGACAATTTCGAAATATTTTGAATAGAATTTTGAAGGCAGTTTATGATAAGTAAAGAACTCAAAGGAAATGATGATACAATAATTAATTATGGGCAATATCTGAATGAATCGTTAACGAATTTCATCAACCGTTTTGTGAACGCTAAAGATGGGTTGGCATATTGTTTCAAACAAATGGCTATAGCTTCGCTGCAACAAGGTTTATTAGCTGGTGATTTGGCTGAGTTGGTGATTCGAAAGAAAGCAATAACCTGAGGTGAACTGTTGAATCAGGTTGGAAAGCAAAATACCGTGGAAGAAACTAAGAGATTGAGACATCCTCATCGGTATAAAATTGCCTATAGAACCTTTGTCTCACAAGCTAGTAAACAATCACAAGCCACAATCAGAAACCATCCGAGTGACTCAGGGAAAGAATCTCATTGGACCAGACAGAGCCAGTCTAATTATAGCCAACAATCCAAGCCAAGATGGAATCAATGGGTCTAGCCTAATTATTATGCAGAACAAATTGAAAATATGACTACCATCTATGATAAGGTTAAAAATGGTGTGCAATTATGAAGGACATCGCCTATCTAAATTATGAGGTAAAATCGAAACATACGGTTCTGCAGGTATAATAATGATGTGGGACATGACATTAAGGATTGTATTGCTCTAAAACAAGAGATACAAGCGCTGATCGAGAATGGGAAGCTATCTACTTTTGTTAAGTCATAAGAGGGTAATAGAAAAGTGAAAAATAACTCATAGCCTAGTAAAAGTGGGGATAAACTTGCATCACTCAATGTCCGAAGGTAAAATACGGAAGTCTCCAAACAAGAAAGTACGATGGTAATTATTGAACAATTCAATGTGGATTCAGAATACCTGGATCATGATCCATATCGTAGTCAAATTAATGTGGTGTCAAAAAGTATCGGGAAGATTTCCAAACTGTATCATTTCTTCGAATCATTGACTATTTTGGGGGAGATTCTGTGACAGTACCTTCGAGTTGCTCGAGAAAAAGACATGTGGTCAGTTTGACCACACAATTAGAAGAGAAAAATGTAAACATATCACTATCAAAACTCTGCTCCTTTTATAGTGTTTGATAAAGATGACTCGAAAAACCTTGCACGCCCACATGAGGATGCAGTGGTCATATGGGCATCTATTGAGGGCACAAAGGTATGAAGAATTTTGATTGGCACGGGTAGCTCAGCTAACATCTTGTTTATATATACTTATCAACAAATGAAGAACCCATAAGCCATACTCCAAACTACCACAATACTATAGTAGGATTTATGGGAAAATCTGCTGATTTCATTGGATAATTTGAAGGAGAAGCTATGTTAGGAAAATGATCATTTAAGAAAACTGTGAGGGTTTTGTTTGTGGTAGTGGATTGTTCGAACCCATACAACGCAATGTTTTTGCAGATTTTAGTTGCCAAAGATGCATGTGATTGCTTTAACAGTTCACCAGTGTTTGATATATGCGGTTGAAGGTCAAGTATTAGTGGTTCAGAGTAGCAAAAAAAGTGGCTAGAGAAGGTTATGTCACCGCTTTTGCTCCAAAATCCATAGATATTGTGATAACAAAAAAAGAATAACAATTACTAGAGTTCTCTTCGAACCCGAGCAAAATAGATGATTGAATAGAGACTCATAATGCTATTATCCCAATAGAGTTGGTCAAAGTGCACAGTTTAGCAGATTGGAAGAATGTTACAATTGGAGCCAAATTTCCATCAGAATTGAAGAAAACATTGTTGTATTTCTTATTAAAAAATTTACACACATCCGCTTGGTACAATGAGGATGTAACTAGTGTAGCAAAAAATATTATTTTGTAAAGATTGTCTATATAATCCGACTTATGTCTAGTAGTTCAAAGAAGGATGGCATTTTCTAAAGAGAAATATGAAGGCATAGTTCAAGAAGTAGATAAATTGTCTAAGGTGAGGCACATTCAAGAATCCCAGTATCCACCATGGACTGCAAATCCGGTGCTCTTTAAAAAGAATAATGGTAAATAGTGGATGTGCATTGACTTCACAGATCTAAACATGATGTATCCCAAGGATCCTTTCCCCGCTCATCGAATAGATCAGTTGGTGGATTCCACTTTGGAAAATAAATTGTTATCTTATATGGATGCTTTTGCTGGGTACAATCAGATACAAATAGATCCAAAGGATCAATACCATACTACATTCATCAGTGATAAGGGGTGTACTGTTACAAGGTAATGCCTTTCGCGTTAAAAAATGTTGGGGCCACTTACAAACGATTGGTAAATAAAGCATTTGCCAGACAGATTGGAAGAAATATGGAAGTTTATGTTGATGATATGATGGCTAAAATCCCAAAGGAGGAGGATCATTTACTTGACATCCAAGAAACTTTTTCAAACTTGAAGGCCATAAATTTATGGCCTTTATAATCAGTGAGAAAAGGATCCAGGCAGACCCAGATCAATTTGTTGCATTAGTAACTATACAACCTCATCGAACCACCAAAGAAGTTCAAGTATTGATTGGGATATTGACAGTCTTGAATATGTTTATTTCAAGATCATCAGATAAATGTGAACAGTTTTTCTAAGTATTGAGAAATACCAAAGACTTCATTTGGTCTCCAAATTGTGGTAAGGCATTCTTTGAAATCGAGCGAAATTTATTCAAACCAGTCATTGGAGAGAGACTCTACATGTATAAAACAATATCACATAATGCTGTAAGCGCAATGTTAGTTCGGGAAGTTGAAAACTATCATCGCATCGTTTACTACATTCGTAAGAGTTTGTTAGATGCTGAGAAAATATACCTCAAATTGGAAAATCTAGCTTTAGCCTTGGTATAACAGCCATAAAACGAGCTCTTATTTTCAGTTCAAACTTTTTTTCCACTTAAAAACGTATTGCAAAAACCAGATTTATCATATCAAATGATGAAGCGGTCTATGGAACTAAAGGATTATGATATTGACTTTGCTCCTCAAACGACAATCAAAGCTCAAACTGTAACACATTTCTTGGTTGAGTTCCATTCGTAAGGCCCTATAAGGAATCTTCAATTCATAGTCCTAAAGAAGAATGGGTAATTCGAATAAATGGTGTATCAAATATGATGGGATGTGGGGTTGAAATTTGCTTACTTTCCCCCTTCATGGATTTAATATACCAAGCTATACGTTTTGGTTTTAAGGGATCAAACGATGAAGAAAAATACGAAGCAACTATATCAGGTTTAAGGCTAGCTAAGATATATGGTGCCAAAAGAATCCGATTGTTGAGTGATTCACATCTAGTCATACATCAAGCACAATGGAAATCTGAAACCAAGAAAGAACAGTTGGTGTTGTACGACGAGTTTTGAATTTTCTGCTTGTTTTAAATATGTAAAATACAACATGTACAAAGATCAGAAAATTCAGTGGCTGACTCGTTGACCAATATTGCATATTCAGAAGCTTACCTTTAGATTCTAGTACATGAGTGTCCTTCTATAACAACAACTCTTAAAATGGAAGTTGACACTAAAGACAATTTCCAAATATCAGCCATAGTTAGTTAATACTGGAGGTATGGTATCCAAGAGTTTATTACTAAAGAAATCCTACTGAAATACAAAAGCTTAGGCAATAAGTTAAAGTTCAAAGCACATTGTTCTTGGGTTTCGAGAGAGATCCTCTATAAAATATCTTTAAGTAAGCCTTTATTACGCTGCCTAGGATCCAATGATTCCCAATCAATGTTTTTTGAGTTACATGATGGGGAAGGATCTGATGAGTCCGAATTCAGAATACTCCCCGGAAGGGCAAATCAGTGTAATTCTCTCCGAAATCCGGACAGAACTTTTAGACCGGACAGATCACTTCAAACCAGTATGAGTCTAAGGCTGTTCGGACTATGACAAAAGTACTAAAAAACCTAAACACTTCTTGACTAAGCTACCTGTCCTCCTGCTTAGAACTCATGGGTCTTTAAACATGACCCGGGTCCATTAAACTTGACCCGAAAGCCCATAAGGGCCCAAATTTCATACTATAAATACCCAACCACCAGCATTAACTATGGGTAAGAAAAATTAACTGCTGCCAAGCTGCTTAATTCTCTCTCCACATTAAAAACACTTTGAAACACCTGTAAAACACCCTCACACCACCGTAAAACACCCTTACACCGCCTTAAAACTCCACTTGAAATTACCAGCCTACCCTCAGGCTACTTTTATCCACACCAAATTGGCGACCACAATGGGAGGCGACGGTGCCTGAATCAAGTATTCGAAACCAAGTAAAGAAATTCTGTCCGAATGAATCCGGATAATCCAGAGCTTCCACCAGCTTTGCTCGAAGTGGTGGAAGAGAACGATGAGTATACTGTCCAAGAGCGCGACAGGTTAAAACTTGAGATAGAAGCTCTGAGGGCTGAAAAGGCCAAGATGGGCGTGAAAGAGAAATCCAAAGCGTCAGCTGCTCATCACACCGATAACCCAAGAGAGCACGAGGTTTCCAAAACTCATGTGAGCACTAGGAAGACGCATGCCAGCTCTAAAAAGTCTCACCGGTCCAAGCCTGTGGAGAGTTCTGACTCGAGTTCAGAGTCTTCGGACAGCTCTTCGGACAGTGAGGGAAATGAAAAATCTTTGTCCTCTAGCAGTGATGAGGGACGAACCAAAAAGAAACAAAAGCAAGTTAAGGAGTATTCCAGAAAAAGAGATCACCATGGAAGAATGAAAAGGCATATTGGAAAAGGGTCATCTCACAACCGGAGGCATGTAGACCGGATGTTGATGGATCCTTTTGCTTTCCACGATGAACCAGGTATCTTTGCAACTCCTAATGAGGATACCGTGTTCAGTCGTGGAAGGAATTGGAGGCAGTCTTCACTGTCTTCTAAAATTCTGTCCGGGAACCTCCCCAAGAGGTTTGACAGCACCAAGATGGAGAAATATGATGGTAGTACTGATCCGGACAATCATCTGGAGCAATTCAAGAACTTCATGATGAACTTTGATGATGATGATAAACTACTCTGTAGGGCATTCTCCCAGTCTTTTACGGGGAGTGCTCTGAAATGGTACAACAGCCTGCCTCAGGGTTGTATTAAAGACTTTGATACTTTTTGGGTGGCCTTTCGAAGGCAGTTTGTGGGGAGTAAGGAGCTGAAAGGCAATGGAGATACCATAATCCATTGTGCCCAGGAACCGAATGAGTCGTTAAAGGAGTACATAAGTCGTTTTGTAAACACAAAAAATGGGTTGGCTGATTGCTTTGAACAGGTAGCAATAGCATCCCTGAGACAAGGTTTGAACCCAGGCAACCTGGCCGATTCGGTGACTAGGAAGAAAGCCATGACCTGGGGAGGATTGCTAAACCAAGTTGGCAAGCAAATAAATGTTGATGAAACAAAAAAGACCAGGGTGCACAGACAGGTGAGATCCACCCCGGTGGCACCAACTCCAAATCAAAACCAGTCCGGGAATAGAGCGAGAGAAACCGGACAGGGGCATGGTAGGGGAAAAGCTCAGTCCCAGCCAGCTGCTCATGCTCAAAGTCAGCAATCCAGAAACAAAAGAGGGCCATGGGTCCAACCAGAGTGGTTCGCAGAACTTAAAGAAAGCGTGGCCACCATTTTTGATAAAACAAAAGATGAAGTACACTACCGGAGACCGGCAACCTTGCAGTCTCCCAGAGAGCATCGTAATAACTCCTTTTGCCAATACCACAATGATATTGGCCATACCACTGATGATTGCATAGCGTTGAAACAAGAGGTACAAAATTTGATTGAAAGGGGGAAGTTGGGTGCGTACGTTAAAAGAAAAGGAGGCAACAGGCCTGACAACACCCACCGGGCTGGTCCGGTTAATGCTGCCCCGGAGGGGGCTATGGTAATAGTTGAAAGGTTTGATGTGGAATCTGAATACTTGGATCCTGATCCAACAAGAAACAGAGTGGGTACTAGAGAGGAGCGTTCTAGATCGGTCTCTGGGCTCATTAAATTCTTCGAGTCATTGACAATTTTCGGAGGAGACACTATGACAGCTCCTACTACTTCTTCAAGAAAAATACATGTTCATAATTTGGCCTCCCAACTAGAAGGAGGCATGACATCCTATCAATCTCCAAACTCGTTCCCATTCATAGTCTTCGATGAGGATGATTTGAGAGATATTGTTGGCCCTCATGAGGATACTGTTGTTATAGGAGCATCAGTAGGGGGCAATGAGATAAGGCGGATTCTGGTAGATACTGGAAGCTCTGCCAATATCCTTTTCCTAGAAACTTACAAGAAAATGAAAAATCCAGCTGTGATTCAAAAGTCAGACAGGTCAATCATGGGCTTCACAGGCAGCTCGGCCGATGTGATCGGGGAGTTTGAAGAAGAAGTGTTGCTGGGCAGGGGCCCTTTCAAGAAAACGGTCAGAATACTCTTCATTGTGGTGGATTGTCCCACTTGCTACAATGCTATTCTAGGGAGATCTTGGCTCTCTAGGATGCATGCAGTGGCTTCAACAGTCCATCAGTGTCTAAAGTATGCTGTTCAGGGGCAGGTTGGGGTTGTCCGGAGCAGCCAAAAGGTTGCAAGAGAATGCTATGCCACTGCCTTGGCTCCACGAACGCTGGGGGCAGTCCGTATAAATGATCAATAGCAGTTTGAGGGCCTTTCTGGGGGTGAGGGTGAAATTGATGACCCCAGAGAGACCCCCGAAGTGTTGATTCCGATTGAAGAGGTTGAAACACACTGCTTGGAAGAAGGAAAAAACGTCAAGATAGGGTCCAAAATGCCACCAATGCTGAAAGAAGGAATGTTGAAATTTTTGAAAGACCATCAGCATGTTTTTGCTTGGTGCAACACTGATGTTACTAGAGTTCCATCAGAGGTGATTTCCCATCACTTATCTGTCCGGAGAGATGTGGCACCAGTGGTACAAAAGAGGAGAGCTTTCTCAAAAGAAAAGGCTGATGTCATTGTACAAGAGGTTGATAGGCTCACAACGATGGGGCATATTAAAGAATCTCAATACCCCTTGTGGACTGCCAATCCTGTCTTGGTGAAAAAGAAGAATGGTAAATGGCGTATGTGCATTGACTTCACAGACCTTAATCGAGCTTGCCCAAAAGACTTGTATCCGGTCCCCCGGATAGATCAGTTAGTAGACTCTACTTCTGGGAACAAACTACTCTCCTTCATGGATGCCTTCTCCGGGTACAATCAGATCCAAGTAGATCCAAAAGATCAAGAGCATACTACATTTGTCACTGATAGGGGTCTACATTGCTACAAGGTGATGCCCTTTGGCTTGAAAAATGCTGGGGCTACTTATCAAAGGTTAGTCAACAAGGCATTTGCTGATCAAATTGGAAGAAATATGGAGGTTTACATTGACGATATGATGGTGAAAAGCGTGGATGAGCAGTTGCACTTGTCCGACCTCCAAGAGACTTTTGCCAACCTGGCCAAAGTAAATTTAAAACTAAACCCTGAAAAGTGTGTGTTCGGAGTACAGTCCGGGAAGTTCTTAGGATATATCATAAGTGAGCATGGAATACAGCCCGACCCGGACCAACTCAATGCTTTGTTCCAAATGGAGCCTCCTCGAAACATTAAAGAAGTACAAAGATTAACGGGGAGATTGGCTGCCTTGAACAGATTCATCTCCAGGTCTTCGGACAGATGTGCTCCATTCTTTCAAACCTTGAAGGGTGCAAAGGGGTTTGAATGGACACCACAGTGTAATGAAGCATTTAATGAAATCAAGAAACATCTTTCCTCTCCCAAGACTTTGTTCAAACCAGTTGATGGGGAGACTCTCTTTGTATATCTGGCTGTTTCAAGTTGTGCCATCAGTGCTATGCTAGTGAGGGAGGTTGATGGGCGTCCTCACCCAGTGTACTACATCAGCAAAAGCTTGATTAATGCTGAAAGGCGTTACTTGAAACTCGAAAAACTGGCATTGGCCTTGGTGATAGCTGCAAGAAAAATGAGGCCCTACTTCCAGGCTCATCCTATCGTTGTCCGGACATCTTTCCTTTTAAAAAATGTCCTTCAAAAAGCAGACATTTCGAGCAGAATGACAAAGTGGTCAGTAGAGTTGGGGGACTTTGACATAGACTTTGCTCCCCGAACAGCGGTAAAAGCTCAAGCTGTGGCTGACTTTCTGATTGAATTCCATTCTGATAGGGATTCCGAACAACCTACTGATTCAAAAGACAAGAAAGTGTGGATTGTCCGAACAGACGGAGGATCCAGTACCATGGGATCTGGGGCAGGAATATGTCTCACTTCCCCATACGGGGACAACATGTTCCAGGCTATTTGTTTTGCTTTCAGGGCATCTAATAATGAGTCCGAATACGAAGCAGCTATAGCTGGGTTAAAATTGTCCCACATTTGTGGAGCTAAAAGAGTCAAGCTACTAAGTGACTCACAGTTGCTAGTCCACCATGCCTTGGGCCTATCAGAAGCTAGAAAAGAACAATTGGTCAAGTATTTACTCCTCCTGAAAAATGAGGCGTTGAAATTTAAAGTTGTTGTCTATGAGCACATCCCCCGGGCAGAGAATGAGCTAGCAGACTCACTGGCAACGATAGCATATACGGAGTCCTACCCATGGATCCATGTGCTCGAAAGCCCTTCTATTCAACTCGATAAAGGTGAAAAATAGGAAGTCTTTGAAATACAAGTAAATCAGCCTCAAGATTGGAGGTCTCCTCTTGTGCAATATCTGTCCGATGGTATCGTGCCCTTGAGTAAATCAAAAGCCAGAACATTGAAGCACATGGCTCGTGATTTCCTTATGTTAAGAAAAGTATTATACAAAAAATCCTATAGCAAACCTCTCCTATGTTGTTTAGGGGATCATGAGTCACAAATAGTTCTCTCCGAATTGCATGATGGTGAGGGATCAGCCCATTGTGGATTTAGAGCTTTAACAAGAAGGATACTACTCTCCGGATACTATTGGCCATCAATTATGAAAGACGCTAAGGAGCTGGTACGAAGGTGTGACCCATGCCAGAGGTACAGCAATGAAATTCATGTACCAGCCATTCCCTTGGAGTCAATTTCTGAGCCCATCCCTTTTGCTCGATGGGGATTGGACTTAGTTGGGCCTCTCCCTGTGGCGTCCGGAGGACGTAAAACTATAATTGTGGCCATTGACTACTTCTCAAAGTGGGTAGAAGCAGCTCCCTTGGCAGGGACAACCTCGAAAGCTGTCATAAAATTCATTATGTCCAACATATGTTGCAGATTTGGTGCCCCCCAGAAAATAACAACAGACAATGGGCCACAGTTTGACAATAAAGAGATGGAGAGCTTCTGTGCCTGAAGAGGTATTCAGCACTGCTTTTCTTCACCTTTCAACCCTCAAGCCAATGGGCAAGTTGAAGTGGTAAATAGAACGATACTGTCCGGTTTAAAGAAAAATTTAGAAGGGGCTGCTAGGAAGTGGCCTAGTTATCTACAAGAAGTTTTATGGGCCTACCGAACAACACCTGGGGTTGCAACACAAGAATCCCCTTTTGCCTTGGTCTATGGAATGGATGCAGTAGCTCCCATAGAGAAGACACTCCCCTCCTTTCGTGTTCATAACTTCTCCGGACAGGCTAATGAGATGGCAATTAGAAATCAACTTGATTTGATTGAAGAAAGACGGGTGAAAGCTCATCTTAGAATGGCACACTATTAGGGCTTGATGAGAAGCAGGTTTGCTTCTAAAGTTAAAAGAAGAGATTTTCAACCAGAAGATAAAGTATTAAGGAAAGTTTTCTTGCATACTAAGGAAAAGCTCTTCGGAAAACTGGCCCCAACTTGGGAGGGTCCGTATACTGTGGTTGAAAGAATCAAGCCTGGGACATACTGGTTGGAAGACAAAGATGGCAGGGTTTTAACTCACCCTTGGAATATTGAACACCTTCGAATGTACTTGGAATAAAACTTATGTAAATATTTACTTGTTTAAACATCCATGTAAATATTTGGGGGCATACTTTCCCCTCTTCGGTGGCACGGAGAGTTTTCAATGAAATTTGGTGCCTTCTTCAAAATTCTCTAAGTATTTTTAAACATTTTGTCTCTTATCATACTACCCGGGTTAAAAGATCTAAGGGCTACTTAAATTCTAGCCGGAAAGTCTTAATACTCTCACAATACAATAAAATTATTTAAACTCCAGCTATTTAAACAAACAATGAAAGAAGAGGATGGTTGAGCAAAATAAGATATTCATTCAACAATTTAAAACTGCCTTGGCCTTCCAAGGACTTTTTAAGTAAGTTTGGGCACAGTACAAAAATCTGTCCGAATAATACGGACAACATCACAAAAGGAGTGCCTTGGCCTTCCAAGGACTTTAGTTCGAACAAAAGATAAACAAAATAAATTATAGGTTAAGGTTGAGCCTTTGAAGATGGCTCACCCTCATTTGCTTTCTTGCCCTTGGTGTCACTTCTCTCTTCAACTATCTTTTTACCCTTGGGGTCAATCTCTTCCTCACCTGGGCTCTCTCCGGTTTCCTCTTCTTCACCGGACGAAGACTCACCGGAGTACCCCTCATCAACCATGGTCCAGTATGGGAGATCATCATCATCCACATAGCGCCATAATTCCCCTAGTCTCCTCTTCGGGAATTTCTCATGAAACAGGAGGACCATATCAGACTTTACCTTTTGAATCATTAGCTCCTCACTTTGGATCATCTCCCTGGCATAGGCGTTGATCTTGGCCTTGATCATGGCCTCTTGATCCCTCACAAAAGCAGCTTTCTCTTCAACAACCTGAGTCACTGCATTCTCTAAAGCAAGTTTGTCAGTGGTCAGGTTGGTGACAAGCTTCTCCTTTGCTGCAGTTTCTCCTCTTGAGGCTGTCAAGTCCTTCTCCAGTCTGGACAGCTTAGCCCGGAGATCTTTTACGGTCTCTTCTAAGGAAGCAGCTTTTGTGTTGCTTTCATCTTGATTCTTCTTTAGCTGATCATTTGACTCCTTGAGTAAATCAACCTTATTGGCAGCAGTCCGGAGGTCTTCAGACAGTTTTTCCTTCTCCGACTTGAGGTCTTTGATGGTGTCTGCCTGACTTCGGACTTGCCTTTCCAAAGTAAGTATTGGTTGCACGTTGCTAAGGACAGAATGGGCTATAACATCCTTCTCACTGGAAACCATAAAAGTCTTACCGTTGAAATTAACTGTGTTGGAGCTGCTTGGAGGGACATAGGGCCCTGCAAACTCGTCTCTGGGCAGCCCAATAAAATATTCACCAAGTCCACCCAGACCGGTGATGTCCATTTCATCTAAGTTGAGATCTCCCCTCTCAACTTCATCTGTAGTAAACTCCCTTTGAATCTCTCCTTGCAAGTCCCTTGGGATCTCTTCAGCCAATGTTGGGTCAGTGGGGAAAGAGGGCTCCGGGTCCCGGAGAGCAACTTCATCTCCTTGGGAAGACTTCTTCTTCTTGGCCTCCCTGTTAGCGCTCTCACTTGTTTGCTTACGAGTCCTCTTAGAGGCCCTTGTAGGCTTACGGAGGTTCACTTCCTGCTTCTCGCTCTCCTGTTCCACCACCTGTAGAAGGGCTGCATCAATCTGAGCCTGTGCCAGTCCTTCCGTGTCTGTTGGGGCCTCCTTCTCATCGTCACCTGCTACCCTCTTGCCTTTCTTCTTCTTGCCCTTCATTTTACTTGGGGCTTTGGCCCGGGCAGGAAGGAAGAGAGTCCCATCCAGTTCGTGAGACCTTCTCAGCACGATGTCTTCATCAGGTTGGGTGGAGAACTCCTCCCAAGTTAGGTCTCTTCGACCTGTGGTGTTCCACAGGTGAGACCTTGCTAAGTTCCCAGTAGTGAAGGCTTTATGGAACCGGTTCTCCCAGTTCTCTGCGGCCCAAGCGTTGATTTTGCCACAGGTGACCTGTCCGGCCTTCAGGTAGTCTCCAAACTCCTTTGGCAGCTCTGATGAAACAAAAGAGAAACTAATTAGCATAAACTTAAAAGAAAAGAGAAATTCGAACAGAGACTTAAGATGAGAAGCTTACGGTCACTCCTCCATCTACTTCTAAGGAGGCTTGGATTCTCTCCGGTCTTAATTTTCTTGCCATTCTCCCATGAGCCACTGACAAATAAGAATTGGCTCCTCCATTTGCTCTCCGACTCCAGGAGATCATCGACAGCTTTAAGATCGTTCCCCATGTTGAAATGGTAGAATGGGAACTGATGATGTTTGCACAAGTTGGCCACAGCTGCAAACTCTTCCATAGGAAGAGGGATTCCAGATAACCTAGACGCCATAATACATGACATCAAGGTGAACCAACCATTGGGCCTTAACTGTGATGGGCAGAGTTTGACCAAGTGAAAATAGCGCACTATCTCCGGGTCCAGTGGGAACCTGAGTCCCCAGTTGAATAGCTCCGTGAAGAAGACTATCTCATTCCTTTTGCAATCCATCGGGGTCTCCGGATCGATAGGAATCCTTATCTTTACGTTCTCAGGGATTCCCCACTTTGTGCGCAATCTACCCAGATCTGAAGTATGGATGAACGCGTACTTGAGTTTCAACAAAGCCAAAAGATACTTGAACTCCACCTTATGAAAGCATGGCCCCACTCTCCCTTCAAGGCTCTCCGGCAGGTCCGGACGCCTCAGATACAAGTCCTCTTTGCCCTTCTTGGCAACAACGATAGCAGTTTCAGCCTGTCCGGAGGACTCAGACTCAAATCTAACCTCCTCAGTGGAGTCCTCCATCCTCTCCTCCATAATCGTTGAGGGAGCTTCAGTAGAAATAGTCCGGGGAGGATTGAGGCTTGGCAGAGCTGAGCCTCCGGACTGTTGGCTGTCCGTATTTACTCGACTTCTCACCTCAATTTGAGTTTCTAAGGTAGAAGATTCCTTGGGGGGTAGTGGGCTACTGGCTTCTAGTCCTGACGGCCTCTCCCGGGGAGCCCTTATAGTTGCCCCAGACCCTGATTCACTATTTTTTGCCCCCGATTTCGAGGGTGTGTTTTTAGAAGAAAGTCCTTTAACCAACCTACTTGGCCTTTTCATGATTAATTTGTCCGGGGAGTGGTCAGAATCAGACCCCATAGCAATGAAAGAGGATTTTTTCCTAACACTTGTGGCAGTGACTCCCGGTTCAACAACATGGATTGACTCTTGAACTGAGGAGCCGGATACTATGGGGGAAAGCGTTGATTGAAAGAGTTTTTTAGGTTTTGTACCTTTAGAAGAAGATGAACCTCTGTGAGATTCTTCGATTGAAGGGGCTGGTTTCTCAACAGGCGATGCTGGAAGCCCTGCTGCAAGTCTTTTTTCCTTCTCAAATCTTTGAGCTTTCTCCAATTCTGAGAGGTTAAGCCAGCCACCCTTGATCAGTGCTGTTCTTGCTGTAAACATAAACAACCAAGGAAATTTTGAAGATTCTAGAGAGATAAAGCTCTGAGTAAAAATGGCAGAGTGAAATTTGAAAGAGATAATGAGATAGTGAAAAGTGAATTAGAATTTATAGTAAAAGTGAAAAAAGAAGTTGATTCCTAGGAGAATCCGAAAAGTTGGGCAATGATTAGAAGGCGACGCTGATGTCATTAATGGCATTTAAAAGAGGTAACTTGTTCGAGAAAGTGGTGCGAAGTTCAAGGTGAAAAAACGGCTAAAGTGACCAATCAGAGAATGACACGTGTCCCATTAACTCTGGCAAAAACCGTTTAGAATTCGTAACGTTCGGTATGTCCGGGTTTATCCACAACTCTCTCCGGATTGAAAAACCACTTCCTATAATCGGACTGTTTTTCAGTTCTTTGACAAGGACACTTGTTCAAACATCTAAAAAAGGGGCTCCTGATGAGTTCGAATTCAGAATACTCCCCGGAAGGGCAAATCAGTGTAATTCTCTCCGAAATCCGGACAGAACTTTTGGACCAGACAGATCACTTCGAACCAGTATGAGTCTAAGGCTGTTCAGACTATGACAAAAGTACTAAAAAACCTAAACACTTCTTGACTAAGCTACCTGTCCTCCTGCTTAGAACTCATGGGTCTTTAAACATGACCCGGGTCCATTAAACTTGACCCGAAAGCCCATAAGGGCCCAAATTTCATACTATAAATACCCAACCACCAGCATTAACTATGGGTAAGAAAAATTAACTGCTGCCAAGCTGCTTAATTCTCTCTCCACATTAAAAACACTTTGAAACACCTGTAAAACACCCTCACACCACCGTAAAACACCCTTACACCGCCTTAAAACTCCACTTGAAATTACCAGCCTACCCTCAGGCTACTTTTATCCACACCAGGATCAACCCAATGTGGCTACAAGGCTTTGTTTAGAAGAGTCTTATTGTCATGGTATTATTGTGTTCTATTATGGCTGATTATACAAAGTTAGTTAGAAGATGTGATCTATTTCAAAGATATGAAAATTTAATACATGTACCAACAGTTCCAATAGAGTCAATATCTGGAGTAGTACCTTTTGATGGATGGGGACTTGACTTGGTTGGACCCCTTCTGATGGCTTATGGAGGGTGTCAAACTATTATTTAGGAAATTCATTATTTTTCAAAGTGGACAGAAGCTTCACCCTTCTCCGGAACGAATTTCAAAGCGGTAATTAAATTTATCTTCTCCAATATTTATTGTAGGTTTGGAATTCATAAACGAATTACTACAGACAATGACCTTCAATTCGACAACAATAATATGGAGATATTTTGTGCATCAAGAGGAATTCAACATTATTTATCCTCGCCTTTCCATCCCCAAGCCAATGGATCGATAGACGAGCCAAACATAACTATTTTAATAGGTTTTAAAAAGAACTTAGAAGAAGCGACCCATAAATGGCCTAATTACCTACAATAAGTGTTATGGGCTTACCAAACCACTCCACATACTGCCACACAAAAATCTCCTATTGTCTTGGTTTATGGAATGAATGCAATCACACCAATGTAATACACTTTTCCTTCTTTCAGAGCTCAAAGTTATTCCGAAGAGGAAATAAAGCTGCAATAGGAACTCAGTTGGATTTTATTGAAGAAAATAGAATTAAAGCCCATTTAAGAACCGTACATTACCAATATATATTTGCAGGTTCATTCTATCATTGTACAGACATCTTTTCGACTGAAAAATATGTTATAAAGCCCTAACGTATCAGGAAGAATGACTAAGTAGTCGGTGGAAGTGAGAGATGCTAATATTGAATTTGAGCCTTTGACTGCCATCAAAGCACAAACCTTAGTAGATGTTTTAGTTGAGTTTCATTCGGAACGGTCAGATATGGAGATTGATAAAGAAACTTTTGGCTCATAGTGGACGGTATGAACAGATGGAGGTTCAAGCGTATCAGGATATGGAGCAGGGGTGTAGTTGATTTCTCGAGAAGAATTTTTCATGTATCAAACTATCTGCTTTGGATTTAAGGCATCAAATAATGAGGTCAAGTATAAAGCTGCTTTTGCAGGGTTGAGACTTGCTAAAATTTATGGGGCAAAAAAAGTAAGGCTAGTAAGTGACTCACAACTCCTAATGAATCATTCATCTAGTCACTCTAAGGCAAGAAAAGATCATTTAGTGAAGTATTTAAGGGAACTAAAGGCTTGAACTGTGGTTTTGAAAGCATCAGATACAAACATGTTCACATGGCTCAAAATTTTATGGTTGATTCCTTAGATACGACTTCGTATTCCGAGGACTATCCTTAGATTATCAAGCAATAAAATCCTTCATTATCAAGGGGGTCTGAGTTGGTAGATGGGTCTATTGAAGTTTTTCAAATTTATACAAGCACAACAAAATATTTAGAGGAGTGAAATTAAAAACAAATTAGTGAATGATGTGTTGCCCTTTGACAAGGTAATGGCCAAAAGAGTATGATTTAAGGGAAAGTGTACATAGCTAGATTTGATAGAAAAAAGAAAAAGAAGAAGAGAACAATTAAATTCTTTTTAGTATTAGACTCTAATGAGAAGTCGATACGCTTCCAAAGTTAGACGACATGAGTTTAAATCAGAAAGACAAAATGTTGAGGAAAGTATTTCTTCATACGAAAGAAAAATGACTTGGTAAGTTAGGACCTACCTGGGAGGGTCCATAGACGGTAACGAAGAAAGTTAAGTTGGGATCGATTCAAAGATAATAAAAAAAATATCTTCTTCACCCGTGGAATATTGAACATCTGAAAGTATATTTAGATTAAATATGTAAGTTTGTAAATATTTTTTGAGAACTGATGTAAGTATCGATATCATACTTTTTCCTATCGTGGTGGCGCATTAAGGTTTTAATGAGGTGTCTTAATAGCCAACTTATATATAATATTTCTTTGCCATCTTAAAACAACTTATACAACCTACGAATGTTGGTATATAATTTTTATCTTTTTAGCCCGGAAGGGTCTTCGAACAAATGTCGGTGTATAATTTTTATCTTTTTAGACCAGAAGGGTCTTCCAACGAATGCTTGTCTATAATTTTTATCTTTTTGGACCGGAAGGGTCTTCAAACGAATGTTGGTCTATGATTTTTATTGTTTTGGACCAAAAGGGTCTTCCAACGAATGTTGGTCTGGTCTATAATTTTTTATTTTTTTGGACCGGAAGGATCTTCCAACGAATGTTGGTCTATAATTTTTTATCTTTTTGGACGACAAAGGTTTTCCAACGAATGTTGGGTTACAATTTTTATCCTCTTTTGGGCTGGAAGGATCTTCTAACAAAGGTTATTTTATAAAAATCAAGTATAAAAATTGTTATATGAGAATGTTTGGAGGAGAACATTAAGATTCTTTTATAAAAATTAAGTATAATTTTTTTTCATATGATAAATGATTGGAGTAGAACATTAAGAGTCTTTTATAAAAATGAAGTAAAAAAATTTCATATGAGAATGTTTGAAGGAGAAAATTAAGAGTCTTTTATAAAAATTAAGTATAAAATTTTTCATATGAAAATGCTTGGATGAGAAAATTAAAGAGTCTTTTATGAAAATTAAGTATAAAAGTTTTCATATGAAAATGTTTGGAGGAAAAAATTAAGAGTATTTTATAAACATTAAGTATAAAAAAAATCATATGAAAAAATTTGGAGAAGAAAATAAAAGCTTTTTATAAAAGTCAAATATAGCAATTTTCATATGAAAAAGTTTGGAGAAGAGAGTTAAAGTCAAGTATAGCAATTTTCATATGAAAAATATTTAGTAAAACTTTGGAAAATGAAGTTAACAATAATTTGTGAAAGATAAGCATAATAACAATTCTCATATCAAAAAGTCCGAGGGAAAATATACGATGAAAAAACTTCCATACTAATAACTTTCACAAAACATTGTAGATTGTCATGACTTAAAAATTCAACAATAATACACCTATGACATAATCAGTTCACAATGTGTACACAAAAAAATGTTGGAAACAAAAACTAAGTGATAAACCTTAATCCTACTCTGAGACCACTATATCCAATTCCTTCTAATGAAATGCTACTAGAAGAAGAACTATCTGATCCGTCTGAGTCGTTAATTGAGTCTTGATCTACCAAGGAGACTCCCTCCGTATGATGCTTCTCTATGAAACGCTCCCAAAGACTTCCTAACTTTAAATTGAGAAAATGCTCATGAATCTCTATTATCAAAACCTATTGAATATTTTCATCTCTTGCTTCCAAGCGGAAGACGCAATCAGAATCATATTCTTCAAAACATGTATGTGTGTACTCCTCAGTGGCATCTCTAAGATATTTCTTCTCGGTAGATAACATTATCAATCTCTTTGACAACGTTTTCAAAATGCTTATTGGTTTTACTAGAAGACTCAAAGAGGCGATTAACAAGAGTATTCCACTATGTATCACTAGTTACAAACCTTTCCCATTCATTGTCAAATTCATCTTTTTTCCTTTTTCAGTTGAGCTTGAATCGCTTCAATCTTCTCCAAACACTCAACGAAAGTTTTCTTTTCAAGGGAAAGCTTATCGTCTAATCCTTTCACATTGGACCTCTTATAGATTACCTCTTTCTTGTAATAGTCCTTCTGATTACCTTTTCGTTCGAGGAAAACAACAATATAAAACAACATGTTAATCTCATTGGCAATAAAATCGTCTTTGATAAATATATGGAATATTGAGGGCTTAAATGTAATAAATTAAACTCTTATATGAAAAATTATATTGTTGAAGGATAATTTTTGGACTATATGTAAAGATGGGGGACTGAAGTGTAATTAATCTATTTGTATAACTAATTATGTTACACCAAGTCTGAACGCCTGTAAATAATGGCTAAGGTTGTGTAAAAAACTACGACATTTTTATTAGTTCAATCTTACTTTTACTTTTACTTTCTCTCTATATAATCAAACTCTCTCTTTCTCTCTCAAGAACTGATTTACACTCATCAAATTGGTGACCACAGTGGAAGAGACAATCGATCGGTACCTTGATTTCATAATCTAAAACCACAAGAAATTGAATTTTTGATTAGTTACAACTATTCTTGATTGATAATGGAGTCGGGGAAAGAAGATGATCATTTGGTTTGAAAAGTAATCAAAACTTTACGATTTGATTTTTAAAAGAGGAGAAATTAAATAAGATAATGATTATCAAATTCCAATTCAACAAACTCATTCGGACATCGAAGCTCGAATGAATCACTTGATGGATAAAATCACAACACTAAACGAGAAGTATGTTCAAAGATAGCAAAATATTCAGTGAGGTAGGCTGAAATCTGAGGTACGACAAGTTGAAGAGAATTACGATTTAGAAAGTCAGTCTGAGATCTCATACAACTCAGCAGATTTGAAGTAACATGAGGAAGACGCATTTCGAGTATGATAAAGAGCATCGTACTTTACGAAAAGAAAAGAAAGACAAACATCGGTATATTATATATAGTGATGATGTATTTGACAGCTCTGAATCTGATGAAGGATCATCTAAGCAAAAGAGATATCAAGAATCTTCGAAAGGATAAGAAATAAGTCGGCCTCGAAAATTGCGTAAGCAAAATAGGTAAAAAAGAGATAATGTACCTCATTATTTAAGAGAAAAAGAGTGGTGTAAAAGGAATATATCTAACTAATACACATGTGTAAATTATCGGGATTTTTATGTTGTCATGGGAACATGAGGAAATGACCAGTACGTGCAAGGAGTTGATTGGATAAATTCTCATTTAACAATTTAGATAAGGTCTATTACTCTTCCAAAATGGTTTGATAATTCTAAGGTCTAGAAAATCGATAGGATGCAAGATCGAGATGATCTCATCGAATAATTTAAGAACTATATGATGAATTTTGAAGATGATGATTGATGAGCTCAATTAATTCTTGGTCGATTTCAGATGCAGAAATGTTTGTAGGAAGAGTCTTTCTAAGAAATGTTCGTATAAGATAACTTTAATTATTAAATAAGGGTTTTGTAGAGAGATAAAGAGACAAAAGGAATAAATGTAGCAATAATTGACTAATCATTGACGTTTTCCCTAAAAGAGAATGTAATTTATATAGTACATGAGGTGGATTGTAAAATTACATAATTACCACCGTTAAGGTGGATTTCTCACCCACTCTTCTACTATTTGCAAACAAGTTCTTGGGGTATATCATGTAACCCTTTTATCGCTTATGTTTGCTTTACTTTAGTCCTTAATCACTAAATACACAAATTTAGTCTTTATATTTTATATAATAAACCTTGTTATTACTTATATTTTTCTTCCCTTATCAATAGCCTCCAGTCATGATGAAGATATCTGAATGAGAACTACAATTATTCTTTCCTTTCAAACTTCTTCGGATTTTATGACACCCAATTTTGTTTGTATGACCGGTCCTCAGATCAGATGACTTTGTTTTTTGTGTTCCATAAACGAATTGTCTTATTGTTACCTCCCGAATTACCTGATACCAGACTTGTTCGAGTTTATGACCTCACCCTTGGTCACGATGACCTCACCTAAACCATAATTTGTTTTAAGCTAGCATGTCTCTGCATAGCCGTTATAGTGTTCGAGATATTTTAGACGATGAAGTCATTTCTGGCCACGTGTCATGTCCTTACTGTGGCTTGTCATCGTGCTGTTTGAAGCTATTTTGAGAGAAGAAACGTGTCAGAAGTTTTTTAACCTTTCACCTTCTCTCCTTTTATTTTTTTTGCCTTCTTCCCCCTAGTACCTATAACTTTCACATTAAATATTCATTTTCCCCCTCTAATTATAAGTTTACAATCTTTGATTTTTGTTCATCCTTGAGCCAAGAACACCTGTTCTAGAGAGAGAAAACAATAATTTTCATCCCAAATTATTTCCTTGTTTTTACATGCCCGACGAGTTTATCAATCTTGAAAAATATAAGCTTTGGAGGTGGTTTAATATCTCAAATCAAGATTCCGCTCGTGGAATTTCTGGTGGAAGAAGTCATCGCACACCTGGAGACATCTTTGAAGCAAACTTTCGTGATAACTGGTCCTCTATCCGGGAACACACTTTCCTTGTTTCTTAGCTTCCTAGGAAAGCTTGTTTAAGGAATAACAAGGTTGATCTTGCATCATCTGGATCCACTTACAAGTCTTCTCCCTTCTTAACAATGGGTGATGAAAATGAAAAACTCGTTAGGGTAAATGCAGGGGTCCTGCGGATTCCGATCATGTGGATGATCCGCGGGAAGCCCCCGGGTCATGATTCCCGATGACGGTTTTGAGGATCATGGCTTTTGTCCCGGTAAAAGCCTTTATATTGGGACAAGGTTGTCTCAAGAGGTAAAAGAAAGTTTAATCAATTTTTTTTCAGCAAAACTACATTTGTTTGCTTAGTGTACAGAGGATGTTACAGGGGTTCCAGCAAACTTCATATGTTATAGGCTAGCAATACGTAACAATGTTCATCCGATCATACAGAAGATGAGATCATTTTCTTAATAAAAAGTTGAAGCAATAATGGCAGAGGTGGAATGTTTAACAAAAGTGGGTCACATATGTGAGTTACAATATCCTTTGTGGACTGCTAACCCAGTCCTAGTGAAGAAGGAAAATGGCAAGTGGCGAATGTGTGTGGACTTTACCGATTTGAACAGAGTGTGTCCCAAAGATTATTTCTTTGTGCCTAGAATAGATCAGTTGGTCAACGTCTGGAAACCAGTTGCTGTCTTTTATGGATACCTATGCGGAGTATAATCAAATCTATATATGGTGTAGAAAATAATCGCCTGAGGGTAGGCTAGTAATTTTAAGTGGAGTTTCAAGGTGGTGTAAGGGTGTTTAACGGTGGTGTAAGGGTGTTTAACGGTGGTGTAAGGGTGTTTCAAGGTGGAGAGATAATTAAGCAGCTTGGTAGCAGTTATTTTTTCTTACCCATAGTTAATGCTGGTGGTTGGGTATTTATAGTGTGATGTTTGGGCCCTTATGGGCTTTCAGGTCAAGTTTAATGGACCCGGGTCATGTTTAAAGACCCATGAGTTATAAGCAGGGGGACAGGTAGCTTAGTCAGGAAGTGTTTAGGTTTTTTAGTACTTTAGTCATAGTTCGAACAGCCTTAAGTTCACAGTGTTCGAAGTAATCTGTCCGGTCCAAATCATCTGTCCGGTTTATGTCCTTTAGTGCCTGTCCGGTATTCGGAGAGTTTTAGACTGATTTGCCCTTCCGGGGAGTATCCTGAATTCAGACTCATCAGGAGCCCCTTTTTTAGGTGTTTGAGCAAGTGTCCTTGTCAAAGAACTGAAAAACAGTCCGATTGTACGAAGTGGTTCTTAATTTAGAGAGAGTTGTGGGTATATCCGGACAAATCAAACTTTACGAATTCCAAACGGTTTTTTGTCAGAGTTAGTGGGACACGTGTCGCATTCTGATTGGCCATTCCAGCCGTTTTTTCACCTTGAATTTCGCACTATCTTCTTTTACAAGTAACCTCTTTAATTGCCAATAATGACATCAGCGCCGTCTTTTAATCATTACCCAACTTTTCGGATTCTCCTAGGAATCAACTCCTTTTTTCACATTTACTATAAATTCTCATTCATTTTTCATTGTTTCACTATCTCTCTCAAATTTTACTCTGCAATTTCACCCAGAGCTTTATCTCTCTAGAACAAAAACTTCTTTGGCTGTTTTATGTTTACAGCAAGAACAGCATTGATCAAAGGCGGTTGGCTCAACCTTTCGGAGTTGGAGAAAGCACAAAGGGTCGAGAAGGAGAAACGACTAACAGCAGGGCTACCATCGTCGCCTGTTGAGAAACCAGCCTCCTCTGTTGCAGAATCTGATAGAGGCTCATCCTCTTCCAAAGGTACCAAGCCTAAAAAGCTCTTTCAATCCACCCTTTCTCCCATATTATCTGGCTCCTCAGTTCAGGAGTCAATCCCTGCTGTTGAACCGGGAGTCACTGCTACAAGCGTCAGGAAAAAATCATCTTTTATTGCCATGGGGTCTGACTCTGACCATTCCCCGGAGAAGTTAGTCATCAAAAGGCCAAGCCGGTTAGTCAAGGGGCTAACCTCTAAAAATACCCCCTCGAAATCGGGGGCAAAAAACAGTGAATCTGGGTCTGGGGCACCCATTAGAGCTCCCCGGGAGAGGCCGTCCGGTCCGGAGGCCAGCAGCCCAGTACCCCCCAAAGAATCTTCTGCCTCAGAAACTCAACTTGAGGTGAGAAGTCAAATGAATACGGGCAGTCAACAGTCCGGAGGGCCAGCTATGTCAAGCTTCAATCCTCCCCGGACTACGTCTACAGAAGCTCCCCCAACAATTATGGAGGAGAGAATGGAGGACTCCACTGAGGAGGTCTGATTTGAGTCCGAGTCCTCCGGACAGGCTGATACCGCTATTGTTGTTGCCAAGAAGGGCAAGGAAAACTTATATCTGAGGCATCCGGACCTGCCGGAGAGCCTTGAAGGGAGAGTGGGACCATGCTTTCATAAAGTTGAGCTCAAGTACCTCTTGGCCTTACAGAAGACCAAGTATGCATTTATCCATACCTCTGATCTAGGTAAATGCGCACAAAGTGGGGGATCCCTGAGAACGTAAAAATAAGGATTCCCATCGATCCGGAGACCCCGATGGACTGTAAAAGGAATGAAATAGTCTTCTTTACGGAGCTATTTAACTGGGGACTCAGGTTCCCACTAGACCCGGAGATCGTGCGCTACTTCCACCTGGTCAAGCTCTGCCCATCACAGCTAAGCCCCAATGGTTGGTTCACCTTAATGTCATGCATTATGGCATCTAGGTTATCAGGGATCCCTCTTCCAATGGAAGAGTTCGCTGGAGTGGCCAACCTGTGCAAGCATCATCAGTTCCCCTTCTACCATTTCAACATGGGGAACGATCTCAAAGCTGTTGATGATCTCCTGGAGTTGGAGAGCAAATGGAGGAGCCAATTCTTGTTTGTTAGTGGCTCATGGAAAAACGGCAAGAAAATTAAGGCCGGAGAGAATCCAAGCCTTCTTAGGAGTAGATGAAGGAGTGACCGTAAGTTTTTTACTTCAAGTTTCTGTTCGAATCTCTCTTTTCTCTTTTTTTTTAAGTTAAGTTTGTACTAACCAATTTCTCTTTTGTTTTAATAGAGCTGCCAAAGGAGTTCGGGGACTACCTGAAGGCCGGACAGACTACCTGTGGCAAAATCAATGCATGGGCTGCAGAGAACTGGGAGAACCGATTCCACAAGGCCTTCACCACTGGAAACCTAGCAAGGTCCCACCTGTGGAACACAACAGGTCGGAGAGACCTAACTTGGGAGGAGCTCGCCACCCAGCCTGATGAAGACATTGTGCTGAGAAGGTCCCACGAGTTGGACGGGACACTCTACCTGCCTGCCCGGGCTAAAGCCCCAAGCAAAATGAAGGGTAGAAGAAAAGGCAAGAAGGTGGCAAGTGATATTGAGAAGGAGGCCCCAACAGATCCAGAGGGGCCAACACAAGTTCAAATTGATGCAGCCCTTTTACAAGTGGTGGAGTAGGAGAGCGAAAAGCAGGAAGTGAACCTCCCAAAACCTCCAAGGGCATCCAAGAGGACTCGCAAGCAAGCAAGTGAAGGTGCTGATAGGGAAGCCAAGAAGAAAAAGACTTCCCAATGAGATGAGTTTGCTCTCCGGGATCCGGAGCCCTCTTTCCCTACTGACCCGACACTGGCCGAAGAGATCCAAAGGGACTTTCAAGAAGAGATTCCAAGGGAATTCCATACTGATGAGGTTGAGGGGGGAGAGCTTAATTTGGATGAAGTGGACATCACCGGTCTGGGTGGACTTGGTGAATATTTCCTTGGCCTGCCTAGAGACGAGTTTGCAGGGCCCTACATCCCTCCGAGCAGCTCCAATACGGTCAATTTTAATGGTAAGACTTTCATGGTTTCTAGTGAGAAGGACACTATAGCCCACTCTCTACTTAGCAATGTGCAGCCAGTTCTCACATTGGAGAGGCAAGTCCGGAGTCAGGCAGACACTATCAAAGATCTCAAGTCTGATAAAGAAAAGCTGTCCGAAGACCTCCGCACTGCCACCACCAATGCTGACTTGCTTAAGGAAGAAAATGAGGAGCTGAAGAAGAAGCAAAATGAAAGCAACACAAAAGTTGCCACCCTAGAAGAAACCATAAAAGATCTTCAGGATAAGCTGTCCGGAATGGAGAAGGACCTGACAACCTCAAGGGGAGAAACTGCAGCAAAGGAGAAGCTCATCACCAACCTGACCACTGACAAGATCGCTTTAGAAAATGCAGTGACTCAGGCTGCTGAAGAAAAGGCTGCTTTGGTGAGAGACCAAGAGGCCACAATCAAGGCCAAGATCAACGCCTATGCCAGGGAGATGATACAAAGCGAGGAGCTAATGATTCAAAGGGTGAAGTCTGATATGGTTCTCCTATTTCACGAAAAATTCCCGAAGAGGAGACTGGGGGGCTTATGGCGCTATGTGGATGATGATGACCTTCCATATTATACTATGGTTGACGAGGGATACTCCAGTGAGTCCTCATCTGATAATGAAGAGGAAACCGGAGAGAGCCCAGGTGAAGAAGAGATTGATCCCAAGGGTAAAAAGATAGTCGAAGAGAAGAGCGACATCAAGGGCAAGAAAACAGATGAGGGCGAGCCATCTTCAAAGGCCCAACCTTAATTTGTAATTTATTTTGTTTATCTTTCATTCAAACTAAAGTCCTTGGAAGGCCAAGGAACTTTTTTTGTGATGGTGTCCGTATTATTCGGACAGATTTTTTGTGCTGTATCTTAACTTGTTCAAAAGTCCTTGGAAGGCCAAGGCAATTTTAAGTTTGTTGAATGAATGTTTTTATTTTGTTCAACCATCATCTTCTTTTATTATCTGTTTTTGTTTAAATAGCTGGAGTTTAAGTAGCTTTATTGCATTGTGAGAGTATTAAAACTCTTCGGCTAGAATTTAAATAGCCCCTAGATTTTTCAGTCCGGGTAGTATGACAAGGGATAGAATTCTGAAAATACTTAGAAAAATTTGAAGAAGGCATCAAATTTTATTGAAAGCTCTCTGTGCCACCGAAGAGGGGAAGGTATGCCCCTAAATATTTACATGGATGTTTAAACAAGTAAATATTTACACAAGTGTTATTCCAAATACATTCGAAGGTGCTCAATATTCCAAGGGTGAGTTAAAACCCTGCCATCTTTGTCTTCCAACCAATAAGTCCCAGGTTTGATTCTTTCAACTACAGTATACGGACCCTCCCAGGTTGGGGCCAACTTTCCGAAGAGCTTTTCCTTAGTATGCAAGAAGACCTTCCTTAATACTTTATCCCCTGATTGGAAATCTCTTCTTTTAACCTTAGAAGCAAACCTGCTTCTCATCAAGCCCTGATAGTGTGCCACTCTAAGATGAGCTTTAACCCGTCTTTCTTCTATCAAATCAAGTTGGTTTCTAATTGCCATTTCATTAGCGCGTCCGGAGAAGTTGTGAATACGAAAGGAAGGGAGTGTTTTATCTATGGGAGCTACTGCATCCATTCCATAGACCAAGGCAAAGGGAGACTCTTGTGTTGCAGCCCCAGGTGTTGTCCGGTAGGCCCACAAGACTTCTTGTAGATAACTAGGCCACTTCCCAGCAGCCCCTTCCAAATTTTTCTTTAACCCGGACAGTATAGTTCTATTAGCCACTTCAACCTGCCCGTTGGCTTGTGGGTGGAAAGGTGAAGAAAAGCAGTGCTGTATACCCCTTGAGGAACAGAAGCTTTCCATTTCTCTATTGTCAAACTGTGGCCCATTGTCTGTTGTTATCCTCTGTGGGACACCAAATCTGCAACATATGTTGGACAGAATAAATTTTATGACAGCTTTTGATGTTGTCCCTGCCGGGGGGGCTGCTTCTATCCACTTCGAGAAGTAGTCAATGGCCACAATTATAGTTTTGCGCCCTCCGGACGCCACAGGGAGAGGCCCAACCAAGTCCAATCCCCATCGAGCAAAAGGGATGGGTTCAGAAATTGACTCCAAGGGAATGGCTGGTACATGAATTTCATTGTTGTACCTCTGGCATGGGTCACACCTTCTTACCAGCTCCTTAGCGTATTTCATAATTGATGGCCAATAGTATCCGGAGAGTAACACTCTTCTTGTTGAAGCTCTGAATCCATAATGGGCTGATCCCTCACCATCATGCAATTCGGAGAGGACCATTTGTGACTCATTATCCCCTAAACAGCGTAGGAGAGGTTTACTATAGGATTTTTTGTACAACACTTCTCTCAACATAATGAAACCACGAGCCTTGTGTTTCAATGTTCTGGCTTGTGACTTATCTGAGGGCATAATATCATCGGACAGATATTGTATGAGAGGAGATCTCCAGTCTTGAGGCCGGCTCACTTGTATTTCAAAAACCTCCTCTTTTCCACCCTCACTGAGTTGAATAGAAGGGCTTTCAAGCACATAAATCCATGGGTAGGACTCCGTATATGCTATTGTTGCCAATGAGTCTGCTAGCTCATTTTCTGCCCGGGGAATATGCTCATAGACAACAGCTTTAAACTTTAACGCTTCATTTTTGAGGAGGAGTAAATATTTTACCAACTGCTCCTTTCTAGCCTCAGATTGGCCTAAAGCATGGTGGATAAGTAACTGGGAGTCACTTAGTAGCTTGACCCTTTTAGCCCCACAGATGTGGGCCAATTTCAACCCAGCTATAGCTGCTTCGTATTCGGACTCGTTATTAGACGCCCTGAAAGCAAAACAAATAGCTTGATACATGCTGTCCCCATATGGGGAAGTGAGATATATTCCTGCCCCACATCCCATGGTGCTAGACCCTCCGTCTGTTCGGACAATCCACACTTTCTTGTCTTTTGAATCAGTAGGTTGCTCTGAATCCCTATCGGAGTGGAATTCAACCAGAAAATCAGCCACGGCTTGGGCTTTTACTGCTGTTCGGGGGGCAAAGTCTATGTCGAAGTCCCCCAATTCCACTGACCACTTCGTCATTCTGCTTGAAATGTCTGCTTTTTGAAGGACATTCTTTAAGGGGAAAGATGTCCGGACGACGATAGGATGAGCCTGGAAGTAAGGCCTTATTTTTCTTGCAGCTATTACCAGAGCTAATGCCAGTTTTTCGAGTTTCAAGTAACGCCTCTCAGCATCAATCAAGCTTTTGCTGATGTAGTACACTGGGTAGGGACAACCATCGACCTCTCTTACCAACACAGCACTGATGGCACAACTTGAAACGGCCAGATACACAATAAGGGTCTCCCCATCAACCGGTTTGAACAAAGTTTTAGGAGAGGAGAGATGTTTCTAGATTTCATTGAATGCCTCACCACACTGCGGGGTCCATTCGAAACCCTTTGCACCCTTCAAAGTCTGAAAGAATGGAGCACACCTGTCCGAAGACCTGGAGATGAATCTGTTTAAAGCAGGCAATCTCCCCATTAATCGCTGTACTTCTTTAATGTTTCGAGGAGGCTCCATCTGGAATAAGGCATTGAGTTGGTCCGGGTCGGGCTGTATTCCATGCTCACTTATGATATACCCTAAGAACTTCCCGGACTGTACTCCGAACACACACTTTTCAGGGTTTAGTTTTAAATTCACTTTTGCCAAGTTGGCAAAAGTTTCTTGGAGATCGGACAAGTGCAACTGCTCATCCACGCTTTTCACCATCATATCGTCAATGTAAACCTCCATATTTCTTCCAATTTGATCAGCACATGCCTTGTTGACTAATCTTTGATAAGTAGCCCCAGCATTTTTCAAGCCAAAATGCATCACCTTGTAGCAATGTAGACCCCTATCAGTGACAAACGTAGTATGTTCTTGATCTTTTGGATCTACTTGGATCTGATTGTACCCGGAGAAGGCATCCATGAAGGAGAGCAGTTTGTTCCCAGAAGTAGAGTCTACTAACTGATCTATCCGGGGAACCGGATACAAATCTTTGGGGCAAGCTCTATTAAGATCTGTGAAGTCAATGCACATTCGCCACTTGCCATTTTTCTTCTTTACCAGGACAGGATTTGCAGTCCACAAAGGGTACTGAGATTCTTTAATATGCCCCATCTTTGTGAGTCTGTCAACCTCTTGTACTATGACATCAGCCTTTTCTTTCGAGAAAGCTCTTCTCTTTTGAACCACTGGTGCCACATCTCTTCGGACGGATAGGTGATGGGATATCACCTCTGATGGAACTCCAGTAACATCAGCATTGCACCAAGCAAAAACGTGCTGATGGTCTTTCAAAAATTTCAACATCTCCTGTTTCAATATTGGTGGCATCTTGGACCCTATCTTGACACTTTTGCCTTCTTCCAAACAATGTGTTTCATCCTCTTCAATTGGGATCATCACTCCGGGGGTCTCCCTGGGGTCATCAATCTCACCCTCACCCCCAGAAAGGCCCTCAAACTGCTATTGATCATTTATTCGGACTGCCCCCAGTGTTGGTTGAGCCAAGGCAGTGGCATAGCATTCTCTTGCAACCTTTTGGCTGCTCCGAACAACCCCAACCTGTCCCTGAACAGCATACTTTAAACACTGATAGACTGTTGAAGCCACTGCATGCATCCTAGAGAGCCACGATCTCCCTAGAATAGCATTATAGCAAGTGGGACAATCCACCACGATGAAGAGTATTCTAACCATTTTCTTGAAAGGGCCCCTGCCCAATAACACTTCTTCTTCAAACTCCCCGATCACATCGGCTGAGCTGCCCGTGAAACCCACGATCAATCTGTCTGACTTATGAATCACAGCTGGATTTTTCATTTTCTTGTAAGTGGTTAGGAAAAGAATATTGGCAGAGCTTCCAGTATCCACCAGAATTCGCCTTACCTCATTGCCCTCTATAGATGCTCCTATGACAACAGCATCCTCATGAGGGCCAGCAATATCTCTCAAATCATCCTCATCGAAGACTATGAATGGGAATGAGTTTGGTGATTGATAAGATGTCATGCCTCCCTCTAGCTGGGAGGCTAAATTATGAACATCCCTCTTTCTTGAAGAAGCAGTAGGAGCAGTCATAGTGTCCCCACCGAAAATTGTCAGTGACTCGAAGAATTTAATGAGCCCGGAGACCGTCCTAGAACACTCCTCTATAGCACCCACCCTATTTCGTGTTGGATCAGGATCCAAGTACTCAGATTCCACATCGAACCTTTCAACTATTACCATGCCCCCCTCCGGGGCAGCATTACTTGGACCAACCCGGTGAGTATTGTCAGGCCTGTTGCCTCCCCTTCGTATGCACCCAACTTTCCCCTTTCAATCAAGTTTTGAACCTCTTGTTTCAACGCTATGCAATCATCAGTGGTATGGCCAATATCATTGTGGTATTGGCAAAAGGAGTTGTTACGATGCTCTCTGGGAGACTGCAAGGTTGCCGGTCTCCGGTAGTGTACCTCATCTTTTGTTTTATCGAAAATGGTGGCCACGCTTTCTTTAAGTTCTGCGAACCACTCCGGTTGGACCCATGGCCCTCTTTTGTTTCTGGATTGTTGACTTTGAGCAGGAGTAGCTGGCTGAGACTGAGCTTTTACCCTACCATGCCCCTGTCCGGTTTCTCTGGCTTTGTTCCCGGACTGGTTTTGATTTGGAGTTGGTGCCACCGGGGTGGATCTCACCTGCCTGTGCACCCTGGTTTTCTTTGTTTCATCAACGTTTATCTGCTTGCCAACCTGATTTAGCAACCCCCCCCCCCCCAGGTCATGGCCTTCTTTCTGGTCACCGAATCAGCCAGGTTGCCTGGGTTCAAGCCTTGTCTTAGGGATGCTATTGCCACCTGTTCGAAGCAATCAACCAACCCATTCTTTGTGTTCACAAAACGACTTATATACTCCTTCAATGACTCATTTGGCTCCTGGGCACAATGGATTATTGTGTCTCAATTGCCCTTCAGCTCCTTACTCCCCACAAACTGCCTTCGAAAGGCTACCCAAAACGTATCAAAATCTTTAATACAACCCTAAGGCAGGTTGTTGTACCATTTCAGAGCACTCCCCGTAAAGGATTGGGAGAATGCCCTACAAAGTAGTTTATCATCATCATCAAAGTTCATCATGAAGTTCTTGAATTGCTCCAGATGATTGTCCGGATCAGTACTGCCATCGTACTTCTCCATCTTAGTACTGTCAAACCTCTTGGGGAGGTTTCCGGACAGGATTTTAGAAGACAGTGGAGACTGCCTCCAATTCCTTCCACGACTGAACACGGTATCCTCATTAGGAGTTGCAAAGATACCTGGCTCATCGTGGAAAGCAAAGGGATCCATCAGCATCCGGTCCACATGCCTCCGGCTATGAGAGGATCCCTTTCCAATATGCCTTTTCATTCTTCCATGGTGATCTCTTTTTCTCGTATATTTCTTAACCTGCTTTTGCTTTTTCTTGGTTCGAACCTCATCACTGCTAGAGGACAAGGATTTTTCATTTTCCTCACTGTCTGAAGAGCTGCCCGAAGATTCGGAACTTGAGTCAGAGCTCTCCACAGGCCTGGACCGGTGAGACTTTTTAGAACTAGCATGTGTCTTTTTGGTACTTACATGAGTTTTCGAAGCCTCAGGTTCTCTAGGGTTGTCGGTGTGATGAACAACCGATGCCTTGGATTTTTCTTTCACGCCCATTTTGGCCTTTTCAGCCCTCAGAGCTTCTATCTCAAGCTTTAACTTGTCACGCTATTGGACAGTATACTCGTCGTTTTCTTCCACACTTCGAGCAAAGCTGGTGGAAGCTCTGGATTATCCGGATTCATTCGGACAGAATTTCTTGGCAGGTTTTGAATGCTTGATTCAGGCACCTCTCTGCTCCCACTGTGGTCGCCAATTTGGTGTGGAAAATAATCGCCTGAGGGTAGGCTAGTAATTTTAAGTGGAGTTTCAAGGTGGTGTAAGGGTGTTTAACGGTGGTGTAAGGGTGTTTAACGGTGGTGTAAGGGTGTTTCAAGGTGGAGAGATAATTAAGCAGCTTGGTAGCAGTTAATTTTTCTTACCCATAGTTAATGCTGGTGGTTGGGTATTTATAGTGTGATGTTTGGGCCCTTATGGGCTTTCGGGTCAAGTTTAATGGACCCGGGTCATGTTTAAAGACCCATGAGTTATAAGCAGGGGGACAGGTAGCTTAGTGAGGAAGTGTTTAGGTTTTTTAGTACTTTAGTCATAGTTCGAACAGCCTTAAGTTCACAGTGTCCAAATCATCTGTCCGGTCCAAATCATTTGTCCGGTTTATGTCCTTTAGTGCCTGTCCGACATTCGGAGAGTTTTAGACTGATTTGCCCTTCCGGGGAGTATCCTGAATTCAGACTCATCAATATAGACCCAAGAGATCAAGAGAGTACAACTTTTATTACTGGAAGGGGTTTACACTATTATAAGGTAATGCCATTCGGGTTACAAAATTGAGAGGCAACATACCAAAGCTTAGTAAACAAAGCTTTTGAGCATCAGATTGGAAGAAATGTTGAGGTCTAAATCGATGACATGTTAGTCAAAAGCCTCAAAGATGAGAATCAATTAGCTAACTTGGAAGAAACTTTTGCTAATTTGACCAAGGTAAATTTGAAGTTGAACCCGGAGAAGTGCACATTTTGGGTAAAATCCATAAATATTTTAGGCTACATAGTCAGCGAACAGGGTATTGAAGCCAATCTGATACAGCTAAATGCCCTATGTAATATGGCCCCACCAAGAACGATCAAAGAAGTACAAATCCTGACTAGAAGATTGGCAGTGTTGAACAAGTTCATATCGCGGTCCTCAGAAACATGCACCCATTTCTTCCACATGTTGAGAAAAAAAAAATTCTTTGATTGGACTCAAGAATGTTCGGATGCCTTTCGTTAGATTAAAGAATACCTTTCCTCTCCGGAAATCTTGACATGGCCAAATTCGGGGGAAAATTGTATATCTATTTGGTAGTGGCAGATTTTACTCTGAGTGCGGTTTTAATCTGAGAGGATTCGAACGTTCTAAAGTCGATTTATTATGTGAGTTAGAATTTTCTGGATGCAGAGAAACGATATCTCAAGTTAGAAACGTTGGCTCTTGCCTTGGTAACATTTGCATGAAAATGAGGCCTTACTTTCAGGCTCATTCAATCGTGGTACAAATATCTTTTTCGTTGAAGAACATGCTACAAAGGCCCGATGTCTCGGGAAGAATGACAAAATAGTCGATAGAGCTTGGAGACTTTTATATTGAATTTGAACCAAGAACTGCTATTAAGTACAAGCATTAACTGATTTCTTAATCGAATTCAACTCCGGTCGGAATGAAATAGAAATTGATAAAGAAAAATCTGGTTCAGAATGGTTAGTCCGAACCGGCGGGGTTCAAGCTCATCTGGTTGTGGAGCAGGGGTGCAATTGGTATCTCAAGAAGGAATTGCTATGTATCAAGCCATCTGATTCGGGTTTAAAGCATCAAATAATGAGGCTAAGTACGAATCTTCTTTGGCAGGCTTACGACTCGCAAAAAAATATGTAGCTAAAAGAGTCAGATTGATAAGTGATTCACAACTTCTGATGAACCATGATTTTGGTGAACCATGCTTCTGGTCGGTCAGAGGCAAGAAAAGATCACTTGGTAAAATATCTGGGGGTTTTGAAGGCCTTAACTTTGAGTTTTAAGGATGTCAAATACGAACATGTTCATGGAATTAGGAATTCAGTGGTTGATTCTTTGGCTAGAGCATCTTCCTCAGAGGAGTACCCATAGATAGTCGTCTAGGAAAACCCATCGATTGTTAATGGATCCGAATTAGTAGAAGGGTGTGTTGAGGCCTTCCAAATTTCTATAGTTATAGTAAAATATTGGAGAAGTGAGATACAAGAGTTCTAGGTCAACGACATATTACCAGTTGATAAAGTAATGGCTAAAAGAATACGATTTAAGGCATATGGGTATGTAGTACTCGGAGATGTAATGGATAATAAATCTTTTAGTCGTCCTTTACTCTGATTGTTAGGGAAGGATGAATCGCAATTGATACTTTCAGAGTTGCATGATAGGGAGGTGTTAGCAAATTGTGGCTACAAAAAGTTGATATGAAGAGTTTTTCTTGCTGGGTATTACTGGTCGAACCTCTCCTCGGATGCAAAGGAATTAGTGCAGAAGTGCGACACTTGCCAAATATTTGCTAACTCAATTCATGCACCCGGCGTACCCCTCGAATCAAAATCAGAGTTTTTACTATTCGACCGATGAGGTATTGATCTAGTCGGACCCTTCCGATGACATCAGGAGGTCGTCAGACAATCATTGTTGCAGTAGATTACTTTTCCAAGTGGGTTGAAGTTGAGTCGCTGGCAGGAACAAGAGCGAAAGATGTGATGAGGTTTATTATTTCTAACATATGTTGTCGTTTTGGTGTACCAAGAAAAATTACAATTGATAATGGACCGCAATTCGATAACAATGAGATGAAGCTTTTTGTACATCTAAGGGGATACATCAATGCTTCTCAGCACCTTTCCACCCTCAAGCGAATGGCCATGTTGAAGTGACTAATCAAACAATTTTAGATGGGCTGAGGAAGAATCTGGAGGGTAAGGCTGGAAAATGGCCGGATTATCTACAAGAAGTTTTTTGGGCTTATAGAATAACCCCTCGGACTGCAACACAAGAGTTTCCATTTGCACTTGTTTATGGGATGGACGCGGTAGTACCGTCAAAGACAATGTTCCCATCGTACAGATTGAGTGAATACTCAGAGGAAACAAATTATAGAGGAAAGCGCACGGAGTTGGATCTGATAGAAGAAGGGCGCAGTTAAACTCTTTACGTTATCAGACTTTAATGAAAAGTCGGTAAGCGTCAAAAGTTAGAAGAAAAGAGTTCAAAGTTGGGGACAAAGTTTTGAGGAAATTTTTCCTCCATACGAAAGAAAAAAGGCTGGGAAATTTAGCTCCCAATTAGGAAGGTCTGTACACGGTAACAAAGAAGATAAAGCCGGGGACGTACAGACTGAAAGATAAAGAAGGAAGAGATCTTCCCCACCCTTGGAATATTGAGCACCTCAAAGTTTATTTAGAGTAAATGTGTAAATATGTAAAAAAAAATTATCAGTTTATGTAAGTATCGATGGCATACTCTTTCCTACCTTTGTGGCGCAGGAAGGTTTTAATGAGGTGTCATAATAGCAGACTTATATATAAAATCTCATTGCCTTCTTAAAATGATTTGCCGAATGTTCATCTTTTTTAACTCAAAAGGCATTCCAAAGACGTTTGGACTAAAATTCTCCCATGTACCATTCCTTTTTAGAGCTTCCATTTCGGTATTCATTGCCTCATGTCATTCAATCATCTTCTTAGCTTCTTGAGCTGTTTTAGGGATTTGTTCAGAGAGAATAGTAGCTAAAAAGGCCTTTGCAATCTTTGTCATTCCTTTCCTGTCCATTTTTACCGGATATGTAGAAGCACGATAAACGTGTTCTGGTGAATACCGGTCAGGAGGAACCCTTCTATTTTTTCTTGGGGGAAGAACCGGAGTTTGAGTTTCAACAAATGAACTTCCTGAAATGTCATGGTCAATAGCATTTTGTGAATTATGAGATTGTAAATTGTTTACCTCTTGATGGACATTTTCTTCGGCTGATTCGCTGGTAGGATCCATGGCATTTATTTCTTGTTGGACATTGTCTTCGGGAGAATCATTGGTGGTAAGAACTGCCTCGTCAGTCTCCTTTATGTTGGAAGAGGCGTGTTCGGTGGCGCCATCTACCGACTCTGTCGGCACATCCTCAAAGTAACTTTCATATAGTAACCAGTCGAGTGATTCACTTACTTTCTCCCCCTGAGCACGAGATTGGTGGTAAAAAATATAATCGGATTCTAAGAAGTCACAGTCCATGGTGACATGGATTCGACGAGTCACCGGATTATAACACCGATATCCCATTTGATGAACACCGTATCCAATGAATACACACTTTTCACCACAAGGGTTAAGTTTGTTTCGACTAGTCTTAGGGATATGAACAAACACCGAACAACCAAAGACACGAGGTGGTAAGGTCATAACACATGGAATTGTAACTTGGGTGGCAAGCACTTGTAATGGAGTTTTATTTCCTAGACATCGGGTTGGTAGACGATTTGCAAGAAACGTAGCTGTAGCAAGAGCTTCTGGCCAAAGAGAATGAGGAACTCTAGATTCAATCATAATAGCACGAGTTTTTTCAAGTAAAGTACGATTTTTTCGTTCTGAAAATCCGTTTTGCTAAGGTGTGTTTGGACAAGTGGTTTGATGGATAAGACCATTTGTTTTGAAAAAATTATGCATTGTTTGGTTGACAAACTCTGTTCTATTATGAGAACGGAGAATCTGTATTTTTTTTCCAAATTGAGTCAAAATCATTTTGTAAAAACAAACAAATATTTCTGGTACTTCCGATTTATGTTTCATGAAGTATATCCAAGTCATTCTTGAGAAATCATCCACAAATAAAACAAAGTATCTGATTTGATTGTTAATGGAATTTGGTGCTAGACCCCAAACATCAGAATGGATTAGCGAAAAAGCATAATCAACTCTAGTATTACTTTGATTAAATGAGACCCTACGATTTTTTGCAAGAATGCAGGTTTCACATTTCTCATGAATGAAATTATTCAAAAAAAGACTAGGAAACAAACTCTTAAGATAGCTAAAAGAAGGATGACCAAGTCGTCGATGTCATAACCAAAGTTGCCTTTCGGTTGTTCCGTGAGCAAGCATGGCATGTCCCTTATGAACTACCTCATCATCATAATAGAGACCTCTTTGTTCAGTCCCACGCCCAATGATCTCCTTCGTACGAATATCCTGTAAGATGCAAAAAAACAGATACATAAGAACCACACAGTTGAGTTGTTTTGTCACTTGACTAACAGATAATAACTTTAAGGATAATGAAGGAATGTAGAGAAAGTTTTTAATTTCCATTTTTTCCGAAAAAATAATTGAACCTCCCCCTTTGACTTCACAAATTTCTCCACTAGCAGTCTCAATATGGGACTTCTTTGGAGATGACATGTCACCAAAGTCTTTAGGATCATAAAACATGGTGTCCGTAGCCCCACAATCAAAGATCCAGTTCATTGATTTCTTAAACCCTTTACCTCCAAGTTTTTCATAGGAATTCGCCGCTATTCCTGCAAAACCAGTACCACTTCCTTGCTCGTTTTTAATCAGATCTTCACCGCCACTTGTCAACGAAGCCCGTTTGACATTAGATCTGAAACACTGGTTATTTTTCTCCTTATGACCGTCCTCCCACCATTCTGGATAGCCAACCAGCTGGAAACATGTCTCTTTAGTGTGTTTCTTCATCCCACAATGAGTGCAAGTACCTCTACTTTCCGAGGAAACATGTCTCTTTAGTGTGTCTCTCCCGGAGGAAGTAGAGGCTGTAATCACCACTACCTACTTCCGCTGGCTTCCTTCAAAAGACGATGTTTCTCTTTTCGAGGGTAAGTACCTCTACTTTCCGGCGGCCGAGCATAAGGAGCTGATGATTCGCTGGGGGATTCCCGATAGTGTTACTGTTCGGTTTCCGGTCCCCGGGGAGACCCCTGCGCATGTCCGATCACAGGAGATAGTGGTTTTTACCGAGCTATTCAATTGGGGCCTGCGGTTCCCCCTGGATCCCGAAATCGCGCTTTACTTCCGCACCCTTCAGATCTGCCCTTCCCAACTGACGCCCAATGCATGGTATACTTTGATGTCGTGCATCATGGCTTCGCGTCTGTCAGGTCGGGTTATGCCCAAGGAAGAATACATAGCCATGTCCGGTTTGTCCAAGTCTCATAAGTCCCCATTCTTCTACTCTTCCCTGGCGAACAAATGGAAGATAGTTAACGACTTTCTTGAGGGAGACAAGGGCTGGAAGCATCGCTCCGTATTTTTAAGCGGCTGCTGGGAAAACGGCCTCCCTTACAGCAAGGAGAACCCGAGGCAGCTGCTCCGAACCTGGGTCCCCAATGGTAATCATCTATCTTTTTTTTCTTTTTTTTAAAGTGTTTGATCCCTTGTGCAGTGACGAAGGAGTTCGTGCAGGGGCTGAAAAAAGACCACTCGAAAGCCGGTGAGGCCACGTTCCAAGTGCTGAAAGATTATGCTCGGAAGCATTGGGGTCGGGCGATGTACCATACCTTCAAAGACACCAACCTGATCATGAGAAAACTCTGGCGTTGCTCGTCAGAGGTGCTCACTATCGAGCAATTACGACAGCCCCTGAGCATGGAGGATCTGATCGTGAAAACCGACGCACCTGGGTCCCAGTTGTATCTCCCAAAACGCAACAAGGCGCCTAGCAAGCGCCCGAAGTCGGATGACGAGGTCGGGGAAAACAACACCGGGGCTGAAGAGGCAGGTGCGGTGACTCAAGAGAAGGGAAACGTCCCTGAAAGTGGTGCGGCCGATCAGGCCCAGGCTCCAATGCAGAAGAGAAAAGGTCGAGTCGATGCGGAGGGGGTCAAGGCGAAGAGACCCAAGCACTCCAAGAAAGAGGGTGGGCTTGTTGCTGGTGCGGACGGTGTCACCGTGCCGAAGCTATTTGATCAGTACGGCGGTGCTAAAGGTGACTCAACGGTTGATCCCGTAGTGGTGACTCCAGATGATGCTGATCCATCCAAACCGCCGGACCCAGCTGCGGCCTCGTCGAGTGGTACGAAGTACCCGGTGCTAACGATGCTTGGAAGTCCGCATACTTTCCCGCTGCAGGGATCGGACGGACTGGCCTTATCTTTGTATAATCTGTTTATACCAGCGGCCATGAAAGAGTGTAAGGCGATCGAGCTGAGCCAGAAGCTAGGGGGCGCAGAGGCAACGATTGCTGGCCTAATGGAGGAGGTGCAAAAGGCCAAGGCGGCTCAGGAATTGGCGGAGGGGCGGCTGCAGAAGCCAACCGTGTTGCGGAAGAGACAAAGAAAGCCGGGGAAGATCGTGCTGCTACTTTAGCTCAGGAGGTCCAAAAGCTGAAAGCTTCGAACACCACCTTTGCAGATAAGTGTAAGAAGTGGGCGGAGAAAGAAGCAGCCGACGCTAAGGCCGCGTATGTGCTATCGTTCCATAACCGCTTCCCGGACCTTAACCTCAGGGCGATGTGGCTGGATGTGCCATAGGAGGACCGCCCTGCGGGAGTCGTTTGCGAAGATGAGTCGGACGACACTGAGTCCGAGGAGGAGGATGGCGAGTGATCCGGACGCAGTGTTTGTTGTTTTAAGTATTCGACTTTGTTTTTTTTGTTGTATGATCTTTGGGGGCCGCGAGGTCCCCTAACAATATTCCCTGTGAACACTTCAATATTTATTTTTTTGTTGATATGCAATCGATGTTTCTTGCCATAATATTTTAGATGTTTTTACTTAGGCAAACCATAGTGGTTCTGTGAAAAACAAAGTAGGTTCTGTAGATCAATGTAATATTGAAAATTCCTGATGGGATCGGGAATTATAAAATGTAGATCAATTCGGAGACTGAAAAACCAAAGTAGGTTTTATAGATCAATCCAAGATTGTAGGGACAAACGCCGACCAACTCGTCAGCTGATCGAGTTTGTCTTCACAGATTGGGAGGCGAAATCAAATTTTCATTAATTTAATCAAGGGGGTCGGGTGTTCATGATGCCTCATTAAAACCTTCTCGCGCCACCGAGGTAGGAAAGAGTGCATCCCCGACCAATAAGTTTTTAAAGACCAAGTTTAACAAATTACAGATGTTTATCATTATTCTAAGTACAACTTTAGATGTTCGATGTTCCACGGTAGTCTCAAAGGCTGCCTGAGCTTGTTCTGCAGGCGATATGTCCCGCTCTTGATTTTCTCTACGAATTCGTGTGGTCCCTCCCAATTCGAGGCGAGCTTTTCGAGGCTTCTGTCTTTGGTGTGCAGAAAAACCCACCTCAAAACCTTGTCACCGACTTTAAACTCTCGACGATGTACCTTAGATGCATATCGACTTCGCATCAGGGTCTGATAGTGCAAAGAGTTCAGTTGAGCGCGACTGCGCTTTTCTTCTATAAGATCGAGAGCTAGTCATCTCCTGTCATCGTTTGTGTCCTCCTCATAGGTATCGATCCTGAAAGATGGAAAGATGGACTCTGCTGGGGTTACCGCGTCCATACCATACACCAGAGCATAAGGTGATTCCTGGGTCGCCGTCCGGGGGGTAGTTCGGTAGGCCCACAACACTTCCTGTAGGTAGTCCGGCCACTTACCAGCCTTTCCTTCGAGGTTCTTTCTGAGTCCGTCCAAAATGGTTCGGTTGGTGACCTCGACCTGCCCGTTTGCTTGAGGATGGAAAGGAGCGGAAAAACATTGCCTGATCTTGTGCGTTGTGCAAAAAACTTTCATTTCCCCGTTGTCGAACTGTGGTCCGTTATCCATGGTGAGCCTCTGGGGTACCCCAAACCGACAACAAATGTTAGACCAGATAAATTTGATGATGTCTTTGGTCTTGGTAGCCGAAATCGGCTCAGCTTCGACCCACTTTGAAAAATAGTATACCGCTACGATAATTGTCTGTCTCCCGCCTGATGCCATTGGTAGTGGTCCAACTAGGTCAATTCCCCATCGGTCAAAAGGTAACCCTTCGGATATGGATTCCAGAGGAGCTGCGGGAACGTTTATCGCATTTGCGAATCTCTGACACGTGTCGCAAGTTTTCACTATTAGCCGTGCATCCGCTGTTATCGTAGGCCAATAAAACCCTGCGAGAAAAATCCTTTGGATTAAGGCCTTGTAACCGCAATGTGTCGCGCCCTCACCATCATGTAGTTCAGATACAATTATTTGCGACTCGTGAACCCCTAAGCACCTGAGCAGAGGGCGGCTGAATGATTTCTTGTATAGTACTTCGCCTAATGGAACGTAACCTCGGGCCTTATTGCGAACCTTCCAAGCCGAGGCACCATTGCTAGGTAGCCTACCTTCGGCTAAGAAGGCGATAGTGTCACGCCGCCAATCTGAGATTGTTACCGAGGAGACCTGGCAGGCGATTTCAGGTCGGTTATCAAGCTCTTGTCGTTTGATGATAGATGGATTTTCTTGTTCGGTTACCCAAGGATAGTTGCTTGAGCAGGAAGCTGTCGCCAAGGAGTCTGCCACCGTATTTTCGCTTCTTGGTACGTGTTCGTATGTGATTTTGACGAACGACGCTGCTAGGACTCTGAGTGCTGCTAGGTATTGGACCAGATGCCCTTTCCGAGCTTCCACAATTCCTGAGGCTTGGTTTATCAGTAGTTGGGAATCACATACGAGGCGTACCTGTTTTACCCCACACACTTGCGCTAGCCGTAGCCCTGCCAGAGCAGCCTCGTATTCAGCCTCATTGTTCGAAGTATGGAAACCAAATCGAATGGCCTGGTGCATACTAATGCCGGTTGGGGTAATTATCTGTATCCCCGCTCCGCAGCCACTGACATTTGCTCCCCCTTCGGTGCCGATGGTCCATTCATTTAGTTCGGCCGCTTCAGACGGCGCATCCTGATCCGGTCGTTCGGAGTGGAACTCCACTAAGAAATCTGCCAGAATTTGGCCTTTAATGGTTGTTCGTGGTTCAAAGTTGATGTCAAAATCGCCTAATTCGACCGACCATTTTGACATCCTCCCGGACATATCTGGTCGCTGGAGGACATACTTGAGTGGGAAAGAGGTTCGGATGACAATAGGATGAGCTTGAAAATAAGGGCGCATCTTCCGTGCTGCTGTTACTAAGGCGAGAGCCATTTTTTCTAACCTCAGATACCGAGTTTCCGCATCTAACAAGCTCTTGCTTACGAAGTAAACCGCTGTAGGGGCTGGTTCTGATTCACTGATTAAGGTCGCACTAACCGCAAAGTCAGTTACCGCAATGTAAAGAAAGAGGGTCTCGCCCGTTACAGGTTTTGTTAAGAGGTTCGGGGACGATAGATATCGTTTAATCCCTAAGAAAGCTTCGTCGCATTCGGACGTCCACATAAAAATTTTGGCTTGTCTCAAGACCTGAAAAAAGGGAGCGCACTTATCAGATGAACGAGAAATGAAACGGTTTAAAGCTGCCAGATGCCCAGTTAGGATCTCGACTTCCTTGATGTTCTTGGGCGGAGTCATGTTGGTTAAAGCTCGGAGCTGGACGGGATCGGCTTCAATCCCTTTTTCGCTGACGAAGAAACCTAGGAATTTTCCCGACCGGACCCCGAAGGAGCATTTTTCTGGGTTGAGCTTGAGGTTTATACCCCGTAGGTTATCAAAAGTTTCTCGTAGGTCGGCAAGATGAGCTTCGTCCATGCCGCTCTTGACCAACATGTCATCGATGTACACCTCCATATTCCTCCAAATTTGACCCCCAAACATTTTGTTAACTAGCCTCTGGTATGTTGCCCTGACATTTTGCAGCCCGAATGGCATGACTTTGTAACAATACAGTCCTCGGCCTGTTATAAACGTGGTGCTTTCTTGGTCCGCGACGTGTAATTTGATCTGGTTATATCCGGCGTATGCATCCATGAACGAAAGTAGCCTATTCCCTGAAGTCGAATCTACCAACTGGTCAATCCTCGGCATTGGGAAAGGGTCCTTCGGACACGCTCGATTGAGGTCGGTAAAATCCACGCACATCCTCTATTTCTCGTTCTTCTTTTTAACCAGGACGGGATTAGAGGTCCATAAAGGGTAACTCGCTTCCTTTACGTGCCCGACGCTGATCATTCTCTCGACTTCACGCAGGATAATGTCCGTCTTTTCTAGGGAAAAAGCCCGACGCTTTTGGGAGATTGGTCTGACGTTTCTGTTGATAGTCAGTCTGTGAATGACAAAAGATTCTGGGACCCCGGTTACATCCCTTGAGCACTATGCGAAAAAATCTAGGTTTTCCCGTAGCAGAGACAGTAACTGTTCCCTGAAGCCTAGCGTCAAGCACACCCCGATCTGCAAAACTTTTCCTTCGGCGAATAGGTACCGTTCACATTCTTCGTCGGTAGGCAGATAGCTGGGGGATTCCCTAGGATCATCAACAGGTAGCGACCCTAGGGCGAGCCCTTTTGATTGTTATTCCCGAGCTTGAACCATCTCTTGGTCTTTCTTGGGTGCCAATGCTGCTCGGTAACATTCCTGTGCTGCTTTTTGGCTACTTCGGACTATACCCACGTTGTTTCCGACCACGTACTTTAAACACTGGTGGATCGTAGAAGATACTGCATGCATTCGCGATATCCACGATCGACCGAAAATTGCGTTGTGAGAAGATGCTGCGTCTACTACCACGAATAAAACTATAACCTCCTTTTTGAACGGACCGCGGCCTAACTGGACGACGCCCTCAAACTCTCCTATAACGTCAGCTGCTGACCCCGTAAATCCGACTATGGTACGGTCTGACCGTGCGATGACCGGCGGCGTCCTAAACTTGGCGAAAGTGGATGCGAAGATTATGTTGGCCGAACTTCCGGTATCTACCAAGATGCGTCGGACTTCCTCCCCCGCAATGGCTTCCCCGATCACAATGGCATCCTCATGAGGGCCGACTATGTCTCTCATGTCGTCATCGTCGAAGTACAAGATCGGAGATGGGACGCTTTTGGACTGGGAGTAAGGTCGAGCCTCTAACTGAGCGGTGAAGTTTACGATGTGCCTTTTCCTAGAAGAGTGCGTGGTTCCTGCCATAGAATCTCCCCCCAAAATAGTTAGGGATTCAAAAAATTTACAAAGGCTTCTTACATTACCGATGTTTCCCTCTGCTTCCTCCTCGATGACCCCAATGATGTTGCGGTTTGCTTCGGGGTCAAGGTATTCTATGGAAACATTGAAAGGGTCGGTTACTTCTGAAATGGTCATTGTGGTTTCGGGGTTCGGAATTACCACGACTTCCTTCGAAGTCGTACTCTGCTGTGCTTTCTTGATGTATTCTAGGAGGTTCCCATGTTCTATGAGCATTTGTATCTCTTTCTTCAGGGCAATGCAGTCCTTAGTATCATGCCCCACGTCTTCGTGATAGCGATAATAACGGTTGTTCCTTTGCTCCCGAGGCGTCGGTATTGGGAACGGTCTTCGGTACATCCCGTTTTTTTTAGTTTTCTCGTAGATCGACGATACACACTCGGTGAGGTCTGCGAAGTAAGCAGGCCGGATCCATTTGTTCGACATGGGTCACGAAGTTGTCTGACTTGTCTGCTTGGGTTTCTGACTTGTTGGGGCCGAAGGTTTGGTGGATACTGGCTGGGTCGGATGTATTGTACTGACCGGTTGGACTGCCCGAGCGTAGCTCGATTGAGTGCCTTGCCTTATTACTACCGACGCTTGGGTACTTTGCTGAATTTGTGCTGCCAGCTCGGACGCTTCGGTCTCTTCGATCAATATTTGCTTCTCTATTTGCGCCAGAAGTGCGGAGAAAGTGAATGCCTGTTTCTTCGTGACCGCTTGCTTCATAGGTCCCGGGAGTAAGCCCAAACGAAACGCGATCGATGCCACATTCTCCTCGCAGTGGTCTAGGTCGGTTTTGGCGTTAATGAATCGTCGTGTATACTCCCTGAGGCTTTCCCCCAACCTCTGTCTATAATTCATAATATTGTCCCCGTTGGCTCGGAAACTCTTACTTCCAACGAAATGCTGCCTAAACATCGTCCAGAACATCCCGAAGTTTTTGATGCAGCCTTGAGGTAAACGATTGTACCACTTAGACGCCTGATCTCGGAAGGTCATAGAGAATGCTCTACATAGGAGTTTATCATCATTGTCGAAACTCAGCATGAAATTTTTGAAGGCCTCCAGGTGATTATCCGGGTCCTTCTTCCCATCGTACTTTTCTAGCTTGGAAATATCAAATCGCTTCGGGAGTTGCCCCGCTAAGATATCATCGGACAATGGCGAGGCTCTCCAATTTACTCCGAACCCGAAAGCTCCGCCTCTGAGTCCTTCTGTTTGAACTCCGTAGAGTCCCTCGTCCCCTGGACTGATAAATAGGCTGCTGGTTCGGTAACCTTGGTGCTGGCTGTTCGATGGTTGCCATGGTACTTGAGGCAGCGCTGCTCGCTCTTCACGACTGGCTGCGGGCATTTCTTCCTTCTCAAACGACACCGGAGTTCGTTTTTCGGTGTTACCCTTTTTGTATTTCGGGGACTCCGTCCGAGGTCCTCGAAGGTGTCGGGAACGATTTTTATGCGTTCGTAGGACTCTTGCCCGACGTCGGTACTCCCTGCCCGATGAGTCATCTGAGGTGTAGTCAGCGGACACGCCGTGATGGTCCTCTGGGTATCGTTGCGCTCTGCCATTTCGCCCTTCCTCGGGATGAGGCTCTCGATAATACCTGACAGATCGGGCTTTGACGCGAGGTCCAACAGTGGGGTTGCCCTCTAGGCGGTCCTCCAAGAGCAGTTCTTTGCCTTTTCCTTCCCGGACCCTTTTTTCGTCTAGTGCCCGTTCCCTTTCGGCATTTAGCCTGACAATGTCTTCCAGGAGCTGTCTTCGGGTAATGATTAGGGTCGACCGTTTGTCCCGACCCGGGTCGTAGCGCCCCCGACCGGGGGCTTCTTCGCCTTCGGATACCGATATGGCTCGGATTACTTCTCTACCGACCCTCTCTCCTACAACCTCGTCATTCATTTTTAAAGCGTGATTTTCAAAGAAAAAAGATTCCTTTTTGGTATCACGGTTTCCCACAGACGGCGCCAATGATGAGTTAATAAATGAATTATGGAATATTTTGGATCTTGAGTCTGATGTGACTAGAGAGAGAAAGTGTAGAGAGAGAATGTGCAAAGAGAATATAATAATATTCAATGTCCCACCTACCAAGAAAGTGGGTTACGTTTTATACTAAAGTAAGGTGGACCCATTAATATCCTTAGTGGGCTGATTTTATTGTCAATGAGGCCCCTTATTAAATACATTATTTACAAATTGGTCCCTAAAAGATCATAAATACATTAATAATCACACCAAGTATCTTTTATTCGTAATCAACCCCTTGTTATTTATTCCGGCGAATTTTACCCTTATCAGTTCAGAATTCCCATAATCACATGTGCTCTGATACCACGTTAAGATGCACATGTTCTACGTAGCATCTCAGTTGTTGTATTTGTTAAAAAACAAAGAGATAAGTAACCGCGGGAAGTGGCTAGGGTTTTGTGTTTATTAGAAAATGTTCCTTTTTGTTTTATTGATGCATTAGATATGTAATTCGAGAATTGACCAATAGTAAGGCTCTCAATATATAGAGAACTTAGAGGCATATACACGGAAACTTAATACACTGAATATTCTAACAAATGTTCATCTTTTTGAACTCAAAAGACATTCCAAAGAATTTTGGACTAGAATGTTCATCTTTTTGAACTCAAAATACATTCAAAATACATTCCAAATAAGTTAAAGCCATGGGTCAAATGTTTTTACATAAAAGATATTTTAACTAAGAAACAACTTGATTTAAATTAGAACTTTGAAAAAATTTCATATTGGGAAATTATCAGTCCAGTAAAAATTGTTTTAAGTCAAACATTTTAACATGAGGCATTTTTTAGTAAGAAATAAATTTGAAAAGCAGAGTTACAACATCAAAAATCCTCACAGCATGAGGGTAATCTTACAAAAAAAAGTTCCATATGTTCGCGTTTACAACTAATTAACAAAACAAGGAAGACAACATTCAAACTATGCTAATCGGATGCGGAATTTTCCATACTGTCTTTTGGAGAGTCAGATTCTGAGGACGAACTTTCTGAATCATCGCTAATCTTAAAATCTTCCATAGAAATACGTACAGGGCGATGCTTTTCGATAACGGGCTACCAAAGGCTACCTAGCTTAAGGTCTGGAAATTTCTCATGCATCTCTAACACCATAGAGGATCTCATGTTGGCATCTCTTTCTTCAAGGCAAGATACAATACTGGCTGCATATGCATCTAGACTTTTCTTCTGTTTAGTCTCAAAATCCTTCTTCACAGACTCATTTTCCTTGTCAGCTTTTCAATGTCTGCAACAACCTTCTCGAAGTATGTTTTAATCTTTGTCTGAGATTCAATAAGACCATCAATACGAGTGTCCCGTTTGGTACCCTTGGTAATGAAGCGTTCTCGTTCACCGTCAAACTTTCTTTTCTCCTCAGAAAGCTCAGTCTCTAAGGAGGTAATACTGGATAAACGATCAACATATGTCTTTTTTTCTTTGGAAAGTTCATCCTCAACCTTTTTCAATTGGGAAGATACTTCTTCTTTCTTGGGAAGTTCATCTATCAAATCTTTCACTTTTTTCTTCAAGTCAATCGCCTCGGTAGTCAGTCTTCTTACTTCAGTCCTTTTTTAGAGGACTTTATTCTTGTAACGATCCTTGCGGTTAGCTTTCCGTTCGAGAAGGGCAGCAGTACAAAGCAATATTTTTAACTCATCGGTAACAAAATAGTTTTCTTAGACGTCAAAGTAAGTTGAGGTATGGGAGAGATATTCACCTTCCTCAAAGTTTTCTTCTTGACCAAGGGGCTATTTTTTCTGAAGGACAAATTCTCCCCCGGAATCCGAGTCGAGTATGCAAACTTTCTTTATAGGGGGTAAGCCCAGACAAGTTGTATTGTCACTTTCTACTTCACTGTCAACAGTAAGACTTTTTGGCCTTACAGCCTCTGCTCTCTCAGCTGGCCTCATTTCAACTGAAGTCTTATTGTCAGCATCTCTCTGCTCGTATTCTTGGATATTAGTCGGAGGGTTTACCCGGAGATCAACTTGGTTTTCTTGTTGAACCTCTGTTGGCTTTCTTCCTGGGTCTCATTCTGATGATCTCTTTGGACTTTAGCCCTAAGTTCCTCAGGAGCATCACTCTCTGACTCTGTATCTTTTTTGGTACGTTCACCCCCTCCTCGGGTTTTTCTGCATCCTGGTGACTCAGAGCCCGAGCTCGCGTGAGAAGGTAAACTATATTGTCCAGACCTTCTAGCCGTTTGAGAATAACGTCATTCAGGGGAGGCACCATGAGGTCGGACATGGATTTTTTCTGTCCAAGGTCATATCTCCAAAGATTTCTTCTCACAAAGTTCATTGGCTGGAAACTCTGATGAAATTTATGGTCCCAATGTTCACCTGCCCAGATGCTTAGCTTCTCAAAATATTTCTTGGCAGCTTTTGCATAACTTTTATTGGGCTTAGCAATTCCCTTCATAGATGTTTAAAATAAATATCTTAAGATTATCTAATTTTAGTTAATAAAACAGAAGACTATATGAGGACGCGTACCTTGTCCAAACCACTTCAAGGTTAACCGATGGGGAAGGTCGTCAGAATTCTCAAAGCTAGTTTCCTACAAACGACGTCACTAATGAACTTAATTAATTCTTGGTCGAGTTCAGATGCGGGAATGTTCGTAGGAGAGACTCTGTCTAAGAAATGTTAGTATAAGATCACTTTAATTATGAAATCAGTGTTTTTAGAGAGAAAAATAGACAAAAGGAATAAATGTAACAATAATTGACTAATCATTGGCCATTTTCCCAAAAAGAGAATGTCCTTTAATAGTACATAAGGTGGATAGTATATCATTGACCTCAATATTTGACTGAGTCTCTTTTAAATCAACGTCTTCCTCCAATGCCTCGTCTATTAGCTGAGGAGGATTAGAGGTTGCGATTGGGTTTTCGTTTTTAGTATCCGAGGGACTTTTTTTATACTCCTTGATGGTCTCAACAATCTCCCTCGAGGGAGGAGATGACGGTGTAGGGTTATTGGTGCTGTTTTGTGAAGAAGTTTCAGCTTCGAAGTCTCTCATAACTATGAAAGTCTTCTTTTTAACAGAAAAACTACGAGAGAAATGAGCTTTTGGTTTAATCTGAGTAGTTACCTTGCATGATGTTCGAGGAGGATTATAATTGATAAATAGTGTAGCTTCTCTAGTAATTCTTTGAGTAGATGAGCTTGATGTTGTTTTATGATTCTTTTAAAGAGAAATAGACGATGGCACTAGAGAAGAATTTTGAAGCGCTGATTGCGAATAATTTGTTGATAAAGATTGTTGAGGTTCTGGGGTGGATGAACTTGGAAACACATGGGAACTTTGATTTGGGTTAAAATTACCTTAAAGTGTAGTTTTAATAGCTGATGAGGAGAATTGTTTATCAATCATGTATCTCTATACTCAAGAGTCCTTTCATTGATACAAAAATAATCGTATGCGTCAAAAATTGGTTTTTTAGTTGTTGGGGATTTTTTATAAACTAAATTGAAGAAGAATCTTCAAATTATTTGATAAAGGTTGAAGGTTAACTAGGAAATATGAATTTTCTGGCAAGGATAACTAATGAGGTTAAGTACTCATATAAGGGTAGCAAATGATTCTCTCAAAGAAAGTTTTGTTTTCTTTCACTAAAAAGTAATTGTGAAACGCGAATAATGGTTGATAGGAGTATTTATAAAGAAAAAGGAAGATAGAAAGAGGTCAGAGAAGTGGAAGATGTGGTAATGATTATTGGGTCAAAATAGAGAATATCAAGTGGTTGCTTGTAAAAAAAGAAATATGATATCTGTTAGCTGTCAGACCCAATGTGAGAATATTCGAAGCATGAATAAAGGGTCAAACTGGTTCCGTGGCGAACATGTGTACAAGTTCATTCGAGGAGGGTAAGTATATGGATTGATGTTTTTGAGTCGGATAATAAATATTGGAGGCTGAATACGGATATGTTTTTATTTGAAGATAAGATATGTTTTCAAAATAAATAAAGGGTAAGAACCAATCGGAAGCAAATTGAACTTTGACAAGAAGCATGTTCTACATTTTACAAATTTTGATGGTAACTAGTTCTTATTTATAGTCTTTCATAAGAACTAGGGGGCTACTGATAAGGATATAGAATATTGGGGGCTTAAATGTGATAAATTAAAGTCTTATATGACAAATTGTATATTTGAAGGGTAGTTTTTGGACTATTTCTGAAGATGGAAAACTGAAGTGTAATTAACCCATTTGTGTAACTAATTTTGTTACACCCTAAGGTTGTGAATAAATGATACATCATTTTTATTAGTTCAATCTTACTTTTATTTTTAATTTCTCTCTCTCTATAACCAAACTCTTTTTTTCTCTCTCAAGAACTAGATTTACACTCATCAGTTTTCATAGACATCAAAGTAATTAGAGGCAGGGGAAACATTCCCTACATTCCCATTCCCCATAAGTCCCTATTGATTTCCTTGACCAATAGTATGCTTCCTTTGAGAAACAAATTCCCTACCAGAATCCGAATCAACAACAACTATTTTCTTGATAAGAGGAAAACTTGGGGCAGTAGTGTTATCATCTTCATCTTCATCAACAAGTTTTTTTCCTCTTTTTTTCCTCTAATAGAATGTTTTTTTGATGGCCCAGCAACACCATATTTCCCAGCAGTTTTACACTTAACCAAAACTGCTAGCTCAACATCAATTCATTGTCTCTCTCTGGCTTCAATTTCCTGGTTCTTCCCTGGTATTTCCCAGCAGTTTTACACTTAACCAAAACTGCTAGCTCAACATCAATTCATTGTCTCTCTCTGGCTTCAATTTCCTGGTTCTTCCCGGCTTCAGTTGTTTGTCTCTGCCCGACTCTAGTATCTAAGCTAGCATCACCATTGGAATTATCTTCTTCCTCATCATATTTTTTGGAATCCCGATGACTAGGGGCTCTTTCCCTAGTAGGAAGATATACAAGGTTGTCCAGATATTCCAATCACTTGAGTACATCATTCTCTATGGGAGGCACCATAAGCTCTTTCATTGTCTAAGGTTGGGTCAGATCATGCCTCAAAAGCTGACTTTTTTTCAAATTTGAAGGAGTAAAGCATTTATGGAACCGGTACTTCCAAGTTTTACTGGCCCAACAACATAACTAAGTAAATGTCTGACTAGTTTTTTTAACATGGTCGTCAAACGGTTTAGTTGTCCCCTTCATTGTTGTTCCCAAAGAAATTTTTTAGTGAAGTAAATAATTCGAACAAGAATATATCAAACAAGAATAAGGCAAGTACCTCTAAGTCCACTTCAAAGTAATACGATGGGGGTAGCTGTCGAAACTTTCAAATCCCATATCCTACAATCCGGAGACAAAAATGAACCTTTGTTTCCACTTCTTATCAGCCTCAAGAAGATCATTCAATATCTTGTATTTCTTCGCGATAGATATTTTATAGAAGGGAAAACCAGAGTTATTTTCCACATTTTCCAATCCGACTAGCTTTCTATAGAAAATTTGAGCCGAGAAATATGAGAAGCCATGATGTATACCATGAGGCTGAATCACATGTTAGGACCAACTTGTGTTACATATAACTGTATCAGGTGAAAGTATACAACCAATACTGGATACAAAGGCAGTCAAAGACCCCAATTCAGAATCTTTGTGTAAACAAAAATCTCGTGATCCTTAACAAATAAATGCATCTTCCCAACCTTTTGAAATCAGATTTTGATGGAGTCCGAGATTCCCCATTGGTGCCTAAGCTTAACCTTTTCGGGCGGATGAAAATACTTGTATTTTATTTTTTGAAGGGCCAACAAATGTTTGGCCTCAACCTCACGAAGGTTTCTTCCCAGGATGGCATCTATGTTCGAGGGCAGTTCAACAACACCCTATTTTTTTCTTCTTTTTTATTCTTCTTGGATGTTTATGCTTGATGAGCAGAAGAAGTTCCTACCATTTCAAGAGGATAAGACTTTTGGATCAGATTAGAAGGTCTGATAGGAGGGGTCAATACAGGGATAGCCTGGATGGGTTGAGCCTCAACATTAATAATATCATCCCACTTTTGATTGTTATATGCCTCATCAATTAAGTGTTTCTCTTGCACTTTTGGGATAGACTTTAAGGGAGAACCAACAACTTTATCTATTCAAACAGATGAATGTTTCTAAGAAGTGACCTCAGACGTTGTTTGAGGAGTACCTTGTAAAGTGTCCTGAAGGGTCGAAACATTTGATGTGATCTTTATTTTTGTGAACGAATTGGCCTTGGATATTTCTTCTTTTTTGGTCGATCCCTTTCAGCTTTTTCAGGAGTCTGATATTTATCGCGCATCATAAGGAATGTAGAGCTTTTGTGAGAGATTTTATGAGTTCTTTTAGTAGAACCAAGGACACCCTTGTCACGTCTCAGACAAGTCTGACCGTACCACTGAGTTAGAGGGAGATCAGAAGGAATATTGTTGTCCGAGGTTCTTGTTAGGTCGAAATATTTCTGGAGAGGAGGCCAATTACCATAAAACATTGTTTGGAGGACTTGTAAAGGCTTGAGTTCTTCTTCTATAACAACAACTCTTCTCTTTTTAGCTCTATTTCCTATGTAAACCACTCCCAAAGTTTATACCTCTCAAGCTCTTTAAATTCCTTAGACATGAAAAAAAGTGTTTAGTGTGATGATCAGTTTCTCTCTAAACTAAATTTGTGCTTTTTTTCTATAAAATGGGAAAATGTGTCTAACTTTAAAACTGTGAAGGGAGTAAGTATTTATAAGAGCGATATGGGATTTAAGGGGTGCAAATGCCCAAGTAAATTGAAGAGTTTTCAGTAGGTAATGGCTACCTAGCAAAGATGATAAGTTTTCTGGAACAGCTATTGAACCTATGATTTGACACGCACACGTATCGAGAAGTGCAAAGGACTCATGGCATGCTTTCTCATTTGGTCCAAATTCTTTTGGAAGGCACGCTTATATATATCAGGAAATAGTTGACACGTGGGGTTAAACGATGACATTATTTTAAAACTTTGCTGGCACATGGATAGGCCATAATGTGAAAACGATATGTCAAGATCCACCCCAACACACAACCTAAATTAAGTAATAGATTAGCATGAGGTCATTATTTCTTATAATAAAGTCATTAGTTTGAAAAAGTGTCAGAGGAAGAATTTTCTGGTGGGAAGATAAGGGAGGAATAATCCGACGATATCAAACAAAAAGAATTTCTCGAAAAAGCCAATAAACAAATAATTCGGCAAGGAGAAATAGTGGAATGACGGTCCGACAATAGTCCTAGAGGAAAAAATGTCTGAAGGAGCACATGAGAAAAAAACCGTCTCTATAAGTCAATCCTTGTTCATATATCTTCGTAAGGACTGAGAGGCTACTGATAAAGGAAGAAAAAATATGATGATAAATAAGCTAAATATAATAAATAAAAGAATTAATTTGATGTAATAAAATATCGAGGACAAAATTTGACAAGTATATGAGTTGAGGGGGTCATATGTAAGAACTAGTGTGTGTGTGTTTATAATTAATAAAGAAGTGGGGTGAAAATACTCACTTATGGGAGGGTAAATATGTAGCTTAGAAACTTACCTCGTGTACTATATAAAGAACAACCCCTTTTGGGGAAGTGGTACAATGATTAGTCAATTATTACTTCATTTATTCATTTTATTTCTTTCTCTTTCTACTTATTTCGTTTCTTTCTCTAAAAATACTAGTATACGAATATTGTTGTGACAAATACTCCCATACAAACATAATTGGGATAGAAAACATCACTAAGAAATATCTTGAATTATCAATATGGACTTAGCCTTACATGTTCATATTTTTTCCCGAAAACTTTATTACACTTAAAGCCTTATTTTGTAAGCTGAAAATTAATGGAATCTAGCCATTACATATTATGTCTTATTAGCACCCCCTCAAATTACGAGAGAATTTAGGAAATAATATAGTCTTGAACTACTTTTCCTTGACCTGGACATGTACTATCCACACTTGATCTCGTTTCCGTAGCTTGTGTGACTTATAATCTTGAAACAAAAAGTTCATGCAAAACCTGATTATATACGAATCCGATCTACTCCGTTAATTACGACTAGACTCGTGAGAATTTTGAGATATGTTTACCTTAACTTGCCTTATTTTAAACCATTCATCGATCCGAAACTCCTCAAATACAAAAATCTTAATTTTGTAAAACAATACAAGAATAACATTTCCTTTATTTTTTTATTTACTATTAGTTGGTTACCTCATATACCGAATGTTTACCCATATTAAGATTTACATGAAATTGATATTTTTTTTACTTTAAAAGTTGCTTCAAGTTACACATGGAGGTATGTAAGTAGTAGTCTTAGTTATTTTAAAATATGAGAGGCTATTACTTGAAGTTGAATTTACGAATGAGACTTTTTGCTTTAACCTTTTATTTGATAATGAAATATGTTTATCAAAACATGCGCTTTCATGAACTTTGTATGTATGGAACTTTTTTGCGGACTGTTGAATTAGTTATGATTATTATAAGAGTAATTTTCACACGTTTAAAAATGAAGAAGTCACACAACATGTGTCGTATTCATGGGGAACTATCATTTTTCTGGCAGGCGTGATGAGGCCTCATTAACTTTAGTTTTTTAGCCATTCGATATGTTTAAATCATAGTCACACATCTGATAAACAATCTTGAATATTCATTATATAAATAAACCAATGAATAGGATTTTGATTTATTTAGATGTTTTTTATATATTGTTCTTCTTATTCATTTGATTCTTTTTTAGTCATTCTACTTTTTCTCCTAAAGTTTTTTAATTGCTTTACTTTATTTTTTTTCCTTTATAATTTTTTTTTCCAGTTTCAACCTCTCTCTGTTCAGATGTCGTTAGATTGAGAATATGCATATTTGTGATGCAGACAAAGAATGCTTTGATAGCTAGAATCAAAATTGTAGCGGATCTTTTAAGGATCAACTTCTAATAATTTCGAAGAATAAAATGATTTCGACCAGAGATTTTTGAAGTCTAGTGAAGCTATTTTTTTCCCAATATTAATGTTCAATCTTATGACGTGTTAATGTCATACTAATCCTTCTGAGCATAAAATTCAGATATTTTATTCTTGAGATGTTTGGTTCTGTTAGCGCTAGACTTAAAATTTATTAGGATTCCTCTATGGTGAATTTAGAAGTTAGCTCTTCTTCTATTGACGATGATGAAAAATGAAAGATCTTCAAAGGTAAAAAAATGACTCCATAAACGTTACTTTATATGTAGTATGAACTTACATATATGAAAATTTCAAAATGATAATTCGGATTCCGAAAGTTAAAAATACTCGAACAAATGTAAGAGCTCATAAATTAGTGACCTTTACCATTTTCTTTAATATAGAGTTCATTTCCGATAAACCATTTTTTTGTTCTTCCAATTACTTTGTATGTTACTTAGTTAGTTGCGTAAACAATCTTATCAAAAAAATCTGGTGATAAAATAAAAAAACCAAATTTTGTGTAAACCATCGTTGCAATTTGGTTATACATTTTATGGTAGGGTGATACGATAAAAATGATAGAATCGATTTTTTTTAGATTTTAGTTAGGAAATTGCTAAAAAAAACTAAAATTTATCAATATAACTTTTTTTAGATTTTTTAATTTACGTTTATAAAAAAAATGATTATTATATTTAATAAATATTATTTTATTTCTTATGCAATTATATATAGGGAAATTGTACTTAAAGTACCCACTCAGCTATTCAATTGTCACTTACCACCCAAGGTTTGATCAATTGTTACTTAATACCCATCTCAACTACCTTATTGTCACTAACAACCTAACTTTATTTTAATACCCTAACTACCCTTAACCCACTATATAAACGTTATTTTCTGTTTTCTTTCTATTTTTTCTTGCTTTTTGAAGATTTGAATTTGTTAGCCGCTCTAACCACCTAACCCTACCAACCACCACGAGCTGGGTCTAAATCACATTTTCCGGTGATCGGAAGCTGCTAAAGGTTTGTTTCTTTATGTAAGTTGTTGTGTTAGACCTGTCTAACCTCTGTTTTATACGTACAGGAGTTCATCACGACTTTTTGGAATCTTGTAGCTTACAAGTGATCGTGTTGCGAGCTTTTTAGGTAATTACCTACCGATTTCGAAGTTTTTTATTCGTTTTCTCTGTTGGAATAGGTTATAGTCTACTGTTTTTAGATGCCATTGACTGATTTCGAGCTTTTCTCTGTTTTTTTTGGTTATAGTGATCTGTTTCGTTAATATTGTTCGCTATATAGTTACGTCTTTGTTTTCTGATGTTATATTCTAATTTGGTAGTGCTTTAGGTTGTGGGTAATGTGTAGATTACGAGTTTTTAGGTCAGTTAGAGTATTGTATTTCGAAACAGATATTAGGGCCGGTGTTACATAGAAATATCAGGACAGGCTGCGAATAGGTATATGCAGATATACACAAATATCAAGCCAGGCTGCGAATTGTTATATATATGTACACATTTCGCATGTTATGATGCGAATTGTTTGATCAGTTAGAGTATTGTATTTCGAAACAGATATTAGGACCGGTGTTACATAGAAATATCAGGACAGGCTGCGAATAGGTATATGCAGATATACACAAATATCAAGCCAGGCTGCGAATTGTTATATATATGTACACATTTCGCATGTTATGATGCGAATTGTTTGATGATGCAATAAATATCAGGACTTTGTTACCTACAAATATCAGGACCGGATGCGAATTGCTAGTTCTAGGTAAACACAATTCGCACCTTAGGATGCGAATTGTTTGATGCAGTAGTAAATATTTTTGTACCTACTTTTTGAGACTAATAACAAATAACTTGTATTGTCCAGGTTAAGAGATGTCTAAATCACGAGTTTGTATTTTTAAATATGGTCACCAAACTGCAATTGTGCCTTTCACGGAGTTTGAAACCTTCGAAAGTATCCAAGCTTATGTAGAGAACAAGTGGGAGGAGCTTGCCACAGGTGAGTACCTGATTACTTACTCTTGCGGGGATCAAAATAATTGTTTCTTTAATAACCAGAGTGATTTTGTTGGGTTGGTGTTATATCTTGATTTGGAGCGTTTAAAACGGGTTAGTTTTCTCATAGAACAACACGTCTTCGATAAGGGGTCTGGTAATAAAAGTTCTGTTGATAAGAGCTCTGGTGGTAAGGATTCTGGTGGTAAGCGTAAAGAGCGTAGCTTGGTTTTGGTAGAACCATTTTTTGATCAATTAGTTAGTGGGGAGAGTAGTAACGGCTTAGTTAATTCTGATCAGAGGAAAAAACAACTTGCTACTGCTGGTTGGGCTGATGCTATTACAGGGGTGGGTCAAGCTTTTGAAGAAGGTGCTGCCGGTCTGAGGTTATCCTTGTGCAAGTTTGCGTTAGAGCATGGTTTTTCTTTCAAATACCTGCACAACACAACAAATAAGATCACTGCTTATTGTGAAAATAAGCTCACAAGCGGGTGCAAATGGAGGGTTTATGCATCTATTGACTCAAGCACCGGCCTTATGACGATAAAGAAGTATTTCCCGAACCATACTTGCAGTCCTGTTTTCTCCCAAAAGCATAAGCATAAGCGGCACAGGCATTTGACATCAGATTTGATTGCAGAGGAAATTCAGGATTCTCTCCGGACCTGCCATTCGTTGACAGCCAAAACCATACAATCAACTGTCAAACAAGATTACGGTCTTGATATCTCTTATCGTTTGTCATGGAATGCTTTAGAGAAGGCTAGGAGGGGAGTTTTTGGAGATAGTTCAAGCTCTTTTAGTTTACTAAGCGGATACTTCAAACGCTTGAAGAGCCGGGATATTACTTCAGACTGCCAGTTGGAGTTGTCAGCTGGAAACCGATTCAAGCGCTGTTTTGTAGCATTCGGTTCGTCCCTTAGTGGTTTTCATTCATGCCGTCCAATGTTGTTTGTCGATGGAACCCACTTATATGGCAAGTACAAGGGTACATTACTCACTGCTGTAGCAAAGGATGGAAACAACGGTTAGTTACATTTATCTAAATAATGAACGATGTTTTTGTGTGAAAATGCTGATGTAATTCGCAGCATGTGTTGCGAATTAAGCAGGGTTGTGATCCTCACATTTCGCAGTTGAGGCTGCGAATTATGTATTATGCTGTATAAATTGTACTTACATCGCAGCTTGAGTTAGGTATTATTTGAAGTTTCCACAAGCTGCGAATTCACATAACAAGATGCGAACTGTTTGCATGATCAATTAAAATGTTACACACATTTCGCATGACAAGCTGCGAAATGTGTGTGACAGCATGCGAATTGTTTACAAGTTTTAAACGTTTGCATACTGTTGTAGTGTTTAATTGATCTGCCTTTTTCCAGGACTATTCCCTGTTGCTATTGCTGTGGTTAGCATTGAAGATTGGGACAATTGGATGTGGTTTTTGGGGTGTTTGAAACCACATTTGCTGGATCGCCAGATCACATTTATTTCAGACCGTCATTCTGGTATTGTTAATGCTGTTTCTGTCTTGTATCCAAACTGCTATCATGCGTACTGTTATTACCATCTCATGCAGAATTTGAGAGCCAAACTGGAGCATACTAACAGAGAGTATAAAAAAAAGATGTTGAGTTTCTTCCACCGTCTTGCTTTTGCTCCCAGTCAAGAGCTTTTTAAAGAGATACTAACAGGTTTTTTATGTGAAGGTGGTCAGAGAATGAGTGATTTTCTTGCAAATTTACCCCCTGAAAAGTATGCGCAGGCATACGTAAAAGGGAAGCGATACGGCTCTATGGCTTCTACCGCAGCTGAATCGTTTAACAATCAGATCAAAAAATATTGTGGCTTACCAATTGTTGAGTTTATTGATTGCATTAGAGTCTTGCTTATGACTCAGGTTTCACGGAGATACGAAGAAGGTCTCAGCTGGAGTACTAATTTGGTTCCTGAGTACGAGAAGAAGCTAAAGCAGAATGTTGACATGTGCCGAAGTTGGGTAGTACGTAAGTCCTCTTCTGCCGTGTTCGAAGTCTTTTCGACTCCTGTGGCTGTTGTTAATCTGTTGGATTTCAAATGTTCATGCGGATCATGGCAACAAGAGTGTTTTCCATGTGCTCACGGTCTAGCGGCATTACAATACACTGACCAAGATCCATTGACTGTAATAGAACCCTTCTTTACGGTTAAGAATTACAGGGAAAGTTACTCTTTCAGCATACCAGCTCTAACTGATTTTGGCGAAGGGTCCAGCGCTAACGATCCTTCTTTCGTTGAAGTTCTGCCTCCGAACGTTAAGAGACGCTCCGGAAGGCCTAAGAAAAAGCGAATCCCTTCTAGAGGAGAAATCTCAACCAAGAAGTTAAGGTGTGGCCGATGTTTGAAATCAGGCCATAACCGGAGGACTTGTGATGTTCCAGTTTAAGGACATTTATTTTTTTTGAATAGTTATTGTTCTGTACAGCAAACTAGACATTTGTACATTCGAATTACATGCAAATTATATGCAAATATGTGAAAGTTTAACAGGATGCGAATCATATGTAAAACCACATCAAACATGTTCATACCCTTACGTTTCGCATGGTATGATGCGAAATAGGGCTATATTTGTGATGCGAATGGAGTTCAGTTAAGGTTGTCCTGATATTTGTCATGTGATAAGCTGCGAATTGTTATTTAATAAAAATAACAGTATATTCAGTAAGGCTGAAAGGAGGATTACAAGTTGGACTACAAACATCTATCAGGATTACATGCGAACTATAAACAATTAAGTTAAAATTTAACAGGATGCGAATCGTTGGTAAATCAGATGAACAATTTAGCATACGTTACGTTTCGCATGTTAGGCTGCGAATTAGGAAGAAAATTTTGATGCGAATGGAGTTCAGTTAGGAGTCCTGATATTTGTCATGTGATAAGCTGCGAATTGTTGTTTAATAAAATACCAAGATATTCAGCAATGTTGTTTCGCATGTTAGGCTGCGAATTAGGAACAAAATTGTGATGCGAATTGAGTTCAGTTAGGAGTCCTGATATTTGCTTTTTGATAAGCTGCGAATTGTTGTTTAAAAAAATAGCAGGATATTCAGCAATGTTGAAAATGAGTAACATTCAGTAATGTTGGAAATGATGTACAAAATATATTTGGATTACAAAATGGAGGATTACAAAATATATCCAGAAACTAACAACTGTTTACACACATCACTACAAGCTTTTGGTGCTGGTTAGTTGCATTTCAGTATACCAAAAAACTAAAACCAACTCTAGCAGTTGGTAGACGATTCATCACCAACTGTTTCCTCTTTCTCCTTCTCTTTCTCTTTCTCTTTCTCCTTCTCTTTCTCTTTCTCTTCTTTATCCTCAGCTTCAACATCTTGGTGATGTTCTTCTTTATCCTCAGCTTCAACATCTTTCGCATGTTCTTCTTTATCCTCAGCTTCAACATCAACGTCCATCATGCTTAAAAATTTTGTCCTCGATGGACCAGCTTTGTATTCCCTCTTCCTTTTGTTGTTTTTAACCTCTGCCGGCTGAGGTTGCACCATTTCTGGCTGAGGTGCAGCAGGAACCTGTTCTGGCTGAGGTTCAGCAGCAAGCTGTGGAACAACTTCCAATGGTTGTGAGTCAGCTGAGTAGTAGTCATCATATATGTCTAACCCAAAAACAGATACTGGGCTGTTTGGTGGTGCTGCTGGCATGATCAAGTCATCACTCCAGTTCACGGTTAAGGATGACCAGGAGTCACCCAGAGAACCGATTGAACCAGAATTTGAGACTGAGGTGGTGGTTGTGGTGGTGGAAAAAGACATGACTTTTTGAATTCTAAGAGAAGAGGGAAAGGAGTTTGTTAAAAAATAGCCTCTGGTGCAAAATGTGTAGTTTGTTTTAAAATAGCCTCTGGTTTACTAGTGTTATTTATAGGGAAAGGAGGTAATCATTACATAGCCTCCATGTCCAATCAGAAATTAATGGGAAAGCTTGTTCTGTACGTGATTAGATAGTTTTTTGTGTGCTCAATGGAGAAAACGTTTACCAAGGCATACGCCATAGCCTGTTCGTATTCTTGATTTTTATATTTTGAATTTTTTATTTATGCACCAGGCTGCGAATTGGGTGTGTAGTGATAAACATCTATCTGGTTAGGCTGCGAACTATTTGATATAAGTTAGGCTGCGAACGGTGTGGTTTTAACCATTATATATCAGGGTATGCTGCGAACTGTTCATACATACCAGGATCATAATCAACCATTATATATCAGGTTATGATGCGAAATATAAGATAAGGAATATTCAAAACTAAACTAAATATAAGATAAGGAATATTCAAAACTAACCATTATATATCAGGATATGATGCGAAACATAAGGTAATGTTTGAGATATTTGAGATTATATATCAGGAATATGCTGCGAAGTAAAATTCATATCAGGCTGCGAAATGTTTGAGATATTTTTATAAGCAGTTCGCATCATATGCTGCGAACTGTATGCACCCCAAGTTCAATACATATATAAAGCTTATACCTGGTCATTATCCAGCAAGGTTGTTTTAATAAGATACCCCATGGTTGATGCGTGGCACTCTAACCCCAACCATTTGAAGAACCTTGGTATCGAGGTTGGCTTCGCTACCTCGTGGCCGATTGTTGTGTGCTCCATGATGAAGGGCTGCATGGAGACATGGGGACAAGTTTTATCAACACGATGCTATGTACATAACTAATTGTTATATTGAATAGATCAAACTTACAACTACAAGGGCGACGCAGCCGACGATTTTATCGGCTCTTTCTACTGCTAAGCAACTCCTGATAGACTGTCGAAGCTTGAACAGAATCGATCCAGCCCAGTCGTAATTGTTTATTCTGTTGAGGTCTTCAACGTAATAAACCGTGCTCCAGCCCAAGATATCTCCAGATACGGAGTAGAATAGCGTGGAGCACAAAAACAGTATCAACAGCCTCGCCACGTCTTCCAATTCATGTTCCCCTCCTTCGGTTATGGCCTTCTGTATACCCTCCTGTAAAACCAATGACAACATTCTATGTTAGAAATGTACAGAATCTTGCTTTATAAAGATGAAGTCCATTTTAGACGTACCTTTATGATGGCATTGGTTATTGTTTTGGTATTACTAGCTGATGCTTTCCTGCCAGTTTTTGACATGAAGTATTTCTTCATCATCCTTGATTCGTCCTCCTCGCCGTCTGCATACTTGTTGTGAAAAGCGCCGGTTTTTGTTAACTCCATTTTCTCGGTGCCATGCCTCAGCCCGAATATGATCTTGATATCGTTTGTAGTTAGCTTTACATACTTGTTGCCAATCCTAAAGGCGTCTCGTTCTAGAGAGAATTTTTCGAGGATATACTGAATGATTGAGTAGAATTTCTTCTTTGGCAGCTCTGCCTCATTACGGATTTCGAAAGCCGTTTTCAGCAGTGTGTAGAAGGGGGTGTTTCTTGCAGCTTCAATGTGCGCCCTTGTAATACGCATGTCTTTGAGTAGCTTCAGAAGGCTCACCAACCCTGATCTGTAGTAGCTAGGTTTTGTTGTCATACTTTCTGCACAAACACAATCAGTTAGAGTGTCACAAATAATTCGCATCACAAGCTGCGAAATGCATACATATAAATACTGGCTTAACAGACAAGCTGCGAAATAAGCTATGACAGGATGCGACTTATGTACATCAAGTTGCGAACTGTTTGTAAATAAGTATAACAATACAATCGAGCTGCGAATTGCTTGCATTGTGGGTGATCAGGATGCGAACTGTTACAGTTTTTGCATGCACGTTGCAGGGATCTGGGAATTATGCACCAAACACCAAAATCAACAATGAACTACCTAATGCAGATCTAACATAAATAATATTTCTCAGTAGAGTATCAGTGTTACATGCAACTAAAATTCTACCCTGGCTTCGACTATAAACCCATAAACTGGGGAACTATCGTCAGTAGATACTTCATTCTACTACGACAAGCAATGCTATCGTGGAGTTGTTGAAAACAGTGGTTCAGATTCAAAAAAAAACGCAAAAAGAAGTACACTTTCCACCATAATGCATACCTGTTAAATTTCACCGGCCGGAGAACGAGATAGAAGTTTTCAGAGACGACTTCACGACAACTTTGTCGAATGAGATTTGAAGGTGTTAGTGACTGTCTGAGTAAAAGAGGCTGACCGGTGCGATAGTGACGAAGGTGAGAAGCTGTAGGGTTTCTGGGTTTGAGAGAGAGAGAGTATCACGAAGTCGAACGGTTTGTTTTCTGGTGGTTTCTAAAATTAGAATTTTGCGTTTGTTTAGGGTGATAGGAGGGTCGAAAAAGTGGGATGGAATTGAAAAATGGGTATATATAGTGGGAGGGTATTTTTGTCCAATTTATTAGTCTGGGTATTAAGTAACACTATGTTAAAAGCGGGTGCCGCCGGGTAATAAGATAGTTGAGTGGGTATTTTCAGGTACTTTTCTCTTATTTATATATATATATATATATATATTCAAATAATATTGACTTTTTTTATAACACTTTGTTTTATTTATTATTTCGATTTTTTTAAAGTACTTATTTGATGTTTCTTTTAAAATAAATTAAAACTTTTCCCAGAAGATAATCATACCCAAAAACAAGCCTTAATAAATACATATTGCTTATTACTAGTAGATAAAATTAATGTGATGGATACGTCTGGGGTAGATCAAAGTTAAGATACTAATAAATTCAGGTTTGAAAAGTCCAGCGTGGCATTACCGAAATTTAATGAAAAAGCGAGGTCTATTTTCAAAAGCAATCGAAGAACACTGTAGATAAAAGCAGAATTTGAAATGAGTGGCCGTTGTATTCCAAACTTCAAAAACCGGAGTACGATGCGAACCAATTAACAACAAGTTTTCAAATTATATCACACCTCTAGAGAGAGAAAGTAGAGAAAGAGAGAGAGAGAGATGACCGGAGTAGTGATGGTGGCCAAGGGAATTGGTTGCGGTGGAGGAAGAGGAAGCCGAACCGAAGAAGAAGAAGAGGAAGAGCAGAACCAGATATCGGTGGTGGCTCTTCTCTTATCCGCTTTAAGAAAATCGATGGTCTCTTGTCGTGTTGACAGACAAGAAGACGGAAGTTCCACCGTTCATCATATGGAAATCGGTTGGCCGACGAACGTACGCCACATTACTCATGTCACCTTTGACCGCTTCCATGGCTTCTTGGGTCTACCTGTTGAATTTGAAGTCGAAATCCCTCCTCGAGTACCAAGTGCTAGGTAATCTGTTTACTCTTGCCGAAAGATGTTTGATTCTGATCTAGATTTAGTAGATTCTCATAAAAAATCAAGATTTGAACAGGGTCTTCTTTCGATCTCCTAATTTAGTAATACATCGATACTATTTTTGGGGGGTTCTATGAGATTGAATTGGCTGTTCTTTGAATTTGAATTTGTGGGTTCTAATTTCCAGTGTATCTTTTAGATTTAAACGTGAATCCGCCTTAAAAGTCTAGTTATGGGTTCTCATAGCTTTCAAAAACATAAACTAAACGTTCATAATTTTGAGGTTCAGCTGCAATTTTACTTCAATTCATCTTAGCTATAAGATACTTAGTAATCTAGATTTTAGGGTTTCGATGGATAGAATTCAAAATCCTAAACCATCTTGACTAGTTACGAGCTCTGAATGTTCTTGACAGATCACTAGCCTCATACTTTTATGCTTTTTATGATTTTAGGGGTTCCCATTTAAAATATTTATATATGTATCTCTGTTAATTCATTGCTTGTTGCGCATATGGATATCTTTGTGGTTCTAACATGATCATGCCGAATTCTCCAGTGCTAGTGTATTTGGTGTATCAGCTGAGTCGATGCAATGTTCATTCGACACGAAGGGAAACAGCGTCCCTACTATTCTCTTGCTCATGCAGGAGCGACTTTACACGCAAAATGGCCTTAAGGTAATAAATAAATTGTTGAGCTACCAACTTTAAAAAAACTGATAAATTTAGTAAGGATTTTGATAACAAAAATCTTTGGTGCTTTTGATGAACTACAGAAAGTTGCATGTATAGAACTAACAGATATCTTACTTCCTAAACACTTCTGTAAATCAAGTAAACTACTAGATGTGCTACAATGCTTTTCATGAAATGTAGTGTATAGGAGTTTTTTTGGTTTTAGACTTATAAGCATAAAACTTGTCTGTCTCTAGCAATTTAGGCTTGAGAAAAGCTTGTTTTATAAGAATTTTAGCTTAAAAAGATAAAAAAAACCTTAAATCGAAACACAGTTTCTTTTTCCAACTCCAATATTTATCAATTTTTAACTTCTAAGAGTGTTTTTTTTTATTATGCATCAGCCATTTTATAATTTTTTCTATTTAACTTTTAAACTCGTAAAACTAGCTTTAGCTCATAAGCCATGCACCAAACAACCGTAAATTAGACAGTTGTCTTACTGTTTTTTCTTTGTTCTTGGATGGTTTTATAGGCAGAAGGAATATTCCGGATAAATGCAGAGAACAGTCAAGAGGAGCATGTGAGGGACCAGCTGAATAGGGGTATCGTACCTGAAAGTATTGATGTACATTGTTTGGCAGGTCTTATAAAAGCCTGGTTTAGGGAGCTGCCTTCGGGTGTTCTGGATGGACTTTCTCCTGAACAAGTTCTCGATTGCAATACCGAGGAAGACTCGGTTGAGCTTGTAAAGCAGCTGAAGCCAACAGAGGCTGCGTTGCTCAATTGGGCCATCGATCTTATGGCTGATGTTGTTGAGGAAGAAGATTCCAACAAGATGAATGCTAGAAATATTGCTATGGTTTTTGCACCAAATATGACTCAGGTATGTTATTTCGATTGTGATAAAAATAAGACATATTAAGAACTTATATCGGAAATGAGTACTATTGTTATGAAGAGACGTGATAATATATATCTAACTTGTTCCTACATATAATATAATAGTTCCGTAAAATGACTTGTTATGAAGCCTCAAAAGATTTTAATATGCAAGTTCTTAAGACTTAATTGTATCTTCTGATAGATGTCTGATCCATTGACGGCGTTAATGCATGCGGTGCAAGTAATGAACTTGCTAAAGACCCTGATCATGAAAAACGTAAGGGAGCGTGAAGAGACATATTCACCATCACATTCTTCCGAAGAGGAGGAATACGACACTCACCAAGAGATGGATACCAGCTGCGAACTGAGAGGGCCCACTTCAGAGTGTGATTATCAGGTCAGCTACAGCCAAGCAAGCGAAGAAGATGAAAACGAGGCGGAGTCATTAAGTGAGATTGAAAACTGCTTCTTAATGCACTTAAACCAGACTGGAGATGTAATAAACGGGGAACCGGGGCAGCAAAACGATGAGTCTGGCATTTCAAGCTCTGATGTTCAAGTCGACCACATGGTTGATGTTCAAGTCGACCAGATAGTAGACAAAATGGTGGACTCCACTTCATCTTAGGCCGTATCATCTCGTATCTAATTTGAATGATTTTTTCTGTAAATTTGAAATTTCTTCGGTTTAGTTGGTAGGAAATGCAAGTCATGTTGTGGTTCAGCAAGAGCTGAACTTTGTTGTGCCTGTTTTGTATCTGTAGTGTTGTGTTGGAAGCCATACTTATTATAGACTAATGGAAAAAGTCTAATTTTCTAGCTGTTTTTGTTTTTTTAAACTGAAATGGGTTAATGCAGCCACCGACACACCAAGAGGTCAGAAATTTGTCTAAATGGAAACGAATGTTTATGTGCTGGGGGGGAACAAGCAGCAAAATTGGGCCGCAAACATGCAATTTGCCTAAAATGATACTTGAAGTGAGATGAGCTTGCGCAGACATTAAGAAGGCTTAAAGCCACTAGCCAACATCTACGTTGGAGACAAGACATGTCGACCTGTGTTACAAGCCTAAAACCTTAAGACACGTACTACAATAGTTTTTTATAAATCAAATATTAAATCTTTATAACAAAAGTGGGCATTTGGTCTAGTGGTATGATTCTCGCTTAGGGTGCGAGAGGTCCCGAGTTCAATTCTCGGAATGCCCCATTCTTTTAAAATGATTTTTTTGTCATTTAGTCTTTCAGCCTAGATAAAAAAAAGGAAAAGTTAAAATTTGGGGCATTCCGAGAATCGAACTCGGGACCTCTCGCACCCAAAGCGAGAATCATACCACTAGACCAAATGCCCGGTTGTTCTATATTCTCAAATATGTATTTCAAATTTGTCTAAAGCTTATAAGACATGTAAGGAATTGACGACCCCCGCTTACCGGGGTAGTAAAGACAAGCGTGATTGTAGCGAACTCAATGGATGTAATATGAAAGTCGTGAATAAATTTATTGCTACTATTTTAATAGCAGACAATGAAATATTGTACGTGAAGCGTTACGTTAATAACCTACCAAAAATGTTATGTGTTTCTTTTCTTTTAGATATACAAAGTTGAGTAGTGAATTGTTCCAAATGGTTATCCGAGTCTTTGCTACCATCATATTTTTCCATTTTCGTACTGTCGAACCTTTTAGGAAGATTTTCGGACAGTATTTTGGAGGAAAATGGAGATTGTCTCCAATTTCGACCACGATTGAAAACCGTATCTTCGTTAGGAGTTGCAAAGATACTTGGTTCATCATGGAAGGCAATAGGATCCATCACCATCCGATCTACGTGTCTCCGGCTAGGAGACGATCCGTTGCCTATATGCCTCTTTAACCTTTCATGCATATCCCATTTTCTTGAGTACTTTTTGACTAGCTTTTGTTTCGTTTTAGAACGAACCTCATCACTCCTGGATGACAAGGACTCTTCAACTTCATCTTCACTTGAGGAGCTACTGGAAGATTCTGAGTCTGAATCAGAGCTCTCCACCGGTTTGGACCGGTGGGACTTTTTTGAGCTAGCATGAGTCTTTTTCAAACTTACATGAGTTTTTGAGGGCTCATGCTCTCTTGGATTGTCAGTATGATGAGCTACCGACGCCTTAGACTTCTCTTTTGTGCCCATCTCCGCCCTCTTGGCAGCCCTCAGAGCTTCTATTTCAACTTTTAACCTATCTCGCTCCTCAATAGTATATTCATCATTTTCACCCACCACTTCTGCCAAAGCTGGTGGTATTTCCTGCTCGTCCGGATTCATCCGAACTGGTTTTCCCTGATGGTTTCGAATGCTAGATTCGGGTACCTTCTTCTCCTACTGTAGTCGCCAATTTGGTGAGGTTTATTTTTGGTTGAGGGTAATTTTGTCCAGAGTTTTGTGGTGTTTCAAAGGTATTTAATGTTTGGATGGATTGTAGTGAGAGATTAGAGCTTCCTGGTTGTATTTAATTTTCATTACACTCATTAAATGAAAGTGGTTGGGTATGTATACCCTTAATTGTGGGCCACATGGGCTTTCAGGTTGACTTATGGATTCAGGTCGAGTTCAAAGACCCATTAGTTTTAAGCAAGTAGGTAATTAGCTTAGTCATGAAGTGTTAAGTTTTTAGTATATTAGTTCAGTTCTGATGTTTCAGTGGGTGGATGTTGTCCGAATTGCCCATGTCCGGCTCTCATAAGGAGTGGTAATAAATTCCGGACTCATCAGTAGCCCCTTTTTTAGGTTGTGTTCTAAGGCTTTTGTCAAGACCTTAAAAATATCTCAAGTGTAATCATAACTTCGCCCGGACGGTTTGAAAAGCGTAACGACTTTATCCGGACAGGGTGAAACCCTTAGAAGCTGAGCAGTTTTGCCAGAGATAGTGGGACACGTGTCTTCCTCTGATTCGCCTCACCGACCGTTTTCCTCCAAGAAAAGTGCTCCCACTCGTTTTGAAAAAGTAACCTTTTAATTAATATTGGTGACATCAGCGTCGTCTTTAATTATTATACCTATCTTTTCGTCTCCTCCTAGGTATCAAAGCATTGTTTATCTCATTAGTATAAATCAGTTCACTTTTCACTATTTTATCATCTTCATTATCTCTACTCTGTTAAACTCCAAATCTTTCATCTCTCAAAAAATCTTTCTTTGGGTGTGAGTTTATGTTCACAACAAGAAACACTTTAGTAAAGGGTGGGTGGCTTAATTTTTTAGACGTGGAAAAAACTCAAAAGGTTGAACGAGAAAGGCGCATCGCTGCAGGCCTTCCTGTTTCCCCTGTTGATAAACCGGCAACACGAAGCTCAGAGCCTGACCAGGGTTCTTCTTCGACTAAGAGTGATAAACCTAGGAGGTTGTTCCAGTCCAACCTTTCACCAATCGCCTCAGGCTCATCGGTTCAAGAGTCAGAGCTGGTGTGGATAATAATCGCCTGAGGGTAGGCTAGTAATTTCAGTTGGTGTTTTATGGTAGTATGTGGGTGTTATGTATTTAGAGTAGAGAGTAGAGAGATAATTAAGCAGCCTGGTAGCAGTTAATTCTCATTACCCACACTTAATGCAGGTGGTTGGGTATTTATACCCTGATGTTTGGGCCCTTATGGGCTTTCAGGTCATGTTTAATGGACCCGGGTCATGTTCAAAGACCCATGAGCTCTAAGTAGGAGAGCAAGCAGCTTAGTCAAGAAGTGTTTAGGTTTTTTAGTACTTTTGTCATAGTTCGAACAGTCCTATGGTCATAGTGTTCAAAATGATCTGTCGGGTTCGTGTGATCTATCCGGTCCAGAGGCCTTGGACCGATCTGTCCTTGTCCGGGGAGCGTGCAGAATTCGGACTCATCAGGAGCCCCTTTTTTAGGTGTTTGTGCAAATATTCTTGCCAAAGACCTGAAAAACAGTCCGATGTCAGAGGTAGTTTTAATCCGGACAGGTCTATGGGTTTATCCGGACAGATAAAGCTTTACGAATTCAAAACGGTTTTTGCCAGAGTTCGTGGGACACGTGTCGCTTTCTGATTGGTTGCTTCAGCCGTTTTTTCACCTTGAATTTCGAACCCACCTTCTTCGAAAAGCAACCTCTTTTTCAGATTTACTATAAATACAAATTCATTTCTACTCTTTTACCATCTCCTTCAAACTTACTTCTGTGAAAAACTCTCAAAGATTTCTCTCTCTAAAGCAAAAAACTTAATTCAACAGTTTATGTTTACAGCGAGGAACGCTCTTGTCAAAGGCGGGTGGCTCAACCTTTCTGAGTTAGAGAAGGCTCAAAAAGTCAAAAGAGAGAGACGAATTGCTGCAGGGTTGCCTGCCTCACCTGTTGACAGACCTATCACTTCTGCATCTGAGTCAGATCGTGGCTCGTCCTCTTCCAAAGGTACCAAGCCTAGAAAACTATTTCAAGCCACCCTCTCCCCCATAATCTATGGTTCCTCAGTTCAGGAATCGGTGCCTACTGTCGAGCCAGGAGTCACAACCACTAGCCTTAGAAAACCTTCTCCCTTTCTTGCAATGGGATCAAACACGGAGCACTCTCCTGAGAAGCTAGTTGTCAAGAGGACAGGCCGGCTGGTTAAAGGCCAGGGGACTAAAAACACTCCCTCAAGATCGGGGGCAAAGGATAGCAGCACCAGATCAGAGGTGCCAATTAGAGCTCCTAAGGACAGGCTATCCGGACCGGAGGGCTCCAATCCAAACCTTCAACCAGAAACTTCTGATCCAAACACTTTACCGGAGAGCAGAAGTCAAAAGGGCACTGAGGCCCATCAGTCCGGAGATAAGGCTGAATCAAGTTTGAACCCTCCCCCCACTACAGCTGCTGAAATCCCTTCAATGATCATGGAAGAAGTGATGGAGGACTCTGTTGAAGAGGCCCCGTTTGAGTCTGAGCCCTCCGGTCAGACTACCAAAGAGATAGTTGCCAAGAAGGACAAGGGCAAAGAAAAGTTGTACTTGAGGCATCCGGATCTGCCGGAGAGCCTAGAAGGAAAAGTAGGGCCTTGTTTTCACAAGGTCAGCGTTAACTATCTTCTCTCCCTACAAAAAATCAACTATGCATTCATCCACACTGCTGAGTTGGGCAGGATGCATTCAAAATGGGGTATTCCAGAAAATGTAAAGATCAGGATCCCTATACATCCGGAGACCCCCATGGATTGCAAGCTAAGTGAGGTGGTTATATTCACGGAGCTGTTCAACTTGGGGCTCAGGCTCCCACTAGACCCAGAGATTGTCAGATATTTCCATCTGATCAAACTCTGTCCGAGCCAACTGAGCCCCAACGCTTGGTATACCCTTATGTCATGCATCATGGCATCAAGGCTGTCCGGGATCCCTCTGCCCATGGAGGAGTTTGCTGCAGTGGCTAGCCTGTGTAGAAACCACCACATCCCCTTCTACCACTTTAACATTGGGGATAATTTCAAGGCGGTGGATGATTTGCTGGAGGCAGAGAGGAATTGGAGGACCCAGTTCCTGTTCGTCAGTGGTGCCTGGGAAAATAGCAAGAAGATAAAAGCCGGAGAGAACCCAAGCCTCCTCAGAAGCAGGTGGAGGAGTGACCGTAAGCATCTTGCCTTTATATTTTTGTCTCTCTTGTCTTTTCTTTTTGGACTTAGTTTATACTAATTTGTCTTACTTTTGTCTTAGCAAAACTGCCCAAGGAGTTTAGTGACCACTTGAAAGCCGGGCAGGTCACTTGTGGCAAAATTAATGCCTGAGCTGCTGAGAACTGGGGGAACCGATTCCACGATGCTTTCACTAGTGGAAATTTGGCAAGGTCTCACCTGTGGAACACCACAGGTCGGAGAGACTTGACCTGGGAGGAGCTCACCACCCAACATTCTCCAAATGTTGTGCTCAAGAGGACCCATGAACCAGATGTGACACTCGTCCTGCCAGGCCGGGCCAAAGCCCCGAGCAAGATGAAAGGCAAGAAGAAGAAGGGAAAAAGGGTGATGGGCGATGCCAACCCTGCTGATGTTGAGAAGGATGCTCCAACAGTCCCGGAGGGGCCAGTCCAGAGCCAAATCGATGTTGCTCTCTTGCAAGTAGTGGAGCAAGAGACTGAGAGGCAGGAAACGAATCTCCCAAAACCTCCAAGGGCTTCCAAGAGAAATCGCAAACAGGGAAGCGAAGGTGCAGACCGGGAGGCGAAGAAGAAAAAGACTTATAAGGGAAACGAGCTTTCTCTCCGGGCTCCGGAGCCTTCTTTCCAAGTTGAGCCTTCTGACCCAACGCACGCCGAAGAGATTCCGGGGGACTTTCACACTGATGAGGTTGAGGGAGGAGATCTCAACATTGATGGAGTGGACATCACCGGTCTTGGTGAGCTCGGTGAATACTTCCTTAACCTCCCGAGAGATGACTTTGCAGGGCCTTACATTCCTCCGAGCAGCTCCAACAGGGTCAATTTTAACGTTAAGACTTTTCTTGTCTCTAGTGAAAAGGATACCATAGCCCACTCATTGTTAAGAAATTTGCAGCCGGTATTCACGTTGGAGAGACAAGTTCGGGGTCACGAAGACATCATTAAAGAACTTAAGTCTGAAAAGGAAAAGCTGTCCGAAGACCTTCGCACTGCCACCTCCAATGCTGCCATGTTGAAAGAAGAAAACGAGGAGTTGAAGAGAAGCCAAAAGACAAGCACCACCAAAGTCACCACTTTAGAGGAAACCATCAAAGACCTCCAGGAGAAACTATCCAGTCTGGAGAAAGACCTTGCTACCTCAAAGGGAGAAACCAAGGCAAAGGACAAAGTCATTACCAACTTAACCACTAATAAGATTGCTCTTGAGAATGCAGTGTCCAAGGCTGCCGGGGAGAAAAATACTTTGTTACAGGAGCAGGAGGCCAAGATCCAAGCCAAGATCAATGCTTATGCCAACCAGATGATCAAAAGCAAAGAGCAACTGCTTGAGAAGGTGAGGTCTGACATGGTTCTACTCTTCCATGAAAAGTTTCCGAAGAAGAACCTAGGGGACTTATGGCTTTACGTTGAGCCTGAAGACCTCCCATACCACACGATGGTCGAAGGCGACAGGTATGGCTACTCTAGTGACTCCTCGGGTGATGAAGAACATACTGGGGAGAGCCTAGATGAGGAGAAAGACGATCCTAAAGGCAAAAGGGTAGATGAAGGGAGAGACGATCCTAAGGGCAAGAAGGTAGATGAAGGTGAGCCATATTCAAAGGCTCAACCTTAACTTACGATCCACTTTGTTTATTTTTTATCCAGACTAAAGTCCTTGGAAGGCCAAGGCACTCTTTTTGTAATGGTGTCCGGTATCTGACCGGATAGGTTTTTTGTGTTCTACTTTGACCATTTAAAAGTCCTTGGAAGGCCAAGGAAATTTTAAGTTATTTATTTCAATGAATATTTCTATTCTGTGCAACCATCATCTTCTTTCATTGTTTGTTTTAATTTTGATAGCCATAGTCTAAGTAGCCTTTAGTTGTTCCATAGTGAGAGTGTTTAAGTTCTCCGGCTAGAGTTTAAATAGCCCTTAGTTATTTCATAGTGAGAGTGTTTAAATTCTCCGGCTAGAGTTTAAATAGCCCTTAGTCATTTCAATCCGGATAGTATGACAAGGGATAAAGCTTTAAAAACACTTAGAATTTTTTTTAAGAAGGAATTCAAACTTTATTCAACAGCCCGGACACCTCATTAAAACCTCTCCGTGCCACCAGGGAGGAAAGAGTATGCCCCCAAATATTTACATGGATGTTCGAACAAGTAAATATTTACACAAGTGCTATTCCAAGTACATCCGGAGATGCTCGATATTCCAAGGATGAGTTAGAACTCTGCCATCTTTGTCTTCCAACCAATATGTTCCAGGTTTAATCCTTTCAACAACCATATACGGACCTTCCCAAGTCGGGGCCAGCTTCCCGTACAACTTTTCTTTAGTGTGTAAGAAGACCTTCCTTAATACTTTGTCCCCTGGTTGGAAATCTCTTCTTTTAACTCTGGAAGCAAACCTGCTTCTCATCAAGCCCTGGTAGTGTGCAACCCTTAGGTGAGCTTTAACTCGTCTTTCTTCTATCAAATCAAGTTGACTTCTGACTGCCACCTCGTTAGTGTGTTCGGATAAGTTGTGAACACGAAAAGAGGGGATGGTCTTCTCTATGGGGGCTACTGCATCCATCCCATAGACCAAGGCAAAGGGTGACTCTTGTGTTGCAGCCCCAGGTGTTGTCCGGTAGGCCCACAAGACCTCTTGTAGATAACTAGGCCACTTCCCAGCAGCCCCTTCCAAATTCTTCTTTAAACCGGACATAATAGTTCTATTAGCCACTTCAACTTGCCCATTTGCTTGTGGGTGGAAAGGTGAATAAAAACAATGTTGTATACCCCTTGAGGCACAGAAACTTTCCATTTCCCTATTATCGAATTGTGGCCCATTGTCTGTTGTTATTTTCTGTGGGACACCAAATCTGCAATAGATGTTGGATAGAATGAATTTTATAACAGCTTTTGATGTTGTCCCTGCTAGGGGGGCTGCTTCTATCCACTTCGAAAAGTAGTCTATGGCCACAATTATAGTTTTGCGTCCTCCGGACGCCACAGGGAGAGGCCCCACTAAATCCAATACCCATCGAGCAAAAGGAATGGGCTCAGAAATTAATTCTAAAGGAATGGCTGGTACATGAATTTCATTGTTGTACCTCTGGCATGGGTCACACCTTCTTACCAATTCCTTAGCATCTTTCATGATTGACGGCCAATAATAACCGGAGAGTAAAACTCTTCTTGTCAAAGCTCTAAACCCACAATGGGCTGATCCCTCACCATCGTGCAATTCGGAGAGGACCACTTGTGATTCTTCATCCCCCAAACAGCGTAGGAGAGGTTTACTGTAGGACTTTTTGTATAACACTTCTCTCAATATGATGAAACCACGAGCCTTATGTTTCAATGTTCTGGCTAGTGACTTATCCGGTGGCACGACACCATCGGAGAGATATTGCAGGAGAGGAAACCTCCAGTCTTGAGGTTGTTTCGCTTATACTTCAAAAATTTCCTCTTCTTTACCCTTACTAAGTTGAATGGAGGGGCTTTCGAGCACATGGATCCATGGATATGACTCTGTATATGCTATGGTTGCCAATGAGTCTGCTAGCTCATTTTCTGTCCGGGAAATGTGCTCATAGACAACACCTTTAAACTTAAGTGCTTCATTTTTTAGGTGGAGTAAATATTTCACAAGCTGCTCCTTCTTAGCCTCAGATTGGCCTTGAGCATGGTGGATAAGCAGTTGGGAGTCACTTAGCAGCTTGACCCTCTTAGCCCCACCAATGTAGGCTAACTTTAAACCAGCTATAACTGCTTCGTATTCGGACTCATTATTAGATGCCTTGAAAGCAAAACAAATAGCCTGGTACATTTTGTCTCCATACGGGGAAGTCAAACACACCCCTGCACCACACCCCATAGTGCTAGATCCACCATCTGTTCGGACGACCCATACCTTTTTATCTTTTATGTCAGTAGCTTGTTCTGAATCCCTGTCGGAGTGGAATTCAACCAAAAAGTCAGCCACAGCTTGGGCCTTGACTGCTGTTCGGGGAGCAAAGTCTATGTCAAAGTCCCCCAAATCTACTGACCACTTAGTCATCCTGCTCGAAATGTCTGCTTTTTGAAGGACATTCTTCAGGGGAAAAAAAGGTCCGGACGATGATAGGATGAGCCTGGAAATAAGGCCTCATCTTTCTTGCAGCTATTACCAGGGCTAATGCCAATTTTTCAAGTTTCAAGTAACGCCTTTCTGCATCTATCAAGCTTTTGCTGTTGTAGTACACTAGATGGGGATGACCATCGACCTCTCTTACCAGTACAGCACTGATGGCACAACTTGAAACTGCCAAATATACGAAGAGCGTCTCCCCATCAACCGGCTTAAACAAAGTTTTGGGGGAGGACATGTGTTTCTTGATCTCATTGAAAGCCTCATCACACTGTGGGGTCCAATCGAATCCCTTTGCACCCTTCAAAGTTTGAAAGAAAGGTGCACACCTGTCCGAAGACCTTGAGATAAATATGTTTAAGGCAGCTAATCTCCCCGTTAACCGCTGTACTTCTTTAATGTTTCGAGGAGGCTCCATTTGGAAAAGAGCATTTAGCTGGTCCGGATCGGGCTGTATTCCATGCTCACTTATGATATAGCCTAGAAACTTCCCGGACTGCACTCCAAACACACACTTTTCTGGGTTTAACTTCAAATTCACCTTCACCAAGTTGGCAAAAGTTTCTTGGAGATCGGACAAGTGCAACTGCTCATCCACACTCTTCACCATCATATCGTTAATGTATACTTCCATATTTCTTCCAATTTGATCAGCAAATGCTTTGTTGACTAACCTCTGATAAGTAGTCCCAACATTTTTCAAACCAAATGGCATTACTTTGTAGCAATGAAGACCTCTGTCAGTGACAAATGTGGTATGCTCTTGATCCTTTGGATCTACTTGAATCTTATTGTATCTGGAGAAAGCATCCATAAAGGAAAGCAGCTTGTTCCCAGAGGTGGAGTCTACTAACTGATCAATCCGGGGAACTGGATACAAATCTTTTGGGCAAGCTCTATTGAGATCTGTGAAATCAATACACATGCGCCACTTGCCATTCTTCTTTTTTACCAAGACAGGATTGGCAGTCCACAAAGGGTATTGAGATTCCTTGATGTGCCCCATCTTTGTGAGCCTGTCAACTTCTTGCACAATGACATCAGCCTTCTCTTTAGAAAAAACTCTTCTTTTTTGAACCACCGGTGCTACGTCTCTCCGGACAGATAGGTGATGTGATATCACTTCTGATGGAACTCCAGTAACATCAGCATTGCACCAAGCAAAACGTGCTCATGGTTCTTCAAAAACTTCAACATTTCATTTTTCAACACAGGTGGCAACTTAGACCCTATCTTGACACTTTTTCCATCTTCCAAATAGTGTGTTTCTACTTCTTCAATCGGTATCAATACTCCAGGGGTCTCTCTGGGGTCATCAATTTCACCCTCACCCCCAGAAAGGCCCTCAAATTGCTATTGTTCATTAATACGGACTGCCCCCAGCGTTCGAGGAGCCATGGCAGTGGCATAACATTCTCTTGCAATCTTTTGGCTGCTTCGGACGACTCCAATCTGTCCCTGAACAACATACTTCAAGCACTGGTGGACTGTTGAAGCCACTGCATGCATCCTAGAGAGCCAAGACCTCCCTAGAATAGCATTATAGCAAGTGGGACAATCCACCACAATAAAGAGTATTCTGACCATTTTCTTGAAAGGGCCCTTGCCCAATAACACTTCTTCTTTGAACTCTCCGATCACATCTGCTGAGCTGCATGTGAAGCCCACGATTGATCTACCCGAATTCTGAATTACAGCTGTATTTTTCATTTTCTTGTACGTGGTTAGGAAAATGATATTGGTTGAGCTCCCAGTATCCACCAGGATTCGTCTTATGTCATTGCCCCCTATAGATGCTCCTATGACAACATCATCCTCATGAGGGCCAACAATGTCTCTTAAATCATCTTCATCAAACACAATGAAGGGGAATGAGTTTGGTAACTGATAGGATGTCATGCCTCCTTCTAGCTGGGAGGCTAAAGTATGAACATGCCTCTTCCTCGAAGAAGCAGTAGAAGCTGTCATAGTGTCCCCTCCGTAAATTGTAAGTGACTCGAAAAACTTAATGAGCCCGGAGACCGATCTAGAACATTCCTCTATAGCACCCACTCTATTTCGAGTTGGATCAGGATCCAAGTACTCAGATTCCACGTCAAACGTTTCAATTATAACCATGGCTCCCTCCGGAGCAGCATTACTTGGACCAACCCGGTGAGTGTTATCAGGCCTGTTACCCCTCTTATTTTCACGTAGGCCCCCAGCTTTCCCCTTTCAATCAAGTTTTAAACTTCTTGTTTCAATGCTATGCAGTCATCAGTGGTATGACCAGTATTATTATGATATTGGCAAAAATAATTGTTGCGATGCTCTCTGGGAGAATGCAGTGTTGTCGGTCTCCGGTAATGCACCTCATCCTTTGTTTTATCAAAAATAGTGGCCACACTTTATTTTAACTCTGCGAACCACTCCGGTTGGACCCATGGCCCTCTCTTGTTTCTGGATTGCTAACTTTGAGCAGGAGCAACTAGCTGAGGTAGACCTCTCCTGCTTGGGATTTGGTTCCACTGGGGTAGACCTCTCCTGCTTGTGCACCCTGGTTTTCTTTGTTTCATTGACGTTTAATTTTTTCCCAACCTAATTCAGCAACCCTCCCCATGTCATGGCCTTCTTTCTGGTCACTGAATCAGCTAAATTGCCCGTGTTCAAACCCTTCCTTAGGGACGTTATTGCTACCTGTTCGAAGCAATCAGCCAACCCATTCTTGGTGTTCACAAAATGGCTTATATATTCTTTCAAGGACTCATTTGGTTCCTGGGCACAATGGATTATTGTGTCTCCATTGCCCTTTAGCTCTTTACTCCCTACGAACTGCCTTCGAAAGGCTACCCAAAAAGTATCGAAGTCTTTAATACAACCCTGAGGCAGGTTGTTGTACCATTTTAGAGCACTCCCCGTAAATGATTGGGAGAATGCCCTAAAAAGTAGTTTATCGTCGTCGTCAAAGTTCATCATGAAGTTTTTAAATTGCTCCAGATGGTTGTCCGGATCAGTACTGCCATCGTACTTCTCTATTTTGGTACTGTCAAACCTCTTGGGGAGGTTTCCGGACAGAATTTTAGAAGACAATAGAGATTGCCTCCAATTCCTTCCACGACTGAACACAGTTCCCTCATTGGGAGTTGCAAAGATACCTGGTTCATCGTGGAAAGCGAAGGGATCCATCAGCATCTTGTCCACATGCCTCCGGCTGTGTGATGACCCTTTACCAATATTCCTCTTCATCCTTCCATGTCTATTCCTTTTTCTTGAATATTTTTTAATCTGCTTTTGCTTCTTTCTAGTTCGACCCTCATCGCTGCTAGAGGACAAGGATTTTTCAACTCCCTCACTGTCCGAAGAGCTATCAGAAGATTCTGAGCTTGAGTCAGAACTCTCCACTGGCTTAGACCGGTGAGACTTTTTGGAACTGGTATGAGTCTTTTTGGTGCTCACATGAGTCTTCGAAGACTCATGCTCTCTGGGGTTATCGGTATGATGAGCAGCTGATGCTTTGGACTTTTCTTTCACGCCCATCTTGGCCTTTTCAGCCCTCAAAGCTTCTATTTCACCCTTTAGCCTATCACGCTCTTCAATGGTGTATTCATCGTTCTCTCCCACCACTTCGAGCAAAGCTGGTGGTACTTCTGGATTGTCCGGATTCATTCTGACAGATTTTCTTAACTGGTTTTGAATGCTTGATTCAGGCACCCTCTTCTCCCACTGTGGTCGCCAATTTGGTGTGGATAGTAATCGCATGAGGGTAGGCTAGTAATTTTAGTTGGTGTTTTATGGTAGTATGTGGGTGTTATATGTTTAGAGTAGAGAGTATAGAGATAATTAAGCAGCCTGGTAGCAGCTAATTCTCATTACCCACACGTAATGCAGGTGGTTGGGTATTTATACCCTGATATTTGGGCCCTTATGGGCTTTCGGGTCATGTTTAATGGACCCGGGTCATGTTCAAAGACCCATGAGCTCTAAGTAGGAGAGCAAGCAGCTTAGTCAAGAAGTGTTTAGGTTTTTTAGTACTTTTGTCATAGTTCGAACAGTCCTATGGTCATAGTGTTCAAAATGATCTGTCCGGTTCGTGTGATCTGTCCGGTCCGGAGGCCTTGGACCAATCTGTCCTTGTCCGGGGAGCGTGCAGAATTTGGACTCATCAAGAGCATGTCGTTGAACTAGAACAGGTGGTTACAAGCCTTAGAAAACCTTCCACATTCATCGTTATGGGATCAAACGATCTTTCATGGAAGACAAAAACAACAAACGATCCATCGGTTTGCAAAAAAGGTACCTTTGCTTGATTTTTTCACGGTTGCGCACGACTAGACATGTAGTTCCTAAACGGCAGTAGCTGTAGTACATCTTACAAAGGAATAATCAAAAAACGCATCGCTAGTATCTTCCCCCATCTCTCGGCGCCCAAGCTTCACTGCCTCAAGCAAATGGTAGTCTTCATGAGGAGTAAACTCCATTTGTTAAACTGTTTATGTTTGATGAGTGTTTCAGAATGTTAGATAGTTCTCATGTTGATGCTGTTTTGAGTCCCTTTATATATGGGGTTTTTAGGACAGGAGTTTTTAATAAACTTGAGTCAAGTTTGGATGGAGTTTTTTTTTTAATTTTTGAGAATCAGCCGGAGTTTTCAATTTTTGAGAATGAGCGGGACTTTTCAATTTTTGAGAATGAGCGGGACTTTTCAATTTTTGAGAATGAGCGGGAGTTTTCAATTTTTAAGAATGAGCGAGACGTTTTTGTTACTTAGAATTAGTGGGAATTTTTAATAATTGTCTGACCCTATCTATCTACATCGTCCTATTCACTTTACATATGTCACGTTTTCATTCGTCTAACTGGATTACGTTATCTGAAAACAAAATTATCTATAAGTAGATGTTGTATTCACATTAAAGGGTAAATTAGCTGATAAATTAAGCAAAAAATATGTCCATTGACTGAGTTGGAAGATCAATATCTGATGAGGGCATCAGTTGAAGTTGGTAACACGAACATGCTAGAGGGGGTAAAAGGTACTATGAGGCATTTCTATGCCAGATATACTTCCTATACGGAAGGGATGGTGTTCATCCGCCTAGAATTTCAAGGCGTATTGATAAGGTGAAAGCTAGGTGGTCAGTCCTAGTCACATTCCGTCAATATACAGTCTCTTGCCTGACCGAATCGGAACATCGTGTTGCGTGTAACCAGTTCAACTGCCAGGTCACGGATTCTGTAACAGAGGAGTAGCCGGATCAGGTCCGTTCTGATATAATTGACATCCGGCTAGACAAAATACGTGACCACCATGATGTGAAAGAAGAACAGAGGTTGATGAAATGGAACTGGCCTGATAGATAATCTATGATTTGAGTATGTGTTTGAGTGTGTGTTTGAATTTGTGTTTGAGTGTGAGTTTCAATTTATGTTTGATTATGAGTTTCCGTTTGTTATTGAGTCTGTGTTTCAGTTTTAGTTTGAGTGTGAGTTTCAGTTTGTGTTTGAGTGTGTGTTTGAATTTGTGTTTGAGTGTGTGCTCTGGTTTATGTATGAGATTGTGTTTCAGTTTATGTTGACCTTATATTTCGAACAATTTTATACTATGACATACTTTTATTAGCTATCTTGTTCAAATAAAATTGGGAATGAGGTGTAAAAAAATACAATAATGTTTTTCAATCGTAGAAGCTCTAGCTCTTACTACAAATAAAGGTATGCTGCGAGTAATAATCAAATGATATACTATCAAATGATATACTATAAAAAAATAAGGTAAAACTTACCATATAATGTTTTCCAATCGTAGAAGCTCTAACTCTTACTACACAACTTGAGTATTCAACTGTTGAAGACAGTATATTTATGAGGTCTCATATCTATTCTAAACAAATATGAGGACTTATAAATTGGTGGGTGAAACCAGGGAGACAAAGCTGGACGAAATGAGGTTTAATGGGAGCAAAACATCTTCTTGAAGAAGACAAAACCGACATTCTTATGTTACTTATGTTCGAACAAAAAGACCAGTGCTTTCTTTTTATCTATTTTTGGATGTTTATCTGTTAATATGATAATGTATTTTTGATTCGATTTGTGAGGGGTGGGGGTTAGAGTTAAGTGATATATGAAAGTAGATTTTAGTCTTTTCAGGGTAGAATTTATTAGGAGAAACAAGACATATATTTTTCAGATTACTTATTGAACTCGGTGGAGTGGTGGTTAGGGCTGATGAGTCCGAATTCGGAGTGCTCCCCGGAAGGGCATCCCAAGGTAAATCTCTCCGTAAACCGGACAGACTCCAAGAGCTTAATTCGGACAGGACTTTTGAATAGGACAGATGACTTCGAACACTGCAAATCTAAAGCAGTTCGAACTATGACTAAAGTACTAAAATACCTAAACACTATCTAACTAAGCTACCTGCTCATCTACTTAAAACTCATGGGTCTTTAAACATGACCCGGGTCCATTAAACTTGACCCGAAAGCCCATAAGGGCCCAAACTACATACTATAAATACCTAACCACCAACATTAACTATGGGTAACAAAAATTGAATGCTGCCAAGCTGCTCAATTCTCTCTCCACCTTGAAATATCTTGAAACACCTTCACACCACCCTGAAACACCCTCACGCCGCCTTAAAACTCAACTTGAAATTACCAGCCTACCCTCAGGCTACTTTTATCCTCACCAAATTGGCGACCACAGTGGGAGGCGACGGTGCCTGAATCCAGTATTCAAAACCAAGTAAAGAAATTCTGTCCGAATGAATCCGGATAATCCAGAGCTTCCACCAGCTTTGCTCGAAGTGGTGGAAGAGAATGATGAGTATACTGTCCAAGAGCGCGACAGGTTAAAACTTGAGATAGAAGCTCTGAGGGCTGAAAAAGCCAAGATGGGCGTGAAAGAGAAATCCAAAGCATCAGCTGCTCACCACACCGATAACCCAAGAGAGCATGGGGTTTCCAAAACTCATGAGAGCACTAAGAAGACGCATGCCAGCTCTAAAAAATCTCACCGGTCCAAGCCTGTGGAGAGTTCTGACTCGAGTTTAGAGTCTTCGGACAGCTCTTCGGACAGTGAGGGGAATGAAAAGTCCTTGTCCTCTAGTAGTGATGAGGGACGAACCAAGAAGAAACAAAAGAAAGTTAAGAAGTATTCCAGAAAAAGAGATCACCATGGAAGAATGAAGAGACATATAGGAAAAGGGTCATCTCACCACCGGAGGTATACAGACAAGATGCTGATGGATCCTTTTGCCTTCCATGATGAGCCAGGTATCTTTGCAACTCCTAATGAGGATACCGTGTTCAGTCGTGGAAGGAATTGGAGGCAGTCTCCACTGTCTTCTAAAATCCTATCCGGAAACCTCCCCAAGAGGTTTGATAGCACCAAGATGGAGAAGTATGATGGCAGTACTGATCCGGACAATCATCTGGAGCAATTCAAGAACTTCATGATGAACTTTGATGATGATGATAAACTACTCTGCAGGGCATTCTCCCAATCATTTACGGGGAGTGCTCTGAAATGGTACAACAGCCTGCCTCAGGGTTGTATTAAAGACTTTGATACTTTTTGGGTGGCCTTTCGAAGGCAGTTTGTGGGAAGTAAGGAGCTGAAGGGCAATGGAGACACAATAATCCATTGTGCCCAAGAGCCAAATGAGTCGTTAAAGGAGTACATAAGTCGTTTTGTAAACACAAAGAATGGGTTGGCTGATTGCTTTGAACAAGTAGCAATAGCATCCCTGAGACAAGGTTTGAACCCAGGCAACCTGGCCGATTCGGTGACCAGAAAGAAAGCCATGACCTGGGGAGGATTGCTGAACCAAGTTGGCAAGCAAATAAATGTTGATGAAACGAAAAAGACCAGGGTGCACAGACAAGTGAGATCCACCCCGGTGGCACCAACACCAAATCAAAACCAGTCCGGGAACAAAGCAAGAGAAACCGGACAGGGGCATGGAAGGGGAAAGGCTCAGTCTCAACCAGCTGCTCCTGCACAAAGTCAACAGTCTAGAAACAAAAGAGGGTCGTGGGTCCAACCGGAGTGGTTTGCAGAGCTCAAAGAAAGTGTGGCAACCATTTTCGAGAAAACAAAAGATGAAGTACACTACCGGAGACCGGCAACTTTGCAGTCTCCCAAAGAACATCGAAATAATTCCTTTTGCCAATACCATAATGATATTGGCCATACCACCGATGATTGCATAGCGCTGAAGCAAGAGGTACAGAACTTGATTGAAAGAGGAAAGTTGGGTGCATACGTTAAAAGAAGAGGAGGCAACAGGCCTGACAACACTCATAGGGTTGGTCCAAGCAACGCTGCCCCGGAGGGGGCTATGGTAATAGTTGAAAGGTTTGACGTGGAGTCCGAGTATTTGGATCATGATCCAACCAGAAACAGAGTGGGTTCTATTGAGGAGCGTTCTAGATCAGTCTCCGGGCTCATTAAATTCTTTGAGTCACTGACAATCTTCGGAGGGGACACTATGACAGCTCCTACCACCTCTTCAAGAAAAATACATGTTCATAATTTGGCCTCCCAGCTAGAAGGAGGCATGACATCCTATCAATCTCCAAACTCATTCCCATTCATAGTTTTCGATGAGGATGATTTGAGAGATATTGCTGGCCCTCATGAGGATGCTGTTGTCATAGGAGCGTCTATAGGGGGCAATGAGATAAGGCGAATTTTGGTGGATACTGGAAGCTCTGCCAATATCCTTTTTCTAAACACTTACAAGAAAATGAGAAATCCAGCTGTGATACAAAAGTCGGACAGATCAATCGTGGGCTTCACGGGCAGCTCAGCCGATGTGATCGGGGAGTTTGAAGAAGAAGTGTTGTTGGGCAGGGGCCCTTTCAAGAAAATGGTTAGAATACTCTTTATTGTGGTGGATTGTCCCACCTGTTACAATGCTATTCTAGGGAGATCATGGCTCTCTAGGATGCATGCAGTGGCTTCGACAGTCCATCAGTGTCTGAAATATGCTGTTCAGGGGCAGGTTGGGGTTGTCCGGAGCAGCCAAAAAGTTGCAAGAGAATGTTATGCCACTGCCTTGGCTCCACGAACGCTGGGGGCAGTCCGTATAAATGACCAATAGCAGTTTGAGGGCCTTTCTGGGGGTGAGGGTGAAATTGATGACCCCAGAGAGACCCCCGGAGTGTTGATCCCAGTTGAGGAGGTTGAAACACACTGTTTAGAAGAAGGAAAAAATGTCAAGATAGGATCCAAAATGCCACCAATGTTGAAAGAAGGAATGTTGAAATTCTTGAAAGACCATCAGCATGTTTTTGCTTGGTGCAATGCTGATGTTACTGGAGTTCCATCAGAGGTAATTTCCCATCACCTATCAGTCCGGAGAGATGTGGCACCAGTGGTACAAAAAAGGAGAGCTTTCTCAAAAGAAAAGGCTGATGTCATTGTACAGGAGGTTGACAGACTCACAAAGATGGGGCACATTAAAGAATCTCAATACCCGTTGTGGACTGCCAATCGTGTCTTGGTAAAAAAGAAGAATGGTAAATGGCGTATGTGCATTGACTTCACAGACCTCAATCGAGCTTGTCCAAAAGACTTGTATCCGGTTCCCCGGATAGACCAGTTAGTAGACTCTACTTCAGGGAACAAGCTACTCTCCTTCATGGATGCATTCTCCGGGTACAATCAGATCCAAATGGATCCAAAAGATCAAGAGCATACCACTTTTGTTACTGATAGAGGTTTACACTGTTACAAGGTGATGCCCTTTGGTTTGAAAAATGCTGGGGCTACTTATCAAAGGTTGGTCAATAAGGCATTTGCTGATCAAATTGGAAGAAATATGGAGGTTTACATTGACGATATGATGGTGAAAAGCGTGGATGAGCAGTTGCACTTGTCCGACCTCCAAGAGACTTTTGCCAACTTGGCCAAAGTGAATTTAAAGTTAAACCCTGAAAAGTGTGTGTTCGGAGTGCAATCCGGGAAGTTCTTAGGATATATCATAAGTGAGCATGGAATACAACCCGACCCAGACCAACTCAATGCTTTGTTCCAAATGGAGCCTCCTCGAAACATTAAAGAAGTACAGCGATTAACGGGGAGGTTGGCAGCTTTGAACAGATTCATCTCCAGGTCTTCGGACAGATGTGCTCCTTTCTTTCAAACCTTGAAGGGTGCAAAGGGGTTTGAATGGGCACCACAGTGTGATGAGGCATTCAATGAAATCAAGAAGCATCTGTCCTCTCCCAAGACCTTGTTTAAACCAGTCGATGGGGAGACTCTTTTTGTATATCTGGCTGTTTCAAGTTGTGCCATCAGTGATGTGTTAGTAAGAGAGGTTGATGGGTATCCTCACCCAGTGTATTACATCAGCAAAAGCTTGATTGATGCTGAGAGGCGTTACTTGAAACTTGAAAAACTAGCTTTGGCTTTGGTAATAGCTGCAAGAAAAATGAGACCCTACTTCCAGGCTCATCCTATCGTTGTCCGGACATCTTTCCCTTTAAAGAATGTCCTTCAAAAAGCAGACATCTCGAGCAGAATGACAAAGTGGTCAGTAGAGTTGGGGGACTTCGACATAGACTTTGCTCCTCGGACAGCAGTAAAAGCTCAAGCTGTGGCTGATTTTCTGGTCGAATTCCATTCTGATAGGGATTCAGAACAACCTGCTGATTCAAAAGACAAAAAAGTGTGGATTATCCGAACAGACGGAGGGTCCAGTACCATGGGATCTGGGGCAGGAATATGTCTCACTTCCCCCTATGGGGACAACATGTTCCAAGCTATTTTTTTTGCTTTCAGGGCGTCCAATAATGAGTCCGAATACGAAGCAGCTATAGCCGGGTTAAAATTGGCGTACATCTGTGGAGCAAAAAGGGTCAAGCTACTAAGTGACTCCCAATTGCTTGTCCACCATGCTCTAGGCCTGTCAGAGGCCAGAAAGAAGCAATTGATCAAATACTTGCTCCTCCTTAAAAATGAAGCGTCAAAGTTTAAAGCTGTTGTCTATGAGCACATCCCCCGGGCAGAGAATGAATTAGCAGACTCATTGGCAACGATAGCATATACGGAGTCCTACCCATGGATCCATGTGCTTGAAAGCCCTTCGATTCAACTTGAAGAAGGTGAAAAAGAGGAAGTCTTTGAAATACAAGTAAACCGGCCTCAAGACTGGAGGTCTCCTCTAATGCAATATCTGTCCGATGGCATCGTGCCCTTGGATAAATCACAAGCCAAAACATTGAAACACAGGGCTCGTGGTTTCATTATGATTAGAGAAGTCTTGTACAAAAAGTCCTATAGCAAACCTCTCCTACGCTGTTTAGGGGATCATGAGTCACAAATGGTTCTCTCTGAATTGCATGATGGTGAGGGATCAGCCCATTGTGGATTTAGAGCTTTGACAAGAAGAGTGCTTCTCTCCGGATATTATTGGCCATCAATTATGAAAGATGCTAAGGAGCTGGTAAGGAGGTGTGACCCATGTCAGAGGTACAGCGATGAAATTCATGTACCAGCCATTCATTTGGAATCAATTTCTGAGCCCATCCCTTTTGCTCGATGGGGATTGGACTTAGTTGGGCCTCTCCCTGTGGCGTCCGGAGGGCGTAAAACCATAATAGTAGCCATTGACTACTTCTCGAAGTGGATAGAAGCAGCCCCCTTGGCAGGGACAACATCAAAAGCTGTTATAAAATTCATTCTGTCCAACATATGTTGCAGATTTGGTGTCCCCCAGAAAATAACAACAGACAATGGGCCGCAGTTTGATAATAGAGAGATGGAGAGCTTCTGTGCCTCAAGGGGTATTCAGCATTGCTTTTCTTCACCTTTCCACCCACATTCCAATGGGCAAGTTGAGGTGGCTAATAGAACAATACTGTCCGGCTTAAAGAAAAACTTAGAAGGGGCTGCTGGAAAGTGGCCTAGTTATCTACAAGAAGTCCTGTGGGCCTACCGGACAACACTTGGGGCTGCAACACAAGAATCCCCCTTTGCCTTGGTCTATGGGATGGATGCAGTAGCTCCCATAGAGAAGACACTCCCCTCATTTCGTGTTCATAACTTCTTCGGACAGGCTAATGAGATGACAATTAGAAATCAACTTGATTTAATTGAAGAAAGGCGGGTAAAAGCTCATCTTAGAATGACACATTATCAAGGCTTGATGAGAAGCAGGTTTGCTTCTAAAGTTAAAAGAAGGGATTTTCAACCAGGAGATAAAGTATTGAGAAAAGTTTTCTTGCACACCAAGGAAAAGCTCTTCGGAAAGCTGGCCCCAACTTGGGAGGGTCCGTATATTGTGGTTGAAAGAATCAAGCCTGGGACATACTGGTTGGAAGACAGAGATGGCAGGGTTTTAACTCACCCTTGGAATATTGAACACCTTCGAATGTACTTGGAGTAAAGCTTATGTAAATATTTACTTGTTTAAACATCCATGTAAATATTTGGGGGCATACCGCTTCCTCTCTTCGGCGCCACGGAGAGCTTTCAATAAAACTTGATGCTTTCTTCAATAATTTTCTAAGTTTTTGCAAAATTCTGTTGTTTGTCATACTACCCGGACTGAAAGGACTAAAGGCTACTTAAATACTAGCCAGAGAAACTAAACACTCTCACAATACAATAACTTAAAGCTACTTAAATTCTAGCTGTCTAAAGTGAGACAAATAATAAAAGAAGAAGATGGTTGAGTAAAATAAAAGCATTCATTCAACAACTTAAAGTTGCCTTGGCCTTCCAAGGACTTTTTGAACATGTTTGGGCACAGTACAAAAATCTGTCTGAATAATACGGACACCATCACAACAAATGTGCCTTGGCCTTCCAAGGACTTTAGTTCAAAACAAAAGATAAACAAAACAAATTATAAATTAAGGTTGAGCCTTTGAAGATGGCTCACCCTCATCTGCTTTCTTGCCTTTAATGTCGCTCTTCTCCTCGACAATCTTCTTACCTTTGGGGTCAATCTCCTCCTCACCCGGGCTCTCCCCGGTTTCCTCTTCGTCACCAGACGAGGACACATCGGTGTACCCTTCATCAACCATGGTCCAGTATGGGAGATCATCGTCATCCACATAGCGCCATAAGTCCCCTAGTCTCCTCTTCGGGAACTTCTCGTGAAACAGGAGGACCATATTGGACTTCACCTTTTCAATCATTAATTCTTCACTCCGTAACATCTCCCTGGCATAAGCGTTGATTTTGGCCTTGATCATGACCTCTTGATCCTTCACCAAAGTATCTTTCTCTTCAACAGCCCGGTTTACTGCACTCTCTAAAGCAAGTTTGTCAGTGGTCAGATTGGTGACAAGCTTCTCCTTTGCTGCAGTTTCTTCCCTTGAGGCTGTCAAATCCTTCTCCAGTCCGGACAGCTTAGCGCGGAGATCTTTTACGGTCTCTTCTAAAGAAGCAACTTTTGTGTTGCTTTCATTATGATTCTTCTTTAGCTGTTCGTTCGATTCCTTAAGTAAATCAACCTTAGTGGCAGCTATCCTGAGGTCATCGGACAGCTTTTCCTTCTCAGACTTGAGGTCTTTGATGGTGGTTGCCTGACTCCGGACTTGCCTTTCCAAGGTAAGTACTGGCTGCACGTTGCTAAGGAGAGATTGGGCTATGATGTCCCTCTCACTGGAAACCATAAAAGTCTTACCATTGAAGTTCACTGTGTTGGAACTACTTGGGGGAACATATGGTCCTGCGAATTCGTCTCTGGACAGGCCAAGGAAATAATCACCTAGTTCACCAAGACCGGTGACGTCCACTTCATCCATGTTAATCTCTCCCCTTTCGACCTCATCAGTATGGAATTCCATTGGAATCCCTTCATTAAGATTCCCTGGGATCTCTTCGGCTAACGTCGGGTCGGTTGGGAAAGTGGGCTCCGGATCCCGGAGAGCGAGCTCTTCTCCTTGGGAAGTCTTTTTCTTTTTGACTTCCCTGTCAGCACTGTCACTTGCTTGCTTACGAGCCCGTTTAGAAGCCCTTGACGGTTTTGGGGGCTTCACTCCTTGTTTCTCGCTCTCCTGTTCTACTACTTGTAGAAGGTTTGCATCAACTTGAGCCTGGGCTGGCACCTCTGAATCCATTGGGGCCTCTTTCTCAGTATCCTCTACCGCTTTCCTGCCTTTCTTCTTGCCCTTCATTTTACTTGGGGCTTTGGCCCGGGAAGGAAGGAAGAGGTTCCCATCCAGTTCATGAGACCTTCTCAGCACGACATCTTCATCAGGTGGGGTGGAGAACTCCTCCGAGGTTAAGTCTCTTCGACTTGTGGTGTTCCACAGGTGAGACCTCGCTAGGTTTCCAGGAGTGAAGGCTTTATGAAACCGGTTCTCCCAGTTCTCTGCGGCCCAAGCGTTGAGCTTGCCACAGGTGACCTGTCCGGCCTTCAGATAGTCCCCGAACTCCTTTGGCAGCTCTGACAAAACAAAAGAAAAACTAATTAGTATAAACTTAAAGGAAAGAGAGGTTCGAACAGAGACTTAGAATAAAAACTTACGATCGCTCCTCCATCTACTTCGAAGTAGGCTAGGATTCTCCCCGGTTTTAATTTTCTTGCCATTCTCCCATGAGCCACTGACGAACAGGAATTGGCTCCTCCACTTGCTCTCCGACTCCAGGAGATCGTCAACAGCTTTAAGATCGTTCCCCATGTTGAAATGGTAAAAGGGGAACTGATGGTGTTTGCACAAGTTGGCCACAGCTGCAAACTCTTCCATAGGAAGAGGAATTCCGGATAGCCTAGACGCCATAATACATGACATCAAGGTGTACCAACCGTTGGGGCTTAGCTGTGTTGGACATAGCTTGACCAAATGAAAATAGCGCACTATCTCTGGGTCCAGTGGGAACCTAAGTCCCCAGTTGAATAGCTCCGTAAAGAAGACTATCTCATTTCTTTTGCAGTCCATCGGAGTCTCTGGATCGATGGAAATTCGAATCTTTACATTCTCAGGGATCCCCCACTTAGTACGCAGTCGTCCCAGATCTCTAGTATGAATGAACGCATACTTGGTCTTTAACAGAGATAAAAGATATTTGAACTCTACCTTGTGAAAGCAGGGCCCTACTCTCCCTTCGAGGCTCTCCGGCAGGTCCGGACGCCTCAGATACAAGTCCTCTTTGCCCTTCTTAGCAACAACTATAGCAGTTTCAGCTTGTCCGGAAGACTCGGACTTAAACCTAACCTCCTCAGTGGAGTCTTCCATCATCTCCTCCATTATTGTTGGGGGAGCTTCTGCAGAAACAGCCCGGGGAGGGATGAAGCTTGGCACAGCTGATCCTCCGGACTGTTGGCTCTTTGTATGTTTTTGAGTTCTCACCTCAGTCTGAGTTTCTGAGGTCGAAGTTTCTTTGGGAGGTAGTGGGCTGCTAGCCTCCGGACCAACCGGCCTTTCCCGGAGAGTCCTAATAGTTGCCCCGGACCCTGATTCGCTATTTTTTGCCCCCGATTTTGAGGGTGTACTTTTAGAAGGAAGCCCTTTAACCAATCTACTTGGTCTTTTCATGATTAGTTTATCTGGAGAATGGTCGGAGTCGGACCCCATAGCAATGGAAGTGGATTTTTTCCTAACACTTGTGACAGTGACCCCCGGTTCAACAATAGGGATCGACTCTTGGACTGAAGAGCCAGATACTATGGGGGAGAGCGTTGATTGAAAGAGTTTTCTAGGTTTTGTACCTTTAGAAGAAGATGAACCTCTGTCAGATTCTTCGATTGAAGGGGCTGGTTTCTCGACAGGCGACGCTGGAAGCCCTGCTGCAAGTCTTTTCTCTTTTTCAACCCTTTGAGCTTTCTCCAATTCTGAGAGATTAAGCCAACCGCCCTTGATCAGTGTTGTTCTTGTTGTGAACATAAACAACTAAGGAAATTTTGAGGTTTTAGAGAGATAAAGCTTTGGGTGAAATGGCAAAGTGAAAGAGATAGTGAGACTGTGAAAGGTGAAAAGAATTTATAGTAAATGTAAAAAAGGGGTTGATTCCTAGGAGAATCCGAAAAGTTGGGCAATGATTAAAAGACGGCGCTGATGTCATTAATAGCATTTAAAGAGGTAACTTGTTCGAGAAAGTGGTGCAACTTTCAAGGAGAAAAAACGGCTAAAGAGACCAACCAGAGAGTGACACGTGTCCCACTAACTCTGACAAGAACCGTATGGAATTCGTAACGTTTGGTCTGCCCGGTTCTGTTCTCAACTCTCTCCGAATTGATAAACCACTTCCTGAATCAGACTGTTTTTCAGTTCTTTGACAAGGATACTTGTTCAAATACCTAAAAAAGGGGCTCCTGATGAGTCCGAATTCGGAGTGCTCCCCGGAAGGGCATCCCAAGGTAAATCTCTCCGTAAACCGGACAGACTCCAAGAGCTTAATTCGGACAGAACTTTTGAATCGGACAGATGACTTCGAACACTGCAAATCTAAAGCAGTTCGAACTATGACTAAAGTACTAAAATACCTAAACACTATCTGACTAAGCTACCTGCTCATCTACTTAAAACTCATGGGTCTTTAAACATGACCCGGGTCCATTAAACTTGACCCGAAAGCCCATAAGGGCCCAAACTACATACTATAAATACCCAACCACCAACATTAACTATGGGTAACAAAAATTGACTGCTGCCAAGCTGCTCAATTCTCTCTCCACCTTGAAATATCTTGAAACACCTTCACACCACCCTGAAACACCCTCACGCCGCCTTAAAACTCAACTTGAAATTACCAGCCTACCCTCAGGCTACTTTTATCCTCACCAAGGGCAATTAATGATTCAGATAACCCGACCGAAAATTCCATTCTAAAATTCTAAACGGATAAAATTGAGTTGGAATCGAATCCATAAAATTGATAAATTAAAAGCATACAATAAATTAAAATACAATAAATAAAAGTAGTCATGAAATTTTCGGGTTACAAAATATAATGCTAACGTCAAAAAGTCTGACATATCAAACAAAAATCTAATAAATAAAAGTATACTGCGAGTAATAATCAGTGACGTCTGTACCTCTCAGCGATCCTGCACATGTGAAAGGTGGTCTATACCAAATCTTCGTACTCCAGCGTCGGTATGGATGGAGCAAACTGAGCAATATGCTTGTATCCTGCGTAGTCAGCAGCACCCTGCGGCTCCAACCGATGACCTCCAGCTGGACCAGAGCTAATAACGATGTACCATAGCTTCTTCTTCACCCAAACGTAGTACATCGGGTCGACACTCTCTCCACTACCAGGGTACAATGGTCCATCAGGAGCGTACACATGGTACTCTCAATCCTCCATAAGTGAGCGTCCCAAACGTATCTGCTGACCATCTTCTTCCCTATTTTTTCGATACAGGAGAGCGTATATCTTTCGGAATCACTTGTACGAATCCCATCTGTCGAGTGACACGATCATGGTAATACGGCACACTCACGTCGAACGCGTTAAGCGTCAACTCAACCCAAGTAATCAGATGGAACAGATGATGGTCTCGTAAGTGTACGAAGGGAATAAAAGTGACCTATAAATAAATAAATGAACAAGTTAGCCATTTATATTAGTAAAAATACTTAAAATTAAAATGAACAAATATGACTTACATCTGACTCCGTGCACGTCGAAAGTGCATGTCTCAACTGCCTGCGCACATTGTGCGAAATGCCAATCTTATGCGGCGCATGTCGGCACATATGGGGCATAGATAGGTCATAATCTCAAAACAGTGGAGCCCGGAGCTAAACGAAGTGGGAAAATATCCACGACTCGAGCATTCCTATGAACCCACAAATGCCTCCCGTACCATGTAGAGATCCCTGACTAAGGGAGTGGTACAACTGTGCTAAAACCAACTGACCCCAGTTGAACCTTGCATACCCTGGTATTGGTTCACGAACTAGAGTTAATATAAAGAAATGTTGTTGTCGGTTTTGTTGGCACAGATGGTGGTATCTAACAAGAACAATATGTAGGCACGGGTGGCATGATCTACCATTTCATCTGTGATCCTACTATCACTATACCTATCACCCGTAAATGTAGTGCGCAACCACCCTATGTTCACACTACTAGCATTCCTAAGATTTTTACTCAAATCAGTTGGTCGTACACCTAGCATGCTAGCATAAGTCATAATCCGCTCAACCTTCGAGTCAAAAGATAATACATCAAAAGACCTACCTTTGACAGGTAATCCAGTGATGACGAAGACATCGTCCAAAGTCACTATCATCTCCCCGTACGATAAATGGAATGAAGAATTATCCTCATGCCATCGCTCGAGGAATGCCTCGACCAAATGGAGGTTGGTATGCCAGCGGGAGAGTGCCTCGACGAGAGGGCCAAAAATAGTATCCATCACCCTTTCCTGTACCCTGCTCTTCTTTTTTAATCCATCTACGGAGACTATCGTACATAGCAAAGCATCACAAGGAGACCTTATCCTACAATATGTATCAAACACGTTAAAGTGATAAAACAATCAATATAAACATATATTATAGTTAGAGAATTAATACTTACATCTCCGTGATAGACATTAAACGCCTCGTGTTGAGTGTAATTGAGATAGAGAGCCGGGACATGAGACATCACCAACAAGAACTAATGATCCTCAGCCTCGGGCGCGTGGGATGCGTGGGGTTCCGCCTCGGGTGCGTAAGGTGCATCGTCCTCATACTGTGAATGGGATCCTTCAGGTGCCTCCCCCCGCTCCACCCCATTCATATCCTCTGGTAACGCTGGTGCATCTGCATCGTCAACGTAAGAAAGGTCACGTGCCTACGAAGAAGAACATGCCCCTGTGCTACCGGCAGCAGTAGAAATGTCATCGTCATTTCGATGACGACGAAGACGTCGTTTTGTCCGCGTACCAGGAGTTTGTCCCTCACTCGGACCTGTCTTTACATGCTTGGGAAAAAATCTAGCTTCTGCTGCCTTACGCGCTTTGCGTGCCCTCTATTGTCCCTTTTTAAACGGATTTTTGATTGTGCTCTTAGTCTGCCCCATCCTGTAAAAAAAGCATAAAGTAATATGTATTAGTGAAACAAGACAAAAAAGTAGTTTGTAAGTGTAATTCGTCGCATGAGAAAACTTAAACTGCGTGTCGCATGAGACGGGGTGTGTATTGTTGTCGCATGAGACGACAATACACACCTCGTCTCATGCGACGAGGGTTATCTTGGTCGCACGATCGTGCGACCAACAGCAGCGAAAACCCAAATCCCAAAATCCACCAAAGCAGCCTCATTTCACTAAAAATCAAACACATAAACATGTATCCTACCAAAACTAACAAAAATACAACACTAATCTAACAAAACAACACCTAAAATCATGCAAAAATCAAACTTTTGAAATCAAAACCTAAAAACCTAATTTTCAATAGTTTATACCCAACGAAATCTAAGAAAATTATAGCATGAGGTTTGTATTACTTACCT